>JBBMOL010000012.1:8554044-9919809 GCA_037954665.1 Laguncularia racemosa
ATCTTAAAGTTTCTTTCCAAGTGGTGCAAGCTCATTTGTAATAGCTGTAAACCTGTTAAAAGCATCTTTGACATTTTCATTAGATTTAAACTTAAATAATTCATATTATTGAATTAAAACATTTATCTTGGTTTCCTTGATGGTATCAGTCCCTTCATATGTATTGCATAGGATATCTTAAATCTCATTTGCACTTGCACACGATGATATCAAATAGAGCTCTGATGGAGCAATAGTAGTTAGCAACAGATTTTTTGCTTTGTTATTCTTCTCAATAATCTTCTTCTCTAAATCTGACAAAGTCGAATTTCCATTCAAGGTGATCAAATTGTCCCCAAGTGAAATGACTTGCCATGAATCATAATCATTAGCTTTAATATAAGTTTCCATGTGCATCTTCCAATGAGAAGTTTGAGCCATCGAAGTAAGGAGCTCGATTAATTGCAACATTATTTTCAACCATTTTGGATCACTCAAAATAAATGAGTCCTACTCTGATACCAATTGTTGGTCCCAATTAGATTAATTAAGAGGGAAAATTTCAATTTTTGCAAATTATCCAAAGTCTCTTGACTAACAAAATGATGTGAGCAACAAAAATGAAAAATAATAATGCGCAATAAATAAAATGAGTAGAGAAGAATAAAATGCTCGGAGATTTATAGAGGTTCCGCCTCAAGCGTCAGTCCTCTCTTCCAGCTCTATGCTGGGGTCCTAGTTGTCTTTACCGGTTGTGTTTCACTATATCAATCAAATCGAAAGTATACAAAATAAGCCTCTTCAAGGCGAAGTCTCACTGCTGAGTCTCTCTAGCTTCTTCACTAAGCTAATCACTCAAATTACAGTAATGAAACAACTCTCAATTCCTTATACAAGAAAGGAATCACAATAACAATGAGGAATATCAAATTTCCTCTATAAATTGGATCACACGTATATGTAAGAAAATTTTTTGCGCCTAAAGATGTATGAGCTTTTAACTTAGAAAATTTTTTGCGCCTAAAGATGTATGAGCTTTTAACTTTTCCGTGTGCTTGATTCTAAAAAGAATGTTCTCTCCTCTTTTTTTTTTCTCAGCTTGAACATCCCTTTTATGTAGAGGACATAACAGTTACTTTGTTGGAAAATGTAACGTTCATGGAGTTCCACGTGACAAGCTTGAATTTATTTTTGAAATTTTGTATTTCAAAAAATAAGTTGAACTTGTTGAAGAAAATCTGCATTCTTGTGATATTTGATGAGGATAAGCTAGGATAAATCAGTTTGACCAAGATCTTCTTTGGAGATATTCTTTGGATCAAGTTTGTTGAAAATATCCCTCACATTATGGAACCTTATCTTGATATCCCATATATTGTGGAACCATATCTTCATGTAAAAACCATATTTCTTATCCTTATCTTTGTAACTGCTGGATCTCGCAAAATATAGTACAAATATCTAGATTTAAATCTTGATAAAACCTGTAAATCTTTTATGATCTCACTTTATCATAAAATAAAATCTTGTAAAAACTTTATGTAAATTAAAAAACCCATGATATAAAATCCAACTTTAGTAAAACACATCAAGTATATTATCCAAATATACTTGACATGTGGAGCTAGGCCTCGAAATTTATTAAAAACCATCGATACAAAAATTAGAACGAAATCTGGAAAAAAATTCGTGACAGGCATGGAAGGTTCTGAAAGAGCTTTTGAAGCAAACCTGTCAACTGTCCTCCTGTTGTAAAGGTTCTGAAAGTGCTTCTAAAACAAACCTATCAACTGTTCTCCTATTGTAAAGGTTCTAAAACTGTTTCTGAAAGTTTAACACGAGAACTACGGATACATTATACAACTTCTGAAATACCTTCTGACAGAACAAAAACAGTCTGTATAACACTTTTGAAAGTTCTAAACAAGCTTCTGTCTCTTTGTTCAATTTAGAAAAAATTCACTTACTATCTTCTAAAACAACTTCTGACAAGCTCAAACATATGTTACACATTATTCCTCTTTTGTTAACATCAAAACTAAATTAGAGAACTTAACAAATAATGTTTCATTTTTTTATTTTTTATGTTTTTATTTTTCTTCTATTTTGCAAAAATAAAGGAAAAATAATAATAATACACCAATTTTGGAAAATGATGATTGAAACAATAATAAAAGATGTTAAATAATTTTCATAAATTTTTAGAATTTCAAAATAATATAAATTGCAATGCATATATACAAATTACGTTTAATAAAAAAAATGAGAAAGTGGGTTAGCCCATCTGGTCCAGTCGCTGGCCTCATGCACGTAGGGAAGGGGTTAGGTTATAGGTTCGAAACGCAGGGGAGGCACTTTGTGCATTTTTTTTTCTTTCCAAAGGACACATGGTAGCATACGATTGGATGGAGGATCGCATGCGCTAGGCGCGTGCTCATCTTTAACCTCCATCCGAGATCGGCACCAGCAGCAAGGAGAGGAAATCCGACCATTTTGATTCGATTTTTTGTACAAATCTAACAAATCTTTGACTAAAATGAGATAAACATCATCTAATTAACACCAATCTTGACAAAAATCAATGATTTACACAAATCAAAGGCAGATCGAAAATGGATTAAATCGCAAATCCGATCTATGCTTATTGGAGTGAAGTCAGAGCTTATCAAGGTCGGTTTTTGGAGCCTATAAATAGAAATCGATGAGAGGAAGTGAGGGCACAAATCAAAAGAGAGAAAAAGAGAGAAAACACACGAGTTCGAAGCCTTCACCGGAGTTCCCCAAATCACGACCAACGACCACTCTCCCAACCACCACTTAGAGAGGTTCTTAAAGAAAACTACCACCATCTTTAGATCACCCATCTTCTAAAGGCCCAGAAGCACCCATCAATTGCCTTCAAAAGCCACTGGGAAGCCACCGTCAAAGAAGCTCCGATACCATAACCGATTCGACCTGACTCGATACTCAATTCGATCAGACCCAACCTGTGAGCCACAACCCGTGTCTAGGTTAGTCAAATTTTCTTTATTTATTTATTTATTTGTTTATTATTAGAATATGTGTGAAGAAAGCGAAAAAAATATGAAAAATTTTTAAAAAAAAGATTTTTTTTAGAATATGTTAATTAGAATTAGATTTAGAATTTTAATAAATAAATAAATATGTCTATTAAAATTAACAGATATAAAAGAAAAAAAATAATAAAGTTTAGGCTTAGAATTTAAAAAAAAAAAATCTTTAAAATGATAACAAACGTAAACTCGATATGTTTTCATAATTAAAATTAAAATAATCTACTAAAGATTTTTCATAAAAAGCAAACTACGACTTGTTTGATCTCGAATAGTGGGTAGGTAAGCATCCTTATGAGGCAACTCTAAAAAGAATAAAAAATTATTTTCCAAATCATTATTAGTATAATTGTTATATCATTTTTTAATATCTTCTTTTTTATGAAAAAAAAAGGTATCATAACATAACTCAAATTTCAAAAGGGTAAGGTGGTAACTTTAGGGTTTTAATAGGATAGCTCCCAATTAGAGAATCTCTGTTTTTTCTTTCTTCTTCTTTTTCTTTTTTAAAATAAAAAGAGGAGATTTTGTTGACTAATTGTCTAAATTAAAATTAATCTGCTCAATTAGTTCTAATTTAATATTTTTTCCTAACTCTAGTTGGGTGGCGACTCCAAACAAATAATAAAATTGCTAATTCAAGTCAAGGATTTATATTAGATGAGCATAGGATCTAATATGAATCGAATTAGGGAGATAACATAAAATTTTAAAATTAGACTCGACAAGATGGCGACTCCACTAGGGAGCCATAGTAAACTAGCCACTTAAACCTTCTGAAATCATCATTTTTAGATATCTTTAACTTTTACATTGTGAAATATTGTTGGTACTAATGTCCATATCTATTCTTGATTTAGGGATTTGATAAAGTTTAGTTTTTATTTTATTTTATTAAGTTTCCATGCATGCCATTGTGTGATTAGATACGGTCAGACCCAAGCCGTCTTAGGACCCTAGGACGGAGGGGCATTGTGTAGGTTCCGAGAGAAGTGAAATAATCACCATTCATGGGTGATTAAGCTACCCCACCCAATGCTTCGATATGACTTAAGATCTATTTCTTTGAGAATGTGAGAGGCTATAGAGCTTAGAGACCTTTTAGAACCCACCTACCTTACATATATGAAGTCACGAGCTAGCAAATGATTAATGATGTAATTTATTTATTCTTTTTTTCTTTTTCTAGAGTTTAGATACATTTACCTGTAAAAGAATTCATTTGTAATTCCTATTGTAATCCTGATAGATGCCTAGTGCTGCAATCGACCGTCTCCTCCATAAGGAAATCCGAGTCTGTAAGCTTTTGGATCCAAACCCGGTACTAGACCATTGGTTTACCTTATACAACCTTGAGGAATAGGCTTTCATCCAGGGAAAGATAGGGCCCATCCTCTCATTAATAAAGATGAAAATCAACCTGCCTTTGATTCGGGCTGTCTTACACCTTTAGGAAATTGAGCCTACAGCTTTCTTTATTAGGTCGCATGAGATCACGCCAACTATAGAGGAATATACTCAACTTCTGCAGGCTCCCTCACTTGCCAATAGGGTGTATGTACCAGATCTAGAGGCTGGGCCAACTGGTATTTTCAATAGACTCCTAGGTATTCACAAGGTAGTGATTAACCGAGTGTTGGGAAATAGCAATGGATATTACCTCCGAATGGATGAATTAGAGGCTTGGTTCATAGCTCAATGTGATGATGGGAGCAGGATGGACATCTTATGTGGAGATCCCAAGAGTTACAAGCAAAGACGGATTTATGCTTTTATCCTAACAGCATTTGTAACTATCCTTTTTTCCTATTGGGATCTTTCACATCCACTATAAGGTTGCAAAGTTAGTGTTCTAATTCTTGAAAGGAAAGTCTTATATCCTGGCTCTACTGGCTAAATAGATTCAAAATCTGAATTTTATAAAGAAGAAGGGCCTTGGAATCCTCCACTCAAACATTAACCTCATCTTAATTTGGTTTGTGAGCCATCTCAAATACTTCGAGTCGAACATGGTCAAGAAATCATTACCCTAGCAAGTAGACCTTATTGATTCTTGCATAAAAAGGATGAAGCTGCCTGATGATCTTTCCAGCCATAGTTGGGTGGAAGTACTCAAAGGTTTCGGTGCTAATGGCATCCTTTGGACTGCTAGGTGAAGCTGCTGCAATAAGGTCATCTTAAGATATAAGAACCTTCAGGCTGTTCCATTGATTGGTATCAGTAGGTGCACAGGTTATCATCCGAACTTGGTGGTCCGTCAATTTGGTACTATCCAAGACATAGTTTACAGGCCATCATTGGAAGGAATCACATTTGAACACTAAGATGTGAGTTTGTTGGTGGCTGAGAAGGTCGCTAAGCTGGTAGAGGTCAAAGCTTTATAGGAAGCCCGGATTGAGAGCCCTAACATAGACCTCAGAGACTTGGATGGTGAAGTAAGCAAGCACCGAGCCACAAGAGATTTCGTGATCAACCAATTATACCAAACAGGAGAAAGGGTGTATCGAGTCCTGGATGTCACTGAACCTGCATCGAACAACATAGGTCTAGAAATGAAAACCTATATAGAATAGGTCAGAGCTTAGATGGAAGTCCACTTTGAGGCTGCAGACTACAAAAAGGACATTTGGAAAAGTAGATTCAAAGAGTCTAACCAGAGAAACAAAGCCTTGGAAGCTCAACTAGAGAAAACTCAAGCAAGAGTTAGAGAATTAGAGGCCATCATCGACGAAGAACCGGCGCCTACGCAGCCAAAGAAGAAGAAGAAGTCTAGGAATTAGAAAATAGACCGAGATAGTATCTTTCCTTTTCATGTTTTCAAAGTATCAAACTCCAAGTTTTCAATATTAATAAAATTTAAATATTATATCATTAATCAAATGCTAGCCCCTTTTTCTCTTAATCATTTGCGTAATACATGCATCATATTTACATGTGTACATTAGCTAAGTAAATGTTTACCAGGTACCAAAGATAGCTCCCAAACAACCAAACCCTCCAAGGAGTCCAATCCACACTCTCTCCAAAACCAAGATGGCTAGTAGTGGCAACAATGACCATCATGACCACACCAGCGCAAATGCCATCTCAGATCCGAGGATCATATCCTTAGAACAAATGGTCTAATTGTTGGTTGCGCAAGTCCACCTCTTTACTGAAAGCATTGGCTTCCTTTGCACCACCCAACTTACTCATGAGGAACATTTAGGAGCTCGAAAAGGAAAGGCTATAGAGAATCAGCCACCAGAATATGAGGAAATCAACTCCCACCTTAACCCTGCATTCGAATATGAATCGAAAGTCAATCTCAGTCTGACCTCGAATGATATAAAAAAGGGAAATGGAGGATAGACAAAACGAGATAGAAAAGAAGCTCTTTCAACAATTGGCTAAGAAAATGAAGACCTTGGAAGGACCTGACGGTTTTGAGCAAACCGACATCACTAGTCTACCAGTCTATGGGGAAGAAGCCTATTTGGAAAAGTTTAAAGTCTCAGAATTTGAAAAATATGATGGCCCTGGTTGTCCTAAGATGCATACAAGGCTATATGTGCGGAAAATGAGTAAATATGCACAATATGACCAACTCATGGTCCAAACCTTCTAGGACAGCCTCGCGGGTCCTGCTTTCATCTAGTATGCACACTTAGATTTTAACTAAGTCAACACTTAGGAAAAACTCTCTCGTGCATTTTACAAGCAGTACAAGTTCAACATCGAGGTTGTCCCTTCGATAACAGACCTGGGAAGCCTTTGGAAAAGACACAACGAATCCTTCAAAGAATATGTCGAGCGTTGGAGGGCTCAAGCTGCTAGGGTAACAACCCCAATTTAAAAGAAGTTAACATTCATATTTGTCAACACCTTAGAAAAGACTTATTTCACACATCTAGTGGGATAAACATCATCTAGCTTTGTGGAGGTAGTCGAAGTAGGATGCTAGATAGAGAATGCCATTACATCTAGGAAACTCCAAATTGTCAACCTTCCTAAAGTTGCATCATCTCCAAGACCTATGGGAGGTAACAAAGCCAAGGAATCTACCGTCAGCACGGTTAATTCCAGTAGGGTTAACAGAGTTGGGTCTCGTGTAACGTTCTAAGCAACAAACAACCTAATCTAGCAATCACTGGTGAATCAGACCCAAACTACGAGAGTTATAAGACAGTTTACTCCAATACCTATCCCACTCAGCCAAGTTTTTGCTTGATTACGAGCAGATAATCTGATTAGCTTTGAGATCCCTAACGATCAATACAAGCCAAGGAATTTCAATCTAAACCTGAAATGTGAGTATCACGTGGGGCAAGAGGGACATTCTACAGACAGCTGTTGGAGGCTCTAAAACAAAATCCAAGACCTAATCGATGTAAGGATAGTGGCAGTTGGATTTTTTCAATGCACCAACACCTAATGTTAGCACTAATCCCCTACCTAACCAAAAACTTATGGTCAACATGATCACATCTGAAGAGCCGGACTCCAAACCAAAGGAGACCCTAAAACAGGCAAAAACAATAACACAACGAGCAAATTGCCCATGCAAAGTCTCAAATAAAGCCCCTAGATCACAGATGAAGAAGAGGTGGCTAGTTGGAGATCCAACTGTCGACACCTTAGGTGAATCACTTGGGAGGTTTGAGTACCTAGTAAATTACTCATTCACCCCAACAGCTTATGGATTGCCTAGTGGGTGGGGACTTGAATTTGAAAAGGAGGATAACCCACCAAGGGAGAAAAATGAGTTTGTGAACATGATCAGATCAGACCCGAAGCTGATAGTTATAAGATGTTATGAGGGACAAGTGACTAAGGTGAAAATTCCAAAGAAGAAATATGTGTTTAATGTCCCAATACCCTCAGAAAAGTATAAAGCGGCACCATTTGACTATCAATCCCTTAATCAGGAAAAGTCTCCTATAATAGGAGGAATCACCCATTCGGGAGGGTTTATGATCCTAAGAACAAAACCTCTACTGAAGAGCCTACCACCAAATTGAAGAAAGAGGAAGAAGAGGGGCTCCCCGCATTCACGAAGATGATCAAATCAAGTGAATACAAGATCATGGAACAACTCAATAAAGTTCCAGCCCAAATATCACTTATGGGCCTTCTCATGACATCTGAACCTCATCGAGAAGCACTCTTCAGAGTGCTCAAACAAGTCAGGGTACTAAAAGGCATCACAATAGAAAAGCTAAGCCATATAGCAGATCTAATCTTCACTGTGGACCAAATATCACTCTCCCCTAAAGAACTTGGAGAGGATGGAGACCAACACATGAAACCACTTTTCATAGTGGTAAAATGTAACGACACAATAGTCTCCAAGTCTTCATAGATAATGGGTCTTCCCTCAATGTGTGCCCCTTAGCTACGCTCGATCTACTAGGAGTTTATATGAGCAATATCAAGCGGAGTTCAACAATGGTTAGGGCTTTTGACAGTTCCAAGAGGGAAATAGGGGGGTAAATCAACTTACCGATAGAGATTGGTCCACAGATGTTCAACATCTCATTCCAAGTCCTCGATATACCAAGGTCTTTCAACCTACTACTAGGAAGGCCATGGATACACACTACAGGAGCCATACCTTCGAGTCTCCACCAAAAAGTCAAGTTCATAGCAAATGGTCAAATAATCACCATATTAAGAGAACAAGATTATGCCATTTACAAAGAAATGGCTATACCTTATATCGGAGAAGATGGTCCTAGGGACTTAGGGTTCCAAATGTTCAACAAAATAGGCATCAATTCAAAGAGGAGTAGCAAGGGACGTTTGGACTAGGGTACATTCCTACCTCCCAGGAAGAAGCTCAAGCAAGAAGTATTAGAAGTAGAAGGAAAAGGAAGCTGAATGATATCCATATGAATTTTCCACCCCTTCAACAAACTTTCTCGTGGCTGGCTATCACTCAAAAGCCAGGGATGATCCAAGTGATGTCAACAATGAGGGCTTAGCTTCTCACACATCTAATCAGCATCCAACTCTTAACAACTGGTTTTGTGATCCTCTTAATAGTACTAGGTCAACTCAAGAATAGGAAAAAATTGTTGAACAAATTTCCGTTCTGGTTACCATTTCAATGATGTTTAAATTCTTCAAATAAAATACCTAAATTGCAGTTTATTTCTTTTACTCATATATACTCTCACCTCACTTTCCCTACAAATTCCCTATTGTCAAAAGTCAGGGACATTTAGCGCAGGTAAGTAATGAAAACATTGATATCATTTCTGACACTGCTAGGTCAGCCGTTGGAAGCGATATCCTTAACCACAAAGCAATACAAGAAAGTTGGTAAAAACATGAACATGTTAAGATCTCAATTGATGAGCCAATGGAGATAGTTAATCTAGGAAGCAAAGAAGAGCCTAAAAATCTCAAAATTAAGGCTAACTTGAGTAGAGAGCAAAAGCGTAAGATAATCGAGCTATTGACTAAATATGTGGATGTATTCGCCCAGTTATATAACGACATGCCAGGACTCGATCAATCAATAGTAGTTCACAAGCTACCGAGAAGAGAAGATGTCAAACCTAAAAAACAAAAATTAAGAAGATTTAAGCCTGACATCTTATTAAAAATTAAAGAGGAAGTCAAGAAGCTGCTAGAAGTGGGATTCACCAAGGTATCAAACTACCTAGAATGGGTAGCAAACATAGTCTCTATTCTAAAGAAGAATGGGAAAGTACAAGTATGCATAGACTTCCGATACTTGAATCAAGCTACGCCTAAAGACAATTTCCCTCTACCTCATATAGACATCTTAGTAGATAATACCACAGGGAATCATCACTTTTCATTTATAGATGGTTTCTCAGGATATAATCAAATAAAAATAGCGGAAGAAGATAAAACTAAGACAACTTTTGTCATAACATGGGGAACTTTCTATTACAAAGTTATGCTCTTTGGTTTGAAGAATGCTAGGGCAACGTATCAGAGAGCCATGGTTCTGATACTTCATGACATGATGCATCGAGAAGTCGAAATATACATCGACGATATGATAGCTAAATCTAAAAGAGAAGAAATCCATGTGATCATCCTAAGGAGGTTGTTCAAGCAATTGAGAAAGTTTTAACTGAAGTTAAACCCCAAAAAATATACTTTTGGGGTCACAACGGGCAAGCTGTTAGGGTTTATCATAAGTCGAGAAGGTATCAAAATTGACCCTAACAAAGTAAAGGCCATATTGGAACTACCCTCTCCACGTACTATCAAGGAGGTGACAGGTCCACTAGGAAGGTTGAATTACATAGCCCGTTTCATCTCACAACTCATGGATAATTGTCGTCCACTATTCCATTTGCTGGAAAAAAAATGTCACGGTAGAATGGGAAAATGAATGCTAGAAAGCATTCAAAGAGATCAAGGATTGCCTTATGAATCCCCCAGTCTTAGTAGTCCCAAAACAAGGAAAACCCTTATTCTTGTACCCCACGATACTCCTTGAATCCATGTGGTGCATGCTAGGGCAAAAGGACGAAGAGGGGAGGGAATGATCCATATACTAACTAAGTAAAAATTTCATGGACGAGGAACTGAGGTATTTTGAGATAAAAAGGACTTGTTGTGCTTTGGTTTGGGTTATGCATCAGTTGAGGCAGTATACCCTCTACTATCCTATTGAATTGCTAACAAGATATCATCATTTGAAATACTTGGCAGAGAAGCCCATTTTGTTAAGAAGAATCTCTAAATGGAAAATGCTCCTATCAGAATTTGATATCACATACATAAATCAAAATTTGATGAAAGGGCAATCGCTAGCAGATCAGTTGGCAAAACACCCAATTGAGGAAGATCTCCAAGAATTATAGGCCCAATTCCTTGATGAAAACATATTAACGGCAGAAGGTAAACCAATAGAAGAATACAAGATAGAGCAAAATGCTAGATGGAAGATGTTCTTTGATGGAGCTACCAACATATTTGGTTGTGGGATTAGGGTAATGCAAATATCACTAGAAGGAACACAATTCCCCTCAACAATGAGACTTACATTTCCGTATACTAATAACATTGCAGAATATGAGGCATGCATCCTTGGCCTCAAAATAGCTTGCCATATGGAAATCCGTGAATTGGATGTATACGGAGATTCTTCACTCATCATACTATAAACACAAGGGGAATACAAAACTAAAGACCCTAAATTGGTGCCATACCATCAACATTTGACAGAGTTGATCAACGAATTCGAGGCAATCACCTTCACATACATCCCAAGGACTCAAAATCAGTTTGTAGATGCATTCGCCACACTAGCATCTATGATTCAACTAATAGGGGGAGCCGAAGTCCAACCACTGAAAATAGAAATTGAAAATAGGCCCGCCTACTATCTAGTAATAAAAAAAGTACAAAATGACAAGCCCTAGTATTACAATATCAAAACTTTCCTCCAAGAAAGCAAATAATCTGAAGTGGCTAGCAAAAATGACTAAAGAACACTCGAAAGGTTAGCAAGTCATTTCTTATTAAATAGGCCTGTGCTTTATAGAAGATCACTTAACACCACATTGCTAAGGTGCTCAAACAAAAGAGAGGCATGTGAATTGATAAAAGAAGTGCATGAAGGAGTATGTGGACCTTACATAAATGGATACATGCTTGCCTAAAAAATCATGGGGATGAACTATTATTAGTTAACAATGGAATCAGACTACATCAAATATGTCAAGCATTGTCACTTGTGTCAAGTCTATGCAAACCAAATAAATGCCTCGCCTAAAGGACTTCATTCATTATCTCCACTATGGCCATTCTCCATGTGAGGAATTGACATCATCAGGCCAATTACTCTAAAAGCATCAAATGGTCACAGATTCATACTAGTAACCATTGATTATTTCACCAAATGGGTGGAAGCTTCATCATATGCTAGTGTCACAAAGGGGTAATAGTTCGATTCATGAAGAGAGACATAATAGCCCGATATGGAGTTCTTGAATCAATTATCATTGATAACAACACCAACCTCAATAATAAATTGATGATAGATTTGTATCAACAATTCAAGATAAGCCACAGAAATTTAACTCCTTACCGGCCTCAGATGAATAGGGTGGTAGAAGCAACCAACAAGAACATTAAAATAATTATTGAGAAGATGACCATCACTTACAAAGATTGGCACTAGATGCTACCATTCGACCTTCATGGCTTATAGAACCTTAATTCGAATGTCTACTGGAGTTACCCCATATTCTTTGGTATATGGTATTGAGGCAGTATTGCCAATTAAGGTCGAAATACCATCCTTCAAGATTCTATCAGAAGCGCGGTTAGATGAATCCAAGCGGGTAAAGAAGAGGCTTGATCAATTGAACTTGATCGACAAAAAGAGACTCATTGCATTATGTCACGACCAATGCTACCAACAAAGAATGACTCGAGCATTCAATAAGAAAATGAGACCTCGATGTTTTAAAGAAGGAGATTTAGTATTAAGGAAAGTTCTTCCAAATACACAGGATTCAAGGGGCAAGTTTACCCCAAATTATGAGGGCCAACATGTTGTAAAAAAGGTGTTATCAGGAGGGGCCTTAATATTAGCCCAATTGGATGGTCTAAAATTGAGAGACCCCATTAATACAGATGCTGTTAAGATGTACTATTCATAGGCAAGAAAATTGAAATTTTGCTAAGGTTCATGAATGCCAATAATTAGTACAAACTTCGTGAGCTTAGTTTTCATTCCTTCTACAAGCAAAGTTAATGTCTCTGAACAATTGATTATCTTAACCAATTGTCATTAAACAAACTTTCATATCATACACACACTACCCATTGCCTCATAATGAATAATGAACAATGAAATGATGATAAATCTCAATGGATTTTTTTTATGATTCCACCTATTCTGAGCATTAGACCTGGTGTGTTAATAGGATAACACCACAATCATAAGAGCCATACTCACAAGAAAGAAAATACATCAAGGCTCTTAGCCCTATTTAAAATAAGAGTAAGCAGAGAAGGAGCAAACCATCACGAGGGTTCGATTGTTTGGTTGTTACCTGCAATAAACCGATAAGCATTTAAGGTAAATAATCATCATGAATCATGAATCACATATTCTATAAGTTAGGTAGTCTAAAAAGCACATCTCATTATCATTTAACCAATTTACCATAAGCGTTTTTAGAATGCTAGGTTGATAGATATACCCAGACATCGTTGTTAGTTAGTCAGCCCACAATAGGGCACTTTCCTAAATATACTCTCTTAGAGTTAGCCCAAAATGGGGCACTTTCCTAAATATCTTCCTTAGGGTTGTAAGTCTAAAGAGACGCTTCCCACTATCTGTTAGTCAGCTTACAATGGGACACTTTCCTAGATACACTCTTTTAAGGTTAACCCACAATAGAGTACTTTCTTAAATATCCTCTCTCGGGGTTCAAGTCCAAAGAAGACACTTCCCACTGTCAATTAGTTAGCCTATAATGGGGCACTTTCCTAAATATCTCTTTTTTTTAAGTTGTCAATCTAGTGAGACGCTCCTTATCATCGACTAGTCAACTCGTAAGAGCACTTTTTTATACTCAAACAGATAATCAAACACGGAATCATTAGCTCATGGAGCGTTTTCCATACTCAAACAGATAATCAAACAACCTCCTAGTAGAACCAAGTTTAGATAACCAGCCAATTATAGCGTTGTCCACTCAGTTTATCAGCAAAAAATGACATCTTTGTTGTCTTTGTAGTTAAGTTTTTTAAACTTTACTATAAAGAGGGGCAATTGTAAACACCCCATTTTTGCCCTTCAATCACACATAATGTTTTATTTTTTATTTTTTCATTTTTTCGATTTTTCTTCTATTTTGCAAAAATAAAGGAAAAATAATAATAATACACCAATTTTAGAAAATGATGGTAGAAATAATAATAAAAGATGTTAAATAAATTTTATAAATTTTTAGAATTTCAAAATAATATAAAAATAATAAAATTACAACGCATATATATAAATTGTGTTTAATAAAAAAAATGAGAAAGTGGGCTAACCCAGTTAGTCCGGTTGTTGGCCTCATGCATGCAGGGAAGGGGTCAGGTCACAGGTTCGAAACTCGGGGAAGGAACTTTTCACATTATCTTTTTTTTTTCTTTCCAAAGGACACATGGTAGCATATGATTGGATGGAGGATCGCACATGCTAAGCATGTGCTTGTCTTCAACCTCTACCCGAGATCGGCACCAACAGTGGAGAGAGGAAATCCAGCCATTTTGATTCGATGTTTTGCACAAATCCAACAAATCTTTGACTAAAATGAGATAAAAATCATCTAATTAACACGAATCTTAACAAAAATCAAATATTTACACGAATCAAAGGAAGATTGAAAATGGATTAAACCGCAAATCCGATCTATGCTTATCGGAGTGAAATTTGAGCTTATCAAGCTCAGTTTTTGGAGCCTATAAATAGGACTCGATGAGAGGAAGTGAGGGCATGGATCAGAAGAGAAGAAAAAAGAGAGAAAACATACAAGTTCAAAGCCTTCGCCAGAGTTTCCCAAATCGCAACTGACAGCCGTCCTCCGAACCACCACCTCGAGAGGTTCTTGAAGAAAACCACTGCCATCTTTGGATCACCCATCTTCTAAAGGCCCAAAAGCACCCATCAACCACCTTTAAAAGCCATTGGGAAGCCGCCGTTGAAGAAGCTCTAATATCGTGATCGATTCGACCTGACCCGCGAACCGTGACCCGTGTCTAGGTTAGCCGAATTTTTTATTTATTTATTTGTTTATTATTAGAATATGTGTGAAAAAAAAGAAAATATATATATGAAAATAAAAAAATAAAGATTTTTTTTTAGAATATGTTAATTAGAATTCGATTTAGAATTTTAATAAATAAATAAATATGTCTATTATAATTAATAGATATAAAAGAAAAAATAATAATAAAGTTTAGGCTTAGAATTAAAAAAAAAATCTTTAAAATGATAACAAGCATAAACCAGACATGTTTTCACAATTAAAATTAAAACAATCCACTAAAGCTTTTTCATAAAAAGCAAACTACGGCTTGTTTGATCCTAAATAGCGGGTATGTAGGCACTCTTATGGGGCAACTCTAAAAAGAATAAAAAATCATTTTTCAAATCATTATTAGTGTAATTGTTATATCATTTTTTAATATCTTCTTTTTTATGAAAAAAAAAGATATCATAACATAACTCAAATTTCAAAAAGGTAAGGTGGTAACTTTAAGGTTTAATAGGATAGCCCTCGAGTCGAGAATATCTGGTTTTTCTTTCTTCTTCTTTTTCTTTTCTAAAAATAAAAAGAGGAGATTTTATCAACTAGTTGTCTAAATTAGAATTAATCCGCTCAATTAGTTTTAATTCAATAATTTTTCCTAACTCCAATTAGGTAGTGACTCCAAACAAATAATAAAATTCCTAATTCAAGTCGAAGATTTATATTAGATAAACATATGATCTAATATGAATCAGATTATGGAGATAATATAAAATTTTAAAATTAGACTCAACACACATGATCTAAAATTGGCAATAGTAGTCATTCTACTAAAATTGTGGAGACAATACTTATATGAAGAAAAGTGCAAGATATTCACTTATCATAAAAGTCTCAAGTATATTTTTACTTTGAAGGAATTAAACATGAGGCAAAGATGATGGTTAGAGCTAATAAAAGATTACAATATTGAATTCCACATTCATATTGGGAAAGAGAATGTTGTTGTCAATACACTCAACAGAAAGAAACATGGTAATTTGGCAACTTTAATCACAAATCAATAGAACATATCAAAAGACATGCAAAGATTAGAACTAGAAATTATAACCTAGGAGGTTGGCGCTAGAATAGCTAGTTTATGCATACAACCAATGTTAATAGATAGGATAAAAGCCACATAAGCTGGTAACATGGAAATGCAAGAAATTAAGAAACGGGCGAAGAAAGGAAAGGCGATGGAGTTTAATGCAAATGGAGGAGGAGTATTAAGGTATGGTCAACGATTGTGTGTTCTAGGTGTATCTAAAGTGAAGAATGAAATACTAAAAAAGGCACATTATTCTAGATACTCTATCCACCCTAAAAGTGCCAAGATGTATAAAGACCTAAAATGCCATTATTGGTAGAAGAATATGAAGCGGGAAATTGCAAAGTATGTATCAAGTATTTGACCTGCCAATAAATCAAAATAGAGCATCAAAGATCTGCTAACGAGTTGCAACCTTTACGGATACTAGAGTACAAATTAGAGCATGTGACCATGGATTTCATCATAGCATTACCTAAAACTATGATTAAATTGGACTCCATATAGGTAATCATGGACAAACTCACTAAATTTTCCCAATTTATACCTATAGGTATCAGGTATAAATTAAAAAAATTAGCCCAAGTGTACATCAAATAAATTGTGAAATTACATGGAGTACCGATCACAATAGTTTCTAATAGAGATACAAGGTTTGTTGAAAGATTGTGGAGGAGTTTACACAGGGTATTGAGAACCAAATTACAGTTTAGTACGGCTTTCTACCCATAGACAGATGGTCAGTTAGAAAGAACCATCCGGGTATTAGAAGATATGTTGAGAGCTTATATATTAAATCTTGGTGGAAATTGGGATGAACACCTACCCTTAGTAGAATTTGCCTACAACAATAGCTATTAAGTTATCATGTTTGTGTTTGTATTTTGGCATGGCATGCGTGTATGGTTGTTAGTATACATTGTATTGCACTTTAGCTTACCCCTTGTGGGACTCTTTTTCAATTGCAAGTACTTCCGATGAGATTGTAGGGTATGATGAAATGCTAGAGAACATAAGTCATAATTATGATGATAACGTGGAATATGTGTATAATAAAGAATGACAAGCAAACTATAAGAAGAATAGGCATTAGAATATTTTATTTAGTTATGTTACACCTAAGACTTCGGTTGTACTCGAGTTTAAATATGCTTCCGCTGTGATTGATTATAGGAGATGAACTATAGTTAATTGTTGTAAGCAAATTATTTTTTGTAATTTCTTTTATATGGAGAAATAGGGTGGGATTTGTTAAAGTACTCGTTTATACTTGTGAAGATTTCTTTTATTGATTATCATAATAACTGAATATAAGTTGTGAAGTTTAACTGATTCTAAATTTTTACGTATCTTCACCTAATAAAGATACGTAATGAACTGTGTTTGTCTTATGAGGTATTACATATAGTCAATAAAAATGCATCAAATTTGGCTTAATCGATTTCAAGCTATCATCTTGCTGAGCAACGGGACTAATGTGGGCGTTGTTGCTCATTTTTTCCTTTGGCCGGTTCTAGGCAAAGAATTTTCCCCTCAAAAAGAGCGCGGCACGACAATATGTAATCTTCATCTTTACATTTCATGCTTTTTGCCATTTATCCTTGGAGAATAGAGGTTTCATTTATTATTTGCAATTTAAGAAAGCAAAACAAGAGAAGAAATGGCTCCCTTGTCGCGGTAACATTTTAAATAAGGTAAGTATTTATATCGATTAATTGACGAACTCTATCCGATTTCACAATTTGAAAAAAAAAAAAATCTAATAGAACTACGTAAATGCAATTCAAGGGACATGCAAAAACACGTGGAGAATATTGGTTTATTTGGTACTTTGCCCAAGCCTGTAATAAAGGGAGCAAGCACAGGAAAAAGGACTTGGAGAGGAAGAAAAGTTCAAAGCAAGTAATAAATTCTTTTGTAAGACTTGTACAGGCAACTCTTATAAATTGAGGAAGGAAATAGTCTGGTTTGGCCACCATAGCTTCAGTTTTCAACATAAAACATCTTCCTTAACTATTGAACATTAGTTGCCATTTCTCTACTGAGTTCACCGCTTCTGCCACAAAAGGGAAGTGACCATACGTTGCTAGGGTCAAGGGACTCTTGAAAATCAGGTTTTTTTTTTTTCTTCTTCTCTATTTGCATTGACTTCCTGCGCTTTCTTCAACATGGACGTGTATCCTGCATTTTGCTAGAAAAAAACAACACCGATTGTTTTACAGTTCATGATTTTCCAATATAACACCCTCTTAGTCCCCTTTAACTATCCGAATTTTTATTTTAGCCCATAAAGTAGAAAAATAGACTATTGATCTCTACTCAGTGAATTGGCCCATACTCATTTAGTTATTTTATTGCCTAAAACTTCATATTTCATTAGATCACTTTAATTAGGCCTATCTTAATGATAGTCTACGATATATACAATTATCATATTATACGTTCTTTCATAATTGTAATCGTGCAATACATATAATATATCTCATCGGAACAAACTAGTCCTCTTTTCTTTGTGTTTGCATGCCCCTACATGCAAAGGTTAATAGTCTAATCATATGCACAGTATTGCCTTAATAATGAGAGAGCACTATTTTAATTAGATCTAACGTGGACCCTGGATGACAATTTCTTCTTAGCTTCTTTTTATTTTTTTGCCGCATGTCTATTGTTAAAGTTGAAACTAAATCCTTAAATTGCACGAGTAGTTTTATGTCATATATTTAAAGCCTGTTTAAAAGGAAAGTCAAATGACAATTTTATGTTAGATATAAAATAAGAAGCAAATCATCCAAAAAAAAAAAATTATCTTACAAGAAAAAAGTAAATATCGCTATAAATTAGCGATGGTTTATAAATAATTGTTGCGATTATAGCAAATCCAATATTAGTAAATACCCAACCTAGCAATTTTGTTCATATTGTAGCGATAGCTAATAAATCACAATAGTATATTACTCCCATTATTCCCACCACTTCTAAAATCCCCACTATCTATCAACAATTTAAAGTGCTGGACTTATCAAAGTAGTAAACTATATTTTAGAGCGGTTTTCTAACTACAAAATTTTGAAAGTGTGCTAATGTAATAGCTATTGCTACAAATTAAATTAAGTTCTTATTAGAAATAGAATTGCTATTACAAGTTGGTAATTCAACAATTGGTCATAACTACTACTAATTTAAAGTTAAATCCCCCTTTTTCTTATAGTATCAACTTGTGGATAGGCGGCGTTGTTAAAATAACACATATGAATCTATTAAGCACGTTTGTTATGTTCATTCTTACTTTGAGAGTAAGAGTAGTCATTTACTTTTATCAGCACCAGACTACGCTCCTTTGGAGAAGATAGTTCATTCACCATGTTTTGGGATCCATTACTTAAATGGGCTAAGAATACATGGAACGCATGGGACATCCAAGCAATATTGTTAATCAGCATGGCCTTCCAACTAATCCTTTTGATTTTAGGCCGGCGTAGAAGTCGGATTACCAAACCATATATCAGGTTCATTGTTTGGTCGAGCTATTTAATGGCCGATTGGATAGCAACTGTTGGAATTGGGAAGCTAAGTGACTTGAGCGTTGATGATCCTTACATTCCTGATACAAAGACTACACTTAAAGCTCTTCTAGCACCATTGTTCTTGCTTCACCTTGGGAGTCCAGACACAATTACAGCCTACTCCATAGAAGATAACCAATTGGGAGTTAGAGAGATATTTGGGGCCCTTGCTCAAATTGGTCTTGTCATATGGGTTATGTTCAGCTGTTGGACTTATACCAGGCTTTCATTTTTGACCATACCAATGTTTTGCGCGGGATTAATCAAATATGCAGAGAGGGCATGGTGCTTATGGTCTGCACTTAATGAGGACGTTGGCGTAACTACATCAGAGAACGATGAAAGAAAGACCATTCCCCGTTTATTCAAACACCTAGATCAAGAACATGCTGATGCACGCTTGATATTAAAGGCCTATTACCGATTTGATCACCTAAAGCCTCACCTGGAAAATTGGGTGCACCGACCCTACTACTTGTCTGATGACAATGCTTTAATCGATGTTGATAAATACAATCATGAAGAAACATTCAAAATTACAAACATTGAACTTGGGTTCATGTATGATGCCCTTTACACCAAGTCACCCCTCATTTATAGCAGAGTCGGTTTTGTTCTGCGTTTCCTCGCTTTCATCGGCATAGTTCTAACCTTTTGTGGTTTTGCTTTGTCATTTAAACCTTCCCTGCATCAAAGGAATGTCACATTCACTTACGCAGTGCTCCTCGTTGCTGTCTCTGTCGAACTGTATTCCGATGCAAGATTACTCTTCACAGACCGGGCAATCGTGTGGATGACGATGACCAGATTCCATGATATCTGGTTGCTAAAGAAGCTAGTGCAGCTGCTAGCATGGCATTCTGTAAGAAAGAAGAGGTGGTCTGATTGCTTATATCAATTCAATATAGTCGGATTCTGTCTTAAGACCCGACAGAGAAGTTTAATGACAAAATTTCTCAGACTCTGTTGTCTAGATGAGAGTTGGCAGAAGTACAAATTCAAAGGTGACGTAAAAATTTGCAGTGATTTGAAAAAAAAGTACTTGCGAAGATGAAAGAGTTCGACAAGAAACGAAACAAGAAACCGTTCACAAAGTACTGTAGCTGGGCATTGGAAGAGCATGGACATAGCAATAATCTCAATGGAAGTACCCGAAGAATTATCCATGACACTATTTGCACAGAATTCGGAAGAAGTGTGGCAATATGGCACATAGCAACGGATATTTGCTATTATATAGATGACCATCGTGAGGGTTCTACTCTATGTAAACTGAGTAAAATGCTGTCTGACTATATGATGCATGTTCTGGCTAATGTGCCTGACATGTTATCTATACCTTCGGGACCAATCATTTTTTACCACCTCCGTGATGTCCTTACGGAATTGTTTCAAGACTTACAATTAACTGAGGAGGAAAAAATTCGGGCCTATAAGTCTCTATTCGAAAAGGATTTCATCAAGGAGGAGGAAATTGAAGCTGACCTTTTACCCGAAAAGGAGGAAATTGATAAAAAAGGGCATATGCTTGAGAATGAAAAGCTGGACCCAGTGAATAAAAGGCTGAAGAGACGTAATGACCCTGTGAATGAATTGAAGTGGTACATATTTCCAAAAGCTCAAAAACTTGCAGAGGAATTGTCTAAAGAGGGATATGAATGTAAATGGGAGGTGATGTTCAGCATGTGGATGGAGATGTTGTGCTATGCAGCGGATAATTGCACATTGTATAACCACGCAGAGCAACTTCGGCGTGGTGGTGAATTCCTTACTCACATCTGGCTTCTTATATCTCATAACACTGATCGATTCAATACTGCCACTTGTGTTTAACCTATAGGAACTGCTAATCTATTGAGTCTCGGAAAGCTAAGCTCCATTACATTTTTATACCTCTCTACAATCAACTCTGCTTTTCATTTTCATTCATTTTGTTCTATTTTTTTCCCTTTCTTTTTCGTTTGTATGTATATGTGCAATGTTTTTGTCGAATTAAACAATTGATCATACTCTGCAATATAAGGTATTGGTTATGGTTTTATATGATATCAACACAAATTCGATTATTCAATAGTTATTATTCACTTGTTAGTCAATTATGCTAATTGCAAATGTAATTCAACATAATTCCTCTAAATGGTGTGTTTGGTATAAAAGAATTTCAGTTTTCGTTGTCCTCTCCATATTAAGAAGCATTTTAAGAAGTTGGAATCATGATTCCTTAAAATTGGCGATTTTAACTTTAAGAAGAAATTCAACTCCACCTTTAACATAGTGGAATCGCAATTCTATTCAACCCTCAATTCTGGTTCAATTGTACTGTACCTTGCCGCAATCAACTTTGCTTTCTAGTCTCATCCATATTGCTATTCTTTTTTTTCTTTCTTTTCTATTTTTATCTGTGTCTTATGTTTTTGTCAAATGAAACATTTGATCTTATGGTTGTATATGATAATGGCACATATTCGAGACCCATCATTTTTAACCACCTCTATGAAGCCCTTACAACATTGTGTCAAGACTTATTATCACACCCCGTAAGGTACCTTATTCGTGACAACTCGTCACGATTACATGGCTCCTAATAAGTAACCGTGAAGTGTTTCAACAAAAAGACTATTAACCTATTATAAATACAATAATTTGACCAAAATTGAATACTTCTGGTATTCCACTAATTCATTTCAACTATTCCATAAACATCAAAATTAATTACAACGATACTTTAGCAGCGAGCCACATTTAGGTCCCAAAAATATACAACCCAAAAGTTTCAACAACCCAGATCAAATATTTACAGATATCTATCCCTGGTACTCTGATATAAATTTACAAAAGAAGATTATTCTACTTTCAGCCTTGCATAATTTTCCAAAAGTTTTGCGACAAAATTTACTTACCTTGATGCGGTGCCAACTGAGAAAGTTTATATAGTCACAACCTGTATTACACAATCTTTAGGTGGGTGAGCGAAATTACCCAATGAGATAGGAGTGCAATCTTTTAATATTGTACACACACAAATGATTCACACAAGTTTCCAAACATATTCTATGCATAAGCAACTATATGCAATATAATATCGCACGCGGTCTTTCAATAATCAGAGTAAAATCTAGGGTTTACGCCCCTCTTAACCTTAGGTTAGGAATTCGCATTACTACCATTAATGCCCAAGTCTCACAAACCAATTATTTTAATCTTATATCTTCATTAGAATTAATCTTTTAAATTTAATCCCGTAAGCTTCAAGTGTAATTTGGTACACCAAGAATAAACACATTCAAGGACAGACCAGACTTAGAACCGTCAAAGGCACGATAATCTCTTAATCACTTAGTTCATCCCTAGTAGAACAATAATCTTACTCGATTGCTTCTGGTACACCTTGTAACAGTGATGACCTTCAATTTTATGTAATGTCTCGTGTAATGTGTGTTAAATTTTATTTAAATTAAAATAATTAATTTATTATTTTGAAATGATTATATAAGATATAATCATACCAATAGTAAAATATAGAAAATATCAAACATTTATAATCATGAAATAATATTCACATAATCACAATTCATGAAAGACAAATCAAAAAAATTTTGGATTTTATCCGAAATCAATACGTTGCGTTTTATCCTTTTCTTCTATATATATATATATTCCTTTTCCTTTTCCTTAGGCGTGAATATCACCTCACTTTTCCTTCTTTTATATATATATATATATATATATAAAACATATATCCTCTTCGTGGCACTTGTTTCTCTTCCTCCCATCCACGTTGAACATTCCTCGCCAGATTCTTCTTCTTCTTCTTTTTTTTTTAATATATGTATATATATAATTATATAATAATAATTGCCATATCCACTGTTTATCTCCTTCCCTTCGTCCCGTCGGAATTCTTATTGCCGGATTTTCAAGCACTTGCCGGAATTCTCTCGCACTCACACACCACGCACATGGACGCCTCTCACGCATGCACCACCACCCCTCCACGGACCAGCACGTACCCACGGACACGACCTGTTCTTCATGCCACACCACCACGTTCGCAGACCTCTCTCCATGGATCTGCCACGCGACCCCGAACCCTTTCGCACCTGCTCACACAGACACGCGACCATGGCTCCACTCACCACGCACCAACACAATCCGCACAAAACAAACCGGCACACACACGCACAAACCATCCAATTAACAGAACGCCATACACACGGACCCACAGCCGTCGCCACAACGCCACGCACACACAAACCAGCACTTTCACACCGATTTCCGGCGAGCCCAAGACACGTACACTCACATGCAATTTTTTTTTTCCAGCGAGCCAACACGTACATACACACATGTCCAAGTCACAGAGCAAACAAACCCGCATATTCATCATCCCAAACAGAGAACTTAAAATTTTTGTAGACACAGAACTCGGCCTCGATATTTCACATGATATTTACAATGACGAATATATTTATATGTATAAATAACAACACATCATTTCATAAACAAACAATATAAATATATTATAGAGTTTTTACTTACTTGATCTTATTTCTTGATTACTCAAAATAATTCTTTGATAAATACCTAAAATAAAAATATTCTGTAAAATACAAAAAATAAAACATTATTTACTATTCTTACTAATATAATTCTATCTAATATATTTATAGATATTTTAAATATTTTTTAAGCTTAAACTTATTTTTTATATATTTAAAAATTATATTTAAATTTTAAAAATAAAATTTTTCCTACACGAATCTAATCTAGTTTCATAGAACTTAGTAAAAGATTGCATAAATTGTCTCATATTGCAATTTGGACTTTGTACATGCATGTTACGACAATTTTTCTTTGCGTTTTCCCTTTCTCTTTTTCTTTCTGTTTGTCTTCGTTCTTCTCCTATCTTCCCCTCTCTCGTTTTCGTTTGGATTTTGGTCGTATATTCTGGAAGCTAGTGTTCAGACGGGGCAAGGCAAAGTCGGTTTGAGTTTATATATGAGCTTTTTATTATTATTATTATTAATCATTATGTGTGGTAATTTATGTAAATTTAATCATTTTAATATTTTAAGATGAAATTTTATAATTCGAAATTTTTTTACAGTTTGCTTTTTAAATAATTATTTTTTAATTTAAAATTGTACTAATTATAATAAAATTTTTAAAATAATTTATAAGCTAATCCAGTATTAAACTTATGCTAAATTCATGGGTTATACACTTACCAATAACTGCACGACAAAACGCATCTTTAACCCAAAAAGAGGGGGAGGACAAAAGTCAGTTCTGTGAGCTTCTATGCCATAAGAAGTTAATCAAGGTGGAGGAACTTGATGAGAAAGAGCTGAATGAAGAGCTGGACCCAGTGATTAAAAGGCTGATTAGACGTAATGACCCTGTGAATGAATTGAAGTGGTACATATTTCAAAAAGCTCAAAAACTTGCGAAGGAATTGTCTAAAGAGAGATATGATTGTAAATGGGAGGTGATGTTCAGCATGTGGGTGGAGAATGGAGATGTTGTGCTATGCAGCGGATAACTGTACATTGTATAGCCACGCAGAGCAGCTTCGACGTGGGGGTGAATTCCTTACTCTCATATGGCTTCTTATATCTCATAACACTGATCGATTCAATACTGCTACTTGTGTCTAACCTATAGGAACTGCTAATCGATAGAGTCTTGGAAAGTGATGTAGATATCATTGCTGATACGGGTTGACTGGGCGTGTCTTCCACAAGGCACGGCCGTGTAGTGAGTCTAGTTCTCCATAGAAAATATACACGGCCGTATACACGGTTCAACGGCACGGCCGTGTGTTGAGTCGAGGTAATCCATAGAAACTTACATGGCCTGATACATGACCAGAAGGCACGACCGTGTGTTGTGTCAGGAATACCCATAGAAACATGCATGGCCGTATACACGGTTCAAAGGCATGATCGTGTAATGCGCCTGGAAGATCCCTTAGAAACATACACAGTCATATACACGACCGTGTATAAGGAAAATGACGGACGTGTATACATATATTTATTTCCATGTATACATATATATTTTCTTTTTTATTTGTTTCCCTGAGGACTATATAGTTGCTAGGTCATTTTTAGGATTAGCTTTTAATCTTTTGTCAATATACACTTTTAGAGAAGATTGTTCTCTGCTTTCTCGATTGTGCGTAGTCAAGATTTTTCAAGGAATAAACTCAAAACTATTCTTTGTTTATTCGTGAGGTCCAATCCTAGAATTGGTCTCGTGTTGTTTACGCTTTCCGAACTGTGTCAGTTGGTATCAAGGCAAGGCAATTTCCTACGGAGATGTTGGCTAACGACGGTGTTGACGGCGGTCACGTTCTCGACCTAGATCGGGATGCGGAAGTCCAAGGAGTCAATCAATGGGCTCCAAGGACGGTGGTCGAAGCCATGGAACAAAGACTCGGGCGTATAGAGCAGCGTTTGGAAGACCTAATTATGCGTTTCGACGCCATGGTGATAGGCCACAACGGAAACAGGGATGTTGGTGGGAATCGACCAAGAGTAGCAGTTGCTCGTGGCAGTCCTATCAATCAACCTGCAGCTGCAAATCAGTGGAATCAAAGGCTAGATGAGAGTTCTTCTGAGGAAGAGGGTGAATTCCTGCAGAGGAGGGGACAACCACCGAGGAGAGGCGGTGTTGGTGGTGGCAGTTACCGCGGGGTTGATGACCGAATTGATCAGGAGTACGATGGTGGATATCGAAGAAACCACCAGGGACACGATCATACAGATGGCAGTGATTTCTGTCTCAAGGTAGATATTCCATCCTTTAATAATAATCTTAATGTAGAAGATTTCCTGGATTGGCTTGCAGAAGTCGATAGATTTTTCGACTATATGGAGGTACCCGAGGATAGGTGAGTATGGATGGTTGCTTGTAGGCTGAAAGGAGGGGCGTCTGCATGGTGAGATTGTTTGCAGAACCGGAGGCAGAGAGAGGGAAAGCAGCCTATAAGGGCATGGTACCGCATGAGGAACCTATTGCAGAGGGATTTTCTACCACCCGACTATAAGCAGATTCTCTTCTAGCAGTACCAACGATGTCGTCAGGGACAAAGGACGGTGCATGAATACACTGCCGAGTTTATGAGGCTAGCGGAGAGGAATGATCTGAGGGAGACCGAGGGTCAGCAGGTAGCGTGATTTATGGAAGGGTTGAAGCCTCATATTAGGGATAAAATCGAGGTGACAGTGTTTAGAATTATCAATGAGGCAAAAATTTGACCCTTAAAGCTGAGATGATGATTCAAGAACAAAGTGCAAGGCTTGGTGGGGGCAAAAGGAATTATGTGTATGATAGTATGGGCAGTGGCATCCGGGTGGTTGGTGAAAGGGTTAAAGGAGTAGTCGAGAAGCCTGCTAGAGGTATAGAGAAGAAGGAAGACAAGGCTGAGGGGAAGAAGCCTCTTGAGATCAAAGAGACCCCAAGGCAAAGTAATCCGTATGCTAAACCGATTATGGGGAAGTGCTATAGGTGTAATCAACCAAGGCACCGATCCAACGAATGCCCGAATTGACGGAGTATAAACATTGTCGAAAGGGAGGAGGAGGAAGAGGAAGTGTGCTGTGAACCGGATGGTGAGGATGAATATTATGATGAGGCTGATGATGGAGTGGAACCGAGCTATGTGATCAGAAGGATGATGCTGGCACCGAAACAGGAGGGTAGTTCGCAACGACACCAGTTGTTCCGCACTAGGTGCACAATTGGTGGGAGAGTGTTCGACCTGATTGTTGACAGCGGGAGTTATGAGAATATAATCGGGAGAGAGGTTGTGAAACAACTCCAGCTGCCAGTAGAGAAACATCCGAACCCTTACACCATAGGGTAGATTAAGGCGACAGAGCGAATTGAGGTGAAGGAGAGGTATTGGGTTCCTTTCTCAATAGGCAAATATTGGGATGAAGTCTATTGCAATATCGTTGATATGGATGCCTGCCATTTGTTATTCGGACGACCTTGGCAGTTTGACGTGGATGCCCAACATGCTAGGAAAGAAAATAAGTATAGGTTGGAGAAAGGAGGCGTAAAAAATACATTGCTGCCATTGACGGATAAACGACCCAAGACACAAAGGGCGAAAGGGAAATCCTTTTTGACAATCACTCAGTCAGAGAAGGAGATGACCGAGGACATTAAAAAATCCTGATTGATGCATGCTCTTGTTATGAAAAATGCGGGAGAAGACGTGGGTAGTGAAGAGGTTCTGGAAAAAGTAAAGGGGATATTAGAAGAGTTCAAAGAGGTAGTGCCAGAAGATTTACCAGAAGGGTTGCCTCTATTGCAAGACATCTAGCACCACATTGACTTGGTGCCTAGGGCTAGCCTTCCTAATCTCCCTCATTATAGGATGAGCCCCAAAGAAACGAAAGTCCTACAGGAGAAAGTCCAAGAATTACTAGATAAAGGATTCATCAGGGATAGCATGAGCCCATGTGCCGTTCTGGCGCTATTGACGCCCAAGAAGGATGGTATTTAGAGGATGTATATGGACAGCCATGTGATCAATAAGATCACAATTGGGTATAAATTCCCAATTCCTCGCATTGAAGACATGTTAGATAAGTTGAGTGAAGTGGTGATATTTTCAAAGGTGGATCTTAGGAGTGGGTGTCATCAGATTCGAGTCAAACTTGGGGATGAATGGAAAACCGCTTTCAAGATGAATGGTTGGTTATGCCATTCGGCCTTAGCAATGCACCTAGTACCTTCATGCGCGTAATGAATCAGGTACTTAAACCTTTCATTGGTAGGTTTATGGTAGTATACTTCAATGATATCTTAATATATAGCAAGACTGAGGATGAGCACTTAGTGCATTTGAGAAGCGTATTAGCTGTGTTGAAAGAGAATAAGCTTTACGCCAATCTCAAGAAGTGCATATTCATGTCAAAAAAGTTGCTATTCTTGGGTTTTATAGTGAGCGGTGAGGGCATAACGGCGGATGAGGACAAGGTAAGGGCTATTAGAGATTGGCCCACTCCTAAAGTGATCACTGAGTTAAGGAGATTTCTGGGGTTGGTAGGATTTTATAGGCGCTTTATACGACATTTCAGTACTGCCGCTACCCCATTAACTGAATGCCTGAAGAAAGGAAAGTTTCATTGGGATGAGGAGGCTGAGTTTGGGTTTGCTGTGCTCAAAGAAAGATTGTGTAGTGCGTCGGTGTTGGCATTACTAGACTTTGACAAACTATTCGAAGTGGACCGTGATGCCAGTGGTGTGGGCATTTGAGCCGTGTTATCTCAGGAGAAGAGACCTGTGGCCTTCCACAGTGAGAAGCTCTGTGAATCCAGGAGGAGCTGGTCCACTTATGATAAAGAGTTCTATTCCGTAGTCAGAGCTTTGAGGATGTGGGAGCACTACTTGGTAAGTAAAGAGTTTATCCTATACCTGGATTGTGTTGCTCTAAAACATCTAAGTAGTCAGACTCGTATTTGTAAAGACATGAATGCCAGATGGATCCAATTTCTGCAAAAGTTTCCATTCCGCTTGATGCATAAATCCGGGGTCCAAAATAAGGTGGCAGACACATTAAGTAGGAGAGCGGATTTATTGGTCACCATGAGGGTTGAGGTGGTAGGTTTTGAGCAGCTGAAGGAACTGTATGAGGGGGATATGGATTTCGGGACTATATGGAGAAAATGTATCAATCAGGAACCCAATGGCAGTTACTATATCCTGGAGGGTTACTTGATGAAGGGCAATCAACTCTGTATTCTTGAATCATCCTTGAGAGAAAAATTGATTAGGGACCTACATGGAGGGGGACTAGCCGGACATCTAGGGCATGATAAGACTCTAGCGGCAGTGGTTGCAAGATATCATTGGCCTCAGCTGAGAAGAGATGTAGGGAGAATCGTGCAAAGGTGCTATGTCTATTAGACATCTAAAGGACATTATCATAATACTGGGTTATACACTCCACTACCAGTACTTGAGAATATCTAGGAGGATCTATCTATAGACTTCGTGATAGGTTTGCCTCGTACCCAACGAGATACTAACACTGTTTTTGTGGTTGTAGACAGGTTCTCCAAGATGGATCACTTCATTCCTTGTAGGAAGACGACTGATGCATAGGGTATTGCCAAGTTATTCTTTAAGGAGGTGGTCAAGTTGCACGGGGTTCCCAAGTCAATTACTTCCGGTAGAGATAGCCAGTTTTTTAGCCACTTCTGGAGGACACTATGGTACATGTTCAATTCCTCCCTTATTTTTAGCAGCACAGCCCACCCTCAAACTGATGGGCAAACAAATGTGACGAACAGGACCCTTGGCAACTTAATACGAAGTATCTGTGGAGAGAAGCCAAGACAATGGGATTTGGCGCTTTCTCAAGTCGAATTCGCTTACAACAGTTCCAATCATAGAACTACTGGGAAATCTCCTTTTTCAGTGGTCTATACAAAAGCGCCGTCTCACGCATTGGATTTAGCTCTTTTGCCCAAGGGTGTAGAATCCAATGTAGCTGCTAAGCACCTGGCGAAACAATACCAAACTGTGGCATCTGAAGTGAAAGAGAAGATTGAGAAGGTTAATGAGAAGTATAAGAAAGTCGCGGACAAGCATCGAAAGAAAAAATTGTTTAAAGTGGGAGATCCAGTGATGGTGTTCTTAAGGAAGGAACGTTTTCCCGTGGGCACTTATAGCAAATGGCAGCCAAAGAAGTACGGTCCTTACAAGATTGTCGCCAAGATAAATGATAATGCATATGTGTTTGGGCTTCCTATAAGCATGAAGATTTCGAAAACCTTCAATGTAGCTGACTTATCTCCATTTTACTCGGATGATGACCCTCTATATCCGGAAGAGAACTCGGGGTCGAGTTCTTCATTGATGGGAGAGAAAACTGACGCAGTGCAGAAAGCATAAACAACACGAGACCAATTCTAAGATTGGACCTCACGAATAAACAAAAAATAGTTCTGAGTTTGTTCCTTGAAAAATCTCGACTACGCACAATTGAGGAAGCAGAGAACAATCTTCTCTAAAAGTGTATATTGACAAAAGATTAAAAGCTAACCCTAAAAATGACCTAGCAACTATATATAGTCCTTAGGGAAACAAATAAAAAAGGAAATATATATGTACACGTGGAAATAAATATATATATACACGTCCGTCATCTGCCTTATACACGGTCGTGTATATGACTGTGTATGTTTCTGAGGGATCTTCCAGGCGCATTACACGACCGTGTATGTTTCTGTGGGTATTCCTGACATAACACACAGTCGTGCCTTCTGGCCATGTATCAGGCCGTGTAAGTTTCTGTGGATTACCTCGACTCAACACACGGCCAAGCCGTTAAACCGTGTATACAGCCATGTATGTTTCTATGGAGAACTAGACTCACTACACAGCCGCGCCTTGTGGAAGACATGCCCGGTCAACCCGTATCAGCAATGATGTCCACATCAGAAAGTCAAGCTCTATTACATTAGTATACCTCTTGACAACCAACTCTACTTTTCATTTTCATTCATTTTTTTATTATTATTATTTGCATGTATATGCGTAATGTTTTTTATCGAATTAAACAATTGATCATACTTTGGGATATAAAGTTTCAGTTATGGTTTCATATGATATCAACATGTATTCAATTATTTAATTGTTATTATTCATTTGTTAGTCAATTATGGTAGTTACAAATGTAATTAAATATAATTCTTCTAAATGGTATATTTAATATACAAGAATAAACTAGAACAAAATTTTGATTCTGAGTTTGGTCTCCTTTCTATGTTAAAAAGCATTTTAAGAAGTTAAAACCATAAGTTCTTAAAATTGGAGGTTCTATCTTCAAGAGGAAATTCAACTCTACCATTAAGAGGGTAGAATCACGATTCCATTCCGTTTTCAATTCTAGTTTATTTGTATTATACCTCTCCACCGTGCTTTCTAGTCTCATCCATTTTGTTCTTTCTTTTCTATTTCTATCCATATGTCTTATGTTTTTATCAAATGAAACAATTGATCTTGTGAATGTATATGATATCAACAAAAATTCGATTTTTCAATTGTTTCTACTCATTTGTTAGTCGATAATTAGTGTACTTGCAAAAGTAACATAACTTTAATCTATATAATTCTTCTAAGTTCATTTTCCTTGACCTTTATCTTCATGCATCATGTCATAGAACAATGCTAAAACGAATCTCTAAAAATTGGATACATGCTATTTCTACTCAAGTTCCAAACTAGCCTTTCTATCATTGTCACATTGAAAACCTGCACATAACACCAGCACCTGGATGGACCAAAATGACTTGTTATTACCCACATAAACATAATTCATGGAATTTCTAATCATGTAAATAAGTTTCTTCCTCATAGTTAATGATATTTTATCTCTGTGCAATTGCTTTACTCCATTATGATTTGTTCAAATATATGCCTATTTTTGTTGATTATTGTGCCTAAGCCTAAAGTTAGTGTAAGGCCCTAGAACTTAGAGCATCATAGCCCACCACGTGTCACAATCACGTAGCGACACACTAAGGCTCTAAAACCTCAAACAACTTCCAACTTGTTAACCTTCTCAAATTTATTCATGAAAAAATAATCTCAATAACATAAAACAAATGACTCTCAGATGAGTCATTCCAATTCATAATATTAAGATAACATAGAAATCTTCCTTTAACATCCACAATAACCTCTGCTCATATATAAAACTTTAAAGTAAATAAAAGTCTACTAATATCTTCATAATCCCAATTCGATTACTAAAAGTCCTAATCACAAGTCTTCCAATTTTCGTCACTCCTTATCCACATAGTAATAGTGCTCTCTCCCATTTTCATCCATATAATGTCCCACCAAGTTTCCATTTTCATCATACTCTACTTGCTTGTCATTCTTACCTACAACTAAAAAAAATATAGGAAGGGGGGGTAAGCTTAAGCTCAGTACGTGAGTACCACACCCACATGCGCATAATACACCACATTACTCACACATGCATATATGCAACATTTATCCATAACATCTTCATACGGCAACATATACGCCAATCTCAAAATTAATTATACATCATAGGGGTACTTATAACCTTTGTACACATAAAAGTTTGTCTTAGTGGGAACTGCCACTATGGGCCACATCTAACCCTAATCTACCTTAGATCATTTCGATACCTGGCTCTATTAGAGACAACACGACATATCGATCGTCAAGGTACTCCCTAGGAATCTACCACTATGGGCCCCTAAGCCAAGCCAAACACAAGCATCATGCAACATTTCATTCACATATCACATTACATCACATAATTCTCAAATATAATTCATTTAATAACTACCTAACAATCATAACCAATAAAACAAGATAAACACGTACTTGAACTAACGTCTCTATAATGATCTTGCACATCTCTAACCGAAGTAGGTAGTGTTGTTCAATTAGAAGGAACTACACTTAGCTTAATTCTACAAGTAATCTAAGTTCACTAAATTTTCTACTTTGTTCCAGTGTAATTCCCTTCCTAAAAGTATCTTCGTATTTAATTAATATTTTGGATAAAGTAGAGTTAAATAGGACATATTATTGTGTAACACAGCCAAGAAAGTAACCGTGTAGGGAAGCATGGCTTGAAGCATGGTCATGCTAGAGACCGTGTATTGTTCTATAAACTTTAAGCTTTAACACACCCATGTACATAACCGTGCCTAAGACTGTGTATCTCACTATACAATTTTTCTTTTCAACACACCTCGGTACATAGCCATGCTTGTGGTCACGTACATTCAAATTCCAACATGCTTAAATATACAACCATGCCTAAGGCCATGTACCTTACTATACAATTTTTCCCAGTTCAACATGCCTTGGTACATAATCGTGTACTTGATCGTATACTCCCCTATTTGTCAAAAACCCTAATTTTTCTCCACTAATTCATTCTAAATCCTAATTTCTATGATTTTTAGTCTAATTAATCATTGTATTAGCTACATCTAACGTAAAATTAGGTTCTAGAATGCTTACTTGGTTCAAACTATGCTTGAAACTCCAAATTTGGTTGATCCTTCTCTTGTTCCAATTCGTCTTTTGATCCAATCTCTGTCATTACAAAGATAAATAGGCTTTAGGATCATCATCCATCATCATAACTAAATGTAATTACAATCCATATGCTTACCTATGGACTAGTTGCAAAATTCTCTTTTGAGTTACCTTAGTTCTCTATACGGGCCCTCTTTCTCTCTTCAGGTTTCTCTAGGTTGATATTAGGAATTGTAAAAATGAGCCAAAAAAAAAAGAAAAAAAAGAAAAGAAAGGAGAAGCCCTAGGTTAGATTAGCTTTTATACCGCAACTAGTAAAAGATAAAACTGCTCTTATCCTTATTGTCTCATTTACAAAATTGTCATTAAATATATATATATATATTATCTTATTTAATATTTTTATTTAATAGTAATATTTTTATTACATCTATATATATATTATCTTATTTAATCATTTTATTTAATAATAATATTTTTATTACATCTATATATATATATATATTAAAACCGTTTATTATAGTTAGAAACCCTAAGCAGTACACACTCATATTAATCCCTCTAGTATCTAGTAGTTGTTGAAGTCTTGTTTTCTCAATAGAAAGAGAAACCCTAGGAGAGAGAAAGCCAATCACCCAAGAGAGAGAACATAAATTTAAGAACATTTAGCAATACAAAAATATTAAAGTGAAAGATCACAATTCTAAATTCGTCTACCTAGATATTGTCATTTGTCTCCCTATCTAATTGTTTCCATTTAATGATATTCGATCAATTTCCAAGCCTACCACATGAGGAGCGTTAAATTATGATGGAGAGCAACCTTGCAAATTCTAATACTTTAAGATCATTTGCTATTACACCTTAAAACTCTTAATTGTAACAATTAAATCCTAACGCTTTAACATTTAAGGCAGTAAAGTCCTAAAATCCATGTCACATAGTGGTATTTCTTACCATCTTGTATGTCACATGGATGATATTTGGCATACCATGCCAACAATAATTTTACACAAAAAAAATCAAAATTAAATATTATGATTATAAAAAAAAAAGAACCAAAATTAAAAAAATCATTAAATCTAAGAAAAAATAGAAAGAAAACCCTATCCTTTTTTATGAAGGCCGACTAGCTACCATAGAAAATAAGGTGGTATTGCTAAATCACCAACTTACTTGAGTGAATTGTAAGGGAGGTTCTAAGGAATTATTTACATATATAGTGTTTGGGAACACACACCAAGTAGGGAGAACCTTAAAGATGCTTCTTTACAAGCTTAAGAGGTGCCCCCATACTATAGCACTTTATCTTGTATGGTACTTAGCTCCCCCAGTTTTGATTAGTGTACTACTCTGATACCACCTGTAAGAATTTTTCTTAATTTTATATATGAATTTAAAAAAACATATATATAATTATATTTTGTGTACTTGTAATGATCACAACCATAATTAATTTTGATTCTTGATGTATGTAACTAGATCGTCCTCTCCTTCACCTTCACAACTAATGGCTTTTGATGGGACTAACCAATTAAAGTTACATCATAATGTAAAGAGTGGAGAGGGAGCCTACCATATTTATAATAATCGAATAGGACTCTCCCATCATGGGCTAACTATTGAGCTCAAGGTCTACACTAAGTCATCTAACTATATCCTTAAATAAGATGTAAATGGGCTTGACACACATAAACAAATTAAATAAATAATTTAGCTTAACTAATATTCTCATGAAACTATAATTATTCAACTTTAATCTTAGACAATCATTGGAAGCCCAATAAATTAGAAAATTTCTAAAATCTAAGATTTGAGATCGAGATTTAAGAATAAGAGTAATAAAGAAAGTGACGAATTAAATTAAAGGACAAGCAAGCATGAAGAAAACCCTAAGTAAAGAAGTATAGGTTAGTTGTTTTAATGGTAGGACAATTTTAGTATCAGGGGAGCTTAAGGAATACCTTCGAAAACTAACCTCTCACAGATGTAGGAATCTTAAAAATGGTCACTAAATCACTATTTCTAAACGACTTACATTTAAAAATATTATGACCTTCGAGCATGGCAAAATAGGATGAGGCAATAAAAGTATGACAATATATAATAAACATTCATTAGTAAAATTCTTAGGTAGCTAATTGAGTAAAAAACAAAAAAAAAAATTGCAAGGAGTTTCAATAAATAAAGGAATTACAACTATAACTTTAAATTTAACTTTACGAATCATCAATGAAAATAGTATCTATAAATTTCAAATAGTGATTTTGCAAATTAAGACATTAAATTACAAAAGGCATGTAAATAAAATTAGTGGTTGATAGTTGCATTACGCATCCTTGTTGATATGAAGTCTAATACATACCTTAGAGGTATATAACCCTTGAACTAACTATATATGTTAGTTTTATTTGATACTCACTCATATTGGTATTCTTTTAAAATTTACAGCAACTTTCCCTTTCTTATTTTGCAAAAATCCAAACTAAGGAAGAGAGAAATCTTGAAACCCTTACATACAATTTTGTGTGCTCCATGTCCTCTTTGAAAATAATGTTATCAAAATGTGATTCTTAGTAAATACCATGCTAGGTTTCCTGTCTTATTGAGTCAACATTAGAGATCTAAATATTTGAGACTTTTCTTCTTCTTTTTTTTTTTCAAGAATTGCCTATTTTAGAGTGCTTAGGTCCATGCATGTCAATTTCTTGGTTAATAACACCCCTCTCTAACATTTAATCCTCGATTAGTATTCTTACGTTTTTAAGGGCATTGAGAGGCATTGACCACAATATCCTTAGATATAAGTTATCAAATTACTGTTATATCCATAGTTTTATTTGGTTTTTTCATTCTACCTCTTAAAATAAATTTTTTGTTTAAAATCTAACTAACTTGACTCAGAATGATCAACCTTTTCAAGAGTTCAGGCTTTCGAGTTAACGCACTAGAAGTTCGTGCTAGATTGGCTTGTCTAAATATTAATACTTTAATTATGACGTTTTAACCAATCTACTTTGGTTACCGATTTACGACATTGTCTACTCCAAAAGCCTTCAAAGTGTTCCTTAGTACTTGAAGTTCTTACTTCACTGTTATATGATGTCTCCAAAGAGGCATGTTCTCACTTTACATTTCACAACTTGCGAGCAAACACTTATATCTAGTGGTGCTGCAAATATCGGTCCCCAGCAGTAAATAATTTATCATAAGGAAAAGTTTAATCCACAAGCAAACGTAGCACAAAAACAAATCAATTACTATCTATAGTTTGCTTAGCCCAAAAAATACAAAAGCCCAGGTATTTAAAGTTCAACAAAACAATAAGACAAATAGTCGAAAAGAGAAAAAAAAAAGAGGATCAGGAAAAGAAGAGGAGCACCCTAATCCGTAGGGGAAGCATGCTAGTTATAGATCCATAGGTCGTGTTCCCTGCCTTGCTGGCTTACCTAGTAAAAGCGGTCCATCATGGACTGTAGTTAGTAACTCAGCTAGCGAGAAATAGTCACGAAGGAGCCAGCAAGATAAGCTCCTTGCCCTTTCCTTAAACTTCCATACCTATCGATTTTGACTCAAAATTATTACTTGTTGATTGTTTCTCCACTAAATCTGCACTTTCCTTAATAGACAGCTCCTTTCCTTTCTCGCCTAGATTGAGAATCGGACTCCGATTAATTTCTGGCTGCCTTGAGTCCAATATCTGGTCATCTACATTCTCTCTACTGTTTGAATTGGGTCTATGCCATCAGCCATATTTTTTTTCTGCTTTGGATTAGATTCAATCTGACTACTACACTAACTTTTTGAATGACCAATCAATCCACACCTATAGCAGAAATCGGAGAGCCTTTCATATTTATTTTGAATCCAAAATTTTGATCCTTCAGCATTTCTGACCCAAATACCATCAAAACGGGGGTTTGCTAAATTGAATCGATCTCTCACTCTGAGAAAATCCTTCTTAACAACGTTAAAATTCTCTACTTGAACAACTTCCCCAATCTTTTTCCCATTTAGCTCAGCATTCCTCTGAGTAAACATTGACAATGGAAGACCATGAATTTGTACCGTGAACTATATTAGTGAAAAAATTGGATCGTTTAACTTTTTATGTCCTCCCCACTTCTGAATGATATAACGGGGCTACATATCACTGACCATAGACCCGATTGAATGACTTTGTTGAAAAAGGTCTCATCCTTTGTCACAATCATTAGGTGTTAAAGACTCTTAATTCAGCAATTTCTATGATATAACAAGCCCCTTGACGGTGTGAATCCTCCGCTGAGACTAAGACCTGGAACAGCAGAATTAATTTTCGATCCAACTTAATATATTTGTTTTTAATTCTTTTCCTCACTTTTAGTGAAAAAAAAATTGTATCCATTATGGCGAATACTCTTTATATAGATAAAAAAATGTTATTGCTATACATAAATAACATTAATTATATTGCCATTGCTTGATAATGATTTTAACTAACCTTTGAAAATTCTCTGTAAATGACATTAATTAAATGACATCGTCAAACATGTTAATATAATTCACTTATTTAGCCACTTTTTATTATGCAATTATCATACAGAAAATTTAACAGCTATTCAAAAGTCAGTTCTTCCTATATAATAAAAAAGTAGTCACTTCTTCTTATAATAAAATAAGATCTATTAATAGTAAAATATAAATTTATAGTCACTTTTGAGTGACTAAACCATAGAATTTGTCACGCCCCAAAAGGAGGTCTGGAAGTTTCCACTAAAAGCTATTACGTTACGTGTGCACACATTACATGATAACCGCTTTGCAAGTCAAAGGTCGTAAGACTCTAAATAATTATTTAAACAATTATAACTAATCATACTACATATAATCATATAATAAAAATATAACTATAGATCTCTTGTTCCACAGTCGACCAAGATTATAGAGAATCGAAATCTCCTACCAAAATAGTAAAATGGAAAAACGCATCTAAGTTTTACAAATTTCATTCTTACATTGAGTCACTAAAAATAAAATTTCTTCTAAATAATATATTAATGCATATCTTACTATATCACTCTTGATTTTGATAGCTCTTATCACATCATCTCTTATCCCATCCTAAGATTTTGAAATTTTCCTACAAAACAATCTATTCAAGGGTGAACACACTACAGCTCAATGAGATGGGAGTACAATACTCTCAATACTACATACGCATAAGTCATTTCAAACAAGTTTTAAATCATATGTTATGCATGAACAACCATATGCAATGCAACATCACACGCAGTCTTTCAATAACCAGCATAAAGTCTAGGGTTTACGCCTTGCTTGACCTTGGGTTGAGGATTCACATCACTACCATCAATGCTCAAGTCTCACAAACCCATTTATTTTCATCTTATCCCTTTATTAGAAATTGTCGTTTAATTAAATTCCATAAGCTTCAAGTGCCTCACCTCACACTAAGCATAAACATCCTCAAGGACATACCAGATTCGGAACCGTCAAGGGCGTAACAATCCCCTAGTCACTTAGTTCACCCTTGACAAAATAATAATTCTACCCGATTACTTCTAGTGCATTTTATAGTAGTAATGGCCTTCAATACCATACAATATCTCATGTAATGCATGTTAGATTTTATGTTAGCCGAATATCATTATGCCAATTTAAATTTAAGTAGCCAATTGGATAAAACAAATCAAATGAGGCAACCAAGTCACACGAAAGAAAAATTCCACAATAAATCGACATATAAGACCGGATCAAAAATAACATATTACAACCCAATTTCATCAACCATTTCATCACTTAAACAATCGGACATCAAGTATCTATTTCCGTATCAAAATGGAAACAATCAAATATTATACCACTTTGAAACATTCTTGATTCGTCATAATCTAATTAACCAGAATTGATTTACAGCTCTTATTCCTTGGTAATAATCAAGTCATTCCATTACTCAAGCGTTTGATTATCTATAGTCAAGAACCAAATAGGGCAACAAAATGTGCACCCTTCTAATATCCTCAACTTATCTCACCACACCAACCATTCATGTCAATCCTTAATCATCAATACCAAAAATTTGTAAATATAAAACCACAAGTGTTTTTCATATAGACCAACATATATAATATATATAATTATATATTATCTAATCCTATTTATATATATATATATATATATTTTAATTTAGCTAGAGGGATAAGTTTGCAAAATATATTCTCTTAGTTTCCTTCCAAAATATTTTTTTTTATACATAATATATGCATACATTTACACACACACACACACACACACACATAGATAGACATATATTCACTAAGAGTATAATTAATATATCTATACATATATATTTATCTTTTGGATACATATATTTATACTTTATATTATACTTAAATTTCCCTTTCGTAAACTATTATTAAGTGTATTTATATTGTATTTATATGCATGCCTTTGTTAGATAAGGAAAAAGAAAAGAGAAATGAAAAGGAAATAAAAAGAAAAGGGGAAGGATACAAATGTATAGAAGAAAGCAAAATGAAAAAAGAAAGGAAAAGGGATCACGGCAACGAACAGGAGAAATGAAGAAAGAAACAAAAATGGTAGAAGAAAAGAAAATAAAATATATCATATCATCACACACAACACTTAGCACACACAGCACACCACCGCACACAGCAACACATACACAGCACATATAATACACTGCACACCACATGCACATAATAGCCCATCTCAACACACATGACATGCTCATAGCAACAACATATAATGGCCACGCTTCCACTACGCACCCACACACACGCATAACTCTTAGCACACCCACAGCTAGCACACATAATTTTATTTTCCAACCCACACCTCAACACACAACTTCAATACATACACCTGCCATACTCCCCTGCACACATCACTTCCAACTCACACATGCAAGCCTTCCCCTGCACTAACCACTTCCTACACACACATAGTCACGCACACTGTCACCACTACACCTTCCCTTATAAGTCCAAAATAATAACAACCACAACAACTACAGTGGCAACCCAGCAAGAAAATACACATATAAACAACATATCATAATTAAACAAAACACTATAGCATATCATAAAGTTTTCCACTCACCAATCCATGAGACTCAATCAAAATAATCCTTTAAGAAACAATCTATAGGAGAACACTCGATAGTTGTGTCTCTAGTATTAGAGACACGCATCTTCAAATCGTACTTCATTGGAAAAGAGCGCAACAACAAGAATTTATGCCTGTTCAAACTGTTTTGTGTTAATTACACTTGCAACATCTCAAACTCCTTAGTTAATGTAACCATTGGAAGGGAAGGAAATAGGGCAAGACGGACTGTGACACTAGACAACAAGCATTCGCAATTACTAAATCTTATGTAATTAAGTTATAATTAATTAAATAATTCGAACTAATTTGAAGTTAAAGGGCATAACTTATCATATTTGCATCTCAACAAGATCCATGCTCTTCACTTCTTTGATGAAAGGATACTAGAGTACATGAGCTTGTTAACAAGGAATCACCACAGAGCCACCGATCGACAGCTCACCTAAACCTCTTTTTGTTCTCAAGAAATAACAACTATGGCTCCAATCACCATGATTGTAGCGTTTAAGTTCCTTTAAGACTCAACCCGTTGTGGCCGCAACTTCAAGAAGTGGGAATTTTACCTACTAATCCTAACACTTGGCACAACTTAGGAATCTGTCTATAGTGAGAAACATTCTCTGCAAAATCTAAAAGCTCGTTTCCATCAAAAACATCAGCCAGTCCATAAGCACTAACAAGCTCTAGAAGTGCTACAACCTCTATGGAATGCTTCGAATGAATACTCATTTTGGTTATCCAATCAAAAAACAATTTCATGGCCTCACCTTTTACACGAGGTTTGATTTTAGGACTAATTTCCATCAATTCCTCTAATAGCAAAAGACAACTATTCCTTACAACACTTGCTTCAATCTCAAAATCTCCATGCTTCAAATGTGGAAGATATAACCCCACAATTGCATCCAAAACAAGCTTTGTAGGATCCAAACAAAATCTAAGCAAAGCAAACATTGTATCTCATATTTTATCATACTCCTCCTAGTGCTCATTTAATGGAATCTGCAATTCCCTTCCATCCATAACCACACAATGTTGCACAACTACACTTACAGCAATATGCACCCCACGATTACATTGTTCCTCACTTTTTAACATAGTAAGCACAGCCATGTTTAATCTATTCTTTGCTACATCGATTTCCCTTTTCCTAACTTCAAGCAATTCAAACTGCTCCTTATACCAAATTTCACTTCCCTTCTCTCTACTTTCCACATCTCATAATCTCTCCACCAATTTCACCACATTCTCTTTGTATTCCCAACATCTCACTCTAAATTCCCTATCCTTGAACTCCATTTCCTTTTCTCTCACTAGGATTTTCTTCCTCAGCTCTTTTAATTCCTTCTTCTTATTCTCCAATTCCCCACTTTTACATTCATTTTCCATATCTCTTAACTTGATTCTCCACACCAACTCCTCCAATTCCTTCTCTTTCTTCTCCACCTCCCTATCTCTCTACCCCCCATCATCACAAGTATCCACATTTAGACTAATTCCACTTAATTTTTTTTTAATTCTTCCCATTTTCGCGATTATTGAACCTAAAAAACTTCCCCATAAATCTCATACCTAGCTAATGCACCTTTCTTCCTTGAAACCCCTAAAATCAAATAATTACAAGTACTTAATCTAAGGCTAATTCCACATGAAATCAATAACCTAACAATCTCAATAGCCCCATCGATTTTCTTAGCTTCCAAACAACTCTCAATGAATAAATTAATCACAAAGGTACAAAATCATATTTCTTATAAGTTTTTACCAAAACTATACCATAATTCGGACGAAAACCTAATGACTTTGCTTATAAAAAATCGAACTTGATCCTTCATTTGGGTACACGAGAGAATGTGGGTGATGGTTGCGAAAATTTGGGTCTTCACCTAGTAATGAATGATTAACAAACTTAAAGCGAACTCTTGTAGTTAAACTTAATAAAACTTAAAATAAAAATCACATCTATAATTTTTTTTTTTAAATTCGTATGGATTTAAACTCAAATTTAGAGTTTGAAATTTACCTAGCAAGTATGGTCTTATGCGAAGTACTCCTTCCAAAGATTGTCATTGTGCTTATGGTTTTTGATTTAGAGTTAGTATGAAAAAGTTATGGATTTTTGAAGTTTTGGAAAAGTTTTCATAACAATAACAGAGAAGGAGAGAAAGAGAAGAAGAAAAGGAAGTAGGAGAAAAAAAGAGAAAGAAAGGAAAGAAATGCAATGATATGACGAAGAGAGGAAAAAATGAGTGAGAAAAGAGAGAGAAATTTAAGCGAAACAGCTTAGGTTAGTGGATAATTATCTAATTATGGGTTCAATTAGTAAGTGCATTATTATATTATCTAAATTATGATATTTTTATATGAAAATTTATGTGTATACTAAATAAAATATTCTGAATAGAAATATATACTTAAAAATTCCATTTAACTATCATAAATATAAAATTTTAATTCTTACTTCATATTTTTCATATCTACCTAATGAATCCCATTTCTTTGCTACTTTTCTATTTGAAAATCCATTATTATTTGTTATAAGATTTTTGTTATATGTAAATTATTAAAGTATTACTAACATACTAGAATGACCTAATTTTCGTTGTTAACTTTCTTAGAATTGTAGAATCACGAAAATATTATCCTTACTACCCTAACTTGAAAATACTTATTGTTCTGCTTATTTTCTTTAATTTTAGTATAGTTTTTCAAAATTTCTGGGGTGTTAAATTCTTCCCCACTTCAAGAAGTTTCATCCTCGAAACTTGATGGTTGCGAATTCCTGATCTTCATATTTTGTGAAATCTTTTAACTTTATTTTTTGAAATCTCCATTTGTGGTTTTGATTGTGGATATAAAGTTTTAGGAGCTACCACACTTTGAGTAATTTGTGGTTAGAAGGAAGTCCTTTAGTAATATATATATATATATACTATTGTTTAAGTCTTTTATCATTTTATTCTTAAAAATCTACCCAAGTTTTGCCTTATCTCACTGTTTAATAGGTTAGTCCTATCTCTAGCAACCTAGAGCTCGGATACCATTCTTATCATGCCCCAAAGGGGGACCTAGAAGTTTCCACTAAAAGCTATTATGTCACATGATAACCACCTTGCGAGTTAGATATCGCAAGACTATAAATAATTATTTAAACAATTATAACTAATCATATTACATATAATCATATAATAAGAATAAAACTATGATTTCCTATGTTCCACGGTTGACCAAGATCATAGAGAATTGGAATCCCCTAACAAAATAGTAAAATAGAAAAACACATATAAGTTTTACAAATTCTATTCCTATAATGAGTCCCTGAAATTAAAATTTCACCTAAATAATCTATAAATACATATTTTACTATATCACTCTTGATTTTGTAACACTTGTCACATCATCTCTTATCCCATCTCAAGATTTTGAAATTTTCTTACAAAACAATCTATGGAGGGATGAACACACTACGACTCAATGAGATGAGAGTGCAATACTCTCAATACTATACATGCACAAATAATTTCAAACAAGTTTTAAATCATATACTATGCATGAACAACCATATGCAATGCAACATCATATGCGATCTTCTGGTAACCAATGTAAAGTTTAAGGTTTACACCCCCCTTAATCTTGGATTGGGGATTCACATCACTACCTTTAGTGCCTAGGTCTCACAAACCCATTTATTTTCATCTTATCCCTTTACTAGAAATTATCGTTTAATTAAATTCCTTAAGCTTCAAGTGCCTCACCGCACACTAAGCACAAACATCCTCAAAGATCGACTAAACTTGGAACTGTCAAGGGCACGACAATCCCTTAGTCACTTAGTTCACCCCTGATGGAATAATAATCCTACCCAATTACTTCTAGTGCACCTTGTAGTAGTGATGGCCTTCAATACCATGCATTGTCTCGTACAATGTATGTCAGATTTTATATTAGTCGAATATCATTATGTTAATTTAGATTTAGGTAGCCAATCGGATAAAACAAATCAAATGAGGCAACCAAGTCACATGAAAGTAAAATTTCACAATAAATCAACATATAAGACCAGATCAACAATAACATATTACAACTCAATTTCATCAAACATTTTTTCACTCAGAATATCGAACATCAAGTATCTACTTCCGTATCAAAATGGAAACAATAAAATATTATACCACATTGAGACATTCTCGATTTGTCACAATCCAATTAACCAAGATTGATTTACAGCTCTTATTCCTTTGTAATAATCAAGTCATTCCATCACTCAAGCGTTCAATCATCTATAGTCAAGAACTAAACAAAGCAACCAAATGTGCACCCTTTCAACATCCTCAACTTATCTAACCATATCAACCATTCATATCATTCCTCAATCATCAATACCCAAAATTTGTAGCTATAAAATCACAAGTCTTTTTCATATAAACCAGCATATATAATATATATAATTATATATTATCTAACCCAATTTTATATATATATATATATATATATATACATATATTTTTAATTTAGCTAGAGGGATAAGTTTGCAAAATATATTCTCCTTGTTTCCTTGTAATATATATATTTTTTAATACATAATATATGTATATGCATATTGTTGAGCCTGATTTTGGATTTTTCCTTAATTAACCCATATTAAGTCCAACTCACTTAATATAAGTTACTCAGTAGTAAAATTAAGGAAAAAACTATATTTTTAATCATGTTAAGAAAATTGGAGTCGCCACCAACCTGAGTTGGAAAATAAGATAAGTTAAGATTAATGAGGTATATTAAACTTAACTAGTAACTGGTTTATGAATTTTTCGAAAAAAAAATTTTGAAAAAATATTAACCAGAGAATCTAGACTCAGGGCTATCCTATTAAAACCTAAATGGTTACCACTTGTTATCTTTTTCAAGAAAATGAATTAACAGTTTCTTATCAATTCCTTTTGCCATCACATGTGCAAAACATAGAAAAAAATCAAAACAACATGAAAAACTTTTAATTATTTTTTATTACAAATGGATTTTCTATTCTTATTTAAAAATAAAAGAGAAAAATAAACTTTTGCATTTTTGCTCTAATTAAAACTGAACTAAGAAATAGGATGAAATATTTTTTTTTTGAAATTTTAAAAGGATAAAATATTTTTTGTAAATTTTTTTATGTGGTAAATCGAAATTGGAAAAGAATTTTTTTTTATTTTATATGTGAGTTCTCGTAGGTACCTACATACTCACTAATCAGGATCAAACCAACGTAGTTCTATTTTTATAAAACTTCAGTAGATTAATTAATTTTAATTACGAAAATAAGCTGGGTTTACGTTTATTATCATTTTCCTTTTGAAAGAAAAATCCTAAACCTAAACTTTATTTTCCCATTTTGAAAGACTAAAGCCTTAATTTTTGAAAATACCAATTAAAATTTTATTTCAAGAAAATCATTGTTTTCTAAGTGACAAAACATTTCTTATTATTTTTTCAAAGTAAAACCATATCTTAAACTTTTAATTTTTTTTTTAAAAAAAAGGAAAATTCCAAACCTAATTCTCTTTTATTAATTTTTTTATTATTATTTTATCAATAACAAAAGAAAAAAAAAAGAACCTTAACTTAATTTTATTTTTTTTAACAAAGAATTTTCTAAAATATGTTTTTTTTATTAGTATTCTTCTTATTAATATTAGTATTAACTAAAATAATAATAATAATATACTAATACTATAAGAACATCAATCTCCTTGACGTGGGTCGATTCGGTGAATCAAGTGCTGGCGAGTTTATCACGAGCTCAGTTAGCTAGGCGTACTCCAGCGAACGACGACATGAGGCGGGGAGTCAGGATGCTTCCTGGGCATGGGCCGACATGGAGGCCAGTCAAGTCTGGGTGGTTTTACGGCATCAACGGCAGTAAGGAACGACAGCCGTAGGGGGTTATGGGTGTAGCTGTTAGTGTTTGCTCGATGCTATTTTGCTTCTTCGTTTTTTTTTTTTTTTACTCTCTCACCTGCTCTTTTACTTAAAGGATCAACTTTATTTATAAGCCCTTGGACGTGATCAAGGTAAATGGGTTTGAATCAAAACTGTGGTTGGGGTTTATTTTTATCTTCCCATGATTTGAAAAATTGATGCAAATCCCTTATATTAGAGTCATTTTTGTGATTTATCCATTTTCTTTCTGTTAAAAAAAAAACGTTTTGATTTGCCCTAATTTGCTCACGATTTCCTCTCCTTTCCATTCCATAACCATCAGCTAGTTGAAGAAGACAATCACGTGGCTGGCATGTCACCTTTTTCGTCTAATGATTTGCTACTACGTAGCAGTTGGAAGGAAAAAAAAATGGCACAAAGTGCCTTCCGCGATTCAAACCCGTATCTCCCATAGCTTTCTTTTCTCCTTAGGCGCATGCACAAGCTAGGTGGGCTAGCCCTTTTCTCGGTCATCTTATACAATTAATATCCATTTGTACTTCCCAAGCTTAATTTAGAAGCCCATATATTCATATTTTAGTATTTTTTGTTATTATTATTACTATTATTATCATTATTTTATTTTATTTTTATTATTTATTTATTATTATTATTTATTTATTTTCATTATCTCGTAAAACAAGCTTTTATCTATCTATTTTTTATTTTTATTATTATTATTTTAAAAATCTAGATGAGAGCAAAAATGAGGTATTTACAGCTACTCCTCTTTGTAGTAAATTTTTGGGAAAACTTGGCTACAAAGACAACAAAGACACCATTTTTGCCTAGGAGAAAGGATAGATAACGCTATATTTAGTTGGCTATCCAACCTTAGATCCATTAGGGAGTTATCCAACCAAAGGATCAAGTGAGAAAAATGCTCTGCAAGTTAGCAGTCCCTTGTTGCAAAAGAAAAATAGTTGCTTTATGATGACCAATATTCCTTAGAGAGTGGTCTTAGACAAAAGACAACATTTAAGAAGAGTTTATCTAGAAAAATGCTCTTATGAACTGACTAATCAATGATAAGAAATGTCTCTCTAAACTAACAACCTTAAAAAGAGATTATCTATAAAAGTGCTCCTATGAGCTGACTAATCAATGATAGAAAGCATCTTACAAGACTAGTAACCTTAAAGAAAAGATTATCTAAGACAGTGCTTTTATGATGATAGGAAGCATCTTACGAGACTAGCAACCCTAAGGAAGAGATCGTCTAGAAAAGTGCTTTTACGAGCTGATTAATCAATGATAGGAAGCGTCTCACTAAACTAGTAACCTTAAAAGAGGAAATTATCTAGAAAAGTGCTCTTATGAGATAACTAATCGATGATAAGAAGTGTCTTACTAGACTAGTGACCTTAAAAGAGGAAATCATCTTGAAAAGTGCTCTTATGAGCTAACTAATCGATGATAGGAAGCATCTTATAGAACTAATAACCTTTAAAGAAGAAATTTTTTAGGAAAGAGCTAACTAATTGATAGTAAGAAGCATCACTTTGGACTAGCTTTCCTAAAAGAGAATTTTTAGGAAAGTGCCCCATTGTGGGCTAACTAATTGATAATGGGAAGCATCTCTTTAGACTTACAACCCTAAGGGAGAAAGTTTAGGAAAGTGCCCCTATAGGCTAACTAACTGATAGTGGGAAGTATCTCTTTAGACTTACAACCCTAAGAGAGAAAGTTTAGGAAAGTGCCCTTATAAGCTAAGTAACTGATAATGGGAATGAATTTCTAAGTGAGAATCTTATTTTTCTAATAATGGTCAAGAGTTTCTAAATTTATAATGACTTAAGACTTTTGAACAAATGATAACTAAAATTTTTTTTTAAAATTTCAAGACAAATGCTCTTATGAAACTTAAGGATAAGGTGACAAGATATTGAAGTAACTTCTAGCAAACTTTGAAAATTTTTATCTTTCTTCTCAAAAGAAATCTAAATGAATTATTTTAATTATTATTATTTTCTACTATTTTTTATTTATTTTTAAACATTGCTAGCAAGTAAAGAGTTTGATAAGGCTCCCAAAAATACAAATAAAGGTAGGCCTCCCCTATTACTTAATAATCACTTACTCTTTTGCCTCATTTTGCTTAGAGAATTTGGTTTAATCTTGGAAAAAGTGGTGTCTTGGCTTAGTCAATCATCCCTTGAGGGGTTTGTTGCAATTAAGACTTAAATCTTCATCTTGGGGGCATCAATATTTAAAATTTGGGCCAAACAACACCAATGAGGAATGACTTTAAATTCTCTCATTCCATTTAGAAATAGATATCTCATTTTTAATTGGTTTAATATAAGAGGACTTCCTCACAATCTCTTGGTTTAGATGTCACCCTTGACTTCCATTCCAAAAATTATGGTCTTTCTTGTAAAAAATATGTTTTAATCAATCTATTAGGCCTTTTTGGGACTTATAATGCAATAGGCCTTTGGTTATTAGTTTAAAAAAGATACCAATGTTAAGGTCTATTTTGAAAGAATCATCATTTCAACCTGGGTTTATAAGTCAAGAAACCTTGAGAAAAACTAAAATAGTACTTGTCTTAGGCCCAGCAATTTTTGCTTAGGATAGTTAAATTATTTTTCAATGATCTAGAGAAGTCTTTAGAGAAGATGGGTATATGTTTAGGTTCTTGTATTTGCCCCTAGTGTTTTCAAGTATTGTTAGCTTTACTTTTTATGGTGTATAGGTTTAACTTCATTCTTGGGCTTTTCTCATTTCTTTTCCTTCCTTTTCTTTTTCTTTTTTTTTCTTTTTTTTAAAAAAATTTTTCTCTCTCTTTTTTTTTTCTTTTCTTTTGGGCCCAATGGTGATTATCTCTTGTGGGTCACATGTGGTTTTTCAAAATATGGACTTTTCTTCATCTCAAAATAAATAAATTATCTATGTTAAAAATTACCCTTGAATTGTTAAAACTAGGGCAAGCACTATTTAGTTAATTCCCCTTTTTTTTTCTTAATTTATGTCCTTATCTTCCTACTCATCCCATTGTAGGGTAGTTCTTAGTATGGTTAAATTTTGAAACTCTTCTTATATAAGCTCAAATGAGGTTAGTAAAGGATTATTGTGTTTAGGATAGCAAAAATGAATGCCTAACATTATTTTGATTAACGTATCAAATTCAAAATAAACCTCCTTTAAGGAATGAGTCTAAAACCTCACATTAATAACACTTAACTCTCGAGTGTTTAAGGGTCAGTGTCTGGGATGTGGTTTGCCTCTTGTCATCTTAGACCTTTTAAACAAATGAGATATCTTTCCATTTTATCAAATTTGCCCATATTCACCAAGTCCCTTGATGTCTTTAGGAGTTATGTGCCCCTGTCAACAAGTGATTTAGTTTTAACTTGGCTCTCTTGGGAATTTAGTTACTCACGACTTAGCTAGTTAGGATAGTCTTCTTTATGCCTTTGTACGTAATTGACCATAGCCACTTTGAAAGTATGCCTAAAAAATTAGTTGTCTTCGTGTTCGGTTTATTTAACTCTTGATGGAAAGGAACTTCAAGTGTAGCCCCAAGGATTGGAGGGAGTTGGAAGGTTTTGTGTTTTGAGGCTAAATCAACATATGAGAAGACCTTTTAAAGTGAATGGGGTCTTTCAAGTTAAGAGTAGCCTATAGAGGTCTTTAGCTTTATGTTTAAAGTAAGTGATTGTGAGCCTTAGGTTAAGCTAACCATTTAAAAGCAACTTTTAGGACCTTGAAAGTATCTCTTGTTGTTAGCAACTCTTCAATTTTCTTGGCTTTGTTCTTTTCTTTATTATTATTATTTTTTAGTAAATATGCAAACAAGATGCTCTCACGGATGCAATTTGATAATTGGATAATAGTGCAGCAATTTTATTAAACAAGATTGTCAAATCTAACTGCAGATTTATTGAAATTCTAAGGCTAGAAACCACTGGTTTAATTATCTAAAATAATTTAAATTCTTAACAACTAGTTCTAAAAAAAAAAAAAACTATTTAAAATAGTCTTCAGATCTTACTGAGGCGGGTACTAGCTTGCTCCATTAGCAGGTCTCAAACTCTCTTCTCTGACATCTTTAGCTAGTTGTCTAAAACCTTCACACAATCCTGTGAAGCTTCAAATTTCTCCTTCCAAGTTGCTACCTTCCTTTCTGTATCTTGACATTAGATCTCTACTCGGGATCTAACCATGTCCATGTAAGCCTTCAATTCTGAGGTTGGGTTTTCTGGTGCAAGTTTTAGTATACTTAGAGCCTAGTACTCAACTTGCCCTATTTTATGCATGAAATCCATAATGAATTCCTTAGTGGCTCTAAAATCCCCCGCTCGTCCATCTAAATTTCCTACATCTGCGATGGGGCTCAAGATTCTTGTATCCCAAATGGCTTTGATGGCTAGCAACTTGTTCAATTTGAAGGCTAAGGGAATGTTCGGATCCTAATAATCAAGTGTAACTGAATCCAATGGGGGCCTGTGAGCAATATCTTAGATTGGTCTCAACTGTTTGACCACACAAACTGGGAAATAGCCAGTACATCCAGTAATTCCTATTAATGGGACAGCAACGAAATCAATGCATCCTAGAATAGCTTGTGTGCAATGATTCCACCTAGAAATCCATAATATGTCCTCAAGGTAAACCTTCTGCATAATCTCCATCCATTGGTGAATTTGAACTCCTTTTGGCAACTGTATCTTAGTTGTAAAGTAGTCTACCAAGTCGACTTATGGAGCTAAAGTTCTCCTGACAAGATCCAATCCGTAACTTTTAGTATGACTAGCGAACCATACTATTAACAATGCTGGATAGCCTTTGAAATTTCCCTTATGTCGAGTCTAATTTTTTATTTTTTTTTCATTCACATTCCTAATCCGATTTTATACTAGATCTTATGCTCATCTAATATAAATCCTCGACTTGAATTAGGAATTTCATCTTATTTTGGAGTTGCCACCCAATTGAAGTTGGGAAAGATTATTGAATAAGGACTAATTGAGCAGATTAATCCTAATTCGGACAACTAGTCAGCGAGATCTCCTCTTTTCATTTTTTGTGAAAGAGGAAAGGGAAAACCAGAGTTTCTGAGTTTGAGGGCTAAACTATTAAAACCTTAAAGTTATCACCTTATTCTTCTGAAATCTAAACCATATCCTAATGTCTTTTATTGTTATTTTTGTTGTGTTTTTGCTTATTGATTAAAAGCAAATTATTCTAATGTGGAAAATGATTTTTTATTCTTTTTAGAGTTGCCCCAAACGAGTGCTTACGTACCTGCTATTCAGGATCAAACAAGCTGTAATTCGCTTTTTATAAAAAGCTTTAGTGAGTTAGTTAATTTTAATTATGAAAATACCTCGAATTTACGTTTTTATCATTTTTAGCATTTTTTGGAAAAAAAATCTAAGCCTAAGCTTGATTATTTTATTAAAAATTAATTTTAAGGAAAAAACAATTTTTGATTTATTTAAGAAAATGATTTTTTTTCTAAGTGATAAAAATTATTTTTATCCCTATCATTAATCTACCTCTATTATTAATCCTACTTTTGATTGATTTATTTATTTATTTATTATTATTTATTATTTTATTATTTTATTTTTCTATTTTTTTATTATTATTTTTATTATTTTTTCCAACATTTTTTATGATTTTTATAATTCTTTTATTATTTATTCTATTCTAAACTAAACCTAAAAACACTAATCTAAATTCTAACATTTTCCTAATATTATTTTTTGAATTATAAATAACAAATGAATAAATAAATAAAATACGATAAAAAATATAAACAAAAAAAAAAAAATCCGACTTACCTGGGTCCGGATACGGTGCGCGGGTCGGGTCAGACCTGTCGAACCACGGTGGCTGGGACTCATCATCGGTGGCGTTCCAGTGGTCCTTTTTGTTGAATGAGAGCGGCTTCCGAGTTTTTTGGGGTTGAGGAGCTTAACCGTGGTGGTGGTTTCCTCCAAGAACGCCTCCTGGTGGCAGTTCAAGCTTGATCGGCGATCTTCGGTCCGTGAACTTCGACAATGCTTCTAAACTCTCATATTTCCTCTCCTTTCTCTCTTTCTTTATTTGTGCTTTAGCTTCCTCACATCATGCTCTATTTATAGGCACCAGAAATCGAGCTGGATAAGCTCAGATTTCCTCCGATTGGGGTGAATTGGATTTGCGGTTAAAACCCATCTCCGATTTGTGTAAATCTTCCAATTTGTTGCGATTTGATTCCAATTGGATGATGTTTATCTTATTTTAGTTAAAGATTTAGTGGATTTGTGCAAAAAAATCGCATCAAAACGGCCAGATTCGAATTTTTCCCTCGCCGGCGACGATCTCGGACGAATGTAGGAGACAATCACGCGCTTGGCGTGTGCATTCATGTTGGCCAATCAGCTGTTGACACATGTCCTAGGGAGGGAAAAAAATGCAAAACGCAGAATGCATCCCCCATGATTCGAACTCGCGACCGAGCCCCTTCCCCCATGCCTTAGGCCATGGTTCGGACTAGCTGCACTAGCCCACTTCTCAGTTTTTTTATTTATGAAAATTGCATATATGTGATGCAATTTTCATTATTTTTATATTATTTTGAAATTCTAAAAATTTGTAAAAATTATTTAACTCCTTTTCTTATTATTTCTATCATTATTTTCCAAAATTGATATATTTTCCCTATTTGAATATTTTTCCTATTTTTGCTAAATTATAAGAAAAATGAAAAAAAAAATGAAAATTGATTATTATTAATTATTAGGGGCAAAAATGGGGTGTTTACACCTTCCCTCTTTCTTTCATAAATCTTAGAGATCGGATTTGTTCAGCAAGTAAGGTTAGGATGTAGCACCGATCTAATAGGAACTAAGTCACTAATTCTGCTACCCTAAAATAGACATGCAAAACTCCTGTCAGCAATAGGATACTAGTAAAAACTGCCAAGATGTAGGTATTGACTGGATTTTGCTCCTAAGTTCGTTGGTCTCCTACAAAAATCTCTCGACTAGTTTGGTAGTTTATAGGTGTTCCAAACCAGTTTCTAAGGGTTGAGATTCTTATGGACTTTCCATTTCATTAAGTAAAGGCCTGAGTTACTTTTGACTTTCGAACTCCCAACAGCTTGTAGAAGGTGCTTGCCGAGCTAGCTTGCAGATCTGGAATTGTGACTCCTTTAGAATAGGGAGGAGCTTGTAGCAATTGGGAATACTCTTCAATGGTTAGAGATAGGGTGTGTGGGCCAAAGCTGAATGCCGCTAACTCTGGATCCCAAAAGTGGGTTAAGGCCCTCATGAGGTCCCAGTCATATTGGACCTTGAGGAGTGAGAGGACTAGCCTCACTTTAGCTTTGATGGTTTCCTATTGCTCTGGGTTAAACTGTTGAAACCAGTTATAAAGTGTAGACATAAAGTGTGACATAGTGGTAAGGGCTGGTTAACATAAATCTGGTTGATGTGGACGTGGTTGTTGCTTAACCCAGAGTTGCCCATTCCTTCATAATACATAAAATAAGAATTTTACAAAGAATACATATATAATGACAAAGCTTTACATCATCTAGAAAATTAATAAGTCTATGTTTTATGAAAGCTGCACTATTTTTCAATCATGCATAGATGACATGAATGTAAATTGGGTAGGTTCTAAAGGTCCTCAAGCTCTATGGCCTCCCTCATTTCTAAGGTAATGGGTTTTAGGTCACATAAAAAAAGAGTGGGGAAACTTAATCAGCTCCGAGCATTGGTTACTCCACTGCACTCGAAACTTACACAATAGCTCCCCATCCTAAGGTCCTAAACGGCCTAGGTCTGACCATATCTAACACACATGTATGTATAACAATAACTTGCCCAAAAGATCATTACTTGGCTTAATGGGCCTAGTGCTATTTCATCTGCATTATGAAGCCCAATTAGTCTATATAAAAGAAAACTATTTATACAACAAATATTCATAAGTGATTTAAAAGAACATAATATATGCTGAAGGAAATTATAAGAAGCTCTTAATTTTTTGAAGAAGATAAAAATGGCTATCCTACTAAAGAATTAGTTCTCCAGTGGAGTCATCATTTCTATCGAGCCTGATTTTAGATTTTTCCTTAATTAACCCATACTAAGTCCAACTCACTTAATATAAGTTACTCGATAGTAAAATTATGGAAAAAAAACTATATTTTTAATCATTTTAAGAAAATTGAAGTCGCCACCAACCTAAGTTAGAAAATAAGTTAAGCTAAGGTTAATGAGGTGGATTAAACTTAACTAACAATTGGTTTATGAATTTTTTGAAAAATAATTTTAGAAAAATATTAACTAGAGAATCTAGACTCGGGGCTATCCTATTAAAACTTAAATGGTTACCACTTGTTATCTTCTTTAAGAAAATGAATTAAAAGCTTCTTATCAATTCCTTTTACTATCACATGTGCAAAACATAGAAAAAGATAAAAACAGCATGAAAAACTTTTAATTATTTTTTTCTTACAAATGGATTTTATATTCTTATTTAAAAATAAAAGTGAATTTTTTTTTTCATTTTTTTCTCTAATTAAAATTGAACTGAGAAATAGGGTAAAATATTTTTATGTTTTTGAAATTTTTAAAGGATAAAATATTTTTTGTAAATTTTTTTATTTTATATATGGTTGCCCGTAGGTGCCTATGTATTCGCTAATCAGAATCAAACCAATGTAGTTCTATTTTTATAAAACTTTAGTAGATTAATTAATTTTAATTATGAAAATAAGTCAGGTTTATGTTTATTACCATTTTCTTTTTGAAAGAAAAATTCTAAACCAAAACTTTATTTTCCAATTTTGAAAGACTAAAGTCCTAATTTTTAATATACCAATTAAAATTTCATTTCATGAAAATCATTTTTTTCTAAGTGACAAAACATTTCTTATTATTTTTTCAAAGTAAAACCATATCTTAAACTTTTAATTTTTTTTTTAAAAAAAGAAAATTCCAAACCTAATTCTCATTTATTAAGATTTTTATTATTATTATATCAATAACAAAAGAAAAAAAAAAGAACCTTGACTTAATTTTTTTTTAAATTCTAAAATATGTTTTTTTTATTATTATTTTTCTTATTAATATTATTATTAACTAAACTAATAATAATAATATAATAATACTATAAGAACATCAATCTCCTAGACGTGAGTCAATTCAATGAATTGGGTGCTAGCAAGATTATCACGGGCTCAGTCAACTGGGCATACTCCAGCAAGCGGCAACGTGAGGTGGGGAATCGAGACGCTTCCTGGGCGTGGGCCAGCGTGGAGGCCAGTCAAGTCCGGGTGGTTTCACGGCATCAACAACAGCAAGGAACGACGGTCGTGGGGGATTACAAGTGTAGCAGTTGATGTTTGCTTGGTGCTATTTTTCTTCTTCGTTTATTTTTTCTTTTTTACTCTTTCTCACCTACTATTCTACTCAAAGGACCAACTTTATTTATAAGCATGGACGTGACCAAGGTAGATGAGTTTGAATCGAAACCATGGTTAGGGTTCATTTTTATCTTCCCGCGATTTGAAAAATTGATGCAAATCCCTTATATTAGAGTCGTTTTTGTGATTCATCCATTTTCTTTCTATTAAAATCCAAAAAAAAAAAATGTTTTGATTTGCCTTAATTTGCTCACAATTTCCTCTCCTTTCCATTCCGCGACCGTCGGCTAGTTGAAGAAGACAATCACGTGGCTGGCATGTGACCTTTTTTGTCCAATGATTTGCTGCCACGTGGTAGTTGAAAGGAAGAAAAAACGAAAATGGCATAAAGTGCCTTTCACGATTCAAACCCATGTCTCCCATAGCTTTCTTTTCTCCTTAGGCGCATGCACGAGCTAGCTAGGCTGGCCCTTTTCTTGATCATCTTATACAATTAATTTCCATTTATACTTCCCAAGCTTAATTTAGAGGCCCATATATTCACATTTTAGTATTCTTTATTATTATTATTACTATTATTATCATATTTTATTATTTTTATTTTATTATTTTTATTTTATTTTTTATTTGTTTTTCATTATCTCGTAAATCGGGCTTTTATCTATCTATTTTTTATTTTTTATTATTATTATTTTAAAAATCTATATGAGGGCAAAAATAGGGTGTTTACACATATAATACATATGTATATATATATACACACACACACATGCACATACATATATATTCACTCAGTCTGTAATTAATATATCTATACATATATATTTATATTTGGGATACATATATTTATACTTTACATTATACCTAAATTTCCCTTCCATAAACTCTCATTAAGTGTATTTATATTGCACTATATGCATGCCTTTGTTAGATAAGGAAAAAGAAAAGGGAAATGAAAAGAAAAGAAAAAGAAAAGGGAAGGGATACAAATGTATAGAAGAAAGCAAAACAAAGAAAGAAAGGAAAAGGGATCACGGCAACGAACAAGAGAAATGAAAAAAGAAACAAAAATGGCAAAAGAAAAGAAAATAAAATATATCATATTACCACACACAGCACATATAATACAACACACGCCACATGCACACAGCAGCTATCTCGACACACATAACACACTCATAGCAGCAGCACAACATGGTCACACTTCCATTGCACACCAACACACACACACACATAACTTCTAGCACACCCACAGCCAACACACATAATTTTATTCTCCAGCCCACACCTCGACACACAACTTTGATACACACACCCGCCATACTCCCCTTCACACATCACTTCCAACTCACACACACAGGCTTTACCCTGTACTAACCACTTCCCACACACGTATAGTCACACACACTGTTGCCACTACACCTTCCCTTACACATTTCACACACTTTTAACTCCAAAATAATAACAACCATAACAACTAAAATGGCAAACCAACAAGAAAATACACATATACACAACATATCACAATAAAACAAAATACTGTAGCATATCATAGAGTTTTCCACTCACCTGTCCGTGAGGCTCAATTGAAATAATCCTTCAGGAAATAATCTATAGGAGAACACAAGATAGGTGTGTCACCAGTATCGAAGACACGCATCGTCAAATCATGCTTCATTAGAAAAGAGCATGACAATAAGAACTTATGTCTGTTCAAATTGTTCTATGTTAATTATACTTACACCATCTTAAACTCCTCAGTTGACATATCCATAGGAAGGGAAGGAAACAAGGCAAAACAGACCCTGACACTAAACAAACAAGCATTTGCAATTACTAAATCTTATGCAATTAAGTTATAATTAATTAAATAATTTAGACTAATTTGAAGTTAAAGGGCATAACTTATCATATTTGCATCTTAACAAGATCCATGCTCTTCACTTCTTTGATGAATGGATACTAGAGTACATGAGCTTGTTAACAAGGAATCACCATAAAGCTGCTGATCGACAACTCGCCTAAACCTCTTTCAAGAAATAATGACAATGGCTCCAACCACCATGATTGCAGCATTCAAGTTCCTTCATGACTCAGCCCGTTATGGCCATAACTTCAAGAAGCGGGAATTTTCCCTACCAATCCCAACAATTGGCACAACTTTGGAATCTGTCTATAGTGAGCAACATTCTCTACATAATCTAAAAGCTTGTTTGCATAAAAAAACATCAACTAGTCCATAAGCACTGACAAGCTCTAGAAGTGCTACAACCTCTATGGAATGCTTCGAATGAACACTCATTTTGGTTATCCAATCAAAAGACAATTTCGTAGTCTTGCCTTTTACACAAGGCTTGATTTTAAGACCAATTTCCATCAATTCCTCCAATCGCAAAAGATAACTATTCCTTACAACACTTGCTTCAATCTCAAAATCTCCATGCTTTAAATGTGGAAGATATAACCCTACAATTGCATCCAAAACAAGCTTTGGAAGATCTGAACAAAATCTAAGCAAGGCAGACATTATATCTCATATTTTATCACACCCCTCCCAGTGCACATTTAATGGAATCTGCAATGCCCTTCCATCCATAACCATACAATGTTCCACAACCACACTTGCAACAATATGCACCCCCTCACTTTTTAACGTAGTAAGCATTACCACGTTTAATTTGTTATTTGCTACATCAATTTCCCTTTTCCTAACTTCAAGTAATTTAAACTGCTCCTTATACCAATTTCACTTCCCTCCTCTCTCCTTTCCACATCTCGTAATCTCTCCTCCAATTTCATGACATTCTCCTTGTATTCTTGACATCTGATAAGCTAAGATCCAATTCTAATTAACAATCCTAATTGAAGATTCAATTAAGTAATTGTTCAACAAGATAGGCATGAACCCTAATTGCACGTGAACCCTAATTTCATGTAACAATAATAAAATGAAACTCCCAAATCCTTACCAGATATGACATATTAGTAGAATTAGGAACAATTTGCAATTGTTGATGCAACACACAACAATTTCACTTGCCACAATCCCTAAATTTAGAATTGATAAGAGTATGTATGGAATAGAAGAGGACTCCCTTTCCATGTGAATAGCAACCGAAATATATCACTCAAAAAGTGTCTTTTTTGTTGTCTTTTACAAGTATTTATACTTGTCATAAATATGGAAAAATAACATAAGGAAAAATAGCTACACATGGTGCCGATTCTTTGATGCCCTCCTCGGTTAACAAAACACAACACAAGGCTAGTTTCTTTTATTCATTAAGGTTCACCATGGGCCGTGAATCATCCACAAACCAAGCACTAGTGTGTTTGCTCGTTGTCCTGTAATACCGAGAAGTGTACCTGATTAAATACAAAACAATTATATAAAGTAAATAAAGACACTATGTGAATGTCTTTGGGTTCCATTTGTTCAAAAAGGATTCTCAATGCTAAGTTCTATAGTCCTTTGGCTCTCGCTCTAACTATGGGTCCCATTAATGAATTGGTTTGATTCCCATCAACATCTCACTCCAAATTCCCTATCCTTGAACTCCATTTCCTTCTCTCTTGCTTGGATTTTCTTCCTCAACTATTTTAGTTCCTTCTTCTTATTCTCTAATTCCCCACTTTTACACTCATTTTCTATCTTGACTTGATTCTCCTCATCAACTCCTCCAATTCCTTCTCTTTCTTCTCCACTTACCTATCTCTTCCCCCCTGCCCCAATTATTAAAAGTCTCTACATTTAGACTAATTCCACCTAAATTTTTCAAATTCTGCCCATTTTCATGATTATTGAACTTGAAAAACTTCCCTATAAATCTCATACCTATACCTAGCCAATGCACTTTCTTCCTTGAAACCCCCAAAATCAAATAATTATAAGTACTTAATCTAGGGCTAATTCCATGTGAAATCAATGACCTAACAATCTCAACAGTCCCATCAATTTTCTTAGCTTCCAAACAACTCTCAATCAATAAATCAATCACAAAAGGTGCATAATCACATTTTCTATAAGTTTTTACTAGAACTATACCTTACTTCGGGTGAAAACCTAACGGCTTTGTTGATAAAAAATCGAACTTGATCCTTCATCCGGATGCACGAGAGAACGTAGGTGATGGTCTAGTAAATTCGAGTCTTCACGTAGTAATGAATTAATAACAAACTTAAAGCTAACTCTAGTAGTTAAACTTACTAAAACTTAAAATAAAAATCAAATTTGTAATTTTCTTAAAATTCGTATGGATTTAAACTCAAATTTGGAGTTTGAAATTTACCTAGCAAGTGTATTCTTGATGTGAAATACTCTTTCCAAGGATTGTAATTGCGTTTACAATTTTTTATTTGGAGTTAGTATGAGAAAGTTATGGATTTTTTAAGTTTTGGAGAAGTTTTCATATAAGTGAGAAGGAGAGAAAGAGAAGAAGAAAATGAAGAAGGAGAAAAGAAGAGAAAGAAAGGAAAGAAATATAGTGATACGATAGAGAGAGAAAAAAATGAGGAGAGAGAAAAGAGAGAGGAATTTAAGAAAACAGTTCGCTTAGTGGATAAACTTTTAATTATGGGTTCAATTAGTAAGTATATTAATATTTTATTATATTATCTAAATTATGATATTTTTATATAAAATTTATGTGCATACTAAATAAAATATTTTAAATTTAAATATATACTTAAAAATTCTATTTAACAATAATGAATATAAAATTTTAATTTTTACTTCCTATTTGTCATATTTACCTAATGAATCCCATTTCGTTCTTACTTTTCTATTTTAAAGTTTATTATTATTTGTTATAAGATTTATGTTATACGTAAGTTATTAAAGTATTATTAATATATTAGAATGACCTGTTTTTCATTAATAATTTTCTTAGAATTTTAGAATCACAAAAATATTATTCTTACTACCCTAACTTAGAAGTATTATTGTTAATTAATTAATTATTCAATAAAATGAAATATATAATAACCTTATGAAATATCAATAATATATAGCACTTGTTAATAATGGGAAACCTTGGCGGAGGATTGCACACAATTTCTTTCCATAGAAGAACCTCCACGAGATAATTCGGGCTTGTGAAATGTCCTGTAAATGCTGCGGATAGCCTCTGGGTGAAGAGTCATGTTAACACCTTGTAGTCAAAGGATGTGATGCTTCTGCAAAGCATAATTTTCTAATGCTTTGTTTGCCCGATAGTAAAGCACAAAGAGGATTTAAAATATGTATGTACATAGAACTAAAGTTGCAAGCAACTGATGGATTTACTGGCTTTTCCGTACTTGATTTGATTCCTATGCATTTGGAATACTTGATTAAGCTATCTTAGTATCATAAGACGGCGGCTAATTTAACGACTTCAAGGATAAAAGGAGAGAGGTAGCCAAGATTACCCATTAGATCAGTAGACATTGCTCTTCCTCTGTTTCTCCCTCACCTCCTCATCTTACATTGCTTTGGCGCCGACATCTAGTTAGGAATTCTGTCCTTGGCTCGCTAAAGGTGCGTATATATTAGTTTTAATTGAACTACGAAAAGTTGCAAAGCTTATTAATCGAGATAGTTACTCATTATGATCTCTTTAAAACTAATTGAAAGCCAAATCAGTCTAGTTAATAGTTAGTATTATAGGTTATATGATTGTTACATAGAATTTTTATTGCATTATATAGTATATTTTAACAATTGTTAGTTAGCCATGCCTTTGTAGACATGAAATGTATATATGGTTTTCCAATTGAGATAGAATATGTTAGGTTCCATCATCCCCTTTCCTTTCAATATGTAATCGGCAAATGAGGGGGAAAAAAAAAAGGAATTATATTCATAAACTTTACATGATGGGTGTAAATATTCCATGATTATTAAGTAATATTTCAAATTCTAAAAAATATTAATTTATGCATAATTAGATGTTTATAATACATATATTTATACTATTTCATGCATGTTGTACTCAAATCACTTACAATATATATTCTAAGAATTCTTTCTAATAATCATAGGAAAAACAGTTTTATAGCTATGATGATGATATATTATAAATAAAATTATTATAAAATTTACTTCTATATAAAGAGTGAAACGAAAATTGATTTAATGACTACGTGCTGATAACAAATTGTTCTTTTCTTTTTCTTTTTTTTTTCCTTTTTTCCTCTTTTAATTAAGGAGGATATCCCATAAATGCACATGCAAGACATTTCATATATTTCCATTGCTCGATTACCGCACCTGGTCAACAATTCAAAAAGAAAGGGATTTTTTGAAAGGGGAACAAATGCCTAAGAATAACCTAACTGCTAGCAACTACCATCTATTTTCAAGCACAAAAAAAATATAAACTTGTCAATTCACTTCTTCAAATATTCTTAGCCAATCAAACTCTTCGATCAAAAGCTGCTATTTTCTGATTTATTTTTTTTTAGCCCGATTTAGTATTTGGTAGTTGGCACAATTTAACCCAATAACGTAGCCTTGATCCTTAATCCACCTCTCTCGTATGTCTAAACCTTAGCCTTGACCATTATCATCGATCAAATTAAATTAAGGCGGATTAAACATTAAAACACTCGATTATCTTAAATAAAAAGGAGGACGACGAGAGGGAGAATCTCAAGCATATAAATTCCCGAGGATATTCCTTTTTTAGGTTCTGTCTTAGCTCACGATGAAAACGAAATGTTCGAAAATGGAAGACGAGTTTAACTTAAATCTTTGGAATTAGATGGGCATTGAGTGGCATTGACCACAATGTCCTTAGATATAAGTTATCAAATTAGTGTTATATCCATGGTTTTATTTGGTTATATCATTCTATCTCTTAAAATAAATTTTTTCTTTAAAATCTAACCAACTTGGCTTAGAATGATCAACCTATTATGAGTTCAGGCTTTCAAGTTAACTCCCTAGACGTTGGTGTTAGATTGGCTTAGCCAAATATTTGGTGCTAGTTGTATAACATTTAGTCACTCAGATGGTCATATATGTTATTCATATTTCCTAAATCTCATGTATTAAGCAGATGAAATCTATAACCAGCTACATATTAGAATTTTTGGATTTAGATCCTTTGTATTTTCGGATTCTCCATCTCATCAATTTTAAGGAGTCAAAATCAATTATTGTTGTTTGTAGTCTAAAACTACATTGTAATATCATTATAAAGTCCTCTCTTTTCTTACAATCTCAATTATTAATTGCGCATGGTAACATCTAAAGAGAGCAAATGATGGAAATCGACAGATAGAAATGTGTATCCATAAATAACTATGCTCCAGGCCTTCGTTTCTGTTGTGATCATTAAATTAATTTAAAGATTCCAATGAAGTAAAGCAATCGGTCGAATCGGCCTTTTAGAGTAGCTGTTGATTTGAATGATCCGCTTTTATCCTTGTGATTACAAACAAGTTTTGAGCCTATGCTTCATTATTAAAAAAAAAAAATGACAAATTAAAGATATGAAAGAAAACTAGAGTTTCAGTGTAGAAGAAACGACCCTGACTTCTCTGTCTCTCTTTGATTTTAATGCACATAAGTGTGATAAGGTAGTTCTGACGCAGTTGTTACTCTTTGCTTCAAGATGAACTTTTAAGGTAGCTGTTAAAATTTGTGGCACCTCCAGCGCACAATTTCCACCAGGAAAGCAAGGGAGCTACTGTATGGATATATTATCTCGAACATTAAGTAAACTATGGAAAGAGAGGAACATTCAACTTCTGGTAGTAACTGGTGTTATCTTTGAGATCATTCTATCTGTATTGGGTGGCCGAAGAAGACATTTGACTCGCATGACCGGAGCTTTGGCTAGATTCATCATCTGGTCTGCATATTCTCTAGCAACATATACAGCAGCACTTGCACTTAGTAAACTTAATTCAGAGGTTTCTAAAGACCCTAATGGCGAGAAAGAGGTAGAAGCCTTGTTGGCACCTTTGATTTTGCTACTGCTAGGAAACCCTGATAGCATCACCGCATATTCCATTGAAGATAATCGTCTAGGCGTGAGGCAGCTACTCAACCTAGGGGTTACCGTTGGTTTAGTGATATGGATACTTATTGTAGGCATGCCAAAATCATCTCATGCATATTATTATATCCCCATGTTCATTACTGGGTTTATCAAGTATGCAGAATCAATTTGGGCTCTAAAATCAGTGTATAATGAAAACATGAGCATAACCGCTGAGGTCATTGATGAAGAGAAAGCCATCCCTTCTTTGTTTGAAAAATTGCCTCCAAATAATCCTTCTCTAGAAATGTATTTGAAGGCTTATTACAGATTTGACTGCTTGAAGCCACACCATGAGAGTTGGTTCTACAACCCTTCGTTTATTAACCGTTCATGGATGTCCGTTGACCAATGCCAACCTAATTGTGTATTCCAAACAACCGAGATTGAACTGGGTTTCATGTATGATGCTCTTTATACTAAGTCACCTGTCCTCTATACTAGGCTTGGCATCACTCTTCGTTTCATCAGCTATTTCAGTCTATTAACAACAATAACAGTATTTTCAGCCTTTTTCCCAACACACAAAAATTTACATGAAGGAAAGGGTATATATACCTATATGGCACTATGTGGAGTTGGAATTATGGAAACTTATGAGATGATTCGGCTTCCATTTTCAGATTGGGCAATAGTGAAGATGATTAATCACCACAGTAAGCACCTGGTATCATTGCTCTTGCCATCCTTAACAAAACTATGCCTACATAAGAGAAGGTGGTCAAATGCGATTGGACAATTCAACTTGCTAGACTATTGTCTCCATAGTAAATGGCCATTGCGCATTAGAGTCCTGAATTCCCTACTTAAAGAGGACAAACTCAAAAGATATCTTCAGTCCAGACATATAAGAGTTGACACAGGTCTGAAGAGTCTTATTCTTGAAAGCATGAAGAAGCTAGACTGCAAGAGAGGGTTCAAACCCTTCACTAAAAGAGGCGAATGGACACAGATGATTCACCAATCTCTGGAAGCATTCACATCAGGCATGGAGAGAGCATTCAAGGACAGCATTGACACTACTTTTGATAAAAGTATTATAATCTGGCACATTGCTACAGACATCTGCTATCACTCCACAGGTGAAGAAAGTATCAAATGCTCAGGCAGCAAAGCACTCTCTGATTACATGATGTATCTTCTAACAAATTGCCCTTACATATTATCACTGTCCCTCAACACTGGTGAACTGACCTGTCAATATGCCTATTCAAAGTTCAGGAAATTAGTTGATAAAAATGAATTGGTTAAAAGAGACGATGTCTTGGAGATGTTGTCAGGACCCGATATACAGCATGATAACGAGACAAAGGCTAGCAAGGATACTGTGGTCACCAAAGGATGGCATGTACTAGCAGATGCCCAAAATCTTGCGACAGAGTTGAGAAAAAGAAAAGATCGATGGGACCTTATAAGCACTGTGTGGGTGGAGATGGTTTGTTATACAGCATATAATTGTCAGGTGTATCACCATGCTAATATACTTAGGAGAGGTGGAGATATCATTAGTCATATATGGATTCTCCTAGAGCACAAGACTGATAAGTTCAATTCTCTGAGGTTCATGCCACAAGACATTTGATCTCCAAAGCATCGAAGCTATCATATTGATTCTATATCAATGAATTCAGGCATTTATCCATCTTTTCTTTAGTTTCCATAGTTTACATGTTTTTTATTTCTTGTATTAGTGGAGAAATCAGTCTTCATTTTCCTTTTCTTTAGCATGCTAATATGCTAATATTTTCTTCATTTTCCATTGATCATCTTGCTCTTATGCTTAAGTGTTTTAGATGGGAGAGGAAGTTTTGTGTGTTTGAGCATATAAAATATTCCTATCATGTTCAACAGCACAATAAACATATAAGAATAGAAACAGAAGCAAAAAAATTGGATCGTGTACATACCTCTAACCATTGCAAATAAACATACGATTTTTTTTTTGTTTCAGCTTGGTATTTTTAAGTCCTTTCTCGCTCAAAAACGATGGTGTATTTTCTTAAGTGAGTAACTGGAATTAAGGACCCCAATTGAAAGATCACATTCCAAATATATCTTTTACCATCATAGATCTTAACCAGCGTGATCCGAGTTTGGATGCGAGATTTTCTTGCGTGGATATGTGTATGTAGATATGCATCAAATCGTATTTTAAATGGACCACATTTTGAATAGATTTTCTGGAAAAATCGCACAATATCTAGATTCAAATCCGGATCTAGGAAATTCCGACATTATGTTATACTGTTTTGGCTTCTACTAACCTTATTTTCTTAAATTATTTGGTGTAGCACATGTGTAATTTAATTTGTTTCTAATTTAAACATCCTGCAAATTTTTGCACAGAGAATAAGAATCTTGCCTTTGAAACAAAGTGAATAAATTGTTCTCGTTCGTTGGATCATTATACAAAATGGGACAGATTTAAAGATCTGAAAAAGAGTTCTGAAGAAGATATTAAGCAATTTATAGCAACTCTTTATAATGCAATTCATAATGATACTTTTCCCCTGACGGGCCTGTGATTGGTATCTAGTCACAGGTGTTATTTGTATGGGAGGGGGTTAAGGGCATAATGTCAATGAGAACCCTCCAATCTATAAACTATCGTAAAACTGAAGAGAAACTATGAACTTCTTTTACTTAGATAATACTTTTTCTTCCTTTTCATTTGTGATTTCAATAGTGTTATCTATACAAGCAATTCATTACATGAATTAGAAAATTAAAAATAATAGAATTAAATGGCTATTTAATAACTATTAATAATCCACATCTTATTAAATAACTATTAATATTTCGCATTTATTAGGCATATGAACCACAAAGGCATATCTAACGTTACATTCCCATTCATGTAATCTCTATATTTTTCTAACTTTTCTTCCTTCCTGGAGAACGAGCTTATCCTCAGGCTCAAGCTACTGGTAAGTGCTAAAGGCTCCGAGTTCTGCTTTTGGTAGTCGTCAAAGGTGGTAAGAGCCAAATCATGCCAAAAAGGGATTCCTGTTTGCGAGAGCCTGTGGTGAGGATCGAATCGCACCAACACAGGTATGGTTTGTAAAGCCCAAAAAATTAGCCTAAATATAATACTGGATTAATTAATAAATTATATTAAAAATCTTAATTATAACTCATAATTTTAAATTAAAAGAAATAAATGTATAAAAAGCAAATTGCAAAAAAAATTAGAGTAAATGATGAAATAAATTGAAATCATAGGTTTAGAATAGTCAAATGACAATTCCAAGTAAATATTTATGCTCGGAATAACTCATTTAGCTTAGTTGTCACACCTCAAAAGGGTGATCTAAAAGTTTCTCTAAAAGCTATCGCGTCACGTATGCACCCATTATATAATAATCACCTTACGAGTTAGAGGTCGCAAGACTATAATTAAATATTTAATCAATTACAACTAATCATATTATATATAATCATATAATAAGAATATAACTATGAATTCCCATGTTTCACGGTCTACTAAGATTACAGAGAATCAGAATTCCCTATTAAAACAATAAAATAAAAAAAAAAACATATCTAAGTTTTACAAATTTCATTCTTATATTGAGTTCCTAAGAAAAAAATTTCATCTAAGAATTCTATTAATACACAGCTTAACAAGACCCAATTAACATGTTCAAATACAATAATTTACAAAATTGAATTCCTCTAACATTCTAATATTTCATTTCATCTATTATGTATTCATTAGAATAATTTACAACAGTATCTTAAAAGCATACCTCATTCAGGTCCCATAATATTACAAACCGAAAATTTTAATAAACCAGGTCAAATGTTTACAAACATCTGTCCACCAATACTCTAATATAAATTTTTAAAGGAGTTCATTCTAACTCTCAACACTTACTTCTTATCCTAGAAGCTTTGCAGTAAATTTTACTTACTTTAGTGCTACACCTAGATGGTAAGTTTTCGTAGTCTCATCTTGCATTATACAATCTATAGGAGGGTGAGCTAAATAACTTAGTGAGATAGAAGTGCAATCTCTCAATACTATACACACATAAACAATTCACACAAGTTTTTAACCATATGCAATGCATCATCACACGCGATCTTCTGGTAACCAGCGTGAAGTCTAGGATTTACACCTCTTCTTAACATTTGGTTAGGGATTCGCATCACTACCATCAATGCCCAAGTCTCACAAACCCATTTATTTTCATCTTATCTTTTTATTAGAAATTATCATTTAATCAAATTCCTTAAGCTCCAAGTGCCTCATCGCACACTAAGCACAAACACCCTTAAGGACAAACCAAACTCGGAACCGTCAAAGGTGCAACAATCCCCTAGTCACTTAGTTGAGCCTTAGCGGAACAGTAATCCTACCTGATTACTTTCGGTGCACCCTATAGCACTGATGGCCTTCAATTCATGCAATGCCTCTTGCAATGCATGTTGGATTTTTATCAGCGGAATATCATTATATCAATTTTGATTTAGGTAACCAATTTAATAAAACAAATAAGATAAGGAAGACAATTCACAAGAACATAAAAGTTCACAATAAATCAACATGCAAAGCCGACTCAATAGTAACATATTACAACCCAATTTCATCAACCATTTTGCCATTCAAGTTATCGGACATCAAATATCTATTTCCATATCAAAATGGAAACAAATCAAATATTATTCCACTTTGAGACATTCTCGATTCATCATAATCCAATTAACCGGGATTAATCTACAACCCAATTCCATCAACCATTCAATCAACCGGCTATAAAACATCGAATGTTCATAACTCAAAAGGGCAATCACATGATTTCAATTTCTTTTTTCAAAATTTAATTTATCACATTTCCTTCCTCTTTCAGCACAAAATAACAATTTCACAATATATGTAATACCTTTTCGTATTCATCAAATTCCAAAATCAATTTATCACCTTTTTTTTAATCTTATATTGTATGTATATATATATATATATATATATATATAATATCGTATAATAAATTCTCTTTGTGGCTCATGTTCCTCTTCCTCCCATCTACGTTCAATGTTCCTTCTTACTGGATTCTTCTTCTTACTAGTCGGATTCTTCACACTTCCTATTCATCTTCTCCTTCTTCTTAGTTAGGTTTCCCTCCACGCTCATTACTAGTCACCTCGCACACACATTCACGACCACGCTACACATGCTCTTAGCACCACGCATCATCACACATGGTCATAGACACACACTACTCCACGCACACACCACTCTCCAACCATGCACACAACCCATCACACATTAATCCAACACATACGCACACCAATCTAACACACACACACACCACACGATCACACACACACCACACATCAGACCAACACACACACACTCACACATACATACATCATCATACTCACGTACAATCGCACCAGCACGCACAACAACTCAATAGCATGCTAACATACACAGCCACACCCCAACACGCCCCACTCACACAGTAACACCCCTGTACGCACCACTCGCACAGCACTTCACCTTCTCTATGCACATACCACACACACTTGCCCACACGCAACACATAATATAGTCATACACCTGTAGCACACACAACACAGTCACATACACGCAGTACACACTTCAGCCTTTCTAACACATCTACACAACATATGATTCACACACACACTAGCCACTTGCTACCCAATTTACACCATAGCACACACAACACATTAATATCCCTAAACAACAACATTACTCCACTCTCCATTTAATTCATATACAAAGGAGGCAAAGAGCAAGCACAACTAAACAAGGCTTTCACCATTTTCTCCACATAAAACCTACGATGATATATATATATATCAAAACAATACACCATAACACAAATTACAATATATCACAGAGTTCCTACTCACTTGGATCTCTTAGCTTTAAAACTTTAAACAATTTTCAAGAAATTGCATAAATTTGAATCTTTTACCTAATAATAAAAACTTAAATTTAGCCTAAATTTTGAGTTCGAAATTTACCTATTAAGTGGGGTCTTTATGTGAAGTACTCCCACCAAGGATCGTCATAGCACTTATGGTTTTTTATTTGAAGTTAGTATAAGAAAGTTATGGATTTTTGAAGTTTTGGAGGAGTTTGAGTTTTCGTCACTAGAAGAGGAAAAGAAGAAGAGAAAGGAAGAAGAAAGAAAGAAAAGAAAGGAGTTGACGAAAAGAAGAAATGAAATGAAATGTGAAGAGAAAAGAGGTAGAGACATTTAAGGGAATCAGGAGTGGATAAATATTGAGTCTGGTTAATATGTGTATTAATATTTAAATTATCTAAATTATGATATTTTTATATGAAAATTTATGTGTATATTAAATAAAATATTCTAAGTATAAATATATACTTAAAAATTTTATTTAACTATTATAAATCTAAAATTTTAATTAATACTTCTTATTTATTATAATTACGTAACGAATCTTGTTTCTTTTTTATTTTTCCATTTTAAAGTCCATTATTATTTGTGTACTTATATAACTTATATTTATCAGTTTCGAAATTTATTAAACTAAGAATTAAACTTCAACTTACTGATTTATTTATTTTTGTGTGTTTCGTGGTATTATTATATTAAAATAATTTAATTTTCATTTTCAAAATTTTAGAATTGTGAAAATGTTATCCTTACTACCCTAACCTAAAAGTACTTATTGTTCTGCTTATTTTTTTTTTAATTTTAGTATAGTTTTTTTAAATTTCTGAGACGTTACATTAGTCATAAAATTTTGTAACAAAACATTAAAGTTATTAAACTTACGTAAATTACCACACGAGTCGAATGAACCTGAAAAATTTAGAAAATTATCTCATATAAAAAGCTCCTAAATCAACTTACCCCATCACTTTTTAGAAGGACCACACGATTCCAAAAAGTGACAAAGAGGGAGAGACAAACAAAATAGGAAGGGAAAAAGAAAAATGTGAAGAAAAGAGAAGGAAAAATTTGTTGTAGAATGCGCGTACAACATCTAAATCACAAACCAAGACCATCTATGCAATCCTTGAGGTGAGCCTTACGAAACTAGACTAAATTTGCATGGAAAAAAAAATCCTACTTTTAGAATTTATATATAACTTTAATACATATAGAAAAATAAGTTTTTAGCTTAGAAAATAGTGAAAATTTCTAAAAATATACTAGATAAGATCATGTTAGTAAGGGTAGTACGTAATAGTGTTACTTTCTTGTATTTTAGGAGAAAACTTTTATCCCACATACTTACTTGAGGATTACTATGAGCAATAAAGAAAATGAGACCCAAGTGAGTAGGAACTCTATAATATACTGTAATCTTGTGATATTCAATGAATTCTTATGCTAACGTATTAATCCACCTATTTGATATTATATATTGAGATTGAGAAATTTGATACATAATTAAATGTTGCATGTGTGAAGAGAATTGATGTAATCTTAGAAATAAGTTACATGATTCTTTCGAAATTATTCATCCTAGTTATAGGAATTTGTTGTTCTTAATGCAATCTTTTACTTATGCTATTGTGAAAGGACTCAAAAATAGGTAATTTTAATATTAGGATTTAATAAGCTTGAGAAAGTCATTAAACCAAGCTAGTAATTCCCTTAGTTAATGAATTATAAGAAGAAATTGAATGCGTTTTGTTAGTATCACATAATAATACCTAGAGGAAGCAATGTCTAGACACTAGTTTTGCCAACTTGAAGTTAAATTTAATTTGAATTTTTTTTCCGTCTTTCAACAAAATCTTAGTTCTGTAGTTAGTATTTCATTACAATTTTTAATTTAATCCCATTTCATAATTTAACGGTTAGATAATAGAGTGATTATTAGTATTAGTACTCAAAATTTATGTGGGACGATATTTATATTTCCATACACTATATTACAAAATTTGATAGGTGCACTTGCCTCATATCATGTTTCTTGCACCATTGCTGGCAATTTCGATATTAAGAACACTAGTCACTTTATTAATTTAACTAATTTTTCTTGTTTTTGCTTTATTCATTTATTTTATTTTATTTTATTCAGTTTTATTTTTCTTTTTGTAGTGCATAACTAGAAATAATCCACTAGACATAATTATATTTGATTCAAAAATTGAAAGGATAGCAAGGCGGTTACAAAAGATAGTGCGACAAACAATAGAGGAACTAAATCAAGGATCTCCTCTAAGAATTAAGGTAGAAGAGGAGTTGGAAGAGTTGGTAATTATGGGGAATGAAAATCATAACCAACAACAGACTATGTCCAACTACTCTAAACCTTCTTTAGTTGGTACCAACTCCAGTATCGTAAGGCCGCTTGTCACTATTAACAACTTTCAAATTTAACCCCATATAATTCAAATGGTGCAACAGTTTATCCAATTTGATGGACTACAAGATTAGGACCCCAATGCTCACATTTCTAATTTTCTAGAGATTTATGATACTTTTAAGATAAATGAAGCTTCAAATGACGCAATAAAATTGCAGCCTTTTCCTTTTTCACTAAGAGGCTAGGTAAAATAATGGTTGAATTCACTCCTAAGGGGATCTATCATGACTTGGGATGATATGGCTCAGAAGTTTTTGGGAAAATACTTTCCACCTGCTAAGACCGCCAAACTTCAAAAGGACATATCATCCTATGCTCAACTCAAGGCTGAAACTTTGCATGACACTTAGGAGAGATATAAGGAATTATTAAGGAGATGCCTACATCATGACCTACCACTTTAGATGTAGATTCAAAATTTCTACAATGGTTTAAATCTATCGAGTAGGCAAATGATAGATGTTACTATAGGGGGAACATTGAATATGAAAACACCCGAGGAGGTTCAATCTTTAATTGAGGACATAGCCATGAACAGTTCTCAATAGGAAGGTGCAAAGGTGAGGAATAGAGTAGCAAGCATTTACGAAGTAAATGTGGTGACTAATTTAGCCAATAAGGTTGATACCATTAATAGGAAGCTAGATGCACTATTTGTAACTCCAAAGTGTAGCTTAAGAGAAATTGATATCGAAAATCAATGGGAATAGGAAAATTACTTGGGAAATTCTTCTAGGCCATAGAACAACCCCTATTGCAACACCTATAACCTAGGGTGGAGAAATCATCTAAATTTCTCTTGGAGTAATCAAAACCAAAATCAACAAGAAATAAACCCACCTCCCCTAAGATTTCAAGGACCCCCATTGCATGAAAAGAGATTAGGTTTGGAAGAACTTTTAACTAAATATATTTAAACTAATGAAGCTAGATTGCATAATACAAAAACTTCTTTAAGGAATCAAGAAGCCTCCATTCGCAACCTGGAAAATCAAGTGGGACAACTCGCGAAGATGGTGGCGGAGAGACAATAAGGGACATTGCCAAGAAACACTAAAACTAACCTGAAGGAGCACGTGAGAGCAGTGACTCTTAGAAATGGGAAGGAGCTACAAGTTGAACATATAACCAAAAAGGGGCCAACAAGGAATGAAGAGTAGAATAACAAAAAAGAATGTGGGGAACCATCATCAGTACTAGAATATAGACCACCCATTCCATACCTTCAGCGTTTAAAGAAAGATTGCTCGGATAAACAATTCGGTAAGTTCCTTGATCTATTCAAACAATTACATATTAACTTACCTCTTGTTGATGTCTTATCGCAGATGCCTAAATATGCAAAGTTTCTAAATGATCTCCTATCTAACAAGAGGAACTTGGAGGAGCTGTCAACAATTACATTGAGTAGGGAATGTTTGGCAATTCTACAAAACAAACTACTTAAGAAACTAAAGGATCCAAGGAGTTTTACTATTCTATGTATACTTGGTAACTTAACAATTAATGAAGCCTTAGCTGATTTAGGAGCAAGCATCAACTTGTTGCCCTATAATTTATTTCTGAAATTAGGGTTAGGAGAGCTGAAACCCACACTTATGAGTTTACAATTAGCTGATAGATCCGTTACATACTTTAGAAGCATTATAGAGGATGTTCTTATTTAAGTATGTAAGTTTATCTTCCTAGTAGACTTTGTTATACTTAACATGGATGAGGACATAAAGGTACCTCTTATCTTAGGTAGACCCTTCTTGGCTAGAGCTAGGGCTATAATAGACGTTAGTGATGGTAGACTCATACTAAGGGTAGGAGATGAAGAAATAATTTTCAAAATCCTTGATGCTATGAAAAAGACTGCAGATCATTTTGATACTTGCTATCGTTTAGATGCTATTGAAATTTCTTTTATTAATTGTGCAGAGGAAATATTATCAAGGGACCCTCTAGAATGCTATTTGAAAAAAAGGATCAAAGGAAATGCAAAACCCTGAGTGTGTTGAAATTGTGGCTCAATTATCAACCAACAATTCCATTAAAGAGAAGAAAGAATTTGACCAAATCAACATGAAAACAGAACCATGGTTAAGACCATCCATTGAAGATCCACCAATAGTGGAATCAAAGTAACTCACTAATTATTTGGGCTTTTTTAAAGAAGGATTCTAAATTACCGGTAATCATATCTTCTAACTTGAGCATGGATCAAAAAGAGAAGTTGTTGGGAATACTCAAGAACTACAAAAAGGCCATTACATGGAAGATTTCTAACATAAAAGGAATTAATCCTTCCTTTTGCACCCACAAAATATTGATAGAAGAAAGTTACAAACCTGTGGTGTAACCATAAAGAAGGCTAAATCCTAACATGAAGGAGGTGGTCAAAGCCAAAGTGATAAAGTTGTTAGATGCAGGTATGATATATTCCATTTCTAATAGTTTATGGCTGAGTCCTGCGTAGATGGTGCGCAAGAAAAGAAGGATGATAGTAATGCCAAATGATAAAAACGAACTGATTCCAATGTTCACAATCACAAGCTAGAGGGTGTGCATCAATTATAGGAGACTAAATGATGCAACTCGCAAGGATCATTTTCCATTACCTTTCATCGATCAAATGTTAGAGTATCTAACAAGACATATGTACTATTTTTTTCTAGATGGGTTATCCAGCCATTTTCAAATATCGATTGCACCAGAAGATCAAGAGAAGACAACATTCACATGTCCATATGGTACCTTTGCCTACAGGCGATTGCCTTTTAGACTTTGCAATGCACTAGCAACGTCTCAATAGTGTATGATAGCCATCTTTGAAGACTATATAGAGGACAAAATGGGGGGTTTTTATGGATGATTTTTCAGTTTTTGGAAATTCTTTTGACATTTGTTTGACTAATCTGGAGAGAGTACTATGCGGGTGTGAAGAAACTAACTTGGTGCTAAATTGGGAGAAGTGTCATTTTATGGTTCAAGAAGGAATTGTCCTAAGACACAAAATTTTGAAAAAAGGGGATTAAGGTAGATAGTGCGAAAATTGACATTATTGCGAAACTTCCACCTTTAACTTCAATTAAGGTAATAAGGAGTTTTTTAGGACATGAAGGATTCTATAGAAGATTTATAAAAAACTTTTCTAAATTAGCTAAGCCTCTAACTAAGCTACTGGAAAAAGACATGTCTTTTACTTTTTCACAGGACTGCATGAATGCTTTTGAGCTATTAAAAGACAAACTCACAAAAGCTCTCATTATGGTCACATCATAATGGAACTTACCATTTCAGCTAATGTGTGACATAAGTGATTTTGCAGTGGGAGTAGTTTTGGGGCAATGTAAGGACAAGTACTTTCAACCAATCTATTATGCCAGCAAGACTCTTACAAATGCTCAGGAGAATTATATAACCACTGAAAAAGAACTCTTGGTAGTAGTTTTTGCATTTGATAAATTCCGCTCGTATTTGATTTTATCTAAAGTCATTATCTACATTGATCATTCTGCTTTAAGGTATCTCTTAACCAAAACAAATGTAAAGTCACGACTTATCAAATGGATTTTATTACTGCAAGAGTTTGACTTAGAGATAAGGGATAAAAAGGGAGCCAAGAATCTAGCTGCCAACCATCTATCAAGATTAGAAAATCCTAACTTGGAAGCGTTAAACAAGCATGACATAAATGATGAGTTTCTCGAGGAATGACTCTATGCAATAAACTAGGTAAAGGAATGAGAAACTCTGTGGTTCGCAGATATTGCAAATTATCTTGTGACTAATACTCTTCCTAAAGAACTTTCACATTAACAAAAGAAGAAATTATTTGCTAATGTAAAATATTTCTTTTGGGAAGATCCCTTTCTATTTGGAATTTATGCAAATCATGTCATACGTCAACGTGTATCCTATGAGGAAGGCTGGAAAATTCTAAGCCACTACCATTCTGGCCTGATAGGAGGCCATCATAGCGTAAATGGGATAGCCTATAAAGTCCTTAAAGTAGGATTCTATCAGCCTACACTCTTCAAAGATGCCCATAGGTACGCTGGATTTTGTGATTATTGTTAACTTACAGGTAATATTTCCCAAAGGAGTGAATTGCCACAAATTTCTATCTTAGTGTGTAAAGTCTTTGATTTTGGGGTATAGATTTTATGGGCCCATTTCTGAATTCCAATGGAAATAAGTATATTTTAATGGCCATTGATTATGTTTCAAAATGGGTTGAAGCGTGAGCTTTAACAACAAATGATGCCAATGTAGTAAAAAGATTCCTCAAAATCTTATTTTCTCGATTAGGCATACCAAGGGCAATTATTAGCAATAAGGGAACACATTTTTGTAATGTGCAGCTAGAAAAGTTTTTCAAACACTACAACATTACATATAGATTAGCTCCCATATCATCCGCAAACAAGTGGCCAAGTGGAAGTTGCCAATCGAGACCTCAAGAGAATTTTAGAGAAGACTATCGAACACCATAGGAAGGATTGGTCCAATAAGCTAGACAATGCCCTATGGACATATAGGACAACTTATAAGATACCAATCGACACCACTCCCTATAGGCTCATCTATGGAAAGGCTTGCCACTTACCTGTGGAAATTGAACATAAGGCTTTCTAGGCTACTAAATTAGCTAATCTAGATTAGGAGTGTGCAAGTACTTAGTTGAAACTACAGTTGAATGAGCTCAATGAATGGCGTACCATAGCATATGAAAACTCTAAACTTTATAAGCAGAGAGCTAAAACGTACCATGACCAAAAGATTAAGCATGGGAGATAGTTTAACGAAGTTGATAATGTTTTGTTATATAATTCATGTTTACGATTGTTCCCAAGAAAGCTAAAATAAAAACAATATGGGCCTTTCACAATTACTCATATTTTGCCTATGGGACTGTTGAAATCACACATCTAGATAAGGGTACGTTTAAGGTAAATAGGCAATGATTGAAGTTGTATTTCGGCGAAGAAGAATGTGTCTTAAAAGATAGGGAGGACCTTCTTCTCAAAGAAATCCCTAGTGCATAGGTAAGAAAATTTGTCGAGCCAACGACGTTAAACAAATGCGCTTTTTAGGAGGCAACTCAAATTTAATTCCTCAAGTAAGTTTTATTTAGATTCTTATACTTTTTTAGGTTCCTTTTTATTATTTTTACTTACTTCATTTTTCCCTTAGTTAATTAAATTGTTTTAAGCAAGTCATCAAGTTTGCATGTTTGACCCGATCGCCAGCACGGTTGTGTCACAGGGTATGTTGAATTTGCACCATTCTTTGAATGCCACATGACCAATAGACATGGACATATTGAGGTTTTATCCAAAATTAAGTCTAAAAATTTTTATCATACAAAAAGTCACATGACCTTTCGACATGGTCATGTTTAGGTTGTGTTTAATGACGTTTTAAAAAAAAAAATCATAGAAAGGTACACAACCATTAAACACGACCATGTTAAAATTATGGTTAAACATCCAAAGAATTCAAAGTTTCACATAAAGGTACATAACCATTTGACATGATCATGTCATGGTCGTGTCACAATATGCCCATTTGCATAGAATAATACACAGTCCCAAGACGCGGTCATTTCTGCACCATGTTACCCTTTATTAAGGAATCTTTTTTAGTACTAGGCATAGACACAGGCACAACATGCTCGTGTCAACCCAGCATGTAACCCTTATATAAAAGGGTTTAACATGACACGGTTGTTACAATCTACACACACATAAGACTCACTCCCTCGAACATGAGCACAAACACGCAAAGCACAGTGTACTCCCTCCTACTCCAACTCCGTACAACTCTTCTATTCTTCAATTCCCTCGATTGAAATCAAGGTATGTGCAATTTCTTCACACTCTAAGTTCTATTTCCCCTCATTTTCATGAATACTCCATATTCGCATTGCCCTAGGGTTAGGTTTTCATGCGAATTTTTAATTTTTGTGGTAATTGGGCTGATTTTCACTTAGTGACTTTGATCTATACATTAGATATTCATAATGTCATAGCATGAACAAGAATGAATCTGATACGAAATCGGTTTGCTCGGATTCCTAACTGATACGAACCACGCCAACATGTGACGAAACCCAATACCAATACATTCGGAATTCGCTACCTAAGAAGCCAAACACACTCAAGTGGAAACCGCAATCCGTTGTCTATAAGCGAGACAAGAACCTTGGTATAATATGAAGACACCACAATTGAGATGAAAGATCGATTGATAAGTCGGGATGAACGCCACGGAAGAAAAAATCCGATAAGTTCTAGATTAGTTCTTTAAAGAACCAAGAGAGGAATTCTCTCAAAAGTGTTTTTCAAACTTTAATGTTGTATTTTCTATTCTCTATCTGCTCTAAACCCTATGAGCCTTATACTAGGGTTTACAATTCGTAACAATAAAGCCCAAAATGACATCACTTCAATAAGTTACGTAAAAATAACAAAAACAAGACATGAAGGTCGGCGGTGTAGACATGAAGGCCGGCGGCCTTAAGCCGGCATTAGAGACATACACGGCCGTGTACTTCTAGACGTGTATCTTTCTGGGGATTTTCTTGACACCATACACGGTCGTGCCTTTTAGCCGTGTATATGACTGTGTATGATTCTGTGTAACCTTCAGACTCCTACACGGCCACACCTTGAAAAGACACGCCCTCTTCAACCCATATCCATTATGACTTGTACAAGAGCAAGGGCATTCCCATGGTTGTTCCAATCCATTCCAGCTTCATGATTGCTCCAATCCTTTCCAACTTCATGGACATCCTTTATCAACCCGTTAAGTGCTTTCTTGAATCGCTTTGCTCGAGTTCTTGTGATAGGTCCAGGTGACACTTCAAGAGGATCCATGTTCCATCTTCTGGCTTGGTTCCCATCATGGTTCTCATCATTCCCCTCCTCTTGAAAAGGATTTGTCCTCAAATCATCGCCTGCATCAAAAGGACTCAAATCAATAACATTAAATGTAGCACTTACTTAATACTCACCTGGTAAATCTATCTTGTATGCATTATCATTGATGCGCTCAAGAATTTGAAATAGTCCATCGACCTCTAGGAAGTAGTTTAGATCGATGCTGCACAGGAAACTGCTCTTTGCGCATGTGAACCCAAACCCAATCTCCAGGTTCAAAGACAACTTGTCGACGACCCTTGTTGGCTTGTTGCACATACTACTCTGTTCTTCGTTCAATGTTTAGCCTTGCCTTCTCATGGATCTGTTTAACAAATTCTGCTTTCTTCTTGCCATCTAGATTAACATACTCAGAAATAGGCAAAGGTAATAAATCCAAAGGAGTTAGTGGATTAAAACCATACACAATTTCAAAAGGAGTAAACTTAGTAGTAAAATGCATTGTGCGATTATAGGCAAATTCAACATGCGGCAAACAATCCTCCCAACTTTTAATGTTCTTTTTAATGACAGCCCTCAACAAAGTAGATAAAGTTTGATTTACTAACCTCAGTTTGACCATCAGTCTGTGGATGACAAGTAGTAGAAAACAATAACTTAGTTCCTAACTTAGCCCACAAGGTCTTCCAAAAGTAGCTTAAGAACTTAGCATCTCTATCCGATACAATTGTTCTAGGCATACCATGTAATCTCACAACTTCCCTAAAGAACAAATTAGCAATATTGCAAGCATCATCTTCATTCATTCTAATTTGGTGATATCCGCTTTTCAGATCAATTTTGGAAAAGACACTAAACCCATGTAACTCATCTAACATGTCATCTAAGCGAGGAATGGGATGACGATACTTTACCGTGATGTTGTTGATGGCGTGGCAGTCAACACACATTCTCCATGACCCATCCTTCTTAGGCACTAAAATCACAGGCACTACGCATGGACTCATGCTTTCCCTCATGTACCCCTTCTCCATTAATTCATCGACTTGCCTTTGGAGTTCCTTTGTCTCCTCCGGATTGCTCCTATAAGCTGGCTTGTTTGGAATTGATGCTCTGGATACAAGGTCAATTTGGTGCTCAATACCACGAATAGGTGGTAATCCCTTTGGAATCTCCTCAAGGAAGACATCTTCAAAGTCCTGCACAATAGACACAACCACACTAGGCAAAGAGTTAGATAGTTCGTTAGTATTCAGACATGTTTCCTTAAAAACCAGCAACAACATAGGTTGCTTCATCACTAACGCTGTCCTCACTACACTCGCTCTTGCCACACAACTCTCCTTTTGCAAGGCTGCACTCTCCTTTTCACTCACCACCAAAGTTGATCCCCCTTCAACTTGGTCTCTCACACTCTTTCCAGCCTTCCTCTCTTTTTCCTTTTGAGATTGACTTTTGTATTCCTTTTCTCTCTCGCTGTCTTTTGCTCTCTCACTCTCCCTCTGTTTTTCACTTACCTTATATTTTGCAAAAGACTATTGTAGCTACAACTGATCCTCATACACTTGTTTAGGTGTTAAAGGTTTAAGATTAAAGCTTTTCCCTTGGTGAACAAGCGTATACTTGTTAGAAAAGCCATCATGAATAACCTTCCTATCAAATTTCCATGGCCTCCCCAACAACACATGACACGCTTGTATTGGCACTACATCACATAACACCTCATCCTCATACCTACCAATGCGAAAAGCAATCAAGGCTTGCTTACTCACCTTAGTCTCGCCACTATCATTCAGCCACTGCAATTTATATGGACTAGGGTGTCTAGTAGTCTTGAGTCCCAGCCTCTCAACAATAAAATTACTCACCACATTGGTGCAACTTCCTCCATCAATGATCAAACTGCAAATATGATCACCTAGATAACATCTAGTATGAAAGATATTCTCTCTTTGCACCTCCTCTTCTTCCTTTACCTGCACATTCAAAGCTCGCTTTACTACTGCCACTAACTTCCCTACTGCAGGCTCCTCATCATCACTAGCGTCCTCTAATGGAGGCATATCATCCTCTTCATTATCCCCCTCAGTCTCATACTCACCATCATCACGCAGAATCATCACACGCCTATTTGGACATTGACTAGCAATATGGCCTCTACCTTGGCATTTAAAACATCTAATGTCACGATTTCTAGGAGTAGAAGAGTCAGGTTTACCTTGATCACCAGGAATAGAACCCGCTTGCCTCTACTCTCCTTTTGGTTTGGTGGATAAAGGCTTTTCTTCCTTCTTCCATTGGTTAGTCTTACATGTGGATGAACCAGTATCCTGTTGAAACCGTGCATTACTACTACCTTTCCTCCTATGTTGGTTTTCAACCTTTATAGCCATATGCACCATATCTTCCAATTCTACATAATGCTGCAATTCTACGACATTTTGAATTTCTCTATTCAATCCGACAAGAAACCTAGCCATGATAGCCTCTCTATCATCCTCTACATTCGCCTTGATCATCGTTACTTCCATCTCCTTGAAATACTCATCCACACTTCGGCTTCCCTGCCTAAGAGTTTACAATTTGTTGTGTAACTCACGATAGTAATACGCAGGCACAAACCGCTTCTTCATCACCCTCTTCGTCTCTTCCCACGACTCAATAGGTGGTTCGCTATACCTTCTTCGATTTAACATTAGTTAATCCCACCACACTTTGGCATAATCCGAAAATTCAATGGCAACAAGTTTCACTTTCTTTCTCCCACTATAGTTATGACAATCAAATACCATCTCCACCTTCTTCTCCCATTCTAAGTACGCCTCGAGATCATTCTTCCCTTGGAAAGGAGGAATCTTCATCTTTATACTACTCAATTGATTATCCTCTCTATTCCTATCTCCTCTATCTTCTCAATCCCTAGTTTCTCTATTCCTACCACTATATCCTTTATAACTCCCAACAGAAGGTTCATCAAATTCATCATCCGACATTTCATCTCCACCCCTTTGTACTCTCCTAGAATGACTCTCCCTCTTACGCCCTTGGAAGATGTTTTTAGATTGCTCTAGTCTTTGCTCTATCGTCTCATGAATTTGTTCCATCCCCTCCTAAAACATCCTCTTCATCTCACCCCTCAATGCCTCAATCACTAACCTAGCATCAAACATTCCCCTCTCACTTTCAGGAGAATGTTGCCTCAACATAGTTCCTGTACAAAAAGATTAGTACTAACACAAATATATATATAATTAAGCCTCTCAATACACTCCCTTACGTGTTTCGCTCAAAGGATGATATCACACAGTCACTCATGTATTCTCACAAGCAATGATGATATCAACTCACCAATTCCTCTTCTCAATTCTCTTGGAACTAACCCAAACTACACCAATTCCCTTCCATAGAATTCAAAACAACTCTAGGGCTCAAAATTTTTTTTTTTCCTCTTTTTCTTTCAGATTTTTTTTTTTTTTTTGGTAACAAAATTGAATAGTAGGTACTACACTTTCAATAGGCAATTAACACTATGAAATTGAATATGAACAATTGATATGAACGATTGGAGTTAGGGTGTTGATGTTACCTTTCTCAAACTGAACTGATGGTTTAACAAACCTAGGCTCTGATACCAAACTAATACGAAATCGGTTTTCTCGGATTCCTAATTGATACGAACCATGCCAACGTGTAACGAAACCCAATACCAATACGTTCGAAATTCGCTACCTAAGATGCCAAACACACTCAAGTGGAAACCGCGACCCGTTGTCTATAAGTGAGACAAGAACCTTGGTATAATATGAAGACGCTACCATCGGGATGAAAGACCGATTGATAAGTCGGGATGAACGCCATGGAAGAAAAAATCCAATAAGTTCTAGATTAGTTCTTTAAAGAACCAAGAGAGGAATTCTCTCAAAAGTGTTTTTCAAACTTTAATGTTGTATGTTCTATTCTCTATCTGTTCTAAACCCTAGGAGCCTTATACTAGGGTTTACAATTCGTAACAATAAAGCCCAAAACGACATCACTTCAATAAGTTGCGTAAAAATAACAAAAACAAGACATGAAGGCCGGCGGCCTTGAGCCGGCGTTGGAGACATACACGGTCGTGTACTTCTAGACGTGTATCTTTCTGGGGATTTTCTTGACACCATACACGGCTGTGCCTTTTAGCCATGTATATGGCCGTGTATGATTCTGTGTAACCTTCAGACTCCTACACGGCCATGCCTTGAAAAGACACGCCCTCTTCAACCCGTATCCATTATGACTTGTACAAGAGCAAGGGCATTCCCATGGTTGTTCCAATCCATTCCAGCTTCATGATTTCTCCAATCCTTTCCGACTTCATGGACATTCTTTATCAACCCGTTAAGTGCTTTCTTGAATCGTTTTACTCGAGTTCTTGTGATAGGTCCAGGTGGCACTTCAAGAGGATCCACGTTCCATCTTCTGGCTTGGTTCCTATCATGGTTCTCATCATTACTAGCGTCCTCTAATGGAGGCATATCATCCTCTTCACTATCCCCCTCAGTCTCATACTCACCATCATCATACAGAATCATCACACGCCTATTTGGACATTGACTAGCAATATGGCCTCTACCTTGGCATTTAAAACATCTAATGTCACGATTTCTAGGAGTAGAAGAGTCAGGTTTACCTTGATCACCAGGAGTAGAACCCGCTTGCCTCTGCTCTCCTTTTGGTTTGGTGGATAAAGGCTTTTCTTCCTTCTTCCATTGGTTAGTCTTCCATGTGGATGAACCAATATCCTATTGAAACCGTGCATTACTACTACCTTTCCTCCTGTGCTGGTTCTCAACCTTTATAGCCATATGCACCATATCTTCCAATTCTACATAGTGCTGCAATTCTATGACATTTTGAATTTCTCTATTCAATCCGGCAAGAAACCTAGCCATGGTAGCCTCTCTATCCTCCTCTACATTCGCCTTGATCATCGTTACTTCCATCTCCTTGAAATACTCATCCACACTTCGGCTTCCCTGCCTAAGAGTTTGCAATTTGTTGTGTAACTCACGATAGTAATACGCAGGCACAAACCGCTTCTTCATCACCCTCTTCATCTCTTCCCACGACTCAATAGGTGGTTCGCTATTCCTTCTTCGATTTAACATTAGTTGATCCCACCACACTATGGCATAATCCGAAAATTCAATGGCAGGAAGTTTTACTTTCTTTCTCCCACTATAGTTATGACAATCAAATACCATCTCCACCTTCTTCTCCCATTCTAAGTACGCATCGGGATCATTCTTCCCTTGGAAAGGAGGAATCTTCATCTTTATACTACTCAATTGAATTCAGCAATTAGACATAGGATAGACACGACCATGTCTATCCTTAGTTAAGTCTATCTCTACCTATGCCTCGGATCTATGTGATTTTCCATCCCTCTTTCATCCTACAATGTCCATACCCACCAATTTAGCACCTGTATGTATGATTGTTAAAATCATGAGTCAATTGTATGATTCTACAAGTTTGTAATTTTATCAAGTTTTTCATAATCAAAATGGAAGAAAAATCATTTAGGTATATACTTTTGATATAATTATGAGTTTAGATATATGATTCTATAAGTTATCGATTATACCGATTCTATACAATTTTATACAATTCTACCGATTTTATACTATTCAATTCTAGGTAAAATTGCAATTTTGACAACCATACATGTATGACAATTTAAGCACATTTAAGACTGATATATAGGGCACTTAGCATGTGAATTTTCCAATGGAAAATTAAAGAATTGTTTTCTTTGTTGAACAAAAAATGGCACTACGATAAACTAGAGCAAAGCAACAAATTCACCACAAAGGCTACCCTAGTGCCTACTCATCCTTTATAAGAACTACCCTTTCCACTGTCCTAATGGCTCTACCACCACCTCTTGCACATCCCATGTTAGAATTCATTACATTAGCTAAAATAGATAGATACAAGATGCTTCAAAAGAAATCCTTTAGCTAAACACTCTGTATGGATTGGGATGTCATCCAAAAATTAAATATGGAGGAAGAGATTAGAGGGTTAATTAGATGAGGGGTATGGGAGAAACTTTTCTCTTTGAGGGCTCCAATGTACCAAGAGCTTACCTTGGAATTCCTTACCACATACAATCTGGATCATGATTCCATCTCATGGGGAGTTACGAATTATATGAATTTCAGAATCAGAGGCTAAATATATAGGATTTCCATTACAAATTTCAAGGCTTATTTAGGCCTTTATGACGAAAATTACATACATTTAGAGGAATTTCTTGCTTTACCATACCAAATGCCATAGGAAATGCCTTCTTTGTTATATTGGAGAACCATCAGTGATCAACACACTTATGATCTCAAGGCATCCAAAGCTTCACACCTCTATAACCCAGCTCATAGAGTACTGCATTGGCTCTTGTCACATACCATTAGTGGACGAGGAAAGACTACCGGGGTAGTTTCAATTCAAGATGTCCTCTACTTATATGGAATTTTGGAAAGATACCTTGTATACTTAGCTATCCTTCTAGAATTCTTCATCAAACACCAAGCCAGTGACTCTAGGGTTGGTAGTATCTGTTGTAGGCCCTACATCACATTACTAGCTAAAGCTATGATCACATTGCATAGCCTACCTCATATGACTCACCTTAAGGAAGTGATCCTGATCAAATTGATTTTCTTCATACAGATGAATCTTCTTCCTGAATTGGAGGCCACCTGATGTAACAGATCTCATCAATCCACTCCAACCAATCATAATCCAAGTCCTCCTTGGATGAGGGTTAAAAGGAAAGTGGATGCATTAATTCACAAATTTGGAAAAACAATGGACTTGCAACATAAGTACTACACGAACTTCACACGTATATTTTGGAGACTGAATAGACTGAAAAGGTTTGCTAGAAATGCAGCTACAAAATTCAATATTGAGTTTCCAGTTAGTACAGATACTAGTGAATAGTTCCAAGACTATATGATGATGATAGTGACGAGGAGATGGAAGTAAAAGAGGAGGGTGAAGATGACATAGCTAGAGAGACTGATGGAAGGGATGATGACATTGAAATACTAAACTTGGACACCAAGGTGGAAGAAGAAGGAGAAGAGGAAGGAGTAGAGGACGAAGAAGGAGTAGAAGTAGGAGAAGAAGATAGAGAATATGAGGTGTATAAGGAGGCGAATGATATAAAAGACAGTGCTTGACATATTTTTCTTTTCTCTATCTTTTCTATTTTTGGTTTATCTGATGTACTAATGCGACTTTACTGATGATAACCATCTCTTTGTACTTATTTTTCTGTTTCTTTTTGTGTCACTACGAATTTTGCTTTCTATGGCTTTTTGTAGTTTTGCATGTTTTTGAACGTTCAAGAATCAACTTCTGTACATGCTCCACTAATGTGCAAGGGAACCAAAGACCATAACTAGGGGAGCGTAGGTTCTTCTCCACACTACCTTCCATACAATTTTTTTTTTTCGTTCCATTTTTTTAATTTATTTCTTGTTCTTTCATGATTCCTTTGTTTATTTTTTTTTTCTTCTTTCATATTTTTTTATGTTTTTGAATTACAGTTTTTTATGTTTAATCTTCATTCCAATTTTTTTTTTTATGTAATGTTTTTCTTTTGTACATTGGGGACAATGTATGATTCTAAGTGTAGGGAAAGGAGTTATAAATGAATAGTTCTTTAAGAAATAAAAATTTTAACTTATTTAACTAGGAAATCACCAATTAACTTGCAATTTTGAAAAAGGAAAAATAACTCATTGGATAGTTTAGAACACTTGATCAAGGTTTTAAACTTGGAAATTTAGAAACTTGAATAACATGACTAGTTAGGAATTAATCATGGATTTCTTTTTACCTTACTTTGATGTATACTTTTTCCTTTTTAGTATTTTTAGAGAATTATAATCCTTGATAAATAGTACCACTTACCCTTTGAAAATTTTCTTGAAAAAATTAATATAGTGAGAGATGAAATTAAATAAATTGAATAAAATTTAGCTGTGGGCCTCGTTGACTCAAGTAATTAAACTTATGGGGTATTTCCTTTGTGTGGAACAACACATGTTAACTTGAGTGAAGAACTCGAGATTATTGGTTGAAAGCTCGTTAAAAGGGTCAAAAGAAAAGTCCATGTATAAGCTAAGCACAAGCCATAAACCATAGTAGTGGATGGTTCAAAGAGATATTTCAAACCTAGTAGCCTAAGATTATCTAGTCTAAGACTCACTGATCAATGAAACTACTAAGTCATGAACTCGATTAAATAAAGGAAGTGGATGGTTCGAAGAGGTATCTTAAAACCTAGTAGCCTAAGATCATCTGATCTGAGACTTATTGATCGATGAAACTACTTGAAAAAAAAAAAAAAACTAGAGAAATGATTAAGGGATAAGTGGATATGTCTACCTTAGATTATAATGTTTAGCAAAATCAAAGAATGAGAAGTATACATTTTAGTAAAGTTAGTAGGGCATTTATGATTTTTTTTTTCTGATTTAGGAGATGAGTATTCAAGTTTCAATTCTCTGCTATGTTCAAGATAATTAGTTAAGTGAAACAATAGAAGAGTTAGAATAATTTCCTTTCGAATTGCAAGTTAATTCAGAGTTCATCTCTCATGATATTATAAGGTTAAATAAGCATTATTTCGATCGATGTCTTGAATAAGAGTAATTTGATTAAGTATTTCTTATCCTCTTGTTTAATTTGATTTATTTGCTTAAGGACAAGCAAATGCTTAAGTGTGGAGAAGTTTGATAAATGCTCGTTTGATAAGGACAAGCAAATGCTTAATATATATATATATATAGTGAAAATTAACATGTTTTCTCTTGAGTTTAGCATGTTTTTTGAGAATTTATTCAATTTAGAGCTAAACAAGAGAAGTTACGAAGAGTTGAAGTTAGACACAATCCAGACATGATCACGCTCAAAGTTCGTGTTACACTAAAGGTTTATAGAAAGCTACACGAAGACAAGACATGATCGTGTTGGTTGGTTGTGTTGAAGTTACAAATTTACAGAAAGTTACACAATCCACTAACACGATCGTGTTGAGGTTGAAGAGTTACAGAAAGATACATAGAGGTTCAACACGACCGTGTCTATGCCCATGTCCACTAGAACATCAGTTTTTGGCCATGTCGTATTTGTCATTCTTGTTCTAGGGTTTTGACAGTAAAGGACAACTATTTCTTTTAACTTCAAGAATTAGGGTTTTCTACTTATTTTATTTGATTTTCTTGATTATGAATGTCATTATATCATTATTGAATTCAATTTTAGACATGTTTAGCACTTAATTTCCTTAGTATCTAGACTTGTGGAACCTAAATTTATTATGTGATTTGAGATTTTCTGGTGATATTCAATGAATTCTTATGTTTATTAATTTATACATGTGTTCTTTATTTTGATTGGCTTAATATTGCTAACATATTAATCCATCTATTTGATATTATATATCAAGATTGAGAAATCTGATATATAATTAGATCTTACATGTGTGATGAGAATTGATGTAATCTTAGAGATAAGTTGCATGGTTCTTTCGGAATTATTTATCCTAGTTATGGGAATTTGTTGTTCTTAATGCAATATTTTACTTATACTATTGTAAAGAGATTCAGATAGGTAATTTTAAGATTAGGGTTTAGCAAGCTTAAGAAAGTTGTTAAACCAAGTTAAGAATTCCCCCGATTAATGAATTATAAGAAGGAATTGAATGTGTTATGTTAGTATCACATAATAATACGTAGGGAAAGTAAGGTCTAGATACTAGTTTTGCCAACTTAAAGTTAAATTTAATTTAAAGTGTTTTTTTATCTTTCAACAAAATCTTAGTTCTGTAGTTAGTATTTCATTACAGTTTTTAATTTAATCCCATTCCATAATTTACCAGTTAGATAATAAAGTAGTTATTAGTAATAGTACTCAAAATCTTTATGGGACGATATTCGTATTTCCATACACTATATTACAAAATTTGATAGGTGCACTTGCCTCACATCACTTATTACGTCATGTGTGTACTCATTACATGACAACTACCTTACGAGTTAAAGATCGCAAAACTCTAAATAATTATTTAATCAATTACAACTAATCATATTACATATAATCATATAATAAGAATAAAACTACAAATTCTCATGTTCCAAGATCGTAAAGAATTAGAATCCCCTACCAAAATAGTAAAATGGAAAAACACATCTAAGTTTTACAAATTCCATTTCTACATTGAGTTCCTAAGAATAATATTTCATCTAAATAATCTATTCTTACTATACCATTCTTGATTTTGATAGCTCTTGTCACATCATATCTTATCATATCCCAAGATTTTGTAATTTTCTTGCAAAACGATCTATTAAAGGGTAAGAGCAGATATAACGGCTCAATGAGATGAAAGTGCAATGCATGTCAAATTTTATTTTAGCCGAATATCATTATGTCAATTTAGTTTTTGGTAACCAACTAGATAAAATCAAGCAAACAAGACAAACAAAATCATAAAGAAATAAAATTTTAAAATAAATCTGCATACAAAACTAGATCAATAACAACATATTACAACCCAATTCCATTAACCAATAATCAACCAGCCAAGAAGCATAGACTACTCTCATTCATTAGCAATGACAAAGTCATCTAATTACTTAACCGATCAATCATCACTCATCAAACATATTCTAATCTATTCATTTGCCATTATGTTTCCGCATTCATTTCACAATCATAGGTATAGGTGCATACATGCGTCTTATGTATATACATATATATCTATATTTTCTAACAATACATTTATAAATACACTAAGTTGAATAAGGAAATAGATTATCACACACATATGTTTTTAAGTCTATAGATATAAGTATATACATATGTATACTTTATGTTTATACGTCTATATATATACATTTCCAACAATATGCATGTGTACTAATGTATGTAGGAAAATAGACATATATAACATATATTGATTTAGTTAGGAAAACAAGGTTGTATATGTGTATATCTACCAGTCTGAGTGGTAAGATATGTACATGTTACATTTCACAATTGGAAGTGGGTATGCTTATAAATACACAAAAATTTATATGTCTATATATCTATATGTATTCAATTTTCGATTTACAATTATGCCTGTATACATACATTGTGGTCAAGATTTTATTTCTATACATTATCATACCTTTGTATATACACATATATATAAGCACATTTATGATTCTATGTGTAACATAGAAAATATATATAAGGTTATTTCCATTTATTTTTATAAATTAATAGGTAGATATTTATATTAAGGTGCATGGCAACCATGGCATGGGGAATGTGAGGATAAATATATATATATACACACACAGATCATAGTTAGCAAATGTCAGGAAAAGAATCAAGAATATAATAATTAAACAAATAAATGAGTAAATATGGGTGAACAATATTTTATATATATACCTCATTAATTGCTTAGTATGGTCACATCTATGTATATGATAAAATATGTTTATACATTGAATAGCACATCAGAATTGAAATGGAAAAGAATTCTTTCTTTTTTTTTATAGTGGTGAACAATATATAAATAATAAACTTCACAATCACAAATATATACATATGTAAATGTATCACGTGGTTTATAAATAATATGTATATTGGATACATACATATACTTTACATTATACTTAAATTTATCTTCCATATGCTATTATTAAGTTTACATGTATTGTACATATGCGTACATTTGTAGGATAAAAAAAAAAAGAAAAGGAAAATGAAAAGAAAAGAAAAAGAAAAGGGAGAAAGAACAAAAAAAAAATGAGAAGAAAAGAATAAAAAGGAAATAACAAAGAAGAAAAGGAAACAAAAGAAGAAAAAGAAAAAGAAAAAAAAAAGGAAACAAAAGAAGGAAAAAAAAATTATCATCACAATTCCACAATGACCAAACACAATAGATTACACACATATATAACTACATTGCAAACAATATACAAATATTATAGTTTATTACAAAGTTTTCCATTTACCTTGATCTTTAACTTCCAGACTCAAATTAACCTTTAGGAGGTTACATAAATTCATGTCTTTCACCTAAAAATAAAAGAATAACAAAACTTAAACTAGTTCTAATAGTTAAACTATTAAAATTTAAAATAAAAATAAGTTTACAAAAAAATATTCTTTTAAATTTGTGTAAATTTAATTTAAATTTTAAGTTCAATATTTACCTAGCAAGTGGGGTCTTGATTCGAAGTACTCTTTCTAATGACCGTAATGGCATTTACAATTTTTGGTTTGGTGTTATAGATTTTTAAAGTTTTTGGGAAAAAGTAGAGTTCGTTGGAAAAGAAGAAAGAGAAGAGGAGAAAGGAAGAAAAAAAAGAAAAGAAAGAAAAGGAAAGGGGAATAGGTCTAACACAAGAAAAAGGAAATGAGGAGAGAGAGTGAAGAGTAAAACCAAAAATATCTAGTTGCACATTTAATTAGTATCTGTATCAATGATCTTATTAAATTATTTAAATTATAATATTTTCATATAAAAAATCACGTGTAGATTAAATGAAATATTCTGAATATAAATATATATTCAAAAATTCTATTTAATCATCATAAATCTAAAATTTTAATTCTTGTTTTCTATTTATTATAATTACTTAACAAATCTAATTTCTTTCTTACCTTTGTATTTTAAAATCCATTGTTATTGGTTATAAGGTTTCTATTATACGTAAATTATTAAAGTAGTATTAATATACTATAAATATTTGTCTTTAGTCTTTCCAAGGCTTTTGTTCATTATGCAATATACCCATGAATTTTTAGTAATCCGAAATGTGTTAAAATTAAAGTCTTACGTTAGTGATTATAATATTATATCATAACTTTATATATAATTATTTTATTCTATAATCACTTTCGATTATTGCTAGGATTCTTATAGTATTTCTATAATCTTATTGTCCTTTTAATTATAATCATATTTATTGGTTATAATTAGGTCAAGTATTGGATTATTATTTGTGTACTTGCATGACTTATATTTATAAGTTTTAAAATTTATAAGATTAAGTATTTAACTTATTAATTTATTTATTTTTGTGTGTTTCTTTCTTGGTATTAATATATTAACATAACTTAATTTTTATTGATAATTTTCTTGAAGTTTTGGAATCATGAAAACATGATTATCGCTACCCTAACTTAAAAGTGTTTATTGTTCTATTATTCTCTTTAGCTCTAGTATAATGTTTCAAAATTTGTGGAGGCGTTTCATTGCATGTCCCGTTGATTTTGGGTTGCGCTCATGATTTTGGTCGTTGGCTTAATCAAGCAATTCTTCGGCGATAGCGACCAAGTTTGGTCGCTCTCCCACGCTAATGTTACTCTGCTCGCTGAGTTGCTTCTGCTAGTTGGATGGCAAGGGCGCTTCTTTCTTGGCTACAACCTCCTAAAGATACTGTATGTATTGCTCGATAAGTCCAAGCAAGCAATGCAAATGTTCTAGTCGTTCCAATAAACATCACCATCATAAATATCATCACTTCAAATGTTGTCACCATGGTATAATTTGTTTCTGCAAATATTGTCATTGTCGTAATCATACTGGATTCCACCGAGCTCAATGAGTAGCCCTTTACACAAAACACAAACTAAATCTAATCCTATTCGAGCTTACACTTTAGCCTCTAGCTCAATAATCTTCAACTAAAAAGCAAAATGATTCCCCCCACATATAGTGACATAGAATTACCCAATACATCAATCATCATCAAATTGCGAGGAATCATTCATAACATTTGGCTCTAATACCAAGTTATTATGAGCCTGTTAGGAATGTTTTTTCTTATAACAAGTGGTTAAAGACTCATCAAAGAGGACCCGTCAATTTAATAGAATAGAGATCTCATTAGAGGTAATGATCCGATCCCACAAACACTAACTAATAAGAAATATATCAATATTGCATTTCCTGCTTGTTTATTATTATAATAAAACCGCTTTTTTTCTTTTTTTTTTCCCAAAACAAACCACTTATTTGTACAACTTTATCTATCCTCGCTTTAGCTAAATAAAAGATAATGCTAAAATCAGACAATATCTCCCCGATGATAATAATAATAATCATAAATTTAGAAAGTAAATTAAAATAGAAAGAAGAGGATAAAAATAAATATCATATTTCCTAATTTAATTATTGTAGAATGAAATCCATAACCACGGTGCAGTGGATGAAGCACACGCAATGATAAGACAATTGTGACATCCTAACACGTTAATGACCTTAGATCTGGGACGATCTATAAGAGCAAGGGGAAAATACTCATAAGTACTCTCCCAAATTCAATCCTATTATTGTTTTACAAAAGGAAAAGAAGAAATAAATTCGAAGAACGTTAACTTTGTTTTGGACAAACTAACTATTTTTCACTGAAAAAGTAATAATTTAACTAATTAAGTTTGAGGACCTCCTTAATTGAATTCAAATTCAACCGAAGAAAAGAAAAAAATAAATAAATAAAAAGCATGAAGTTTGAAGAATTCACTTACAAATTAGAACATCCCTTTAAAAGATTACGTCCTGCGATTGGATTAAATAAGCCTGATTGAATGAATAGCGTAACAGCCAGGTGGGAGCTGGCATACTTTTCAAAAGGTATGTATACCTTTATCATCGATCGTCACCAGAAGAAGGCCTTCAGCCAAATCTAGGAAAATAAGGCTTCCAACTAATAGAAGCAAAACGAAAGACATTTCGCAGATGTCCTCATTAAAGAATTGAGAATGAGGTTGCCATAGCACTGGACAGGAAAGACAAAGAAAGGAGCAATCTTCTACTAGAAGGGCATACCTCAACTCAAGGGCAATGGAGCACCAACCTCCCTTGACAAACATCCGTCCGCACCAACACCAACACCAACACAACCTAATTATGGATATAAAGAAAAGAAAGATGTCCTCGTCGTCTGCAATATTTTGACTAAATAAAATCTCAACCGATACGAAAACCCTCTGGTAAAATCAAGTTTACCCTTTAGTGGAGAGAAATTTTTTTAAGCGATTGGAATATGTAATATCTTAAAGGAAGACATGGGATAGGAACTCCTGTGTTCATGGCTTCAAGTTACTGCTCTCTTCTTGCATAATATACCATACATATGTTGGCACCATCCTCACCGTTAAAAATAGCTGGCCGATGCATCAGATCATCCCACAGCTATCGTACAATACCATGCAGCGAATCACGTGGAGAATATTGCTTTATTTGGTACCTTGCCCAAGCCTGTAATAAAGAGAACAAGCACAGGGAAAAGCACTTAGAAGAGGAGCAAAAGTTACAAGCAAGTAATAAATTCTTTGCCAGACTGGTACAGGCAACTCTTATAAGTTGCCAAAGGAAATAGTCTGGTTTGGCCACCATAGCTTCAGTTTTCAACATAAAACATCTTCCTTAACTAATAAACACTAGTTGTCTTTTCTCTACTGAGTTCTCCGCCTCTGCCACAAAAGGGAAGTGACCATAGTTGCTAGTGTCGAGGGATTCTTTAAAACCAGGTTTTTTCTTCTTCTTCTTCTTCTCTTTTAGCATTAACTTCCTACGCTTTCTTCAACATTGACATGCTTCCTGCATATTGCTAGAACTTTGACCGGGATTTCATATTTGAAAAGCAGAACATGGTATAAACAATTTAAATTAAAAGCGCTAGTGTACTTAAATCTACAGAAAAAAACAACATTGAGGCTTTTACAATTTTTGACTTTCCCATAGAACACCCTTTTAGTCGCTTTGACTATCCTTATTCTTATTTTAGCCCATAAAGTAGAAAATTAGACTGTTGATCCCTACTCATTGAATTGGCTCATACTCATTTAGTTATTTTATTGCCTAAAACTTTATATTTCATTAGATCACTTTAATTAGGCCTATCTTAATGATAGTCTATGATATGTACAATTAACATATTATATGTTCTTTCATAATTATGTAATTGTGCAATACATATAATTTATCTCATCAGAACAAACTAGTCCTGTTTTCCTTGTATTTGCATGCCCCGACATGCAAAGGTCATTAGTCTAATCATATGCACAGTATTGCCTTAATAATGAGAGAGCACTATTATAATTAGATCGAACGAGGACCCTTGGTGGCAATTTCTTCTTTTAGCTCTTTCTTATTTCTTTGCTGCATGTCCATTGTTAAAGTTGAAACTACATCCTTAAATTTCCCGAGTAGTTTTATGTCTTATATTTTAATCCTGTTTAAAAGGAAAGTCCAATGACAATGGTATCTCAGATTTAAAATAAGAAACAAATCATCAAAAAAAGTTTACGTTACAAGAAAAAAGTAAATGCCACTATAAATTAGCGATGGTTTATAAATAATTGTTGCAATTATAGCAAATCCAATTTTTGTAAATACCCAACCTCGCAGTGTTGTTCATATTGTAGCAATAGCTAATAATAACAATAGTATTAGTCCCAACGCTTCTAAAATCCCCACTATCTATCAACACTTTAAAGTGCTGGAATTATCAAAGCAGTAAACTATATTTTAGAGCGGTTTTCCAATTACAAAATTTTGAAAGTGTGCCAATGTAATAGCTATTGCTGCAAATTAAATCAAGTATTTTTCAAAGTTTGCCAATGTAATAGCTATTGTTACAAATTAAATTAAGTACTTATTAAAAATAGAATTGCTATTGCAAATTGGTAATTGCAGCAATTGATCATAACCGCTACAAATTTAAAGTTAAATCTCCCTTTTTTCTTATAGTATCAACTTGTGGATAGGCCAGGTTGTTAAAATAACACATGAGCCTATTAAGCACGGTTGTTATGTTCATTCTTACTTTGAGAGTAAGACTTGTCATTTACTTTTTATCAGCGCTAAACACGTCCCTTTGAAGAAGACAGTTCATTTACCATGTTTTGGGATCCATTACTTAAATGGGCCAAGAATACATGGAACGCATGGGACATCCAGGCAATATTGTTAATCAGCATGGCCATGCAACTAATCCTTCTGATTTTAGGCCGGCTTAGAAGTCGGATGACCAAACCTTATATCAGGTTCATTGTTTGGACGAGCTATTTATTGGCCGGTTGGATAGCAACTGTTGGAATTGGGAAGGTAAGTGACTTAAGCGTTGATGATCCTTACGTTCCTAATACTAAGACTACACTTAAATCTCTTCTAGCACCATTGTTCTTGCTGCACCTTGGGAGTCCAGACACAATTACAGCCTATTCCATAGAAGATAACCAATTAGGAGTTAGAGAGATGTTTGAGGCCCTTGCTCAAATAGGTCTTGTCGTATGGGTTATGTTCGACTGTTGGACTTATACCAGGCTTTCATTTTTAACCATACCAATGTTTTGTGCGGGATTAATCAAATATGCAGAGAGGGCATGGTGCTTATGGTCTGCACTTAACGAGGACGTTGGCGTAACTACATCAGTGAATGAAGAAAGGGAGAGCATTCCCGATTTATTCGAAGACCAAAGACAAGAACATGCTAATGCACGCTTGATATTAAAGGCCTATTACCGATTTGACCACCTAAAGCCTCACTTGGAAAATTGGGTGCACCGCCCCTACTACTTGTCTGACGACTCAATGGGTGTTGATGGGTATAGTCATGAAAAAATATTCAAAATTACAGACATCGAACTTGGGTTCATGTATGATGCCCTTTACACCAAGTCACCCCTCATTTATAGCAGAGTCGGTTTTGTTCTGCGTTTCGTCGCTTTCATTGGCATAGTTCTAACCTTTTGTGGTTTTGCTTTGTTATTTAAACCTTCCCTGCATCAAAGGAATGTCACATTCACTTACGCAGTGCTCCTCGTTGCTGTCTCTGTCGAATTGTATTCCGATGCAAGATTACTCTTCACAGACAGGGCAATTGTGTGGATGACGATGACCAGATTCCATGATATTTGGTTGCTAAAGAAGCTAGTGCGGCTGTTAGCATGGCATTCTGTAAGAACGAAGAGGTGGTCTGACTGCTTATATCAATTCAATATAGTAGAATTCTGTCTTAAGACTCGACATAGAAGTTTAATGACAAATCTCCTCGGGTTGTGTTGCCAAGATGAGAGTTGGCAAAAGTACAATTTCAAAACTGACATAAAAATTTGCTGTGAACTGAAAGAAAAAGTACTTGAGCAGATGGAAAAGTTTGACCAGAAACGAAACACGAAACCATTCACAAAGTGCGGCAGCTGGGTAATGGAAGAGCTTGGACATCATCTCAAAGATGATACCCGAACAATTATCCATGACACTATTTGCACAGAATTTGGAAGAAGTGTGGCAATATGGCACATAGCAACGGATATTTGCTACCATATAGATGATCATCATGGGGCTTCTTCTCCACATAAACTGAGTAAAATGCTTTCTGACTATATGATGCATCTTCTGGCTAATGTGCCTGACATGTTATCTATACCTTCGGGATCCATCATTTTTTACCACCTCCGTGATGTCCTTACGAAATTGTGCGAAGACTTACAATTAACTGAGGAGGACAAAATTCGGGCCTATAAGCGTCTATTCGAAAAGGAGTTCATCAAGGAGGAGGAAATTAAAGCTTACCTTTTATCCAAAAAGGAGGAAATTGATAAAAAAGGGCATATGCTTGAGAATGAAAATCTGGACCCAGTGAATGAAAGGCTGAGGAGCTGTAATGACCCTGTGAATGAATTGAAGTGGTACATATTTCAAAAAGCTCAAAAACTTGCAAAGGAATTGTCTAAAGAGAGATATGATTGTAAATGGGAGGTGATGTTCAGCATGTGGGTGGAGATGTTGTGCTATGCAGCGGATAATTGTACATTGTATAGCCATGCAGAGCAACTTCGGCGTGGTGGTGAATTCCTTACACTCATCTGGCTTCTTATATCTCATAACACTGATCGATTCAATACTGCCACTTGTGTTTAACCTATAGGAACTGCTAATCTATACAGTCTCGGAAAGTTAAGCTCTATTACATTTGTATACCTCTCTACAATCAACTCTGCTTTTCATTTTCATTCATTTTGTTCTTTTTTTTTTTTTCTTTCTTTTTCATTTGTATGTATATGTGTAATGTTTTTGTCGAATTAAACAATTGATCATACTTTGCAATATAAGGTATTGGTTATAGTTTTATATGATATCAACACTTATTCGATTATTCAAATGTTATTATTCACTTGTTAGTTAATTATAGTAATTGCATACGTAATTCAACATAATTCTTTTAAATGGTATATTTGGTATGAAAGAATGAAATTTTGATTATAGCTTTCACTGCCCTTTCCATATTAAGAAGTAGAGAAGTTGGAATCATGATTCCATAAAAATGGCGATTCTGACTTTAAGAAGAAATTCAACACCACCTTTGATAGAGTGGAATCGTAATTCCATTCACCCCTCAATTCTGGTTCAGTTGTACCGTATCTTGCCACAATCAATTGTGCTTTGTAGTCTCATCCATTTTGCTGTTCTTTTTTTCTTTCTTTTCTATTTCTATCTATATGTCTTATGTTTTTGTCAAATGAAACAATTGATCGTATGTGTCATGCTTCGCAGGGTATTCAATTCGTGACAACCCACCACGACTACTTAACTTCTACTATGTAATCATGAAGCGTCTCAAATCAATACAATTCAACCTATACAAAACATAATAATTAATAATTCGAATGCCTCTAGCATTATTTCATTTCGAACAAAACCCATTCCGTATTCAATGAATACATTATATATGTCTCGAAGAGGGCCTCGTCTGAGTCCCATACACATAGATACTACTAAAACTTCTTGCAAATCATATTAAATATTTACAACCCTCTAAATCTCAACGTCTACCAAGTTAAATACAATATTCTTACTATCTCTTCATCTTACCCCTATTCCCTGAGTTTGAGGCAATTATACATACCGTGATACGATATCCTTTAAAGAAGTTTATATAATCACCTCCTACAAGGCAAAATCTATAAGAAGGTAAGCTAATAACCTAGTGAGATAGAAGTGCAACCTCTCAATACTGTTTACAAACACAATCAATTTCAGACAAGTTTTCAAAACATATGCAATGCATAAACAATCATATGAATGCAACATCACACGCAGTCTTCCAATAACCAACATAAAGTCCAGGGTTTGCACCCCCTTGACTTTGGGTTAGGGATTCGGATCATAACATCAGTGCCCGGGTCTCACACTTAATCAATTCGCCTTATTTCTTGATTAGGTATTATCTCTTACTACTATACAATATTAATGTTATAAATTTATCTCAAGTGTCACTCACACACCGAACATGAACACCCTCAAAGACAAACCGGACTCGGAACCGTCAAGGCGTGATAATTTCCTAATCACTTAGTTCGCACTTGGCAGAATAGTAATCCTTCGATTACTTCTCATGCACCCTGTAGCAATGATGGCCTTCAATCATGCAATGTTTCACGTAATGCATGACAATTTTTATTTAAGTCAACATCATTAATTTAATATTTTGGGATGATCACGCAAGAATCAATCACACACAAGGTTCGATCACATCAATGATAGATATGAAATATAATCATTCAATTACAATCATAAATTAACACTCACACTAATGGAAAAGATAAATCACATAACATCGGCTGTTATCCAAAGTCATTTAAACATCATCTATTTCTCTTCTATCTAACCCATGGATTCACAAACATCTATATTTATATATATACACCTTTCCGATAATTATCAAGTTACTTATTACTTCTATTATCAATATTATTAGTATCATGATAATTATTGCTATACGGTTATATATATACTTTAATTATCATGTATTATATTATATATATTTATAATGGCTATTTCCTTAGCTATACATCGCTCACATATGTATATGTATAATTATAATTTAATTTTCCTCTAGATATAAGCTTTTTCTTCTCCTATTCTTCTATATATATATATATATATATATATATATATATATATATATATATGTGTGTGTAATATATAATCTCTTTCTCCTAGTGGCCTGCCTTCTTCTCCACGTTGCACTCTCCTTGTTAACCAACTCCTTCGATTCCTTATCGGTTTCTCACGTCACTTTCCCTCGCCGGAATTCCTGCTCATCTTACTCCACGTCGGCACACAGCTACTGCCCCTCTCCCCTGCACACACGCGCACCAGCGCACCCCCAAGGACTTTCTTCCAGCGAGCACCCCACGCCAATTACACACACACTCTTCCCTACTGGAATGCACTCCCCTGCATGCTACAACACCCTCACTTCCCTCCGGCCATTTGCCCTGCATGCTGTAATGCACGCACATATGCTCACACCACAGCTACTCGTCTCAGTTGATTCTCGCACAGCACTAATAAGGGAGGCTACAACGACAGTGCACCATTCACTTACCCCACCTGCGCTCATGTCTCGCTCAACCCTCAGGTAGCATGTTCTTTTCTTTTTTCACACTTACACACTAATCTGGCACCCATACAGCACATAGACAGGCTACAAATTCCACCCATATATTTTCTTCCAGCGTGGCATTAATTTCCCATCCCACGTGTGCTCTGTTCTACATATACTATATATATACTAATATACACACATAATTTCAATCCATCCATTCGAACTTATACATCCAGGTCAACCCATTCCTTCATACACCAGTCAACACACATTCAAGTATATATATATATATATAAGCAAGACCTATGAAGCGCAAAAACCAATGCAATCGAAATCATGTAAATATTCGTAACAACATTCACAATATATATAGATAACAGTACATCATGAAGTCCTACTCACCTGTTTCTCATCTCCGATTACTTATACTAATCTTCGGGTAAATTTGCGGAATAATTTTCTTCTCCTAAAAACATAAGAAAATCATGCTATTACACTCTATTCATGACGAATATCATTCGATCTAGTGTATTTTTAGTTATTCTAACTATTTTCTAAGCTAAATCCTATTTTTATATACATTAAAATTATATTTAAATTTCGAAAATAAAGCCCGTTCTGTACAAAATTAGTCTAGTTTCGTAAAGCTCACCTCGAGAATTACGTTAGTGGTCCCAATTTGTGATTTGAAGGCTGTCTATGGAATTTATGATTTTTTTTCTTCACTTTTTCTTTTCTTCTTTTCCTCTATGCTCGTCTCACACTCTCTCGTCCCTATCTTCTATCTTCCACTTTTTCTTTTTTTCTTTTTAACTAAGGTGGGTTCTGAGCTGTTATATATATATAACTTTTTAATATTTCGGGTATTTTTGTCGTATGCGATAATTTATGTAAACTTAGTAACTTTAGTATTTAATTACAAAAATTTATGACTAAGCTAATTAAATTATCCTGAGCATGATTATAAGCTCCAAATTTTTATTCGACTATCCTAAGTCTATGGTTTTAATTTATTTTATCGTTTATTCAATAATTCTTTACGGTTTGCTTTTTGTGTGATTATTTCTTTTAATAAAATCTCATGTGAGGTATCTTTAAGGCTTTTAATACTCTTTTAATCATTCCAATGTTATACGTAACTAAATTATTGCGAATTTTACATTATGGTTGTATATGATAATGGCACATATTTGATTTTTTTGGTCAATAATTAGTGTAGTTGCAAATTTTATATAACTTTTAATCTATATAATTCTTCTAAGTTCATTTTCCTTAATCGTTGTCTTCAAGCATCGTGTCATAGTATAATGCTAGAATGAACCTCTCAAAATTGGGTACATACCATTTTTAGCCATCACCATTATCCGTTCAAGCTCCAAACTCGCCTTTCTATATCATCATCACATAGAAAACCATACATAACACCAGCACCTGGAAAGATCAAAATGACTTGTTATTACTATCACACCTCGAAGGGGGGCCTAGAAGCCTCTACTAAATTATCATGGCACGTGTACACCCATTACATGATAATCGTCTTACGAACCAGAGATCGTAAGACTCTAAGTAAATTATTACATCTACAACAAGTTATAGTACATATGATAAGATAATAAAATATCGCTATGGAACCTGAATCCCGTAGTCAACCATGATCGCAGAGAATCGATATCCCCTACCAATCAGTAAAATAGGATAAATCCTAGGTTCTCAACTTCAAAATCTATTCACATAGGTGTCCTAACATTTCATCTAAGTAAATCTATCCTTCACAAATCTTACTTCATTGTTTTGGTCTTCCAAAACTCTCAACACTTCACATCTTAGCCCATCCTGCACTCTCGCTATCATCACCTGCATAAAGTCTATAAGGGGGTGAGCACACCATGGCTCAGTGAATGGGATGGTAACACTTTCAATGCTACTTACACACACAAACAATCTTAAATCAAACATTAGACATATACTATATACATACGCAAGCAAATTCAAATTAAGCTATTAAACATATGCTATGCATAAATAACCATATGAATGCAGCATCTCACATGGTCTTCCGGTAACCGATGTAAAGTTTAGGATTTATGCCCCCCTTGACCTTGGGTTGGGGATTCCGAAATCACCATCAGTGCCCAAGTCATTACCCGGTTTATTTATCTTATCACTTGGTTAATTATGATATCTTATTAACTCAACAGTGAACGTTCCCATGCCTCTCTGCACCAGACGGAGCAAAACCCTCAAGGACAGGCTAAACTCGAAACCGTCAAGGCACGACAATCCCCTAATCACTTAATTCGCACTTGGCGGAACAACGATCCTCTTGATCACTTCCGACGCATCCTGTGATAGTGATGACCTTCAATCTCATGCAATGTTTCGTGAAAATGCATGTTAAGTTTTAATATCGTCCAATTCGTACTTTAATTGATTTATTTAAAGTGATCAAACCACATTTACAACCACAATCAATCATACCACAGAAGTAAACATCAAACATTCCATTTCACTCATCACAAGCAAGGATTATGCATGGGTTATCACACAAAATTGACACTGAACCCAAATCCCCGTAGACATAGACTTATTTAGTTTGTAATGGATTAAATTATCTCAGCACCTCTCTGTGCCATTTCTTTTAAATGTCAAATCGCTCAAGTTGACTTACGATCATCATATCTAGCACCTTTGTGCCCTTTTCTCTCAAATGCTAAACCACTCAGGTTGGCTTACAATCATTTCTGACACTTCTATGTCATTTATCTCACATGTTAAACCAACCACTCAGGGTTGATTTACATTAATCATCTTTGACACCTCTGTGCCATCGCACTTCTCAAGTACTCTATCATTTCCACACTGTCAAGAGCCAACAAGGTCATCTCGTTTTCTCTTTTGATGTCCTCAAGAAATTTGTATATGATATATATATATATGCGTGTATATACATATTTCTGTCACATCTTTAATTAAGGACAGTTTACTAAACACTTTCCTTTACGAACTTAAGAGAGTAAGAAAATAGGATCGTTATGTTGTAAAAACTAAGGCTGCACTCATGATTTATATGATTGAGCTCATGTGTGTATTTTGTAAATATAATATGAAAATAAATTTGGTTAAGTATATGTATACACATTTAGGAACCAGCTTTAACATGTATACATAATGATACCTGTACACCCTATTCCAACTAAGCATACATTCTCGATAGTTATAGAAAGAAAAGCTAAGTTTCTATATTTTGGTTTGATTTTGAAGAAAACAATTTGTAAAACATGGGTTAGGCTTATGGTTATAGCACTAGCGATATAGCGCTAGTGCTATCATTAAGGTAATAAAATCTAAACTCTCGAACCATTTATTCTCTTATATTCTTCATGACTTCTTTCCTAACTCATTATTTCCTACCGCACAACTTAACTCAACAACAATCCTATCAAATAGCAACACAACAAACATCAACTTCACATGCATAGCATTTAACATACAACACAACATAGTAGAATATCATTAAGTTTCTCACTCACCTATTTAGGGTTGTCGTAGTCCTAGCCGGAGTCAAGCGATTCCAGCGGGTAACTCCTTTACATTCCTCTTGAAGTTAGTATCCTTCTGTGATGCTTCCTTAACCTAATAACAAAGCCACATCTCCACCTGACTTTGGTAGTCTTCTAGCACCCGATATGTGTACTTTGCTCATCTTGTGGTTGATGGCAAGGCGTGAAGTTTCCTCCTTATGAAACTTTGGGCGAACAAGATTCAAATGTTGAACTTCCTTCGAATCTGTGCTTCCAACACCTTAAGTTGCTGTGATCGACTGTCTACTTTCCTTATGTAGAAGTCAAGTAATGGAATGTCTTCGACTTGCCAAATTTGGAATTCCTTCTTCCACATATGTAAGATATCTTTGGAAAGAACAACTAAAGATCTTGCATTAGGGTATTTGGCCAAGAATGATCTTCCTCGACATCCTTTGACTATTCCATTGTGAAATCCATTTCATTCCAAATATCCCCTAGGCTATCATTTTGGATATTGCTTGAATCATTCCCTTCACCAGTTACACCATCATAGACGCTTCTCTCATCCATGAAACATCTTTGAACCTTTCATTTATCCAATTCTCTAATATCTTCCAACAAACTACTTGTAGGATAACCCGCAGGATTTAGCAGTCCTTAAAGGTTTGTATCATCTTTTTTCGTTTCTTCTTTGTTGATATTTCCACCTACGAGTTCCTCAAACTTTCTACTAGTTTTCATCCTTACTCATGCTTCCATCATACATACACCAACCTTTCCCACACATCATATACGCACCAACATTTTCTTATCCATATACATACACACTTCACACCCCATACACACACCTATACATACTTACACACCTACTTCTTTCACCTTCCACACCACTATCACACACATATACACACATGCCCTACATATACTTCACACCACCAATACATACTCTACACATATTACACACCTCCCATATCCATAATCACACACCCACACCATACATTATCTCATACACCTACTCACATACTCCATATACGCCTTACATCACCAATACACACACCCACATACTTTGCACACACTATATTCACCTTCCATACCCACACATCCATGTTCACACTCTGTACATCATCTCATACTCATACGTACATATTCCGCATACATCATCCTCAACTTCCACACATGCCCATACACCATACACTATTTCACATACATACATACATGCCTACACATATCACTCCTTCCTTATACATATATACATACCCACACACTACACATCTTCCATACATATACACACATGTTACATACTTCACATACCATCCATGTACACACTAGTACCACACACCCCACACCTTTCATACATATACACACACTCCGCACATCCCACAACATCCATATGCATACACCCTACTTACACACACCCCATACACATACACCCTTCTTGCACACACCCCATACACATACACTTCACATACATCTCACCCGTATATACACACATACCACACACCCACATACACATACCACCCTACATCACTTCATGCACCTACGCACATACCCCTAAGCATTACACACTCGGCTCCTCCTCTACACATACACACACCTTACATTATCACCAACACACACACATCTTCACATACACTACTCACTTTCCCACATACATCACACACATCCCTACACACATACACATACATACATCTTTATACACATCATACATCATTACCAACACATACACATATACACACTTCATTCACACACACACATTCCGCATACACTACATCACCTCCTCATTTACACGCACGCATACACACACATTCCTACACACACACCATACGCATCCTCATACATACACATCCATATACACATCCTCATTCTTGCACATACACATACACACCTTCCTCCACACACATACACTCTTATACATCCTACCCCATCATCCACACATACACACTCATCTTTCTCATCTACGCACACAACCGCACACACTCACACGCACACACGTACACGCCTCCATTCGTGCACACCCACACACTCTCACACACCCCCACTTCCTTCACATGCACATACACATTTCGCCACCCTTCACCACACACACTTTCAATACACATACGTACATACACACACTACACACTCACCTCGTACACACTCGGCTCCTCTTTCCTCTTTCTTTTTCCTCCTTTTCTCTTCCCTTCTATGCTAGCCTTTCTTCTTCCTCTTTTCTCTCTTCTTTTTCTTCCCTTTCTCTCTCTTTTCTCTCCTTTCCCACTACAACCGCTTGCCGTCACTATTGGACCATCACCATTACTGTAGCTGTTCTCCTCCCCGCACACACCATGCACCTCGGCTCCTTCTCTTCCTTCCTCATTTTCGTTTCCTCCTCCACACATTGTTGTTGCTGTCGCCTCCATCATCAAAGAAGGAGACGAGGCAGAGTCCACTTGGAAACCACTACCACCGTCATCGCTGTCGCTGCCACTACCATTGTTGTTCCCACTAGAGTTGCCGTCAGACGTTGCAGCCACTGCTACCGCCGGGGTTGCTGTCGATCGTTGCGACTGCCACTACCGCCCAAGTTGTCGTTGTCGGGAAAGGAGATGAGGCAACACAACGCCAAGCCACGGTCGTGGACACCATTGCTGCTGTTGCCATTGCAGTTGGGGTTATCGTCGCGGTTGGGGACCATCGTTGTTGCTATTGAAGGTCGTGGTTGTCACGGTTGTTGCAGTCGTCGTCCTCCTCGTCATCGTCGTTCCCTATTGCTACGGAGATCACTGTTGCTGCCGTTGCCATTGTCGAACTTGCTCACCGTCGTTGTTGTCGAACTCCCCTCCTCGCGGGAACACGGCCGGAGACCTGGTGCCGGTGACGTGACGGACACACTTGGCTGTTGTCGTCGGGGTCGTCTTACCACAGTTGTTGTCTTCCTCTCTCGCACACCACACACTCAGCCACCACCGCTGCCGCTATTGCCATTGAGATCGTGGTTGCCAGTGTGGCTATCGCATGAGAGGCCGACGGGAGAGAGATCGAGCAAGAGAGAGGGACGGTGGCTGGCCGAGAAGGGAAATGAAGGGAACGGGAGGAGAGGAAGGGGCGACAGGAGGGTGAGCGAAAGACGGTGGGAAGAAGGGGAGTGTGGTTGAGGAGATTTGGAAAAAGAAGATCCGGAGGAAAAAAGAAGGAAGGAAGGAAGAAGAAAGGGAAAGAAAAGGAAGAAAGAGGGAGAGTAGAATGGGAAGAGAGAGGGGTAGGGGGGCGGTCAGGGGAAAAGTAAGAGAAGACAACATAAAAAAGAAAGGAAAAGAAAGAAAAGAAAGGAGATGGGACCCTTTTTTTTTACAATTATATATATATTTATATGTATATTTATATATTATATTATAATTATATTTTATTTAAAAATACCCCTATTTTAACATTTTGCACGCGTACAGGAATACTTTTAAAAATTATATCTTTAACAATTTATTACAAAATTTTACGTCTAGGTTAATTTGATTATTCCGAAAATAAATATTTACTCTAAATTTTAATTTGAAATTCCTAGATTTATAATTTAAATTAATTTCATTATTTAACCTAATATTGTTTAAAAATTATGTTTCGGATGATTTATTCTTTTAATTTAATTTACCCGAACTAAAGTTAAATTTTACAATTATTTTCATTTATCCGTTTATATTTCTATATTCGGATATTTTCAAGTACGTCGCTTCCTAAATTTATTAGGTAGTATATTTCATAAAATTCAATTTATCACGTTCGTTATCTTATCTTCCTTGCAAAAGTCGTTCTTTCTAATTGTTTAAATTTTTAAAACCTATTATTATCATAAATTTAGAATAAAATAATATTTATTATTCTATTTATTTTTTGTAATTGTTTATATAACTTTTTAAAATTTTTCGGACTTCACAATTATCCATATAGTTCACGGAATTTATAATCATGCAAATAAGTTTCTTTCTCATAGTTAATGATATTTTATCTCCGTGCAATTGCTTTATTCAAATATATGCCTATTTTTACCAATTGCGGTGCCTAAGTATAAAGTTAGAAACCCCAAGCATTATACACTCATATTAATCCTTCTAATCTCTAGTAGTTGTCGAATTCTTGTTTTCTCAAGAGAGAGAGAGAAACCATAGGAGAGAGTACGCCAATCACCCAAGAGAGAGACATAGATTCAAGAGCATTTAGCAATACAAAAATATTAAAGTGGAAGATCACAAGTCTAAATCCATATACGTAAATACTGTCATTTGGCTCCCTATTTAGTTGTTTCCATGTAATGATACTTGACTAATGTCCAAGCCAGCCACATGAGGAGCATTACATTATGACGATAGACAGCAACCTTGCAAATTCTAATACTTTATGATTATTTGTAATTATGTCCTAAAACTCTTGATTATAACAATTAAATCCTAACGCTTTAAAATATAAGGCAGTCAAGTTCCAAAATCCATATGTCGCTTAGTTCCTATATTTTGATATTTCTTACCACCTTGTATGCCACATCTACGGCATACCACGCCAACAATAATTTTACACAAAAAAATTAAAATCAAACATTATGATTATAAAAAAAAGAACCAAAAATAAAAAATAACCAATTCTAGAGAGAAAAAAATAGAAAGAAAACCTTGTCCTCCGTGATGAAGGCTGACTAGCTACCATAGAAAAATAGGTGGTGTTGCTATGTCACCAACTCTCTTGAGTGAATTGTAGGGTAAGTCCTAAGGAATTTTTTGCATTTATAGTGATTAAGAACACACACCAAGTAGGGAAGACTCTAGAGGTGCTCTCTTACAAGCCCAAAAGGTGCCTTCATACTACAGCACTTTGCCCTACGTGGTGCTTTAACTCCCCTAGTTTCAACTAGTGTACTACTTTAATATCACCTATAAGAATTTCTCTAAATTTCATACATGAATTTAGAACACTAGAATTAATTTTTAGTCTTGATGTATGTAACTAGATCATCCCCTCCTAGGTTTATGTCATAATGTAATAGGTAGAGAGGAGATCTAGCCTATTTGTAATAATCCATTAGGTCTCTCCTATTACGAGCTAACTATTGGGCTTAAGGCCTGCATTAAGCCATCTAATTACATTTTTAAATAAGGTGTAAATAGGCTTAACACACATAAATGGATTAAATAAATAATTTAACCTGACTAACATTCTCATCAAACTATAATTATTTAACCTTAACCTTAGACAATTAATGGAAGCCTAATAAATTTAAAAATTTCCCAACATCTAAGATATAAGATCAAGGTTTGAGAATAAGAGTAATAAAAAAAGTGACAAATTAAATTAAGGGACAAGGAAGCATGAAGACAAAGAATGAAAGCAAAATCCCTAGAAGTTTGATATTTCTAAGCAAAGAAGTCTAGAATAGTTGTTTTGATGGTAGGGCGATTTTAGTATTTAGGAAATTCAAGGTGTACCTTCAAGAACTTACTTCTCATAGATATAGGAATCCTAAAAGTGGTCAATAAACCACTATTTTGGAACGAATTACATTTAAAAATATTAGGACCTTCAATAGGATTATGAACTTGGCAAAATAGGATAAGGCATTTGTCGAGCCTAAATTTTGATTTCTCATTTCCTTAATTAGAGTTACACTAAGTCCGACATACTCAACATAAGCCTTTAAACCAAATTAAGGAAAAGTTTGATTTTCAAGACAAAAATATTTTTAAAATGGAGTCACCATTGACGACTTAAGTCAAAAAAATGTGTGAAATTAGTGTTTTTGAGTAGATAAAGCCTAATTTCAACTACTATTCTATGGTTTTCTAAAAAGTAAAATTTTTAGGAAAAAATGAAAACTAGAGTGAAACTAGATCTAGATCTAAAACCTAATGGTTTTCACAATGAACTTTTCAAAAATAAATTTAAAATGGCCTTCTATATTTTTATTTTCTTTTTCTTTATTAAAGAAAGACTTTCCAAAAGGATGATTTTACTAGCAAAAACTCTTTAAAAATTTCTGAAAAAAAAATGAAAATGAGGAAAATTTTTTCATTTTTTAGGGTTGCTTGAAGTGCTTACGTATTTGTTAACCGGGATTAGGCCCACTTAGTTCTCATCTTTCTAACAAAAATCATTACACTTTATGTTTGTTACTGATTAATCAATTTTAAGAAAAGATTTTTTTTTTCTATATTCTCTTTTTTGGTTAAAAATAAAAATATATATAAAAAGAAAAATCCTAATTTTGAGAAAAAAGGCTAATCAATCTTTTTATTCAAGAAGACATTTCCTAAGTGTGGAAGAAGATTTCTTTTTCAATTTAATAAAAGGACTTTCTTTTGAAAAAAAAATAATAATAATCCTCGAAAAATAATTTTTTGAAAGGAAAAGAAACTACTTTTATTGGAAATATTTCCTTTTAAAAGGAAAAAAGAATATTTTATTTTATAGAAAAATTTAAAGAAAATTCTACACAAATAAGTAAAAATGGTAGCAACAATGAACAATGCTATTAAGATGGAAAACTAATAATAATTAACACTAATTATGTTAATAACATGAAAAATATAAAAAAAAATTCATGTAAAATATCAACTTTGCAGAAAATAATTTTTATAAAAAGAATTGTTTTTTATGTTTCAATTTTCAGACTTAAGTAAACTAACAAAATAGAAACTGGAGTTGAAAGCTTGCCTCGCATGCATGCTGAACCGAGTTCGGTTCAAGGGCGAGTCGGTTGGTTGTAAGGTCAAGATTGAAATAGTTGGACTCTTGAGATTTTGATCTTTGAAAGCCCAAAATCAAATTTGAGGAATCTAAGGCTTAGTTCTTCCATTTTCACTTGAATTGATGAAAGTGTAAGAAGAAACCCTAACTTTGATCTTTCGCAAAATTGATGCAATCTAGAGTTTGTTGGGTGCAATTGGCCAATGAGTTTTGATCCACCAAGGATGAGGAATGTCCTAGTGTGTTTGGTTGATTTCAATTTGCTCTCGAGAAAGAGAAATTGAAGAGAGAGATTAGGGTAATCGTGGTTTATGTATGGGTAGATAGAGAAAGAGATGAGTTCTTGGAATTGTAAGCCTGTTAATGTGTAAAACTTATGCCAATCAATTGTTTATACCCCTATTTATACTAATAAGTGATAAGTAGCCTTCAAGAAACCCTAGATTCAAAGAGAAATCAAATCTTTAATAAAAATGGGCATTTTCTGGTTTTTCATATTTTTTGTCAAATTTGATATGATTCGGATTGAAATTCATGAAAAATTATTGATGCCATTGTGTTCTAAAAGCTTTATTTGAATTAAATGTGTGACTATTTTGTGATTTGCAAGTAAAAAAAAAACTAACTATCCTCGAAAATTTAAATAGTTATCTATATATTTATTTTTCTGAATTTTTGAATCCATTTTTAAAGTACTTTCCTTAACTAGTTGATATGAATTTGGAGTGTTTTGGACAGTACTCTAAGTGTAATTTTAATTTCCACATTTTGTTTCAATTAATTTGGCCAAAAAATGAAAGAAATCAAGTCAAAACATACCCAAGTCACACTGCAATTTCTCTTTCCTATTATGTTGTTTACCACCTCTTCAACTAGGTAGGAAGAAGAAGTTGACTAAGTTAACAGTCAAAGCTTTTAAGGGTCCACCAACTAAGTTACACGTGTCACATGGAAAAGAAATGAAAAATTAAGGGCATTCTTACACCCTAGCAAATTCAAACTTACAACCTTAAGCTTCCATTTCACATAGCTTACTAACTGAGCCAAGCTCAATTTGTGTTATAGGCAATATCCAATATATGAATAAAGCATTTAAATAGGCCAATTTTTAATAAAAATCAATCCAAACCTATAGATCCTAAAAAATAAGTGCAATTAATAAGTCTAGTATGTATATGTAAAATTATTTTTCATCAATGGTTTAATTTAACCGAATTATGAGTTCGATTTCATCTAGTGTTCAACTTAACTGAAAACTTTAATTGCTCTTAAAATGAGCAATTTAAATCTGTTTAAGGCATCATTTGAAATCCCAATCAACTTAAATTGTCTATTTTTTATGACTTTACAAATGAGCAAGCCAAACCTAGGCTAGAAAAAATAATTTTTGATAAATTGGTCTCAAAGACTTATATTCTATCAAATAGCATGTGCATATTTTGACTCAAAAAATTTTTTTTGATCTTGAAAAAATAATTTCATCCCAAAATGAGCCAAATGACTCAACACATGACAATTTCTATGACTTTACAATTTTAATTTTTTTTCTATATTTTTTATTTTTCCATCTTTCTATTTTTTTGGGGTATTTTAGGCCTCTTTCCTAAAATTAAGGTTTACTAAAAGAGACAAAAATTCAATGGACTAAAAATGGGGTATTTATAGTATTAAAAGTATGATGATATAAAACAAACATTCTTTAGTAAATTTTTTTAGCAACTAATTGAATAAAAAAAAATTGCAAGGGGTTTCAATAAATAATGGAATTACAACTTCACTTTAAATTTAACTTTATGGATCATCAATAAAAATAATCTCTATAAATTTCAAATAATGATTTTGCAAATTAAGAGATTAAATTATGAATGACAACATGTAAATAAAATTAATGGCTAGTACTGGTAGTTGCATTACGCATCCTTGTTGATAGAAAGTCTAATACATACCATAGAGATCCAAACCTTATATTTTGATATAAGAAATTCTTTTTAATACAATAATCACTCATAAGCCTTAGTTCGATTCAGATGAAAGGATACCCTCTAAACAGTTAAAATAAGTAACAAATGGAAAATTTTACAAATATGTTAACTTAGCAAAAGAAAGAAATTAAATGTACCTCTAAAACAATGAAATTGCGCAATGCATATGTATGTGTGCATGTGTGTGTATGTGTGTGTGTGTGATATGTGAGTTTATTTGACTAACAAGTATTCATTACATTTATATATTCAACATTTAATTGACTACAATAATAGACTCTACCTATGTAATATGAAAAACTTAAATATTTAAGTAATAATAAAATAACACTATACTATACACACTATATACTAAATTATATAAACCAATCACTTCAAGTAAAGTATATGAGCTCCAAGGAAATCTATTTCCCTCGCACTCTTACTTAGATCATGCCTATCTTCCCCAAATTATACCCTTGGATTGTATTTCTTTTAAACTCAACTATAATAACCATTACTTTCCATTTTCCCATGTCACTCCCAACCAACAAGATTTCATGCATGTGTATATTACTCTTCTCCACACAAGGCTAGCTTATTCAACACTCAAGCCTCCATATCCTCAAATTAACAAAAAAAAATCTGCTCATTTACTATCATAAACACATCTAAACCTAATTCACAATTCTCTCAAGAACCCCTCTCTGGCTATGGCCACCATACCCCCATTTCCCCTCATTTTACTTCACTTTCCAACATTTTTTCCTTAGCATTTCCTACCATTTACTAGGGGGAAATAAAAGTTCCAGCCCCTAAACATTTGCTTCATGCCATCTCCAACTTAAAAAAAGTTGGATTTGACTATCTAAAAGCCTTATTCGAGATATATAACCCTTGAACTAACCATCTATGTTAGTTTCTTTTCATACCCACCCATATTAGTGTTCTTTTAAAATTTACAGCAACTTTCCCTTTCCTATTTTACAAAAATTTAAACTAAGAAGGTGAGAAATCTTGAAACCCCTACATAGAATTTCGTGTGATCCATGTCCTCTTCAAAAATAATGTTATCTAAATATGATTCTTAGCAAATACCAAGCTAGGTTTCCTATCTTGTTGAGTTGATATTAGAGATCTAAATATTTGAGGCTTTTCCTCTTATTTTAACAACCCTCTCTAGCATTTAATTATCGATTAGTAGTTAAAACTATGATTGTTTAGTAACATCAAATGAATTTATCCTAAAAACAATTATGACCGGATTTACTAAGTTGCTTAGCATGCTTATATGATGCTAATAAAAGAGAGAATTAGAAAATAAGGTTTAAGACATAGTCATAAGTACTAATCATAGTTACATTAAAACATCTTAAGATAAACTACAATCAAAGTGGTATATGGACTTAAACTTTGAAAACTTTGCTTTGTTAAAATTAGCATAGAGGGCTCCTAAGGATATGTATGAACTTGATGTTATGTGATTAAATAATATGATATTGTCCCAATAATGAGATTAGGATTAACTAAGGATGTCCATATGAATACATACCATACTTGTTATGTTAGACTACTAGTTGATAAATCATATGAGTAATTGATGCATAAAATCTAGCTTAAGCCTAAAATTATACAAGAATTAGAATGTAAAGGACTCATTAAACTCTTAATAAGTGCATTAATCAACCCTAGTTAATAACAAATGAAAATCAAGGACAAACATGTGATAGTACAATATGAAACCCAATTGTGATAGTAAACCCATCAATTGAAATCACAAAAATTACTGTGACCTCCTCATACTTCAAAATAACAAGCTTTCACCTCTCAATTTTTGCTAACATAAGCTAGTTTATCCTAGTAAATTTTCATTTAAAAATTCGATCAATAAGGCTTTAAACCAACTCCTAAAATGTCTCTCCCCTATTATGGCTCCTAATTTTTTTAATGTCCATCAATTTCATTTTGGCCACCATTTTCACATATGACTTTGACATTTAGTAAAGCTAAATCTCAAAGTTTCTTAAGATACTAAACTTGTGCTTTCAATTTATTAGAAAAATATATATATTATTATTTTTATCAATTTATGAGTATATAGTTTTAGTCTGCAAAACAAGGTACTTAAACATATATAGGAAAGTAGAAGTTAATAGGACAATTCCCCTAGCCTTTTTGAACGAAGCTACTACCTTTTTATGTAGGAATAAGAATAACAAAATTGCTAAGACAAAACCTGAATTGTGCCTATAAAGACTGTCCTTAAGGATTTATTTGGTAATCCCCTAAGATAGAACAAATCTTCTATATATATAGGAAGCAGGAATTAGTAGAAAAGGAATAAATATGTAAAGATGCCCAGCCAAAAAAAAAAAATGCCAATGCCTTTAATTGTAATGAATATGCAAAGATAAATTGGCAAAAGAATATGGCAAAATATTTAATTTTAATAAATATAGAAAGATACCCTACTAAAAAAATATACCAATTTTTTAATTTTTATTTTAAAGCAATAATTTCCTACCTTGTTTTCTAACATTTATGAGACATTGAATAAAGTTGAATAAACTTCAAATTCAAATTTATTGCTATTTGCAAGATAAAAATATTTATGAGAAGTTGGAAAAAGGCTTTTAAAATAGTTATTACATACAACAATCCCCCACATACTTGAAAAGGTTTTAAAAAAATTGCTAGGTAAAAATACATAACTCTATAATGCTTTAAATTTGGTATCTTTTGGAATATAATCCAAATTTAGAAAGATAAGATATGATACACAAAATTTTGGTGAAACATTTAGTTTCTATGGATCAAAAAAATTTTATTGCATATTAGGAATCTTATCAATCACATTATACACCCAAAATATATAGTGTACAACACAGTTTCACTCTAATAGGCCTTGCGCATGCCTAATATTTCATGAGTGCTCTAGAGACTTTGCCATAATCTCATGAGAGTGGCCCCACTCCACACACATATAGGTAATTTTATCAAGTCTATATTGCAATTGTATACATCTCCCATAAGGGAAATGAAAAACATTAAGAATTATTTAATTTATCCTCACATTAATTGCAATCTAGCACAACTCACAACATAAGAAGGGATAAGATTTAAAGTGTTAGCAAGACTAACACATGATTTGTTATTACCTTATTCATGGGATCTCCATCCATAAAGGTTAGGTTACCATCACTGCTAATTCTTAAGTTAGCTGAAGTCTTAATCCTCTTGATGTTTTATATATTAACTTTCTACCTAATCATTTAGTGGATTCGTCTAATTCACTTTTGATTTAACCTAATCAATGGACATAATTCCATCTTTTAGTAGCTATTTCATTACATCATGTCTCAAACGAATGTGTCTATTTTAACCATTGAAAGTCTTATTCTTTACAATAACTATTGCTACTTGGCAATCACAGTGCATAGACTAATAGAAGCAATTCTAGTCACTTGGGTGAAAGTGTCAAAATAATCAACATTATGTTTTTTATTAAAACCTTTTACGACCAACCTAGCTTTATATTTTTCAATCAATCCATCATGATTGTATTTTCTTTTAAAAATCCATTTACATCCAATTGGTTTAGCTCCAAGAAGTAAATCAACTAAAGTCTAAGTTTTATTTTGTCTAATAGAGTTAATTTTAGTTTCAGTTGCTTCTTTCTAAAGTAAGGCATCTGAAGAAGAAATAGCATCATAAAAAGCTAAAGGATCATTATCAACAAGATAAGTATAAAAATCATTTCCAAATGAAGTTTCTTTCCTTTGTCTTTTACTCCTTCTCAACTCTTCAAAAAAAAATTCAGAATCATTTTCAATTAGTGTATGAGAAATAACATCACATTTAAATGGAAAAATATTTTCAAAAAAATCAGAATTTTTTGTCTCAATAATTGTATTATAATCAAGCACATCACTTTTCAAGAAAAAAAAATCTATATGTAGCACTATGCTTAGCATAGCCAATGAATGTGCAATCAAATGTTTTTTAGCCTAATTTTCTTTTCTTAGAGTCGAGCAACATAAGCTTAGCAAGAAACCGTCACACTTTTAAATATTTTAAGTTAGGCTTATAGCCCTTCCATGGTTCATAAGGTGTTTTAACAGTTTTCTTATATGGTATCCTATTTTGCAAGTGATATGCAAACAAAATGGCTTCACCCCAAAGATTATTAGCAATAGAAAAAACTAACAAGCAAAGCATTCATCAATTCTTTTACGATTCCCTTTCTACTAGACCATTTGATTCAAGTGAATGTGGGGGAGTAATTTCATGTATTATTCCTTCTTTTTCACAAAAATCATTAAAGAGAGTATACTCACCACCTCTATCTAATCTAACTTGTTTAATTCTTTTATTTAATTGATTTTCTACTTCAACTTTATATAAAAGAAACATATCAAAGGCTTCATCTTTATTCATAAGCAACTACATTTTACAATATCTAGAAAAGTCATCAATAAAAGTCACATAATATTCCTTGCCACCTCTAGTCATAGTTTATTTCAAATCACCCAAATTGGTATGAATTAAATTTATTAACTTAGTTTCTCTTTGAACAAGATGACAAGTTTTCTTTATTAATTTAGTTTCAACACATATCTAGCATTTACCAAGACATGCATTACTAATACTAGAAATAGGACCTATAGATTACATTTTGTTTATATAACTTGCACTTACATGTCTTAATCTAGCATGCTAAGAATCAATAGAATTGATCAAGTAGAAGAAGATGTATTTTCATTAACAACATTGGAAACAATGAGTACAAATAATCCTTGATTACAATAACCTTTGCCTACAAACACATTATTTTTTGTTATTACAATCTCATCAAATGATACTTCAACTCTAACCTTCACTAAAAGAGCCATAGAAATTAGATTTGCTCTAATATTTGGTACATAGAGTACATCATTAAGAGCCAAAGACTAGCCAAATGTGAGCTTAAGAAGAACTTTTCCTTTACCCAAAACATTTACAGGTTGAGATTCACCAAGATAAACATGTTCTTCTCCATCCCCTACTAGTTTATAGGAGATAAAAGCATCTTTGCTTGCATAAATATGCTTGGTAGTACCAAAGTCTACCACCCATTCTTTCACACTAGCCATTAGATAAACTTGCATCTCCTTAAACCAAATTTGCCATTGATTTAAGAGGATTGTCATTTCTCACTCTCTTCCTACATTAAGGTGCACGGTGACCTAGCTTTTCACAAACAAAACAATTTCCTTTTTTTTCTTGATGTTGTTGGAGTTAGTAACCTTGGTTTTGTAATTAGAATTATAAGATTGAGTTTTGTTATCATACCTTTTGTTGTGAGCCTTAGCTTAGACCAAATTTACTTTTATAGTCATCTCCTTCATCTTGACAGTTTACAACAACTTGCGATTGGTGCCTTCAATTACGATGTGAGTGATTATATCTTGAAGAGAAAGTTGCCTATATTTATGCTTCGATTGGTTCTTGTAGTCACTCTAAGAATCTAGTAATTTTTCAATAAGCAAGCCTACAACAAACTCTTCTGGCAAGGAAGTATTTCCTACCTTTAGGTCCTCTGTCAACTTGTGCTATTCATTAATCTACATCTAAGTGTCCTTTCCATTAGTCATTTTGCCACTTGTAAAAATTTCCAATCACAAATTCTTGTTTACTAGCATCTTTTGTAATGTATGTTGCAACCTATGAGTTCCATATTTCTTTGGCTTCTCTATAGGCAAAGGAAACATTTTGTTGCCACCTTTGTTAGCATGAGTCCAAGTATTAGAATTGGCTTTAGTTTTAGGTTTTGTAAGAACCAAAGCAGCAAAATAAATATCAATAATTGAAAAGATTCTTTCTTGCCACTTTTTGAAATTCTGACCATCAAAGACTTCAATTTTTTGAAATATCAAGAAATGGTTTTACAAATGGTACAACAATAGGTATGGAAAGATTAATGTTGGTAGGAGTAGTATTAGGAATATCATTAGTTGTAGTGGTACTAAAAGCATTATTGGATCTATAAATCATTAAGATTGTAGGAATAAGAATAACAAAATTGTTAAGATAAAACCTAAGTCGTGCTTGTAAGCACTGTCTTTAAGCATTTATTCGGTAATCCCCCAGTATAGAATAGGTCTTATATATATATAATATAGGAAGTAGGAATTAGTAGAAAAGAAATAAATATGTAAAGAAACTTAGCTAAAAAGGAATATGTCAATGCCTTTAATTGTAATAAATATGTAAAATAACTGCTAAAAAAAATGACAATATTTAATTTTAATAAATATAAAAAGATACCCTACTACCAAAAAAAAAATAATTGAAAGTTTTTTATTTTGATTTTAAAGCAACAATTGTCTACCTTTTCTTCTAACATTTATGATATATTGAATAAAGTTTAAGTAAAATTCAAATTCAAATTTATTACTATTTGCAAGATAAAAATATTTATGAGATGTTGGAAAAAGGTTTTTGAAAAAGTTATTATATACAACAATTCACTCATTTTAGATCATAACCTAAGACTCAAAATTTAGCTTCTAATTTTCTTGCCAAAAACATGACCCTAATTATTAGATCAAAGAGAATCAAGGTTGAAATAGAAATGACTTAAGATTGAATCAAGTGTGCACCAAAACTATTATGGACAAATTTGCCACTTTAAAGACTTTAAATTAGTAGGTGAATAATTAAATACTAGACTCTTCGTGCTTCAAAATGAATACTTATATGTGTGATTCTAACTTAAATTGACTAAGATATGGCCAATCTAAGTTGAGTCATGAAACCAAGAACTATAAAGTTCCTTAAAAGTCCTCTATGACAACACTAGCTAAAATAACCACTTGTCCATAACCTCTAGCTTGATTTCCCTTATAAATCAACTTTGATTCTTCCTACTCTTTCTTTGTACACACTTAACTTAAAGCCCCTAAAACCACTTGAGTCCAACTCTTGCTTGACATAGACTATCCCTAGCACTTAATGAATCCTTTTGGACTAAAACTAAGTTACTTGAAGAGACTGGTCAAGTTTGAAACTTAACTAAACTTGAACTAATCCTTACCATGACCTTATAATGATAATGAAAGAAAAAATCCAAGCCTAAGATATCAATATAAAGATCTAATCTAAAAATTTTACTAAGTTGCTGCGATAATGCACTGTGTCATGTTAGATTTTTAGAAAGTGATAGGATCACCTGCAAGATAGAAAAAACAATAAGCTATAGGAGGAATCGGAGTTTATTCCAACGTAGCTACTCTGATGCCTAAATTAGTACAATCGAAGAATGAAGAGGATATGAGAGTATAGAGAGAATTAGAGATCTTAGAATCCCTTACTTGGTACCCTTTATCTTCTATTTATAAGGGTTGTGAATAATCCTAACTTAGGAAGTACATTAATTTCTTATATCCTCTCCTAATATAGTGGGAGCATATCTTTGACTAACCCATTTCCTTATATGTATTATTCTCCCATGCTTATTCGCAGTGAGGATAGGTGTGGAGATCTAAGCTCTAGGAGGTCGGGAACATCAAACTTGAAGCCAGACCTAAGCAATTCTGAATCAAGTTAGCATAGGTGAGTAGAGCTCGGACAAGAGTCTAAGTGGGTTGAAAGAGGCCTTTGCATCCAAGCCTAAAATGCTCTATCACACCACAACCCCCTATAACCACACCCCCCTAACCTAAGCTCTCTTTAGTGGCTAGTTGACAACTACATGGGCTCCTAAGGTCTTGAAGACGGGATGAAACACTTCAAGGAACTACCCACAATGAGCTCTGTGTCACGAGTTCTGACCTCTTGGTGATGAGAGCATCGTTAAGTGGCTAAGAAAGTAGGTGACCTAACTTAGATCTCCCTATGCTAAATCATGGAATGTCCAAGCAAGTTGGTAACTCGACCTAGATCGACTCGTGCTAACTACAATTATAGGTGGGCTAAGGGGCAAAGAGAACAAAATAGTCATCTCTAAGGTGATTGTTAATGGTGGAGTGTCAATGGCCATAAAAGTCTCTCGCGTTAGCCCGAGTTGATGAGCATCACTCTAAAGAAGGGCACCATTGAGGGTCTAATCTAACAATATGGAATTCGATGGGTCATGGGCCTTCCTATGTAGGTATTGATTTGATTTGTCCTTTGGTATGTAAATGCATGCACATTAAATGCATTGCACAGCTATCAATGGCTCATAAATCAAGATGCAGGTGAGAAACACACGCGAACGTAATCAAGGCTATGGATTTGAATTGTAGGGCACATGTCAAATTCGGGTCAAAGGATGTCGAATTATGTCCTTTCATTGACCGCCGCTTCATCTTCTGTTCCTCCCTATATATATACTAGTGATCTTAGCCATTTCCACACTTTTGCCATTTCAAATTTATTAAGTCATAGTCTCATGCATTTTCAAAACTTCTCAAACTGCAATATCAACTCCATGATTGCCAATCTTCATTTTCTAATTCAAGTAAGTATGGATTCTTCATCATCCTCTCGCACCCAAACTAATCATGAGGGGAGAGGCATCTCCCCTTGAGTGGTGATGAAAGAGGTCCTCCAATGAAGCTTTAGCATGACTAAAGAGTCAGGTGAGAGTTTAAATAGAGAAAATGACATCATAGCCATGATCACTCAAATCCCAAGGGATGTTTATCCTAATGACAATGAGGAACACCAACCAGTGCAACCGCTGTACTCATCAATCGAGAAGGGGGACACCCTTAACTGGGTTTATAGCCTCTTGACATATGAGGAATTAGTAGAGGTAAGGAAGTACTTCCAACCACAACCTTAAGGTTGAAAGATCGAGAAGCCGTAAGCAGATGGCCATGTTACCCTCACGATTGGTCATCATTTTTATTTGTACCTTAAGCATATGAAGTTTGGGTTACAGGCTCTGTTTCCAAAAAGAGTTTCTTACGTATCACCATGTTTCACCAATTCAACTCATACTAAATGCTTGTAAACTTCTCATTGCCTTCGAAGCACTGTGCAAGCGTTTTCTTGTTCGAACTACGCCACAACTACTTTACTACTTTTATGGGCTCAAGGGGTCGAATGATGGCTGCTATTACCTAACCAGCCATCTTGGTAGGCAACTTTTGGTCGAGCTAGAGTCGTCTATGCATGGGTGGAAAAACAATTTCTTGATCGTAGTGTGCAAGAGGAAGTCCAATTTTTTGACACAATGGACCGAGCCGATCCACACCTTTACTATTCACTCGCTGGTTCCCAGCGATAGGGATGCAACTAATCAAATAATAACTGAGCTCTGGAAGAGGTGGGAGGGGCTATGGAACGCATTGAAAGTTGTGGATGAACATCTCTATGATGAAAAGCTCACGAGCAGCATAGCATTGAAGAGAAGGAGGTACATTCATGACTTTAGCCATGACGAAGTGAACCGCCATGAAAAATCATGTTTAGCTAAGCCTGCCGGGAGGATGGGTCTCCTTGCGAGCTCTTAACTCGGCACGGTACACTTCCCTTTCAGTTTCTTATTTACACTAATGAATTTATGATCATTTTCTTTTGCAGAAGTGCAACTTCGTGAGGATAGTGCTGCAGACTTAATTGCAAGGAGGAAGGCTACTGCTACAATAAAGAAAATGAGGAGGGTTTCTCTTAGGGCTGCTAAAGCACAAAGGCCTCCTGTCCTTTATCCCCGAGAAATCCTCCTAACAATTAGGGAGGCTGGAAGGACAATAGGAGGTTGGAGGAAGTTGGAAGCCCGCAAGGTGGTAGCAAAGGAGAAAGGAAAGGCTCCTGAAGGAGCTACCCCTCAACTGAGGAAAAGGGCCCACATCGATACTATCGAGGTAAGGCAAGAAGGAGGTCAACAGGGTCAAGCTCTTAAAGGTGCTGTGTAGCCCAACATAGAATCAGAATCCGTAGGGTAGCTCATACGGCGACAAGGTACAAGGTCCCCCCTATTAGCCGGGGAGAAGATAGAAGAGATCGCTTCCTGACTCCAAGGCTTCGATCACCTCGGGAGGAAGATCAAATATACCGTCCTCTCTAGACGGTCTACGCCTTTAATAATGGTCTCAGCGATGGGCGCATTAGTCGCGAGGTTTTGAGGGGCATTATTCTGGCCAGGAAAGAGGCCACCATTGAAACTAACCTACGAGGAATGTCACAGGAGAGCACTAAAAGACTTATCAATACAAAGCTTCATGATGTAAGCGTCCACATATGATCTCTTTATCCTATCACCCCTCTCCTCTTCTTTTTTTTTTTTAACTTTATATTTTGACGTGCAGTTCGTCAGGCATCTGATGAAGTTATTCGATCTTTGGAGGGCTGAGCTCGAGTAGTTAGGGGAGCTTCATTCCGAACACAGCCTTAATCTCCCATCATCGTCGTCTCTACGAGAGCTACAAGAAGCTTTCTAATGAAGTGTGTGATATGTCGTAGAAAGCAAAGGATGCAGAAGAGGCTACCTAGAGAATCTAAGAGGAAGCTCACGATCAACTGACTTAAACAGAATAGTTTCGAATGAAGGCTGAAGCCGAGGTCAACGCATTGAAGGTGTAGGTGGACATAGAGATCAGAGCCAACACAGACCTGACCACCAAAGCGACCAAGCTTGAAAGATGCAATGGGGACTTGGCCGCTGAAGTTCCGAAGCACTCTAGCCAGCTTGATAGCTTCTGGAGACTCTGAGCAAGCAACTCGAGTCCCAAGAGATAGCCTATGCAAAGAGAGAAGACAATCTCTATGTTGAAATCTGACAACTACGTCACGGTGCTGAACAGGATAGAGTTTATTTGCTTGAGCTAGAGAACACCGATGTAGCTGCGGCGGACCAAGAAGCCTTAAAGTGAGAACTCTTTGATAAAATTATGGCCAACAAGGAGTGGTCTGACCTCCAAGAGTGCAAACTGATGGAAGGCATACGTTTGGCTAGCGCTGAGATCTTGGAGGTACATCTCAACTATGATCTCAGTTACCTGGACTACTGTGATGATCCGACAGACGTCGTTGTCGAGGCCGAAGGTGAAGTTGTTGATGGCGAGCTAGCAATCGAGATGGTTGTCGGAGGCTAGGATTCTGAAGGTAACAAGCACGGCCCTACTGAGGAACAGTGACATGTCAAGGAAAATCAAAATCAAGAAAGGAGATCTGGCTATGATAAGACCAAAGACGTTCCCCTGCCCCCTCCAAGCTCAGACTCGCCTCAAGATCCAATGCCACCATCAGAGCCACATCCCACTAAAAGAATGGCTGCGACTGATGTTGTTAAGATGATAGAAGCTTTAATCATCCCTTCTTTCGAAAATTAGTTAACAACAACACACCCCCACCACAACCCCCCCCCCCCCTTCCTGAGTTAGTATGCCAACTTTCAAATGTAAATTTTGATGGACCTTTGATTGTATCTATTTAAAGCTCATATTCTATGTTTACTTTCTACTTCTTTTGGATGCTTTTTTTGTAGTTCATTTTTTGCATGATATTTCTTCAAACTTAAATTCTTGCTTTAGTCCATTTCTATTTTGTAAACTATATTCATGGGGTGTCCTCGAATGCCTAAGCCTTAAGACCTGTCGACAAGTTATCCATAAATGGAGATTCCCATTGTTTAGTAATAGCCTAAGAGCTAAAAAATCTACCCACTCCTTAAGGGGTGAAGACGTCAGGTTATCAAGAGTCCATTTGCTTGACTTTAAAGTATGGACATGATGTTATCAGTAATCCATTAACCATGGCAAGGTCGAGACTAGCATGATCAGGAATCTGTTCACCCTAAAATAGGTTGGGACTTGATGTGTTAATTAGATCTGTTCACTTTGGGATAGGTTAGGACAAAACATAAAAACATAACTTGAAACAATCAAATTTATAATGTACAATAATTTCATTCATTGTCTAAATGATTGGATATACACATAAATAAGAAAAACTTAACCAAAGTAAGGCCAAAGGTTGTTGGAATTCCAAGTCCGAGGAATAAGTTAACCATCCTATCTCTCTAGCCTATATCACCCATTGCCTAGGTCCTCAACAATCCTGAGTGGATCCTCCCAATTTGGTGTAAGCTTTACTTGACCTTCTTGAGATCTAGTTGCTTCTGATTTCTTACAAACTAGGTCACCAAGTTGGAAGACTTTATTCCTAACCTTCTTTTTGTAATAATGAGCAACTCGATGCTAATACGCGACTACCCATATTCGAGCAATGTCTTTAATCTCTTTTATGGTGTCAAGGTTAGCTTATAGTCTTGGCTGGTTGGTTACCACATCAATATTTTGTGTTCTAATATTTAGGAGCTCTAGTTTGATGGGGTGAATAGCCTCAAAGCAAAAGGTGAGCTTGAATAGCATTTCCCTTGTGAAGGTCTAATGAGTAGTTTAGTACCCCCCCACAAGATGGTTGGAAGCTCATCCGCCTACTTGCCTTTGGCTTGATCCACCCTCTTTTTGATGTTGTTGAGCACAATCTTGTTCATAGCCTCAACTTGTCCATTAGACTATGGATGCACTACTAAGGTATAGTGAACCTTAATGTAATTGTCGCTATAGAATTTTCTAAACTTCTAGTTGTCGAATTACGTTGCATTTTCTGTTATCAATATGTATGGAGCATCGTATCTATTGAAGATGCTATTAAGGACAAAGGCTTTAACATTTCTTTTAGTGATCTTAGCTACTACTTCAACCTTTACCCATTTAATAAAGTAATCTACAGTGGTGATGATAAATTGCCACTATCTAGATGCTTGAGGAAAGGGTCCTAAAATGTCTAATCCTTATTGAGCAAAGGGCTAAAGACTAACGAAGGACTGCAAATAGTTACTTAAAGTGTGCTCTATAGATGTATGCTTTTGGCATTACACACACTTTCTCACGAAATGCTCAAAGTCTTCCCTTATAGTAGGCCGGTAATAACCAAGTCTAAGTGCTTTAAGATAAATGGATCTACTCTTAACGTGATTACTACATATCCTCGCATGTAATTCTTTTAACAACCATTGGCCTTCTTCTGGCCGAAGACATGTAAAGAGCGGTGTACTCAAGCCTCTTTTGTAGCGAAGATCGCTAATAATAGTGTAATTTGCGACCTTGTACATGAGCTTCCTAGCATCCTTGCTATCTAAGGGAAGCATGCCTCTCTTTAGGTAGTCTATAATTGGGTCTATACAACACAATTCAACCGGTGTAGGATGAATATCCATAACTTGAGCTAACTTCTTTATTATGCTCTTATCTAGGAGGTACTTGATAAAGACCTTCTTCTCCCATTTGTCTAAGTTAGGAATGCCTGTAGATACTAGTTTCAATAGCTTACTAACCTCAAAATTCTCAACTTGGGGAACTTTAGTGATTCTCTAAGGAGGAAATTCTGAGGTGAGATCATTAATAACCTGGAGGTAGTCACTCATCATTGCATCCTTGATAGTGTATTCTCTATTCACTTGTTAGACAACAAATTAGGAATCTAAATATATCTCTATCTTCTCAATACCTATCTCCTTTACAAGTTTAAGAGCCATAATAAGGGCTTCATATTTTACTTCATTATTACTTATTGTGAACCTAAATTTGACAACATAAGACACCTCCGCCCCATGAGGTCCCTATAGCACAAGGTCGACTCCACCTAAGCTATCAACATAGAGAGTCTATAGTGGCTTGTCATTATTATCATTCATGACATCATCCGCTGTGTATTCCATTATGAAAGTTATAAGGACTTAGGCTTTTATTGCTTCTCTTAGTCGATATTATACCCTAAAAGCACTCAACTCAAAGGCATACTTCATCATTCGACTTAATGTGTCTGGCTTGTGTAATATGTTCCATAGTGGTTTATCAGCTAAGACTATGACTTGCTATGCTTCAAAATAAGGTCATAGTCTTCTAGCTAAGATCACCATCACAAGGGAAAATTTCTGTACGTTTGAGTACCACGATTTAAGCCCTTTGAGGACATGATTTACATGGTAGACTAGCTTATGCTCCCTCCCTTTTACTCGTACTAGTATAGAGGGGGGAGCTCAGTCACTAACCAAAAGATATAAGAACAAGTCCTTACTTGCAACTAGTTTCAAGAATACAGGTGGGCTAGTTAGGAACTGCTTTAACTTCTCGAATACACTCTGACATTATTCGGTCTAGTAAAAATTCATCTGGTTCTTCAAGACCTTAAAGAACTCAAAACACTTATCTTTGTTTTTAAAGATGAACCTAGTTAATGCAGCAACTCATCCAATGAGCCATTATACTTCTTTTGTTGACCTAGGGGGTTACATCTCAAGTATGGCTCATATCTTCTCTAGGTTAACTTCGATGTCGTGTTGTGTGACCATGTATCTAAGGAAATTGCTTAAGGTTGCCCCAAAGATGCACTTTTAGGGGTTCAACTTCATATTGTACTACCTCAAGGTGTTGAATGTCTCTTATAAGACCTGAAAATGGTCTTCAGACCTTATTCTTTTAACAATCATATCGTCAACGTACACCTCAATATTCCACTCAATCTGTTGTTCAAACATCTTCATTGCCAACCTCTAATATATAGCCCTAGCATTTTTTAGGCCAAAAGGCATAACGTTACAGCAATCAATGCTGAAGTTGGTGATGAACGAAGTGTATACTTCATCCTTCAACTCTATTTTGATCTAGTTGTACCTAAAGAAAGAGAAAACATCCATAAAACTAGGGAGAGCATGATCAAAAGTAGAATCAACGAGTTGGTCAATTCATGGGAGGGGGAAAGCAGTCCTCTATGCAAGCTCTATTGAGGTCTGTATAGTCTATACACATCCACCATTTCCTATTAGACTTCCTAACTAGTATACAATTGGTCAGCCAAGTCAGGTAACATTCCAACCTAATGAATCCCGCTTTTAGTAACTTTTGCACCTCTTTCTCGATAGCTGTCTATTACTCTAGTGCAAAGTGTCTCTTTTTCTACTTGACTACTTTGGCATTGCTATTAATGTTGAGGCAATGCATCATGACCTTAAGGGAGATGCCCAGCATGTCTCATTGGGACTAGGTAAACGTATCACTATTGGACCTGTGGAAGTCAATGAGTTGATGTTTAAGTTCCATGGGCATTGACATTCCTACCTATGTGGTTTACTCAAGGCTGCTATTGAGCTGAATTTCTTCTATCTCCTCAGCCGGTTCTCCCCTAAAACCTGGCTTCTCCTTAGGTTCAGCTTCTATAGTGAAGACCTCTTGCTTCAAGGACTTCAAGTATAATGTGTGTGTCAACTCTTATTCTCCTCGGCACACATCCACTCCTTCAAGTGTTGAGAATTTTGCCTTAAGGTGAAGCATTGGGAAAATCATCTTAAATTTTTTTTTTACTTGGTCATTCAAGTATTACATTATAAGGCGACCTGCAATCCACTACTAGGAATTAGATATTATGCTAAGCTACAATATCGTCATCCTTGAACTCCATTGGAAGGTGACAATACTCACAACCTATATGAGTTGATTATTGAACCCATACAAATCATGATTGTATAGCTTTATACTAGTCCTAAGCTTAGGCTACATCTAGTCAAAAGCATGTTTAAAGATTATTTCTACGAAACTACCTATGTCAACTAAGATCTTTTTTACATCAAATTTGGCAATCCTTACACTAATCACCAAGGTGTCATCATGAAGGGTTTGAACCCCCTCAAGGTCTTCATTCGAGAAGGATACAGATGTATCCAATCTTGGCTTTTTTCCATGCAAACTCATCACCTATCGACTAGTTAGGGCATTAATTAAGCTCGGCTAGCCTCCTCTTTGAGGGGGTGCAACAATGGTGTTAATGACACCATTAGGGGGTCTATTAAGGAAGTTATTATTATTTTCCTCTCTCGACTCATTATAACGTAACTCTTCCTGCCATCTCTAAGTAAGTCATTCAATGAAGTTATTAAGGTCAACAATATACTCCCAAAGATATCTGTGTTAGATGATATCCTCAAGAGCATTTTTTAATTGATAACACTCATTTGTATTGTGACCCCTATCTCTATGGAAGTCACAGTATTTGTTGGAGTTTTTCCTATTAGAATTACCCCCATAGTCTTGTTGGTTTAGGTAACACACACATGTTGCAAACTTCCATGAAGATATCCCCCACTAGTAGGTTCAATAGGATATATGTTGTGAAGCTTGAGATAGTGCATTTCCTATTTCTTGCACCATTGTCCCATGAGGACTCTTCACCTTGTTTTGGGTCTAATGATCCTTCATAGACCCTTTATTATCCTTTTTCTTGTTTGACTTGTTTTAGTCAAACTACCTCATAGCAAAGATAAAGTCCTCTAAATATACCTCCTTGCTTTTTCCTTGAACTCTTCTAAGCTATTATTAGGCTTGTTCTTCACCAAAGATTTGAAGAAATCTCTACCATGCTTGACAGCTTAAATTACAGCGTTGAGGGCAAAACCTTTATCAACGTTAGGGATCTCTAACATCGCAACGTTGAACCAAATAAGGTAGTCTCTAATTAGTTCATCATGACCTTACTTAATCAGATTTAGGGTTAATGAGTCCTTCATAGGGAGCTTACTAGCTAAGTAATGTTGTTGGAACTGGATAGCCAATTCGTCAAAACAAGAGATAGAGTTTTGTGGTAGATTATGATACCAAGTATGAGTAACCTTGCATAGGGTGCACGGAAAAGCTTTGCAAGCGACCGCATTGCTGAAGCCATGGAGGTTCATCATTATTTAGAAATAGCACAAGTGGTAATCTAGGTCTATGCTCCCATCGTATGTGTTAAGTTACAGGAGGTAGATGTTTGGAGGCAAGACCTCATCTTGAATTGCTTAAGTGAATGGGATTTGATTTATTGAAAATCGAGTAGATGGATTAGTCTTCTTGCTCTCTTTCAGATCGAAGAGCCTCTTAATGTAATCATCGATTTGATCGATGTCCATATCGTCAACATGTTTGTTAGCCCATGTACGAGTGTCTAATGGTTCAAAGGTGTTTTTCTGAGCTAGATTGCCATTGTGGCTATGTGATGCAGCTAGCAAGGCAACGTGGGAACATTATTGTGTGGTGGTTTTCTATAGACCTAGCTTTATAAGCTACCTATTGAATTGGTGCCAATAGTAATGGTGGAACATTATTGTGTGGTGGTTTTGGAGAATGTGTGGATCTCCAGTTCTAGCATATTATTGAACTACTCCAATTTTACCACTCGAGCTTCAAGCTTTGAGTTATTGCTATGTATCATCTTGTTTTAGAGCTACCAACATTTTGCAAAAGTTTTCTAGATCTAAGAAGCACTAAGCCAATTTGTTGAGGAGTTTATGTTTGTAATTGGAGGTTAAGGATGCTGCTGGGATGCTATGGCTTAAATGATTTGATCTACCACCCATGCCTCCACTATCTCTTTAGATTTGGTTGTTTTGGAATGTAGTGCCATTTATTTTGTCGTGAGTAAGATTACAAAGATGGCGCCAAATATCATGTTAGGTTTCTAAAAGGTGATGGGATCACTTGTAAGATAGAAACAAAATAAGCTATAGGGGGAGTTGAAGTTTGTTCTAGTGTGGTCATCCCGATACCTAAGTCAACACAATCGAAGAATGAAGAGGGTATGAAAATATAGAGAGAATCAGAGACCTTAGAATATCTACCCAATAACCTTTATATTCTATTTATAGGGGTTGTGGATGATCCTAACTTAAGAAGTACATTAATTCCCAAGATCCTCTCCGAATATAGCAAGAACGTATCTTTGACTAGCCTCTTTCCTTATCTATATCATTCTCTCGTGCTTATCCGTAGTAGGGATAGGTGTAGAGATCCGAGCTATAAGAGGTTGGAAACATTAAACTTGAAGCCAAACCCACACAATTTTATATCTAATCAAGTTAGCATAGGCAAGTGGAGCTTAAACAAGAGTTTGAGTGGGCGTAGGCTAAAAGGGACCTTGGGGATCGAAGCCCAAAATGCTTTATCAATACACTACAATAAAATTTCTTAACACTTATAAAAGATAAACAAAGGATATAAGATAGAACGAACCTCATATAGGATAAAAAAGCTTCCTGTAGCATAAACAAATTCCTTCAATTTTCCAACATATTGGTTACATGTATAATAACATAGGTGATGTCTCCAATTTCATGGATTATTTGATGGATTTTCACCTTTGTTCATTTTCACTTCAAAGATAGCTCCAATACCTTTGCTATAACCTAGCCCAGGTAAGTAGATACTCTATAACTATCATGTTACTTGTTGCTTGTATTTGTTAGGATAGTCTAGCTGGTTATTGTTAACTATATTGAAATTAGACCATATCTAGCAAAATTAAGGGATTGAATGCATGTACTTGGTAGTTTCTTTGATTATGGACTTTCTAAATAAACAAAAGAGAATCTATTGCTTGTTGTTAGATTGGAGTGATGATAGTATCGTTGAATTGCTGATTATCTATCGTAATTGCTTGATTACTTGTAAACTAGCTAATTAATGGCTCCTCTAAATCAATAACCTATCATGCATAGCATGTCTATTGCATGTAAGAAGGCCAATGAAACTACGTGGTCACCTAAAATGTCGTATAAAGGTGATTCTCCATAGGAAGTTACCTTACCCCAATCTTTGGAAACTATTGTGCACTACAGGATACTATCCTTTGATTAGGGCCTATCAATCCAATAGTTGCTACCAAATAAGGACAAGCTAGATTATTAATCGAGCTATCTAGCTCATAGATGAGGAGGTTGTGGTTTTCCCCATGTATGCATAGGTCAAACATTGGGTCATGCCCACATCGATTCACCAACTTAAGTATCAAGTGCATGATATAGAGGCAATAAGCCCTTGAATCACCCAAGAACTTAATCTATTGAGATTTAAAGTCTAAAACCCAGGGCTATTAGGGGAATTTATCTCTCAACCCTTATATCTCAAAGAGCACAAATCAAAGTCCCACGTGATTATTGATTGGTCACCTGTGTTATTGCATTTACATATGGTTGCTGCTTGCATTACATATTAATGTTTGATAACTTATTTGATCATTGCTTGAAAATAGGGTATAAGGGCTACACGTAGAGATCCATTATTTTGCTCACTCCCCCATAGTCATCCTTGTAGGTAATTTGAAAGCGAAATGGGTTAGGATTTTGAGTGCAAAGTGCTTTTCCTTCCTTCCATTTAAACGTGCTTCAAAATAAGTGTGGTCTTGTAATGTATTATAATAGTTGTTGATAATAAAAAAGAGGCATAAGATTTATGTTTGTATTATGGGTTAGGATATTTGTAAGTATTCAGGTTTGAATCCCAACACACTTGAGTAATTAGATTTCTATAAAGTTGAATAGTTCCCCAGTCCCGTTGTTTAGTAAGGGATATCGACTCTCTACGGTCTTTAAAGGACTTGCTAATTAAAATAAACTATATATATTCTTCGATATCTAATTGTAGGTTTTATATTTGAAAGAAAATTGTTTAACATGTATTATTAGTTAGAATCTCATCTTTTTTGACAATGAGATGGTTATCATACAATAGGTGCACACGTTGAACAACAACTTATATAGATACCACTACTAGGCCCCACTCAGGGGGCATGACATTTATACTTACTTTTTTATTTAATGTTTTGGTTTCCCCTTTTCATATTATATAAACAAGTTTCATTATTACAACTTTCTAAGTTATTAAGTTGTTTTTACTTAATTTACTTTAGTTATTTAGAGATATCCACTATGTTATAAATTTTAGGTATCCTAGACAAATAATGGTGTGATTATTTTCATTTTTTTATTGATATATTCATTTATTTGTTAACTCATTTATAATACTCAATCCTAAGGATTTTCATAAACAATAGCACTATCAAAATTTAATCTTTAGGTCTTCATATAGAGATTGTCATTCATAGTCCAATGAAAAGCATTATAATCGTTAGTTCCTCTAGGTACACAATAGGAAACGACATAGGAAAAATGAGTTTTTCTATCAAAAACTCTTTTTTGGAATGAAGAGGGAGAGAAGAGAAGAAAAGAAAAAAGAGAGGGGACAATGAAGAGGAGAGATAAAAGGGTGTTGGTGGTGACTAGCCACTATTGCTAAGGCAATCGCAGCTAGCCATCAAGGCCATGATAGTAGATTCAAAAAAGTAAGGAGGAGGAAGCTACTAAGAAGAATGAAAAGGGGTGATAAAATGCTAGCTTGCCTTGCTGATGTGACCTAAAAACTAGAAAATTACCACATTAGCATTTCAAATAAAAACATAATGGATGTGTGGTTAGCTATTTTTTAAATAGATATAGTACTTAAGTAACCTTCACCCATGTTTATAACTCGATTGATAAAACTCAAAAGGCTTAGTATTTTTTTGATCACAATATACAAGTACTCTTTATTTCCAAATAAGGAATATCCCAATAAAAGTTATTGTCTAATATAAGCCCTTTATATCCCTTTTAACTAAGGTAGTTAGTATTTATCTCTACATCCTTAAATGTAAAGCTAAGATAAATTATTTTCGTTTGCTAGAATGACATTAGATAATATGATATATTTGGGATCAAAATCTAAACCATGGAAGTCTTATTTACCTTCAATGGAATAATTAAAAAAGAAAAAGTGAAAAAAAAAAGATAGAAAGGGGGGAAAAGATTAAAAAAGAGAGTAAAAAATAGAAATATCCAACGTAAATTATTGGATTCATTTAGATTGTCAACTCCAATTCATTTAATTGAATGTCAATTAGATGGAATTCATCATCAAATGCTATTGTGGGAGACTTCTCAATGCAGCTACTAGCTATTTTGATTTTTTACCTTTATTCTATATATTAATATATTCCTATGCAAATCCACTCTCCTTATTTTAAGCTCGTTATCTTTATGTATAAGTACCATAATCATTTATCAACATTTTGATTCTTGTGATAGATTTATGTTTTAATTTAAAAATCTCTATTATGTTTTTTAAGTATATATATATATATATTTAACTATATGTGCCGTGTGTATATGGTTTGCTAATCATTAATAAGATATGTAGTATTTAGTTGGTAAAATAAGACAGTACATGAAATACAATACAACAAAACAAAAGAAAAATAATACGTAATCAATCCTCGTATATTGTACAAGACACGAAATTTTGTGATGTGAGAACCCACCAAAAGTCCAAGATCCAGCTTTAGCTAGATTGTATAGCAATTTGGGTAGAGAACATGATTCGCATGAGGTGATTTAACATGTCGCAAGTCCACATGTATCATATTAACATTGTCGTGAGTAAGTCTCTAAGCAATGTGAGAGTTTCCCGTTATCTTCGTACTTATTTTAACAAATAAGCAGGTAAAATCCGTTGTGTATACTTATTTAGGCTTTTACATGTAATTGGGTAATATCAAATATTAAGAAAAGAAATAACTTTCATGCAGTGACTGCTCATGTTTAGGTTCTGGTTCCAAAGATTCTACTACCACAATTAATTGCTTTTTTTTTTCCGCAACGTATTGCTGTCCTTGATGCGTTGGAAAGTAGTGTCGAAGATGATGTGGAGAATAAGGCCACCTGTGTCACCTTGTAGGGGATATAGAAGGTCGCTAGCAACGTGGTCGCTGCCGAAGATTCTATGAGGCAGGTCGAGCACGGTGCTCTATTTATTAACTGTCTATTTATTTGGTAGTAACAAAAAATAAATAAAACAAAATAGTTATTCTCTTTTAAGAACATGTAAATGAATTAAACAGACCAATTCAGTCGGTCTATTTTGGCTTGTAGATTAAACGGGTTAACCTATGGTGATTTATTTAACAAATGAGTCAGAATTTGTTAACCCTAACCCAACTTATATGAGTTAATGGGTTAAATAAGCCAATCCACTAGCCTATTAAATTCATATATATGCTTTAATAAGTTCCCATTTATATATTTTAGTAAGTCATGTAAGCTAACTCATAACCCATTAATAATAGATTTTTTTTTCATTTAAAATTGTACAAAATATAAAATCATAACAACCTTATATCATTTATACATCAACATAATAAATTGACTTAATAATTTATACCATAATATAGATATTATAATTGTAATATTTTTATAATATGAATATTATAAAATGATTGAAGGATTAAGGGATGGAACCAGTGAAGAAAATGGAAAAACTAAGATTTAAAAAAAAAAAAGAGTAAAGAAAATGATGATGAATAATGATATTTGGCTGAAGTTTTATAATTTATTATATTAAGTTTAAAAGTAAAATGAAACAATGACTTAATATTATGTTGTAGACGTAATATGCAATTAGAGTAAGTTATGCTAAATTTTTTTTCCTTAGGTTGGTGAATTGGTTCACAAATTAAACAAGTTAACCCACTTTAACTTATAGGTTAAACGAGTTGGGCTCGTTTGGCCCATTTTTTAAATAGATTAAAAATTTTAACCTTAACCAATTTTTTAAGCAGGTTAAACGAGTCAACTCACGAGCCATAACTCATTTGCAGAGCTCTATTCTCTCTCAACTATCTATTACCTTAATGACTTAGAAAAATGGGAAGGAAATTTTAATTCTTAGTCTTTCTATTCTTACTCCATTAAAAATAGATATTATCTAAGAAAATGTGAAATTTTGCATTTTGTCATCAATATTAAGATCATTATATTCTCATTAATACTCAATTAATGACAGTAAACTAATAATTGTATTCGTATTTCTACTTAATATTAGAATTAATGAGATGAAATATATACTTAATATATATCTCCTGTAATAAAAAAAAAAATCCTAACTTAATCATGATGATAATCATTTTATCATCATGATAACTCCAGCGTGGCCACTTCGATACCCAAGTCAATACAAGTAACTGATAATGTATGTTAAGGAGAATGAAAAGTCCATGTGAAAAAGATCCTTTACCCAATATCTCCCAATTCCTATTTATAAGGATTGAAAGTGATCTTTATATGGAAAGTGAATTAATGCCAGAGATCCTCTTCAAATATTGTAGAGAGTATATCTTTGATCAGCTCATTTTCTTATCGATATCATGCCTTTATACTTATCCATTCGAAGGATGTGTACATTCAAACCAAGTTGAAGGTCGGAATGTGCGGATTAAATCTAGGTAGCTCTATATTGAAGTGGTTCGAAAGAGGTCAGTCTAGGCACATAAAGGTTAGACAAAAGTCTAAATGGACCAAAATAGGCCTTAGAGGTCCATGCCAAAAAATCTGTATCAACACTTGCCTATCCCCCACTCTCTTTGGTGACGAGTCAGCAAAGAAAGTTGACAATTACATAGATGCCCGAGATCTTAGAGGCTAACTAGGGCACTTCTAAGATCACTCCATGTTGGGTGATGCGAAATCCTACAAACAAAGTTGTGAGACCCAACAACAAATGATCGATTCCCCGGACCGCCCAAATCCAGATTCGAATAAAAAAAAAAAAAAACAAATTACCGACCCGTTATATATGGAGACAAGAACCAGTAATAGAAAAAAGAAGAAATTATTGACCCATTGCCTATAAGAGGCAAGAACCAGTTGTAAAGATGATGAAGTAATGATCACAACAAGAACTTCTGAATTCACTGTTTGTAATTTGTTTTTGTTGTACATATATATACATATTGATTTTGTTGTGTTACAAATCTATTGTTTTAATCATGTAGGTGATTTGAGTTAATCCGAATTCCTTTAGCTGTTATTGATCCTAATCTGTTTGTTGTTGCTGTTCTAGATTGCCGTTGTTGTGGTTGATCTGGTCTGCTGTTGCTATAGTTGATCTGGATTGCTGCTGCTGCTGTTGTTGGTCCGGATCTGGTGCTGCAACGGTTGTGTGTTGTTGAGTTGTTGGATTTGTTGGTTGTTGATGTTTATCATGCCCCCGTAAGATGGACGGTGGTACAGTAAGTCCAATCTTGTTGATGGGGTGTTGAAATTGAGAACAAGAAAGTGGTTTTGTGAGTGCATCAACTAGTTGATCAGAGGACGAGATATGTGAGATACGGAGAAGACCCTATTGAACTTGTTCACAGATGAAGTGATAATCAAGTGCAACATGTTTCATTCGTGTGTGGAAGATAGGGTTTGAGCAAAGATTCATCGCCCCAACATTGTCACAGTAGATTACCGGAGGTAGGCGATTAAAGAAGCTGAGTTCTTGAAGTAAAGAGGAGATCCATCTTAGTTCAGCTGCTGTAGCGGCAACTGCTCTGTATTCTGCTTCAGTGGATGAACGGGCAATAGTGCGTTGTTTCTTGGAGCTCCATGAGATGGGATTGCAGCCGAGGTAGACAATGTAAGCACTGGTGGATGTATAGTCATCTTTGTCACCAGCCCAGTCAGCATCCGAGAAGGCATGAAGATGCTGAGCAGGCGATCTGCGAAGAGAAATGCCATAAGCTGTGGTGCCGCGAAGGTACCTGAGTAGACGTTTTGCAGCTTGCCAGTGTGTAGTAGTCGGTTGATGCATGAACTGGGATAGTTTGTTGACAGTATAAGCGATGTCTGGGCAAGTGATGGAGAGATATTGAAGGCTTCCGACCACATGATGAAATTCCTTCGGATCGGTTAAAGGTGAGCCATCACGGAGAATTAACGGAGGAGAAACCGCTAGTGGTGTAGTGACCGGTTTGGCAGTAGTCATATTTGTCCTAAGAAGGAGATCTTCAATGTATTTCTGTTGATTAGGAAACAGGCCAATGGTAGTCGGTAGGACTTCAACACCAAGAAAGTAATGGAGGAAGCCCATGTCTTTGATGGAGAATCGAGCAGCCAGGGATTGTATGCAATTGTGGACAGCTGACGTGGAGGTTCTAGTAATGATGATATCGTCAACATAAACTAGAAGAAAGATAATTGTGGTGTGTGACCGAAGGATGAACAGAGAGGAGTCTGCCAGGGAGTTGCGAAAACTAGAGTGAAATAAGTGTTGACGGAGTTCATGATACCAGGCACGAGGAGCTTGTTTAAGACCGTAGATTGCTTTACGAAGTTTGCACACATGATTAGGATCAATGAAGCCAGGAGGTTAGGCCATATAAACTTCTTCGTTGAGAGTACCTTGGAGAAAGGCGGCGTTGACGTCGAGTTGATGAAGCGGCCAAACATGGTTTACTGCTAAGCTGAGGATGAGGCGGACTGTGACTGGCTTGATTACTGGACTGAAGGTTTCGGTGTAGTCTACCCTAGGGCGTTGGTGGAACCCTTTGGCAATTAGGCGAGCTTTGTACCTGTCAAGAGAGCCATTAGGAAGAAATTTAGTTCGAAAAATCCACTTACAACCAATGATATTGTGATGAGGTTGGGGGGGTGTGAGTTCCCACGTGCCATTACAAATGAGGGCATTAAATTCATCAGACATGGCCGCCCTCCAACTAGAGTCTTTGAGCGCCTGAGTAATGGTGCGAGGTTCAGTGAGTGAAGGAGGAGGTGGAGTTGTGGCAAGAAGATTGAGTTTGTGAATTGGTTTGTGGATGTTGTGTTTAGAGCGGGTGATAATGGTGCGAGGAGGAGTAGGTGTTGGGGAGTTGACAGTGGATGCATTGTGTGTGAGAGTAGGGAGAGCAGTAGAGGGTGGGGTGGAGAGTAAGGAGGTGATGGTGGAAGGATAGGAAGATGAAGTGAGCACCAGTCTGTAGGCGTCAAATGAGTGGTGTGGACAGGGGGGGATTGGCGAAAGGGAAAGACTGATTCAACAAAACAAACATGACGTGAGACATAGAGTCGACCAGTGGGGGTGTGAAGACAGAGGTATGCACTATGGGTGGAGGAATAGCTAACGAACACACTTGGCAGGGAGCGGAGTTCAAGCTTGTGTTTGGTGTAGGGACGTAGCCAAGGATAGCACAGGCAACCGAAGCTACGGAGCTTTGTATAGTTGGGTGTGGTTGCAAAGAGTTTGAAGGCCGGAGAGAGGTGATGAAGTGTTGGAGTGGGGAGGCGATTGATGAGGTAGACAGCCGTAAGGAAGGCATAAGTCCAATAGGTGAGCGGCATGGAGGCGTGGGAGAGGAGTATAAGGCCGGTTTCTACAATGTGACAATGACGACGTTCGGAGTATCCATTATGTTCAGGTGTATGGGGAGGAGTGGTGAGGTGAGTGATGCCATGAGTGGCCAAATAAGGAACAAGGGCCTAGTATTCGCCGCCATTGTCCGAGTAGAGAGTCTTAATGGTACGGGTGAACCAATTTTCAACCAATGTCTTGAACCTTATGAAGACATGGAGGACATCGGATTTGTGCTTGAGTGGAAAAAGCTAGACGTATTTGGTGAAATGATCAATGAAAATTACATAGTATTTGAAGTTATGGACTGATGTAATGGGAGATGTCCATACATCTGTAAAGATAATTTCAAGAGGAGAAGACGAGGTTAATGTTGATGCATTGAAAGGTAATTTATGGCTTTTATTACAATGATAAGAAGTACAAGTAAATGAGGATTGCTCTAAGCTAGATGCTGCTAAGTTGCTAGAGTGAAGGAGGTGCTTGAGGATGGGCAAAGAGGGATGTCCACGGTGATGCCACGTTAGAAGCGAGGTGGCAGTGCTGGAGAAGGCCAGTAGTGGTGGAGATGTGGGGGGTCAGATATAAATACCATCCTTAATGCGACCTTGGAGGAGAATGGTGCCTATTCGGAGATCCTTCACATAGAACGAAGAAGGTAAGAATTCAATAGAGGCATGATTGGATTTGCAAAATTGGGAGACAGAAATGAGGTTGCGATGCATTGATGGAACACACAGAACATTATTTAAGGTAAAGGAGTGAGATGAGGAGGGTAGAGAAATGGAACCGGTATAAGTAATGGGAAGCCTGGAGCCATCACCAATGATGATTTCATTCGTGCCGTCATAGGGATGGTGAAGAGCGAGATTGTTAAGATCGGTGGTGACATGGTGAGTGGCACCACTGTCCAACAACCAGGAAGGAGGGACAGAGGTGGATGCTACGGTGTTGGCCTACGTCTGCTGTGATGAAGGCTGCTGAGGATGAGGCTGCTGTAGTGGATACAACTGTGTGGACAGGGTGAAAGGGGTGGGAGGTCTTGCATAGGGGTGTTGTTGGCGAAATAATGGACAATGAGCAACTACATGCCCGTATTGACGACACCATTGGCAACGGCCAAGGAAAGGGCGGGGGGAGCGAGGTGTGGTGGGGAGAAACGAACGAGGAGGGATGGAAGGTAGAGACGTGGAGGGAGGAACTGTGGGCAATGACCAAGGTAGACGTTGGCGGTGGGACCAGCAGTTGGAGCGTGCTTGGGAGGTGTGAGTTGAGGCAGGGAGGGAGGTGGAGTGAAGGGAGAGCTCTTTGTTGAGAAGTTTTTCATGTAGTTCTTCAAAGGTGATAGGGGTGTCTCGGCTGTTAACTGCATCAATAACAGATTGATAAGACTCTTCTAAGCCATCAAGGACTTTATCAATGAGGTCTTCATGATCCAAGGGTTTTCCAAGAGCTGCGAGTTCGTCTGCATGGACTTTGATGGATTGCATATACTCGGTGATCGAGTTAGAGCCTTTATTGATATGTTTCAGATTGTCTTTCAGTTATTTAATGTGTCCACGGGTAGGTTTGGCATAGGTGTTTGCAAGGATTTGCCATGCTTGGAGAGAGGTGTCAGCTTGAGTGATTAAAGGAACAATGTTGGAGGAGAGGGTGCCAACAAGTGCTCCGAAAAGCATCTTGTCTTGGCGTCGCCAGGTGACATAGGCTGGATTTGGTGTGATGCTGTCATCTATTATGATAGTGGCCGGTGGTGGTGGATGGGAGCCATCGATGAACTTGGACAGATCATATCCTATGAGTATGGCTTCAATTTGGGTTTTCCACAAGAGATAGTTAGAGTTGTTAAGTTTGATGGAGTTGTGGATAGTGATCATGATGAGGGGTTGGGTTGGTTCCATGTTGTTTTGGATGATGGTTGAGGTGTCTTCCGGAGTCATGATCGTGAGGTTGGTTGTAGAGGGTTTTGGTTTGATCTTAGGTGTTGTGGAGAGGCTCTGATACCATGTAAAGATAATGAAGTAATGATCACAACAAGAACTTCTGAATTCACTATTTGTAATTTGTTTTTGTTGTACATATATATATATATATTTGATTTTGTTGTGTTACAAATCTATTGTTTTAATCATGTAGGTGATTTGAGTTAATCCGAATTCCTTTAGCTGTTATTGATCCTAATATGTTTGTTGTTGCTATTGCTGTGGTTGATCTGGTCTGTTGTTGCTGTGGTTGATCAGAATTGCTGCTGCTGCTGTTGTTAGTCCGGATCTGGTGCTGCAGCGGTTGTGTGTTGTTGAGTTGTTGGATTTGTTGGTTGTTGATGTTTATGACCAGTAATATAAATTGAACTCGTACCCACAAGGTCAAAACCTCGGCTACTTGTTCAAAAAGAACATATAAGAGAATATATCTCTTCAATTGAAAATCCATCCATCTTACATAATACAAGTTTTGATACCCTATTTATAAGGTTCTAAGGCTAATTAATGAAAAAAAAAACCATCTACATATCCATCAACAACCCAGTACCAAAGCATATATTAAATATGTTTCTCCTAATCACACAAATAACTATATTGTTGATATAAGTAATGACCTCAATTATCTTCTAGAATACTCGCTTACTATCTTGGTTGATTTGAGCTTCATTTTCTTAGGCTTGGATAACATTAATAGATTTGGGTTCAACCCAGCTTTATGTCTTCAAGGCCATTCCAGACTTAACCCCATTTTCAAAAATGATCTTCACAAAGCCTTACATGACATGCTTGATCTGTTTTGCTCGTGTCTTTGTGATTGGCCCTTCGAGTACTTGTAATTTCTCAATTTCACTTCGAATGCAATTGTCCTCTTTAACACCCAAACCTTAAAATGTTCCTCCATCATTAGGGGTCACAAGCTTTATGTTGCTATTTCGATCTCTTGATGGCTTCAATTGAAACATCCTTGAGTAGTCGAGAAGTCGAGAAGGCAGGTGTCCCAAGCTAAGTCTCCCTATGCTAAGTATTATTGAGAACACGTGGTGTGTCAAGAGAATCTAAGCAATTAGCTTGATGATGTCAACAATTAGGAAAGGCATCAGACATTGTTTAAACTTGTTGTACTAACCCGACCTAAAGGGTGATGGAGCTCTGACAATGATTCCGTGGAGAGTCCTGACCAGACTGCACAGAATATAAGGGACCATTGACTCCCCGAACAAGTATTAATTTGATTTGTCTTCTCTCACGTAAATACAAGTGCATTTAATGCAAGGTATAGCTATTGATGCCCCATTGAACGAGACGCAGGCAGGAAATTTCACACCAATTTGATCCCCACTGTTGATTAAAATTGTGGGCCACCTGTCAAAATCTGGTTGGAGGATGTCTTGTCGCGTCCTTCCTGTGGTCGTCTCTTCATTTCTTGTACCTAAGCCTATATATACTAGTCACCTTCGCTATTACCACACTATTGCCATACATTCAAAATTTTTTAATCCTTTTATACAAAAATCTTCACGTGTCTTAAATCTTTAAAAGCTTGATCCCAATTTCGTTGCACAGCTAAGTATGACTTCTTTGTCTTCTTCTCGCATTCAATCTAATCGGCAGGAGAGACACACTCCCCCCTTAGCGGCGGCAGAAGACTCTCCGGCGTGACTCCGACATGAACAATGACTCCAAGAGTAATTTGGAGAGGGAAATCAATGTTGTAGCCGTAATCGCCCAAATACCGAGGGATGTGTATGTGGACGATTGCAAAGAGAGACGACCAAGACAACCTCTATACTTGGTGGTCGAAGAGGAAAATACACCTAATGGGGTTCGAAGCACCCTATCATACGGAGAGCTGTTGGAAGTAAGGAAGTATTTCTGGCCACACCCTCAAGGGTGGAAAATTGAGAAACCCAAGGCCAATGACTGAGTTGCTCTTATGGTTGGTCGGCGGTTTGTCTTTACATGAAACACATGGAGTTAGGGCTTCAAGCTCCCTTTACCAAGTTCAAAGGAAGTTTTTCAACTATCAACAGGTTTCACCAACCTAGCTTGTGCCAAATGCCTATAAATTGTTGATCGCATTCGAGACATTGCGCTAGCACTTCGTCCTCCGAGCTACCCCATAACTCCTCCATTTTTTCGACGGGCCGAAGAGGTCAAATGTTGGCTAGTACTACCTGACCAACCGTTCGAGCAAAAAGCTATTTGTTGGACTATACTATCTATCCACGGGTGGAAAAGTTGATACTTGGTGGTGGCGTGTGATACTGACCCAGGCTTTTGGATGAACTGGGTCAAACCAATCAGAACGTCGACTATTTGGGCTCTAGGACTGAGCGACAAGGTTGTGGTAGAACGTCTCTTAAACAAGCTTCGAAACAGGTCAGACCAGCTAGAGAATGCATTGAAGGTGGTGGACGAGTATCTGTACAACGGAAAACTTACTAAGAGTGTGGCCCGTGATGGTGAGGAAGCTTCTAAGCTTATGTTATTGACCGTACCAAAGTGGACTGCAATGGGAAGAATGTTTCTCTGTTTCCGCTAGGGGAATTGATCTCCCTCTAAGCTCTTCATTCAGCACGATAACCTTTTTCCAACTTTCTTACTTCCTCTTATTGTTCCTTTTTTGCGTAGGTATGCAACTTTGAGAAGGCACTCCTACTAACCTTATTGCTAGAAGAAAGGCTACTGCTGCAGCAAAGAGGTCCCAAAGAGCACCTCCAGTGCCGACTAAGTGGAATAGGGCACCAGCTCTGCGACCTCGAGAAGTTTTCCTTTCCATTAGGGAAGGGAGAGGGGCGATCGATGTCAATCGCCTACAGGAGTGCCAGGCAACCGCGTAGAGAGACAAGGGAAAGGCTCCTGAAGGAGTTGCACACCAACCACGAAAGCGAGCTCGCATTAACACGACAGAAACCGAGCATGTGGAAGTTTAAGGTCAAGCTTGCGAGGATATCATGTACCTCGATGCCGAATCCGAGTCAATGGAGCAGCTCAATCAACGTCGTGGCATAGGCCCCGCTTTGCTAGCTGAGGAGAAGGTTGAGGAGACTGCTTCGTCAGCTCCAAGGGTTTCATCTCCTCAATGTTAACGCCAGATCTATCACTCCCTCTGGTTAGTGTACAACTCGGATATCGGCCTAAGCGACGGAAGGATCAACAGCGAGATCCTAAGGGGGACTATGCTATCAAAGGAGGAAGCTACAATTGAAGGTAACCTCCATAGGATGTCCAAAGACAACATTGAAAGGCTTATCAACGCAAAGCTTCATGATGTAAGTGCCTTTACTTCGACAGTCCTTACTTTGCATTAATATGCTTTCTTCTAACCTTCATGTTCTATCCTGCAGTTCACTGGTTATCTAGTAAAGTCTTTCGACCTTTGGGGTGCCAAACTCAAGCAATTGGGAGAGCTTTGATCTGAATACAAAGCTTTAGTCTCCTTGCACCAGCGGCTGTATGGAGGCTATAAAAAGCTCTCTAATGACATGTTTAATGTGTCACAGAAAGCAAAAGATGCCAAGGAGACGGCTAGGAAGATTTAGGAGGACGCTTATCATCAGCTTGCCTACATGGAAGAACTTCAGATTGGAACCAAGGCAAAGGTCAACGCACTGAGGGTGCGGGTAGAGACGAAGGTCAAAGCCAACATGGATCTCGTCACCAAGGTCACTGAGCTCGAGAGGTGCGATGGAGACCTTACAGCCGAGGTGAAAAGGCTTTCCAACCAACTTGACAGTGCTAACAAACAACTGGAGAGTGTAAACAAATAGCTTGAGTCTTAGGAAGAGGCCTATGTTAGAGGGAAAACAAACTACATGCTGAGATTCGTCAACTGTGAGAAGATGCCAATCGAGATACCTTGGAGAAATAAATATTTGACAAGATAATGACAAGTAAAGAGTAGTCTGACCTCCAAGAACGTAAAATCATGGAAGGCATGCAACCAATTAGGGTCGAGATCTTATAAGCACATCCCGATTATGATCTTAGTTGCCTAGACTGCTATGATGACCCGGTGGTGGCCGACGCAAGTGCTGGGGGAAGGATGGCCAATGATAAGCCTGTAATAGGAGAGGCAGTCAAAGGCCAAGATCTATCCCAAAGAAACGATCGGCACATCAAGGAGCCGGGTCATGCCAAGGAAATAGATCGTGAGAGGAGATCGGGCCACGATCAGACCAAGGATGCCCTGTTCCCACCCCCACCCCCCCCACAACACTCCAAGTTTAGATCCTCCTTAAGATTCACTGCCCCCTTCAAAGCTGCACGCTACGAAGAGGCTTGCCACTGCTGATGTAGATGAAATTATAGAAACTTTAATCATCCCCTCTCTAGAGAACTAGGAAATTGTTTCCTCTTCATTTCACACTCTTATTTTTTCCAAGTCGGTATGTTGACTTTCAAATTGTAACTTTTGATGGACCCTATTATTTTCTTGTGACAACGTTAACATCTTCTCTTATTGCTCTGTTCTTTTTGTGGCACAATTGTTTCTACTTGAAAGAGCTCTTTATGTAATTGTTGTAGATGTTTGATTGCTCTGTTTCCTTATGTGCTCTACTTTTCATGGCTATTTGCACTTAACTTCTCTTACTTTGATTTGTTTATTTTATTGTTATTGATGATGAATTGTTCATTTAGGGGTCCTTAGATGTCTAGACTCAAGTCTTGTTGACGAGTTTCTAGTGAATGCTTTAAATGGACCTCAAGAGGTGAGGTGCTCTAACTGTTCTATAATAGTCTAAGAGTCAAAAAGTCCATCCACCCATTAAAGGGCTAGGACATATGGTTATCAAGAGTCCGTTTGCTTGTATGTTTGAAAGCGTAGCCTTGATATTGATTTAGAGTTCATTAACTATGACAAGGTTAGGACTAAGCGTGATTAAGATTCCATTCACCCCAAATAGGTATGAACTTACTGAATATAAGAAGTCTTTTCACCTCGAATAGACTGGGATTATGTCAGTTTGACATAACATAAGTAAATAAATATACAAGTAGTCACAATCAAATTTTGTGAAACATAAGAATGTCATTTATTAATCAATATCTAAGTTTACAAATACTTAAACATTGATCTAGTCAAAATATGGCCTAAGGTTGTCAGAATTTCAAGTCCGAAGAATAGGTTGACCATCCAATCTCTCAAGCTTGTATGCTCCATTGCCTAGGTCCTCAACAACTCTTACTAGATCTTCCTAGTTCGACACAAGCTTCCCTTGACCTTCAAGAGACCCAATGGCTTCCATTTTTCTACATACTAGGTCGCTTAGCAGGTTAACCTTGTTTCTAACCTTTTTGTCATTGTAGCAAGCAACTCGATGCTAATATGCCATTACTTGATTCCATGCGGTGTCTTGAATCTCTTTTATTGTGTTGAAGTTGGTTTAGAGTCCAACCTGGTTAACTAATAAGTCCATACTTTAAGTTTTGATGTTAGGGAGCTCCGATTTGACTAAGTGGATGGCTTCTAAGCTAAAGGTGAGCTTGAATGGGGCTTCCCCTATGGAGGTCCTATGAGTGGTTTGGTACCTAAACAAAATGGTTAGAAGCTCATCCTCCCATTTACCCTTCGCCTAGTCAACTCCTTTATTGAGACTGTTGAGCACTATCTTACTCACAACCTCAACTTGTCCATTCAACCGAGGATGTGCCACTAAGGTATAGTGAACTTTGATGTGATGCTCGTTGCAGAACTTTCTAAACTTTTGGTTGTCAAAATGCGTCCCATTATCTATTATTAATATGTATGGAACATCATATCTGCTATGGATATTATTAAGGATGAAGGTTTCAATGCTCCTCTCGATGATCTTGATTACGACCTCAACCTTTACCCACTTAGTAAAATAGTCAACAACAACAATAATAAACCGCTGCTAACCTTAAGCATTGGGGAAAGGACCTAAAATGTCCACACCCCATTAGTCAAAAGGCTAAGGGTTGGTAAAGGAGTGCAAGTGGTTGCTTAGAGCAAGCTCTATCAATGCTTGTTATGTATACTAATCCTACATCTCTTAGTTTATAGAATACTAAGCTTGTATACGTATATAAATACTTGTATAGTATAATATTTATTAAAAATAATAATAATATTTAAGGTTTCTCTTCTCTCTCTATTTTACTTGTATAGTATAATATTTATTTAAAAATAATAATAATATTTAAGGTTTCTCTTCTCTCTCTATTTTCCTTTCCTCTTAATATGGTATCAGAGCTAAGGAATGAGAAACCCTAAATTTGCCTAAACACTTCAAAAAAAAAAAAAAAAACTAATTTCGACGGTGAGTACTATTCACTAAACCCTAATTTCGATGGGGAGGTACTTTCCAATGTTGGATTTAAAATCCGATCACATCACTATGTTCCTCTCTTCTCCGGTGTCAAATCCCAAAAGCCTTGTCGTCGGAAGCTCCTCCACGCACTGCCATTATCCTTATATCTACTTATTTAAGGGTTCACAATGATTATTTTGCTTTATTAAGGTGTGAAACAACAACACCATCCTCTTCCGCATATGTTCGCCTTCATATACCATCAACCACCACTGTTCATCGTCGACCACCGCTGACCGCCATCGACCACCACTATTTGTTTGTTCTTTTCACCTTTTTTTCATTCCTTTTTTAAGGTGTTCTCTTAATCCAATATGGCTTATGATAGTTCATCATAAAAAATTAGTCCTTTTTCGAGCTTATTATCTCCTTCTCCTGCCATTGCAACTAAGAAACTAATGGGTTGTTCAAATTATTTATCTTCGTCTACGAAAGTCGAGTTATGGTATATGGGCCAAGGTTTACAAGACCACTTAATCACTAGAGTAGAAGATGTGAAGAACGAAAATAGAAATAATTGGATGCGAGCTGATGCTTTACTATTGAGTCTCCTATGGCAATCCATTGATTCTTCCCTTCATCCAATCTATAATCATTATCACACATGTTATGATGTATGGATTTAAGCAAAGACTCTTTATACTAATGACATACAGCATCTGTATTCGGTAATTTCTAACCTACTTAATTTGAGACAATCGAGTATGTCTAATATTGATTTTCTTGGGAAATGGGCATCTATTAAGGCTGAGTATAACTCACTCCTTCCTCCAAGTCAGTCACTCAATGATGATTATTCTTTATAGTCTACATTCTTGCTACGCTCGGTCCTAATCTTGCTGCAATTCCTAATAAAATATTGGTTAATCCTATTGTACCATCTATGGATGAAGTTTTCTCCTGCCTTCTTCGTGTCTCATCCATCCCTAATGTACCTTTATCTGGGTTTCCTGCTATGGACAATTCAACTTTTGCTTCTCATGTGACTCCTAGAGCTCGAATAAATTCAAGTGAAGCACAAGGTGGAGATCGTGGAGGCAATAGGGGAGATCGTCTTAGATGTACTTATTGTCATCGGAGGGAACATACTAAAGACAAATGCCACAAGTTACATGGACATCCTCCACATGCTAACATCATCCAGAACACTAATTCTGCGTCATTTAAAGAACAGCATCAGGACTCTCTTCTACTCATAGGAGCTAATATAGAAAATTATCTTCAGTATCAAGCTTCAAAGCAGTCATCATCTTCTACTACTTCCTTTGCCCATACTGGTAAATATGTTACGTGTCTCACTCAGTCTTCTTCTTCTTTAAGCCCATAGGTAATTAATTTTGGTACTTCTGAACATATTTCTGGTAATCCTCAACTGTTTTCTCATTTTGTTAAATCTTCCTCATTACCATCAATAACTATAGCAAATAGTTCACACACAGTTGCCAAAGCCATGGGTAGTGCTCAACCCTTATCATCTCTGCCATTGGAACATATTCTTTATATTCCTCATTGTCCTTTTAATTTTGTCTCTGTTAGTAAAATCATCCGTGCACTAAACTGTTCTATTAAATTTGACCCTCATTCTGTTATTTTCCAGGACCTCAGTACAGGATAGACGATTGGCACAGGATGTGAGTCACAAGGGCTTTACTACATCAATAAATCACCAGCTTCTTCTATTACATGTTTTGCTGCAGTCTCTCTAACTCTTCTTCATAATCAGTTGGGCCATCCTAGTTTTATCAAACTTTAGAAGATGGTTCCTCATTTATCGCATTTATCTACTTTAGAATGTGATTCATGTCAACTGGGAAAACAGTTTAGGATTTCGTTTCCCAAGAGAGTCAATAATCGGGCTGCGTCTCCTTTTTCTATACTTCATATAGATATTTTAGGGCCTAGTCGTGTCATCTCTGTTTTAGGTTTTCAATATTTTGTAACCTTTATTGATAACCATTCTCGATGTACTTGGTTATATTTGATAAAAAAATTGTTCTGAATTATTTTCTATTTTGAATCTTTCTGTGCTGAAATTAAAACGCAGTTTAATACATCTGTACAAGTCTTGCGCAGTGATAACGATACGATTCCAAGAGCTAAGATACAAGCACCAAAGAAATCGAAGTCAATTCGAGCTATAGGTAGCAGCACGGGGCCCAAAACGGGAGGACATAAGCGTTGGGAGGACACAAGGCGAAGTTCGGCCAGCTTTAAGCTGGCCTTGAATAAAGGTCGGCCGTGTTAACTTCAAGGCCGTCGGCCTTGGTGCCAGCCTATATGTAGGCCGCCGGCTTATATATTTAGGCCGCTGGCCTTTGGCCAACCTTGAGCCAGCCTTGAATGGCCTTGCACAATTTTTTTTTTGCATGATATAAATAGTGGTCTTTAGGGTTTTTTCGGACAGAATGTTATTTTTTTTGTTGTAAGAAAAAAACTTGAGCGTGTGTGAATTCCCTTTGGAGATTCTTGAATATTGAGAATTGATTTCACTTTATTCTAGTTGTTCTTATCAAATTCTTGGTTCCTATAGAATTTATGGCGAACACCGTTATTGAATTCTTGGAATTCTTTAACCTTAGTGATTGATTTATAGAACGTGGTCTCTATCGCTCTATGATTTGATTGCGAATTAGTTTAATTTTATCAATCTTGGCATCTATAGATTGGTAATTTTATTTATTTCGTTAGTACCAAATAAAGAAAACCCTAAAATTTGTAACATTTGATTGTTATTGAAGAATTGATTTGCGTAGAGGAATTCGTATCATTTGCAATTCGTAACATTTGGTATCTAAGCATACCCAATTTTGTATCATTTGGTATTAGAGCTAAGGTGAATCGAGCTCGAGTTATATCACAGCGAAGGTTGGTGGATTTGAGAATCGACGCGGGTTTAATTGGTAAGGCTGTTGAATCTCAATTCAATTGTAGTTTTAATTCAATACTGCCGTTGGTTGGAAAATTTGGGAATTTATTTTGATAAGTATTACTGTGAATTCAATTGTTGGATGTTGAATTGCTGTGAAATAGTGTTTTGGGCTGTTGTTGAGAATTGGGGTTTTTATGAATATCTTTGCTAAATTCAATTGTTGGGTGTTGAATTGCTGTAAATTGGTGTTTTGGATAAGAACAATTTTGATTGGTAGAGATGTCGTCGCATGGAAGTGTTAATAACAACAACAATGGGAATGATGCTGATAATGGGGGTGAGGTTGTGACTAGGGCTGAGTTTAATCAAATCTAAGAAAATATTATATTGATTATGGAGAGATTGGAGGTTAGGGATAGAAGAAGCCATAGTGGTGCAGGAATTAGGAGGAGACATTCTAGTGGTGAATCTAATGTTAGTAGTGAAGGAGTAGGAGAGGAAACAATGATGACAAGTGTAAGGGTATTGAAAACATAAAGTTGAAAATTCCACCTTTTACTAGTAGTAGTAAACCAGAGGAATTCCTAGACTGGATGCCACGGGTTGAGAAGGTATTTGACTACTGTGAGTGGGATGAGCACATGAAGGTGAAAATGGCGTCTCTAGCATTCTCTGAATATGCTAGTCTGTGGTAGGATAAATTACAAACTGAGAGACGTAGGGCGGATAAAGAGAAAGTGCGTTCATGGGCTTTAATAAAAAGGTTGATGAGACGCAGATTTGTGCCAGATTACTATAAACAAAAGATGCTGATGGAGTTGCAACCCTTGAGGCAGGGTAAGAAAAGCATAGAAGATTATGTAAAGGAGTTTGAGACACTAATGGCAATGTGTGATATTAAGGAATCATCGGATGAATCCATAGCTCGTTTCATCAATGGGTTGAAGATGGACATTGCCAATGTAGTGGAACTCCAGCATTATCAGACTCTTGAGGATGTGATTAAATTAGCCAGTCGGGTTGAGCGGCATCAGCGCAGGCGGGATCAAAAATCATATCACCACCATAAGTTAGATGATCGTGAGAGGGAGAAGGAAAGGAAGGAAAAGGGAAAGGCAGTCGCTAGTGAGGCTATTGACCAAACACAACAAAAGAATAGCAGGAATATCAAATGTTTTAAGTGTTTAGGACTTGGCCATATTGCTTCTCAATGTCCTAATAAAAGGGTTATGGTCATAAAGGGTGATAAAGTCGAGAGTGAGGATGAAGAACAGAAGGGTACTGAGGCAGAAGAGGAAGATGAAGACATTATAGCACATCCAGTACAGGGAGACTTGTTAATGGTTAAGCAGGATGAAGTTGTTCCTAATCAGAGAGCCAATTTATTTCATATTCAAGGCATGGTGCAGGGGAAGACTTATTTGATTGTGGTTGACACAGGCAGTTGCACTAATGTTGCTTTAGCAAGCTGGGTTACTAAGTTGGGTTTACAGGTGGAGCAGCATCCAAGACCTTATGCACTTCATTGGTTGAGTCCATAGGGAGCTGTTCATGTACACAAAAAGGTTCATGTTCCATTACTTATTGGTGATTATACTAACGAGATTGTTTTTTATGTAGTTCCCATGGAAGCTACACACTTGATCCTTGGAAGACCTTGGCAGTATGACCTCAGAGCTAAGTATGATGGATACACCAATGAGTATACCATTCAGTAACAGGACAAAGCATACAAGCTTCTTCCTATGAGTCCAATTGGGGTACAACAAACAAGGTTGATTTGCCTTAAGAAGCCCAGGGGAAAGAGGAGTCTGTTTATGTGGACTAGCAGGATGGACGATACAGATTCGAGGTCAAATCTTTTTCAACATGGAGGGAATGATACAATTCCAAGAGCTAAGATACGAGCATCAAAGAAATCGAAGTCAATCTAAGCTATAGGTAGCAGCACGGGGTCCAAAAAGGGAGGACATAAGAGTCGGGAGGACACAAGGCGAAGTTTGGCCAGCTTTAAGCCGGCCTTGAATAAAGGTCGGCCGTGTTAACTTCAAGGCCGCTGGCCTTGGTGCCGGCCTATATGTAAGCCGTCGGCCTTTGGTGCCGGCTTATATATTTAGGCCGTCGGCCAAAGCCTCGCACAATTTGCTTTGGCATGATATAAATAGTGGTCTTTAGGGTTTTTTCGGACAGAATGTTATTTTTTTTTTTTTATAAGAAAAACACTTGAGCGTATGTGAATTCCCTTTGAAGATTCTTGAATATTGAGAATTGATTTCACTTTATTCTATTTGTTCTTATCAAATTCTTGGTTCCTATAGAATTTGTGGCAAACACCGTTATTGAATTCTTGGAATTCTTTAACCCTAGTGATTGATTTATAGAACGTAGTCTCTATCGTTCTATGATTTGATTGCGAATTAATTTAATTTTATCAATCTTGGCATCTATAGATTGGTAATTTTATCTATATCCTTGTTTTTTATTTCGTTAGTACCAAATACAGAAAACACTAAAATTTGTAACATTTGATTGTTATTGAAGAATTGATTTGCGTGGAGGAATTTGTATCATTTGCAATTTGTAACATTTGGTATCTGAGCATACCCAATTTTGTATCAAATAATGCTCCTAAGTATTTTTCTACTCAATTTATGTCATCTCATGGAACTTTACATCAATTTTCTTGTGCTTACACACCTCAAAAAAATGGTGTTGCTAAACGTAAAAATCGACATCTAATTAAGACTGCTCGTACACTTCTTTTACACCATCATGTCCCTACTCATTTTTAGGCTAATGTTGTGCTTACAACATGTTATCTCATTAATAGAATGCCTTCCTCTATCCTTCAGCACAAAATTCCTCATATTATCTTATTTCCTGATCAATCATTGTACACTCTTCCCCTTCTTATCTTTCGTTACACATGCTTCGTTCGTGATATGTCTCCTAGTCAAGATAAACTCTCAGCTCGATCTATTAAGTGTGTTTTTCTTGGTTACTCTAAACTTAAAAAGGGTTACAAATGCTATTCTCCCATTACTCGTCGTTACTATTTGTCTCATAATGTCACTTTCTTTGAATCTTCTCCTTTCTATTCCCCGTCTTCATCTGATAGTCATATGTCTAAAGTTTTACCTATTCTATCTCAATTATCTTTTCCTGCGTTTGTCCCTCTTATCTATGACTCTAGTTCTTCCCCTTCACCGTTGTAGGTATACCATCGACGCTCTCAAAACCTACCCTCCTTAGCATCTCTACGTCCTTCAGATGCTCCTACAGACTCACATTCTGATCCAAAGCCTCTACTGACTAAGGACCTCCTTGAAGCAGACCTTCTAATTGCTCTCCGAAAGGGTATTTGTTATACTGGTAATCTTCACCCTATATATAATTTTCTCAATTATCATCGGTTGTCCCCATCGTATTGCAATGTTGTTTCATCTTTATCTTCCATTTCTATTCCTAAAAATGTAAGTGAGGCACTTTTAGATCCATGATAGACACAGGCAATGGTAGAAGAGATGACTACCTTACAAGCTAATGATACTTGGGACTTGGTTCCTTTATCTCCTAGAAAGTCTCTAGTTGGGTGTCGATGGGTTTACGTTATAAAAGTCGGTCCTGATGGTCATGTTGATCAGCTTAAGGCTCGATTGGTTGCTAAGGGTTATACTCAGGTGTATGGTTTGGACTATGTTGATACTTTTTTTCTTCTGTTGCTAAGATGTCATCTATTCACTTGTTTTTATCCATTGCAGCTATGAAACACTAGTCTTTATACCAGTTGGACATAAAAAATGCCTTTCTTCATGGTAAACTCCAGGAGGAAATTTATATGGAGCAATTGCCTGGCTTTATTGCTCAAGGGGAGTCTAATCTGGTATGTAAACTTCGTCGCTCACTCTATGGGTTGAAATAGTCTCCTTGTGCTTGGTTTGGCCAGTTCAGTATGGTGGTTATAGAGTTTGGTATGACTCGTAGTTCATCTGATCATTCAATATTTTATAAGCACACATATAAGGGGAAATGTTTTTACTTAATTGTCTATGTAGATGATATTGTCATAACTAGTAACGATCAGGATAGTATTACTGACTTGAAAGCACATCTTTTCAAGTATTTTCAAACCAAAGGTCTTGGCTTGTTAAGGTACTTCCTTGGTATTGAAGTGGCTCAATCCAGTTCCAGTATAGTTTTTTCTGAAAGAAAATATGCTTTAGATCTTCTCGAAGAAACTAAGATGCTTAATTGTAAGACTATAGACTCTCCAATGGATCCTAATGAAAAATTATTACTAGGACAAAGGGAGTTATTTGCAGATCCTAGTAGATACCATCGGTTAGTTGATAGACTTAGTTATCTTACTATCACTAGACTTGATATATCATTTGCAATTAGTGTTGTTAGCTAGTTTCTTCAATCACCCTGTAATAGTCATTGGAATGCGGTTGTTAGGATTCTTAAATATATTAAGAATGCTCCAAGTAGAGGCTTACTATATGAAGATTAGGGTCATTCCCAAGTAATTGGATATTGTGATGTTGATTGGGCAGGTTCTCCATCTGATAAAAGATCTACCTCGGGTTACTGTGCGCTAATTAGAGGTAACCTAATATCATGGAAAAGTAAAAAGCAAGATATTATGGCTAGATCCAGTGTAGAAGCAGAATACCATGCCATGGCCTTAGCAACTTGTGAGCTGATTTGGTTGAAACAGTTACTTCAAGAATTAAAGTTTTGTGAAATATCACAAATGCAACTAATTTGTGATAATTAAGCTGCATTACATATATTGTCCAATCTAATCTTTCATGAGAGAACTAAACATATAGAGATTAACTGTCACTTTATTCGAGAGAAGATCATCTTTAGCTGTATCATCACTAGTCATGTTAACTCAAATGATCAATTGGCTGATATTTTGACTAAATCTCTTAGGTGTTCTCGTATTAGGTATATTTGTAACAAACTTGGTGCATATGATTTATATGCTCTAGCTTGAGAGGGAGTGTTATATATACTAGTCCCACATCTCTTAGTTTATAGAATACTAAGCTTGTATACATATATAAATACTTGTATAATACAATATTTGTTAAAAAAAAAAACGATTTAAGGTTTCTCTTCTCTCTCTATTCCTTTCCTCTTAACACATGCCTTTGACATTGCATACACCTTCATACAAGTTGCTTCGAATCTTCCCTCATGGTGGGCCAATAGTAACCAAGTCTAAGTACCATAACATACAAAGCTCAACTTTTGATATGGTTGCTATATACTCTTGCGTATAGCTCCTTCAACAGCCTATGGCCTTCTTCAGGTCGAACACATGTAAGAGGTGGCATGCTCAAGCCTCTCTTGTAGAGGAGGTCATCAATGATAGTATAATTTGTAGCTTTGTACATGAACTTCCTAGCCTCCTTCCTGTCTTGTGGAAGAGTGCCATTCTTCAAGTAGTCGATGATCATATCCATCCAACATGTTTCAGTTGGCACAGAATGTGTCTCCATAGCTTGAGTCTATTTCTTGTTAATACTTTTGTTTGAAAGGTATTTGATAATAACTTTCTTTTCCCATTTGTTCAAGTCGAGAATGCTTGTGGATGCTAGTTTTGGCAACTTGTCAACCTTAAAATTCTTGACTTGAAGAACCTTAGTGATGTTCCAAGAGGGAAATTTCAAGGTAAGATTTTGTATAACCTGAAGGCAGCTAGTCATTGCTTCATCTTTAATAGAGTATTCTCCTTTCACCTACTAGACTACAAGTTAAGAGTTTGAATATGTTTCTAGTTTCTCAACACCTATTTCCTTTGCTAGTCTAAGACCCACAATTAGGGCTTCATATTCTACTTTGTTGTTGTTTATCAAGAATCCAAATTTTAGTCCACAGGACTCCTCAAGCCCATGAAGTCCATGCAGCACGAGGTTAGCTCCACTTCCCCCCAAGGGGACAATCTATCAATGTAAAGAGTTCATAGTGGTTTGTCATTTTTGTTTGACATTTCATTATTTGCTATGTACTTCACTATGAAGCCTGTAAAGACTTGGGCTTTTGTCACTTGTCATAGTTAGTATCGTACTCCGAAAGCACTGAGCCCTAAGGTGTACTTCATCATCCGACCTGATGCATCCAACTTATGCAAGATATTTCCTAGTAGCTAATCAGTGAAAATATTACTTGATGAGCTTCAAAGTATAGCCATAGTCTTCTAGCCAAGATCACTATTGTAAGGGCAAATTTTTCCACCATTATGTACCTCAGCTCGGGTCCTTGGAGGACATGGCTAATGTAGTAAACTAGTTAATGCTCTCTCCCTTCAACTCGTACTTACATTGAGGAGAGAGCTCAATCACTAACTAAGAGGTATAAGAATAGGTCTTCTCCTGCGACTAGTTTTGAGAGTACCGGTGGAGTTGTCAAGAACTACTTTAACTTGTTGAAGGTAATCTAACACTGACCGATCCTTTGAAAATTATTCGAGTTCTTCAAGATTTTGATGAACTTGGAGCATTTGACTCCACTCTTGGACACAAATCTGCTTAGCACAATAACCCGTCCTATGAGCCATTATACCTCCTTTATTGATTTGGGGGGCTACATTTCAAGAATAGCTCTTATCTATTTAAGGTTCGCCTCGATGCTGTGCTAGGTGGCCATGTATCCAAGGAACTTTCTTAAAGCTATCCCAAAAACACACTTTTGGAGGTTAAGTTTCATATTATATTGCTTCAAAGTATCAAATGTTTCCTTCAAGTCCTAGAGAGGGTCTTTAAACTGTATGCTCTTGACAGTCATATCATCAACATACACTTTAATCTTCTGCTAGATCTGTTGCTCAAACATTTTTGTCACTAACCTCTAGTATGTAGCCTCAGCATTTTTTAGGCTAAAAGGCATGAATTTGTAATAGTACGTACAAAATTTGGTGACAAATGAAGTGTATACTTCGTCCTTTGGCTCTATCTTAATTTGGTTGTACCTAAAAACTGCATCCATAAAGCTAAGCAGGGCATGGTCAAAGGTAAAATCAACTAATTAGTTGATTCAAGAGAAGGGAAAGCAATCTTTTGGACAGGCTTTGTTAAGATCTATGTAATCTATACACATCCACCATTTTCCATTGGATTTCTTATCTAGCATACAGTTAACTAGCCAAGTCAAGTAGCACCCCTTATGAATTTTGTTTTTAGTAGCTTTTGCACCTCTTCCTCAATAGATGCTTGTCATTTTGGAGCAAAATATCTTCTTCTTCTTTTTTTCTATTTGGTGACCATGGTATTGCTATCGATGTTGTGATAGTGTGTCATCACTTTAAGGGAGATGCTTGGTATGTCTAATGGGGACTAGGAAAATACATCGTTATTGGACCTTATGAAGTTGACAAGCTATTGTTTGAGCTCAACGAGCATTAATGTTCCTACCTATGTGGTCCTCCCAATATTGCTACCAAGCTAGATTTCTTTTATCTCCTCGACCAATTCTCTCACTGATCCCAACTTCTCCTCAAGTCCATTTTCTACACTAAAGACCTCCTCTCATTTTAGGGCCTTCAAATACAATATGCGTGCCAACTATTGATCTCCTCGACACACACCTACGCCATCGGGTGTTGGGAATTTTTCCTTTAGGTATAGCATTGAAGAGATCATTCTAAAGATGTTCTAACTTAGCTACTCCAATATTACATTGTAGGGCAACTAGCGATCCACCACCAGGAATTCTATATTTTGTTGAGCTACAATATCATCATCCTTGAGCTCCACAAGGAGGGTAACAATGCTCGCAACCCATACAAGTTGATTGTTGAACCTATACAAGTCATGATCATAAGGCTTCATCTTTGTTTTAAGCTTGGGCTACATCTAGTCATAGGTATGATTAAAGATGATGTCCGCTGAACTACCTATGTCAACTAAGATCTTCTTAACTTTGAATTTAGTAATCCTTGCATTGATCACTAGGGCATCATCATAGGAAGTTTACACCCCCTCAAGGTCTTCATTTGAGAAGGAGATAAATGTGTTTACTCTTAGTTTTCTACCGTGCAAGCTCATCATTTGTCGGCTAGTTGAGGCATTAAATGAGCTCGAGAAGCTTGGTTAGCCTCCCGTTTAGGGACTCCCAATGATGGTGTTAATTACACCATTAAGGGCTAGGTTAAGGCAATTGTTGTTATTGTTTTTCAACTCGTTATAACCTTACTCTTCCTTTTGTCATTAAGTAGGTTATTTAATGAAATTTTTGGGATTGACAATGCATTCCTAAAGGTACTCATGCTAAACGAGATCTTAGAGAGCGTTTTTAAGCTAGTAGCACTCATCGATGTTGTGACCCCTATCTCTATGGAAGTTGCAATATTTGTTAGAGTTTTTCTTGTTTAGATTACCTCTTAATCTTAGAGGTTAGGGCAAAACACCCATGTTGTGAACTTCCATAAAAATATCCCCAACTGGCCAATTCAATGGAGTATATGTTGTAAAACTCATGATGGTGCACTTCCTATCTCTTATAACATTATCTCGAGATGACCCATCGCCTTGTTTGGGGCCTAAGCAATCCTTAATAGACTCCTTATTGTCTTTTTTTCTTGTCTGACCTATTTTGGTCAGACTGTCTCCTTGCAAGGATAAAATCTTCTTACTAAATGTACTTTCTAGCCATCTCCTTGAATTTTTCGAAATTGGTTGATTTATTTTTTGCCAAGGATTTAAAAAAAGGTCATCATTAGGCTTAACACCTTCAATTATCGCATTAAGGGCAACACCCTTGTCAACGTTAAGAATTTCCTATATTGCAACAGTGAATTAAGCGAGATAGTCCCTAATCAATTCATCATGACCTTGTTTAATTAATTTCAAGTTGGATGAGTCATTTATAGGGAGCTTGCTAGCCAAGAAATTTTGATGGAACTAATTGGCTAACTAGTCGAAAAAGGAGATGGAGTTGGGTGGTAGATTATTGTACTATGTCCAAGCAGCCTTGTTTAGGCTGCTTGGAAAAGCTTTGCAAGCAATTGCATCATTGAGGCCATGTAAGTTCATTAGCATCCGGAAGTGGCATCAGTGATTATCCAGATCAACAATTCCACCATAAGTGTCAAGTTGTAGGAGGTGGACATTTGGAGGTAAAACCTCCTTTTGGATCACCTATGTGAATGGGGTTCTGTTGATAGAGAACTGAGAAGAGAGGTTAGCTTTCTTACTCTCCTTTAAGTTAAAGAGACGCATGATGTAATCATCAATTTAATCGATCTCCATTTCATCAACCTATCTTTTAGCTTAGGTACAAGTCAATTTAATCGATCTCCATTTCATCAACCTATCTTTTAGCTTAGGTACAAGCATTAAATAGCTTGGGTCTATTATTCCGAGCTAGATCGTCATTGTAGCTACATGATGTAGCTAGCAAGATCAGGTGGGAGTGAGCTATTCTTGTAATGTCGTAGGTAGAATTAGGTCAACATGAGCAAGGTTGTGGTGTTCCATGAGCTTAGCTTGTTAATTTACTTGTTGGCTATATGCCACCAATGGTAGTAGTGGAAGGTTGTTTCATGGTGGTTCTGGAGAATGGATGGATACGTTCTCTAGTTCTGACATGTTATTGAGTTGCTCCAATTCTACCACATAGGCTTAGAGCTTCACATTATCGTTACAAATGGCTTTATTCTAAGCTATCAGCATTTTGTAAAGATTCTCTAGATTAGGAAAACGTTGACGATTGATTTGCTGTTGGTTGGTGTTTGTGTTTTGGAAAAATTGCTAGGATGCTATGGCTTGGACGTTTTGGTTTGCCATCAAGGCATCCATGCTTTTCTTCGATTTTGTTGTTTTTTATCTAGGTGCCACTAGTTCGGTCGTGAGTAAGATTATGAAGATGGTGCCAAATGTTGTGCTAGATTTCTAAAGGTAGTTGGATCACCTACAAGATAGAAAGAAATCAAGCCATAGGGGGTGCTAGAGGTTGCTTTAATATGACCACTCTAGTGCTTAAGTCAGTATAAGGGATTGATAATATATGTTAAGGAGAATGAAAAGTCCATGTAAAAAAGGACCTTTACTCGGTTGCCCCCAATCCTTATTTATAGGGATTTGAAACAATCTTCATATAAAAAGTGAACTAATGCCTAAGATCCTCTTCAAATATTGTAGAGGGTGTATCTTTGACCAGTTTCTTTCTTTATCCGTATTAAGCTTTTTTCCTTATTCATATTACACCTTCGTACTTATCCATTCAAAGGATGTATACGTCCAAATTGAGTTGAAGGTCGAAACATGCGGATTAAATCTAGGCAATTCTATGCTAAAGCAGTCTGGAGAGGTCGGTCTAAGCACATACAACTTAGATGAAAGTCTAAATAGGCCAAAATGGTTTTTGGGGTCCATACTCAAAAAACTCTATCAACAATGTTGTATGATTATTTTAGTTTACTTTATTTTATCTTAATTATTATGTTTTGATCATATCATGTGTGTTTATTTATTTTTTTAATTTATTTTTAGGCAACCTAGTATATCATAAAGTAAGTGCTACATTACATATATAATATCGAAACATGTTTAAATGACACATGAGAGTTAGCTTAAAATCATAAGTCACATGTCAAAACTCTATTTGCTACAAGTTCAACATGGAACTAATGGAGTTAGTGCTAGGGGTGGGTATGGCTTAGTTTAATTCAGTTTTTCCTTTAAGCCAAACTAAAACATAAAAATGCAGTTTAGTTTTTTATCACCTCAAACCAAACCATAAAGTTTGGCTTCAGAACTTTTCCAAACCATAAAATTTTAGTTTTGTTCAGATTGGTTTATGAATTAAACAATATTTTGTTTTCTAATGAAGTATGTTTACTTAACATGTAATCTTATATGAGTAATACTGAATTTATTTTATAATAACATATATTAATATTATATAAGAGATCAATAAAATCAATATTCAAGTAACTAAAAATTTTTAAATGTATAATAAAACTAATTTGTTTCTTAAGCTAACATATAGTATAAATTTTGAGTCAACTTATATACATATTTGCTAAATTATGGTCATGAAATTTAAATATATGTACTTTTTAATTAATGTAGACTAAAAATTCTTTTAAATATTAGGTTACAACAAAAAAAATTAGTTATAAATAAAATATCATTATTTTTTTCCAAAACAATTTGATTCAATTTTACGGTTTAATTCGAATTACTCATTTAAATCAATCATAAATTTTCATTTTGGTTTAAATTAAAAAAAAAAAACATATTTTAGATTTGATTTAGTTCAGTTTGATCAATTTTTTTACCACCCCTAGTTAATACATATAGATATATAGGGATGGTAACAACAAAGGATATTGAAGTTGGTACAATTATTATTTCTTTCTTATATACAGAAAACCATTGCTTTCTTATTTCTTTCTTTCTTTCTTTGTGGAGGGGTGGGTTGGGTGTTTTGGGGTCTGAATTCTTCGGTTTAGGTTTCGAGGTCTGGATTTGGAGGGTTTCTTATTTTGATTAGGAGAAATAAAAAAGTGGCGATGTCTTGGAGATTTGTTGTCCCGATCCGAGCTACATCGTGATAACGAGACAAAGGCTAGCATGGATACCATGGTTTACCAGAGGGTGACATGTATTTGCAGTTGCAGATGCTCAAAGCTTGCACTGTGTAATTTACTCATATATGGAAGGATCACAAGACGTATAAGTTCAATTCACTGAGGTTCATGCCATAAGACATTTGATATCCAAAGTATTTAGGCCATCACATTGATTCAATATCAATTGTATTCAGACATTTATCCTTCTGATCCTTTTCTATGTTTTCGTAGTTTACATGCTTATGATTTATCACATTAGTAGAGAAGGTATACTGTTTTCTTTTTCCTTTTTTTTTTTTTGGTTAAAGTTTAATTCATATTCTTGCTCTTATGCTAAATTTAAGGATAAAAAAAAAAAAAGTCTTTTGGGTTTACATGCAGTAAAAAAAAAAAAAAGTGTCGGTGAACCCATCACCTTTGTTTTGAAATTAAGTAGTAATGATAATTAGAATACCTTCCAGCTTGTGATTGGTTTACTTTAATAATATAATATTATTAAATAAATTTAACTAAAAAAAAAAAAAAAGAAGAAGAAGAAAACCAAAGGCACCGTAGACAATGAAAATATGCAGTTTTTTTTTCTTTCTTTCTTTTTAATTTATTTATTTATTTTTCAATTGGCATTGAATTCATTGCGTCGAGGCAGAGCATGCTCCCCATAAAAGACCGTGCAGAACCAGACACACGAAAGATATATTCTTCAACTTTTTTTACTTAAAATTTAAGAATAAAGCAAAACACGAGCTTGTCAGGGTAACTTTTGAAATAAGAGTGAGTATTCAAATCGATTTGTCGATGAACTTTGTACCATTGGAAAGAAGTAAAAAATAAAAATAAAAAAATGTTAAAGAGGAATAAAAGTTACAAGCAAGTAATAAATTCTTCATCAGGTTTGTACATGCACCTCTTATAAAATTGCTAAAGGCAATAGTCTGGCCACCATGGCTTCAGCTTTCATAATAAAACACGTTCCTTAACTATAAACATTAGTTGTGTCTTTTCTTCTACTGAGTTCTCTGCTTCTGCCACAAAAGGGAAGTGGCCATACCTTTGCTCGTGTCGAGGGATTCTTTAAAACCAGGTTTTTTTTTTTTTTCTTCTCTTTTTGCATTAACTTCTGCGCTTTCTTCAACATTTATATGAATGCTGCATATTGTTTGAAATTCGATACTATGTACCAGGATTCCATATGTCAAAACCATATAAAGAAATTAGAGTAAATAAAGCATACTTAAATTCATAGCAAAAACAAGATAGTCTTTTGGGTCTCTTCTCATTAAATTAGCTAATACTTTATTAGTTACTTAATAACTAAAACCTTATACTCTATTAGATCACTTTAATTAGATATGTCTTTATGATTGCATATGATGTATACAATTATCAATAATACAAAGCTAAAAGACTAATTTTGATGTCATATTCTCAAAAATTAACTATTTTATCAACAAATTCATTCAATTTTCCTTCAAATTAAAAGTGTGTCCCCTATACACAAATAGTTGAAAATTAATTGCAATAAACCAATAAATGTTCTTTGTTTTTTTTTTTTTTTTTGTTTCAATTTCTACTTTCGTATACATCACGCTGTCCAATTTAGGTAAAAAAAAAAAAAACTAACTTTCAGCAAATGAGTATAGAAACCAGAATACTTTCTAAATCTTATGGTAGTTTCTACTTTTAACATGTTTATTCTCTTTTATTATAGGTATACGCATGCATATCATCTAGTTATATTACATGTAGGTCCATAATTATAATTGTAAATTTTATCCAACACATATAAGTTATATCATCGCAACAAACTAGTCTTCTTTTCCTTGTATTTGTACATCCCATCATGCAAGGATTTTTAATGTAATCATATGCACAATATTATTGCCTCATCACACTATTATAGGATTTAGTGAGGATCCTTCATGGCAGTCTCTTTTAGCTTCTTCTTTTTATTTCTTCACTTACATGTGTATTGTTAAATTTGAGAATACATCCTTAAACCGCACGAGTAGTTTTTATGTCTTATGTTTCAAGCCAATCTAAATGGAAAGCCAAATGACAATGCTATGTGAAACTAATAACTATTAAGCACAGCTAATCTTATGGATAGATGGAGCTCTTAATATACACGAAAGCATTAAGCACGGCTGATATGTTTATCCCTTACTTTAAGAATAAGATTTGTCATGTACTTTTATCAGCACTCGACAACTTCCCTCGGCAGAAGACAGTTCAATCACCATGTTTTGGGATCCATTACTTAAATGGGCCAAGAAAGTATGGAATGCATGGGACATCCAAGCAATAGTATTGTTCAGCATGACCTTGCAACTAATCCTTCTGACTTTAGGCCGGCTTAGAAGTCGGATCACTACACCTTGGGTTAGGTTCATTGTTTGGGCGAGTTATTTAATGGCTGGTTGGATAGCAACTGTCGGAATCAGTAAGCTAAGTGAATTGACTGTTGAAAATCCTTACGTTCCCGATACAAAGACTGCACTTGGAGTTCTTCTAGTACCATTGTTCTTGCTTCACCTTGGGAGTCCAGACACCATTACAGCTTATTCCATTGAAGATAACCAATTGGGAATTAGAGAGATATTTGGGGTCATTGCTCAAGTAGGTCTGGTCATATGGATTTTGTTCGATTGTTGGACTTATACCAGGCTTTCATTTTTGACCATACCAATGTTTTGTGTGGGATTAATCAAATATGCAGAGAGGGCATGGTCCTTACGGTCAGCACTTAACGAGGAAGTTGGCGTAACTACATCAAAGAACGAAGAAAATGAGTCCATTCCTCAATTATTGGAGGACCTAGGTGAAAGAGATTTAAGCTGGATATTACGGGCTTACTACCGATTTGATCACCTAAAGCCTCACTTGGAAAATTGGGTGTACCGCCCCTTCTACTTGTCTGACGATGTTTCCATGTATATTGATCCCAAAGATCCTGAAAAAGCATTCAAAATCACAGACATTGAACTGGGGTTCATGTATGATGCCCTTTACACCAAACTGCCCCTCATTTATAGCAGAGTCGGTTTTATTCTGCGTTTTCTTGCTTTCATTGGCATAGTTCTAACCTTTCGTGGTTTTGCACTGTTATTTAAACCATCCCTGCATCAAAGGGACGTCACCTTCACATATGCAGTGCTCCTTGTTGCTGTCTTTGTAGAACTTTACTCGAATGCAAGATTGCTTTTCACAGACTGGGCAATCGTGTGGATGACGATGACCAGATTCCACAAACTCAGGCCACTACACGAGCTAGTGCAGTTGCTTGCAAAACATTCTATAAAAAGGAATAGGTGGTCTAACCGCTTGTATCAATTCAATATAGTAGGCTTCTGCCTTAGGACTCGACACAAAAGTTGGATGACAAAGTTCCTTAGTCTCTGTCATCTGGATGAGAGTTGGGAAAGGTACAGATTCCAAGGAGATCAAAAGGAAATTTGCAATGAGCTGAAGCGCTTAGTACTTAAGAAGATGGAAGAAATTGACCATGAACGACAGAAAAAACCGTTCGCAAAGTGTGGTAGTTGGACGATAAAAAGTTATACACTTAACGGTAATATCTGTGAAACTATCTGCACAGAATTCGGAAGAAGTATCGCAATATGGCACATAGCAACTAATTTTTGTTTCCACAAGGATGATGATCACTCTCCTCAAAGTTTAGTGAGCAAAATGTTGTCTGACTATATGATGCACCTTCTCGTTAATGTGCCAAGCATGTTATCAATACCTTCTGGACCCATCATTTTTAATTACCTCCGTGAAGTCCTTACAGAATTGTGCAAGGACCTACCATCAACAGCAGCGCAAAGCTCGTCTTCAACCGACGAAAGTTCGGCCTATAAACATCTATTCAACGATGGGGAAAAAGAGAAATGGGACAGAGTGATAAAAAGGCCGGGGAAATATAATGTCGCTGTGAATGAATTGAAGTGGAGCATACTACTAGAAGCTCACAAACTTGCAAAGGAATTGTCAGAGGATGAAAGGGAATGGGAGGTTATACTCAGCGTGTGGGTAGAGATGCTATGCTATGCAGCGGATAACTGCACATTGTATAACCATGCAGAGCAACTTCGCCGTGGTGGTGAATTCCTTACTCTCATCTGGCTTCTTATATCTCATAACACTGATCGATACAATGCTGCCACTTGTGTATGACCTATAGGAACCACTGATCTACATCTCTACGATCGACACTTCTTTCCATTTACATCCATTTTGTTCTTCTTTTTTCTTTCTTTTTCATTTGTACGTATATGTGTGATGTATTTGCCAAACAATTGATCTTACTGTACAATATAAGGATCTGGTTATGGCTATACTATATATGATATCCACTCGTATCGGATTTTTCAAGTGTTACTATTCACTTGCTAGTCAATTATGGTAGTTGCAAATGTAATTTAACATTTTACTAATGTAATTTTTTTAATAACATGTTTAGTATGTAGATATGAATCAAAAATAAAATCTCAATTTTGGTCTCATTCTTTTTTTTATGTTTGAAAGTATTTTCAAAAACTAGAATCACAATTCTTAGAATGGGCAATTCTAACTTCAAAAGAAAATTTAATTTTGCCTTTATATATATAATGTATAATATATATACAACAAATATGTATAATGTATATTTTGTGTGTGTGCACGCATGCTTATATACATAACAAAATCTCTACTTTTATAATATGTCACACGTTACAATATATTATACGTTTATTACTTATATGTAAGGGCGCACACATGCACATACATACATACAAATAATAAACATACAATATATACAACACACTACATACAATGCCCTTTTATAAAATACACTACATGCAAATTCTGCACTTCTTGATAAATTCTGCGTATCATTCTCCATCAAGAAAACACAAGATTTACACATCTTCAATCGTAAAGTAAAAAGACACAAAAATTCTTGATAAATTGCTTCTTTTAACTCATCCAAAACACAACTTCTAACATTATACTTCAAATTACTCGTAGAAAACTCAAAACAAATTTTCAAGTAAAAATAACTTACTTGTAATCTTGATTTCCTAAATCCGTGATGAAAAAACTTAAAATTATAGATATGAAAGTTTTAAAATCCAATGGTGACTTTGAAGAAAATTTAAAAATGACCCAAATTTAATCTTGAAGGACCCTTTTAGGGAAAAAAAAGTCATAAGAAAAAGATATAGTAATAACAAGAATCTTTCAAAATTATATATTATAATACATGGATAATAAATAATAGACTTCCCAATAGCAGTTTTTGAGAGAGATGGTTCTTATTTTGTGAAGTCAAATTAGAATATGACAAAGATAATAAATAATAGTATCGTAAATGAAAATAGATATAAACCATATGTTAATGAAGACTTAATGTTAAATAATTTGGTATAACTCCAAATTGAATATGTATGGAATATCCTTTCGCTAAAAAGAATATTTTCATTTGTGTTATCATTTCAAAATATTCAATACAAACATTTGGTTATTGTAATTTTCACTGAGAATTTCTTAGGTAAATAAATATTTTTGCAATTGCTAAAAAGAAAGTAAAAGATCCATAAAAAAGTGTAATATTTCGAAACCCAGAATGTCACAATTCATCACGTATTCTTACAAAATAAAGACACGTTAAGACTCTTAATCTTGTAACTTCACATAAAACATGTAGAAGCTGCTAAAAATATGATTGCATAAACTATCAAATATAATAAACAAATGTTCCAACTAAATCTTACTTTATATACTTAATTTCAATAACAAAGTTGTTGAATACTTCATTCATCTAAAGGAACTAGGACCATCAACACCAGCAATAAAGATCTTAAAGGACATGAACAACAAGAGTCCCATCTCCCATAAGTAACCATAGTCTTCCAATACTGCTCTAAGACTTCAAGTAATTCTTCTAATCATCATAGTAATAAATGTACTCTACATTGTCCCCATCTTATGCGTAGGTCACTACATCCTCATCATACACCACATAATCATTCATACCTACAATTAAAAAGGGTCCCCAAAGTGTGGCTAATGCCCAGCATGTGTAAACTAAAAGCGCATGCCCATGAAAAAGCATTTCACGAATCATATGGATCAATGTAAACAAGTAGCTAAACAATCAATTATTATCTCATTTAAATCCCTCAAGCAACAAAGGGGTATTCATGACCCAACTACACTCTTTATAATATAATATAATATTATATTATATTATACATATGTACTACGGTGTTGGGATCTACTACTATAGAACTCAACATTCATAAGTCACCTAGATTTATTAAATCATTTTGATATGCAACTTCATTAGAGACACTGTCACATACTGATCAACAAGTGCCCCTTAAGGTTCTACTACTATGGATCCTTAGGTCAAGCCAAGCACACACAACAACCAATTATTTAACTAGATATACTTTAGGCTCGTTTTCAATGCTAACTTGACAACCATAAGCAACACACAAGGTATACACGTACCTAGAATGGGCTTTTAATAGTTAATTGAAACTCAATAACCTTATTGATCTTGATACCAATGTATTATATGCTAATTAGCAATTATCATAATTAAACTTAACTATTTATTTCATTTCCTAGTATTAGCTAACTTAACTCCTAATGCATATTTATTCTTTATTTATAATTTTCTATATTTATCAAGTTGTCGTTATAAATATTTTTATTTATTTTATTATATTCATGTAATTATATATCATATACAGTTGTAAAAAATACAATTTATATACACGAAATAGAGTATAGGTTTAATAGTTAAAATTGTTTATAAAATATAGTAAATTAATAAAATTATTATTATTATTATTATTATTATTATTATAAAACAAGATTAGTTGTTAACCAGTTGCATAGTTGCAACTTCAATTGCAACTCTGATTGCACCTTTGGTTGCTCTTTAGTTGTACCTTTGGCTACTCTTTGTTGAAACAAGTCATTATAGCCGGTTGCATGACCCTTTCAACCAACCTATGGTTTGTCACACAATGACCTAAAACCGTATTTATCTCCTTTGTTTCTTCTTCTTAATTCTCCCAATTCAATCTATTAACAACCCTAAATCCAAGATTAACACTTCTACACCACAATCCACCTAAATTGAAGCAAAAACACATGTATCCTACAGGAATTACGCGACTTACTTGCTTAAATCGCTCCAATAGTTGAAACTTGCACCTATTCCCTCTAGCTTTTTCTTTTTTTCCTTTGTGACACAACCACCAATACCATTGTTTCACCATTTATAAAAGAGAATCAATGGAAAGGAGATGAATAGTGTCCACTTACCTTGTAACTTATGGATTATATGTGTGGTTTTTGTGGGGTTTTTGTGTCTCTAGCTAAGGTTCTCCTAGATGAGAGGTTGAAATGCAAAAAGAAAAGAAAGTAGAATTAGGGTTACATGACGAATATTTATATGCTCCTGTTCAAAAGACAAAAGTGTTTCCACTTTTAAAGCCTTTTATTTATTTAGATTTACCTTAACCTTTCAATTTTTTTTTACATTATTCCCAAGTATTACAAAAAGATTTTACCATGATTTAAAAAAAGTAAACTATGAATTGATAACTTCCTTATTAATATGTTCAAATGGATTTACCTCTCGCAATTATCAATCAATTAAATAAAAATAGAAATATTGAAATAAAAATAATTAAACATCAAAAGATACATGGATCATTTGAAGTAAAAGTAAGGATATTATCGATCAATAACATTTTATCATTTACAAAAATGTATAATGAGAGTGAAAATTGAGAAAAACCCATCTATACTTACATGACACATTTAGTATGGACACAAAGTTTAAAAAAATGAGAAATTTTTCATAGTCAAGAATTTATACACAAACTATATGTCAATGGAAAAAGCAATAATGACATTTAGATCATAAAATATATAAAGTTCTAAAAATTCAAGCATATAAATGGAGTTAAGTCTAAATTTAAATTTATTTCATGAAGCAATGAATATTGTAGATAAAGGGTGAAAGGTGCCATCTTGGTGTAATATCTCTTGGAGAGAAAATTAGAGAGAGAGAGAGAGAAAGATAGAAAAAGAGTGTTATTTTAGATTATATTTCAATTTAAAACTAAAATTTGAGTGCATCATTTACAAATAGGAAGAAAAAGAAAGAAAGAACATTTAATGCTCAATGTTATATAAATATAAGGAGTAGGTTGGTATCACACATAACTTCTTTGGGAATGGAATTTGAAAATGAAAAACTTCAACATTGCAGATAAAAATGAAAAATTAACAAACCATTGTAATTGTGAGAGCATTGAGAACAAAAGATTAATTGAAAAATCTAGTTTGAGAATAACCTTTACTTTCAACTAAGACTTGTTTCAATTGTGAATAAATGAATTAGCTAAAGAAATATTAGCAAAGATTTCAATTGAATATTAAGAATCAAGAAAAAATTATTGTGTTAAAGAGAGAGAAAAATACAATTGAAATGAAATGAAAATGAAAAGATAGTATAAAGAGAGAGAGTTGTGTGTGGTTTTAATAATTATGGGTGAATCCATATTTTGTAGCCATTGAAAATATCGAAAAGGTACTCTCATACAAAAGCTTCTAAAATTGTATATTATAATAGATTAGTTCTTGTCCTTTTCCTTTTCCCTCACATTTCAAACCCCCTTAGTAGTCCTATAAAATGTCATTAGAGCTTCAACTCTACTTGGTAAAACTAGAAGGGTGCTTACAAAAAGGGAAAACTATAGGGGTGTAAGCTACAACCAGCTTAGCGAAATACCACCTTAAACCGCCTTTCAAGCAATAGTCATATAAGTTGTTCAATCATATGCATTGCAAAATTAGCCATATGAATGGAACATGACAAGTGGTTATCCAAAAACCACATGAAGTTTAAGGGTATAATTATCCTTGCTTTCACCTTGGGTTGAGGATTTAGTAATTCCACCAAAGTCTAGACTTTCCAATAATGTATCTCACGTAGCACATATCTTTGACTACTCAAAGCCTTAATAGTTACACTATAAGCTTAAATTTTTAACACTGTAGGAGAAAAATCTTCCAGCTACTACACCCCAAGACAAGAAAATGAAATGATCACCCAAGCCTACCTCCAGATGTATGTAAGTCTTAAATAGTAAAATGAACTCGAATTCTATCAATACACTACGATCCTTTCGTCACTTAGTTTGTAATTGATAAAATAATTAACCGACTCAGGACATCCTTTTCATTTACTATGCAACTGTGATGGCAAAAGGGAGTTATATGGAAAAATGCAATGCATGACTTTGTAGACACTCAACCACTAGTCAAACCATTCATAAGCACGCCTTGTTTTCACTTGATTATCACCTTTTCAACACAATAACCAACCAACCAAGCACACATATCACATGCATAGAGCTCATTGCTTATCTACTTTAAAGTACAACTACCTTACAACCACAAACAAGCAAAAATCCTTGATGGTATTCACCTAGCCATTTCAAGAATCATAGTAGTCTTTTGTTAAGGTTAGAGATTCGTCTAAGTTACCTAAAATAGGTAAAATATTATAAGAAAATAAGACTAAACTATACTAAATTACACTAATACTTAGTATCTCCCTATCTAAACCTTGATTCTTAAGAGTCTTATATTATAACTTTAATTTTTGTCTTAAGAGTCTTGGCTAAGGTCATGGAAACTTGTCCATAGTCTATGAGTCATAAGCTTCATATGTTCAAGTTCAAGTCCTCAATCCTCATTTAGGTCCTTCGAACATGATTTCACATCCTGTCCTCATATCAAGTCATAAAGGTCATATCATGTCCAATAATCAATCCAAAGGCAATAATAGGTCTAAAATCATATCAATGATAGTAATATGTCCAAGAGACATACAAGCCATCTAAAATGAGTTCGATAAGCAAAAAGAATAAGTATAACCCTTTAAGAAAGATTCTTAGGACTTTTTTAAAACATTGCATTTAAATTTCCAAAAATCTTTAAATCACTAAGTAGAGATTTAGATTATAAATGTTGTTTCAGTTTTAGAAGTTCTTTCTCTTTGTCTAATCTTCTTTTAGAAGTATTATAAGTTATTCTTTAAGTTCTTCTTCTTATTTGTGGTTTTAACAACTTTTCATTATACTATATAAGATCTATTAACATGATTTAATATATAAGTAACAAGGGGAGATCTTGCTTATCAGTAAGAAGATCATTAGCCTATGTAGAAACTTGAACTTATGAAAAGCTTATTAAGTATAAAAAGGAATTAATTAGAAACCATGGATAAGGATTCTAAAGAACATCATATAAGCAAATAACTTTCTAGAAATCAAACAAAATCAATTTAACTAGTAGATTCTTACCTTTTGAAAGACAACTAGCTTTAGAATGGAGGACCATGGAGTCATATAACAGATCTAGAAAATAGTTCTCATCTGAAAAAGAAAAGTGAGTCAAAGAGACCAGGTACATAATAATGCAATCAAACACAAATGTTAAGCAGGCCTACATTATATTGCAACAAATATTCATTCGGTTTATATATCTTTCTTTAATTATTGTAAACAACCAATATAGGAGTACTCATGACTTTAGACAATACGATGGGGGACTTGGGTTTCCATTTACACTACAATGACAATTAGGAGTTGATGAGAACAACTAGAAACCACATCACGAAACCAAAAACTTAATAGCCTTATCTAAGTGAGATCGCCATTATGCAATCTTCACTAATCACAATTTGGCTATATCGTATTGTCCGTTAAGACTCGTAATCTCAAACAACTCCTACTATACATTCTCTCTGCTTATAATGCCCATTATCTAATGCGATTTCACTTATTAACTATCCGCTAAGCCATTCCTTGATAACCTAAACGCTTAACTACCAAGGTTACTAAACTAAGACTGTAGACTTAGTTTAGGCCTAAGACATTGCTCTTTAGCTCGAGACAACCATGTACAAGTAGCACCCAAATACTTAACCAAATTTGATTATTAGTTCAGTTTAAGTTTTCTAACCTAGCAAGCAACACACATGTTACTACATACCTAAAAAGTTGAAGGTGCCCATGTTGAAGTCTAATTTTCCATTTGAGTAAATTTGAGCTAATTTTATGCATTAAAAGAGAAAAATTAAGTCATACAATTATTATAAATATTTGGATACAATTTTAAGGTTGGGCTTAGACTATTTAAGGCTCATAGAGCTGGTAATTGCGAGGCGGGTAAAAAATTTTGGTCCACGCCCGCTTGACCTACGAGAGTGGGTTGGCCCATTGAGGCGTTGACCAAAAAAAAAAATTTGTTGTGCTGACGTGTTGTGTTGTCAGCTGTGTCTGGTGGATTGTGATGACAACTAACGACTGACGACGAGACAACGGCGACTCCGACGCTGATTGAAGTGACAAGACAGGGACAGCACCACAGCAGCTGAAGACTTTAGACTTCGACGACGAGTCGAGGACAACTGGAATGACACTCAACAACACCGTCCGCAGCAGGCCACAGCACACGTAGCAGCACCAACATGGCAGTAGCCCACACCACACGATTCACACCCACCCACACCATCACACACAATCACTCACACGAGACACTCAGTCACAGACCACAACTGCAAGGTCTGGAGCTCTGTGATTCAAGACAAAGAACATAGGCTAGAGTTGCTTTCCCGAGTGAAAAGGGTATAGTAGAATCTTCGAACGAACACTATGAATCTGTATGCTCTTGCTTTCCGGGAAGGCAAGTCCGGTCAATCCTTGCATCTCGCCTGATCATCTACTGAGTGAATAGCAACTAGTGCTAGCCGACTGAAGTGACAAGATAGAGATAGCACCGCAGCAGTTGAAGACTTTAGACTTCGACGAGGAGTCGAGGACGATTGGAATGACACTCGACAGCACCGTCCGCAGCACGCACGCAGCAGCACTAGCACGGCAGCAGCCCACACCACACGATCCACACCCACCCACACCGTCACACTCAGTCACTCACACGAGACACTCAGTCACAGACCACAGCTGCGAGGTCTGGAGCTCTATGATTCAAGACAAATAATATAGGCTAGAGTTGCTTTCCCAAGTGAAAAGGGTATAATAGAATCTCTGAATGAACACTACGAATCTGTATGCTCATACTTTCCGGGAAGGCAGGTCCAGTCAGTCCTTGCATCTCACCTGATCATCTGCTGAGTGAATAACAGCTAGTGCTAGTTCCATACCAGCTAGTGGTAGTTTTGTTACATCTCGACCAGCTACCTTTGATGTAGGGGAAAGGTATCGAGTTTCAGTGAAGTCATAGTGTCACACCTCACACTCCCTTGGCCGTCGCCCGTCGTCCATCGTCCTCGACTCCTCGTCCGGTCGTCCCTCCACACTCACAAACCAAAGACGACAGCACAGTCCTCGTTGTGGGTCGTTTGTCTTTGCGAGTGGTCGCGGGCCAGCCCACATTGGCCCGCGGGGCGGGGCGGGCCGGTTTTGCTGACCCGCCAGACTTGTGAGCCATTGCGGGCTAGCCCGTAACAACTCGCGAGCCAGGGCAGGTCAGGGCAGGTCGGCCCATTTGGCCCGCATTACCAGCTCTAAAGGCTCATACCAATTATAGGCCCATTAAGGGTTAAGAAGGCCTAATTAGTCTTTTAAATAGTTTGGCCCAAGTCATTTAGTGTTTATTCACTTATGCCTATTATATTGTTTAAGTTTAAATCTAGATGTGGCAAGGCCTAATTAAGGTATTTAGGCCCTCAAAGAAAAATAAACCCAATTATATTTGAAATTGGGCCCACTTACCTTAATTAATTTGGACTTAATCCATTTAATTTGCCTATTTAGGTTTATTGTGCCCTAATTTAGGTGTCTAGGCCCATCCAAATTCATTTAAGTCCAATTATATTATTTAGGCCCAATTATTTTCCTTATATCTAATTTAGGTTCGATTAGGTTATTTTGATTTATTATGTGAGATCATAATTAACCTAGGTCCATCACGTCTACTTGGTCCTATTTATTATGTCTTAGGCCCAATTTGTTCATTATGCCTAATTTTAACTTCAATTTAGGTCTTTAGTTGACTTTGGGCCCTATTGGATATAAGGCTCATTTAGGTTATCTTTGGCTTATTAATGCTTCCATTTAGGTTATGGATCCTAAAGATGAAATGGGGCCCATTTTTCTTTCAATTTAAGTCCAAATCATCCCAAACCAAAGTTCACTTGTTCCAAATCACTTCTATTCCATAAAACAACATTTAAATCTAATATTCAAGCCTAGAAATTTTCCAAATTTGACCCAAATTTCTAAAATGCCCCTTAGGTGAAATTACATCTCAATTTCAATCAATTCAACTTCAATTAATACTTCTAAACATGGTTTGGCATTCAAACATCATCACATCATCATGTCAACATATTGTGGCTCAATTTAATCCAAACTCAACTCAAATTTTCATATTTACTCATAGATACATATTAAACAATAGTGGTCACATATTTTAAGATTAAGTTACACAAATTCCACCTTAAAACATTCTATAATCTACCTACTACACTTAAGCCTTAAATCATCATACAACTTCAATTTCATTCTGGTTCTCCACTCCAAATATGCTTGAAATGAGTTGGAAATTTTAGAGTATGGTCTTAATTGCCTTGTCTTCATACCTATTTATCAAATGCTAATCAATCTTAACATGAGCACACTATATACTTAAAATCCCCTACCTAAATTACTTTCTAATCCACAAATAATCACACCCATCATCCTTTTTTCATGATTTAACAACCAAATCAAATTTAAAATCAAGAAAACAACCTTAATTTCTATTACATAAGTGGCGGCATGAAAATGGAATAACTACTTATACATTTATTTCATCCAATTATCAAATCAAAGCATCTTAACACCTTCATTTATCAAGATTAACATGCCTAGTTCCAATATAAAACTTGAAATTAATCAAAAACACACTAGATAACCCTGGGATGTGGTAGTCAAAGGAAAGTAGTATGCTAAACTTGTTCAAACATTCATATGCTAACTCTAAACACTTCACATCATCATGAAACTTCCACTTAAGTAAGGATTGTGAGCTTACCTCTAAAGAAGTCTCAAACTCCACACCCAAAAGCAAAGTGACGCCACCAATGGTCTAAGAAAAAGGGTTTTTCTTCTACCTCCAAATGAGTTTTCTAGGATAAATGTCCTTAGTTAGCTCTTAACTTCAAAGGTGATACCTTAGAATTAGCTTAAACTATAGAGATTAAAATAGAACTTGCCTTCCTATGTGATGGTGTCTACGTTAGAGTGTTAGTCCACCTAGAGCCCTCAAGATTCTTCAAAACCTAAGTTTAGCACATCAAATACACTGGGTTAGTCATCATTTATTACTAAAGTTAGGGTTTTAGGATGCTAATGGAAGGTTGAGGTTTTTTCTTTTTTACCCTTCAAAAGTTTTGGAAAAAAGAAGAGAGGGCTAAGGGGGTGGATGACAATTTGTGAGGGTTTAAAAGTGGTTTTAGGAGCTCAAAATCCTAAAGATGGAGAGGGGACCATTTGCGTGTACACCCAATTACATAAAGTTATCAAGTGTTACCTAATTTTTGGCTTTTAAGGCATTTTTTTTTTTTTTACTATTTCATTTCCACTTCAATTTGGCTGGAAATATTTCATCACAAGTCTCCAAATTAGTCTACTAATAGTCTAAAAAAGTTAGCCATCCTTTAATAAAACCGAGCTTTGAGGCATTTTTGGTTATTTAACCCAATTGATCTCTAAACTTTAATTTTCCTTTTTCAATTGACTCCAAATAACTTACTAATGAATTTATTTACCTAATTAAGGTTTGAAACTATATTTAGGGTCTCTAAGCTAATTTGGGTTTAAATTTAATAAAATCGAGTTTAAGAGTAAAAGGTCATTCTGAAAAAATTTAACCTTAAACTTTGTAAATCCCTATTTCCTTTTTAATTCCATTGATCTCATTTATTAATTTGGAACTTTTCAAAAATGGGTTTCTTTATGTAAAAGATGTATGGACCACTTTGAATATGATTGAAATGTTAGGTCAATGAAAGTGGAAAGTGAGATAATGAATAAGGAGGGAGAAGTCGGAGTGAATCAAAGGGAAAAGGGAAGGAAGTTGTAAATTTGTTACTTATATGATGTCCCCTATAGTTCCTATGGCACAAGTCTTCATTTCTCTCTCTCTCTTTCTCTCTCTTTTTCCACATTGCCCTTAGTTAGATTTGAGGAGATTTAGAAGGACAAAGTCTACTCTTGAAATGACAACAAGGAGGAAGAAATTAAGGTAGATATTTTACATGTGTTTAGTATATACAAGTAAGGTTCTAGTTCCATTCTAACAAGATAAGTCATTCTTTTGGTTACTTTAACTAAACAACTTATAGAGTCATTTAAATCCAAATCGAGGTCTTCTTATTTTGTATCGAAGATAAAGATCCAAGAATTTAGAAGTCTCAAAGGTTTCTTGTTTTCAAATCAAACTAATTTACTAAATTTGATTTGAAATATACTTTGTTAGCATAAAATTTTACATATTTTGTCTTATTCAATTCATATCTTATTGATCTAAGATCAACCCAAGTCAACATTAGTCCCATCCAAGTTAACTTAAGCCAACTCAAATAAATCTTGAGTTTACTCAAGTTAACTTCGAATTAACCCAAGTCAACAAAGTCTTCTACCTTCTATTTTTTCTTCATGTGGTAATTTAGTTAGAGTAAAGATTTTGTTTACTTCTAATGTAACTAAGAAATTAGAATTAGTGATAGAATTGAAAATGATAGGTAAAAGAAAAGAAGAGGCGTTGATGTTGATGTGTTATGTATATTGTAATACATGGTTTGCTTGTCTGTTTCAGCTTTTGATTTGTGTTGACTCACATGCCTAATTTCTTTAGTCAAAATTCATCCTTCCATATCTTTTTAAATATCTTGTAGATAACAACTATTGATTCTTAAGTCTAAGTCAATTTGGATCAACTCGAATCAATTAGGATCTCTACTTAATTCAACTCAAATCAACTTAGGTCTTTACTCAAGGCACCAAGTCTACTCAAGTCAACCTAAGTCTCTTTAAAGTCAACTTAACTCCTATTTCCTAAAATATCTAAGCTTAAGATAAGATTTCCTATGTTTAGGGTATTAAAGCATCTTTCTGAGACATAATATCCAGTAAGTATCATGTATAACTTCATTTAGGCTCTTGCTACCTTAAGTATAATTACTAAATATAATATTTTGTTTTTAAAGTATAGCCTCTAATTAATACCAAATATATCTTTAAAAGTTCAAGAGATACCGTATGTCCATTTGTTTATATTTGATGAAAATTATTGCACATAATGGCATATTCCTTATACAATCAATCTCCCTTGTGTAATTGATCTCTCATCATACATGTCTTAATCTATATAAATCACTTCAATGTAATAAATTAGACATCACTTCAACAATATATTTTATTTATTTCTTTTTTCCATACTCTAGTCTCTAGTTCTTCCATACTCTAGTCTCTAGTTCTTTCTTACATAATAGTTTTATTTTAGAATGTGTTATTAGCACGAGTTTACGCTTGATCATTCATTATAATCACAAAATAGAAGTTGTGATGGTTGATTTTTTTCATCTCACCTATTAAATTTTCCATTAGTTTTATTTTATTTGTAATTTTACTACCATGTCAAATCTTACAAAACTTAAATTTTTCACCTTTAATTTTTTGGGTGAGAATTATTCATCTTGGATACTAGATGCTAAATTTTATCTTGATGCAATGGGTCTTGGGAACACCATTAAGAAAGGAAATAATGAATCATTGCAAGGTCATGCTAAGACAAAGATTTTCCTTTTTCACCACATTCACGAAGGATTAAAATCCGAATATCTTACAGTAAAAGATCCACTTGTTCTCTAGAAAAAATCAAAACAAATTTTGACCACTAGAAAACCATTATTCTTCCAAAGGCACATTAAGACTAGATACATTTACGATCGCAAGATTTCAAAATAGTCGGTGAAAAAGAATCCATAAGTTTATATATTATCATACATATGATCTTACCACCCGAATTGGAATAAGAAAGAAGAAAAACAAGAAGGCCAAACTGAAAAAAGAAAGCATGTTAGGAAATCATAAGTTTATTATCGCTGTGGTAGGAATGGACATTGGTCAAATATCTGTCGCACAATAAAACATCTTGTTGATCCATTATGTATCATAATTTGAAGTTATGGTTTTAAAATGATGCCAACTAAGGGTTAGGGTTTCATGGTGGAAGACAAAGTAGTATTTAGATTGTAGTACTAGACAATATAAAGAGTATTGGACAATATAGAACAAAAAAAATAAGATAGTATAACTCTTTTATATCATATTTGGTGTGTACTGTATTAGATAAAAAAATTTTATGACTGTTTTTATAGACAAAATACTGCATTAAACATATATATAAAGTACTAGATAAGGATATTTATGTTTTTGTCCAATAAATTTAATTTTTGTAAAATATAAGCATTTTTTTCAATATTTTTATGATCGTTTTTTTCAATAATCGAGAAAATATACAAACTAAATAAGAAATAAAATATTTTATCTAATATAATATCATAAATTTATGTCAATTAAACAAAGTGATAAGGATGGAGAAGCGTCTAGAACATGTGTTGAGATAGAAGGAAAGCATAAGAACTTGTTACGATTGATGAATTTGTCTGTCACACAATCAAGAATTGGCCTAAGAGTGAGGAACGATAAAGCAGCCCATCGGCCTAGGCTTTGTCAAGCCTAGATCCCAACATATTAGTATAGTCCACAATATCTATTATTATAATACAAAGTAAGCCAAATTGACTAAAATTTGGCCACGTAATTGCTAAGGAATATGAGCATGCGTAATAGTGGGTGACGTGTATCCTCATTCACATGCAACTTAAGTGAAAATATCACAATGTATCTATATCCACTATAAATGTTCTCTGAGCATGAAAAAATCAACAAGAATGCATTTTCCCATGTCTTAGCTTGTATTCAAGCTTTCCTAGTAGTACTGCATCCGGTGCTACTTACTTTACATATGATTTTCATCTTCCCTATCACACCCGCTAATTGCGTTACATTGATTTTCATCTTCCCTACTACGTGATCTTTATCAAGCATCAATGAGGGGGGAAAAAGAGGAGCAAGATGTTGAGACAATGATCTTATAAATGCTACACATTAGGATGTGTCAGATTACTTCGTTATTTCGCAAGAAAAAAGCTGATGATGAGGAATATCTAAATTAATTACACTTGCTTTAATTCTCATTTAGAATAGCAAACATGAGTTGATGCAAATTTTAAATTTTAAATAAAAATGGGTGAATCTTATGTTACTACAAGTTCTGGTAGTAAAATATCAACTGAAGGCTCAAAGGGCCATTATTATCATGTTACCAGAAGGTCCAAGATTTATTATAAACAATGCTTTATTTTCTTCAAAGTCTCAAAAAAGTTTATTGAGTTTCAAAGACATTCATTATAATAGATATCACATGGAAATTGTATAAAAGGGAAATAATGAATACCAAGATTAACCATTTTCTCTTCCAACTTGTATTACACAAGAATTAGTGCAATTGGGATACATGCTACAATAAATTAGAAATATATTGATTCAAAAACCGTTACTGTTCGACATGATCAGTTAAGGCATCTTGGACCAATGATGATGCAAATTTTTTTTGAGAATTCACATAGGCACCCATCGAAAAACCTGAAGATTCTTCAATCTTATGACTTCTCACTATTCTCAAGGCCAATTGCTAAATTAACTATTAAGCCAACATCAGCTAAAGTTGGACCAAATCTCTAACAATTCTCAAGCGTATATTGGCTGATAATCCACTTGCAAAGTATAGCAAATCAACTAGTTGATGCATTAACTAACCTAAAGAGAGCTATTATATTAAATATGCTAGTTGTAAATACTCCTACACAAACCGATGTCTATGAAGGACAATCTGTTAATGAAATACATAATGAGCTTAGAGTACACTAGAAGCATGATAGACCAATAAGTTCAAAAGATCCTCACAAAAAGAAATGAGTAATTGGTCAAGATGAGCCTATCAAAGGTACTCTCGAAGAGTCTAAAGCTATCACAAACAAAATAACTCTAAAAGAAGTCCAAGTACCTGAAATTGATGAAAATGAAGAAATCTTAGTAAGTTATGTCTTTATGGGGAAAGGATTGAGCCAAAGGAAAAAAAGTGGTCAACAATACTTTTATATATACTATAGCACTTAATGTTATGAATAATAATGAGGATCATTAACTACATCCATGATGAATGTTGAAGTAGATGTTGGCTAAAATGGAAAGAGGCAATTCAAGCAAAACTAAACTCACTTGAAAAACATGAAGTCTTTAGACCCATAGTCTAAACACCTGAAGGTGTAATACCTATTGTATACAAATGGGTATTTATACATAATGAGATTAGAAAAATGAAGTTGAGAAATATAAAGCACGATTTGTTGCACAAGGTTTTTCACAAAGATCTAGAGTTGATTATGAGTTCACATAATCTCCCATAATGGATGCAATTACATTTCATTATCTCATTAGTTTAGTAGTGCATGAAAAACTTCATATGCATCTTATAGATGTTTTTACAGGCTATTTATATGATTCCATAAGGATTTAAGATGCCTGCAACATATAATTCAAAATTCTGATAACTTTATTCATTTAAATTTCAAAGATCTCTTTATGAATTAAAGCCATCTAGATGAATTTGGTACAATTGTCTCAATGGATATTTGTTATAATAATGTTATAAAAATGAAAATATATGTCAATGTGTTTTTATAAAGCAAGTAAATTCAAGATTTGCAATTGTTGATGAATATCATTAGAATTCCTAAAGAGGCTCTAAAGGCAATAGATTGTTAGAAAAGGGATGTTTAAATGAAAGATCTTGGAAAAACAAATTTTTGTCTTGACTTGCAAATTGAGCTTTTGAGAGATTGAATTTTCATTCATCAATTAACATATATAGAAAGAGTTCTTAAAAAAATTTACATAAATAAAGCACATCCATTAAGTAGCACAATGATTGTTTGCTCACTTGATGTGAAAAAGGATATTTTTCGTTATTGAGATCATAATGAAGAATTTCTTGGTCCTAAAGCACCATATTTTAGTGCAATTATTGTACTCATGAATCTTGGCAATAATACAAGGCTTGATATAACTTTTGCTACTAACTTTTTAGCTAGGTTTTGTTTGTATCCAACACAAAGACATTAAGGTATAATTGATATAGGTTTGTTGTATGCAAGTGGATATAGACCACAACTCGTTGGTTATGCAAATGTTGGATACCTATTTGATTCACACAATGTCCGATCTCAAATGGGTTATCTATGTTTACAAGTAGTAGTAAAATTGTATCATGGTATTCTACAAAGCATACACTTGTTGTTGTTTCTTCAAATCATGCAAAGATTATAGCAATTCATGAAGCAAGTCGAGAATGTGTATGGTTAAAATCCACGACTCAACAAAATTGAGAGACATGTGGTTGCCTTCCAAAAGGGGGACTGTAATCATACTATACAAAGACAATGCCACATGTATAGCTCAACTAAAAGAAGGATATATCAAAGTAGAAAGACTAAAGCATGTTTTACCAAAAAAAATTTCCACTTATGATCTTAAGAGGAATGGGGATATTGATATTCAACAAATTTATTCAAGTGATAATCTAGCAAACCTATTCACGAAGGAAATACTTATGTCGACTCAGAATTCTTTAGTGATAAAATCAATAAGGAGAGTGTATTGGGAATGATTTACTCTTTTTCCTTCACTAGGCTTTTCCCCCATAGGGTTTTTCTCTAGTATGGTTTTAATGAGGCATATTACTTGTACAATAAACATCCAATGGGAGTGTTATGGGCTCATTCATTATTACAAATATCTATTTATTTGTATTTATTGAGAATTATTACCTTCCTTGTATAATGGAATATGGTATATTCCTTTTACAATGAACCTCCCTTGTATAATTGACTTGGTTAGCATATGTTTTCATCTATAAAAACCACTTCAATGTTACATATGAGATGTTACATCAACGATATATTTGATTTATTACCTCTCTACTCTCTAGTTTCAAATTTTTTTTTTTTGCATAATAATTTTATTTTTTAACAAAAAGTATACTTTCCACCTTTGTTTATAGTAGTAAGTAAAGGAATGGAAAAAAAAATTGTGTTTCCCTTATTTTGTTAATTAGTGTTAGAAAAAGGATTTAAGAAAAAACAAAGTATGTAATAAATAAAATATCTGATTTTATCTTAGTAGAAATCATTCACTCCAATTTTAAAGGAGAAAAAAAAAATCAGCTTTAGAATGATAATTTCAAATAAATGTTATTCGTCCTATATGGTAATGTTCCTTATCTCTCATTATTTTCCTGTTTTTTCTTAAGCAAATCTTTCGAAAATCAATTGTTTAATGATTCATATATTTTAGTGTGAATTTATGACGATGAGGTTGATCTCAATATAGTTAAGTTTGATAAGTTTTTCTTAATTGGTAGCTGGTGATCTATTTTTTAAATTCGATATGATGTACCAGGATATAGAAAGAAAAAACAATTTTAATTAATGAAAAATTGAAAAAAAAAACATAAAAATTTAGAAAACAATTGTTAAAAAATAAAAATAAAATAAAACGTGATATGAACTAAAATAAAAGTGCAATCATTACTTAGCTTATCGACCACCTTGGCCAAGAATGACTAGGTAGTGTACATGTGGTTTGAACTAATTAAGTACAATAATTTTTTTGTTTTAGTAATGGTTGAAAAATATTTATATATTTTTAAAAGTTATAAAAAATAAAAGCATATTTTAATGTTTACGAGATTTATACACATCTGATATAGTTTTAGAATATATTTGCAACTTACTTGAAAAATTGTAGCTTTTCTCATAATTCATAACTTTAATATGCTACGAATTTCATAGCAAAATCCTATTAATTAAACAAACTTACATTATCTGATTAGATTTATGAATTTTAAGTAGATTAATATAATTAAAGGAAAATTAAAAAAATACATCATGAAATAAAACAACATCACGAAAAATAAAGGTGGTCTGTGAATTTTGAGGAAAGTTACATATTTAAAGAAAACCTTCAAAAAACCATGAAATCACGTGAAAAAATAAGAAGAAATGTATTGATTGAGCAATATTATATTTTTTTTAGACGAACTATGAAATGTTGAGAAAAATCAAATGAATGTTAAAAATTAAGAGAAAATTACAAAATATATATATAATTTGAATCTGATTTCCAGGAAATTAAGCAAAATTACTAATTTTAAGAACATTATAAAGTTAAAGCAAATAATGTGCCTATGAGGAAGATCCTAGGCTGGTCAAGCTCACAAAGAACTCCACCAATAAAGTCTTGGGAAACGGTCATTGACCGCATGAGCAATGAATATCTTTATGGGTTTTAAATAAGTTGAGTAGTAATTAAGAATATAGATGACTCCCATTTAGATATGACTCAACAAGAAAGATCGAACTACACTCAGTCTATTTGCTATAATTCACAAAAAAAATCAAACAGTTTTGCTTACCATAATCAAACAAGACCGATAAGGACAAGGGGTTTTTGAATCAATAGAAATCAATCAAGAAAAAATTCACTAACTTATCAAAGATTGTTTACCTAGTAGGGTTACATAATATTTATAAATACATCCTACAGTATTATAAGGATAGAAAGTAAAATGATAAGGAAATAAAATAAGCCAATACTAAAATCATATAACTATCGAATATCTAATTTTCTAGAATATAGATATCTATGTATTCAGCCGAATCTTTATATATTTTCACGTATCATTAAGTCATCATTAAGTCAAAAGCCATCAATTGAAAAATACCTTCCTTAATTTCAAAAGCATCTTCCTTTGATTTCATCTCGTTCTAAAGTTCTCACCATTTTACTCATTTCAAAACTCAAAATGATGAAGCATAAAAATATCTTTGAGCACTTCTTCTTCATATAACAAAGAAGCAACTAACATTCTTTGAACCATATTATTTAAGCTCTATGATCTCGATCTAGTTATAGGTCCACTACATGCACACTTCTAACCTTTATTGCATCGAAGCTCTCGCTTCTTTTTCTGATTCCATCAGCAGAGTCATAAATTCTTTTTCTGGAAGTGATGTTGTGCAAACTAAGAACAATTACGAACATAAAGCACAGTCATAGAAAATGGCAAATTGTAAATTCGTCTCCAAGACTCTTGTCAAATGTAAATTATAGCGCCCCAAAATTTAGACTTAAAAATTTACTAAAATGTTCAATTTCTTGCCCAAAAGTAACTTCTTGTATTCTTACAAGAACAATAAAATATTTCAAGTCCTCTAACAAGAAAACGATACAACTTTCAACAGCAAACATTATTGCATGATTCTGTGATGCTACTCTAATTATAAATCACTCTTCCTGAGACTACCCATTTCAGAATGCTCTTTAAGCATTTAATCCTCCTACTTTATTATCCAATTTTCTCAATTTTGGAAAATGTTGAATAAGTGATGAGCTCGAGGACCAATAAGAAGCCTGTACCTATCTCCACCAAATCAAGCAATGGTTTCAAAAATACACATAAAAATAGCAATATTGCAATACCTCATATGAGTCTACAAAAGGATATTGCGCTCATGCATTCATAAAATTTAATACATAGATTATTCATATGTTTTCAAAACTTTATATTAGACACTGACTATAAATATAGAATCGATAAATGATTTAATAGGATGTATAAGGATTATCAAAACCAGTTGCTCACATTCACAGCGTACGACCACGATACAGCAGGTGAAAAGCTCGAAGCACCAACACAATTTGGCGAGAATCCCATCCGCATCTAAAGAGTGACTCAAAGGGCTTAATCTCAAAGCCCCAAAGGGCTCAACCGGTGTCACAATACCGGGTTTGGTTTGAAATGATATTCTTACTTATCGATTCAAATTGTAATTGCCTTTGCGACCATGGTCACCCAAGGGTTGTGACCAGTTCAAGCTCAAACCAACCTTTGGCTGGTTCCATGGACATTCTCCATTCTTTCAGTTATCTTCTTGTATTTAGTTAGTTAGTTTTCATTATTTTAATTAGTCCCGCTAATTTCCTTCAGTCATTTATTAGGGGTATTTTCATATTTCTAGTTTCCATTTTCGTGTATTTGCTTAGTTATTAGGATATCTTTTTATTTAAAGTCATTTCCTTTCATGGTTATCTAGGGTTTTGTTAAGAGCCTATATATAGCATCTTATGTACCAAAATATTATTATTGAATGAATGAATTGTTGGTATCATTAAACCTTTGTGGTTGCTATGGGTTGCTAAGATGTGTGCTCTCCTAACTCACGAATATTGAGGGTTTTTACTTTCTTTTTTCATCAAGTTCTTATCAATCTAGTTTAGATCATGATGAAGCTTATTGATTGGATATACAAGTCATATCAAATTCCTTTTAATGCCCATCAAAGTTATATAAGTCTTGCATAATATGGATCTATTATTTGATCATGAACTAGCTCAATTTCAATTTTCATTAGTAATATCAAATATTAATTCGATCCATATATCTTTTATTTCCATTTTACTAAGTTACTAAAAAAAACTTTAAAAACACCCCTTTTGCTATTTATTAGAATTGAAAAACCTTATATCCAAGATTCTCTATCAAAGAAGCAAGAAAATACAAGTTAGGACACAGTAAGGTTAACCCTTAGGCTTATGTGTGGTCAACTAAGCTACTAGGAAGGTAAGAGGGGACTAGGCCACTAGGCCAGTTAATCACTTAATTGAACCAACTACCTCGATCCACCCTAAACAATCCTTAGTTGATTGGGTAGTCCCTATAAGTGTTTGAATTTGTTATAAGGAGGTCTAATTAAGCAAGTAAGTGGGAAAACAAGTAATAGACCTAGGAATGATAATATTTAGTGTGTAAAATATTAATTTATGACATGTTACAAGATTTAAGATTTGATTTGGTTTGATATCAAGAGCTTAAGTGGGTACTAGGTACATAAATTACTGCTTATACATTGTTTAAGCATGCAAGATTACATTTTTAAAATAAATATTATCTTATGTATAATATGCCAGTTATGAGAAACCATTATAGTATGACAAATAAATTTGGATATGAGATCTTGGAACCTCTTGGTTTATTTGGTTGTGATCTTGGAACCTATGGCTTCACCTATTTAAATGAGATCTTTAGATTCAACATTTTATATAAGGTCTTGGAATTTTCGTATTCAACATCATATAAGATCTTAGAATTTGTAGATACAATTTGCTAATAAATTTGGTTTTAAAAGGAAAAATAATAAAATAAAGCATTTTTACAAATTATATTATAATATGTAATTTCAGAAGTTCTTTCTTTTTTTATATTCCATTTTTTATTGGATCATTAATATATTTCAATAATTTTTTTCTTAAATCATATTATTGCAATATATAGTTTTGTAAGTTTTTACCTTTTCATACTATGGATTTTTATCCATTAAATTTATTCATGGTATTTATTCATGGTATTATTATTGTCATTACTATTATTTAATGTGAGCATAAGGGTTGATTGTAGGATTAATAGCATTTATTTGCATTAACATTTAGCATGCAAGTAGATGGTTGTATTGTGATGTCAAGTTTCTCTATCTCTCAATTCCATTTTTCTATGAATTCATATTCTTTCAGATGCTTAGGGTCAAAGAAATAATTTGAAGATGTGATAATGGTGGTTTCAGGGGAAATATGATTTTAAAAGGTAATAAATTTCATTATCTAATTTATTAGTGTTTTTAAAAAATAATCTTTTTTATATACAATCTTATTCTTGTGATGCTATATCAAAGTACATTTATTTTAAAAGATTTATAAACTTTTTTTTTTCTTTGTATTAGTGCAAAAAAATGGATCTTTATATATGTGAACAGGAAGTTTAAGGATCTCCACACCTCATATGAATGGATTTTGTAATGTATTTGACTTTTCATATTTATTTCACAATCTTCAACTTATCTTTTTATTTTATTTGATATATTTACAATTTGCTCTTAGATGTTTTTTGTTTATTCGGATGGTAACTTGATGAAGAGAATTTTTTAAGAGGACCATCGTAATAATTTATAAATGCAAGGAATTGAAGAATCACCTAATGAAGTTGTTGTTATTGATGCTTCTTACGCTACTATATTTAAAAAAAAAAAAATTGAATTATTAGCTTAAAGTTACATAGCACCATGGTGAATTGAAAGGCACCATTTTCCTTGTGTAGCTTGCGGTAAATTATTATTCTAATCCTTTCCTTAGATATGAATGTAATAATTAATAAATGCATTGCATTGAAGAATCATAAAAGATATAATTATTTTTATATTTTATTCTAATGTATTTCGAAGAAGTTTAAATTATTAGATTATGGAAAGCATGGCAAATTAAAAGACACTATTTTCCATGCTTTTCTTGTGGGTTAATTGCTATTGTATTCTTTTTATGATATGATGAAACTATATAATGTTATTTGTGGATTTTTTTAAATATTATTATTATTATTATCTTATTTCAAATGTGTGCTTAATAACCGAATAAGTTGTATAAAATTAACATTAAATAAACAAACAACTTGATGGAAAGAAAGAAGTATAAATCAAGAATTTGGTAAATTGCATTCTAAAGATATAACCAATTAAAAATGTATTATTGACGCATCATATTTTATGAAACCTATAATAACTATTAAAAGTTTTCTTTTAGCATTTATAGATTCCTTGAATTTGGACTATAATTTTATGTGAACAATCTTATTTGTTTATGTTTACTTAAAAATTACAATTCAATATTGCATTGCTTTGAGTTGTGATGGGCGTTTTGTATTGATTAATTATTGTCATTAATTAGCTAATGTTATTAATTAGTTATTATTATTTGCCATAATTATTTAATATTCCAATTCACTATTTCATCTCCTATTAATTAATTTAGTTGATAATTAAGTTTAAAAAAATTAATAAAGAAACACATATACAATATTAAAGGATAAGATCTTTCTCTTTCCAAATTATTCATGTATAATCTATATAAATAGCTTGACAACGTATGGACATAATGTTTAAAACAATGATGAATAGGAAATGTTTTATATAATATTTTAAATCATTTAAGTAAATTCATTATTAAGTAATTTTAGAAACACCTATCTTATCATACTTTCATCTATGCATTATGTAGGCTTTTTAACGAGTTATGATATTAAATTAAAAAACATTGTGTGTATGTTATTTGCTGATTAGTGTGGTTGATGAATTAGTGTATCTATTTAAGCTTGCATGCAATATGACATTGAATCAATGTATCTATTTAAGCTTGTATGTGGTATGACATTTATGTATGTATGGGTAGTATCTCTATATTCGTTTCATAACTCATTCATGTTGGTCAACTACTTTTGATGTTATAAGTTAAATCTATAAGTAAAGTTCACTAATTGAGAGTTTAAAAAGATTTATTTTCCAAATTTACTATCAAAGAGTTAGATAATGGTTTTAAGACTTGTATACTCTTAGTGTGGTAAAAGTATGCAGTGAAATTGTCATACCTTGATCTTAGAGCATGACACTTTACTTGCTAAGAACCTTCCCTCCCTAGAAAAACTACAAAATTGCAAGATGACATCACAAGCTCCACACCATTTGATGGAGAATTTTTATATGAAGTTTTGGAGCATTATAAAGAAGTGCAAAGTCAATATCCACATCATAGTTTGCTTGATTTAGTTGATAGTCCAAAGATTATAAAGGAATTCACATTGTGGTAACCCACTCGACCTTTCCTTAGATACAAATGATAAAGGACAATTATAAATTTGTATAACTTAGTTACCTCAATACTCTAACTAGAGCACTTGTATTATAATTTGTTTTTTAATGAAAGCTTTTATTATAAACTTACTATTCAAAACAACACATCACCACTAATGAATATTCTTTCATTTAAGTTGCAACAAAAAGCTCAAGTAAAAGGTATATTAGTAGATTTAAGGAAAATTTTTTACTATCACATAGAAATCTAATAAATTATTGTCGAGTCTAATTTTTTATTTCCCATTTCTAATCCGATCTATACTAGACCATATGCTCATCTAATGTAGATCCTCGACTTGAGTTAGGAATTTCGTTTTGTTTTGGAGTCGCCACCTAACTGTTGTTGGGAAAAATTGAATTAGGACTAATTGAGCAGATTAGTCCTAATTTGGACCACTAGTCAGCGTGATTTCCTCTTCTCGTTTTTTGTGAAAAGAGGAAAGGGGAAAAATCAGAGTTTTTGAGTTCGGAGGCTAACCTATTAAAACCTTAAGGTTACCACCCTAATCTCCTAAAATCTTAACCTTATCTAGAAATGTCTTTTATTTTTGTTGTCTTTTATTTTTGTTTTTGAATGAATTATTCTAGGAAAATGATTTTTATTCCTTTTTTAGGATTGCCCTAAATGGGTGCCTACGTACCTGCTATTCAGGATCAAACAAGCTGTAGTTCGCTTTTCCTGAAAAATTTTAATGTGTTTGTGAATTTCAATTGTGAAATTTCTTTCGATTTATGTTTTTACCATTTTAGGATTTTTCTAAAAAATCTAATCCTAAGCTTGATGATTTAATTTTTTTTGAAAATAATAATTTCAAGGAAAAAATACCAATTTTGGGTTTATTTAAGAAAATGATTTTTCTAAGTGATAAAAATTTCATTTTTTCCTATTTTTCAACTCATTTCTATTATTATAAATTTTTATTGATTTTTATGAATTTTCATAATTTTTTATTAATTTTTAATTTTTTATTAGTTTTTATTAATTTTTCATAATTTTTATAATTTTTTATTTTTATTGAAAAATTTTCTCCTAGATTTTTATCTATCCTATTTTAAAATCTAAATTATTATTATTATTTTTCTAATATTTTTATTATTTTCTTTATAAATTTTCTACATTTTATTATTTATTATTATAATTATTATTTTTATTTTTATCATTAAATCCTAAAAAAAATTCTAATTTCTAACATTTTTCTATTTATTGAATTATAAAAAACAAATAAGTAAATAAATAACAAACAAGTAAATAAATTAATTTGAAATAAATAAAATAACTAAATAAATAAAATATAATAAAAAAATCAGAAAATCCGACTTACCTGGATCCAGGTCGGTGCGCGGGTCGGGTCGGTCAGGTTGGATCGGGTCGATGCAGGTCAGGTCGGGTCGATCAGACGCGGCGGTTGGGAGTGCTCTTAGACGGCATTCCGGTGGCCTTTCGAAGCGGTTGAGGTGTTGATTCCTAGGTTTTTGGGAGTGAGGAACTCAACTGTGGCGGTGGTTTGCTTCAGAAACGCCTCTTGGTGGCTGCTCAACACTTGATCGGTGGTCGCGGTTTTGAAGAACTCCGGCGAGGCTTCGATTCTCTCTTTTTTCTCACTTTTGATCCATGCTTCTGCTTCTCCACTTCATCCTCTATTTATAGGCGTTCAAAATCGAGCTGGATAAGCTTGGATTTCCACCGATTGAAGCAAATCGGATTTGCGGTTAAAAACCCATCTCCGATTTGTGCAAATCCATTGGTTTGTTGCGATTTGATTCATATTGGATGATGTTTATCTTATTTCTGTTGAAGATCCGTTGGATTTGTGCAAAAAATCAAATCAAAACGGCTGAAATTCGGATTTTTCTCCTTGCCGGCGATCTCAGACAGAGGTTGAAAACAATCATGCGCCCGGCGCGTGCGTTTGCCCTAGCCAATCGGATGCTGACACGTGTCCCAAGCAAAGAAAAAATTTGCAAAATGCGGATTCTGCTTCCCCCGTGTTTCGAACCCCTGACCGAGCCCACTCCTGCGCGCGCTTGACCCTGGTCCGGACTAGCTGAGCTAACCCACTTTCGCGATTTTATTTATTTCGTAATTTACATATATGCAATGCGATTTTTTTATTTTTTTTTGTATTTTTTGGAATTTCAAAATTTTGTAAAAAATATTTAATCCTTTTTATTGCCATTTCTGCAATTATTTTCCAAAATTGATGTATTTTCCTATTTATTTTTATTTTTGAACATTTTTCCTCTTTTTGCTAAATTAGAGGAAAAAATGAAAAAAAATGGAAATTAATTATTTTTTATTATTATTGATTATTAGGGCAAAAATAGGGTGTTTACAGCTGCCCCTCTTTGTAGTAAAGTTTGAAAAACTTAACTACAAAGACAAGAAAGACGCCATTTTTTGCCTCTTGATTAAATGGATAACGCTTTGATTTGGCTGGTTATCTAGAATTGAATTTCTAGTAGGAAAATGCTTCATGAGCTAATAATCTCACGAGTCTTTTATGATGGTTGGTATTGCTTAGGATTGGTCCTAACAATCTAGAGTAATGTATCCTCCCAAAAAGTTCTCTATGGGCTGACTAATTGGCGAGAGGAAATATCTCAAGCAATGTTTAGGAGTATAGGATAGCTGATGATAGGAAGCGTCTTATTAAACTAGCAACCTTTAAGAGAAGATTATCTTAGGAAGCGCTCTTATGAGCTGGCCACCTGTCAACAGAAGCGTCTGACTAGACTAGCGACTGTTTGGAAAAATACCTTCGAAGAGTACTCCTATGAGCTGACTAATCGGTCATCAAAATTGAAAAAGTGCTCTTATGAGCTGACTAATTGATAGATTCGAAAAGTACTCCTCTGAGCTAACTAATCGATAGATTCGAAAAGTTCTCTTCTTGAGCTAACTGATCGATAGATTCGAAAAGTGCTCTTCTTGAGCTAACTGATCAATGGATTCGAAAAGTGCTCATCTGAGCTAACTGATCGATAGATTCGAAAAGTGCTCCTCTGAGCTAACTTTAAGAAAAGATGTCCAGGAAAGTGCCCCTTCGCGGGCTAACTGACCTATAGCGAGAGGACAAATAATATATGGAACGCTCTCTTCCCTCTTCATCTTTCTGCCCTAACACGCATCCCATGGATTCAGGGAGTATTGTGAGGTATAAGAATAAGGGCTTCCCTTGCTTTGAGACTATCAAGACTGGAGGTTTTATGAGATAGTCTTTGATCGTCCTAAATGCTTCTTCGCATTCGTCATCCCATTCTACTGCGGCATTCTTTTTCAACAGATGGAATAGTGGCCGGCACTTATCTGAGAGCTGTGAGATAAAGCGAGCTATGTAATTTAACCTTCCCAACAAACCTCTTACTTCTTTGACAGTGCATAGGGAAGGTAGCTCTAATATAGACTTTACTTTGTCAGGGTTGATTTTGATGCCTTCCCGGCTTATAACAAACCCTAACAATTTGCCCGTTGTGACCCCGAAAGTGCACTTCTCCAGATTTAACTTGAGCTGGAATTTTCTCAATCGTTTAAACAATTTTCTCAGGATATCCGTATGGCTCTCTTCTTCTTTAGACTTAGTTATCATGTCGTCGACGTATACTTCGACTTCTCGATGCATCATGTCATGAAGTATCGCGACCATGGCTCTCTGGTACGTTGCCCCGGCGTTTTTCAAACCGAAGGGCATGACTTTGTAACAGAAAGTTCCCCATGTTGTGATGAAAGTCGTTTTGGTTTTATCTTCTTTAGCCATTTTTATTTGATTATATCCTGAGAAACCGTCCATAAATGAGAAAAGATGGTTTCCTACAGTGTTGTCCACTAGAACATCAATGTGAGGTAAGGGGAAGTTATCCTTTGGCGTAGCTTGGTTTAAGTCCCGGAAGTCTACGCATACGCGTACTTTTCCGTTCTTTTTCATAACGGGGACTATATTCGCTACCCATTCTGGGTAATCAGACACTTCGATGAACCGTACTTCTAGTAGTTTCTTAACTTCTTCCTTGATCTTTAGTAAGATGTCAGGCCTAAATCTTCTCAATTTCTGTTTTTTAGGTTTGACATCTTCCCTTGTAGGAAGCCTATGAACCACTATTGATTGGTCTAGTCCTGGCATGTCACCATATGACCAGGCGAACACATCTGCATATTCAGTCAACAGTTCAGTCATTTCACACTTTTGCTCGGCACTTAAACTGGTTCCGATTTCGAGGTTTTTAGGTTTTTCCATGCTTCCTAGATTTACTGTCTCCACAGGCTCGTCGATTGAAATTCCGCTTTGTTCATGTTTTTGCCAATTTTCTTGTATTATTTCGTGGTCACAGATATCGCCTCCAACAACTGACCCAGCAGCGTTGGAAACGATATCAGCGTTTTTATTTTCTACCTGCGCGAAATGTCCCTAATGTTCGATGGTAGGAGATCTGGGTGAAGTAAAATGAAAGCAGATATATATAAGTAAGACAAACTGTAATTTATTGAATTATGTAAAGAAGTCTCAATAAAAATCATTTAACAATCGTTCCCTATCCTTGAGCTGACCTAGAGCTATCAATAGGATAACAGAACCAATTATTGAGAGTTGGATGCTGTTTGGACGTGCGAGGGGTTGGGCTCCCATTGTTGACGTCATCTTCGCTTATCCTTGGCTCTTGAATGATAGTTACTTGTTTGAATGATTGTTGGAGGGGTGGAAAACGCATCTTAGTGTCGCCATTGTTGCCACTGTCTGCCATTTTGAACGGGTACGGATTGGGCTTCTTGGATGGTTCAGTTGCTTAGGAGCTATTTTGATACCTGGCGTGCATTTTTTCTTTTTTAGTATAATGTATGCAAATGTGATGCATGTGTCACGTGGATGCTAAAAATAAAAAAGGGGCTAACAATTGATTGATGATGTATATTGAAACTTTATTTTTATTAATATTGGAAACCTTGGAGTTCGATACTTTAAAAAAAAAAAATGAAAGAGTACAATGATAAGGTGAACCAGTGAGAGGATGGGCCATATTTTCTACTGGATGAAGGCCTGCTCCTCTAGGTTGTATAAGGTGAACCAGTGGTCTAATACCAATTTCGTATCCAAAGGTTTGCACACTCGGACTTCTTTGCGGAGGAGGTGGTCAACTGCGGTACTAGCCATCTATTATAACAGAAATTTCCTAATTACAACCATAACTATTATAACATTACAGGGAAATAGATCTGAACTCCATGAACAAAAAATATTACATCATCATTGTAAACACCCCATTTTTGCCCTAGGAGTCAATAATTTTCAATAATAATCAATTTTCAATTTTTCCATTTTTTCCCTAATTTAGCATAAAATAATAAAAATGTTCAAAAAATAAAAATAAATAGGAAAACACTTCAATTTTGAAAAATGATTTCGGAAATAGCAATAATGAATAATAAACAATTTTTACAAATTTTTGAAATTTCAAAAAATATAAAAAAATAGAAAAATCGCATTGCATATATGTAATTTGCGAAATAAATAAAATCGCGAAAGTGGGCTAGCCCAGCTGGTCCGGACCATGGCTAAGTGCGAGCGCGCGGGGGGGGGGGGGGGGGGGGGGGGGGCTCGGTCAGACGTTCGAATCGCGGGGGAAGCAGTTTCCGCGTTTTGCAATTTTTCGACTTATCCAGGACACGTGGCAGCATCTGATTGGCTGGAAGAAACGCATGCGCCGGGCGCGTGATCGTCTCCTACCTCGAGCCCGAGATCGCCGGCGAAGAAAAAATTCGTATTTCGGTCGTTTTGATTCGATTTTTTTGCACAAATCCAACAGATCTTCAACAAAAATAAGATAAACATTATCTAATTAAAATCAAATCGCAACAAATCGTTGGATGGGCACGAATCGGAGTTGGTTTTTCAACCGAAAATCCGATCAGCTTCAATCGGAGGAAATCCGAGCTTATCTAGCTCGATTTCAAGCGCCTATAAATAGAGGAGGAGATGAGGAAGCAAGAACACAGATCAGAATCGAGAGAGAGAGAGAAAAGAGTGTAGATCGGAGGAAACCCAAAGTTGCGACCGCCGATCGGAGTTGAGCCACCGTAAGGAAACGTTCTGGGAGTAAACCGCCACCACCATCGGATTCAGCACCCTCAAGAAGCTAGGATTCGACACTTCACCCGCCGCAAAGGACCGCCGGAACACCGTGAACGAGCCAACCCCACCGCCGTGTCCGACCGACCCGACCAACGCACCGACCCGGATCCAGGTAAGTCGGATTTTCCGGATTTTTTTTATTTTTATTTAATTAATTTTGTTTATTTATTTTTTCCGAATTAATTAATTTATTTATTATTTGTTATTTAATAATTTATTTATTTATGTTTTATTTTTAATAAATAGAAAAATGTAGAAATTAAATTTTTCTAGAATTTAATAATGTAGAAAAATAAAAAAAATATAGAAAAATAATAAAATTAGGAAAATAAATCATAAAATTTTAGATGTCAAATAGGATAGACAATGAACAAAATTCCCAAAAAATCACAAAAAAATCACAAAATTTTCCAAAAATCACGAAAATCAACAAAAATTCCCAAAAACCACAAAAATCCCCAAAAATTCTCAGAAATCACAAAAATAACAAAATCATCAAAAGTCATAAAAAATCATAAAAAGATAAATAAATAAGTTTTAGCACTTAGAAAAATCATTTTCGTCAAATAAATCAAAATTGGTGTTTTCCCTATAAAATCATTTTTTTTCAAAATAAAATCAAGCTTAGGCTTAGAGTTTTAGGAAAAATCCCAAAAATGTTAAGAACATAAATCGAAAGAAATTTCAAAATTAAAATTCACCAATACACTAAAGATTTTCATAAAAGCGAGCTACGGCTTGTTTGATCCTGAGTAGCAGGTACGTAGGCACCCATCCGGGTCAACCCATAAAATAAATGAAAAATCCTTTTTCTGAAATAAATTCAAAGACATAACAAAAATTAACAGAAACACAATGAAACACATTTCTAAAGATGAACAATTTTAGGAGATTAGGTGGTAACCGTATAGGTTTTAATTGGGTTAGCCTCCGAACTTAGAAACTCTGGTTTTCCCTTTTTCTCTCTTCTCATAAAAACGAGAAGAAGGAATAACGACGACTAGTAGTCCAAATTAAGACTAATCCGCTCCTTTAGTCTTAATTCACTTTTTCCCAACAACAGTTGGGTGGCGACTCCAAAAATCAAACGAAATTCCTAACTCAAGTCGAGGATCTAGATTAAATGAGCATAGGGTTTAGTTTAGATCGGATTAGGAATGGGAATTCAAAAATTAGACTCGACAATCATCAATTGTCAACCCATGACGTTATGTATGCAAATAGGTAGGTTCTAACTGGTCCCCAAGCTCTATGGCCTCCTGCATTCTCGAAGAAATGGATCTCAGGCCATACCGAAGCATTGGGTGGGGTAGCCTAATCGGTCTCGAACGGTGATCATATCACTTCGCCCGAAACCTACATAATGGTCCCCCCGTCTTAGGGTCTTATGACGGCCCAGGTTTGACCGTATCTATTCACACAATTGTATGTATGCAGACCCAACAACAAAAGTAAAATAACTGAATCATAAATTTACCTAAATCCCTGAAAGGTTAACAACAGAACAATAATCGAAAGACATTTCTTAAAAAGGAGTAATTTGAGGAGATCCAGGTGGCTAGCCTACTAGAGAATTTGGTCCCCAATGGAGTCGCCATCCTGTCGAGTCTAATTTTTTATTTCCCATTCCTAATCCGATTTATACTAGACCATATGCTCATCTAATGTAGATTCTCGACTTGAGTTAGGAATTTCGTTTTATTTTGGAGTCTCCACCCAACTGTTGTTGGGAAAAATTGAATTAGGACTAATTGAGCATATTAGTCCTAATTTGGACCACTAGTCAGTATGATTTCCTCTTCTCGTTTTTTGTGAAAAGAGGAAAGGGGAAAAACCAGAGTTTTTGAGTTTAAAGGCTAACCTATTAAAACCCTAAGGTTACCACCCTAATCTCCTAAAATCTTAACCTTATCTAGAAATGTCTTTTATTTTTGTTGTCTTTTTATTTTTGTTTTTGAATGAATTATTCTAGAAAAATGATTTTTATTCCTTTTTCAGGGTTGCCCCAAATGGGTGCCTACGTACCTACTATTCAGTATCAAACAAGCCGTAGTTCGCTTTTCCTGAAAAATTTTAATGTGTTTGTGAATTTTAATTGTGAAATTTCTTTTGATTTATGTTTTTACCATTTTAGGATTTTTCTAAAAAATCTAAGCTTAAGCTTGATGATTTAATTTTTTTAAATAATAATTTTAAGGAAAAAATACCAATTTTGGGTTTATTTAAGAAAATGATTATTCTAAGTGATAAAAAATTCATTTTTTCCTATTTTCCAACCCATTTCTATTATTATAAATTTTTATTGATTTTTATGAATTTTCATAATTTTTTTATTAATTTTTCATAATTTTTATAATTTTTTATTTTTATTGAAAAATTTTCTCCTAGATTTTTATTTATCCTATTTTAAAATCTAAATTATTATTATTATTTTTCTAATATTTTTATTATTTTCTTTATAAATTTTCTACATTTTTATTATTTATTATTATAATTATAATTTTTATTTTTATCATTAAATCCTAAAAAAAAATTCTATTTTCTAACATTTTTCTATTTATTGAATTATAAATAACAAATAAGTAAATAAATTAATTTGAAATAAATAAAATAACTAAATAAATAAAATATAATAAAAAAATCAGAAAATCCGACTTACCTGGATCCAGGTCGGTGCGCGAGTCGGGTCAGTCGGGTCGGATCGGGTCGAAGCAGGTCAGGTCGGGTCGATCGGACGCGGCGGTTGAGAGTGCTTGTTAACGGCATTCTGGTGGCCTTTCGAAGCGGTTGAGGTGTCAATTCCTAGGTTTTTGGGGGTGAGGAACTCAACTGTGGCGGTGGTTTGCTTCAGAAACGCCTCCTGGTGGCTGCTCAACACTTGATCGGTGGTCGCGGTTTTGAAGAACTCCGGCGAGGCTTTGATTATCTCTTTTTTCTCACTTTTGATCCATGCTTCTGCTTCTCCACTTCATCATCTATTTATAAGCATTCAAAATCGAGTTGGATAAGCTTGGATTTCCACCAATTGAAGCAAATTGGATTTGTGGTTAAAAACCCATCTCTGATTTGTGCAAATCCATTGGTTTGTTGCGATTTGATTCCTATTGGATGATGTTTATCTTATTTCTGTTGAAGATCCGTTGGATTTGTGCAAAAAATCGAATCAAAACGGCCGAAATTCAGATTTTTCTCCTTACCGGCGATCTCGAACAGAGGTTGAAGACGATCACGCACCCGGTGCGTGCGTTCGCCCCGGCCAATCGGATGCTGACACGTGTCCCAAGCAGAGAAAAAATTTGCAAAACGCAGATTCTGCTTCCCCCGCGTTTCGATCCCCTGACCAAGCCCACTCCTGCGTACGCTTGACCCTAGTCCGAACCAGCTGAGCTAGCCCACTTTCGTGATTTTATTTATTTCGCAATTTGCATATATGCAATGCGATTTTTTTATTTTTTGTATTTTTTGGAATTTCAAAAATTTGTAAAAATTATTTAATCCTTTTTATTGCCATTTCTGCAATTATTTTCCAAAATTGATGTATTTTCCTATTTATTTTTATTTTTTGAATATTTTTCCTCTTTTTGCTAAATTAGAGGAAAAAATTGGAAATTAATTATTTTTTATTATTGTTGATCATTAGGGAAAAAATGGAGTGTTTACAATTATCAACATAAAAAAAGTCAACAGATTATTACTCTACAATATAAAGTACAAACTATATATTTTTTATGAAGTAAATATTTCTTAGAAACTAGAAAGTATCTCTAGTCTCCCAAATTTTTGCAATGTCCCTAAACTAGAAATAATCAGTGAAACTATAGTTAAAGTATCACAACTAATCCACATCTTTAGTTAGTGAAAGAAAAAGAAACCTAGAGTGAAAAAAAATATATAATATAGCAAAAAAAGATATGGCAAGTACTCAAATCCTAACCACAAACACACAAACACCCACTTTTAACTTGAGTTTTGTTGCTCCAATCAGAGTGAAGAACACAAATCTTTCAACTATGGTGATGTTTAAGTTAGGCAAGTGTCTATTCTAAAAAGTAAGGCTAACTTCAAACCTACTAGTAAATCATGAAAAAAAAAAACTAAAAATCTTAAACTAGAGACTATTTGGAAGCTACAAGAATAGATAGGTAGTAAATCTCTTACTTTTAATTGTAATTTGTGACTTGGAAAGAAGAAATTTAAGAAAAGTTAATAGATTGAGAAGGAGAAGAAGAGAGATTATGAGGAAAAAATGCATAGTGAATAGAGTAGTATGAAAATTGAAACCCAAAGTCTAAATTAGTATCTACTAAGTGTGTAAGTGACACTAAGAATAAGAAATGAAAAAAAAATGTGTACATATTATTAATACTAAACGAGTTCACAAATTGAATCTAGGACTTGTTTAAGAGATCTATGTAATAAATGAGTTCATAAATAATCTAAAAACCAAACACGGACTCTATCTCATCTCAAGGTTACCTTAGACGTAACAACCTACCTACACTATACAAAAACCTAAGAATAACCCCCTTGTTATTTAGAGATTTGCCACATAGTATACAAGGTATACTCACATCCAATTACTAACAAAAGAACAATAATAATTATATAAAGTCACATCTCATAATAACATAATACGAGACCTAAGCCTTATAAAATACCCAATGGGTAATAGTAGATACCAACAGTCAATAGTAATCTACGGTAGTCTAAATATCTACTTAATATTAATAAAACTCATAACATAATATGGAGAGTCCATAAAATTAACACATCTCTCATGCTCCCGCAATACTAACCTTTAACATAATCTATCTTCATCCTTACCATCATTCCCAATACTAACCTCTAACATATGTCTCCTATGCTTTATCTAAATAGGCTCTCGCAACAAAGACATACTATTAAGGATACCATTGGGGTAGGTTTGAGAAGGGTTTTGCAAAACTTGAACTTGACTTAATACCTTGTGAGGCTTTCCAAAACCTACCCTAGAAACTTATAGGGTTTTTACTCTATTCCTAAAATTTGCTCTTATAAGGTTTTCTTGAACCCGTTAACAACCTAACCTGACTTGCTACACCATAAAATCAATTTTTCCAATTAGAGACAAGAGAATCAGAGAGAAAAGTGAGAATGTGATAGAGTTTCTTCTCAAAATATGATACTTTATTAATTATTATTTTTATATACTTATTTATAGTATAGTATATAGTATTATGCAAGTTATATATATATATTTAATTGTGTTTGAGTTTTTCATCAAGTTTTTTTTTTTTTTTGTAAATTCTAAAACCTGACCTGAAATCTTATAGGTTTTCAAAACCACTCCCAAAAATCATTCCAAAATCTTACAGAGTTTTTATTGGATTGAGCGAGTTAGGTATTATATAATGACTCACTTGGTAGCATCCCTACACACTATAAGGTTGTAACTACAACTAGTTTAGTAAAGTATTCCTCATACTGTACCATTACGCAATAACAAGCACGTTAATTATACAAGCACATAAATGCATGACATGCATATGAAATGTAACAACTTATACAACTATTGGAAAGCTGTATATAGCATGAATTTATGCCCTCCATAGCCAGGGTTAGGAAATGACAACCAATATGTCAGCTCTAGGCTCTAATCACCCTTGGCAAAATTTCACAATACTTTATGTTTAAAACTTTTCAATAAGAAATTAAAGTAGTAACAAATATATACTATATACATATGCCCAAAGGGCTCTGGATGTAGATGGCATACTTAGTCTCAACTACCCCTAAGCGGCGAATCCTTAAACTCGGTCTCAATCAAAGGGCAACATTTCTTAGTATGCGTTAGTTCCTTGTTAGTCCTGAAGAGTTACTAAGAGGGAGGTTGAATTGGTTATAAAAAAATTACTTTCTTAAAAATCAAATCACATCCCCAATTAGTTGTTTGTAAATTATGGTTTTGAATTTGCTTTGCAATCATAATAAATATTTAAATGCATGAAAATAAACGAGTAGAGTAATAATAGTTTGTGCAATGATTTATATAGGTTCCGTCTCAAGCATACGTCCTCTCTTCCAGCTCTAAGCTAGGACTCAGTATTCTACACCGGTATGTTCCACTATATCTAATCACAAGATAAGATTTACAAAGAGTGATCACAATTCACTCTGTCAGATTTAAGCTATCATTTAGCTATCTTTGAACTTAAAGAATATTTGTAATCTAGCTCTTAAAAAAATTATCAAAATCAATGAGAAATAAAGAAAATGTAATCCTCACTAAGTTTAGTACAAAATAAAAATGAATTGTAACAAAATATTTTCAAAGAAATGTTGAGTTATATTTTTTTTTCTCGTGTTCTATTCTATTCTTCTTTGACGCTGAGGATGTATTTCTTCTTATCACACAATGGCTACAAAAGGTTAAGCTGGATGTTGAGGATAGAATCTATTCTAGATATTTGGCTAAAGATCATAACTCATCTCAAATTCAAAAACAGTTCTATGTTGTTAGCAAAGTACATGGATAATTTCTCCAAAACAACAGTTGACTGCATGTCCCTTAAAAATAGAAATGTATCTTAGTTGTTATCATTTTTGAATATTTTCTACTCCTCAAGCGTGGTTTTAAATTTTGAAAAATATAAATCTTCATTAGACATACTTTGCTTCGTCAGGTCAATACTAACTTTAATTTTAATCTTTTAAGTTATTATAATTTCAAATCCCCTAGATATATTAACCAACTTTGTGGAATATTTTGAATACATTACCCAAATACATTCAACTTTGGAGCTAAGCCTTCAAGTTGATTAAATCTTCAAATATAAACTCATCCTGTAACATGTTATTCATTTCTGTAGTTATATTAGTGCAGTGGGTCTATTCTCTAAGTCAGTCTCTAAGTTACCTTTTAACTAAAAGCTTGAGAGTCATATAGCAAGTCCACTTTTTAAGTCAGTTTTTGAGTTACTTTCTGAGTAAAAACTTGATAAGAAAACTTTTCTTCTGAGAGATTAAACTAAATTACGTGTGTATTATCTATCTGCATACCTAATAACTTAGTTAGTAATCTCATAGTTTTTTTGTTATCATCAAAACTGTTATGAAGAGAACTTAACATTCTCAAAGGTCAAGATAAGGTTACGTATACAGTATCACCTCCATACAGCCTTTTTGTACCACCACATGATACTAATAGCCTTCTACATGCAAGGTTATGAGATGTGTGATTCGTTTTAAATTAAGTCGAGTTTGGTTAAGTCCAATTGTTCGGTGAACATCAATATTTACATAGATACACGCAATCCTACCATTCTAATCACAATCAATTCAATAATACAATTATGTTATACTATGGTAAGTTGGCACCCATTTCATCACAAATCACCCACAAGTAATCCCCTAACCCCACACAGTTAATTTCAATCATATACATAATTAAGTGCTACTAAAGCTACAAGCATAATCAAATATAGTAATTATTAGAATACTCATTCAGCCATAATTATTACTAATTGTAGTAGTTTGGGGGTAGCTCGAACTCTACATTGTATCACCTAATGATAAAAGTAAATTTGTATAAGTATTATAAGTTTACTAAACTATATAAACTACTTAGTGAAATTCGCTATATTTATTAATTTTAGGTGGTTTTGTATTTTAGCCATAATTTTCTCGTTTTAAGTCCATTTTTTCATGTTTTTATAGTTTTTTCGAAAGTTTTTTAGTGCACTTTTCATTGTTGGGGTCTTTTTGGTTATTTGAGTCATGTAAACTTGGGTTTTGATCAAATCAGTTTTCTTGGCCACATGCTTAGGCCCAGTATGAGGCTTTTTTTTATTATTATTAGGCCTAAAACCCATAGGAATCATTTCTAATTAATTCCTAATGACATTGAGGCTTTTATTGAGGTGTAAAGGTTAGAGTTCTTACTAGAATTTTTTTTAATTTTCTACCTAACATTAGAGTTTTAGGACCTTTTCCCATTTAGCTTATTTTATGCTTAAAGGCCCTAATATTAATACCTAAGTGAAGGGCTTCATTTTAAATCTTCTTTGATCTTAATTTATCATCTTAATGAGCTGGAAATTAAAGGAAATTCACATCATCCTATCCTTTTCTGTATCAATCCCCTTATATAAGGGAGTTGGACATGTTTTACTCACCTTAGTTACTCCTAACTTCATCTAATCACTTCCAAATGTTAATTATTGTTGTGTATTGCTTAATATGTAAAAATTTAAGGCTCTTAAGCACCTTGGAAGTCACAATCATAGAGATTTGTCAAGTTTCATCCATGATCAATAAGTTAAATAGGAAGATAACCATACTTGATGTGCTACATTATATTACCCATAACATTACATTGTTTGACATAAACTTAATACACTTATAAAGCCTAAACATTCTACTACAAGGATTTAGATTTACAAGAGGCATTCTTATCACATCTACAACATAGAAAGAAAAAGAGAACTAAAGGAAAATTACAATAAGGAAGGAAACGTATCCTACTCTCAAAGTAAATTCCGTGGTGATAACTTCTTCTCCTTCTTACACTTCCTCAACTGCCCCTAGCTTGCTTAATGCTCTTATTCCTTGTTTGTTTTATTCATCTTCTTTATTCTTATCCTAGGTTGTGTATGGATAGTGTTGAGGATAGAAATTTCTTAGAGGAAGTGGGTATATGTTGGTGACTCGACATGTAAGAGGGTAGCAATTTGAATTAAGAGTGGTTTGTGTTGTGGAATGAGGGAAAATATGTGTGTGGAAGTGAGAAGAAGAAAAAATATGGAATGGGTGTATATGAGAAGGGCCATGCTAGTTTTTGTGTGTGTGTTGGCTAGTTTACTTATTGTATTAATAAGACATTGGTTAATAAGGTGGTTGGGATTTATTTTTTATTTTTGTTTAATGGTTTTGTTGTAGTACTAGGTTTTATCACTTACTATTTTAGGTAAACCCTCTTATCACTCTTGATAAATGTTTAGCCTAAATGTCCCAGCTACTACCTTAATTTCCCCAAATCACTTTAGTCCCTTGGATCTAATTTAAGTGTCAAATTTTGGGCTTTACAAGGTGGATAGCCGACAGTTAGGGAGTCCCCATGCAAGCATGCCAATTTTCATTTCCTAATTCAACTTGATTAGGCTTTTACTTGGTTTGGTTAGCTTAGTCAAGGTAGTTTAGTTAGTGTAATTAGATTGTAACTAAATTGGGTTGGTCATTTAGGAGAGCTAAGGCACCCCATTTAAGGTTGTAGGAGGTTTTACTCTTGCTAAATTTACATTAATTAATGTTGCTTAATTGTTGAATGTTGCCAATTATCCTCAATTTTATTATTTAGTTTTTTTTTCTTTTGAAATTAGCTTCGATTTTTAGTGTTTTGATTTAATTTAGACTTTAATTTAGGGCTTTAGAGTTCATTACTCTATTTAGGGTTTTCATTGTGGAATAGGGTTTTGATTGATTAGAATAGGGTTTTGGAATTGAATTAGGGTTTCAATTCTTCACTTCAAGGTCTAAGGCTTTCATTTTAAGGTTTAGGTTCAATTAAGGTTTTGATTCTTAGTTTTAGGGTTTTATTACATGGATTGATTAGGGTTAGGGTAATCTTTAGGGTTAGGATCCAGTTTCCTATTAGCTTTTGGGAATATCTGTAAATTATCCCTAAGCGATTTCCATCTTAATTTGAAGAATTCTTTGGACGTACAAACTCGGACTCGAATTTAAAAGTGTTATGTTTAGGTTTGACCCATTTATTATTTGTGTTTTTTTTTTCCGACACAAAGCCATTTATAATGGTGTTGTGTTGTGTCCAAGTTTGTAGGTAAGGTTTCAAATTGCTAGCTCTAATTATGCCCATCTCTATTCGTCATCCTAACTTAAGAATAAAACAATTTATCCCCTTAACTTTGCAAGCTAAGTGAGTGTAATGGATAAAGTATATCCATATTTAGCATAATAAATAAAAAAATAAATGTTATTCAGTGTACCACCACAATGGCTAAGCATATTGCATAGCTCAAATTTCTATATGTCATATTGATGCACATAACAAAACTGGTATGGGTAACCTACTAGATAAATTGAGGATGGTTATTACTAAATCAAGCAATTAGTTGACATGCAACTAAGGGATCACATTCCTATAGTTGAACATGTCTAAGAGGTTAGTCATGGATATGACCTTAATAAACCCAACATAATGTGCATTTTATATGCATAAAACCAAGTGCTTACTAAGCTTAAATCGAGTTTTAAAAATCTTAACCTCTAGGTCATTTTCGTGCTATGCTTAGTCATGAATGACCCTAATAATAATTGAGCAACATTGTGTTCATTGGTATAAACCACACATACAAATACAATTAAGCTTGCCATATACACTAGGTAAAGAAGCAACATCTAATGGGGAATGTTATTCGCATGTTGGCTAATATAGTAGATTCGAGCAAGAGATTCTTAAAAGGAAATAGAAAGGGAAGTTTCTAGAAACAACTCTTACGAAAATGAAAATTAAAAATTGTTATGAATAAACTACTTTAGTTTGATAAACTTATAGACACCACTAACTAAAATAGTTTTGTGATCTGTTATAATTCATCAAAAATTTGGTGTTGATAAGAATCAAAACACTAATTGCCACACTAAATCTGGTGATAAGAAAGAGTTCAAAAAATCTACTCTCTAGGAGGTCTCTCTTTCTCTCTGAAATAGGAATTACTAGAAAATACTACTCTTTAATTCATGAAAATTTTCTATGTGATACCTTATGTGAATAAAATCCTACATGGATTGTGAAGATGATAGGTATTGATATATAAGGCTAAGGTAGAGAATATCAAGTTAACACTTTGACGCAGCATAACACATGTGAATTGCATTGAGATTATCACAAATCGTTGATTCTGTAAATACCTAGAGTGTAATATTTAAATACCTATTGATTCTAAGAATTCCTAGGAATTTAGCATCTAAAATTAAGAATTGTATAAAATTTACAAATTTGGGAAAAAGAAATAGAGCAAAACCTCTCAGAACAGTTTTTTTTATTCAATAAATGATCTATCTATTTGCCCTAGGGCATATAAATAATAATAAGTGCAAGCTGTCAAAAATAGATATAAAAAATTTACCAAAAAAAGAAACGTCTAAAAATAGCCGAAAATAGAAATTCCTAAAACTTAAGGATACGACATACCTTAGACAATAAAGACAATGCCACAAATAGTTATAAGAAATCTAAAAATTACCAAAAATTAGTAAAATTGCTTATTCGAAAGACTAAATGACGGAATTTGCCTAAAAAATGGCATAGCTTAGCACCAAAGGTGCTAACTTCTTCGAGTTAGCCCGTTTCCTTCGAAATAAGGTTCAGGAATTAAAAAATCGCAATTGACTCATTTTAAACAAATTTAGCCATGTGTTTGTTTGCTATTATTTCCACCTCATCACACTTGTTATGAACTTTTGAGTTAATTAGTTGAAAGGGCTTAGGGGTGCTAAAATGTTATTAGAGCCAATGCTTACTAGTAGGTGAACAATTTAGGGAAGTTGATAGGCCTACTACAATTGATTTAGAGAAGAGGTCTAAGGAGGGTAGGAGTGTCACTTGGGCTTGACTTTTAGCATGTTTCTAGGGTAATCTATATGTTGAAAATGGTAGGAACGAACTAAATTGCACTTTGAAAAGGGAGAGAAACTAAGCCCAATTATAAGGTTTTACGATGAGGACATTGTATGCTTAAAGAGGGAGATTGTGATACCCCATATGAATAAAGTCCCATATGGATTATGGGAGAAGATGAGTACTGGTATATAAGGTTAAGGTAGAGAATATTAAGTCAATAATAGTTAGGAACTTTTGAGATAAGTGATTAAAAAGACTCATTAGCTACTAGTTGTCTTAGTCATTGGTCAATTTTGGCCTAAAGGATTACACTCTATCTCATAAAATACAACCAAAGTGTTTGAATACCTTAGTGAAAGTACATAATACTCAACAAATTAATAGAGTCGCCAATGCTATCTACCATGAGTTGTAGGATTGGTGACCTTTGACATAAAACACCTAGCAATTATTAACTTAACGCAAGTTTCATAAGAATTATAATGAGTCACAATTGGTATCATTTAGTTTAGAAATAAGCAAATCAATATAATTTTTAGATTAGACATAATAAGGGGCATTTTGCTCCAATGGGTTGAAGCATGAATTGTTTAAATGGAGTACCATAGAATGTGACGCTTCCACTTAGTGCTACTTTGCTCAAATGGCTCATGCTGCCATTAAAGTGAAGTGAGGGTCTGACGAATGAGTGAACTTTTTTGTCTCACTTTGTTAGAATGGCTTCTGATCCCATTATGGATTGAAGTGTGGCTTGCATCAATCAAAAAGAGTTCTGTTTGACTTTGTTCGCATGGGGATTCTTCGAATGAAGAAGTCCTTCCACACTCCTTTAGGACTTCTTTTGATAAGTCGACCCAATAATTAACACTTCAATATAGGTTTTCTTCATTTCAAACTTCGGATCCAATAGCAAGCATTTTTTTTTAACCCCTCCAACACCTATTCTCTCTCCATCTTTGTTTTTTTGCTACATTTCCTCAAATGCTTGTTTAATCGTCTTGGATTGTGTTTCTGCAGCTGGTCCTTTATGCGGTGTTACTTGATTCACATCAATTAGAGAAGTCACCTAAGAAACCAAGCGTACCGAGTCACTGTAGTTCATTTAATCGAAGTATGTCTAGGAATCAATGATTGGTCATGATGTATGATCAATTCACACTTATGGCATAAGGAGTCATATGTACGCTCACCTAAGCCTAACGTCCATCCTACGTATCCTTGTCTCCACGAAGTGGACTGCTGCCCCTGCCCTTAATAGCTTATAGAACCTCCTCCTTTTCTTACCCAATTTCTTAAATTTAAAGTGTATTCTCATTTCTATGTTGCTGAGCACAAAAAGTGAAAATGCATCTTTAAAAATGCGTTATTGCGTTCCTATTTTGCGAATCTATTTAACGAAACGGTTTTTCAATCTTCTTTTTTTTTTTTTTTTTTTTTAAAGTATTTTTTTCACCCATTGCATGGTTGGAAGATTCTCTTTTATACAAGTGTCAGTCAGCTATCAATTCATGTGCAAAAGCAAACCCCCCAAACCCACACCCTCTCCCGCCGACCGGACAAATCCGTAAAACCTACAAATTCAATTTCCCGCCAAAATAAAACCCCAGAACTCCCTCACGGTATTTCTCTCTCTTCTCCAAATGCAAGCACATTAACACAAAAGCGTTCCTCAAATTCCCTTTCCCCATCGAACTTCTCTCTCTCTCTCAATGCAACACAATCCAAAGATATGCCTGACCTTGCACATCCCTCTCTCTCTTCTCATCCTCTTACTCGGTGCTCCGACCTCAAGCTTATGTCTCCGTCCCCTCTGGAGTCAAACATGGTTAAAACCCTAGATGACATTGCGGATTTATGCGATGTCACCTACCAGTGCCCTAGTTTCCTCAAATACCCCGACCGGACCGCCGTGTCGCGGAAGGGCCCGAGCAATTGCAAGACGTTAAAGGAATATCTGGAGGATTGGATGGCGAGGAAGGTTGAGTCTGGTGTTCCGGAATCCAAGTGTTTTCTACCTTTTCTAGTCGCTGCCAAGAAAATGGTTAGGGTTTCAGCATTGTTTCTCTGTTTTTAATATTTTTCCCTTTTTGTATAGACTGAAGATTGTGAGAATTGTTTCAGAGAGGAATTACTTGGGGCGTTTTAGTCGAAAGGATCTCAACATTTTTGATTGGTGCATTGAGTGAATTTACATTGGTGGTTGGTATCTTTAAGGGCTAGTGCATGTTTATGATTCTGCCAGGATTGTGTGAATAGTGAATGGCTGGGGCAATTCAGGAATATTGAATCATAGAGGAACATCGGGTTGTGTACTCTGTCTTAGCTTCTATCTAGTTTGAGATTGTAGGAAGAGAATAGGTTAAGAGGTTACTCTGCATTTATGTATTGAGTGATCTTAGAGGGTGAATGCAAGCTTTGTGCATATGAATCCCCATGACCATGTGTTTTTGGCTTGAGAGTTAGAACTACTTAATGCATTTGAATTTCATTCTGAAGCAGGTGACAATTTTGCCTATTTTATGGATGCATTGGATTTGAAGAAGGGAAAGCTTTTTTTTTTTTTTTTTGGAATAAATTTATGAACTTGATCATAATTAATCACTGCATAATCAACATTTCTCATGCTTTCTTTGCCAGTATTATCAGTGAACAATAATGCATGAAGCTGGTTATATCGAGACTTATCAAAGTATGAATTTACCGTTTTGGGAATTTTAGTTCTTGCTTGAATTATCTTTATCTAGATTCCAGTGCTTGTGTTTTGTGCACATCTGACAGCTATTCATGTTGCCATTAGTTTCTATACATGAAAGATATCACATGCAATCTAAGTAGAGAATGGCGAGATATTTGTCTGAAATGTAATGGACTCCACATTACATTTCATTTGCATGCATAATTTAAGGAACCTAGAAGTCCTTTTAATTATAACTCACGCATGAAATGCCTGTTTGGAATACTAGCAAGCATTTTTTATCTTTTTTTGTGTTTTTTTTACTGTACATTTCATACTATGTTTTTTTTTGGATAATTAAACTTTATTAATCGAAAATGTATGTCATTTGATATAATGTTGATCTTTATAAGAGAGTAATAAAATTGTTATTGTGGCACTAATGGTTAGAAATTTATTTAAATTGAGTGCATGCGATGCAATTATCTGCTGCCATAATTTATAAGTGTATTTGCAAATTTTTGATGTGAAAAAAAGTAAAGGCTTACTTTGATTAGAAAAGAGTAATAAACTTGCTGATAGAAGAATAACAAACGAAGTTATGCTATCGCAAGAATTGATCTTAGGTTATTGTGATAATAGAGGATAACCATTTAGAAAAGGAGGGGGTGTACCCTATTGCAATGAAGTACTTCTTCAGCTAGAAAGGGGTATAGGGGAGGAGTGAGGAAAGTTGCATTTGTATGTAGCACTAACATTGCATTTTCCAAACACTTTATAGAGGATTACCAATTATTGAAAAGACAAAAAATTTCATAGGATGACCTAGGTGAACGATTAAAGTTGATATAAGGTCATAGAATTTGGTTCTAGGTGCTTTCTTTCTTTTCTCTGCCCCTTTAACCTAGGAACCTAGGGAATGTAGGGGCCTTAGGACCCCTCCTTTTTGCCGAACTTGGGGGAGGTGGCCATGACCCCCAAAGGCATAGTCAAGGTTTTTATCCAGGTTTGTCTTTGGGGAGATTCGAACATGGGACCTCAAAGAACCCGGAATAGGGTAAGTTTGCTTGCTAAGGATTCCTAACATGGTTGTTTGGAATATAGTTGCATGGGTGAAACAACTAGGAAATTTTTGGTCTTACCTTATGATAGGTTTGTGGCCAAATTGGGTTAACTTGCCCATACTAAAAGGTGTTTGTATGTAGAAGGTTAAAATCTCAAGTTATTGCTCTTGGAGTCGTTATAATACTACAAATCATAAGTTTGTTCAAACATAAAATTATTGGGGAACTTGTCCTTGTGGGTTGACAGGTGGTGACCTAATAGTCCTTTTGACTCCTTTGTGATTTTTGGGATCCATTTTTGTGTAATAGCTTATGGGGTAGTTCATCCCCTTTTTTGATGCCCATACAATGTTTTTGTGGTTCTCAAAATGTTCCATAAGTTCATCACAAGTGTTTCTAAAGCGTCAATGAAATTCTTTGCTCACTCAATGGAAAGGAATATTTTTAATTTGAGCTACGTTTGTCTGAATGGTAATGGGATATTTCACTAAGGTTCATGGTGTAACACATCGACAAAATGGGGTTGCAGAGAGAAAAAATCCTATCCAGCATGACAGGATGAAACATGTGAGGACTGATTAACATTTTATTAAGTTTGAGATAAGCTTAAGGCATAAAAGCTGCCCTATGTTCCAACTAGACAGCAGGAGGTTGATATGTTGACCAAAGTCCAGCCTTCTCAGCCCCTTAGTGTGATTACAACCAAGCTGGGAATGGTGGACATCTATTTCTTAGCTTGAGGGGGAGCATTGGAATATGTTGGTGTTGAGAAGAGTATTGATATGTTAGTGGAATAATTTTTACGTAGGTAAACACATGTAACTATGTACAGGTGTGGAGTTGTTGTCACCTACTGATATGACCTGGTGAGAGTTCAATCAGCCAATTATAATAACAGAACATGCAAGAAATCGAAGAAACAGATCTTCTACACGCAATCAAGCCACGGTCAAGCCAGAAATTTACCTGAGCTAGAGCTCAGCCGGAGAATAACTCTTCTAGAAATATTCTTCCTAACTGCCTTTCCCTCCAAAATATATGCTATTTATATTGGACTTGCATGGGCCACGTTAGCCTACTAATCTGTGCCACGTCAGACTCCAGCAAAGAACACCATTCCTACTACAACTGACTTCTACTAGATCACCACCCACCTTAGCCTACACGCACTACTACTACTAACTGATATAATACACAAGCACACTACCACATACCACACATATAACACACCACCACTAACCCCAACACAATACAAACATACTACACAGCACTACCCCTACTATCCCTCGACCTCTCTCCTCTGATACACATTTAGCAGAGGAGCATCAACCCTTGGAATCATATCACCTACCATGTAACATGTTCATAAATATTTTTCCTTTTCCATATGTTCTTTTCAAAGCTATAGATAGTATCCAAATCTCTGCTGTCAGACTGTAAAAAATCAAGTTCTTTGTAATCATTAGAGCGAGAGGAACAAGGAGTAAATATGAACTTTTCTAATTTGTTGACATTGTTTGACTGTCTTGTAAAGGCATTGTAGGTCTTTCGTCTTTGCTCATTGCATCGATGAGCTTTGATGTCTGAGTCTTCTCATTTTTCAATGTATGCATCCCTTCTATTTTGATACACATCATCCAGTATGCATTCAGCCTGTTGCATGCATAATGTACTAAACACGTGGGATGCAAAATCTCTATTCCTTTTGTAGTTGATACACTGTTACACACAACAAAGAGTGTTAACACAATGTGTTTATACTGTTTTCATTGCATGGGGGCTTGCCACTGCTTTGAGGCATGGAGAACACAGATTTATCAAATGAGCAATTCACTCTCAGATTGATATCAAAATAATAATATTGATTCTCCTAGAGACCTTGGAAATAACTAACTTCTGGTTAGGTGTACAACACAACAAATAGATGCCTTTATAAGATTGATGAGTTTGTATAATTAATTATAATTGCTGCTAAAAAAAATTTGGCTGCTGAATATTTGTTTGCTTCTTACCTTATGCCCTTCTTGGAAATTTTACTTAAATATATTGAGCTAATTGAAGTCAACTAATTGGGTCTTTCAATTCAACCTCCATCTTGTATTTGTTGATATTATATTAATAGAACTCGATTGAAGCACTGAAAAGAAAAAAGGTAAGAGTAAAATTTGAGCTAATTGAGTATGAAAAGGAGATTGGTCAGTGTTGATTTTATTATGTTGCATTCTGCCAACTTGAGGGTTTTTTGAAGTTTTACAATTGCTAAAATGGGGAACTCAGTTTGCCGAGATTATCCACCTGGAAATATGGAACTCTTGGCCAAAATGTATACTAATTTATAATGTTATGAAGATTTTAACTCTTTTGTACATAGGAATCTGAAGATTATCATGTTTAACAGTGGACCCTTCCTTGCATTAGCGGAAAGAATATAGATAATTAGTCATCAATATGATATTGTAAGGGTGAGTTTCATCAAGTGGCTCTTTAGAATACAACAATATGATTGGAAAGATATGTTTTTAAGGAATCATACGTGTCATTATGCTCATAATTTATTTGTATCACTTGAACTTTTTAATCTTTTGAAGAGTATTCATGAGCAGCAGTTGTTGGTTAACATTTACAAACATTTGGAGTCGTAACACATTTATGTTGTAAAGATTGAATTTTACGATTACTAAGCTAGTTGGAGCATTTGAGCTTTAAATTTTAGTGTTTTGGATTGTAAATGTATTAAGTTGTGAATATGCTGAAAGTAGATCACCAGTGTAGCATTTTTAGTAATTAAGGTTTAGTGTTGGACAATGTGTATACTAGTTTTACTGGATTTTGTTTGTTATCATATTTTATCAGTAACATTATGTTTTTTCTCAGGATAAATGTCTCATTTGCCACCATTTTGTCTTGCCTGGTGATGAGTTGCATTGTCAAGTCCGGGGTTGCCAGGGAGCTTACCATCTTATATGTGTAAAGACAACACTTGGGTTATCAAGTCTAAAGAATTTCAGGTGCCCACAGCATGTAAGTGTCATTTCAATTTTGGTGCTTAGACATTAGAATTTAAATATATAAATAGATAGGTAGATAGATATACATGCATGACGAAAAATATGTTCACTTGGAAGATCTTTTGCTTGTCTTACATATTTTTCACTGGCTGGAATTTTCTAGTTACTTTTAAAGAATTTTTCCTATCGAACATGGAAGAGCAGATGACTTATGTACTTGATCTGACTTAATGGGATGTGCTTGGTGGCTTTTGCATAGTCACTAATTAGATCTATGCACGGTTCCACTGAGTTCTAAAAAAATATGTTTTACTTTTCCGAGGGCAGGCATGTTTCCTTTGTAAACAGAGGCCGAATTGGAAGTGTGTGCGATGCACAATATCATCGCATGATAAATGTGCCCCATGGCCGGAGAAAGTCATTCATCTGAACAATCAGCAAGCAGTTTGTTGGAGACATCATACTGATTGGCAATTGGATACGGAGGTCAATCTTTTCTTTGCTGCATCAACCAAATTTGATTGATTTTGAGATCATGTTATTCTATTTGATTTCCTATTGATGTTATTGGACAATTACGGATAATAAATGGTATCTACTTAAATATGCTTCCAATTTTTTGTTATAGTACTTTTTACTTTTAATTAACTTGGTTCATTTGTCAAGCAAATCTTGGAATTCAAAATGCTGCTGGTCATTTTCTTTTTTCAATTTCCAGAATTAGTTAATAATTGAATGCATTTTTTATCCTCAATTCTTCTCTAACCTTCTCTTTCATTTACGTTAATCTCCATATTACATATTTTCCATATCTATTGTCCTTCCAACAAAAAGTTGGACTAGTTCTGCTTACATTTCTGATACATCAGCAAATTCAATCCTCACAGCTTTGGTACAGTTGTTTTCCCCACTATACAACCGATCTCTGTGATAGACATTGCTCATGCTTTGTCCAAAATTTGTCATGGACGTTGCTTTGTAATTGTCTGCATTGCAGTTATGTCACTCCGATCTTTTTGGTATGATTTCTTTGTATTTTTAAATTGCTAACCCTCTACCGATTGTATGTTTAATAAATTTTTGTCAGATTATTTAGGAGAACAAGCAAAGATTTTTCCACAGTGAAACTGGTTACCGTGACTGGCATATTAGAGTGGAGTAATGACAGGTTTGTTGAAGGCCTACATCCAATTCTCCACTATGCCAAAATTGCAACCGGACCTGAAGTTGGCTTTAGGGCAGGGTCAACTCCTCTCAGGCTTTGGCAAGTAGGGGTGGTCCAAAAGGCCCTGCCTTTTGCAGATTCCCCTAATTACCCAAAAGAGATTTCTCCCTTGTGTGATAAAATCCCCTTGCAGTTCCTATCTCTAACTCTGGGAAAATATATCTAATTGTCTTAGCAGTTTGATGCTCTTTAGAACTGTCTTTGGGACAGGCAATTAAAAACTGCTTTACCTTTAGTTCTTTTCTTCTTTCATAACTATACCCTGATATATATATATATATATTTTGATTTTTCGATGAGTGCTGAGAGATTGATTGTGGATAACCTGCAATAGGGAATAGATTTGCAATAAATTGCAAAAAGTCAGTGATAAGATCTACTATTGCCAGAGTTCTGATTATTGTATCTTTTCCAAAGATTGTTGTAATTATTCTGGGTTAACTTCTGTTGATTTTTGCAATCTGTAGGTCTTAGAACAACTAGGGCGCCTACAACCAAATATGCTAAAATTTCCTATCCAGGTTTTATTTTTTTATTCTTATTATTCTTTATTGATTAGGTTGGCTGACAAGTTTGATCTTTATTGGATGAGCAGTGTGCTGTATCAGCAGCAGATATGGAGGTCAGACTTTGTTTCCTTCCTGTTTTTGAAGTTGTGCTTCTTCTGACCTATATCTTATGTGCCTTCTTATGTTTTGAAATGAACTGTTGGATTGCAACATATGATGTTTGTCATATCTAATAGGGGATAATGGTCATTCTTGTTTCTTAGACATGATCCACTTCATTTTGCTTTCCCTTGATTCATGCACTGGATATTGATGTGCCATTATGGTTCTTCTTAGTCTCTGCTCCTAAATAAGGACCCTCAATCAATGGTTTCTAGAACCGATAATTATCCTGATGCTATTTGGAAAGCTGTTATAATTTTGGCTGGTTCTTTCAGTGGAACACATGCCCAACTTTTATGTCATTGGCATCTTGTGGTTTCTCTTTTAGTATATGCTAACTAGGATGGATGGCTCTTGTACTACTTAGAGGAAGTCATCTGCTCTTTCACATTGAAAGGAATAATGAACATGCCTTATCTATTTTTCCCTTCTCCTGATATTTTGTGACTTAATTAGATAGCTGTGGCAATCGGTGTTGTGTAACATTTCCTGTTGCAGGTAAAATTTAAGCATTATGTACACCTTTACTTTTCTTGATGCAGGAAATTTTCAATCTCTTGCCTCTTCCTGTCTCTCAGGAGGAATTCAAGCTGGACATCACTTTGAAAAATATGGCCGACAGTAAATTGGAGCCACCTCCTTATGTGCACATCCGGCGCAGTATCTTTTTTCTTTTAAATTAAGTCATTACTTTTTTATTAGCTAAATATATAATGCTTTTGCAATTTCATGAAAATTGCTCATAACCTTAGAGTATAATAACTAATGGAGACCTCAACTATAGTTAGATATTTACCTAGTAAAGAAGAAACGTGATGACATCTGTGATGGAGTTGGCTGCACGAGTTGCAATTCTCTGTGCTCTGATTTCTGTGTATGCAGGTGAATTCTGTAATCTTTCTAGTGCTCTCTGTGGGACATTTCTGGGATCTATTGTAATTTATTTGGAGATCAATCAAGTTCATATGTAATCCCTGCTGCTATTCTTCTTGCTTTAACCAGTTTACATATCCCTCTCCCTTTTAGGCACCCAACTTTTACATAGATCCTTGCATATCATTGATTCTTTAGTCACAAGCTTTCCTTTCTTTCCAAAATTTTACTTCAGAAGCTTAAATGTTTTATGCTTACTTAGAGGCTTGAAGCACATTCTATTTTAACCTGTTAAGCACATATGATTATGTCAGAGTTCAATATATAAGCTGCTCAAAGGCTTGTCGTTGCCCAGAAACCTGCAACAATAGGCCCTTCCGGAAGGAGAAGAAAATCAAAATTGTAAAGGTAACCTAGCTTTGTTAGACATCCCTGGTTGTTTTTTTGGTAAATCATTTAGACTTCACCAGTTGTTAATATTGCTGCTTTTGTGAATCCTCTTGTTTTGTATGCACATCTGTATAGGGGATACTATGTTGGCTGCATTTAGAGCTCCTTACTCTTTCATTTGTAGCAAGTGATCTTTTATAAATACTTTCTCATTAACCCAAAAAGGAGAGAAAAAAAAAATGTAAAGGTAAGAGAATACAGATTAGATTCTTCCAGTTGTCTTCTTTTTAGCATCTATTAAATTTAGTTGTAGAATTCAGTGATGATTTTTCTTAAGTTTTTCTCACTACAAGTTGCATGCTTTCCAAAACACTCAATTAAACACAACTTGTCTTACTCCATCTATTGACAAAATTAATGCATACCAATCATGCAAACCTTTTCAGACTGAACAATGTGGTTGGGGGGTTGAGGCTGCTGAATTTATAAACAAAGGCGAGTTTATCGTTGAATATATTGGAGAAGGTAAATATTTTTGCATTCTTGCAGATTACTCTTTATTAGATTAATGTTTGCTTCTCCATAGACTGGATCATTTTTATGACTCTTAATTTTGTAGATTACTTTTTCTCTTCTGGCTTTGTGTTTGGATAAGACTCCTTTTTTCTCACTTTTCTATGGTATAGTATTCTTTCAATCTTTGATAGTAAAATGATCTTAGATGTCATTGGGACAATACTATCATAATCCTGAATAGGTTATGCAAGATAATATGGAGGTACTTATTAGTTAGTCTAGACCCAAGCTTGTGGTAGCTGTTGAATTTGATCTCCTTCAGCTACCTTAACTTTAGATTTTTATGCTCCGTTTCAGTCATTGATGATGCTTTATGTGAAAAAAGGCTTTGGGACATGAAGTATGGAGGCATGAAGAACTTCTACATGTGTGAAATACGAAAAGACTTCACAATTGATGCTACTTTTAAAGGAAACTCATCACGCTTCCTAAATCACAGTTGCAATCCTAATTGTGTCCTGGAAAAGTGGTTGGTTTGGTTGATCTCTTCTTTCAGATAAAATTAACTGTTTTTCATATGAATTGCAACACTGATACAAGGACATTTATTACTCTAGATTTTCTGGTATGGTATAATCGTTTGATAGTGCTGCTTGTGGCAGATGATTACAGCATTCTAGCAGATAAACTGCTTAAGGTTTAATGTTTACACTCCTTGTAACCCTTTATAGTTGCCATGCCACTTGCTGCACACTTTTGAGTAGCCTGGGTTGTTTCTCCTTTTTCCCTTCATTTTTCTGTATAGATTATGTCCGTCTTTGTTGATATTAGCTCCATGATAAGTAGCATGACATTGATTTTCAAGTTTAGTAAATTGTAAAAGGTTTTAAACAGAGTCGAAGTACCACTCCTTTTATTATTTTTTAATAGAGTCCTCAGCCTTTATTTAGTCCATTTCATATAACATTGCTATTACAAAATTGTAAATAATTTAGGGTTTTAGGTCTATTAACAATGAAGTCAGGTTAGGCTGTTGTTTAGGAGTTCTTCTACCTCGTTTCCCTATTTTGAGTCACAAATTTGGGCTTGTTTAAGAGAGAACTCAATGATCTCTTAGCTATAGCTCAATTTTACAGAGAATTTTAAGATCTCTTGAACACTTAAGTTCTGTATTTATTTGGAGAAAAATAGATTTTTTTTGGATAAATGGAGAAAAATAGAGTTGTTCTTCTCATTCGTTCACTTTTACATTTAGCTGTACAGAAATGGCAGTTTATCACTTTGAACCACTTCCCTATTTTCACTCCCTAATATAAACCACCTACTAAATTTCCTCCTAGCATTACTATTAACACAACCACAACACCTAGACAACAATAACTTCTACCATACCAAAATAAAAGCTGCAACAAACAACATTACATGACTTCACATCAGACACAGCTTATAAACACACTGACACATCAGCCAGTACACCACACAAATAACTGGCTGGAACAGCAATATGCTTCTTGAGTCTACTTGTAAATATGGGTACTTCTTGGTCTGGAATCAACGACATTGTGTGAACTGACGATTGTTCAAATTGTTGTTGATATCCAACCTGCCTCAATTTCGATAACTCCCCCAACTTGTTTCTACACAATGAAGGTCCAAAGCATAAATTGCATGAGGACATTCTTCTCAAGACAACTCAGGTTGATAATGCTCTAACTTTAAGAACCATAGTTGAGCATCTCCTTCAATATGAAATGCAGCCAAATCCACTTTTTGCTCCTCCATAATCTTCTGATGTTTGAAAAAATATTTACATTGATTGAGCCATCTAATGGGATCTACACTTCCATCATACTTGGTAAAGTCCATCTCTGGGAAATGGTAGTGATCAAGCCCTTTTCAGTTCAGTTACCATGGTTTACGCCACTATCCACATGTCTACTGTTGTTGCTGGCCTCATCCCGATTTCCTTATCCATGTGCTGGTTAGTACCTTCACTGGTAAAGCTGGCCATTTGAAGGGTCAAATGCTGCTACCCAGCCTTCATTCTCTCCTTATCCTTTTTGTACATCAGCATAAAAGCCTAAAACTGTTGTTGCAATTGCTTTACCTCCTCCATTAAACACGGCTCTAATACCAATCTGATACATGATTGTAAATAATTTTGGGTTTTAGGTCTATTAACAACAAAATCAGGATTAGGTTGTGGTTTAGGAGTTCTTCTACCTCGTTTCCCTATTTTGAATCACATGAATTGGGGCTCCTTAGAGAGAACCCAACAATGTCTTGGCTAGGACTCGATTTTAGAGAAAACCCTTAAATCTCTTGAACACTTAATGCAAACTTTTTTGAAGAAAAAGGCTTGTTCTTCTCATTCATTCATTTCTGCATCTAATTGTACAAAAGCATCCGTTACCTTGAGCCATTTCACCTATTTTGACTCCCTGCTAGAATTCCTCCTAGCACTACTAACAATGCAACTGCAACATCTAGACGATAATGACTTCTACCTTACTAAAAATCAAAGCTGCAACATAATGCCTATTCAGCTAGACATCAGTCAATAACAACAAAAAACAATAATACACAACTATTTGCATTAGACACAACACATACACACACCAACACCTCAGCTAGTACATGAAACACACACCACACAAATAATTGGCTGTAACAATTGCTTCTTGTGTTCATGACGCATTGTGAGCTGTGTTAGTAAAACATAGCAGATTCTGAAAAATTTACAAATGAAATTGACACTCTTGTAATGTTAAGACTAAATGAAAAATGTGCATAAAAGTTTATAACTCCTATTACATTTAGAACAAATTTGCATGTAGGGTTCTATTTAAGTTTAGAAGATAGTTTGTTACTCTAAATCACCATTGTTCAGGTAGACAAGTATTTATTCCATTAGGCCATTAATTAGGTAGACAAGTATTTATTCGTTAGGATGTTCATAATTTATCTTTTATTTGTATTTACATGAGTAATAAAATTTAATCTGAACTACTACATTTTACGTCGTGAAATTGTTAAGAGTAAAAATTCAGTGTTTTAGCTTTTAAAATTTCATATTCAAGACCTCCAACCTTTTAAAGTGAGCCAATCAAGTCTCCCCTTACATTTTCTTTAGTAGCCATTAATTTCTTATGGTGCAGGTTTTCTAAAAATAATTTATGTACTCATGGAATGTCACTATTGCTGGGATTAAGTGCTAAGTTAATCTTTTGTTTTCTATTGCCTTTCTGTCTGGGTCCTTCAACTTAAGTTTCAACAGAAGTTTATGGATGTTAATAAAAAAATGCAATGGAACCATTTTAAAAAGATAGAGGACTCGAAAATGTTAGATATTGAAGGACTTAAACAAAAGCCAACAAAGATCTGAGTATTAATTTTGTACTTCTTTATTTTTTTCTTTTCTTTTTTTTGAAATCATGTGTGCTTATTAGTCCAGATTGATTTGTGTTGTAGAAGAGGTGGGTTTTTCCCTCCAGTATCAATTTGTACAGATATCTCTTCTTCATTCCAGCAAATAAGTGCTATTTATAAAGTTGAAAAATTTTGTATTATCTGCTGAATGCAAACATGACAATCTGGTTCTCCAAAATATGAATGGACCTGTTACTCTCCTGTATTCTCAGGCAAGTTGAGGGTGAGACTCGTGTGGGTGTCTTTGCCGCTCAATCAGTCAAAGTTGGTGAGCCACTGACATATGATTATAGGTGAGTCTTGTTTTATGTTTTTGGCACAGGCAGCATTCTGAGCCTTGCTTATGCCTTATATCTTTTTCCAATATAGTTGACATGATGGGATGAAATCCTTTTATTGCATTGCATTCAAGTAAATAATGGGAATATTGTGTTTCTTCTTTAATTTTGGCATACTGACCAATTCCATCGAAGGATTTTATTAAGCTATTAGAACTTTACTTTTCCCAACTGGATGTCATTGTGATTTTGTTAGCACAAGAAGTAAGGTTGCATGGCAAAGATTGTAAAGATTTTAGAGAATTTGAGGAATAAAAACCAGTTACAGGCTTTTATCTTTTATTTCACTCCAAACGGTAATTTTTCATAAGGTTTCTAGATCCAAATCAATATAGGTAAATAGGAAGTGAATCAATTTTGAGTGATGCACAAATAATACAACTGTCATCGTAGCTAGTTAATTCCTAATAGTATTTCTTACACTTGTTAGTGCTCTCCCTCAACATAGTGTATTTATATCTCTCATTTCCATCTTACATGATGAAAGACAAAAATAAATTTCTATACAAATTCTTATTAAAAATTATAATTCAACTATATTCTTTTATCCATCATTGATAGATTTACTTATGAGTTTGAGTACAAGAAAGGATAGGAAAAGTTTCTATATAATCTTTCCGTTAAAGCTAATTTATGTGGAAAGGAGAAGCTGGACAACTTAGGTAAAAAAAACAAAGCAGTCCAAACTATCTTAGAATAGCTATAGAGAATATTTGTCTACATCCCCCTTCAAGCTCCGGAATAGATATTAATCATTCATAGCTTGCTACAAGTCAATACCCTGTTGAGGTAGAGCTGTTGTCTAAATGTCAGCTTCTTGTTGATGAGTTGGAACGTGGGTCAGGTTAAATCACTTCACTTCCATTTTTTGATTTAATAAAGTGCCTATTGATTTTAACATACTTTGTTCGATCATGTTGTACATACTAACAGCAGACTTCTATCACTATAAACTTGAATAAGATAATAACATATCAGTGTAGATCCTCCAACACTCCTTACACCCAAATTACTATATAAATACTAAGTGAAATGACTCTTAGTTCAGCTTCAGCATTGCTCTTGGAATTCGGAAACAACAAATTCTTCTTGTTTCTCTATACTAGTTCTTATTATTATTATTTTTTGGTTGAATATGTGTAGCTAAGCACTCCAAAAGTTTTGAGCAATAGCCTGAGGTTGATACACCATTGCCCAAACTTTTAGCCTAATCTACATCCATAATAACATCAACCTACTTGTCTTGTACTCTTTAAGAAAAGACCTTTGCTTGGGTTCCCTTAGACATACCTTTGGGTATGTGAAATTGCATCTACATGACTTTGATTTGGTGAATACATAGATTGACTCATCATATTCACTCTTCCAAAATTATTTTAAAAGAGTACATATGTCATATATGGATTGTTCTTGAGACCGTAACATGTGACACTTACACTCTTTGGTAATCTATCAAGATTCTAAGTCTGCCTTCCTATCCAAAATATATAAGAGCATGCTTATTAGAGAGAAAAAGTTTAGCGAGAGAAATACTTGAGTAAAAATGATTCTTGTATTTTTAGATACCTTATAAATGAGAGGAGAACCCCCTTATATACAAGAGGTCTCTATTAATGAATGATCGAAATTCTTTTAATCTAATGGCTAAGATCTAATCCTATCTACTTTACTTAAACTATGTCTGGACACTCTTAAATAATCCTAGAAATGGACCAAGTCTTAGTGGTGAGCTTTACATATAAAGTTCCTCTATGTTCGGATGCTGAAGTGAATAATGGGCTGTGGAAAAACCCATGACATTCTCCCCCATATAAACCGATGATGTCTTATTGCCTTATGCTCCTTAGAGAATGGTCTACTAACTGCCCAAAGCTCATGCAATCAACCATGTCTTCTAGTTTGCTTCACTTTGAGGTAGACTTTACCACTTCACTAGGTATTCTAAGTAAGATTGTTGACTCAGACATTTGTTCAAGTGTCCTTAGAGGATTTCCTTTCTTTCTTCTTGTCATCTTGTCTAGTCCCCTTAGTGATTCTCTTTCAAATGGTTGCTAAGGTCTCTTCACTCTCAAATTGGCACATCACACAAGTTTTGATGAAGGCTTCAATGTTTTCCAGTATCTTTGGCCAATGAAACTTGCTCTCCACCTTAGCCAGTGTTTGGTGGATTCTTGCATGTTCTGGGTCCCTTGGGTCATTGTTTGGGATGTATAACAATCCCTTATATAGTTGCAATTTTCATACCAAGAAACCTTTGTTTTTTTCCCATGGTTGGTTCACATCAAAGGCTCACTATGCTTGATAAACTAGTGCAGTGGAGTGGCTCTTTACTAAACTGTTGTTATCTATGTAATACCGAGGAGTCATTCCTGCCTTTTCCTCAAGTGTGCATTTATTCTTGAAGTATGGCATAGGTTGGAGGAAATAGGGTTAAGTAATACGGTGAAGCCTTCTCAAGCTGTGGACATCCTTATTTCTCTTTAATACGCTAGGCCCTAGATTGCATCCTCATGGATATTGCTTGTTGGTTTTATGATTTATTATATTTGTAAAGAAAGGAATGAAAGGAGATTGAGTCTTGGTTCTCATTTGGCTGCAGATGCTACCCACATTGTTCTCTTGTTTTTGTGCCAGTTAGTGTTCCTCGATTGTATAGGTCATAGGCTTATTGGTTGTTTTGCCAAGATTTCGATTTGGATACTCTTTTGTTTTTTGGTGCTTAGCTCAAAATTTTAGGTTTCTTGTAGTGCTATTTTCTTGTACAGTGGGCCTATGCCCTTCTTTGTAATTTTTATAAAAATTAATGACATATATTTGACATTACATACCAAAAAAAAAAGAAAAAAGAAAAAAGAAAAAAGAAAAAAAAGAAAAACTCAAAGGTCTTAACTCTTTAACCTCTATTAGCTCTTACATGGCTCTTAAGCGCTTCGATTTCAACATCAATATCACCTGTTATAATTATGCCATTCACATATATTGATACACAATTAGGATGGATTTCTTCTCATTGTATGCAACTTTAACAAACAGTGAGTGATCATATTGACCCTGAATATAACAAAATCCAGCAAGTGCTAAGCTAAACTTCTTAAACCATGTTAGAGTCGATTGCATTGAGCTATAGACTCTCTCCCTTAACTTGCATCACCTTCACCTTCCCTTGTTTTCCTTTATCTTCAAACCTTAGTGAAATGTGTATATATCTCCTCTTGTAGTTCTCCATTTAAAAATGTGTTATGGGCATCTAATTGATGAAATGACCAATCACAATTAATAGCTATTGATATCGAGATATCTAACCTAATAAAATTGAGTTTTGCTATCGGAGCAAATGTCATCATAATCAATCCCATAGACCTATATATATCCTTGAGCCACAATCTTGCCTTGTATTTTTCAAGGCTCCCATATGCTCTATGTTTTATGACAAACACCCTCTTGGTCCAATTGCTTTTTATCATTTGGAAGATCAATGATATCCCATGTTTGATTCTTGCATAAAGCATTCAACTCCTTAGACATGGGATTACTCCATTTGTAGATCAGCGATACTTCATCCGCATTATATAGAATAATCTTACTATCTATCTTAGCCATAACTGTACAAAGATCAAGATATAATTTGTTGTAGGCTAGATAGTTTGAAATAGGTTACTTAACACACATTCTCATTTCTTTCCTTAACACAATTGGAAGATCTAAATGTATTGTACACTACTAGAAATGTCCTTTTAGAACCAAATCTTCTCCACCTTCTCCTGTTACATCATTCTATTTTCTTCCTTCTAGTTGCTATGGATCTACATGTGGAGTTGACAATTGGCAAGGGTGAAGAAACCTTTCTTCCTGTAGTTGTACACTCTCACCTCTTGGTTTTGGGAATTTTTTTCATGAACATTATGAATATGGAACCTATGAATTCTAGGGTGATAACATTTTTACCTTTTTCCTAGTTGGAGAATATCCCACAAAGAGGAATATCCATGTTCTCAAGGTCATGAAAATCATCCTCACCTCTTCTTTAATTGTCCTTACCCTTCTCAAGTTTGGGCATTGGTGTGTGAAGTATTGGAATGCCCACCTTCTTTTCTATCATGGCAAGGAGTTGCATCCGGTCTTACTGCAACAACCTCATCTGGAGATCCCAAGATTAAGAAGTGGAGAGCTTCCTTAGCAGCAACATGTTAGAACTGAACAATTATATCCCAAATTAGGCTCTTTTGCTAGCCAAATTATAGCTTACTCAAATTTTCTTGAAATCTCTATTTAGTCTTTTCTTGTTTCCCGCAATGTTTTTGTATACTCTAGCTTAGTATAGAGTAGTTATGTATACTTTCTTGTCAATTGACGGTTGTAAGTTCTTCCAGATATAAATAAAATTACTGATTTACCCAAAAAAAGGAATATCCCACAAAGACAAATTTGAGAGCCTTCTTATCTAACTTTTGACGATCAAGATACTTATTGTAAACAAATGCATTACACCTAAAGTTTTTAAGAAGAGAGTTGAGAGTCTTAATATGTGGGTAATCTTGAAGAAGAACACTAAGGAATATGAAAACTCTAAAGCTTAGAAGGAAGATCATTGATTAGTTAAGTTGCGTCTAGAACTTCTCTCTCTAAAGTGAATCTGGAATCAAGCTAGTAAACATTAGGAACATTTCAACTTTAAGGAGATGATTCTTTTTTTCATCTACCCCATTTTTTTAAGGTGCATAGGTACAAAAACTATTATCAAATATACCATTTGTGTTTAGGTATTAATTAAAGGCAGCTGAGAGATATCCCATTTCAGTATCTGTCCTTAAGATTTGAATAGGTGGTTGGGAGACATCACTAATCAATTTATGAAAACTTTTGAAAATTTCTCATAATTATTATTATTATTATTATTATTATTATTATTATTATTATTATTTTTAATGAGATAAACTCAGCAAACTTAAATGTGATTATCAATAAAGGTAATAAACCAATGTGTTTCATGATAGATTAGGAATCTTAGCAGGTGCCTAGATATCACTATGAATTAAATGAAATGCTTTAAATGGTTTACAAGAATGGATATGGTATGGATTCATTTGAAATTCTGCAAGAATTCGGTGCTAACAATGGAAATTGTTCCTATTGTATTTGGGAAATATATGGATATACATAAATTTCAAATATGAAAAGCTAGAATAACCAAGATGTTGATAAATAAGCATCATTTCAAACTCGGATACAACAGGCAGTGGGGATTTTTGTTGAGAAGACAAGATAAAGGCACCGATTCCTGGGGATAGTGTACCCCATTTCTTTCTATAGCATTGCCAATCATCTTAGATTGTCATTTTTGCAGTATCTTCAGTCAAATTTCTAATATATGGGAGGTTATATCCCTGATAAGGTTCAGAGTTCCATTCAATATGAAATTAGTCATGCACGTCACTCAACAATTGATACATTTCCATATGCAAACCGCACTTAATGTTCTCACCTTTTTATGTCTCAAAACTCTCTAATGAGGTAGCCATATTGTCAGATGCACCCATATCAATAATACAACTATTAGTTGCAATTGCTACTAAGTAAGTAATAAGAAGGATCACCTTTATATGCTAAAATGACTGAATTGACTCACTTTTGGCATCACAATGGGTTGGGAATTTAATTTGACATAGGATTTGTTGGAGCATCTCAAGCTGCTCATGAGAAAACCTGATGTTGCACGTTTTTCCAGGCTCCACTTCTGCAGATTTGCCACCTTTGGCTGTCCTTGTCCTTTCTTCTTGATTTCTAGTTTGGGAGCTTTCCATGTAGGCTCTAACAAGTTTCTTGAGTGTGGTAGGGCTTTTGACAATGATCACACCAAACTTTTCCTTCGAACCGGGCTCCCAAGTAGCATCCTGAGCTGAGTCATGCTTAGCAATGAAAGCGAACCTTATATCAATAAGCTGGTTTCTGGACACCCATATTATGACCTCTTACTTTCTTCTCTCTTGACCTTTCAAATTGCTTCCGTAAATGTTGGAAAAGGCTTCCCCAAAATTCTTCCAGTCCTCGTTAAAGTAAGAATTCAAGCGCTTGGAGGAAATGAAAAACTTGATCCTTCTGTAGCTTCTTCAAGTGCTTTACCCCATCTCCTGTACATTGCCAATCCATGTCTTAGAAAAGATCCATTTCTTGCCACAGTTCAATCCACATTATAATATGAGCCATTTACATGTTTCCTTCATTGTTTCCCTCTAGCTTTGATATAATTTCATAGCACCGGGATGTGTTTTCTTGATTGGAATAGATCCCTTATCCCATATGTTCTTAGTGATTTTGTAGAACAAATATGTCCTACAAATTGTGGTTCTGTTGATTTTATCAACCATGCCATTATGATGGAGTTCTTGGCTTCCCACATTGTAAAGCCAAGTTGGTGAGTTGAGGTGCAGTAATGCTCCCTGTGTATCAATTTGATGTACTTTTGGTTGCATTACCTTCTTTCTTTTTTTTCATTAGATGAAGAAAAAGATACAAAATATATGGGAAAAAGATAAGAAAAGCCTAGTGATAAACATAAAGAAGGCACAACCAATGGAGGACTCCTAGGCAAGAACATACAAACAAAGGGCTAAACTACTAGTCTACACACTAGGTCCTAAACCAATATTTACTCTTTTCCTTCTTGGCAAGTGAGATTTTAGACTATAGCTTTCGAGAGTCATGACTAGAGATCTTGATACTAGCAAGGAAGTTTGCAAGTGTTAAGTCAAAGGAAGGGTCCAGCTCTAAAGGCTCTTTGACATTAGACGCCTCACCTAAGCTTTCTAAATTGTCAAGGGCAGCCATAGAGGTAGTTGCTTCTCCACAGTCTTCAGTAACAAGCTTAATGGCACTCACTTCAACTAGGACTTGAAAAGTAGTAGAGGGGGTAATATGAACTTGAGATGTCAGAACCTTAGTAGCCTCTTCACCTAAAGCTTTCATGACAATTTCAGAGGTAGTCACATGCGCTTCACCAGGATCAAGCGAAGGCTCTGCTGCCTTTGATGAACAAGGAGCCAAAGTATGCCTAAAGACATTGCACTTGGAACAACTAGGGGCTTCCACTAATATTCAACTTCTGTAGAAATCTTTTTGCCATCATTACGTTTAACCCAAATCGTGTTTATAAAATCACTATTAGCACTCATGTCAACACAAGCACCTGCTAGCTCACTCTTTCCTGTTGAGCTGTAAAGGAGTTAGCTGCTAAAGGTATTCTAAGTTGACTAGTAATATAACTGATGCCTTTCTTATGGAAAAACTCTAGGTACATTTCAAAGCTTAGCCCAGGTAGAGAAGGTAATTCTCCACTTGGGAATGATATCCCCATTTCCCATTGTTGGAGAATAAGAAAACGACAGGAGTTTTAAGAACTTTCATAATTTGATTGTTGTTTCCAAATTGAAAAGGAGCATGTCATTCTCGTTGCTCAATACTTCAATCAAACCATGACGGTCCCACAAAGCATGAGCAATATTCTCAATGATGGGAAAGGGAATGCTCTTGCCAAGAAAACGGCCTACCAAAGTATTTTTCCATAGGTGAGCACCAAACTTGGCCATCTCTGGTGGTGGGGCCACCATCAAATTGTCACCATCTACAATTGGAGGGTAAAAAAGATGGGAGCAATCAGCCTTAGTAGCAATACAAGGGTTGGGAGTGGCTTCCATAGGAGGGGCAGCCTCCATAGAAGGAGGTTGAGAAGGGGAAGGAGAGGGAGAAGCTGAAGGTTTTTTGGGAGGAAGAGGAAAGATGTGGTTAGAAAGGCAACTAGGAAGACCAAAAAGAGATGGTGAGTTGACAGGAGGGGTGGAGGAGAGGGTGGGAGGTAGAGAACCTTTTGAAGTTGGAGAAGAAAGAACCACTTTGTAAGACAAGCAACTGGAGGATGGCACAATAATTATTTTGACCTTAAGGGACGATGAGACCAAGTCAAAGCTTTAATACGTTAATAAAAATATGGCTCAACTATGCTTTTTTATTCATCATTCACAGATTTGTATACAAGTGTTTGAGTAGAAAATCCAAACTATCCTAGAAAGCAATAGAGAAAATTCATCAATAATTCTTATTATACGTTTCTCCTAAATTTTATTTTAAGTTTATAGATCAATGCTCAAAATCTTTTTATCTACTTTTTTACATTTTTAAAAGATAATGTTACTATGCTTAGTGCTGTCATATAGAACTGGATCTCAGCATTGCTGATGGAATCCTTATTATTACAATATAGAAACAACCTCCTTTCTTCTAGTTGTTGTCCCAATAAGGAAAAAGCCACAGCAACCTTCCACACTTTTGAAAAAGCAACAGTTAGCATTCCCAAAATGGCAATCTTAGAGCCCCACACCCCTGTAGCAGCTGCAGTACCTACACCATTGTCTGCCCAAAAAGCTCCCCGCAACGTTCCTCTGCCAAACCCTGCTGCACCCATCTCCCAAAATTTTTCTACTAACGGCAACAATACCTCGGAACCTATCCACCACCAAAGAAACAACTTTTCCGACCAAAAACAACCGGAAAACACCCATCCCGCACATCTGAAACAACCTCTCTCCTACGCCTCTGCTTGCCGCCAAGGATCACCTCCTACCCCTCCAGAGTTCCAACTACGGTTTATTCCACCAAATACATCGTCTGACATTCCCAAGGTCACAATTCCCCAAGCGGTGGAGGATGAAGGAGCCACTTACTGGGAGTCCACGCTCGTGGGTTACTTCATTGGCCGGAGGATGCCTTACACCCTCGTTCACACGATCGCAACCAGACTTTGGAAGGACTTCGGACTCCAAGGCATATTGGCAAGCCCAGAAGGCTTCTTCTACTTCCAGTTTGACAGAAACAAAGACCTAACGCCCATCCTAGAGAAGGTATGGTTCTTCTCCAAGCGTTTTCTCATCATCCAAAGGTGGAGGAAAGGTATGAGGTTGGACAAACCTCAACCCACACACGTTCCGGTTTGGATCACGCTAAACCGGTTTCCATGTGAGCTCATCTCGACGGAGGGCATAAGTCACATCGCCAGTGCAGTTGGCCTTCCCCTAAAAGCTGATACCCTCACCGCTTCGCGACAGCGGCCCAACCAAGCTCGCGTATTGGTAGAACTGGACGCTCAGAAGGAACTGGTCAAACGGATTGAGATAGAAAGAGCCGATGGATCAGTGGCATTTGTTGAGGTCGACTATCAATGGATTCCCCCCCATTGCAAAAAATGCCAAGTTTTTGGGCACAAATGTCCAGCTGCCACCGTCCCCCCAAAGACCACTTCGTCCGTCCTTGACGCAAACGCAACTCATCCTTCTAGCACGGATGAAACCACACAGAACAAATTAAATAATCCCACCACCCAAACGAATACGCCTAGCGGAAACCACCCTCCCCCTCCTAGCCGTAGCTGCCCTACCCCAGACGTAACCCAGGATAACAAGTTTTCCAAACAAGCTCAGACCGAACAGACCAAACACAATGTCATCCAACCTCACCACCAGGCTCCTTGCGATGAACCTAGGCACACAACAACAGAAGAAGCTCACGTGCAAGAACCCAAAACAGGCCCTCCCATTAACACGGAACTCCCCACAACAGCCTGCCAGCCTTGCAACACTACTCTAAACAATGAAACTAGTCCCACAACTCCACTAGAAGATAGTGAGGACAGCCATTATGAAAATACCCCCTTGTCCAAACTGATGCATACAATCACAAAGCCAACAGCTAGTTCACTCAAGGGTAACAAAGGGTCCACTTCCTCTGGAAAACATAAGAAGAAACAGAGGAAGAGGCGACGCTCCTTCACCTAGCACCGATAGGACCCAATCGTCACACTCTTATTTTCCAATGAACATAGCGGCTTGGAACATACGAGGGTTAAATGACCCTCTCAAAGTGACGGAATTGCTAAAAGAGTGTGGCAGTAATAGGATATCTCTAATAGGGATATTGGAAACTAGAGTGAACCCCAACAATGAAACTTTAGTAAAGCAACGTATGGGGCACAATTGGCAAGTAGCCATCAATCGAGAAGCACCTAAACGTATCTGGGTAGCTTGGCAACCGAGAGAGTGGAATATCTACACGGTCATGGAAAGAGCTCAACTATCACATTGTGTAGCAACCCATCGTAACCTCAACATTAGCTTTAGCATCACCTTCACCTACGGAGCAAACACAAGCAGTGATAGAAGGGATCTTTGGACACAATTGGAAGAACTTTCCATCACAAACAACACCACTCCATGGCTGGTCCTTGGGGACTTTAACATAACCAAATCCCCTTCTGAAAAGCAGGGTGGTCAGGGGCGATTGACCTCCGCCATGATGGAATTCCAAAATTGCTTATCTAAAACTGAATTGGAAGACTTAAGATATGGAGGTGATTTCTTCACATGGTCCAATTGACAAACCAATAACCCTATCCTGAGGAAGCTTGATCGCATCCTCGTCAATCAAAGCTGGATGCAAACCTTCCCTGACTCCCACGCCAAGTTCCTATCTCCAATCTTATCAGATCATTCCCTATCAGTAACTCATATTCAACTCCCACGCCAGGGAAGGAAAACACCCTTCAAAATTTTCAATTATTGGACTAATCATGCAGAATTCAATAACATAATAGCTAGCGTGTGGAATACCGAGATAGCAGGTTCCAAAATGTACCGAGTTGTAAGTAAACTTAAGCTAATCAAGGGGAAGCTGCGACAACTCAACCACAACAACTACTCAGACTTATCCAACCGAGTTAAGGAAGCCAAGCAAACTCTCCTCCAGCTACAGTCCAATATTCATAGTAGTAGCAACGTATCCCTAATGGAAGCCGAAAGAACAGCTTTCAAAGACTTCTATTTACTTAGGAAAGCTGAAGAGAACTTCTACAAGCAGAAATCAAGAGTGAAATGGTTGAAACTCGGAGATAAAAACACATCCTTCTTCCACAAATCAATGAGAAACCATCATAACAGAAGCCACATATTCCAAATCACCCGCGAGAACGGAAGTGAAGCAATCGGCATGGAACAGGTCAAGCACGAAGCGGTTGAATACTTTCAACAAATGTACAACAAAGCATGTACTCACCTCAACACGGATGACATCGCCAGCCGGGTGACATGGAAGCTTACTGCGCAGCAATGTGAAGAACTACTTGCTCCCTACACGGATGAGGAAATCAAATGGGGATTCTTCTCTCAAGCAAATGAGAAAGCCCCAGGCCCAGATGGATATACAGCTCTCTTCTTCAAGGAAACTTGGGGAATATTAGGAAAGGATCTTACCGCTGCAATCAGGGAATTCTTCCACTCGGGACATCTTCTCAAAGAGATAAATTCCACCATCCTCACATTGGTCCCCAAAACCCCCAACCCAACCAGCATGGGGGATTTTAGACCAATAGCATGTTGTAACGTGCTCTATAAAGCAGTTTCAAAAATCTTAGCTGCCCGTCTAAAGAAGGTCCTTCATGCACTAGTTGGAGAGAGCAAGCAGCATTCATCCCTGGACGGAAGATCACAGACAACATCCTCATTGCCCAGGAATTAATGGCAGGCTATCAGACACAAAGAGGAGCACCACGGTGCACCCTAAAGGTTGACCTCCAGAAAGCCTATGATACCATACGTTGGGACTTTATACTTGAAGTCTTGAGAACCATGCAATTCCCCCCGCACTTTTGCAGTCTAATAAAACAATGCTTATCAACTCCAAAATACTCAGTCAATATCAACGGGGAATTAGTAGGCTACTTTTCTAGCACGCATGGCCTCAGACAAGAGGACCCTATTTCCCCGTATTTATTCGTCATAGGTATGGAAGTCCTTTCCACCTCTCTCCGGCAACTCATATCCAACCCAACATTCTCTCCCCACTGGAGATGCAAATCGGAACACCTCAATCACCTTTGCTTTGCGGATGACCTACTCATATTTGCCAGAGGAGATGCGAACTCTATAACATTGATCAGAAACACTCTCCAACAATTTCAAGCACTCTCAGGTCTGACGGCCAATAACGCTAAGAGTTCCATAATCTTCTCCAATGTCCCTCTCAGGGATAAGCAAAGCATCCTACAAATCATGCAGTTCCAAGAAGGTTCTCTCCCAATAAGATATTTAGGCGTCCCGCTCCTCTCTACTAAACTCAAAACAGAGGATTGTGACATTTTAGTAGACCGAATCACAGCTCGCATCACCTCGTGGACAGCGAAATTCTTATCATATGCTGGTAGACTCCAACTAATTCGTTCAGTTTTATTCTCCATGCAGGCTTTCTGGTGCTCAGTATTTCTCCTTCCAAAAAGGATAATCACAAAAGTAGAGCAATTAATCAGGAATTTCCTCTGGAGTGGAAATCCGCATATAGGAACCAAAGCCAAGGTCAGATGGGAAGAGATTTGTAAGCCAATCAGATGTGGGGGACTGGGGATTCCGAACCTTCACCAATGGAACAAGGCCTTACAAATTAAACACATCTGGCTCCTATGCAAGAGCGGACAACGTAGTCTATGGCCTGAATGGGCACACTCAACACTGCTAAAAGGCAGAAGTTTCTGGACAACGCGAGCCCCAGCAGTGTGCTCCTGGTCTTGGAAGAAACTCCTAAAGCTTAGACATTTAGTGCGTAACTGCTTTCAATGGAAAGTGGGAGACGGCCTAACCATATCTATATGGACTGATTTCTGGTTACCCATGGGTCCTCTAGATACTTTATACTCCCCAAGAGAAATCAGGAACTCTCGGATACCAATATCGGCAAAGTTATGCTCTCTAGAGGAAAATAACACATGGCGACTACCAAACCATCCTCCATGGTCTGATATCATTATTCCCACGCACATCAAGCCCAATCATCACACTCCTGACCAACTCCAATGGACCCACGAGACTACAGGGGAATACACCATCAAAAGTGGCTATTTCTTCCTCAATCCAGCCGGCCCAACAGTCCCATGGTATCGAGTCGTATGGAACAAAACTACCATACCAAGGCACTCCTTCATATTATGGCTAGCCTGGTTGAGAAAATTATCTACACTTGATAAACTGACCACATGGGGCCTAGCAACATCCTCCACATGCTACCTATGCCAACAAGAAGATGAGGACCACTCCCACCTATTCTTCCGATGCCAATACTCCTCCCGAGTATGGCTAATAGTAAGCGACATGGCCAACTGCCCCCCTTCTTGTAAGGATTGGCAGGGAGCCATACGAGTACTACTGGCAACAAGCCAGTCCAATGCCAAACAACACCAAACTTGGAGAGCGAGCCTGGCAGCAACGGTATACTGCATTTGGAGAGTGCGCAACAAAGCAAGACTTGGACTCTCTACCCCTAGCACTTCTTCTTTAGCCAATCAAATCAAATCTTATGTTTACCTAGAATAATTATATTAGACTAGTTTATACCTACCTCTATAGGTATGGTACTCAAGTTGTAATAGATTAGCTACTCATGTTGTATTGTAATGTAACCGTCTTAGACGGATGTACCTTTCTTCTTATCAATAAATAATGAATTACCAAAAAAAAAAAATCCTACATTGGTATCTTAAGCTATAAAATTTCAAGAACACCTTGTACCTTGGCTTCATAGTTTTCAAAATCATGATTCTATTTGTACAATTTTACGAGTTTATGATTTTTAGGAGGTCTTATTAAGTTAAATTGAATATAAAATCGTTTTTGAGTAAACTCTAGTAGAATTGCGAGTTTACATATCAAAATCAGTAGAATCTTATTTTTTTAATTAAGTTTATTAATTTTACATAATTTGATTCAAATGGGCCAAAAAATAAAATATACACTTGGACTACAACTCTATAAACTACAAGGATGTTACATCATCTTCCTTATGCCATTCCAATTTCGTTTCCTCTTTTTCCCTCTCCCAATCCTTTATTTGATGTTTGTAGCCTTCATTCAAGTTCCAACTCTAATTGCAAAGTTTATAAGGGAATTTATTTACTTTAATTTATGCCACCAAGAATTCAAGATGAGTTGAAAGGTTAGGTTCCCTTCAATTTATAATATTCTTCAAGATTTTTTACAATTACTATAAGTATATCTATAGTTTTTGAAAACTATTTTATATAAGATCTAAAAACTTACGTTTTTATTTTTTGATTATATGTTTTGATTGTATAGATCACCTAGTGATTTTAGGTAAGATTGTGAGTTTGCCAACTTGGCTTCATATTTGGCTTTTACATTTACCTTACATCTTGGGACAACGATGTGTAGCAAGTTTATTTGCATCCTACTGTTTTCTTGTTTGAAAGACTAGTAGTAGGTTTGGCTTAGGCTTTTATCTCCTCAGTCATGGCTTTTTTCCATATTGAGTCATTAAATTCTTCCTTCCATCACCACAGGACAAAATACAAGGATTAGTAAAATAGCCCCACAATGAGATATCTCTTATGGGACTTAGTTAGAGATAGGATGTAATGGCTTAAATCCTTTTCTACTAGTTGTTGGAAGCTCAAGAGCATTAGGGTTTATGATATAAGGAGGAGGAGGAGGTATATATATTACTTGATTCCCATTGAAGTTGAGCTCAGGCTTAAAATTTAACTGGCTAGAGTGTTCATGATTATATATATATATTTTTTCTTGCAAGTTGGATGTAAAAGAAAGGATCAATTTAGTTCGAGTATAATTGTCCTTGGCAGCTAACTTAGATTAGCGACTTCATTAGTTGGATGTAGAAAATGTATTTTGAAATGGGGAGTTAGAGAGAGGAGATCTATAAGAAAATTCCGTGAGGTTTTGAATTTGAAGAGGAGAAAGTAGAAGTGTGCAAACTGAAAGAATCTCTATATGGCCTTAAATACTCATTGAGGGCTTGGTTTAAGAGATCTAGTGGTGCTTTGACTCAGTTTGGTAACACAAGGACAAGTTGGCAACATGTTTACTAAAATGACCAATGATAGGAAAAGGTTTATTCTAATTGTGTCTATAGATGATATACTCAATATGGGAGATGACTTAGATGGAATTAAGATGTTGAAGAAGATGATTGAAACTGGGTTTGAAGTAAAGGAGCTAGGGCAGTTGAAGTATTATTTGGGAATAAAAGTTAGCAGGAGCAAGAAAGGAACTTTCATTTCTCAAAGAACATATATCCTTGATTGTTTAAAAGAAAATGGAAAACTGGGATGTAAAGCTAGTAATGACTCCATTGCAGCAAAATTGGAAATGTGAAGGTGAGGACAATGATCCACCAGTTGGTTAGGAACTAAACCAATGGGTAGTTGGACATAGCTTGCATATGCTATAAGAATTGTTGTGCACTCACTCAACCAAGCACCACTTTAGAAGCTGTCAATCTTATTTTGAAGTATTTGGAAGGAGCAACAGGGATGGGATTACTGTTTGAAAGAAACTGGAAACATCTCCATGTGGATTGGGATGGTGAGGTTTCAATATGCAAATCTTCATGAGGATATTGTACTAAGTTGTGGGGCAACTCACTTACATGGAGATGCAGAACAACAGACGATTTCTCAAAGTGGTATGGAGGCCAGCATCTTGACAAAGTCACAGTCAAGGCAATCCTTTGGGTCAATTTTGAGCAAGTTAGGAATGATATATACTCTATCTTTAGCATGAGGGAGGCATTAGAGATAATGGTTAGATATACTATTAACTTGATTTCTTAGGATCTCTATCTGTTTGTCATCTTTTGTTATTTCGTTTCTAGCTTGCTGTATCCTTTCCGATTACGTGGGAGTTAGGTGAGTCTCCTGTAAGTCTTTATCCACTTTGTACTTGCATGTATATACATGAAAATGTTAAATAATGAGCTTCCTCATCATAATGTTGTTTATGATGTAATAAAAATAGTACTGCTAAACAAGCCAAGTCTGAATAATACAGCTATGGGACTCCAAAGCTAATCAATTCCTAAACCAAGCCCAATAGTTGTCAGTTGATTGGCATCCGGATTTAGGTTTGCTTCACTGGCAAATTGGTTGTGTTTTGATGAAATGATCTTCACTGGTAAATCTAGAGTGGATTATAATGCAATAGTGGTGTCCAGGGGGCCCAGACCCCCACAATATATTAAAAGATTATTTGTTATAAAATTTTAAATTCTTTTTCCTAGAAGTTTAGAATTACCTGGACCAACCATCACTGAAAAATTTCCATATGGCCTTATAGAATTCTCTCTAACTCTTTCTAGGGGTGACATGCACGCAGTTTTTCTCCGCTTGAGGCACCAGACTTGTTCAGTGATCCTTGAAGCACTTGCGCACAAGAAAGTAGTGTTAAATTTTTGGCGGTTCCCATCCTATGCTTAAAAATTGAAATTCCCTGAAAGATCCAAATTTTTATAAGTGATCATGATGTATATGACTTGTCCATAAATAGTGCTTCTCAGATGCTTACAGGCTTGTAGACAAAAATGGGGCATTTATTACTTTATTGAGGCTTAATTGGCGTCCTATTAACTGTTTCTCCTTCCCATCATCTGGTGTTACCTTTCATCTGCTAGGATATTATGCCTTTTATCCTCCACAGTTTGCTGGATATTATTCAGTTTCTGTTCTCTAGGCAGTTCTCTTATGCCAAAGGAAACAGGCTGTTAAGTTTTTAGGAGGATTAAGAGTTGCCTGATTGTTTTGTAGATTTATCCAATTTGGACCTGAAGTAGAGTGTCATTGTGGTGCTCCAAATTGTCAAGGGTATCTTGGAACCAAGAAAAAAATAAACATCATCAATCTTTGCTGGGGTTCCAAACGGAAAAGAACTACTGCAGCTCGTGCACCTGTCTTAACTGTATGATTTGTTCGAAAAGGATATGAGCAAAAAGGAGGATACTTTGCTTCCAAAGGAAGCCCAATAAGTAGGTTAAAAGAAGAAAATTACAAACACATGCAAAATGTTCATTGTTTTTTGGTCAAAGGTGGAAGATGGAAGGCCTTGTAATATAGTGACAATGCCAAATGTATTGCAACTCTCGTCCTGTATCAAAAGCAATATTCTTCGGCCGAGTATCCTGGATATGGTTTTGTAGGTGCATCTGTATCTTGTATTTCAGCACATTCTTACAATCAACAGTTGACCAGCAATTTTATCTCAGGTCACATAATGAGGGTTTTTACTACTACTACTTTCTTTCTTTCTTTATATATATATAGTACTCCTGGGGCGTCTCTACTGTTACTCATGTATCATTGTCAAGTTGTATAAATATCTGTCAAAAATATCAAATTGCTTCCAAAAGCTGACCCTGGATCCATAAACCCGTGAACCGAAAATTCAGGTTAATTCCTAATCTTTAAATGAAAAATCTTAGTTTCTTAAAAAGGCATTTTGATGTTCACTACAAATTCTAAACCAGAATTAATAGGAAATTGAAATAAAGTGTGCATTGACGAAAATGTCGAGACAGCACAGTGAAGGTTGTCATAAGTATACATGACGTTACCACTGCACAGCTTATTTGAAGAAAGTTTCGTTTATTCTTAAATGCCGGTTTGACTTTTCAACTGTGGGATTTATCTTTTATATATATTATTAAGCAAAAATTCCATCTGTTTTTACTCCCTTCTTAAAAATTAATTGTTCCAATTTAATTATCATGATATTTCTTTAACGCCATTCAATAAAAAGTTCAAAAGAATTACATTAAATCATATTGATGTTGATGTTACAAACCGTTCACAAACCATTTGACCTTCGCATAGTGGTTTACCTGATCATTTTATGTGATATTCATTGGGCTTAGCTGATTAGCTAGTAGTTGGGTTTGAAGGCTTTTCTTATGTTGTTTCTTTTTTTTGTTCTTAATACATGTGGTACGAATATCATCTGTTTCGATTGAGAAGTCATCTTTACTCTGGTGGATTTAGGGCTGGTGATGGTATGGTGGCTTAAAAAGGCTTCAATATAGATCTTGAGATAATTTATAAATTAAAATGATAATTTATTTTAATAATGGTTTCTATGGTTGGTGATTCATGTTAACTTATTGTTTTTCATATTCAGATTTAAATAGAGATTTGTGTCTAAAAACGTAAATTCGTTGTGTTTAAAAACCTAAACTCATAACTAGATCAATTTAATAATCATGCCCTATGTCTAGTTGAACTCATTTATCGGTTAAGAAAATTTTAAAATTCATATATTATAACTATTAAGTCTCTATTAAAAAAAAAGTTTTTAGTATCTTTTAATTTACTTAATACTTATAGCGAACATTGTATTGAAAACTAAACTAGTCCTTGTAGACATATTTTTATTAACAAACTAAATGTTTGGATAAAGCTTAAAAAAAAATATAATTGCTCAAGCATCTAACCATTCGTTTAGACTTTAAGTACTTTATGTTTGACTTGAATAAAAATTTATAGTATAATTGTTCATTGAATCAATTCAAACATTGGGTAACTAACTTAAATAAAGATAGTCAATATATTCAATTTTAGTGTTTACTAAAAATATCAATTGGTTCTACTCATACAGTCGGTACCTAATGGGGTATGCCTTACTGCATGTATATACAAAAATATAACCTAAATTGTATTATACTAAGCTTTTCTAAAAACATTTGGAAATTATAGAAGGAAATAAAAAGTGTTAGTCTTATAAAACTAGATTCAAAGTGAATGATGATGATAATTATAAAGAGAACGACAACTAGTAAAATCAATGGTGGAGAGAGAGAGAGAGAGAGAGAGAGAGAGAAAGAAGGGTACATATGAAATATCTCATGTTTTAAATAGAAGTATGTACAAGGGCATATTAGTAATTTAACCCATTTCCTTTTAGTTCTTTTTTAAAAACTCTTGAATGTTTGTTTTCATTTTTTCCCTTCATGTAGAAATCGTTCTATATTGTAAAGAAAAGTATGTTCTGTAACATCTTCATTCAAGTTTTCTAAGTTGTAATCAAGGGTTTTTAATTTTTAAATAAAATTAAGGTAGGAAGTCATAGTGAACAACATTGTATGATAAATGGGTAAGTTTTGACTTTTCTGCCTTTATAGTGTATCATGAGAATGTTTTGATTTGGAATGTGACTATTTGAAAGTGTCAATCAATAGAAATGGGTCGAAGTGGATTACTAAATTAAACTTATAAACAAGTAAGTTCTTTTTTATTATTCTTATTATGGTTGTGTAGAGCAATGTTGTTAAAATCGCGAGTTAGCTCGTACGATTCAATGATTTTACGAGTTTGTATACATATTTCTAGTTAACTTGCATATAAAATCGGGGAGAAGTAAAATCGTAATAGAATTGCGATTTTGAACAGCAAAATCGTTCAAAATCACGATTTTACACGTTTCAATCGATTCCACAATATTGCACAACTAAGGTCACTTTCAACCATTCGGATCCAGTCTAAGTCCACGGTCCACTAATTAGTTGCCCTGCCCAATTAATAAAAGGTCCAGCCCAGCCCAACCAACGACTCCTTGCTTTTGCAGACTTCTCGAGCAGCACCTCATTTGCATTTGTTGTACATTGAAGTTCATCAGATTAGGGAAAGAAGAGGAGAGAGTGAAAACAAGAGAGGCGAGCTGAGATCCAAAGTTCCACACTGAGCTGAGCTAATAGAAATTCGAAACAGTGAGCGCCGAACAACGAGGATGAGCACTGAGCCAGCGATCCTTCTCCTTCTTGTTACGTTTGTGTATTGAGCGAAATTCAAAACAGCGAGTGTCGAACAGCGATCCTTCTTGTAACGAGCCATCGAGCTGAGATCCTTCTTCATAGATGCGGGTTTTGTGTTAGGTATGAGTTGTATGACCAGCAATACTTCTACTGTAGTGTATCATGTGAATGGGTATTTCGTATTTATGCTTGTGAATGAGCAATACTTCTATTGTAGTTTTATGACTAGCAATAAGCTTGTGAATGGGTATTTATGCTTCAGAAGTGCAGTGATTAGCTTTGTAATTACAAAGGTGATATTCGTTTGATCATATCTGGGAAGGATTTGCGTTTCCGTGAAATTTCAGTAGCTAGTAAAGGAGTCAGGAGAGAAATCAAATTCTAATTCGTTTGATCATGTTGTAAAGAACCTACTTTCAATAGAGCCACAAGATTCTTCCACGTACATACTTGTACCAATTGATTAGAAGCATCTTATACCAGCTTGCGACCAAAAAACCAATAAGTCTTGATAGCACATTCTCAGGTTGACTCAGTTTTAATAAGCAGAGGTCACTCTTTTTGCCTACAAGATTTGTTTTTTTGAAGTACTTTAAGGTTAGGAAAGAATGGAGCTGACATATTGGTTCTTTACATGTCCGATTTGTAGTAATGGTTAATCTTGATGTGACACTTGACAATCAAGTTGAACTCTATTAGTTTGGAAGCTGGCTAAGATAAACACCAAAAAAAGGGGAATAAGAAAGAGAACTCTTGATCTTCCATTTATGGATCCTTTCATGTCAAATATTATCATTAATTACAGGTTCATGAATATTGCTTCATTGCATGATTTGTCCTTTGAGTTTCAGAGATCTAATTATGGTGATGTTTATTTCCCTTGATATAATATTCTAGCTTCATGAAATGTTCTACTGTCTCTTTTTTAACGGCCCGCTTGAGTTCTATGTAAGTAGCCTCTAAAGTGTAGCAATACCTAAATACTACCCCTATAGCACGTCTTTGCATGGACCAAACCATCTCAATCTTGCATCATTTTCTAATCAATGGGAGCTTCTCCAGCTTTTTCTCTAATACATTCATATTTTTTTTATACAATTCCATTTTGCCTTGGCACATCTATCTTAACATTCTTGTCTCTGGTAAGCTTATCTTTTGCCAATGCCAATAGTTTAATATCCAACATTTAAGACCTATAGAGCATCTTTTGGTCTTACGGTACCTCATGGTCACATAGAAGACAATTGGGAATTAGTGCAATGTAATGCTGTGGTATAAATTTAAGCTTTGCTCTAGGCCTCCAACAAATAGTGGATCACTCATATAGGTACATCTTACTGTTAAAAGTTGCATTTGCTCTACATGTTAATATCATTTGCACCTCTAATGCCAGTTGCTTGTAGCAGGTATACTAGATTTTGGTGTAATGTATTGAATACTAATGCTTTCTTTGCCTCCCATGTTGTCCTGTTTACAATTTCTATGAAGTTTAATGTATAATAAGTTTGCTTTTGTGAGGTTTAAATCCTTTTTTTTTTAATTAATTTCAGGTTAGCATATATGTAGTAACTGTCAGAAGAGTGCCTACTATATGTGCCTTACATGTACATTTTCCTTATGCAAAGCTTGCACCAAAGATGGTGTTATCCTATGTGTAAGAGGAAACAAAGGTTTCTGTGAGATGTGCATGCGAACAATCATGATGATAGAAAATAATGGGCTAGAAAACAAGGACATAGTATGGCTGCAGTTTGTTTTGGATGTATAGATTGATCTCCATCCCCCTCTCCTTGCCTTGTCTTTTCTGTCCCTAGCCCATTCTCATGAGCGTTATGCTAGTTATGCAAAATTTTTAGCTAAACTTGTGATGATATCATGCCATTAATGTAGTTATGAACCTATCTTCAAGATTATTGACAAGAGATGGGAGCTTCAACTTCATAGACCATTACATGCTGTAGCTTATTATTTGAATCCTCATTATCATTATAGTGATGATTTTAAAGTTGATGCCAATGTTAAGATTGGATTATATGGTTGCATAGAGCGTATGGTTTCTAATCCAACAGATGGTGGAAATTGTGACGATTTATTTTAGTTCTTGTTTTGTAATATGATTTATGATTTCATAACTTTTATTAGGACTTTTGGTTGATTATTTTTATGATTGATTATTTATATTATGCAACTTATGCTTGATTATCTCTATTATGACTTTTATTGTGATTTATGACCAAATTTTATGTTGAAATTTTTAATTTATATTATCCATTATATTTTTTAATGACTACTGTAAGTAAATTTTTAATATTTAAAGGTTATTTTATAAAGGTTGTAAAAACTTACGTTTTTTTCGTTCCGATTCTATGGACCCCCTGCCGATTCTACGTAAAATCGCGATTTTGATAACCATGGTGTAGAGATTTAAGAAATTATGAAGGAGAAATTTGTTTGATGTTGTTTGATTGTAGATTGAGGAGTTGTAATCTTACTGAAAGATGAAGTTTTGGTTAAAATTATATGAATTTTCATTTTTTTGTTTTGTTCTATAAAAAGGTGTTGAAAGTTTCTTGAGATAAACATGGTTTTAGGTAGTTGTGCAGTCGACCATGAGTTGGTTTTGAGAGGGTCTAGCAACCAGCCATGATGATTGGTTTCAACATGGAGCAATCACTCGATTTAGTTGTAACTAGTTGTAGCAACTATCCATGGGTTGCACTTGCAACTGGTTAGTAACTAGACTTGCAATTATTCAGCAACTAGTTAAAAACTAATCATGCAATCAGTCTTGCTTTATATAAAAAAAGTACTTTATTTATTAATTAACTATGTTTTATTAGTAACATTAACTATTAATTAACTAATTATATTATAAAGTAATTAAAGTGCATAGGGTTTAGTATATATTGTTTGTGCTATATATTATATATGTAGTAGTTTAGTATAAAATATATAATTACTTACTTTACCTAAGTAGTATACAAAATAATTCTCTATTATAAACTAAATAATGTATTATATTCTCTTGTCTATTATAAAGTAATTAAAGTGTGCAAGGTTTAATATATGATGGTGTCTTGAGTGAAGTCATTCACTGAAATGATATAAGTAGATTTTGGTTGACTCATGGACGAATGAGTGTTGGAGAGTACCCAACACCGTATATGTATATATATTATGTAAGGGTATGATTGGGGTCTTGTGTTACTTTAAGTCTTGAGACACCAAAATTGTGTTGCATGTGAGAATTAATTATGAGGTAATTAAATGATTGTGAATTATATGTCATGCATTGATGTATATGCTTGTGATTTGTTTATCATGCATGTGTGATTGCGATACTCACATACTGGGCATTAACTCACTTTGTGGGACTTCTTTTTCAACTCAAGTACATTTAACGAGTTGGTCCTATATGATGAGACTGGTAGAGATCCATACTATGACTTGAGTGATGACGTTGAGTTTGTCTATTATGACAAGTAGAGCTAGTGGGAGTTAGTTGATAGTTGGTTTTGTTCATTTTATTATATCGATGAGATTAAACTCTTGGCTTGTGTTATTTAGAGTTATAAGATCATTTAATAGCTAGTTTTGTGATTATAGTTACTTAGAGCCAATATGTTTCCATTGTGGTGTTTTGTGGAGAGAGGCTTGTAGAGTCACTAAGCTTATGGAGATGATTTAGTATGTTATACCAGTAGTTATTTTACATATTGTGGTTTATGGATAGATTTAAAAGCCTTTGCTTGTTATAACCCTGTGATAAAGCGTGGTGAGTTATATGCAACCCAAGTTGTACGGTATTACAATTTAAGTGGCATTAGAGCTTAAGTTTTGGGTTTTTAGGAAACTTAGGAAGATGTTAGGGATAATGAGACGAGGAGAGGGTAGAAATGGCTTAAGTGCCCATTTCCTTTTAATTGATTTTCTTTTGTCTTTTATAAGTCTACGGTTGTATAAATTAAATGCTATCTTTAAATGATACATATGTATATGTATTGTGAATGTATAGGCTATTGTTTTGAGATATATATCGAGTATTGGTAGGTTTATTTTGAGGAACACTAAAGTATAAGAAAATCACTTGAAAGCTATGAAAGCCTTGCAGAAAGGCTAAAGAAGTATGACTAAAAAGTAAATCAAGCCGACTTACCAAATGTTCGCAATAAAATGTTATGATAAGATACTCGCAAACAATTTTCTAATGCGTAAATTGTAAGAGAGCTTAATGCACGGGAATAAGTCGCTATCTTAGTAAGTAAAAATGTGTGACCACATATAAAGCCATAAAGGGAAAAGAAATAAAAGAAAAATAATAATCAACCTTCTTGTATATGTAAAAAGAGTAATAAGATAAATAAAATAAAATAAAATAAATTAAAAAAATAGGAAAGGAACTTTATGAAGATGCTTGCACATACATAACTAAGAAGGGATGGCAAATTTATGTCTTAAGTCTAGGGGTGAGAGGGTATAGGATAGGTAAGGTATTGGATTCTACCCATACCTTACCCTATAAGGTATATATGTTCCTAAATTTTAAAATTAGAACTTACCTTATAGCACTTTGAAACCATTTCACAACTTATATCTTATAAAACTAACAGGGTATAATAAATTATATCATTTTTTTCTATAAATTTCAAATTTATGTTATATTAAAAAAGTAATTTATATGTAATATTACAAGTGTTTCATAGGTAAAATCCATGTAACCTATAGTAAAATCTATTGAATTAAAAAATATAAATTTTCTTATTATCATTATTTCAAATTTATGTGATCTTTCTACTTAACAGATGAAAAAGAATAAGAGAAAGAATAAAAAAAAAATGAAATGAGAGAAGTTGCACTAGGTTTAGTTATTTAGAGTTATTAACTTGTGAGTTTTGGTTCTTGTTTTTTTTTTTCTTTTCTTTTTATTAAAATATTTATTATCTAAAGAATATAATATTCATTTATTAATTTTTTATAGAGTGAGTATAAAATTTGATACCTATATTCTATATACCTTAAAATATAAGTTCTAAGGCAAGTACATGATAGGAAAACCTTATACTTGTACTCTATCATATGGAAACAATATTTGGAAAATACGTATATAGAATTTACTCGGTCGAATAGGATAATGGAGGGATATTCTATACAGCAAAGTTACTTGCTCATTCTTAGTTAAGTCTGAAGTCTTATTTTTTTTTTATTTTATTTTATTTTTTCCCTCTCATGTTAGGTTATGTTAGATTTGTGCATTGTGTAGAGTTAAGTCTATGGTTGCATCGCATGCATACATGAGTCAGTATGTTGTCGGCATTCGTCATCACTATTAGTATTTGTATATGTGCTAGGGGATAAAAGATATCGATTCTGAAGTATATGCTTAGATACACAAACATATGAATGTTAATACAAATAATGTAATATGTCTATGTATGTGGTAATTACTTAGTAATAGCTGATACGATAAACAAATATTGAAATGAATAATCTTTTTTTTTTCAATAACAATAATATTAACAAGAATCATATTAAATAACAACGTTAATGTAAATAATAATAGTAATAAAAAAAAGAAAACTACAACCACCAAGAGATATCAACATTATATGCAATAAAAGTAGCAGCAACAACAACAACACTAATAATAAGGGAAAGTAATGAAAAACTGACTTGTGTTTTTTTCCATTATACAAACAAGTGACTTTGATGGAGGGGATACAAGAAGCGATCATACGGTTGGGAGCACGGGTTCTGCACACGGCCGTGTCTCGAGCAAGGGTATCAACAAGCAAGATCTCACAGTGTCTAACACGGCCTGAAGCACGGCCGTGTCTCGAGCAAGGGTATCAAACCGCAAGATCTCACAGTGTCTAACATGGCCTGAAGCACGGCCGTGTCTCGAGCAGGGGTATTGAACAGCTAATCCCCACAGAGTATAACATGACCTGAAGCACGGCCGTGTCTCAACCAGGGGCATCGAATAACAAATAGTCACAGAGTCCAACACGGGTCGAAGCACGGCCGTGCCTTAGACCGTGTACGCGCAGATTCGTCTTTTCCTTTTTATAATTTTAGGAGAGTATATAAACCTTTTTGTAGTGATGTTAGGGTTAGGTCTTATTTTATTCTTGAAATACATTTCGTGAGAGACTTCTCGCCTTTAGTGGTTGTGCGCAACCATTGTTGTTTTAGAGATTCATTCGTTGAGTGATTCTCTAAGCTTTCTACGCTAACTCACAGCGTTAGTTGATATCAGAGCAAGGAAAATTTCCTGTGGAGATGTCAGGTGACGGAAGTTTAGGAGGCGGTCACATTCCGGACGTTGCTCGGGATGTGGAAACTCTGCGAACCGAAGTGCAGGCTCAAAGGGTAGTGTTGGATACCATGGATCAGAGACTCCGACGCTTCGAATAGCGTTTTGATGATCTGGTGGAGCGTTTTGACGCAATAGGAACCAATACAAACAGGGATAGAGACGTTAGGGGAGTACGACCCGAGGCAAACCCTGCTCTTGGCGTTCCGATCAACAGACCTATCGCTGCGAATCGAAGAGTCCAAGAGTATGATGTGGATTCTGAGGAGGAAGATGATTGGTTGGCCGGAAACCCGCAACCACAGTGGAGAGGATACGGTGGAGGTGGTTATGGCCGGAATCACCAGGGCTATGATCAGGGCGACACCAGCGAATTCAAATTAAAGGTAGATATACTTTCTTTTAACGGTAATTTGAACATCGAGGATTTAATAGATTGGCTGGCAGAAGTGGATCGTTTCTTTGATTATATGGAAGTGCCGGAGAATCGTAGGGTGAGGTTAGTGGCATGTAGATTGAAAGGAGGGGCTTCGGCCTGATGGGAGAGATTACAGAATAGGCGATATAGAGAAGGAAAGCAACCGGTGCAGACGTGGTATAGAATGAAACAATTGATCCAAAGGGATTTCCTGCCTCCTGACTACGAACAAATATTGTTCCAACAATACCAGAAGTGTAGACAAGGCCCGAGAACAGTGTATGAATATACGGCGGAGTTCATGAGGTTGGCTGAGAGAAACGACCTTAGGGAAAGCGAAGGACAGCAGGTGGTTAGATACCTGGATGGACTGAGGCTGCAAATTAAGGAGAAGATAGGGATTCATGTTTTACGCAACGTCAATGAGGCGAAAAACATGGCCCTTCGGGCAGAGATGATGCTACAAGAAAAGACCAGTAGGTTTGATGGAGGTAACCGAAGGTTTAAGAACGAAGGATTCAGTACCGTAGGTACGGATAGAGGGAAGGCTGTCTTGGAAGCTCCAGGCGGAAGTAATGAGAAGAGAGAAGAAAGGGGAACAAGTAGGAGACCAATGGAAAATAGGGAAGCACCTAAGCAAAACAATCCCTATGCTAAACCAGTTATGGGAAAGTGCTATAGGTGCAACCAACCGGGTCATCGTTTCAATGAGTGCCCCAGTAGGAGACTAATTAATGTTATTAATAGAGAGGAGGATGATGAGGTGTGCTGTGAACCGGATGGAGGGGATGAGCTTTATAGTGATGATGGTTATGGAGATGATGAGGAAACGTATGTCATTAGGAAGTTGATGTTAGCACCGAAGTGTGATGAGAAATCCCAAAGACATCAGTTGTTCCGTACTAGATGTACTGTTGATGGTAGGGTGTTTGACTTGATAGTGGATAGCGGGAGTTGCGAGAATATCATTGGTAGGGAAACGGTGAGAGTATTGAATTTGACGATTGAAAAACACCTGAATCCATATACCATTGGGTGGATTAAAGCGGTTGAGAAAATAGAAGTCACCGAGCGATGCAGAGTACTTTTCTCTATAGGGAAGTATAGAGATGAGGTCTATTGTGATGTCGTGGATATGGACGCATGCCACCTTTTGTTTGGGAGAACTTGGCAATTTGATGTTGATGCCAAACACGAAGGAAGGGAGAATGTTTACCGGTTAGAGAAGGATGGGGTAAAGTTCACTCTCCTACCTCTCAAAACATCTCACCGCCTTAAAACTTCTAAAACGGAGGGGCGTTCTTTCCTCACCATCACCCAATCTGAGAGGGAGATGGGGGAAGCAATTAAGGAGACGCATACAATCCATGCATTAGTTGTCCGATAGGTGATGTTCGTGGAGGAAGATCAGAGTAGTGACCAAGAGTTGCCAGACAGTGTGAAGGCGCTACTGGAGGAGTTTAGGGAAATAACATCTGAGGAGCTACCCGATGGATTACCTCCCATGAGGGATATCCAACATCATATTGATTTGATTCCAGGAGCTAGCCTACCTAATCTTCCACATTATAGGATGAGCCTAAAGGAGACGGAAATATTGCAGGGAAATGTGCAAGAACTACTCCAGAAGGGATTCATCAGGGAGAGCATGAGCCCTTGCGTAGTGCCTGCTTTGCTGACCCCAAAGAAAGATGGTAGTTGGCGCATGTGTGTCGACAGCAGAGCAATCAACAAAATTACCATTGGCTATAAATTCCCGATACCAAGGCTGGAAGACATGCTAGATTGCTTGAGTGGGGCCAAATTCTTTTCCAAGATCGATCTGAGAAGTGGTTACCATCAGATTCGGATCCGACCAGGAGATGAGTGGAAGACGACCTTTAAAACTAAGGAAGGCCTATATGAATGGATGGTCATGCCTTTTGGCCTCAGTAACGCCCCAAGCACCTTCATGCGTATTATGAATAAGGTACTTAGACCCTTTTCTGCTCGGTTTGTCGTAGTTTACTTTGACGATATCCTGATCTATAGCAAAACTGAGAAGGAACACATCGATCATGTGAGGGAAGTGTTAAATGCTCTGAGGGAGAACAAGCTCTTTGTGAATCTTAAGAAGTGTGTATTCCTCTCTAGGAGATTGTTGTTTTTGGGTTTTGTCGTTAGTGGTGATGGAATTACCGTGGATGATGAGAAAGTAAAAGCTATTAGGGAATGGCCCATTCCCAACACCGTAAGTGCTTTGAGGAGTTTTCTGGGACTAGCGAGCTTCTATAGAAGGTTTATTCGTCACTTCAGCACCCTTGCTGCACCTATGACCGAGTGCCTGAAGAAAGGGAAGTTCCAGTGGAGTGATGAAGCTGAAAGTAGTTTCGGGCTGTTAAAAGAAAAGTTGTGCAATGCTCCAGTCCTTGCATTACCTGACTTTGATAAATTGTTTGAAGTCGATTGTGATGCAAGTGGGGCGGGAATAGGAGCGGTGCTATCTCAGGAAAGGAAGACCATTGCCTTTTTCAGTGAGAAGTTATGCGAGTCTAGGCAGAATTGGTCCACTTATGACAAAGAATTTTATTCAGTGGTGTGTGCTTTGAGGACCTGGGAACATTACCTAGTGGGCAAGGAATTCGTGCTATACTCCGACTGTGATGCTCTTAAGCACTTGAATAATCAGACTAGGATTAGTAAGGACATGCATGCACGGTGGATTCAATTCTTACAGAAGTTCCCGTTTAAACTTAAACATAAATCGGGAGTCTATAACAAAGTCGCAGATGCTTTGAGTAGGCGAGCCAGTTTGTTGGTAACACTTCACACTGAAGTGGTGGGATTTGAGCATATGAAAGATCTATACGTAAGTGATAACGATTTTAAGGATGCGTGGGTATTGTGTCGGGACAAACAACCTAGCAGTGATTTCCATATTTATGATGGGTTCCTCATGAAAGGAAATCAGCTTTGTATTCCAGAGTCTTCTCTGAGGGAGAAGCTGATCCGTGATTTGCATGGTGGTGGATTGGCAAGTCATCTGGGCAGAGACAAGACCATTGCAGCAGTCAGCACTAGATACTACTGGCCACACTTGAGGCGTGACGTTGGGAGGATTGTGCAACGGTGTTATATATGCCAGACCTCTAAGGGTTAGGCCCAAAACACGGGCCTCTACACCCCACTCCTCGTTCCTGAGAACATATGGGAGGATTTGTCCATGGACTTTGTCCTGGGATTGCCCCGTACCCAACGGGGTGTTGATTCCGTTTTTGTTGTGGTTGACAGGTTCTCTAAGATGGCACATTTTATCCCGTGTCGGAAGGTTGCTGATGCTCAGGTCATTGCCAAGTTATTCTTCAAAGAGGTGGTACGCCTCCATGGGGTGCCTAAGTCTATTACTTCAGATCGGGATAGCAAATTCCTGAGTCATTTTTGGCTAACCTTGTGGATGCTGTTTGATTCCTCACTGAACTATAGCAGCACAGCTCATCCACAGATGGATGGCCAGACAGAAGCTACAAATCGCACTTTGGGCAATCTAATTAGAAGTATTTGCGGTGAGAAGCCTAAGCAATGGGATGTGGCATTAGCTCAGGCAGAGTTTGCTTATAATAGTGCCGTTCATAGGACAACAGGCAAGTTTCCATTCTCTATTGTCTATACCAATACTCCTAACCATGCTGTGGATTTGATCAAGCTTCTAAGGGATACGACGTCTCACACAACAGCTAAGAACCTAGCGGATAGTTGGTAGCAGGTTACATCTGAGGTGTGGGCGAAAATTGAACAATCTAATGCTAAGTACAAAGCTGCAGCTGACAAGCATCGCCGATGACAAGTATTTTCAGTAGGTGATCAGGTTATGGTATTCTTACGCAAGGAACGGTTTCCTGTTGGCAAATACAGCAAGCTTCAACCTAAAAAGTATGGTCCGTATAAGATCGTGCAGGCAATCAATGATAATGCTTATGTGGTCGGTTTAACAAACACCATGGGCATTTTAAAGACATTCAATGTCGTTGATATCTTTCCCTTTTTCCCTGACGATGTGGCATTATATCCTATAGAGAACTCGGGGTCGAGTTCTTCTCTGGTGGGAGAGAATGATGGAGGGGATACAAGAAGCGATCATATGGTTGGGAGCACGGGTTTTGCGCACGACCGGAAACACGGCCGTGTCTCGAGCAAAGGTATCAACAAGCAAGATCTCACAGTGTCTAACACGGCTTGAAGCACGGCCGTGTCTCGAGCAAGGGTATCAAACTGCAAGATCTCACAGTGTCTAACACGACCTGAAGCACGGCCGTGTCTCGAGTAGGGGTATTGAACAGCTAATCCCCACAAAGTATAACACGGCCTGAAGCACGGCCGTGTCTCAACCAGGGGCATCGAATAACAAATAGTCACAGAGTCCAACACGGGTCGAAGCACGACCGTGCCTTAGACCATGTACGCGCAGATTCGTCTTTTCCTTTTTATAATTTTAGGAGAGTATATAAACCTTTTTGTAGTGATGTTCGGGTTAGGTCTTATTTTATTCTTGAAATACATTTCGTGAGAGACTTCTCGCCTTTAGTGGTTGTGCACAACCATTGTTGTTTTAGAGATTCATTCGTTGAGTGATTCTCTAAGCTTTCTACGCTAACTCGCTGCGTCAGACTTGCATTTGCTTCGTTTTGTTTAATGTTGCTGTTAGTTTAATCAGGTATGTCTCACATGTTTACCCCCAATCCACCCCCTCACCTAAAAAAAAGCTAGACTTGTATCTCACCATTTTTCTATCAAGCACCATAGGAATCATGCAAAGAAACCCTCTTTCACTATGATGCCATTGCACCCACTACAATGAAATCCCTAATCCGTTAATCCATCGGCAAGCTCGCCCACTGCACTCCAAAGTTCAAACCTAAAGGTTTTTGAATTACAGATTCAAAAGTGACAACTTTCATCTACATAGATGCTTCTCCTCATATTGAAATTTAAATTTGACTTTCTTTGGTTAACTATATGGATTTACATAATGGGTTTGTAGATCTAAATATGTAGTGATTTTCGTGTTCAAGATTCGTTCTTCTGTGAGTCATGCTTTTATTTCAACTTATTGTGTGGTGAATTACGCTTTTATATTTATGAGTTTAATAGAAAATTAAATTTCTTCTTTTGATTTACTGATTTGATTTTTCGGGTAGTCTTTTAGTGTTGTGTAGTTGTTGATTCCATCCTCGTCTATCACCTTTCAATTAGGTACCTCAACTAGGTTTTTAAGTTTGTGTTACTATCTAAATATGGTTTGCTCCATTATTCAATAGTTATTGAGGAAATTTTAAGAAGCCAAAGAGAGAGATTTGTAATTTTTTGCTAGATTTGTAGCATGATGTGGAGAGGCCAACAATATTCATTAATCCAATTGCAATCATCTCCTTGTTTCCATCCACTTTGTAATTTTTGAAAGCAGCAAAAGTGCTACCTACAGCAAAAACCAATGGTGTAGATATGATGACAGAAACAAAGGGTGCTATATTATTCCATAGTCATTGGGGAAACATTTCAAAACCAAAGGAGAGAGGCTTGTATTTTTTTGTTAGATTTGTAGCATCTTAAATTACCTATGCTTATTGAAGTAGTTTTAGCTAATATTCTTCTAAGTTTTAAATTTCCAACATTTACAGTTTAGCTAATTAATTATTTAATGATTACATTACATTATGAATTATAGTCTATAGTAGTTCTTTATTGATTAACTTGAATTGAAATATTTTTTGAATATATGCTTGAACACAATTATATATCAACTTAGTTTTCATTTGAAGAAATGATGATACTGTACATCCTATAGACCTATGAAAAGGATTGCTACTTTAGTATGCTTATTCAGTGTCGTGTTTTGTAGTTATTAGATTTTTGAATATAATTAATGATTACGACATTAAGTCAGTAGCTTTATTTTTACATTTTAGTAATAGAAGCTTTGTCGGTGGAGTATTATCTTTACATTTTCTTTAACTTAGCTTTATTTTTTCTGTTGTAGGCTTTGTAGTATTAACAACTATGGTAGCAACATGTTGTTAACCTAAATGAATGTTGTTGTAAACTGTGGGAGTTGCAAGGATTTCTTTATAGGCATGCTATTGTAGCAATTCATTGAAATTTTAAGAGGCCCAAGTGCCACTCAACTAGGCAAGGTGAAAGCATTTGAAGATGTAGTTCCTGTTTGGCTTTGTGTAGTTATCTTTGTTTATAATTATGTGTAGTTGGGTTGTTGAACTCATATTGTGTGTAGTGAGCATTGAAGTCACTATACAATGTTTCAAGTTTTGTGTTTCACTTTTGTAGCTCTTGTGGAAGTTTTAGTTTATAGTTGATGAACTATGTCCATGCTTGTAATTAGGCCAAGAAACACTTTCCACACATCAGTGGCTTGGTGCTACTTTTTTAGGAAGTTTAAAATATTTGAATTGCTTTTTTTTTTTGGATCAAATTAAAATATTTGTATGGTTATTACTTAGGTTTTTTGTCAACGCTTTGAAGGTTGACTTTTGGAATTTATGTATGAAAGACATGTTGAAATATGGCCATGTGTAAGGACGTCCTCCACGCATATTTTAGCATGTTTAAGCTTTACATCAAAGCTTCATAACTTTACATAAATCACTATTACAAAAAATAAGATAAAAAAAAAAGATCCTCCATGACTTCATTCTCTTGCATTCTACGTGTCTCAACTCATGTTTAAGCTTGTCAATTTTTTCCTTTTCCAGCCCTTCGTTTTGTTGTCTCTAATTCATGGTCAAGCTTACCAAGGCATTCTAATAAGGCTCTAGCTACATGTAGGTGGATTTATCCACTTGAAAAGTCGCAACCGTCCCAATCTACACCATTAATAAGCTGTTTTTCATAGGTATCAATGACATGCCAAATGTGTTAAAGGAAATAAAACAAATATATTACCCATACTTAAGGTGTCCTTAGAATTTTCTTCCAAAGCTTCTTGGCCAACATGATGATATAATTACTACAATTGCAAGTTGTGCACTTTGCCTTTAAGAAAAAGAATCATTTGACTTCAATTAATAGCTTATATTTCCTTTCTCTATTCAACTTTATATATCTTGTGTGATTATTCATTTGAGCAACGTCAACACTAAACACTATAATCCAATTATATGCAAACACTCAACTCTTCGAAAACATGCTACTTAGCAATATATAAGCTCTATTGTCAATGTTTAAGCGATGCAAAATTGTCTCAAAATGGCTATGCTATGTAAAAATACAAAATGAATTCAATTTGTAGAGAAGTAGAATAAGCAATGTTCAACAATAATAATGGTACTAAGTAATAAAAAGTCACAAGTCACATGGAGATTATGTTGGTTGGCACTTGGAATACTTGATGTTAACGCTTGACCAGAAATTCTTTTAAAACCAGCTTTTGAATTAATTGATCACCCATCAATTTGCAAAATATAATAGCCAAAGCAAACATAATAAATCACTACATAGACATTCCATAAGACTTTAATGCGCAAATTTATTATGCAAGCAGTCTATAATAAATTTGCAATATAATAGCCAAAACAAACATAATAAATCACTACATGGATATTCCATAAGACTTTAATGCACAAATTTATTATGCAAGCAATCTATAATTCATTTACTCTAAAAAACTAATTCAACTTTAGTCGAAATATAGACCAAAAACAGTGATCTTAAAGCCATGATACAGGTAAAAAGTTTGTCAACGTGTAATGGATCCTCTTTTTTTTTTCATCTTTTTTCCATTTTGAAAAAAATTATCCTTTTGCTTTGAACATTCCTAGTTTGCTGAGATATATGAATCATCTTAGAATGCAGAAATTACTGGCCACATGCTTTGATGAATAGCTTGCGATACATGTCGACTCAGAAACAAGCCTAAGGGACCTATTGGAAGTAGAATTGGAATTCCAGTCATTGATCAATTACGGAAAGAATTAGCCAAAAGGTTCTTCACTTTGTAATTTAACTTGTAGGATTATCCTATTCAAATATTACCTAGAGAACTCTTAAAAACAGAGACATTTAGCATGAATTACAAATCCTTCCACTAACATATCGTCTGTTGATTGTTTAACTAATTTGACTAACTACTGATATGTTTTTCTATTCCTCTATATAATAAGAAAAGCAATGAAATTCTATCACAAAAATGCACACTAAATAACCAAAAAAAAAAAAAAAAGCAAAACAAACAAAAATTAACTTTCAATTAGATATGAACATGAATTTGTGTTCAATTACAATAAAAAATAGTGATTAAAGTTGTTACCTTTTGGATGAAATATTTATTCCTTTTAAAAAATCCTACATTTGCATTTTTGTGTTTTTCCTTCCATTGGATCTAGAGAGAGATGATGATGATGAAAGTTGTTACCTTGAGGTGGTGAGGGTCTTTTTCTCCATTGCAAGTTTTGTGTTTGATTGTGAAAAGGGATGAAATATTTGTTTTGGCGCATTTTTTAGTACTCACGTGCGTTTCACATGATTGATTTAACATTAGATTGGATGTTACATAACGAAATAAAACATAGATTACTTATTTGTCAAAAAAACAAGATCACCTTTGCAAAAAGTAATAAAAACATAGGTAGTTTTTTGTAATTTTCCCTAATAACAACAACATGTTTATGCATCACCAATAAGAAGATAGTACTCACATGATCGATTTAACAGTAGATTGTATGTTACACAATGGAATAAAACATAGATCACTTAAGTAGCATTTGATTTATAATACTGGATAATATAGAACAAGGAAAACATGACAAAACAATTTGTTTGTACTATGTTTGGTATGTTTAGTATTGGACATAAATTTTTGTGATGTCCATTGTTTAGTATTATAAAGTACTACACTGAATATGATATTTTGACAATTAAGCCTTTTGTATAATATCATGGTTATTTAATTACATTTTTAATATTATTTAAAAAATACAATTTGAAGAGATTATTTAATTTACGTAATTGAACGAATTATATAAAATAATAAATGTAAATCCATTGATTTGCTATATAATTAAAAAAATTAATCATTCATATTATAAAGTACAATAATTTGTCTTATATTTAATAAACATAGTATTAATTAAATTGGTATTATAACTAATTAATACATATTAAATTACAATAATTTTCCTTAATATTTAATAATTATAATGTTAATTTAATCAATATCATAATAACTGATGGCATTTTTGATATTTCAAAATACATTTGTTTTTGTCCTGTGAAATTAATTTTTGTATCTTATTTTATATAGTACAAAATTTCAGCATTTTGTCTAGTACTCCAGGACCTTTTTTGTCTAATAATTAAATCAAATATGTAAACTAAATGAAGGACAAAAAATTTGTCTAGTCCAATATTATAAAATCTTGACAATCAAATGATACTTTATTTGTCAAAAAAACAAGGTCACTGTTTGCAGAAAAGTAATAAAAACATAGGTGGTTTTTTTTTTTTTTTGGTAATTTTCCCTAATAACAACAACAACAACAATATGTTTATGCATCACCAATAAGAAGATAGTCATAATGATTATATGATAATATATGTGATTAATTTAGAAACATATAATTGAATAACGTAATAAAGTGGTAAAATTCTTTAATTATGAAGATTGTAGTAAAAATAGTTATACATACTAATGGTAACAATAATAAAATCTTCATATATTTACCATAGGTTGTTCTTTGATGGACTATGGTAATAGAAGTAAATATATATAATAGTATTAAAAGAAAGAAAAAAAAATCTCTTAATTAATATATTTGGTAAAGGATCCTTTTGGTCAACCATGACATATAAATTCACACCCCTAATTATCTCACTTCTTATTTATGCTTATCTCAAATCTTTTTAAATGTGATTCTTCATTCCAGTAGTAATATTATTCATTTCCACACATTTTACTCTATTGATTAACAAGTTTATAACTTTCATATCAAATATCAAAGAATTGATTCTCTCTATTAAAGACTAGGTCACACCACTTAAGATTTAATCTTCTCATAAAATTTCAATCTTTTTTTATTATAGAATGATTACCTTCATCTATTATCTTTTTAGTATAATGTATAAGCGTGGAAAACATGAAGACCAAGGGACTCACAAAGAAGCAATGTACAGCACTAGTTGAAGCCTCAAATGTGACTTCTCCTACTGAATATCCGAATACAGCCCATAGTGTTATACAACAGTCTAAGAGGCACGATTTTACTTCTCCTACGCAACAGGTGAGATTTGAATCTACTTTTGAACATATAGAGGTACATTTGGGCAAAAGAGTAGATTTAGATTATTTTTGCAGTTTAAATTTATTAGAAAAACCAGGTTTGGTATTAAACGGAACTCCTAAGCTAATGAAGTTGCTAGATGAGACTTGCTTATAAGTTGTAAGAGTGTTTTATTCAAATATTGACATATGAGCATGTGGAAGATGGGAGAATGGAGTGTGAGCAAGCTAGATGAGAACTCAGTGCCCACCATATTATGTTCTTATGTGTTTGGGAAACTTGTCAAATTGTCTATATATGATTTAAGTGAATTTTGGGAATTGATATTGAGCGTTGTATAAAGGAGATAGATGGAAAATTATGCTGTAGTATAATTTGTGGGATAAAGGAGAGTAAACCCTTTGATGTGGTGAAGGAAAATAAAAGACAGTTGTTAGAATGGCCATGATTGTTAGATTGACGTATTTTATAGTTACTTGAGTTTTAATACCTAGAGGAGGACATTTCGTTGATTTTAAGGCAAAAGAGTTTCCTATTTTGGCACCTTTCTATAGAGATTTGAAGCAGGATGTTTGTTGGTATATCTTTAGGACAATGGTTAAGGCCATAGCCACTAAAAAGGTGAAGAGAACCCTAACATATAGACCTCTAACCACCTATATATTAAGAACGACAGGAGTTCCTTTACCACAAGACCTAATGTGACCCTTCACCTTTCCTCAAATTAATGCGGTGACAATGAGAGCGGCACAAAGATCATAAAGTAAGCCTAAATAGCGACAAAATGAGTTGTGGGATGATCAAGCTCTAGACCCCAATCAAATTAGGAGTACATAGAATGAGGAATCAAGGACTTTATCATATGACACTGCTATATGGGGAGATAGGGAAACCAAAGTGGCACAAGAACGACAATCATTGACTACGAATATTAACATTAGAGGATGAGAAGCTTTGAAGAGAGCCCACATGGTTGATTAGCAAGTCAGTCAATTTTCTCTTGCTCCAGATTTGATGGGATCATAGGTTGTTAAGTTCTTTATAAGGCAGTTCAAACTTCTAGGGCATCAAATAATTCAGTTGGAGTGCCTCATGTTACAACACACGCAGAACATAACCCTTTAGAATCATCATAATTGGAAAGAAGTTTTGAGGAGATTAGAAATGCTTGAAAGAGATAGAGCAAGCCATACTTCAAGTTAAGAGATATTAGATGAGGAAGACAACATGCCTTCAAATAATCCTCGATTATGTTATAGTTTTCTAGCTATTTTCTAAATTATCATTAATGAATGAGTAATTATCATATTTAGTATTTGAATTTTATCCTTTTTTGTAATTAACTACTTGAAACTTTAAAGTATTAATTTATTGTCTGAATTTTAAATATTTTTGCAATTCACTATTTTAATTTTATTCGTTTTTGTAATTAACTAAAATTTTGCCCATTTTTGCAATTAACTATCCCATCTAAGTACTATAGATGATATCGAAAAGTTAATAGATAGTAAATTAATACTTTTAAATTTTAGGCAGTAAATTGTAAAAATAAATAAAGTTTATATACCAAATGTGACAATTACCCTTAATTAATTTTCTTTTCCTTCATTTTGATTCTTATGAATTTTGGAGATTTTATTAGTTAAATTGAACTTTCAAGTTCTTTCATATGTGATATTCTATACATATTGACATTATTCCATTCTTTAGCATCTTAAAGATTATAGCTTATATTTTGGTAACCATAATTTCTTTTGATAATACAATTGTTCTAATAGAATTATGGAAGACCACAAGAGAAACAAATATATCTTCTTCTTCTTTTTTTTTTTTAACTTATAGAATTATAAAATTAAAAGTTACTTGATTAATCTTTACCAATTGATTTTTCAAAGATGAAAAATATTGAAATATCACATGTTTTAAATAAAAGTATGTACAAGGGCATTTTGGTAATTTCAACTCCTTTCCATTTAGTTATTTTTTTCAAAACTCCTAAATGTATGTTTTCATTTTCCCCCTTCACATAGAAATAGTTCTATCTTGTAAAGAATAGTATGTTCTCTAACCTCTTCATACAAGTGTTCTAAGTTGCAATTAAGGTGTTTTAATTCTCAAATAAACTCGAGGTAGAAAGTTATAGTGAGCGACTTTTGGGTAAGTTTCAACTTATCTACCTTTGTAGTGTTTCATGAGAATATTTTTGATTTGGAATGCGACTATTTAAAGGCGTTGATCAATAGAAATTGGTGGAGTGGTTTACTACGTTGAAGGAATCAAACTAAAAAACAAGTAAGTCCCTTTTCACTGTTTTTATTGTGATCATGTAGAAATTTAAGAAATTATGAAGGAGAAAATTGTTAGATATTATTTGTCTTGGTCTTAGTTAGCAATCAAGAGGGGGATGAATTGATTTTTATAAAATTTCCAATTTCTTTTTCAAACACATTTGAAGAATCCCCTTGATTACTATTAGCAAATTTTGATTAATCATAGTAGCAGAAATGATAAATAAATACTTAGCAAGATTTAAATAGATTGCATAGAATTAAATAGAGTAGGGATAAGAAGTTTAGGTAGTCATTTTATAGTGTTTCCTCCTTATGATTCAGTTCCCTTTTCTAACCTCTACATGCTCGAGTTCGAGTTGTGTTCATTGATATCATTCTAGTGCATCAAACAAAATCTTTCAATACAATCAACCACCATGGCTTAGTCACTCACTACTTTGTCTCACTTAGCTTTTCCTAAAGCTGACCTCACAGAATTATAGTGATATAATCTGTAACTCCTCACAAAACAACTTCTTCAAGTCCAAATTACAATCTTAAGTCTCAAGGAAAAACAGTTCTTAAGACCTCGACAAGATTAGTACTTAAAAATTAAAGAAATTTAAATGCTTATTGCATGACCCATGAAATATCTTATATAACTCATGTATATCCATCTATCTAGCTTTGTTGATATTTACATTGCTTATCTCAATGGTTCAAATCTTTTGAACGTTGCCTCATTAGAATTTTTTTGGATATTCCACATCATTTGTTTTAGGTATGTTCATTTGTAGTAGTCATTGTGACAAACTATTATATATATCTACAAGTGTGCAAGTGGGTTAAACGGGCTAACCTGACCCGACCCACTTTGGCCTGCGGGTTAAACGAGCCAAAATTTGTTAGCCCAACCCAACCCATGCGGGTTAGTAGGTTAAACGGGCTAACCCATTAACCTACCTTTACAACCCATTTAATTTACTTTCTTAGCCCAATTGATGAGTTAAACAAGCCAACCCACTAACTCAGCTCGTTTAACCTTTTTTTTTTTTTGTTGATAGGTTAAAATATAAAACGAGTTTATATAAAAGAAAACAAAATTAATTAATGGAAAAAGCAAAAATTTGAAAAAATTTCCTCCATTGCCTTCTATTATATCATTTATGTACTATTTGTTATGAGAAAAAAAAAGCAAATAAAGAAAAAATATATTACATGTTGTCATTTGATAAAGAAAAAGAACCACAAGTCTTGTTGAAATACTAAGTGAAATTGGAAGTTCATATACTAAATGTGGAGATTAAAATCAAAATTTTCAAACATCAAACCAAAAATAAAGTAGTCAAGTTAAGATAACAAAGACAACCATTATAGAAATTTCATGTCAAATAGGAATATGAATGGCCATAAATTAGTTACATCAACTGTAATCATTCTTCATCAACAATCACATTTGAATATTCCTTTGACAATGTTGTTTGAAGACTTTGTTCACCTTCATCTACAATTCACCAAATAACACACATAATTAGATGAAACTATTAAAAGGTTAAAATAATAAATTATGACAAAATTTTATAAAAATGAAATAGTTACCTTCCCAATCAAATCCTTATAGCCAATTGCGAGTACAAACTAAAGCTTCTACATTTTCAGGAAGCATAGAACTGCGATATTTAGTAAGGACACGAGTGCTAATACTAAATGCAGACTCAGATGCTATTGTAGTAATTGAAATACTAAGCACATTAGAAGCCATTATACACAAATTTGGATACCTTTGATGTTGAGTCTTCTAATAATTCAATACATCCAACTCCGAATAAAAGTTCATATCCAATACCGGTTCATCTAGATATAGGTTTAAGGATGACTTACCAATCGTCTCTACCTTAACTTGACAGTACTCTTACATCATTAGGCAAAAAAATAGTAATGATAATTAATCATTAAAAGTGGAATATTATCAATAAATAAATAAATAATTGAAAGTAAGTGTTTAACTTATATCAATAGTAGCAAAATTGATACCCAAACTTTTTTCAAATCCCATGCTTCCTTTTATTCCTTTGCCTAAACTCTCGCTTCCAGATATTTGTTGAGCTCGAGAAGAACTAACTTGAGAGCTACTAGAATGTGCTTTCTTTGCCTTGTTACTGTCATATTCTTCAAAAATTTTATCCAACTTACCCTTTATTTTAACCAACTTTTCTTCACATGTAAGTGGATCAATCTTATTAAAGCAAAACCTTAAAAAGTTGAACTTCATTCGTGGGTCTAGTACAACTCCAAGTGCAAGGATAATGTTGTATTCCCTCCAATATTTGTCAAAATTTTCTTTCATCTTAACACACATATCTCTTATGACAAAATCTTCACTTGCTAAATTCTCATTCAATAAATATTCTATCCTCCATGCTTGTAAAAAAAATATAAGTTTGAAGTTGAATATGAAGAACCCAACATCAAATTTGTGATGATGTAAAAAGGACTCAAGAACTTACACAATTTTTGTACTCTTTCCCACTCTTCCACTGATGGACAATATTTATAATTTGAATCATTTAATTGAAAGTAAGAAAAAGCTCGTTGATACTTGAGTGCATTATCAAGCATTAGATAAGTAGAATTCCATCTAGTAGCCACATCCAAATTCAAACCAACACTGGTGTCAAGATTAGTGACTTGTTCAACACATTCCTAGAAATGTTTCATTCTACTCTCTGACCCTTTTATATACTTTACACTCTCTCTTATTTTATGTAAAGCTTCATTGGCTACTATTAAGCTCTCTTTTACAATCAGGTGAAGAATATGAGCACAACATCTAATATGAAAATTCACCATCACACAACAAACTACATCGTAACCTAAGAAGATCTTTCAAGAGATTTTGCATGTAATCATTCGCAGATGCATTGTCTAAGGTAAGATCGAAAACTTTCTTATCAATACCCTAGTCTTTCAAAAAATCAAACATCCTCCTTGATAATTCAACTCCTGAGTGAGGAGGTGGCATATGACAAAAAGAAAGAAATTTATTTTGAAGTTTCCAATTATCATAAAAAAAATGTGCAATTAAACACATATGACCCTCACTCGTGGAAGTTGTCCATAAGTCAGATGTCAAGCAAACTCTACCATGAATTTTGCCCAAAACTTTTTTCAAATTATCTTTTTCACCCAAGTACAATTTCCAAACATCATATGTAGTCGTTTTCCTAGAGATGGGAATATAATCAGAATAGAAATGCTTTATCAATTGTATAGTCCTCCTATATTCAATAAATGAGAAAGGAAGATTGTGCTCAATTATCACCATTGATAAGATTTCACAAGCAACTTTATAATATACTTTTCTTGATTTTAACTTTCTAAATTGATCAATTATCTTATCACCCACATCCAGATATTTGGGAAGCAAACAACACTTATTCATATGTCAAATTAAAGTTGATGTCCTATATTTGGAACCACCAATCACATACTCTTTCCTACATCCTTTGCATTTTGCTCTTTCTTTACCATCCTTTCCTACTCCTTTTTTTGTAAAAACATCCTAAACTGTAGAAGTGTTTGTTCTAAGTCTCTTACCTTTAGGTTCTTGGGAGTTGAGAGATGTTCCCGTAGTAGTATTGGATGGCATAATGGAATCACCCCCATGAGCGTTTGACTCATTGTCTACATTAATTTGTTACATGGTATTGTCCTCACTAGTATAAGTAGTACGATTCATTCTGAAAATATAAAAAGGAAGATGTAAGCTATAAATATCTATTACAATGAATGAGAGTAAAAAAAAAAAAAAAGCCAAACCATTTACATTTAACATAATAGAACACCTACTAGCAAGGATAGGGTTTTATATTTGTACTCCCATTTCTAAAAAGACTAAATGTATTTTAATAATTGAAATAATGCAGCAATATACCCAGTTTAGAAGTACATCCACTACTTTGATGATTTATACTCTATGAATAATGGCATTACCTCTAATGGGCCATTATTCAGAGCAATTGCATTTCTCTTAGCTGTTTAATAACATATCTTTGGATAGCACACAAAAATACATGATCAAAGATACAAAAAAAATCTTACCACTTCACTAGCAATTGCACCATCATGGAGTTTAGGAAATATTTTCTTTAATTCCTAGCATTAAAATTGCAAGCAAGTGAAATTGAGAAACCCATCTATGAAATAATCCGTGGGATAGCCAAGTTCTTATAAAAAAACTATTGTGCATCTAATCCAACACTTAGTAGATGTAATGTAAATACTATAGTAGTTCTCCTACGAAATTACCAACAAGACCAAGAGTAGGAAGGGAAAAAAATGGTATTAATCTAGCTAGGAAGGGAAAAAACAGTATTCTTACGAGGGATGAGATGACTCGCTAGTGAGGAGACGGACGATCGGAGATCGGACAACTGTGATTGTGAGCGAAGTGCAAGGAGACGGATGAGGGATGTGGACGACCAAACGACGAAAGTGATGAGAGGGATGAGGACGACCGGAAGATTGCAAGCGGGAAGGGGATGACCGGAAGACGACAGTGATGAGATGACCAGAAGACGACAGTGATGAGATGACCAGAAGACAACAGTGATGAACTGGACGATCGGCACCGGATGACGAGAGGGATGACGAATGAGCAGTCTATGATTGTGATTTGCGACTGTGAGGGCCGATTGTTGAGATCGAGACCTACTGCTGTAGTGTAATGCTGTGTGCTGTTGTTGTTCCTTTTGGTTGCTGCTGTAGATCTATGACTGTGTGCCGACACGGAGTGGCTATCGCCTGCTACTATTAAGTGTGCTATTGCGGTGTTTCTTCTGTTTTGCTTAGGGTTAAGGTTAGTAAATATTTGGAGAATGGAGTATGGATTGCGTGAATTGAAAATTGCAATGCGGCTATGGCCTAGGTGTAAAAAGGAAAAACCAAAACATGCTATGCTGAGTGCTGCTGTCATGCTGTGTGCCGTTGATCTTGATTCCTTTTTTTTTTTTTAGGCATGCAGGCTAACTCAACCAATTACGTGCCAACCCGCTTTGACCCGTAGGTTAAACGGGCTGGGCTATTTTGGCCTGTTTTTTAAATGGGTTAATTTTTTTTACCTTAACCTATTTTAAAAACGGGTTAAACGGGTTAGCTTGTAGGGCTTAACCCACTTGCACACTTCTATATATATCCTTGAAATGCTTGAAATAACTTTTCTTCTTGATATTTGAATAATTTATATTTAACTAGAAATCCCCACAATGTTTAAAATCTAACTTTTTGTGAAACATGTCAAATATATTAGCCAAATATATTCAAGTAATGGAGGTAGGCCTTGATATTTATTGTCCAAATTAATTATGTTGTTGGAATCCTAATCTTCAATGGGAAAGTTCTTATATTTAAAATATCCTTTTAGAAAACTTTTTCATTTTGATAGTTTTGAAAGCTTTGTTTCCAATTCCAATGATTCCAATTGATAGTTCCAATGTGTTTATGATATTGTTACCTATATATTTGAACTTGTTTCGAGAAACATCCTTCCTATATTTAAACCTTTTCTTTTGATAGAAAACATATACCTTGCATACTGTATATGTTTCTTTCCTGCATGTTGCAACTTGATAAATTTGATGAATACTATATGTTTTGTTATCATCAAACTTTTATTTGATTTATTCTTGGAGATCTAACAACTTGATTGTAGCTTGGGGAGTTATAATCTTATAGAAAAATGAAGTCTTGGATAAAATTATATGAATGTATGTTGTTTAGCTTTGTTCTATAAAAAGGGGCTAGAAATTTCTTAAGATGATCATAGTTTAAGGTGGTTGTGCAATTGGCTATAAGTCAGTTTTAAGAGGGTTTGGCAACCAGTCTTGATGGTTGGTTTCAACATAGAGTAATTAGTTGATTTAATTGCAATTAGTTGTAGCAATTATCTATAGGTTGCACATATAACCAATTAGCAACTAGTTAGCAATTGGACATGCAATCAATTAGTAACTAGTTAACAACCAATCTTGCAATTGGTTTATAACTTGATCGAAACTAGTCTTGCTTTATAAAAAAAAACTATTTTATTTATTAATTAAATATTTTTTATTAGCAACATTCACTATTAAACAAGCACCCTATTTTGTATACATAAATCGTATTTTATAACTTCACTATTGGGTAGTATAAATATAAATATAAATATAAATGTATAACAATATAACTGTATGAGTATTATATTATAAAGCAATTAAAGTGTATACAGTTTATTATATACTGTTTGTGCTATATATTATATATGTAGTATTTTAGTATAAAACATGTAATTACTTTACCTAAGTAGTATACAAAATAGTTCTATGTTATAAACTAAATAATGTATCATATTCTATTATCTATTATATGTTATAAAGTAGATCACTTATTTTAATTATCTTAAAAAGTACATGTATAATAGTTTAATGTTACTATGTCAATAACTTATATATATTATAATAAAGTGTTATTATAATTCGTAACAATTTTATATAAATTAGTTCTATTATACTAGATAATTATTATATCTAAAAGTATTATGTTATAAAGTGATACATTCAACTAATAGTTTAGCATAATTTATAATGAATTTGTTATATAATATATATAATAGCTTTGTATTAATATTAAACTACATATTTTAACATAATAATGACAAAGAAATAACTAATATTAATAACAACGACTTGATGAATATAAAACATTGTGAATTTAGGTATAGGATGTTAAATGTTAAATTAGCTAGTATTAAGTTTAATCTACGTAGATTACTAATTAACATGTAATATGTTGTTATTAGAATGTAAGGTTGTGGAGTTTTAGCTAATCATTAAAAGCTTGTTTTATCTATCCGGTTAATAAATGAATGCTACTTGTATGTGACTAGGTCTAAGGGATTGGGAATATTAGTGATCATAGAGTAGCACCTCAATGATCAGTGTGTGACAGTGTCCTTAGTAAAGTCGTGCGTCGAAATGATTATGGAAGATTTAAATTAATTCATGGACTCATAGGTGTTGGGGGAGTACCTAACATCATATATGTATGTATTATATATGTGTGTGTGATTGGTGTTTTTTATTACTTTAGGTCTTGGGACACCAAGATTGTGTTGTTTGCCATGCATTGATGTAAGTACTTGTGATCTACTTGTCATGCATATGTGATAATGGTACTTACATACTAGGTGTTAGCTCATCCTTCGTGGATTTTTTTTTCTTTCAATTATAGGTACATCTAATGAGGTAGTCTTATATGATGAGACTAGTTATGATCTATACTACGATGTAAGTGATGATGTTGATTTCATCTCTTACGATGAGTAGAGTTAGTGGGAGTTAGTCAACAATTGTTCATGTTCAAATTATTATGTTGAAGTATTGAGATTAGACTTGTGGTTTGTGTTATTCAGAGTTGTAAGACTGTTCAATAGTTAGTGTTACGATTATAATTACCTTAGGTGTTGATATGGATTCTAGTCATGTAATGCTCGCAATGTGGTATTTTATGGAGAAACTTCTAGAATCATTAAACCTGTGGAGATGATTCAGTTTATCATATTAATAGTTATTTCAAATATTGTGGTTTATGACATGTGATAGGATGTGCATGTCTCATCTTTTGGGGTGTTACAGCATTGGTGGAAACTTTAGAAGAGACTAGAGTATTAAGATAATATATAATAAAACTACAAATATTATAAATTTTAATCTTAAACATGTTCATGTGTCTCAAACCCAAGTATATGTATGTGAGAATTTATTAGGAAATTATATGTCAGTTATTTTGTAATTATTCTTGAAATATTTAGATGATTTGTATAGGAGTATAATTAGGGATATGTTGCTGAATTTGTAGCATTATTTTAGGAGAAGATGTGCATTATAATTAGGGATATCTTACCGGATTTGTTCCTTGCGATGTGTATATATTTGTAGTCCATCGCAGCAATGACAGTATCAATCCAATTCATCACCAAATCTTCTATTCTTGTTATGGTATTAGAGCAGAAAACATGTGATCATTGCAATCGATCCGAGCATACCATAGATGAATGCCGGACTCTCAAATTTCATTGTAAGTTTTGTGGTAAAAGGGGTCACACGGAGGATAGATGCCGGTTGAAGAATGGGAACAATAATAAGCCGAGATAGTTTAAAGGGCAACGGAACCAACCAGCAGCGAATGTGGCGGAATCCCAAGCTATTTCTACTTCTTCTGGCGGAGTGCAGGGATTCACCGCAGAACAAATTCAACAATTGGCACAGGCAATCAATGCCCTGAATCACAATAATTCCGGTAATGTTGATGCATATGCTAATGCTGCAGGTTTGATTCCATTGACTCTTGTGTCTATTAATTCTAGTAGTATAAGTTCTTGGATTTTGGACTCTGGCGCCATCGATCACATCACTTCCCACCCATCTCTATTAACCGAACCCAAGCCTTCCAATTCTACAAATGTCAATTTACCGAATGGTGCTATATCACAAATCACATACATTGGCACTGTTGTTTTTAATCCAAAATTGATACTTAAAAATGTCCTATGCGTCCCATCATTCAATTTGAATTTGATTTCAGCTAGTAAGCTAATGAAAGATCTGAATTGTTGCATTCTCTTCTTTTCTGACTATTGTATTGTGCAGGAATTGGTTTCGGGGAAGACGATTGGCTCGGGTAGACAACGTGGTGGCCTATACTACATGCTTCCATTAGAGGATAAATCGGCTATTTTCCATGTTTCTCAGCCGTCTGACTTATGGCATTTATGCTTGGGTTATCCTTCCTTTTCTCGTTTTAAATTGTTGTCACATTTACTTCCTTCAGATCATAAAGAATTAGAGAATAATTGTGCTATTTGTCCGAAGGCCAAGCAGACACGCTTGCCTTTTCCCAAAAGTTCAATAACAACAAAATTTCCATTTTCTCTTTTGCACTGTGATGTCTGGGGCCCTCATAAAATTCCTACTCACACTAGTTTGTGCTATTTTCTCACAATTGTCGATGATTTTTCATGCTGCACATGGATTTTTCTCATGTCTCATAAATCAGAGACACAATCTTTGTTAATCAATTTTTGACAATTTGTCAAAACTCAATTTCAAACAAATGTTCAAACAATAAGGGTGGATAATGGCACAGAATTTATTCCCATTCGCACTTTTCTTCAAAATAAAGGAATTGAGCTCTAAACTTCTTGCATCTATACTCCGCAACAAAATGGAGTTGTAGAACGCAAGCATCGACACATTTTAAATGTTGCTCGTTCTCTTATGTTTCAATCAAATGTTCCACTTGAATTTTGGGGGGAGTGTGTTTTAACGGCAGTTTACCTCATAAACCAAATCCCAACACCTTTACTGTCCAACAAGTCCCCTTTCGAGGTCTTATATAACCGGCCTCCTTCTCTTACATATTTGCGTGTCTTTGGTTGCGAGTGTTACGCGACCAAAGTTCACCCTAAACAAAAATTTGACCCTCGAGCCTCTGTTTGTGTTTTCATGGGATATCCACATAGCCAAAAAGGGTATAAAATTTTTGACTTAAACATAAAGAAAATCTCGGTTAGCAGAGATGTCTATTTTAGGGAACATGTATTCCCTTTCCATTCTCATTCCCAATCTCCTCAAATTTCTGCACCAAGTTTCCCTTTCCCTCCACATGTTTCCTTCGACAGCTCACCAGAGAATCCTCCGCCGATATTTTCTCCAAATTCCTCTCCCAATATAACGCTTCCCATGCCTCATTAGGATACTGACTTCATTCCACTTTCACCTCATACTGCTTCACCCGAACCCTCATCATCCCTACCATCCTCGTCACCTATAGTTTCTCCATCACCTTCTGCCACACACCACCCATCTTCTCCGTCGTCCACCTCCATTGATGCACCACCTCTCCACTGTTCCACCCGCTCTATCCAGCCACCAGTATGGCAGAAAGACTACGACATGTCTTCCCAGACTAATTTCTCTTCGACGCAACCTAGTTCTCGTCACGGTACAAGGTATCTTCTTTCCTCTCATTTATCTGTTTTTCGTTTTTCTCCAAATCATCGTGCCTTTTTAGCTCTCTTGACAGCACAATCTGAACCCACCTCATTCGAACAAGCCGACCGTGATCCTCTTTGGTGCCAAGCCATGTCCGCCAAACTTCAGGCTCTAGAACGAAACAACACATGGCAGTTGGTTCCCCTTCCTCCGGGGCACAAACCAATAGGTTGTCGGTGGGTTTACAAGATTAAATACCATTCGGATGGGACAATTGAGCGCTATAAAGCGCGTTTAGTTGCAAAGGGGTACACACAGATTGAAGGTATAGATTATCGGGAGACTTTTTCTCCAACTGCAAAACTCACCACTCTCCGTTGTTTGTTAACAGTCGCAGCTTCCCGAAATTGGTATATCCATCAGCTTGATGTACACAATGCGTTCCTTCACGGAACTTTGCACGAAGAGGTGTATATGACTCCACCTCCTGGCCTTCGCCGATAGGGGGAGAATCTGGTATGTCAGCTTTAGAAATCCATCTATGGTTTGAAACAAGCATCTCGCAATTGGTTTTCCACTTTTGCAAGTACTATTAAATCGGCAGGCTACATACAGTCACGGGTGGATTATTCACTTTTTACTAAGTCTTAAGGTAAAAAGTTCACTGCCATTCTTATTTATGTTGATGACATCCTGTTAATGGGTAATGATCTGCATGAGATCAAGTTACTCAAAAGTCATCTGCTCAAGCATTTTCTTATCAAAGATCTTGGTGAGTTAAAATACTTTCTGGGAATAGAATTCTCTCGTTCAAAGAAAGGTATCTTTATGTCTTAGAGAAAATATGCCTTAGACATTTTACAAGACGCAGGATTATCAGGTGTGAAGCCGGAAAGGTTCCCAATGGAACAAAATTTAAAATTGACAGATGAAGATGGTGAAGTTCTTCATGACCCAAGCAAGTATCGGAGACTAGTTGGGAGATTAATATATTTGACAGTTACCAGACCAGACATAGTGTATTCAGTACGTACACTAAGCCAGTTCATAAGCATGCCTCGAAAGCCGCATTGGGAAGCAGCACAGCGCGTTCTCCGTTACATTAAACAGTCGCCAGGTCAGGGTTTGTTTTTACCATCTGAAAATAATTTAACACTCAGTGCCTATTGTGATTCAGATTTTGGAGGATGCTGTACTACTAGATGTTCTGTTTCTGGCTATTGTATTGTGCTCGGGTCATCACTCATCTCTTGGAAGTCAAAGAAACAGACGAATGTTTCACGGTCGTCAGCAGAAGCTGAGTACAGGGCTATGGCAAACACTTGTCTGGAGTTAACATGGTTAAGGTATATACTTCGAGATTTGAAGGTTGAATTACATAAACCGGCTTCGTTGTTTTGTGATAATCAGGCGGCCTTACACATTGCTACTAACCCAGTTTTCCACAAACGTACAAAACACATTGAGATTGATTGTCATATAGTTTGGGAAAAATTACAGGCTGGGGTGATTCGTCCTTGTTATGTCTCTACAAAGATGCAGTTGGCAGACATTTTTACAAAAGCTCTTGGCAGAGAGCAGTTCGAGTATTTATGTGACAAGTTGAGAGTTCTTGATCTATACTCTCCAACTTGAGGGGGAGTATTAGGAAATTATATGTCAGTTATTTTGTAATTATTCTTGAAATATTTAGATGATTTGTATAGGAGTATAATTAGGGATATGTTGCCGGATTTGTAGCATTATTTTAGGAGAAGATGTGCATTATAATTAGGGATATCTTGCCAGATTTGTTCCTTGCGATGTGTATATATTTGTAGTCCATCGCAGCAATGACAGTATTAATCCAATTCATCACCAAATCTTCTATTCTTGTTAGAATTGCTTATTAAACAGGTTTGTTAATGGGATTAGACTAAACTCAAGTGCGCACACATTTATAATTGTGTCTGTAGAGGGTTGAAATTGGCCATATTAATTGTTAGGCTAAGCCTATTATTTATTTAGGCTTAATTCCTTGGGTTAAGTGATAGGGTTAGGAGTTTGATCAAAATTTAGGATAACTCAAGAAGAATTGGTTTGGGAGGCTCAAAACAGGAATTGTTGAACTAATTTGTTCACAACCAACTTTTTTTAGGCAAGCTCATACACTCATGAAGGTGGCTATTGGCCTTGACTCATTAGTAAGCTTATTTAAGATAGCTATGAAATGAGTAAATTCCATTTTGGCCGATAATCACCAAAATGATTTGATGAATATTATTAAATGCAAGAGCCTATAAATACTTAGTCACTCTTCCTTATTTAACACTTTTGAAAGAGGTTAGAGAAACAACATTCTAGTACATTGTTTATACTCTCAAAGATTAAGCAAGTAGTTCAAGAAATCACAAATCTCAATTGCATAAGATACAAGGTTGACACTCAAGAATTTCTTAGGCTCTCTTGTTTGTTACTTGTATATTCAAGATACCGAGACTATATGTTTCTCCTCCCAATCAATCCCTCTGAGTTATTTTATTACGTGCTATCTCCATATCACTATTTTGAAATCATGTGTAGTGTGAGAATCGTTCATAGCATGCATGTGACCATCTTAGTTGGAACCCATCATCTACACTGTTTAATAGATCTGATCCGTTTATTAACCATAACAAATTTTACTTATATAAATCTATATATAATTGTATTGTATGGTGTTTGGTTGGAACATAATATTCTCAAATTACCAATATTAGGTGGATCCGTTTTTCAGTGGCATTTGCGAAAGAAGTTAGGTGTTGCTTTTTATCGTCCAAAACAGTTGTCTTGATTGCTTTCGATTTGGATTAAAAGAAATCTATGGAGACATACAGTTCCCAGAGCAAATTACTCTAATGCCCATTTCTATTAAACTAACTGCATGCTTAACCACATCCACTCTGACACCTCACACCGTCCCTATCTAACTAGCAACAATTTAGGCCAAATGGCCGTTCCTGAACAATAAGAACTATTTTGTGACCAGCTATACCGTTTATTTTCTTCGCTAATCACCAACTACAAGTGGAAAATTAAGAAAGATTAATAGATATCATTGTAGAGTGTAAACTTAAATCAGTAATTGCCTCATTTTTTACTATTTGGACTTTTGGGAAATGTATCGCAGATGCACGTTAGGTAGTATTAGTACTACTTACCCAGTTTGGCCTAGAGAGAATACATTGTACTCGATGGAGTGTCCTAGGGCTAGGGATTTAGGAGAGTAAACTAGGTAGGCCTATGGCCGATGTAAATGACCAGAGAGAGTAGACCAGGTAGGCCTGTGGCCGATATAAATGACTAGAGAGAGTTGCTTGCGAAAATCTAGCTGGGGCTTCTTGGAGAGTTATGCGTTGGGTGCACTTCTGGAAACCCAAGAACTCCCAAAGACCTAGCCCTAGGCCTCGACTATAAGACCGATAATGTAACGTCCTTTTAGTGCTCTCGTTTCCAACCCCAACTTATATTTATTCATTCTGTGCCTCTGGCTCTGCTGTTATTCTCCTGAGTCCCGACAAGACAAAAAACCCATTCCATGGGTTTCTCAGAGCAGAGAAGCCCAATCTCTTCAAAATTTCCATGAGAATACCCAGAAGATATTCCTCGTCATCTGGTTTATACGATGTCTGCGCTTTGTTGATGCTGGTGAAAGCTGAAACGACATCCTAATGGAGAAGCAGCAACGTAACCACATTCCAGAAAAACAGCAGCAAAGCTGAAGGAACCCTTTTGACAAGGACGGCTCAATCACTTAATGGGTTTATTGTTTGATATTGGCAAGGACGGCTCAATCACTTCGTTATTGTTCTTTGTTATTGCACCCTTTTGACATTTTAGCTGTTGCTGTTGCATGTTATCATAAAATTTTCTAATTGTTTTGTGTTATATATATATATATATATATATGTATGTATGTATTCTCGTCCTACCAGATGGTCTCGTCTCTTATAATTTTCTTCTGTGCGTTGGTCCATTTTTTCTTTACAGTTGGGAAGCAGGAAAATGCAATATATCATGATCTTTATGTCTAGCTCATGTTTCTTCAATCTTAATCGTCAGAATTTTTGCACGGCAAACTTTAACATACAAGCACTCATTAATAAACCAAATATACAAACTTCTCAACTTTTTATGCATTTGTCTTTTTATAAAATGTGTAATCAAATGTTGGAGAATGCATAAAGTTTCCGTTTTAAGCATTTATTAAGCGTTCGAAGCACTTGTGTTAGGGAGCTTTCACATATACATATATTAGTTGTAGTAATTGCATAACTTCTATTTTTTTCATCGGACTGGTAATTCTCATTAATTATGATTTTCTTTGTCCAGAAATGTTTCCTCTGGTATAGTGATCATGAACTGCGCCTTCCGATAATGTATTATCCCCCTCACCAAAAAGGTTAATTTGGTTGAGCAGGTTTAAAGAAGGTTTGAAAAAAAAAAAAAAACAGGACGGTTAACCAAGCAACAAGAAGCTAACACTCGTCAACTCTGTCAATCGGGGTTTGATGGATTCACGTCAATCTGGCCACAAATATCACTTTTATAACCTTTATCAGCATTGGCTTGATGTATTCCAGCTATGTAGATATTTCAAACAAAAAAGGTATTAATTGATTGATTAGTTGCCGATAAATATTAATAAAATTTTAATATATGTAAATATAAATAGCAATTTAAAAAAATTATTATAGATATTACTTATTTAAAAATCATTAATATTTATACATCATTCATCTAAACACATAACGTATTAATATTAATAAATTTTCTTTCATGTCACATGTAGATGCTATCTTACTTTCCTTCCTTGCTAGTATACTTTGTCTATCTTTGATTAGCATTAAGGTGAGCACGGTTTGGTTCGGTACGATTTGCCTCTCAAATTGGACTAAATCATATATTATGATTCAATTTTTTAAAAATCGAATTTAATGGTTTATAATTTTTTCAAACTTAAAAAAAAAAGAAATTTAATCTGGTTTGATTTATAGCTCAAATCTTTTCAACACGTGTTATTAACTTTTTTTTTTATATATATATACAAGTCAATAGATCATAGAATATTGTACTTAATGTAAAAAAGATTTAATTTATCATCCGCAATCTCTAATGGCCATTTGATATATTTAAGGATGTTTTATTATCCATTTCAAAGTAATTATGATTTTTATATTAGCCAATAAGCAAAAATACAAAATAAAAAGTAGTAAGTTATATGATGAAAACCAATAAAATGAAGAATTGAATAAGCAACATAGAATACCTTTTTTTAGTCATACATTTCTAAATTTTCATGGTCATTTTTTTTTATTTACTTTTCACAGTTTAGTTCATTTCAAATAGTTCAACTCGGTTCGTAATTGTTTCGAACCTAATTTATGGTTCAGTTCAATCTAATTTGGTTTGTAGCTTGGTTAGTTTTTTTCCCAACCTTAACTAGCATAGAGCTCTACTTTTAAATTAGATGGTTGTACAGTTAATTTTTATGTAATTTCATAGCTAAATGTCCTAGAAATGGATCCTTTTCATTTTCATTCATTCAATTTTTGTTAATTTCTTCCTTTAAATATTGTTGTTGAGGTTAAGATTATAAATAAGAAGATAATGTTACAAGGTAGTTGAAAAATATAGACAATTTCAAATGTTGATTTTGAAATTTATGGAAATTAAGGGAATGAAAATAAAGACAAATCGTCTCCTTAGTTATTTATTATAAATTATTGGAGTAATCAGTGGAGGTAACAATGGTTAAGATTGTAGGTGACAAGATGATGTTACAAGGTAGTTGAAAAGTATAGGTAATTTTAAATTTTGATTTTAAAATTAATGGAAATTGAGGAAATGAAAATATACAAAATTTGTATCTTTAGTTATTATAAATTATTGAAGTAATCTATGGACGGATATAAAATTTGAGGGTTAACATAGGATTTTTGCTTTACAATTAACTTGAGCCTAAGGGGATTATCTCCATAATTTTGATAGCATCATTCATGGTAGTGGAAATGACATTGATGAGGATGTTTAGTGTTAGACCATTAAGGATCTCAATTAAAATCTTTAGATATCATGTTAATATCTTAAAAATTTTGTCTTAAAGACTTTTTTACTTTATTTTTAAGGTTTATAAATAGAATTTTTAATATTTATTTTTATTATTTATTGAACCATAATATTAACTTTAAATCAAACCAATAAATAAGAAAAAAAAAAATTAAAATATCATCTTTTTGGGATTCTTAGTTAAGGAATCCAACTTTTCTTAGAACTTCCTTTCGATACATAAGGACCTCAAAAAGAGTATCTTAAGTATTGGGAGCTGTGTCGAGCAACTCCCATTGGGATTGCTATTATAAGTGTTGGTGAGCCTAAAATTTCCTTCAAATTGCGGTAAAGGTCTTAAATATCAATATTCCTTTTTACTAGCATAAATCGTATCATCGTTGACAATTATAACGTATTAACTAGGATATTGATATTATAAGTGTGGTTGCTTGCAGTAACCTCAGTTATACTGTGATAGAATCCTTAAATATCAATATTCCTTCTACTTTGTTGGCTAGAGTTCAGTGAGCGACGTTGTGAGGAGTAATAGATGGACAAAATATAATGAAGCCTGTATCAAGTCAAAGCTGACGCTACCTTGATGTTATGAGGGTTATGACCTTCCATGTCGTATTCACACACCTCAAACTTCGATTATAGTGATTCACCTAGCAAGAACATCCGTAAATTTCAAATACTAACTTGCAAAGGACGAAAAAAAAAAAAAGAAGAAACCGAAACTTTAATATACAAAATTGCACAAAAGTGTAACTTTAAACATTGAGATTTATAACGATCGCTAGATTCATCCATTCACTTCGACACTCATTGATTTTTTATTTTATATTTATTACTAAAATATAAAAACACACTCAATGCAAATAAGTATTTGTTCTGGCAGTCACCAGGGAAACAATTGAGCCAGCTGTACCAAGGCTCGCCCTATTTCGAAATCATTTTAGGTTTGAAAATATTTTGTCAATCTACATGAGCAACCTACTAAACCTACAAACAAGAGAAATTGTTGGCATCAACGGCTTGGACAAGTTGGAAGTAGACCCGAGTTGAGCAAATCAAGTGAAAAAAGAGGCTAGATGAATGCTAAGAATCTTACCTAAAATATGTCACATTCCCACAAGCAAAATTAGCGGCAATAGATGATGCCTCTAGCATAGTGGCGGCTCAGTACCAACCACCATCTGCCTTGATATGACTCCATTTTTGGTCGGCTTGTACTGTCATACCCCTCCACAATCACCAACAGTGAATCCAATAGAATCTAATAATAATAGATACAAAATTTGATTTTCTCAAGTAATGAACCTGCACAATGAAGTCCTTAAAATTCTGGAAAAAAAAAAAACTTTAAGGAACAAGTAGAGAAAGCCCCGTAATCATGAAGCAATAAGTCAATAAAGAACATTAGAGAGTAGCAAGGTGGCAACTAGGCTTTAAATTGCAGTCGTTCACCGGATTTAAAAAGCGTAATCATTATATAAAAGCCTTTGTGGATCAATTAGTTTAAAAACTTTTCCTTAGAATTAAAAAGAGCAAAAATTAAAAAAATTAGACAACGATATATGGTAGTTCTACCTTATTCTTCAGTTTACTCTTTTAACCTCTATTGTTAGAATCTTGGTTGACTTTTTGGTTTGTTCTACTATCTCCTAATCACTTAGTTCACACTTGGCGGAATAGTAATCCTCTTGATTACTTCGACGAGCCCTGTAGCAGTGATGGCCTTCAATCTCATGTAATGTCTCGTGAAAATGCATGTCAAGTTTTAATTAAGTCCACTTTCTTAATTTATTGATTTAAAGTGATCACAACCAATTCTCATTTAAGCCAATGGAATAACTATTAAGCATTTCAAGCCTACCATTCCAATAACCAATAGGGACCCAGTGCAGTCCCATAAATAAATCACTATATTTCATTTCACACTTACCACAACAAGCAAAGGTCATGCATTTCACCTCACAAAACAGACACGGAATCCAGACCCTGCGGATGTAGTTAACTTGACACTTCTGTGCCATTTACCTTAAACATCAAATCAACCACTCGGGATTGATTTACGATCGTCATACCTGACACCTCTATGTCACCGCACTTCTCAAGTGCTCTGTCATTCACACTTCCGAGAGCCAACAAGGTCGTCTTGTATTTTCCTCTTAATTCCTCAATACATCTATATATAATATGTATATATCTACACTTATATATATGTCAGTGACATATCTTGAAGTAAAGACAAGTTACCAGATGTCTTCCCTTATGTACTTAAGAGGGCAAGAAAATATAATTGTTAAGTTATAAAAATCAAAGTTACACTCATGATTTGTATGGTTATGTTCATGAGTGCATTCTATAGATATAATAAGAAAATAAGTTTGCCTAAGTACATGTACACATTCAAAAGCAAACTCCGATATATATACATAATGATCTCTATATATCCTATTCCAACTATGCACACCTACTTGGTAGCTATAGAAGGAAAAGCTAGGTTTTTATATTTTGGTTTAGTTTGAAGAAAACAATTTTGAATCATGGGATAGGCTTATGGTAATAGTACTAGCAATATGGTTCTAAGTGCTATTGTAAGGTAATGACATCTAAACCCTTAGGCCATTCCATCCTCTACACTCTTTATGACTTCTTCCTGAACTCATTAATCCCTACTATATAACTCAACTTAGCAATAATCACATTCAATTGCAAATACAACAAACCAACAATTTAACATACATAGCAAATCAACATATAACATAACATGGTAGCATATCATTAAGTTTGTTAGGGCCGTCATAGTCCTAGCCGGAGTTGAGTGATTCCAGTAGGTAACCCCTTTGCTTTCCTCTTGAAATTAGTGTTCTTCTGCAAATGCTTCCTTAACCAACCACAAAATGCAGCATCTCCACTTGGCTTTGGTAGTTTCCTAGCACTTGATATGTGCACTCCACTCATTATGCGTTTGCTCGCAAGGCACGAAGTCTCCTCCTTAAGGAACTTCGGCCGAACAAGATTTGAACCATTGAACACTTCTTCAATGTGATTTTGATACAGGGTTCCAGAAGGAACGACCTTCCTACAAATCATCGCTTCTAACACCCCAAGTTTCTATGATCAATTGCCTGCTTTCCTTATGTAGAAGTCAAGTAATGAAACATCTTCGACTTACCAAATTTGGAGTTTCTTCTTCCGTGTATGCAAGATACCCTTGGAAAGGACAACTAAAGGTCTTGCATTAGGGTATTTGGCCAAGAATGATCTTCCTCGACATCCTTTGAACATTCCATTGCGAAATCCATTTCATTCCAAACATCCCCTAGGCCATCATCTTGGACGTTACTCGAATCATTCCCTTCACCATCTATACTAACATAAACACCTTTTCTTCCTGTTTACTTTCACACACAGATACACTCGCCTCCTTCACGCAATTCCCTTTTCCTCCTTGGTCCATTCTTTTTTCTCTCCTTTGTTGACATCTCCATCTACAGGGTTTCCCATCCTTTTTACTGGTTTTCATCCTTACTCATGCTTCCATTACCTTATATACACCAACCTTTCCCACACACCACATATACACCAACATACTCTTATCCATATACGTACACACTCCGCACACCACGTACGCACCTACACATACATACACATAACCATACCATACACCTAATTACATGCAAACCTAACTACACTTTGTTATTCTCCTTTCTCCTCAAGTCCACATACATACACACACACGCCATTAGTGCACACATACCCATATACTTCGCACACACATAGATGCCTTCTATACACATACACACATACCCACATACACCACACTCAACTTCCATACCCACACATACACATGCCCATACACTACACATCTTCTATACTTATATACACATACCACATACTCTACACATCATCTATATATATACACGTACCGCACACCCCACACCTTCCATACACCTATACACATACTCCATACATCCCACACCTTTCGTACACATACATACCCTCACACGCCACATGGCATCCACACACACACACACACAAACCGCACCTACCACATACCATCCATATGCATACACCCCTTTTGCACACACCGCATATCATCCCTACACATACACACATATTGCATATACCACACACCATCAATATACACACACATACCGCACTCACCACACACTTACCGCACACCCTACATCACCTCATGCACATACGTACATACTCACATGTACTACACATTCAACTCCTCCTTCCCTATACATACACACACACCCTCACACACCACACACCATCACATACACATATCCTTACATACACTGCCTACCATCACATACACATATACATATCCTTACATACATTACCTAAAATCACATACACATACACACATCCTTGCACACACTACATATCATCACATATACACATACACACATCCTCATACATCCTACACACTGCCACAAACACACATACACACCCTTGCTCCTTTTCTCCTTGTTTGGAACCACAACCTTCGATTCTTCAGCGGCTGTCGAAGTTTGAGCTTCCAAAACAAGTTGCTTCTCATCAGAATCACATTATCCTCATAGGACATTTCATCGTCTTTATCACCACTGCCACTCACACCATCCCAGTACAACCATTTGGCCTACACTAAGGATTCCCTTCTCCACTTTCCCACCACAACAGCCTACTGCCGTTGTTAGGTCGCCGCCATCATTGTTGCCATTGTCATCATGGTTGCTGTTGTGTGGCTGTCGTGGTTGTCGTCGCTGTGGTCATTGTTGTATGGCTATCACCGTTGGGGTTGCCGTTGCTGCTGCTGTTGACTCTGTCATCAAGGAGAAGACGAGACGGACATGATTTGAAAGATGCTGTCACTATATTTGCTGTGTCGTTGCTGCCACCATCGTTGCCATCATTGCTGTGTCATCGTTGCCACCACCATTGCCATCGTTATTGTGCCGTTATGGTCATTGTGGTTGTTGTCGCCGCTGAAGGCACATGATCACGCACACTAGCATCCCCACCTCTATGCGTGGCTCCTTCTTCTGACTAGATGGTGATGATATGGATGGAGCTAAGGACGGGATGCGATGGACGACGGGGTTCTAAACTTGCTGCTACTACCATCAGGGTGAAGGCTAAGTAGATGCAACTTGGAGCTGCTGAAGGAGACGTAGCTTAAGCAAGAAGAAGAAGAGAAGAAGAAGAAAAGAAAAGAAAAGGGAGAGAGAAGGGACGAGAATGGGAGCTGAGGAGTGTTGTGCCTATTGCTTGTGCCTGACGTGATGAAGAAAGCCTGATGCAACTTGCTGCTGTCATGTTTGTTTGTTTGTTTGTTTTTTTTTTTTCATTATAGATGGGCATATATATATTTATATTATATTATGTTATATTTTATATTATAATGTTCCTATTTTATTATTTCACTCGCGTACGATAATATATTTAAATTTTATATTTTTAGCAATTTATTACGAAAGTTTACGTCTAAGCTAATCTAATTATCCCAAATATAAATATTTACTCTAAATTTTCATTTAAAATTCTTAGATCTATAATTTAAAGTAATTTCATTATTTAACCTAATATTATTTGAAATTCATGTTTCGAAGAATTTATCCTTTTAATTTAATTTACCTGAACTAAAGTTATGATTTATAATTATTTTTATTTATCCATCTATATATATATCTATATTTGGATATTTTCCAATTACTTTGCTTCCTAAATTTATGTTGTAATGTATTTCGTAAAATTCAATTTGTTAAGTTTGTTATCTTCTTTTCTTTGCTCAAGATTATTCCTTCTAATTGTTTTATTTTTAAAACCTATTATTACTATAAAATATTAAAACGATATTTATGCGTCGCAATATTTTAATTTTTGTCGTACATTTCTTGAAGTTTTTAATGTTGCAAAATTGTTTTTCTCGCTACCCCGACCTAGAAGTATGTATTATTCTATTTATTTTCTTTAAATTTTCATATAGTTTTTCAAAATTTTTAGGACCTTACATTTCCTAATCAACTTGTAGTATTTCATTTTCATTTTTTATATTGTTCACTTTTTCTATCAATTTTTTCTTTTCTTTTGTCAAAAATTTATTTTCATTTTCCAAATTTATAATTTTAGCTTTAGATTATGACAATGTATCTAACCTTTCAATATATATGTCTCTAGATATAAACTTAGAATCTGAGTCATAATTAGAATCTGAGTCATAAGTAGCCTCAAAGTTTGCTATTAAATAGAGATTAGCTTCTTCATCTTCCCTTTCCCATTCTTCTTCTTCATTTTCTGATTCCCTAAGATCACTTCAAGTGACCATAGCTAACTGCTTCTATTTCTTCTTATACTTTGCCATTCTTTTTCTAAGGACGGGCATTCACAGTTGATATATCTAAGCTTCTTGCATTTGTAATAGAGTAGATCCTTCTTTTCCTTTTTCTTTTCTTCACTACTACCTTTACCTACATTTTTGTTACATTTCTTATAATTGATAGGTTTGATTTGGTTACTTATATAAAAAATGTTTTTGATCAACTAGTTTAAAAACTTTTCCAATGATTACTATTAGTAAATATTGAATTACGATTTAGATTAAAATAGGAACATAATTTGTAATTCTATAATGAACAAATAAATTGTGAAGAAAATTAAAAAGAGTAGGTATTAAGAAAATGAGGCAATGATTTATAGTGCGTCCGCCATGTGCATCAATCTATTCTTCTAGTCCCCATTGTTGGGGCCCTGGTTGAGTTTACTTGCTCATTTCACTATATCAAAAAATAAAATCTCAAAGAGTGTTACAACAGTTAGCCACTCTACAACCACTTTGATGTAGCTTTCAGTCACTTCCTTTGTTGTATCTCACTTAGCTTTACACACAAGGTAACACACATAAACTACATAGAAAAACAAAACAAGCAACTTCATAATGAAGTTTTTAGTCTTTAAAGATCTAATAAGTGCTATTCCTCTACAATATTATCTTAGAGACTCAAAATAGAATAGTCTTTTGATCAAAACATGTATTCACTTTTTCATACAATTTCTAGTAATTCTTGTTCTTCTTTTTGTTTCAGCTTCTTATTTATAGATGAAGTAGTAACATTCAAATTTGATTTTCTCCTTGATCATAACTATCTTTAGTATTTTGTCTTTAATTATTTCATTCAACTTTTTTTCAACTTCAAGTATGGACGATTATTTGTATTAAAAGTTATCAATCTCTTGTTAATACTTCGAAATCCTTCCTTTATGGTCTTTGAGTTAATAATTTTTCTTTCCATGTATAATCGATTGATAAAAATTATTTAGTGGTATTTGAACAAGACTTTAGTGGAATTAATAAAATATATTCCCTAAATATATTCAACCTGTCGAGGTAAGTCTTAACCTATAATATAAATCTGTATTCTGTTATGTATCTTCTCTTCCTTTTTTTCTTCAGAATCTTATTCCTATCTCATTATTGTATATTGGAATGATAATTCCAATTACTTATTTCAATTGTATATTTCTTCCCTTCTTTTACTTTTTGGAACTTAACTTGTATTTGATCAATTGTACCTGTTCTGAATAGCTTAACTCTACACACTTAAGCTCATTTTCTAACTTTTGTTCATATCTTTTGTTAGCATCTAATTCTTCTTTATCAACCCATTTTCAACACACATAAATAAAAATAAAATGTATATAAAGTGAGACAAGTGTACCTATTAAATTTTGTAACATAGTTTATTAAATATGGATATCATCTCAAAGGGATTACCAGTATTAATACTAATCTATATCTTATTATCTAATAGATAAATTATGGAGATTGATTTATCTAAAAAATATAAAGGAATATTAACTAAAGAATTGAGATTTTATTGAAAGACAAAAAAGCTGAGCATATTAGAATTGACTTCAAAATAGTAAAACTAGTATCTAAACTTTGTTTCTCTTATGAATTGTTATGTGATATTAACAAAGATTGTTTAAATCTTCCTTAAATTTCATCGACCAAGGGAATTTCTAATTTAGTTTAATAACTTTCTCAAGCTTATTAACTCTAATATTAAAATTACCAATTTGAATTTCTTCACAATAGCATAATTCAAAGACTGCATTAAAAACAATAAATTCTTGTAAACTAAGTAATTAAATTCGAAAGAGTTATGTAACTTATCTCGAAGATTACATTAACTCTCTTCAAGCATCTTATATCTAATTATATATTAGATTTCTCAATCTTAATACATAATATCAAATCGATAGAATAATACTCTAGAAATATTAATCTAACAAAATCAAGAACATATGCATGAATAAAGAAATATAAGAATTCATTAAATGATAAAAATTCTAGTCACATAATAGTCCTAGGATCTACAAATCTAGATACTAAGGAAAATTAAGTACTAATCATACTGAAAATTAAAATCTTCAATTGTTTATAAACATTCACCATAGAGGAAATCAATTAAAACTAAGAAAAACCCTAATTTCTTGAAGTGTAGAAAAGTAGCCTTTTTCTCTCTCTATCTCTCTAAAACCCTAGAACAATTTAGAAATAATGTCCACTTCCTTTGATATCAAGTCCTCTTCTATTTATAAAATGAGTGTAAAAAACTCTATGTTTTAGGCCAACACACTATCCAACATGGTTGTGCTTTGGGTCATGTCCAATTCATTAATCAAAATCGTGTAAAACATGACGTTCTAACAAACACGACCTAGACACGGTTGTGTTTGTAGGTCATGTCTAAATTAATTAGATAAAAAAGATACATTACTAAAGAATACAGTCGTGCTTGGAGGTTGTGTTTAAATCTATGTAAAGCTTTAAATTCAATACAATCTGAACATGGTTATGTTTAGGCCACGTCTAGCTTCAAAATCTCATAACATCTTCAATTTAGCTCATAATTGAGTAAAATTGGATTCATTTTTTTCCTTTTTAATTCCACTATCCATCAAACCTTGAAATCAAAATATTACTCAATTAAAATTAAAAATTTTCAAAAATATGCTAAAATCAAGAGAAAAACATGTTAAATCTCACTTAATATATATATATATATCGAATTAAGCACTTATCAGTATAGTAATACGTAGAAGCCACATGCGAAATCTAGAACGCCACTGTTTCGAAGATCTAGTTTTGTTTATTAAATGTATTAAAAATATGTTTCTCGCATGATTCAATTAGGACAACTTGTTGGATTTAATGAAAAATTCAAATTTAAATAGGATGGGAATAAGTTGGCTAACCATATTCTTAATTCCTTATAAAGTACTTTGGTTTTGAACTAATGAATCCCGACATCATCAGTTAGACACCATCCCACCACTCAAAAAGATTGGTAGCAGGAGATTGATTTTGCTCAATTATTAGTGATGTAATCATAGTTTCGAGTGATTGAGGAACCAAGAGGCGAGCTAAATGCAAGACATGATAGACTGAGTTATTAAAAAGGTGCAAAAGTCCCGAATTTACAGTGCGGGGTCTGCCATTCGAACAGCATGGGAAGGTCATCCAAATGGCAGTAAGACACATTTCAATCATGGAGAGCATTTGTTCCCCATCCGGACGAAAATAGGACTGTTCAATCAGTAAACAGTGACACCCCGTGGTTCGGGCTATTAGTTAGAGCATGGGTTGATATCTTCTGATGTAAATCAAACTTTATGATGCGACCATTATAGTTAGAAGTGATTTTATAAATTAATTTTCTAAAAAATAAAGAATACGATATAGCCATTTTAATGGGGTAGTAAAATTCATATGACATATATTGGAAAGGCGGACAGTAAATCTAATATGCAGATAATTAGTAAGACATTGGAGATAAATGAGTAAGCAAATGAGTTGTAAATGAACGTAAACGCTATAGAGTAGTGTGTTGGTATGAGTTTACAATACAACAAGTGTAGATGTATATATATATATATATCTATGTCATATATACTTGGGGTATGGAAATGGGTAGTTAACTAATAAATAATAAATAAATATAAGAAAAAGTGTAATAATAAGAACCCCTAGGTGTTAATGTCGACCAGGATGGGGGAATTATGAGTTGATAACCAAGAGAAGAGAGAGTGATTATGCAACACTCATGCATGTTAAGCTAAACTTGGTCAGATCACCACAATTCTCCTCTCAATCTATTCTCCACCACCGAACTAAATTCCTCAAAATTTGTCCAGGAAACTAGCAAATGCAGCTTCATAGAAACACACGCAATTAATTGTGGGAAGAAATTAAATGGGTTTATAGTAAATTATTAAGGAAATTAGAAGAAAAACACTGAGCATGGGGATTGATCAAAGCGGTTAACAAGGTTAGAGGTGAGCTACTGTTACGGCGGTCGGGGGCTGCAGTTTTGCGGTAGCGGCCAGTTCTTCCGAGAGGGCGCGGCGGCCGGCAGAGCACTGGAGCTCCGGCGAAGGTGTGACCCTAAGTTCCGCCGGCATCTTTCTTAATTTATTAAAAATATTTCATGCGCATGAAAAATTCTGAAACTTGGTTTCCTGAGTATATTTAGTAAATAGATTTGTGTAACATTTTTAGTTTTGTGAAATTTAGCTTGTGAATATGTATTCCTTAATAATAGCCTTGCCTCGGATGAATTTAGTATGGAATTTTAGAAATATAAAACGATGTTGTTTTGACCTGCCTTTTGGTTGATAAGTTTCTGATAGGATATATTAAATTTACAAAATAAGATTTTGAAAAACGGATATATTTGGTATTTTTTTGTGAATTTTCGAGTAGAAATTGTTAATTTTACAGCATGTTCTGTTCTAACTTAATTAAGGGATCTTGCGTAATTATTTAAATTTGCTGGTTAATTGAGAGTATATAGAACAATAACATGATGCTAAAGTAGTTTGATTTGATTGATACGCACAATCATGAATACTCACATAACTAAATGTGAGTTTGACAATGTTAGTGTACTTGATCATTCTTAAATGTCTTAGATTCTTTCTTAATAAGTTTTGATGGCAACTTAAAAGATAAAAGTGTTTGATAATAGGTTTATGAAGTGTACATGTTAGGAATAAGTTGTTAATTTAAGAAAAAGAGAAGTTTTTATAACTCAAAGAGTATATCAGAGGGTTCTGAAGTATTGTGTAAAGAAGGCTAACGGAGCTTAGAGGGTTCACTATGAATAATTCGATTAAGATTGTTGTTGTTCAATCTTGATTCTTTAGCATTTGTGAATATATGATGGATATTCAAGTTTAGTTTGAATTAATTATAAAGTTATGATAATACCTTATGGAATCAACGAGGAAGGATATTTTTAGTGACTCTATGTAGTATCTTAGTGTACTTGTATATGAAATTAATATAAATCTTGATGAGTTGTTCTTATTGCTACAATAGGCATATAAGAGATACTTTGATCCTTGATCAATGGATAGAGAAGGAAAATTGAAATCGGTGAGTACCCCTTTCTTGCTAATTGTGTTGCATTGTGGTCGAAAATGTAGGCTACTTGCTTATTATTTTGGAAATCTGTATAGTCACTTAATATGACCAAGAGGATTATGGATTTTATTCTTGGCGTTGTTGGGTTGAGTTATTGTTTTAAAATGACTTTTAATTAATAAATTAGCCAAGACATGCTAGATTGACTAGTATGTGAAGCAGGTGTAGAATTTGTTCACTAATGCTTAATTGGTGCTTGAATTGTGATTATGGTTTCTATTCCTATAACTTGTTTGGAAAATTGAAGTTGAAATTTGGTGATGAAATCATACTAGTTTAACCAAAAAATTGACTATTCTTGGTGTGTTGCTTGATTTAGGTATGTGAAATAAATGACATTAGGGTCAAAAGTTGTACATGGTTTGGAATTGGTTAAATGATATCTATTTGTTTTGTGTACTAACCAAAAGAAACTTAAGTGAAGTAAGGCTTATTCCTTGCTTGATAACTTTATAGTACGATCTTTAAGTCAAACGAGTAAGTTTATGCAAGATTGAAAAAATGGCTTAGTGGGGATTGGTTGCCCCATTTATTTGTAGCATGTAAATGGCATAGAAAAATTCTCTAACATGTATAGAAATTGTATAAGGGCAACAATTTGCTAAATTTGGAAATTGAGTTTATGATTTAAGTGTAACGGTAGTAAATTTTCCAAGTGCCAACTAAGTTATGACAGATTGTCTTAGGATTAGAAGTCAAATGTTCAAGCTGGGTGTAATGGGAAGTTAGGTAAGAAACTCTAATTGATGATTGCTTGGTTGTTTCAAGCATAACCATAAGGTTGCATTATGTTAGTTTAATGTTTGAATTATTTATTAATGTTGTGTCTATATTTTTTTTCCTTGAGATTCTTATGTATTCATTTTTTTCTTAAGAAAATGAGGAGTTAGTGTTTGCTAAACCTAGGTGTCAAAGCCAAAGACTAGTGGTGCAGTTTGGTTTTGAGAAGGGCTTTTGAGGGTGTTAGTCTAGCTAGAAGAATACTTAAGTTTCTTTTTTGTTTCACTTTTGATTAGTAGATCATCATGTTGCATTGTAAATAGCTTGTAATATGATGTAAGTTTAAGTGTGTATAAATTTCCTAGCTTTTGCCTTGTAATCAATAACACAGGTGATGTGAATGGCATGCATATTCAAAAGATTAGGTAAGTTAAAAGTTGACTTAGAGAGTGAGTTAGAGATTGGCTTAGAGGTTAGGTCAGAGGTTGAACGATTTAGCTCTGTGGCCTAGCTTTGATTATAATAGAAGTAGGACCACTAGATAGGTGTGTACTTCTAAAATGGATGCATTACAGGTGTTTTAAGTGTTGCATTTATACAACTATGAGGAACTAGTATGCGTGTTAAGGGTGAAATGTCTCATCTCTACTTTACATATGGCATAGCGATACTGCCATCAAGTACCATGTTGATATTTTGATTGATTATATAGATCAAGTTAAGACCTAGAAGGTGGATATATTACAGGTTGATTGCACGAATCATGCAGTGTGTGCGTTACAAATGTTTGAATTATTATACAATAGAGTAGTTGTGAAGTACAATTATAGGGTTAAATAGGAAAATGCTTTATCCCTACCTTAGGGATGATGTAATGACCAGTTTTCTAGATACTTGGTTTGAACAATTTAAGGCTATAAGAAGTAAAGAAAATACTTGGAAGGTAAGGCATTATATGAACAAAATGAAATGCCTTAAACACAACATTTTATTATAATTTTATTTTAAGGGACTTCCTTTCAATTACTATAATGTCACTAGAGATCTTGAGGATTTAAGTAGGAATTTAACAACTACTTTTCATTGGCTTCTATTATATGTTTTCCTCTTACAAATATTATCAAACTTGGTCATGGGTGTTTATGATTATTGTGTGACTCTTGTCTGTCTTTAATTCTGTGATCTTATTAATCACTTGTGATTTTGGTGAATTCATTATTGACTTCTCGTGTGTAATATTGAAAGTCCTTAATAATCCATGTTTAGTATAGAGTATGTGAGTAATACATGCATAGAGCCATTTTGATAATTGGGTTTTTATCCCAATTTAATGTCATGGATTAGTTTCTTAGGCTAGTGAAAGAGCTTGGGAAATTAGGTTCAATTAGGGGTGTCTTGAAAAAATCTAGCTTACTAAGCTTAAAAAGGAATTACTAGATTGGTTTTTCTACTCTTGGCCTTACATGGTTATTTTGTAGGCAAAAGGTAGACTTAGAAAAGGTCTTTCCGATCTATTTAGGCCTCTTTGGCCATCATAGGCCTTAAGAGTGCTTAACTAAGCTAGTAGGCTTATATTGCAAGGAAATGGGCTAACACCAAAAAAGTTAAGAAGGAGTTAGGCTCAAGCCTAGCCCAAATCCAACCTAAGCCTAAGCCTAAAGCCCATGGTTATGGAGACTTTAATTTAGGTTGTTGATCATTAGGAATTGATTCTACGATTCTCATCAATGGCTCATCTAGTTTATCTATCTTAGATTCATCTAATGGGGGTGGGGTTCGGTAAAATCTATATTTATGGGTTGCATCCTTCTCATTTGCAATTTTTGAAGTATCAACATATTTTGTACAAACACTATTACTCTACTAGAGTAATTTTGTAGAACATATCAAGAACATTGAGTTTGGTCCACTATTACTTGCATGCTCTAAGAATTTGAGTTTGCCTATTTTTCATCCCATACCTTTCTCCAATAACATCCCTCCATGTTTCATTAGATGAAGACATTTCTAAGGCTGACTGAACATGCTTGTTATATGTGATTGGATAGCTATAGGAACTTTCTATATAATACTAAACACTGATTTAGATACAAACTAGTTTGTTTTTGGCATTAGTGAGGGATATCTAACATTGTTATAGAGGAATAAGGAGACTTTGCATAAGAGCCTATTGTCGAGTTATGGAAGACCATATGAAATGTTAACAAGAGTTCTATCTAATGTTCTACGTCATAGCATTGAAGCTATTCCATAACATTAAGCGTTAATTGGGCATTTTTTATTGAATCATGTGTTTGATCCTTAAGAGTAAGACTCAATGGCACAACACTTTATTTAAGTCTTCTTTGTTTGTTAGATGAGGACAGGGAGGCATCTATTTAGAGATTTTGGAGTTTGTCTTCATTCATTAGATGGCTTCAATTTGGTGATTCTTATTTTAAACCTATTAATTCAAACTTCTCTAAAACATTCCTTAATAAATGAGCTTAATTCTTTAAACCCTCTTAGGCTAAGTCCATATCAAATTAGACTAAAAGCTTTCTCGATAAAATCTGAGGGTTTTGGGCATAGGATATATATTAGCTCTTCATGTATGTTTGAAGAATTGGTATTTTGTTGCCGATCACGTTTGTGCAGCCGGAGTCTCTATTCATAGACGAGTCATGTTGCAAGAATCCAACGTCTGTGTCTCAAATACTTGTAAGTGCAATAATGCAGCATTGTCCCATCGTGTGTTCCATCCTAGCTTTACAATAATTGTGTTGCCTCTCGGCAATAATTTCAATAAAGTTCTCAATGACTCGTCGTTGCAAGAAATAGTCACATCGTTTTTTTTTTTTTTCCCGGTATATTACATTTGCCTGTAGAGGAAAATAATTTCTTTTGGTTGAAAAATGGTTTTCATGATTTCAAATAGATGCTTTTTAAATAAATATCCAATTATAAAATTTTTTATTAACTCTATGACACTTAAATATATTTAAAATTAACTTAATGTATGTATATTATGACAATTATTTCTTTTTTCTTTTTAATGTACACGTGGCATAAACTATGATCATGATCTCGATCATAGCCTCAAGTAAATATTCCTCCAACAAATATCCGATGATAGACTTCTTCTTTTTTCTTTGGGCATCTTGGAAGTCTTTAAAATAAACTTAATACAAGAACAACCTTGTGCTTACTAGTATCGTAGTGGAAGATTGTGTGTGCCTTAATCTTTAGGTTAGGCCGTTAGGGGTTTAGATCCCCTTAGTGCACATGTGTGCTTCATTTTAATTTTTTTCTTTTTTTCCTCTCTTAATTTTCTTAAAAAAATAAAAACACACAAGTTGCTCGAAGCCTCGTGAAAGACATTTGAACAAATTGCTGTCGTTCTCCAAAAATGTGCTTTATTCTTGCAAAAATGGCTCTTTGTCCTTCAAGTCTCCTTTAGTCCTGTCAAATACCTTCGGGGAGAAACTAAATATACGCCCGATATAGCTTCATAAACAGTCACTTTAGCCAAATTACCTATTCTATCCCTATATCGCTCCTTTCAGTTTTATGGGAAATAGGTAAAGGAAAAAAAAAAAAAGAATCATTAAATGCTTTCTCTTCAACATGCAATAAGGAGTTCCATTTATGAGACTATGCCTTCTCACTATAAAAAAAAAAAAAAATTTACAAGCTTAACCAAAAGAGAGGAATACCGTCATTTTCCCATAACGTTAGCACCAAATATCATGAATCATCATCAACTATTTCTTCACATTCATTTATATAAATGATAATACAATGAAGAAGTAAAGCTGAAAAGCCTATTTCAACTCTTTTTAATGTTTAAACAAAAAACTTTCGCTTTACTGACAATTTTGTTATTTAATAAATCTTTCGTTATCGTAAATGAATTCAAGTGGGTGTTAAATGTTGATTAATGCATGGGAGGGGACAATAGTTAATAGCTTTTTGCCATTTTCTCTTTTAAAAAATGTTGAGGTAACATCTTAAATAGTGTAAGGTATTTTTGTTTGATTCTAAGAAAATTAGAGCTATAATAGAGTGAAAAATACCAGAAATAGTAACAAAAAAGTAAGGGATCTCCTAGGAATACCTGGGAATAGCTAAACTTCTTACTCAATTGGCCCAAAATAATAAAAAAATTTGTGTGGAATGAAGAAAGGGAGCAAAGTTTTCAAAAGTTGAAAAAAAATGCCCTTGTTTTCTGCTCCAATAATTGTTTTACCCAACAGTAAGGAGCTATTTGCAACATATGGTGATGCTTCACATAATGGATTATGATGTATATAGATGCAAAATAGTAAAATGATTGCATATGTATCTAGACAATTAAGGCCACATAAGCAAAATTACCCAACACATGATTTGAAGTTGGTAACATTGTGTTTACTTTAAAGATTTGAAGACATTGCTTATATGGTCAAAGGTGTGAAATTTATTTTAACCATAAAAAGACTCAAATACCTTTTTAAATAAAAGGAGTTAAATATGAGATAAAGAAAGTGATTGGAACTTATTGGTACTAGTTAGCAATTAAGAGGGGGCTAGATTGATTGCTTAATATTAAAAATTTTAGTAAAAAATCCCCCTTTAATAACTAAATTAACGGATAATAAAATTACAATGTCGTAAATAAATTGTGTAGAAAATAAATAGAGTAGGGAGAAGAAGATTAGGAAAATCAATTAATAGTGGTTTTGCGTTGTGCATCAATCCACTCTTCTATTTTGACATGCTGGGAACTTGGTTGTCTTTACTAGTATCATTCCAGTATAACAAATCAACAACCTTTGAGAGTTACATAAGTTTGCCTCCTTGGCACAATTGCTCACTATTCTGCCCATTTAACTTTTTCACAAGCTATTTACAAATCTACAATGACCTCACTCTCAATACAAAAAAAAAAAAAAACCTTGCATAAAACAAAAATCACGTATGGGGAAAACAAAATAAAAATCCTCTCAAATTTGCTCACAAATAAAAATACACTATAGGAATTTCTATATTTCGTGACGTTTGCATATTTTTCAAACGTCGCTGATTTTAATATACTTTAGTCATATTTATTAAATATTACAAAAAATATATAATTAGCGACATTTATAACTAAAGTGAAATATATAAACTATAATTTAATAACTTTTTCCATAATTTTTTATTTCAATGAAAAAAAGAATTTTGTTCTTTTTTTGTAATAAACCATTTTTTTATTTGATGGGGCTTTTTTAAAATAAAAGGAAATTTTTTTTATTAAAAAGAAAAAAAGAAAATGCTTGGGTGGGCCGACCGAGTGGGAAAAAGGGAGCGAAATAGGGAAGAGTTGAACCGGTCTTAAAGCCAAAACAGCTTCCAACAAGCTCATTCCATCCATCGAAGCATTCCGAAATCCCTTTCCCTTAGGTCTCTTGGACGAAAGAAAGCAGCAACGCGCTGATTTGAAGAAAGAAAGGGTTGTAAGCCAACGCTATCTCTTGATAACAGATTGAAGATATCAAGTAAGAAACATGAACCCTACTCCTATTTTGTTATGAAGGTATGATTTTTGTTAGAAAGCATTCACAAAAATTAGGGTTTCGAAGAAATTGTTTGGGTAATTGTAATTTTTTTTTTTGGGTTTGTTTAAAATGTAGCTTTCTGACATTACTAGTAGCATTGTTTTTGTTCAATAGCGTGCTGCTGCTTCTCCATCCGTTCGTTTTGGTTGAACAACATCTAGCGTCTAACAATAGCTTTGCTGTCTAGGTAAGTTGTCTACTCCTTTCCCAATTTAATTAATTGAACATAGGGCATGCTTGTGTGCAAAATGAAGCAATGCTATTGTGTTGTGTGATGTTAAGATACCATGTTGTCCTATTATGCCCTATTTTATGGAGAAAAGGGGGTTTGGTTTACTTAAGGTTATTGATCTTGAAGGTGTTTACAAGCCACAACTTCCTAAGTTGCTCAGGAAATCTACAACCATCTCATTTGAAGAACCAAAGGACTCTAGGCCAACATCATCACTCGCTCAAGGTAAGTTGTTTACTACATTCCCAATGTAATCAATTGAATGTAGGGTTGTGAATGTGTGCAAAATGAAGTTATGCTGTTGTGTTGTGTGATGTTAGGATACCATGCTGTTTAGTTATGCCTTGTTTCAAAGATTGTATGATGATTCCTAATACATATGTACCCTTGTTTATAATTAAAGATATGTGGCAAGTTACTAATGTGCCTAAGAGTCGAGTATCACTCAGACATGAATAGATGGTTAGAACATGAAGTGGACTCTTTGAATTATCAAAGAAGGGTGTAAAGGTTATGGTAAGGGTTTAAGTAGAAACATGAGCAATATGATGGATATCACTCACCACCAAACACTACACGGCCAGAATCACCACTTGATCATATGCATAATTAGTAACTTGAGGCCACTAGCTACAATCCTTGCTAAAAGGATTAATAACAGTAAGGAAACTAAACTTGGAGTATGAACTCACAAGAACAAGGGCTTAAAATGTATTCAATGATAATCAAGATGATCTAGCTTACAAAATGTTTGTCTTAAGGTTACAAGGATAAAAGGAGAAAGGCTAAACGGTACGTCTTAGAATATCCCTCTTAAATTATTTCAGAAAGGGTAAAAATGTAAAGGAAGAAAAGGGAAAATTTTGTACATTCACACACAACTGTAGGATTTAGGGACACATATGTTGTTTAGGCACTAGCTCTGTTTTTAGAAAAAGAAGACAACCTATACGAGGGTAGGTTAGGTTCCTCCTTCAAATGATGGGTAGAGGCTTAGGGCGAGAATAGGTTAGACAATAATGTGGTAGGGATTCAAATAGGTCTAAAAAATCAAGGTAGGGAGGTCGAAGCTGTATGAATTGTAGGAATGGGTCATGGCATCATCCTAAGTTGAGTTGTTTAGTGCTTCTTTAGCTCAATGAATAGTGAGAAGGTAGTAATAGCATGATAGGTGGTGTAGGTCATAGCCAAGGATAAAGGTTGTCTCATCCTTGGTTAGTTGACAACTTAATATCTGATGTGTAAAGTTCTATAGTCCTTGGAGCCTAGCTGAGGTGAGTGCCCTAGAGGTCAAATTCCTATCAATTACCTTTTCTTTTGGGTATTGAGATGTGATAGATAGGGTACTCTCGAGTATAACATCCTAATGTTCGAGTGTATAATGTTACATATACAACCCCTTGAAGCAAGGTCTAGTAACAAATGTTACCATGGGAGTCAAATCCATAATAATGATGCATACCGTATCATGGTCTGTAATTGAGAAACTAATTAACCCTTCTCTTGACAAAAAGAAAGCCCTACTATTTTGCTATCCTCAACAACACATCCTAATGTTTATCATTTTTATCATGACAATTATTACCATACAACATAATTAAATAACATGGTTCTTAAGGAAAATTCCCTTGCAAGGGATCCATTGCCTTTGTCAACATATTAATAAGATAACTCTAAATATTAAGTAAGGCAATCTACAAGAAATTAAATGATCAAAATTGTTTAGATTGGTCACCTCAAATATGTGTGTACTTACAAGCTGTAGGTTACCCTCAATTTCCTATGAAAAAAAGTACATCTTAGTTGAAATGAATAGATGGTATGGTTATTGATTCCAATTAAAGTTAAGCTTTAGCAATTGAAAAAGGCTCATATACTACTTAAATTAAAAAAATCATCAATGTTAATTTAAGTTACATGGCGTAGGTGTGTAACACTAGAATGGTTGGTTGAGAACAAGAAAGATGCCATCGACATGTAAGTACGTCGACTATCTTAGTTCGTTGGTCTAATGATTGTTGCCTTACTCTATGATCTTGCAATATTTGAGTCTCTTGGTATGCGTTGATTTCAAATGATTAAGCATAATAGGATAACAAAAATAAGGTATGACTATGATGAGTTGTGATTGTGAATGGTTGATGGATTGATACTGGCTAAAATCAACTTATAGACACATATGTTTTGGAACTTTAATGGTATAGAATTTGCATGGTTTAGTTGCAGAGGTATGGTTGACTAGTATCTTATAGTTTAGGAAATTGGGATAATCACAAGTTAAGATTTTAGATTGTTTTAATGTTTTTATTTTATTTTTTCTTGGGGAATTTGTTGATTTAAGGATCTATATTAAGATTATGTAGCAAATTCTTATATGTTGAATTACATGGGGTTGTGATTGATTATTCCTAACATTAAGTGGAAGAAAAATTGAATCAAGGGTTGAATTTGAGGAAAATTTGAAGTTAAGTTTTAGTTAGTGTTAATTTTTAAAGTTGCTGGCTGTGGCTTCTAAAGGGAAACAATTGCTTCTTCTATTATGCGGCTTACCATTTTTGTTCTCTTCTATGGCTTCTAAGGGTAAAAGAGCTCCTTCTTATGTGTTTTTTCGTGTTATTTGGACATTGAATTGATGTAACTGTGTGAACCTATATAGGAAATCATTAAACTGGATTTGCAACAACAAATTGTACAACTATTAAGTCACCACAACTTTTATTGTTAAAAATTGTGGTTTGGCTCTTCAAGTGCAAATTCTATTGTTGTTGTAGGTAAAGAAGGTGCTGTTGATGTTGTTGTTGCTCTTGTAGTTGTTTTTGCTAATGAAATTGAATTATTTTTTTGTTGAAGAGGTACGGGTTGCTCAATTGATTCATTCAACTCACACAAAGTCAGCAACGTTTGTTGACTTTGCTATGTTGGCTTGTGGTGTATTTCCTTATAGCAATGCATATTCATATCTTGTATATAGAGGCATAGCTATGACAATTAGCATTTGATTTTGACATTGTGCCTAAGCACAATAACAATAATGCTTAGATAGTAAGTTGGATTGGCAAGGGGTTTAGCAATGCTTCATCTTTGTTGTCTTCGATAAGCATTATTGTATCCCCATGGTTAAAGCTTAGTCAGTGTTAACTTGAAGTGTAATTTATGATTTTTTTTATGTCTTCGCTTGATCTTGTTTGATAAAGACTGTGTTGTAGGCTTAATAGTTCTTTGTATTGAAGAAGAATAATAAGTGAAAGATGAGATGTTTTCAGTCCAATTTATTAGATATCATACTCAATGTCGTATCTATAGCATTCAACATATATCTACAGTGTTGACTTGATTGATTGACTTAATGTGGATTTTTTTTTCTTTTGTGGTACATATAGGAGTTTTATTAGCAGTTTCACTAATTCTTTAAGGCTCTTATATTTCCAGACTAAGTAAACTTACAAGTTCACAATTTAAATGCTTATATGTTTATCATTTCAGGTCTAATTTACTTTAAAATAAAGTTCATTATATGTTTATCATTTAAGAACTTATGTTTTCATTATATGTGTGTGAAACATTATTGGTTGCACTTTTTTCCCCAACAAGAGTATTGCAAAACAATTTTTCATTTTGATTTGCTATGGGATTCTTTTGCAGTTATGGATAAAAGTTGGATGAATTGTAATATGGAATGGACAAGAGGTTAATTTGTCCATGTAGGAAATGCTTAAATGTGTCCTCGCACACTATGAATGTAATAAGAGCACACTTGCTTGTTGATGGGATAGATGTAACTTACCGTTGTTAGATATACCATGGTGAGGAGCTGATCATTGAATTGCCAAGGAGAACTTGAGGTAGGATTCGTCATGAAGAATATGATTTTAGAACATATAGAAGCAAGGGGTTCAATGAGGAAAATGATGACGACATAGATGAACTTGATGAGATGCTAGAAGATTTAGAGGCATTTATTGACAATTAAGCTAAAGGTCCAACTCCTACGGATGGATTTGATTTCCCACCTAATTTTGTTGATGGGCTAAGAGTTGACTCGCAACAAGAGCTTTATTTAGGATGTAAGTTATCAAAATTCTCATTTATCGTGAAGCTACTTCACTTAAAAGTATACAACAAGTGGAGTAATAAGTCTTTCGATATGCTTCTCCAACTTCTTCATGACGTGATCCCTAATGGAGAGTCTCTTCCTATGTCATACTATCATGTAAACAAGTACTTACGGCGATTGGGCATGGGTTGCCATATATTCATGCATGCAAATATGACTTGCTTGTTTTGGGGTAGTAACAAGCATCTCACACAATGCCCCACATGTGGTACCTCAAGGTATAAAGTGTGTGGTGGATCTAGGAAGGGTATTCCTCAAAAGATTTTGCATTACTTTCTTGTGAAACCAAGGTTATAATGCCTTTTCATGAATGCTAAAGTCGCTAAAAAAATGCATTGGCATAAAGAGGAACATAAAAAACAAGACAATTGTATGGGTCATCCTATAGATGGGCTATCTTGGGTCAATTTTGACATTGAATTCCTTGAGTTTTCTAAGGACTCTCGCAATGTTAGGTTAGGGCTAGCCAGTGACGACTTCAATCCCTTTGGATCTATGAGCTAATCATACAGCATGTGGCTTGTGGTTCTACTTACATATATCTTACCACCTTAGATGTGTATGAAGAAAGAGTTCTTGATGATGTCATTGTTAATCCCAAGACCTAAAGCACCAGGGAAGGAGATTGATGTCTACTTGCAACCTCTAATTGATGAACTGAAGGATCTTTGGGTTAATGGATTATGGACATATGATGCATATTTGAAGTCTTCTTTCAAAATGCATGTCGCTTTGTTATGGACCATCAATGACTTTCCTACCTATGGGAACTTGTCTGGTTAGAGTACAAAAGGCTATAGTGCTTATGCAGTATGCAAAGACCAAACACTGTCAATAAGGCTTAACAGCAAGATTGGGTATGTTGGTCATAGAATGTGGTTACCGAATGACCATCGGTAGAGACGCAGCTTAAAATTCGATGGAATGCGTGATAATCGTGAAGCCCCTGAAGAAAATTGTGGTAATGATATACTTCACCAATTACAATCTATAACAGATGTGCCTATGGGAAAGCATCCAGACAAAGTGAAAAGAATCCATTATGTTGATGGGTTTAATTGGACAAAAAGGTCAATATTCTTTCAGTTGCCATATTGGTCAAAGTTAATGCTTAGGCATAATTTAGATGTTATGCATATTGAGAAGAATATTTGTGAGAATGTTCTTAATACAATTCTGGGGGTTGAGGGTAAAATAAAAGGCACCTATAAGGCTCGGCTTGATCTAGAGGACCTTAGCATTAAAAAGGAATTACATTTGTTAAACCGGCTCGATGGTAAGTATTCCATGCTATGTGCTAGTTATTCATTAAGCACTAGCGAGAGGAGATCATTTTGTTAGTTTATAAGGGGAGTTAGATTACCCGATAGTTATGCATCGCATATTGGTCGATGTGTCAATAATTCAAACTCGAAGCTTTTCGGTTTGAAGAGCCATGATTGTCATGTTTTGCTTGAAAGGCTGTTACCTGTAGGTATTCGTGGCATATCGCCTAAAGAAGTCACCATGGCCATAATCGAGCTTAAAACCTTTTTTCAAATGCTTTGTAGACGCATTCTAAATGTTGAAGAGGTACAAAAGATGTAGAGTGATATTGTCACCATACTATGTAATCTAGAGTTGATCTTTCCCCTTGCTTTTTTTGACATTATGGTGCATTTAGCTATCCCATTGAAAGGTATGATATTGGTTTTCATATTCACCAATTGTGTGTTAGTATTATTCTACCTTTTGACACTCCATGTAAATTTATGAGTGTAGGTACCTGGGTTTGTTAAAGAAATTTGTTAGAAATAGAACTTATCCAGAAGGATCCATTACAAAAGCATATGTTGTTAACAAGTGCTTAACTTGGTGCTCACTTCACTTACAAGACATTGAAACAACATTTAATCGTCCAGATAGGAATTTTAATTCCTTGGAAGAAGGTGGTGTTGATGTTTTCACCAACAGAGTTGGTCTCATTTCCCTTCCTACATATGTTGTGTTATCGAACAAGGAGGTTGAAGTCATGACATGGTATATCATCAACAACTATCACGAAATTCAGCCTTATTTAGAGTAAGTGTGAATAGGAGCATCTCAAATTTTACAATATTGCTATAAATTAATGACTAAACAAAGTTGAAAACTGTGATGTAGGGAACATAAGGTCATTTTAAGAGCACAATATGGTGACAACATAGATGAGCACAACAAAAGGGAATTTTATTAATGGTTTATGGATAAGGTAAACATAATAACATAATGTTTTGTCTAATTGAGAAGTTAACTTTTTCAGATAAGCATTCACTTTTTAATTTGTGGATGGTGCAAATGAGACCATGGTATGATAGTTCTTATCCAGTGATCAGTGCATTATATGCATTGTCCATAGTACTCGATTCTTGCTACAAGAGATACAACAAGCTAATATATAATGGTGTTCGATTTCACACATTAGAGTTTGATAGTAGGAAGAAGACTTAAAATAGTGGAGTTCTTGTAGAGGGGAATCATGGGGATGTGCAGGCATCAATAGAATTTTATGAGGTTGTAATAGATATATATGGGTTTAGTTACATACGAAATAAGAGAGTGTTCTTATTTAAATGTAAGTGGTGAGACACAGATAGCCGACATCATAACGTTAGAGTTGAGAATGGCATTAAAAGTATTAAGGTCACTCATACTTGGTATGTAAATGACCCATATGTGTTAACATCACATGCTAAACATGTATATTACTTGGAGGACATGAAGTTAGGTGCTGATTGGCGTGTGGTGCAATGTTTTGAGCATTACCATCTTTATAATATGGACTATTTAATTGGTAATGTAATTTTGTTCACCGATGTGGAGGCTCAATTAGCAGATGAGAGCCTGGATGATCTAGTCGTTGGGGATGGGGGAAGAGGATATGAGCAACATTCAATTGTCGATTGTGATGTTGATGTGCTATTAAGAACTAATATGTGTCCTGATACGATCCAAGGAGAATTAGTAGAAAGGACAGTTGAAGCATCTAGTGGAGTGCAGCACAATGTTAATATCGAAGCTAATGATGATGAGGATATAGACGAGGCACTCGATGATACACTTGTTGAATATGATACAACTAACAATGATTGTACGAATGAAATTTATTTTTCTTCTACATAAAATTTATAATGTTGTTTTGATTTTATTCACATATTCATTATCATACATGCTTTTACTATATTTTATAGAACTCTAATGGTAGGGCGACGAAGGAAGACCCAAAGAAGGGGAGGAAAGGTTAGTCGTGACACTCGAAACGCAATTAGAGATTTACCATAGTGATGGGGAGGTGTGTGATAATGCTATGACAAATGCCTCCATAAATAAATAAAGGGAGCCTACAAATTCGTCCGAAGAACATGCCACACCAAATGCACTCACACAAAATGATGCTTCCACTAATATTGTAGTTGATGTGTCCATATAGGCCGATGGCATTCCCTTTAACCCTACACCTTCCTCAGGTAATCTACGTAACTATGTACATGAAACTAGAATCAAAGTTTAGAGTTAACCTCCATTATGATGGACTTGTTTTTCAAATATTTGCACTAGCGGCGAGCTCAATGTCATATATAGGCAAGAGGAGTGTGTATTGGGGACAAGCATTAGAGAGAGAAAATAGAAGACGGATGAGTAAAATGGTCATTCAATTCATAACATGTGGTGGTCGTCCATTAACACCAAACCAATCAGCCGATATTGTAGAATATTGATGTTTTGCTTGCATGTTAAGGATGAATATGTGAGTACTTTATAAATGTCTTACAGCTATCTGAGCTTTCTCAAGCAGTTGCACGGCTTGCTAGGAATTTTCCAAGTACTTTAGGTAAAAAATCATAAATATGTGATAGTATTTTGTCCCCCACTCTCTCTCTCTTTTAATTAAAAAAGAAGAAGATATAATTGTATGCATATGTTGTTTAAAGGTTATATTTTGTGACAGGAACAAAAAATGCACAAGACCTTGTTTATTCACCAAGTACATCTACTAGCGAAGATACATCAAGTAGTGAAGAAAAATGTGATAGCAAAGATGATGAAAGTAATGAAGATGATGATAAGGACTTATGCGAGAAATAGGATGTTAGACGAGTTCATGTAATGTTTAAGGTTAAACCTATTGAAGTTTGACTTTTTTTCATCTTATGTGGATTTGTTTAGTTAAGGATATTCCTCCCAAGTTTTTTTGATGTGAAAGCATCATGTTTATTTCAATATGTGAAAAAAAAATGTGCAGGGTATATATAATTGTATATAACTAAACAGGTGTATATTGACTCATATGAAGATTGTGAATTCAGGTTGGAATCAATGCCTATTACAATTATTTTGTTTAAACATTTCTAATCTAGCTTTATAATGACATTTAAACATTGCCAATGTACTATTTCACAATGTTTAAACGTCACGCATAATTACTTTGTGGCTAAGTCTAAACGTTGCCAATGTAACTCTTTTACTATGGTTAAACGTCACCAATATTACTCAACTACAATGCTTTTTTTGGTCCACTAAATTTTTTAATTGTGGTTTTACTACGTTTAGACATCGCCTATCATAACTATCAGTTACGTCTAAACGCTGCTAATGGTAGTTTTTTACTACATTTAAATGTCGCCAATATTACTCATTTACCGTGCTCTTTGTGTCCATAATTTTTTTTATTGTACAACTACTATGTTTAAACGTCGCCTATTATAACTATTAGCAACGTTTAAACATTGCTAATGTTAGTCTTTTACTACGTTTAAACGTCGCCTGTAGTACTGATTTATTGCACTTTTTTTTTTGCCTTTAATTTTTTAATTGTCATTTTACTACGTTTAAATGTCGTGTATTACTTATTTTTAGCAACGTTTAAACATTGCCCAATATAACACATTTAGCTATGTTTCCACCTTTAGCGATGTTTATTTTATAAACGTCGCAGATATTTTTTGCGACTGACCTTTGGCGACGTTTATTAGCAACGGTTATTAAATGTGGCCAAATCTTTTTTGCGACGTTTATTTCATGTTTAGTGATGTTTATTAAATGTCGTCTAAGATTGAAATTCTTGTAGTGATATTATATAACTTAATTAGCACATTTGACTTGATTGATTTTGTTGTGTCCTTCAATTTTTGTGTTGCTATCTTTATATAGCCTCTAGGTCTAATGGTCTAATTTGTTTCATTATGAAAACAACTTTCATAAGAAATTAGCTGTTGTGTGATATTTTCCTTCAAAATAATTCATATGATGACCCTTCCTTTTTCTTTATAAATCATCATAAGGAATGGCCATTTGTGATTAATTATTCAAATATTCTCCCATGAATAATTTGTTTAGACTTTCCTTTTTCTTTATGAACTTCATTAGTCAATCTCCATAAATTCGTAAATCTCATCTTCAAATAAAGTTGAATATTTGAATATAGAATTTGAAATATTTCCTTGTAAATATCTCTCCATATAATCTAGAAATATATTGCACGCAATTCAATTCTTTAAATTTGTGGTAAAGGCTTTCTAAAACAAACCTCTTTACTATTTTGTCGCTTTCGATTGCTTCTGACTGATGCCGACTATTCTAACTTGGTTTTGACACTAATTTCATGTTCCGACTCGGCCGACTAGTTCCGACTTCAAGCTTGCTTTTGGTTTGCTTAAATAAAATAGGCAATAAATCAAACTTTATATTTATTTGACAGATGAATTAATCCATAATAATCCTTTATTCCACACATAATAGTTAATCCCTAAAAAAATTAATCTAATTTTAGTGGAATGAAGTCAACTATATTACTCAATATGCTCAATTAGTGAAGCTAGGCCTTCAATTAATCCAATAAACCAACTTAATCTTCTATATATTAATCTTATCAATTACTTTTTATTTATATATTGAATAAACTCGTTAATAAATATTTAATACATGTTTTGATATCATCAAAACTTCGAAGACTCGACATTTTACCCCTATTTTGAGGATAACAAAACATTATGCAAATAATAATAAAACTTAAAAAACATTGATTTAAGGATATATGTTTACTTTACCTTTTTTCTCTCCCTTTTTCTATTATCAAAACAAGGGATTTTATATATATATATATATATATATATATATATAGAAGGCTACACAATTTTATCAAATTATTAAATATATCATTTTCCTCATGTTAACCATATCATAATAAATATCACAACAATTTTTTGCTTTTAAAAAAATTGCAATGACACATCATATCAATATAAGAGTTTTAATAAGAGCATAACCTTTTCAATAAAAAAAAATAAAATTGTATGACATGTATATCGTAATATTCCAATCTAGATACATGCAAATTACTCATAACAATATACTAAAAATGTGCTTAATTCTGTTTTAGTAAATATCATAATGGTTGTTCCTACTTCTTATCATCATGAAGATTTACTATAATGAATCTCACTAAATATGACAGCACACCTTTGGAAGGACAAAATTATATATATCTGTATGAGGATAGTCATAAACTATCTACGTGACATTCATATCTGAACTTTTATAACAAATACCTTCTTAGAAAACACGGTAGCACATGTAAGTATTTATTATCCTATTATACTATAAATATTCAACCATCACAATAAATTCTTTCATCAATGAAGAATATACCATATTAGCAATAAAAAGGATGCATATAATTTATATCAATCAAGCATTTATTAAAAGATTTATCTATCCCAAATAATTAAATGTCTACTGTTTATCATGGAAAACATTTAATTAATGAAAATTTTCTTTCCCATATCTTTTGTTAAACTTTTAATAACCTTTTCTTTTCTCCCCTTTTAGAATTGTCCTTTTTTTTTTTTAAAGAAAATCTCCCCCTCAATATGATATGATTTTATATCAATTGAAATAGAATAGCTAATGTATATATGAAAAGCTAATAAATAAGAAGGATTAGAATAAAATTATCAAATCATAAACTACTTTGGTCGAAGCTTTCTAGATTCTCTAATTATGTTTTGCCTCAAATACCTACAATCTCTTAAAAAAATTATCTGTTTTTTAGAACCCAAACAAGCTTGGGTCCTTTGAAATTTATGCTCATAATCTTCTCATTGTTAACTTGATTTTTTATGAGCTTGTAATTTTTATAAAAATAATATTTTTTTATGGGTCCTATTTTGTTACAAAAGAAACACATAAGAAGTTTGATGAACTTATCTATTATTTGTAACGTTGTACCTTATTTGATAATGCTTCATTGTTAACACGCAATACTTTATTATCATTTTTCAAAATATCATTTTCATTTACTAAAACTAAATTTGTTTGATTCTAAGTTTTCTTTTCATTTTTTAATGCCTTATTCTAATTTTCAAGTTTTGTGATGTTTATTTTAGATTTTGAAAGAGCATCAAAAAGTTTTTGCATTTCAATATACACATCATCAGGTTCCACATTGCAACTATTAGAGTTAGAATATACCTCTAAGTTTGCCATCAAACACATGTTGCCTTTTTTTTTTTTTTTTCATTTGCTTCCAGATCCTTTTTTTCATTTTCCTACTCATCCAAATCACTTTAGGTGGCCATCAAAGTCTTGTATTTCTTCTTTTTATATTTTTCTAACTTCATGGCAAGCATGGGATACTCATATTTGATGTGTCTTGTTTTTTTGCATTCGTAGCACATAAAACTCTTCTTTTCTTTATAATGTTTACTTGCATCATTTTTATTACTATTATAATTTTTGTAGTTAAATGATCCCTTACCTCGCCACTTGAAAATCCTTTTAAACATCAAGCCAATGATTTAAGATCATCCTCCTTGTCACTGGATTTAACATCAGTAGCTTCTTTAACCTCTCTTGCTTTGAAGGCTATTGTCTTATTCTTGTTTTCATTGCCTTTGGCTTGGAGCAAATCCACCTCATAAGCCATCAATTTGCTCTTTAGTTGATTGAGTGTAAGCTTATTCATGTCATATGACTCTTCTATAGTTGCCTTCTTTGGAGTCTTAGCTTTTGACAATATCCACAGCATTTTTTGTACCTGATATGCATAAGTTATTTTCTTGCCAAGAGATTTTATTTCATCAAGTTGAACTCAAAAGAGTTCATATTGTTGCATTAAGGTGTCCATTATACTCTCCTTGATAGTATTTGTTCCTTTATGAGTTTCTTCAAGTGTATCCAATATTTCTTTTACTGTATTATATAGAGAAATTAGATAAAATTCCAAAGGAGCAATAGTAGAAGGTAAAAGACTCTTAGCATTGAAATTCTCTTTAACTTTCTTCTCATTAATGTAACTTGTGATAGGATCCTTGGTTTTAATGTTGCCATTTTTCAATAATTTCCCATGCTTGATAGTTTGTTGCCTTGATTAATGTCTCCATCTTATATTTCCAATAAGAAAATCAAACTATGGTAAACCATTAAATTATTCGCCATTGATCTTTAAACTTGAAAAGTAGCAAGTTAAGCTCTAATACCAATTGTTGGTCGCAATCAAGAGAGGGGTGAATTAATTGCTTAGTATTAATTTTTTTTTTTTGTAAACAATCCCATTTTGATTACTAAATTAGCAGATAATAAAATTACAATACCGTAAATAAATTGCGTATAAAATAAATAAAGTAAAGATAAGAAGACTAGGCAAATCAATTTGTAGTGGTTTTACCTTATATGTTAGTACACTCTTATACCTCAACTTTCTAAGAACTCGATTATATTCATTAGTATTGCTCCACTATAATAAATCAAAATCCTTTTAAAGTAACATGAGTCCGCTACCACCTTGGTACAATTGCTCATTGCTCTACTTATCTAGCTCTTCACAAGCTATTTATAGATCTATAGTGACCTTACTCTCAATACAAAAAAAATCTTTCACATAATAAAAACCAAATCTAAGGAAAACAAAATAAAGATCCTCTCAAATTTGCTCATAAATAAAAATATTATATAACTTCACTAGCATATTCTAAGCCCAATCTTAGAGAGGAATTGTATTTATACCTCTCCATTAGTGGGTGCGCCCTCTCTTTCATCCTGGTTTCAGTGGATGAGAGGGAGCATTACCTAGTTTATTAAATCTACCATATATTGTAAGGCTCTAAAGTCAAGTACTCAAAGGTCAAGAAGTTTACCTTGGCAATTGTAATCTTAGCTAGGAAACTCTAACATTACTTTGAGGCACATCAAGTGGTAGTCCTCATTGACCAACCATTAAAGCAAATCTTACAAAAGCTTGACGCATTGGGGCAAATGGTTAAGTATGCCTTAGAGCTTAGCATATCGACTATGTGATGTGATCATGGCATAGGTCTTAGCTGAATTTTCCACATAATCAACCTTAGAAGAAGAGGTACCAACCAATGATGAAAAACTAGTTTAGACCTTCCAAGTTGATGGCTCATCCACTCGAGGGGAGAGTGTAGTTAGACTTGTGTTACAAGGACCACGTGATGTTGAAGTCCAATACATGTTGTAGTTTGGGTTCCTAGCCAATCATAAGAGGCTAAATATGAAGCTCTCATTGTAGGCTTGGAGATGGCAAAGGACATTGGAGTAGAAAAAGTCGAAATCTTCTTTGACTTGCAGCTAATTGTCTAATAGTTAAAAGGAGAGTACATTGTCAAGGATGAAGGCATGGCTAAATATCTTAATCTTGTAAAAGCCCTCTATTCGGACTTCTTAGCATGGAATATTACTAAGATCCCTTGAATAGAAAACTCTAAGGCAGATAGCCTCTCAAAGTTAACCTTAACAAGCCTCTTCAACTTGGATAAGTGAGGATTCATTGAATACCTACTAGAAAAGAGAATAGACAAGTCTTGACAAGAATGCCTTGTTAGCGAGACATAACCCACTCCCTAGCCATGTTGGATAAACCCCACCATTGCTTACTTAAGAGACGGTATATTACCTAAAGAAATGAAGAAGATAGAAAAATTAATGTACAGAGCCACCCAATACACTCTAACAGATGGGCAGCCTGCATGTGGTAGCATACCAGTAGTGAGTAGCCAAGTATTATGATAAGAAGGTTAAACACAAAGTTTTTTGACTTGATGACTTGGTTGCCAAAAGCTTAAAGCCATAGGTTTGAGGGAAGATTAAGGCAAGTTAGCTCCAAATTGGGAAGACCTGGTTAAGGTCAAAGAAGTAGTTGGCTATGGGGCATACAAGTTAAAGAGGCTTAATTGACATCTAATACCAAGAATTTGGAATGTGGATAACCTTATGCTATATTATGAATAGTTTTTAGTTCTTTTCCTTTCATTGTAAATGATTTAGATATTAATGAAAGATATAATAACTTCAGTTATTGCCTTAAGCTATGTTTTCATGCATACCCTATGATTGTTGTGCATACATATGAATGCGAGATAGGCTAAGTTACACAAACGCAATTAACGAGTCATTAAAAGTCCTTACCTAATTGAGGTGATAGGATACTAATGGCCTTTACTTAATAACTAAGTAAGCGAGACGTCTAAGCCTTGTAAGGCATAACTGAACAGACATGTATTCCATGCTAGCAAAGTAGGATACCTTTACCAACCAGACTTAGGTCTAAACATCCAAGGTAATCCTAATAAGGGAAGAACTCCCTTGGTCATGCTTAAGTTTTGATAAAAAAAATGACCTAATCTATGGAAAAAAGGAACATAAAAGTTTTAACCACACAATATAAAATAAAAGAGAATATGAAAATAACATGGGAAAATGGATTTTCATTCATTTTGTTATGTCTTTACATTTGATAAGCTCAACATGCTAACTGAACGAGATATAAAACAACATACAAGTAGGGAAAAACCACCCAAGACCCTTATGGTTTAGGAAGTGGTAGTTTGTTAGTTGTAGCCATTCGCAAAAGCTACTCCCTCTTATTTATGAGGAGCCAAGGATGGAGTTAACTTTGGCTCCTATGGTGGCTATAGCTTGTTCGAAGGGTTGCCATTAGGAGGTGGGGGAGGCATCTTCCCCCCAACTTGCATAGGGGATGGAGGCACCTCATCACTGACTTGTGGAGGTAGAGGATATATCACTTCTTCAGTATTAGGCGGGGTAAGTGCACCTCATTCCTAACCTAAGGCTTATCTTCAACCACCACCATGGTGATTTCTCTCTCCTCTTTCTCTTTTAGAGGTGTCATGCCCTACTCTAAAGGCCCCTTATGACAACCCGCTATGATTGCTTAACCCCTCATTAAGCAACCCTGAAGCGTTTTATCTTCAACATTGACCTATTCATCAGAGTAATCATGTTCCCAGCTCACAAGATAATTAATTACTTAAAACATTACTGGGCCTTAGATGGGTCCCATTTCATCATAACAGGTACACCCAAGACCATATCAGGCCACTCAATTACATTTTCATCAATTACAAAATAAAAGATCTGTCCTAAAGATGTCTACATTCAATCTAGGCCTCACATCCTTTCCACAACCATGCCTACAATTAGTGCAACGAGTACTCACCTTGGTTCGTCGGTTGATCATGAAGTTTAGGTAGTCTCTACTTGCAAGGCAAAATCTATAGGAGAGTAAGCCAAAGCTTAGTGAGATAGGTTGCCATCTCTCAGTATTGCAACAAACATAAACAAAATTCAAGCAAGTTATCAAATAAGTGCTATGCATGAAAAAACACATGAATGCAGCATCTCACGTGGTCTTCCAGTAACCGACGTGAAGTCTAAGGTTTACGCTCCCCTTGACCTTGGGTTGAGGATTCTGAAGCCACCATCAGTGCTCAGGTCTTACTCACATCTTTATTTTTCTTATCACTTAATTAAGTTGTGTCTTAGCTTAAATATTTTAGGCTCCAGGTGCCTCAATACACCAAGCATTATACCCTCAAGGGATAGGTTGGACTAGGAACCGTCAAGGCGTGACAATCCCCTAATCACTTAGTTTGCACTTGGTGGAACAACGGTCGTCTGATCACTTTTGACGCCTCCCGTGATAGTGATGGCCTTCAATCTCATGTGATGTATGTCGAGTTATTAATTAAACCTCATAATTAATTAAAGTTTTGAGGGTGATCATATAATCAAGTATAAGTGCAATCATCCATCATGTGAACAACCAATCATAACACATGAAATATTGATAAACTAAAGAGTGATGATACAACTTCCATCATTGCACTCCTCTGTTCCCATTTCTCTTCTATACTTACGTTCATGACTATAACTCTATGTAATATCCTCGAATATGCCTACCTCAATACCATAGGTGTATAGTTGTTGAACTTGATTCACATGCCTCCTTTAGCATATACATCTTAGAAGGATTTATGCATGTTGTAATTGAGATCATGTAATACCACTCTTCCTATCTCATATCTATATACCCATAACATACGTCACATGCATCCTCTTATCTTTCCACCTCACTTAAACACCACACACATACGTATATATATGCAAAGACTTGGATCATTGAAGCCTAGAATTTCTCTTCCATAATTTGTATTGTGCGTAAAGGCTTGACTACATATTTCACATCAATTATTACTTCCCATACAACATACATGACATAGTGATATCTTTTCCTACCACTTATAAATCTGTACATATCTGCATTAAGGGATTAAACTCTACATTTACATGCCCCTATATGTTGTCTAATAGTCTTACTCATGGGTTTCACTCTTCTTCAAATTTCTTAATACATAAGCTTACAAGACAACTAACACACTATAATCCTAACTCTTACTTCCATTTCATCTTATGTATCACATCCTTAAGTCTAACTTCTGTTCCTCTTTTCATCATACCACATATTCACATGAACATATATATCATCTAGCAAGACGTATAGCATAAATTTTCCAACTCCTCCGTTCTTGACCCACTAGCTTATTTCACTTATGTTTAAATGTATCATTCCATACCTCCGCGGGATTGAAGAACACCCAGCCATCCTTTAGTCCCAAGTGATTCATGCACACAACAATACAACAAGAACAAGACGCAAGGATGACCAGCAAAGGGAAGATAATGGAATGCTACACACTCTCACATATACACGCAGCTCATGGAAGGATGATTTCTCAAATTTCAGCCAACAATCTCATCAGAATACATGCATATACATTCAATTCTACACGCCATTTGCAGTAGGGGAGATAACTACACCAATGACGAGCATCAACGAAGGACTATGGTGATTAAACCGTACTCCATTCCAGCCAATTACCTATAAATCTACACACATATATGATCACCTACAACAGCCATTTTTCTCCAAACACAACAAGAGCTGATAGGAAGCTAGCACACCAAGAACGCAGTGGCAACATCCACAATTCCAGCTACGACAAGTACGTATATACATATAAATAAACCATATACAGTAGCACATCACGCCCTGGACAGACCACACATATATACACACAAATATACATATACACACGAGTCAAGTTGACGAGTTTCCATATCTCGTACCGCACCTTGGAGAGGAAAAACATCACAACCTCTTTTACGTGAACTTCGCGCCCGCCCCCCCCCCCCCCCCCCCCTACTGCACTGTTACGGCCAGCAGCACTTACACACAAGTATATACACACACATATATATATATAATCCTCTGTTACATGAATCCCTTCCCTCCTACCGCACTGTCATGAACCAGCAACACTTATACAAAGGTATATACGCAATATATATATCATCGTTCACAGCGAAGGAACCACTGCATGGACGAGGAGAAAGGTCATGTTCTGTCCGGTGCCTATCATATGCATATATATATATATATATATATATATATATATATATATATATAGATACACAACAACAAATTCACAACGAGACCATAATACAGCACATAAACACATAATACAACACATTACGGATTACTACTTACCTCGGTCTCATTTTATCGGGGTTTGCTTGAAGTAATCTTCGAGAATTCCAAATCAAAATCCTCTTCACTTAACAAATTGGGAAAAAGTACATCAATACACTAGATTCATAGTCTAGATTACTTTATTTAGCATTTTCTAAACTATTACAACTAATTTTAAGTAAAGTACTAATTTTTATACTTATTTATTTTTTATATATAACTTTTAGAAACGAACTCCGTTTCATAAAAATTAATTTAGTTGTCACCTCAAGGAACACGTGGGTGGTCTCAAATCATCGATCAAAGGTCGTATGTGCGAATTATGATTTTTTTTGTTCGGTTTTTCCTTTTGTTTTCTTTCCCGTTTTCCATCTTCGTCTACATGGTCCCTGCTCATTGTCCACTCTCTAATTCTCTCTTCTTTTCCTTTTTGTTTTCTTTTGTCTTCTGATGACGTGTTGTGGGTCCTTCACAGCTCCTTCGTTATATATATATATATATATGCTATATATTATTATTATTATTATTATTTAATACTTTATTAGATTAGGGTTTTAAGAAAATCCTAGTATACTTTTACTCGCGCAATGATCTCGATAAAATTTAAGATTTTAACATTTTATTACGAATTTTTACGCTTAAGCTAATTTAATTATTCCGAGTACGAATATCTACTCGAAAATCCTATTTAACAATCCTAAATTTATGATTTTGATCTATTCCATCGTTTACCTAAAGTTTCATTATGGTTTGCCTCTAATAAGCTTATTTCTATTATTATAACTCTATTCAAAGAGTGTTTTAAGACTTTTAATAAAATCTTTTAATTATTCCGCTATTATACGAAATTAAAGTTCGCAGGTGTTACAGGAGGGGTGTCGGAAACTATTATCTTGTCCTTTAACCAGCTTAAGTCATAGTTAGGGTCACACTATTGGATCAATGACTTATCTCTCCTAACCCCCCCTCTATTACTTGCACCTACAATTTTGGCCACACATTACTCTCTTGGATCTCCTTGTGGATCTCTAGATGAAGCCTTTCCTTAGCTATCCTCTCAAGCTCTTCAAGTTCTTGGATGTAAGATGTGTGATGGGCCGTGTCTTCCTTTAACCTCGAGATGCATTATCTTAGGGTCTTCTCACTAACTATGAACTTATCCACAACTGACTTCAAAACTATAAGATCCCCATTAACATTGGTCAATAGTGCATCAAAATGGGTGATCTTGATCTTGAGAGCCTCCTCCCACTATTTGTATGAGGCAAGCTCTCTTACAAGCTTAGAAATATAGGTGTTGATAGAGAAAAGCTCCTTCTTCCCCCCCCCCTCTCCAACTCACTTAAGGCTTTCTTGGTTTGGTCCTCTACCATAGCCACTTTCTTTTTGTAGGCTTCCTAAACCACCTTCAACTTGCCTTTTACCCTCTTAACCCTCTATACATTAGTAGTGTTTTGGTTAGAAAGGTGATGGTAGCATTAAAAAAGTTTTATCTACCTTAATTTTAGCTCAGTTTACCTTCCTCACTTCTTCTTCCTATGTAGTGAGGAGCCTATGGGCACCTCCCATCATCTGGAGATAAGAGAAATTTCAGATGGGCTTACAAGTTAATGATATGGGATAAAGAGCTAATAGCAACATACCTTAAAAAAAAATTTAAAGAAAAATTCTTTCATTCTTCCATGAACTGTCGATCTATCTTAGGACCATTCAAATGTAGTTTAAACAATATAAAACTTAACAATCATGCCCCAAGTGGAGCTTAGTTGTGGTGTTCCTATATAAGATATTATTCAACATGTGCACCCACTACACAATACCCATCTCATGGTCAAAGCGCACAAGACTCTATCTATGACACCTGTTAGCTTATATACATCCATATATAGAACCTATACATAAATATATGCAACATCTATATTTACTTATGTGTAGAACCTATAAATAGCCTACTTGCTTTCAATTATAAAATCTATGGATAGATGATTTGTTCAACCTATATAATATCGACTATCCAGGACCAAAGAGATTCGGTATCCTTCATCAAATAATGAGACTAGGGGGCATTCAATATATTTTAAAAATCTAATGAACTACTAGATTGAGATTCAAACCTAAGTACAAACAATTATCCCCATCCATAATAAAAATAGAAATTTTGTCTCCTATTTCAACCATTAACAACTAATACATCACAATATTCATACCACACTTGTTATAAAGGACATTTGAATGGAAAGGAAAGGAAGAGGAGTAGTCCACACTTAGAGGCCTTACCCGTCTCGCTTTTGCTATAATTTGCAAGGGAAAGCTGTGAGGGAGTGAGCAAACTGCTATTTAGTGTGTTCATTCTTCACTACTACTGCTCAAGCAAGTTATCAAGCATTATTTAATACATGAGTAATTCCAATTACATATGAGAAGAATGCCTACACAATGAATGCAACAACACATCCATGGGGGCTTAAAACCATTAAGGTGTAGAATTGCATTAGCTATGCTTTGATTGTCTTGTTATCTTCCCCAATGGTTGGCACCCCACCTTAACTTGGTGATAGCTGTCTCAAGTACGATCCTAGCTGAAGAATTTGACACTTACCTTACGCTTGAGGAAGAGATTAAATAATTTCACTTAAGGACTAGTTAACTTTCATCTATCAATAACAATAACTCGACACTTCCCATGCTTATGAACAACTCCATCAATCAACCACTCATTAATGCCACAAAGGCCAAACCTAGGTAGACCTTAACTCAGGACATCCACTAATATTCACCCATTTATGTAATTGTTGGGTCATAGACATACAATAGATATATCCGGTCATTTAAGTTAAGAATTTAAAAAAAAAAATTATTCAAGTAACCACATGGATGATGGCATACAAAGCAATCAGTTATTCAAACAAACAATCAATAATAATCAATAGGCAAAATGCAATATCAAGCAATAGGTAAATAGTAGATCATAAGAACTTCCTTACTTAGGGATCTTGTAAAGCTAGAGAAGTAACCCTATTTGGTAGGAGACAATGAGAAATAACAATCCTTTGAGTATAAATCACCAAAAGTAGGAAAGATCACTGAAGATATGATAAACGAAATTGATAACTTAGAAAGCTAAAGAAAGTTGCCTATGTTGCATGAAGTTTTCCTATTCTATATGAAGTTCAATTTTTTCTTGGATTCTTGGTCTATCTCCGATAAGTTTTAAGTTATTCTTAATGGATTCACCACATTTTGGTTAGTTTAGTTAGTTCCTAGAGATTTTCTTATTCTTTTCAATGCCACTTTATTTCACAGGTTCTAAGTAGTTTTAAAGAGGCTTGGTTATCCTATAGTCCTTTGTATTAGCTTAATCATACTTATCCATTTTAGGTCTTATGCTCTTTGAGTTTAGTTCTTATCCCTATTTTAATAAGTTACTCAATTAATTTAAGGTATAATTTATGTGAATTTATTTTATATTATGTTATAGGAGCAATATTAGCTAAGGTAGTCATGGCTCTTATAAGTACATGCTGGTAATTTCCTTATACTTAGGTTCCATTGGTACATTGTTTTATAATCAAGGTTTTACTTGTAGTCTTCTTAAGGTTCTATTTAGTTACTATCCTTTACCTAGTGTTGTATTTGTATGGAGTACATATACATTTGGTAGTATCCTATCTTCTACCTAGGAATTATAAGAGTGGTTTAAGTGTATGTTCAACTATTTGATCTTAGGGAGGGTAGATGTTGATAAGGGTTTGAAATATATGACTTTAGGAGTTCTAAATTAAGGATATACAAGAAAGAATAAAGGGTTTTAGGTTTTAGATTTTTTGGGGAAAATCAAGCTAAGGCAAAGTGTAAGAAGGAAGACTATGCCTAAGGGGAACTAGATAGGATTATAGCTTTCAGTCATAACAATCTAATTTAGATTAACCATATCTTGTTTAATTTAAGTCAGAATCTTGCATATGAGTAGAATTTTGAAGCTTTAAAGGTATAGCTTCTAATTTAATTACTCACCTATTGATTTAATTTTAGTGTGCACTTAGTTCAAACTTAAGTCATTTCCATTTCGGCCTTCATTTTCTTTAATCCTATAATTAGGGTAACTTTTAGGCACAAAAAATTACAAACTAAACATTGGGCATTATTTTATGATCTACCAAGATTAAACAAGGGATTGATATACTTCAAAAGGCTATAGAAGTATCCTATTTACTTAGACTTATCTAAGGATGCTTAAATGCCTTGCTTTGTGAACAAAGTTGAAGTTTTGCACTTGTAAATAGATCAAAATGAAATAGATTTTTCTTTTGATCAATTAGAAATATAATTTTAGGATTTTCGAAAAACTTTTGGATTTGGCTTCACTAAATTCAAGGTCATATATAAACATGGAGGTTAAAACCAAATTTGTGGACGTGAAAAATAATCAAGGGCTAGAATAAGGGCATCATATTTTTTAGGCTAGTTGAAGGCTTTCCTAATCATATTTTTAGGTAAAAATTTATGGGGATAAACTATGACACGTTAGCAAAAATTGAGAGGTAAAGTCTCATAATTTCAAGGTCTGTGATGGTCATAGTAATTTTTTAGATTTTGGTCAATAGAATTAAATATCACAACCTTGTTCTCTATGACTCGATTGGTTCTAATTTTCTTATATTTCCTTTGCTATCGCATAAGGCCAACTAATATACTTACAATGGTCTAATTAGTCCTTTATATTCGGGTTCTTTTAGGGTTTAAGGGTTAATCTAAGTTCTATTTGGCATTTGTGCAGCAAATTGATCAAATGGCTCATATAGGGTACCAAATAGGATAATATGGGTTTATGACTTCTTTTCAAGTCAAATTGATGAAAATTTTGTTAGGGATGTTCTTTAAGGAATTTCAATTAATCTTTTATATACTAGTCAATTTGAGTATTTAAAGTTATGTTAAGTTTCTTGTAGTATTTGTGCTTTGAATTGGAAGTGTAGCTTATGTAGTGTATCGAATGAGATCATACAAGGTTTATGACCTCTAATGAATTGGTTTGAGTTTTTGGACCTCAAGTAAACATTGTTAACTACCAAATACCTTATGAGTGAGTTAGAATCTGAGTTGTTTAAGATGGTAGAGGCACAATTCATATAGGCTATCAAAGCAAATTTCTAGTCTCAACCTAAATCACTTTTTGTAAAGCTTATAGGAGCCAAACTTTTTCATAGTTTGTGTTAGCTAACTACTATTAGATGGTACAGACATGTTTAGAACTTCGTATTAAAGTTTGATAATTATCAAATTGGGATTTTGAAGAAGTATATCAAACTAATTGGTTTTTAAAGTGAGTGGTTTTTAATGTTTTGAAAATCATTTGTCAAAACATTTGACATGCATGCTATCTTAATCACTAGAGATAGTTACAATCTTGATCATTAGCACCGTGCATGCAATTTAGGACTCTAAATAAGCCATGTACAGCAGCTACTACGAAAAATACATTGACTCAAAACTTAAGAATGTCTATCTTAGCAATGTTCATCATAGAAGTTAAAGTAAGATCCACACACATGCAAGTGAATAATTTTAAAGAAACTTGATACGAGCAATTTGCATGTGAATCTAAAAGGATCTTACCTCTTTAAAAATGATACTTTTGGAAGCTATAGAGGTCTATGAGCTACATGTTACAAGATTGACAAGTAGATAAAAGGATTTAGGAGATGTAGTAGGAACATAAAATTGACTTATGGAGTTTACCTTTGATTGAAACTTTGAGGACTAGAACTTTGCTTTTTCCTCCAAATGGTAGCATGTATAGCTCTTAAGGGGTTTAGAATGAAGTTCCATGGAGGCTTAGAGGAGGATTAAAGATGAAAAGGAAGAAAAATGGAGATTTAAGTAGATGGTGATGGTGTTGGGTATAAGGAGAAAGGAGGAAGAAGGGAGTGGAATTTGATTCTCTCTCCTCTTACTAAGTCCCTCGTATTCCTAGATTAAGCTTAAGGAATTAAAGGGAAGTTTCTTTAAAAGAAATTTGAAAGTTAAATGGCATGGGGAATTGGTGAACTTTTGCATATGTTTCTAATGGGGTCTTTATTGGAGCAAGTTGCTATATTGCAACTTTTTTTTTTTAAAGTTGCTTGTGTTGACTATTAGATTAGGTCCATTAAATCCTAGCCATCGAATTAGAAAGCAAATGAAAACTTGGAACCAATTTTCTTGGTGTAGAGAGAAAAGGCATAGGTAAAACAAAAAGGAGCAAGCTGATATAAGAAACCTTAATTAATTAGAAGTACATCCAGTAGGAAAGAAACCCTCACCCCCCTAGTTGTTGAAATCGAAAAAAAGAAAATTTACTGCATCAAGCAAATCCATGTACTCTATGCAAGTCCTTGGTGTGCAATACAGTGCAATTTTAGAATCAGGTTCAAAGGGATGGAGTAATAGAAGTAGAAATTTTTAAACTATAGGAAAGGGAGAAGACAAGCAATCTAATTCTTTAGTTTGGTTTCAATTGAGAATATAGAAACCTTGAGGCTAATCCTACATGAAGCCAAATAAAAAGAAAAACAAGCCTTGATCCTCTAGTTTCATGGTTATGTCAAAGCTTGTTGTCTTCACAAAGTCATGAAGCTTTCTTTTAGGTATTTTATTATTACTTCATTTACACTCCATGTTAAACCATTGGTTGAGTTCGATTAATGATTTGATTTTGATACATGTATTGATTTCAATTTTTATTGTATTGATTAAGTTTGTTGGCACTTGTGTAAGTCCAAGAAGCTTTCAATTAGAGCTAGGTAGTGTTTTCTCTTAAATAGGTTCATATTTCTAGGAAGATGTCATGAATTAACCCATATTTTATTAAAAGTTTTCATTTTTTTTTTGTATTTAACCACATAGAGACAAATTTAAACTTTTTTCTTCTTTTTAAGTTTTTTATTCTTTTTTAGTCTATATTTTGCATTTCTTCCTTTGTTATTCAAGATTATGTGAATTCTAATACATGTATCTTAGGGCTAATGGGGAACTATTCAGAGGAAGTTTTCAAAGAGAGTTACGTAAATATTATTGTGAGATAAGTTTGTAGAATACATTTATAAGATAGTATATTTGGGCCATTTTGGTTGTTGAATGAGATATTATCAAATAGAGTGGAGATGCATAATTGTGTTTTTATTTTATTTTTCTTTTAGGTTTTGTTAATGGAGGGGTTGTGAATAATGGAGATGATGACTATCTTGTAGGTAGATTCGTAGGGTTTATGTAGGTTGCATTCCCTTCATATGAACTTTAAAAGATGTTAACACTCTAAAATATTGTTTCTAATATCTAATATCTTTGGGTATTTAAGGTGGATTTGCCTATTAAGGATTTAGTACCACATTTTAATTTTCTTTTCCCGATTATAAGTGCTAAAAGTTTCAATTTTAATCTAGTTAAATGTGGTTTCCATTAGGAATCTCGATCTACATGTTTTTTATTCCGCATATTGCTACTATCACTATCATAATATATGCATGCTAGCATAAGTTTGTCTACTAATCTACATCTATTGCTTGAAATATTGTCTTGGTTTTCCTAAACAATGTGATAATTGGGACATTCCTTTTCTCATGTAGCATGTTTGTATTCAAATCTATTGTTATCTCTATGGCTTTGTGGATATTAAGTGAAGTGTTTCCTAATCTTCAAGATTCATCATTGTATGGAGATGTTTTTAAACTTTATACCTTCCTACGTCTAGGACTCCTACATTTGTTTTATATGAGTGTGCCTATAGCATCTCTTGTCCCATAGTCCTTCACATATTACATCGTTAGAATAGATGTGATATTATGTCACTTAAGAGGAGCTTCCTTGATATTTGATTGCTAATATATTTATATGCCTAATGTTCATTCTTCAATGGATATGCTTAGTGTTGTGATTGGAATTGGCGAGGAACTTTACTCACTCTTACTTTTGAGCTTCTTCTTTCTAGAGGTGAAATGTATTATGGTATTTTCACCTATAATATTTTATTCATCTATTTGCTTATGAATCACCTTATTTGCTAACCAAGGAGAATGGTCTCTCATTTGTTAAGTAGCATTTAAAGCAAAGATCTTCATGGAGTTACTAGTAGCAATGTTTTTCATTCATTTTCTTTGTATCCTTTTGTAATTTTTCCATTATTTAATGGTAAAACAAAATCTAAACTTACTCCAAAAAAAATTATTTTTTCATTCATTCTAGCAGGGGGAAAATAAAAAGAAAAAAAAAGTTTATGGTACTATGTTTCAATTCGTATTAGAAAAATAATGTCAACTCTTCTCTCTTTGCATATTATTTTTGTTTGAGGTATTTCTAGCTCTTCTTACACAAAGAAAAGGTCATCTTACCTCTTTAATTCTTTTACAGCTTATGCTTTTTTTAAAAGCAATTGCATTCTCTGTCTTTTATTATAAGGTTCCCCAATCGACATGTCAAAATGCTTTTGTAAGTATGTGCTATAGGATTTATTCCATACATTAGAAAGGCACTCAACTTCCTGTTGCTCTCTCATATGTATATTTACTACTATTTTGAGTATGTCATTGTGTGCCTAGTGATAAGGGCATATTCTACTCAAATTTTATTGTACAAATCATGTTTAATTCTCACTGATATTATGTGAATCTAAGGAAATTGTACTTAATTAGATTTACTATGCTATTTTAGGTTTGTTAAAGCTTAGAGTGCAAACATGAGTAAATCAGTTTTGAAGATCGGCTTTCAACAATCAAAGCTTCTGACTTAAGTCGCTGACCTTGAAAACCTAAGCCGTCGGCCTTTAAAGGAAAGTTGTCGGCTTTAGCACCAACTTTGAGAGGTAACCAAAAGACATTCCTAGAGTTTTGATTAATATACTAGAGGGGAAGAAGGAGAGGGATATATCATATTTTCTTTTTGTTGCTTTTGAACCCTAGAGAGAGGAGAAAGAGAATTGATTGGTGTACTTAAATTTTTTTTCTATATAAATTGAATCCATTAGAATCATCAAGGAAAGATTTCTTCATTAAGGAATTGCAGGATTATTGTATTGTGATTGATTCTTGCTCTATTGAATTGGTGATTTTTGAACTAATACTCTGTTATGAAATTCATAGACTGAATTTTTCCTTTTAATTATAAATTTCATTACAGTAATTTCTTTTATTTATGTCTGTGTTTTCAATTCCATGATGTTTTAAGCTTATTTATGGGAAATCAATGAAACCTTAGAATAACTAAGATGATGATTATAGTTATAATATAAGATTGTTAGTTATGTGGAAGATTCATATTGTAATTCCTATACTATAAATTCTGATTTCATGTTTGAATTAGTATTATAGGAATTTTAATAACTCGAAAGAGGAATTAGGATTCAATAGGCTTTCTTAAGTTAGGTTAAATAGGAACTGTGGAAATAGGATTATTTTAATCTGATTAGAAATTGTTTAAGAGCTTAATGCAATATTCTTGATTAGTTTCTCACTAAGGAATTAGGAGAAATTAGGATAGAGTACTAGTCAACTATATAATTGGGAGATTTGTAGTTGAATATAGAATCCCTTGTTAATTTGTTTAGTGGAAGCTAATAAATTAATTTTGGGATTTTGAGTTTTAATTATTTGGAAAAGAAACAAAGATTTTCACAATTTCATATGAATATCCATATAGCAAAAAATTATTATAATATGATGATAATTTGATTAGTGAAACTAGGGTGGATTTGATTTTCCTATTTTCAATTGATATATTTTCATAACAATTTTCTCCATGTTCTTAGTAAAAATTTAGGTGTAATAGATTAATTGGTATTTGAATTGTAAATTCTCTTAATTTGATTACCTAAATAATAATAGAATTTGATATCGGTTTAGTACTTATTTAATCTTAGCGGAATTGACATTCAACTCATTACTACATTACTTGACCTGACCTAGTGTACTTGTTGGTAGAATTCGCATGTAAAATTTTTTTATATTTACAGCAAATCACCTAGTAGCACATCTTTTCATTGTATTTCATGTTATTATTACTCATTTATGCTAGTTTACTTATGTTTTTCTAAATGAACACTTTAGCTACAAGTAAAACCTTTCTCAAGAGACTATAGACAAGCGGCTCACTTTCTTTTATTCCAATTGGGCATTTTTTTTTTTTTGCTAGTTTTGATAATGCTTCCTCCACTTTCAATCTATTTACTATATATTAAATTTTTTATAGTCAAAGTTATACCATATTTGCTTATTACTTTGTTTAGATTCTTTAGTAAAGTATGATATCCATGTCCTCTTAGAATGAGTGTAGTAATTGATACTTCAAGTTCAACAAAAATCTCTTTTTTGCTTACATGAATTTTCCCTCGTAATATGCTTCAATTTCTCTCAAGAAATCTTTGTGTTCTGGCTATTTTCTTTTTCAAACCTCTTGTGAGCCATTAGCTCATGGCCTCATTTCACTAGTACACTTAATTCTTTTTATTCTCTTCTTATACATGTTTTTACAATCTTACCACTTGTATTGTAGTTAGTTCATCCTTAGTGTCTCTTTAAATGTGCATTATTTGATTATAGAAATTCAAAGAATCTCTTTTTCTTTTTCTTATTTTTATTATTTTTTTCAAATTTTCCCTTATTTTATGGTTGGTGAACATTGTAGTAATGATTTATAATAAGTAGGTAAAACTTTACCAACCATTAGATGTTGGTGAAGTTTTAGTTTTGTTCCATATAGAGTATTTAAAAATACTAATCATCATAATGGGTGCAAGATCTTAGGGATACATAGGTGTGAAGATAATTGTTAACCAATAATCTTTTACTTGTCTATCGATAAGCAAACAGATTCTGAACCTATAAAATTTGCATATGATATTTACTCTAAATAACTTTCTATTTCCCTCTAATATTACTAAATTTGTAGTGTATTGAACATATATTTTCACTTTACATCCTAGAATCATCCTTTTCGTTTAGTTGCATTAAACTAAATGGTAATATCTATTTTGTCTTTGCTCCTTTTTGGTTCTTAAGTTAGAAAAAAAAATCATCGGTCACTTTGTGGATTTAAGAGAATTAAATTGATACTTCATAACTTATCATTGGTATGTCTACAACATAAAGAGTGCTATTCTCCCTTTCTTGTTGATAGCTTTTCAAAAGACAAAGTATCTTTTTCTACTACATATTGTACATCATATTTAGCATTTTATAGACTTTTCTAAGTATGGAACCTTTTGAAAGAGTTAGTGGCTAGTTATGTTGCCTTAATAAAGAAAATTTTACATACCTTTAGTTAGCAAAAGGCCTAAATTCGCTCAAGCTATGTTTGGCTACATATGCTAATAGCTTGTTTACTTGAGAAATGAATAAGACAGGTGATGAAAAACTATTGCTTAGGAATTACTAATCCTTGTTAGTTTTACTGATTTTTTATTCCTTCATTTAACCATTGATCCTCCAAACCTTGTGTTTATCATATAACTTGTTGCTATGACATATTTGACATCATGTATTAAAGCCTCTCTAACTTTATCTCTTGTAATTTGATCTTGGTATCACTTTATTAGGTGAGTCTCCCCCTTCCCCTATATGAAATGTGATTAACGTTCATAATCCAACAGCAACAAAAAAAAAAAGAAAAAAAATCCCTCGCCAAGGGTATTGATTCTCCCAAAAATGGTAGAAATCATGATGTTAATGTTACAAATTGGTCTAACGTAGCCAAGTTGCTGTGAAGTCCGAAAAAAATTCAAAAAATTATATAAAAAATTAAAGGAAATAAATAAAATAATAAATTTTCCAAAATGAAATTTTCAAACGATATTTTGTTAAATAATGAAATTAATTTAAATTATAAATCTAGGAATTTTAAATGGAAATTTAGAGTAAAAATTTATGTTTGAAATAATCAAATTAACTTAGACGTAAAATTTTGTAATAAATTGTTAAAGATATAATTTTTAAAGGTATTCCCATACGTGTGTGGAATGTTAAAATAGAGGTATTTTTAAAATAAAATATAATTATAATATAATATATAAATATACATATAAATATATATACATAGCTGTAAAAAAAAAAAAAAAAAGCCCCATCCCCTTTCTTTTCTTTCTTTTCCCTTACCAACCCCTTGCTCCCTCTCTTTCTCTTTCTTCCTTTTCCCCTTTTTCTTTCCTTTTCTTCTTCTTCTGGCCATCTTCTTCCCTTTTTCTTCCTTTCTTCTTCTTCTTCCTTTCGGTCACAACCGTGACAACCGGAATGACGGCAACAACTCGAACGATAACCTCAGCAGCAAAAACGGCAACCGTGGCAATGACAGCAAATGTGACAACTTCGACCCAGCAACTCCAACAGCAACAGCAACGGAACAGCAACTACGATGATGACAGCAACCCCAGCGGCAACAGCGATGGTAACAACCACGGCCGTAGCAACAGTAATAGCCATCGACAGTAGCAGCGATGGCAACAGCAAATGACAGTGACAACTTTAACCTTAGCAACGACAGCTACCACAACGACAACTCTCTCCACCGCTTTGCCTCCACCCTCACCCACATTTTGTCAACCCCCTCCATCCCTAAACTCTCGCACTTCCCTCTTTGTTGCTGCTGGCCTTGCCGACAATAGTGACGACGACGAAGAGGATGGCAACAGCTGCAATGACCACGACGATAGCAATGGCGCAGCAGTAACCCCGCTAGCATCCACGATGGCTATGACGACAATAGCCACGACCCTCGGCAACGGTAACAGCAATGATGGCCTTCAACAACAATAGCAACGATGATGGATGGTGTGAGAGGGTGTGTTTGTGTGTGCGTGAAGAAGTGTGTGTAGGTGAAGAAAGTGTGTGGGCATCTATAGAGAGAGGTCGTGTGTGTGCGTGTGTGTGAGGGAGGTGAAAGCTATGTGATGCCTACTGGATAGTGAGGAGGAAGAAAAAAGGAGTAAAGGAAGGTGGGGTTTGGTTGCTGCCGGTGTTGGGTGGTTAGGATGAGGAAGAAAGGAAAACAGCTACAGCATCATGTAGCCGCGTGTGCGTACGAGGAAGGGGGTGTATGTGAGTGTGTGTGGGTGAACAAAGGTGTGTATGAGTGTGTGGGTACACATGGATGGAGGCCATGAGTGTATGTACGTATGTAAGGGAAAGGGAGAGGTAAGCGTGTAAGTACGTATGTGTATTGAAAGGGTGTGCGGTGAAGGATGATGTGTGTGTGGTGAAGGATGGTGAGATGTGCACGAGGATGTGTGTGTGCATGTGAAGGAAGTGGGGGTGTGTGAGAGTGTGTGGGTGTGCGCGAATGGAGGCCATGTACGTGTGTGCGTGTGAGTGTGTGTGGCTATGTGCGTAGATGAGAAAGATGCGTGTGTATGTGTGGATGATGGGGTAAGATGTATGAGAGTGTATGTGTATGTGCAAAAATGAGGATGTGTATACGAATGTGTATATATGAGGATGCGTATGGTGTGTAAGTAGGAATGTGTGTGTATGCAGAATGTGTGTGTGAATGAAGTGGGTATATGTGTATGTGTGGTTGAGGGTGTATGATGTGTATAAAGATGTATGTATGTGTATGTATGTAGGGATGTGTGTGATGTATGTGGGAAAGTGAGTAGTGTATGTGAAGATGGTGTATGTGACGGTGGGTGTGATGCATATAGAGATACATGTATGTATAGGTGATCGTGAGTAGTGTATGTAAGGATATGTGTGTTTTGGTGATGATGTATGGTGTGTGAAGATGTGTATACGTATAGAGGAGGAGCTGAGTGTGTAATGCTTGGGAGTATACACGTAGGTGCATGAAGTGATGTAGGGTGGTATGTAAATGTAGGTGTGTGGTGTGTGTGTGTATAAGGGTATAATGTATGCAAAGTGTATGTGTATGAGTTGATATGTGGTGTGTGTGAAAGGGGGGTATATGCATATGGACAGTGTGTGGTAGGTGCGGTTTGTGTGTGCTTGTGTAGATGCCATGTAGTGTGTAAGGGTATATGTATATATGTATGGAAGGTATGGGATGTGCAGAGTATTTATGTAAGAGTATGGAAGGTGTAGAGTATGGACATGTGTGTGTGTAAATATGGAAGTCGAGGATGATGTATGTGGGATGTGTATGTCTGAGTATGAAATCAGGTGTGGAGTGTGAATATGTATGTATGGGTATAGAAGGCAAATGTGGTGTGTGCAAAGTATATGAGCGTATATTGATAGTGTAAGATGTAGATAGAGTATGTGAGTAAGTGTGTGAGATGATGTATGGTGTGGATATGGGAAGTATGTAACGTGTGTAGAGTATGTGGACAAGTATATATTGGTGGTGTGAAGTATATGTAGGGCATGTGTGTATATGTGTGTGATAGTGGTGTGGAAGGTGAAAGAAGCAGGTGTGTATGTATGTATAGGTGCATGTATGGTGTGTATATATATAGATAAGAAAATGTTGGTGCGTATGTGATGTGTGGGAAAGGTTGGTGTATGTATGATGGAAGCGTAAGTGAGGATGAAAACCAGTAGAAAGTATGAGGAACTCATAGGTGGAAATATCAACAAAGAAGAGAAGAAAGAAGATGATACAAACCTTTAAGGACTACTAAATCCTGCAGGTTATCCTACAAGTAGTTTGTTAGAAGATATTAGAAACAACTAGATAAATGAAAGGTTCAAAGATGCTTCATAGACAAGAGAAGTGTCTATGATGGTGTAAATGGTGAAGGAAATGATTCAAGCAACATCCAAGATGATGGCTTGGGAGATATTTGGAATGAAATGGATTTCACAATGGAATGTTCAAAGGATGTTGAGGAAGATCATTCTTGGCCAAATACCCTAATGCAAGATCCTTAATTGTCCTTTCCAAGGATATCTTGTATATGTAGAAGAAGGAATTCCAAATTTAGCAAGTCGAAGACATTCCATTGCTCGACTTCTATACAAGGAAAGCAGACAGTCGATCATAGCAACTTGGGGTGTTGGAAGCACAAATTCGAAGGAAGTTCAACATTCGAATCTTGTTCGCCCAAAGAAGGAAACTTCACGCCTTATCATTAACCACAAGATGAGTAGAGTACACATATCAGGTGCTAGAAGACTATTAAAGTCAAGTGTGGATGCGACTTTCTATGATTGGGTTAACGAAGCATCGTAGAAAGATACTGACTTCAAGAGGAACACAAAGGAGTTACCTGCTGGAATCGCTCGACTCCAGCTAGGACTACGACAACCCTAAACAAGTGAGTGGGAAACTTAATGGTATGCTACTATGTTGTGTTGTATGTTGAATGTTATGCATGTGAAATTGATGTTTATTATGTTGCTATTTGATATGACTGTTGTTGAGTTAAGTTATGCGGTAGGGAATAATGAGTTAGGAAAGAAGTCATGAAGAATATAGGGGAATAAATGGTCTGAGAGTTTAGATGTCATTACCTTAATGATAGCACCTAGTGCCATATCACTAGTGCTATAACCATAAGCTTAACCCATGTTTTACAAATTGTTTTCTTCCAAATCAAACCAAAATATAGAAACTTAACTTTTCCTTCTATAGCTATCAAGAAGGTATGCTTAGTTGGAATATGGTGTATAAGTATCAACATGTATACATGTCAGAGTTGTTTCCTGAATATGTATACATATACTTAACCAAATTTATTTTCATATTATATTTACAAAATGCACTCATGAGCTCAATCATATAAATCATGAGTGCAACCTTAGTTTTTACAACAGAATGACCATATTTTCTTACCCTCTTAAGTACGTAAGGGGAGATGTTTAGTAAATTGTCCTTAATTAATGAGAGGTCACAAACATATATATGTATAGATATGTATATATGTATATTATACACAAGTGTCTTGAAGATATTAAAAGGAAAATGCGAGATGACCTTTCTAGCTCTTGAAAGTGTGAGAATGATAAAGCACTTGAGAAGTGCGATGGCACAGAGGTGTCAAGGATGATTAATGTAAATCAACTCAAAGTGGTTGGTTTGACATGTGAGAAAGATGACACAGAGGTGTCAGAAATGATTGTAAGCCAACCCGAGTGGTTCGACATTTAAGAGAAAGGGCACAGAGGTGCTAGATTTGATGATCGTAAATCAACCTAAGCGGTTTGACATTTAAAAGAAATGGCACAGAGAGGTGTCGAGATAATTTAATCCATTATAAAACTGGATAAGTCTATGTCCATAGGGATTTGGGTTCAGTGTCGATTTTGTGTGATAATCCATGCATAATCCTTGCTTGTGATGAGTGAAATAGAATGTTTGATGTTTATCTCTGTAGTATAATTGAGGATTGATTGTGATTGTAAATGTTGTTTGATCACCCTAAATCAATTAATTAAGGAAGAGGACCTGATTTAAAAACTTAACATGCATTTTCACAAGACATTGCATGAGATTGAAGGCCATCACTGTCACAGGATACATCAGAAGTGATCAAGAGGATCGCTGTTCCACCAAGTGTAAACTAAGTGATTAAGGGATTGTCGCGCCTTGACGGTTTCAAGTTCGGCCTATCCTTGAGGTTTTTGCTCCATCTAGTGCAGAGAGGCACGAAAGCATTCATTATTGAGTTAATAAGATATGATAATTAACTAAGTGATAAGATAAATAAATTGGGTAATGACATGGGCATTGATGGTGGCTTCAGAATCCCCAACCTAAGGTCAAAGGGGGGGGGCATAAACCCTAGACTTCACGTCGATTATCGAAAGACCACGTGAGATGCTGTATTCATATGGTTGTTCATGCGTAGCATATGTTTAATATCTTAATTTGAATTTGCTTGTGTATGTACATAGCATATGTCTAATATTTTGATTTAAGTTTGTTTGGGTGTGTACATAGCATTGAAAGTGTTACCATCCCATTCACTGAGCCATAGTGTGCTCACCCCCTCACAAACTCTTTTGCATGTAACAATAGCGAAAGCACGGGATGGGATAATATGTGAAGTGTTAAGAGTTTTAGAAGACCAAAACAACAAAGTAAGATTTGTAAATGATAGATTTACTTAGATGAAATGTTAGGATCCCCATGTAAATAAAAATTGAAGTTGAGAAACCTAGGGTTTATCTTACTTTACTGATTGGTAGGAGATACCGATTCTCTATGATCATAGTTGACCATGGGGTACGGGATCCATAGTTATATTTTATTATCTAATTATGTGTACTATAACTTGTTGTAGATGTAATTATTTACTTAGAATTTTACGATCTCTGACTCATAAGATGATTATCATGTAACAGATGCACATGTGCCATGATAATTTTAGTAGAGCCTTCTAGGCCCCCTTTCGGGGCATGACAGTTGCTTAGTTTTGTAAGCCAATCAAATTATTTGTAGTATCTTCTTCTTTTTCTTAGATAGTCAGAAATTTGTCTTAGTCAAGTGTATATCTTGTATTTATTTAACCTCCAAACAATTTTGTTTAGAGTTCAAATAGTTGGGATGGATGGATTATTAAGTCAAAAAAATCTTTGTCATTCCTTGGTTTGTCATTTGAAAATTTAACCATTATGTTATATGTAAAAAGAAAAAAAAAAAGATGATGTGTTGGAAATTGGAAATTAGCATACATCATAAAGATTTGACTTTTTACTAGCTTCTTGACGAGGATGCTTTTTTTATTATTATTATTAACATGTCAACTTTCTTAAACTAGAAATTATTTATGCATTGTTACTTAGGTAGGTTTAAGGGGAATTTATTCTTTTTTTCTTTTCTTGATCCCACAACTTACCTACTAAAATGAATCGATGACAACCAAAGGAAAGTAACAAAGACGGATGAAAAATAAGCTTAAGAAATTTGTCTAATAATTACTTATTAAAAACAATGCACCTGTTTTTTTGTGGGGTAGGGGTTTGCACTAATATTTTTTACCATTTAAAGATAAAAAAAATAACAAAATTTTCTAATGACCATTAGGTAATATTTTCATTACATATGAATGTGCAAATATGACAATGATATGTGCTAACTCATCAACTTTAGACTTATTTGTATATCACCATACAAACATATGATTTAGTGGCTTTATATTCTTTGTTTTTTAGGCTTTACGAAATTGTAATTATAAATCATTGTTTATAGGCACAAGATGTATGATGGCTTCGAGAAAATCTTGAGAGAAATATTTAGCATTTGCAACCTTATAAACAACCAAGACAAGAGGATTGCTAACTCAATAAGTGTAGCTATAATTGAAATCTTCATATCAATAACAGAGATATGTTGCTCTAGATGCCTTATATATAGGATTCTGATTCTCTTATTACACCATTTTGATTGTAAGAGAAGAGATACCCTGTTGGTATGAAGATATGAGTTTTAGCTCTCAATTTTCCTTTTATTTCCCTTTTTTTTTTTAGATACAGCCTTGTAGCATGCACTTTTTAAGGAGATATGTTACATCTTCTAAAACATTTTAAAAGCTTTCCTTATGAGAAATAATCTTTTTCATGTTTTTAAGTTAATGTTATCTTCTCATTACTATATATACAATCATTGTTTATGACTGTGCTAGAAAAAGTTCGAAAAATATTTTCAACACAAAGGGTGTTGGTTTGTAATATTTAAAAAATAAATAAGGAAAAAATGCAAGTGTATTTAAGAAAGATGAGAAATTATATAAAATTTTTAAAGATAGATATGATTAAATAGAAAGAAGCTTTTTAGTAGTTAAGATAATTCTACTATCTAATACATTTATATTTACTTTTTAAATTTTTATTAATATGTAGTTTTTCAAATGGCAGTTTGATGTTTAAAATTGATTTTGGTAAGATTCAATATTTCATCCAAATTTTATTATATCTGTCATAGTGTATGATTGATTGCAATTTCTATTTACCTAAAAGAGAAAGTTTATATTCCTAACCTAATTTAGTTTGAAACCTTTTTTATAGAAAGGAAAGGAATTTTATGATGAGAGTACCAACAGCACATAAAATATATATAGAAAGCAGCATAAAAAAATTATAGTAATAATAATTTTAGGTAAGCAATCCAATTACCATCCCTCCTTGATCATAGAGGTCATGAATGATATCATATCACTAGGTATGTTAAACTTGTCACATTTTGTTTACATGGCCTTAGTGTACATTAAAAAAAAAAAAAATGAAGTGTCGGTTTCACTTTTGCTTTGTCACATGGGATAAGAGTAGGAATGAAAAATTTTTGAGAAAAAAATGAGACTGGAATTACTAAAATGTCTATTTTAACACACTATGTACTAAAATAACTCCAGAAATTTTTTTATTGAAATCAAAGCTAAAATTATAAATAGCTTAGTTGGGCGGTATGATATTGGCACAAGTTGCTTTTTGGTGGCTTTTTTTGTTTTTGTTTTTGTTTTTTTTAAGTCATGTATGTAGTTCATTAGATCTAACTGTACTGCAACTGTTGGATTAAATTATACACAACTTGATACGCTTAAATTCCTAAAGTTGGAACCAAGTCTTGTTCAAAATAGGAAAATAAATATTTTTATGGTTTTTTTATTTATAGAGATGATAAAAATAAAACACACACATATATATATATAGATGAATTGCTATGTGGATATAACGCACCAAACAACAAGGAACTAGGTTTTGATTACAATATAAGAATTGATATGACTCACGATTTCCTATAATTATCTAGGGTTGTTAAAGAAGATTTCAATATGAAACACGGATCTTAAATAAAAAATTTATGCCACAATCTAAAAAGAGATTGAAGAATACCAATGGGTGTTTACCACAATTTATAAAATAAACTGATAAGAATAATGAATTCTAGAGAACTCAATACATAAAAACATATTAATCCATTGTTTGATACATTACATAGCAGTACCAATTTGTAGATAGACAAGAACGGTTAACAATATCAAATAACCACTATTATGAAAGAAAGGACAACGAAGAAAATATACTCTGTCTTAATTTAAAATAATTTCTTAATTCGTAAAAAGACAACTAAAGATTCCTATTGAAATAAATGCATAGAGATATGGAGTAAATATTTCATAATTGGAAGTTGGACTAGATTAGAATTGTGAATTCATAATTGAAACATAAGCATTAACAAGGTTTGGTATAATTTATCAAATTGTGGTACTCTATAAGACATTTTGGCATGCCTATTTTACTAATTTTACCAACTATTTTGATACATTTTGTTAAATTGTGGCAATGCTTTTATCCACATTACCAATTTTTCTTCAAAATTTGGTACAATTTGTTAGATTATGGTACTACTTAAGCTATTCTGGTACATATACATATTTATATATATTACCAATTTTTCCTACCTAATTTGGTACTATAAATCATGGTATTTCTTAGGACACTTTGGTATACTTATTTTACTAACTTTACCAAATATTTTGATACATTTTACCAAATTGTGATATCGTTTTTGCTCATATTACTAACTTTTCTACAAATTCTAGTATAATTTGTTATATTATAGTATCGTTTAAGAGATTCTAGTACATATAATATTTACTCATATTACCAACTTTTCCTACCTATTCTAGTACTATAAATTGTGGTATTCCTTACGACATTTTAATGCATCTATTTTACCAAATTTACTAAATATTTTAATACATTTTATCAAATTGCGGTAGCGCTTTTACCTATATTATCAATTTTTTTTCCAAATTTGATAAACAATGGCACTGCCTAAGAAATTTTAATATATGCACATATGTAACCATATTACCAACTTTTCTTACCTATTTTGGTATAATTTGTTAGATTGTGGTACAACTTAAAAGATCCTGGTACACATACATATTTACATATACTACCAACTTTTTTTACTTAGTTTAATACAATTTGTGAAATTGTAATACTCCTTAAAACATTTTGGTACACCTATTTTATCAACTTTCTAAATATTTAGTATATTTTGTCAAATTATAGTAGCACTTTTGTGCATATTACCAACTTTTCCTATCTTTTCTAATATAATATATTAGATTGTAGTACAGGTTAAGAGATTCTGGTACATGTAAATCTTCGCCTATATTATCAACTTTTTCTACTTATTCTGATATAATTTGTTAAATTGTGGTACTTTTTAAAACATTTTGGTACAACTCTTTTACCAATTTTACCAAAAATTTTGACACATTTTGTTAATTTGAGATAGTGCTTTTGCCCATATTATCAACTTTTCTCCAAAATCTAGTACAATTTGATATAATGTGGTACTAGTTAAGAGATTAAGGTATATATATATATATGTGTGTTTACCCATATTACCAATTTCTCTTGCCTATTTTGGTATAATTTGTTAGATTGTGGTATCATTTAAGAGATTCTGCTATATATATATATTTGCTCATATTACTAACTTTTTCTATCTATTTAGGTATAATTTTTCAAAACCAAATTTACTAAACATTTTAATACATTTTGTTAAATTGCAATATTGCTTTTGCTTATGTTACTAACTTTTCTCAAAAATTTTGGACAATTTGTTAGATTGTGGTACCATTTAAGTAATTCAGGTACACGTATATATTTGCCCATATTACTGACTTTTCTTATCTATTCTGGTACAATTTGTCAAATCGTTGTATTCCTTATAATATTTTGGTATATCTATTTTACCAACTTTCCAAATATTTTGGTATATTTTGGCAATTTGAGGTAATGCTTTTGCATATATTACCAACTTTTCCTACCATTCTAGTATAATTTGTTAGATTACAGTACCGCTTAACAGATTCTAGTACACGTGCATATTTGCCCATATTACCAATTTTTGTCAAATTGTGGCACTGTTTAAGATATTCTAATACATATACATATTTGTTTATATTACAAACTTTTCTTTTTATTCTAGTACAATTTATCAAATTATGGTAGCCTATAGTTGTTTTTGGTACACATACATAATTGTCTATTTTATGAAAATATAATTTTTTCACTTTATAGTGGCACAATTTAAATCTTGGTACAATTGCATATTTATTTATTTTACCAACTTTCCTTTATATTTTAATATGATTTTTCAATTTGTAGTAGTACATTATATATTATGGTATATTTACATTATTATCTGCATTATCAACTTTCCTCTATATTCTAATATAGTTTCTCAATTTGCGGTAGCCTATAGAAAATTCTAGTGCACATATATATTTGACTGCATTATCAGATTATTTGCAAATCTGGTATTTATATAATTGTGGTATTACTTATTTAATTATGGTACCAACCTTTCAATAGATCATCATAATTTTGTGGTACCACTGTATATATTGTGGCACCAAAAGTAACCTGGTAAATCGGTCATAATGGGAGCAGCTTTTTTTCAGGTTGCTCTCCCATTTCTAATAACCTAATGTCTTGTTGATGTGATGTAGTTTGTCACTAACTGTTGATCTATTTGCTTATGTAGATTTACACTTAATAATTCGTAAGAAAATTAGAATGGGTCATTCAACATAATGCATGGAAAAAGATATGGAATCCATGTACATAGCTCGAAAATCGGTTTTAGGTCATTTTAAATAACTCTCAATTACAAGTCCTATTGTTATGAGTTTAATCTAGTTTCGTTAATAGATAAATAAATTTATGGGTATTACTTTTGCTGCTACACTTCACATCTTTTAGGGAAATTCATTTGTTTTCCTTAAAATTTAAACTATTTCATGGTCTTATAGGTGTACATATAAAATAGTGTTATCGATTAGTAATATAGGGTTAATTTTTTATCGTTTGCTAAGTTTGTTCACTCGTAAGAGTTCCATGATTTCTTATATGGAATATTTGTTATATTTTACTATCCCTATCCTAGCTCAAATAAATCCTATCCATTTATAAGAGGAATTCCTGGTTTGAATTCAAAATTTTATATTTGCTATAAATCAAATTAGGGGCTTCTTTGTTATAGTTCTATAAATAAGTGAAACGTTTTAAACTAATCCAAGCTTAGCCTATAAGCAATTTTATGGATCTCACATCAAGTCACTTCCATTTGAATATACCCCAGTTTATCACATTCGTACTTGTCTAAAACTTCAATCAGTCAATCCTTAATAGTGTCGATAGCATTTTTACTCACAACCAACATCCTGACTTTTGGGGTCTTCGATTGACACTCCACAAAATGTAGGGATTCCATGTGCTAATCAATCATTATGTTTCCAAATTAGTCATACTAAATGACTCTTAATGAGCTTGCAACCTTAATAGATATTATTAGTGATACTTTATGCCAAAATATTTTTGATTGAAAAAGCATTCCATAATGTACCACATGAACGAGCCAATATATTTGTATCTTCCCCTACCATATGTCATCTAAAATCCTCCCATACAAAAGTGTATTTGTAAAACCCATTTGAATGCATTGTCAAAACTAAAATGTATATCACTAACAACTTAACATAGAGTAGGTTTCAATGTAAGCTATTGAAAAATGGATTCAAATCGAAGACGTGAATTATGATTATAGTGGATGAAATCGTGATTTAAACAATGAAAATAACAATGTATTTTAATGATTTAAGTTTTCAAATATGGTTTTAAACCTATTCATAACTCAAAATATTCACAAGAGTTAAAATTTTTCTAAAATGAGTGTTTTGTTTGTATAGACTTGGAAAAAATAAACAAAAACAATGTAACTCATATCCAATATCTCATACATTTAAATAAGTCTTTACAATCTAATAATACACTATTGATATAATAAGCACTAATTGAAATGCCTAGTACTTGCAAACTCCAACCACCCCTAAGTATAAAAAGACCACAACTTTACACACAAAGATCACTCAAAATTTGAACTCTACTTTTATACAAATAATGGGTATCCAAAACAAAAATCAAGGAATTGAATTACGTTGAATTGAAATGAATTATGACTTGTCAAAGTGTAGAAGATATTGAATCCATTAAAGTGAGATAAGCATTCAATGAATTATGAATCCATGAATTCTAGATAATTTTGATTCCTTTCCTTGACAAGTTGATCTATCGCTTATCTCTTATACCTTGCAAAATGAGATGCAAAAAGCTATATGCAAATCATCAATAAAACCTCTAAAATCATGAACATCTATATCATCTAATTATTCTAAATAGCTATTCACTCGATGAAAATAGTAGATATTATCAATAAATATCTATTACCTTCAAGCTAGGTGGTGGAGCATTAATCGTCTTGCTCGTCCGAGCCTTTTAAGGTATGTTCAAACAAAGCACTAGAATGCTCCAGTTAATTGTCTGCCCCAATAGAAGCCTCACCAACTCATTCGGCAAACAAATTCAGGATAAAATCTTCGGCTCTCCTATCACTACCTTATTTTATCTCCCTTAGTTTCATACCTCAGACTCACAAAGGTTCAAGTTTCAGGAAAAAAGTCATGTGACGAATGTTTGGTACAGACATTTAAATATTAGGTTAATCTCCTCAATACAGTTTGGCATATACATTAAGAAAACTAGCTTTCGATCCCAATCAAACAACAAAAAGAAGTTTTAAGGAATGTCAAACGTGTCAATTGATATTTGTAGTACACCCATTGATAGGTGTGACAACCATATATGTTTTTATCTCGATTTTATATCAAATATATAAATACTTTTAATTTGAAAATATGCGAAAATCATACGATACAGGATCGAAAATATGATGTAAGATTTGAAGCCAGCCAGGCTTTCGTGTGACGTCCAGCCCAGCCAACCAGAAGACATGAAGCCAACATGTTCACGTCAAGCCCATGAAGTTCAGAAATTAAATATATACACGTTCAGGTCCACACAGAGAGTGAGAATTGAAGCACACCGTCAGTCACAGTAGGAGTCCTCACCTCACCTCACGCCATCAGCCCTTGTTTCACCAGCAAGTTGACAGCTACAGCTACAGCTACAATTGAAAAGGGATTCCGTTCCACGAAAGCAGCAAACTAGCCCAACTGACCAGTAAGGCTCACCTTTCCATTAATTCCTACGCAGCCCGTCCACACCGCCAACAAGAAATTAAAGCCTAAATTCATGAGCTCGCAGTCACAATGTCCAACGCCAACCCTGCAAAGAGACGCAGCACTACGTAGCCGACGGTAAATATTTATAATAGATCAGAAGTTGTCCACACACACCAACCCTTCCCCCTCTTTTCTCCTTCTTTTTAAGTCTTCGTAACAGCGATTGCAAGCAAAGGAGTCAATCTATACAAGAATTAAAGGTTATATTTTTAAATTTTCTTGACAAGAAAAATATTTCCCTTGCCTGTGTTTTAGCTTTTGTTATGGATTTCTTTATTTCCCTGTAAATTATGTAGTCATTACAATCATGAATTTAACTAATTGTTTAGGATATTGAATATTTGAAAATTCAAGCGTCTCTTATGGTATGTGTGTCGAGTATGTATTTTACTTGTAAAACGTACAAATATACAATGTAATTGGGTTAGGGGTCTAGAACTTACAACAATTAATTAATAAAAATACTCTTGTCTAGAATTAGAGAGACTTAGTAAATTAATTAACAGTTCAAAATGAGGTGACTAATACATCGATCATACTACAAGAGGAATAACAAATAAAAGTTCAATGATACAAGAGCTCAATCAATTACAAAGGCAGGGATGCCTCTCTTCTAATACATTGGGGAAGCTATCCATTTCTCCGAAATGAACAGAGCCCACCCAGTTGGCAAATATAATAGATTCTATAAAAAGGAAACAACAATCTCATATTTGGAATGAAAAAAAAAAAAAAAAACATATACTAATGATACTAGCAAACTAATAGTAGCCCAATGGATACAATTTCAAATTAACCAAATTTGTAGATATAGACTTGTGAAAGTGGAAACATAATATTGATAATGGTGGGAATAATAGAAAGGTCCTAAATGAGATTAAAAAAAAAAAACAGTGGATATGTGAATATTGAGATCAAAAGTGATAAATATGTGAACACAAGGTAGTGAAGGAAGAGGAGAGGTATAGAAAGGAGAGGTAGCCATGGGGCACCTCTCTATTAGGTTTCTTGGGGAGTTTTATTATACTTTGATCATTTGATAGCTCAAATGGTAAGCTAAGTAAGTAATTTTGTAGGTCCTATAATAAAGAAAACAATAGGATAATTAAATTGATTACTTTTAAGAATTTAAGTTCTTGTCAAAATACCTTTATTTTTTTACCTAATGGAAGCTATGGTAGTATTATGATCAATAACACAAAGGAGCAACAACAAGATATAGTATGTGTCAAGATTTAACATGGTGAAACACATGATCAAACGCATATTTTACTCAATCAAATGGTTCTCTAGTAAGTTGGATGGCTATCTTGTCCAGTAAGATGCAATCATGTTTTCTTCCAAATTATCCTTCATTTAACTCCCGTTTCTCCCTACCTTAATTTCTATGCATTCTTAGAACTTTAAATTGACCTTTGAGACCTTGATTCCCATCATTACCCTTAGGGTAGTGAAGATTTGCTCTCAAATCTCGATTTGTGATTCTATCTTAGCTTATGATGAGCACCAAGTAAAGATAGAGTCACAGATTGAGATAGAGTCACAAACCTCCTATCACATTATTATAGTCTACCAAGCAAAACATGATTAACATCCATAACTACCACATCACACGCAATTTCATCTTTATATTCACTTGTTGATATTGGAATTTGTACCTAAATGTTGACATGTATCATCCCCTTCTCTCCAAATTAGTGTAAGGTATAAGGCTTAGGATGCAGTTCAAATTTCAAACCCCAAGCATGTACAAAAGCGGTAGATGCTAAATGGTGCAACTACTATTATCAATGATCAACATTTAACTCTTTTGCTTAACTACACATCTAGTAAAGAACAAGTTCTCCCTCTATTCATTTTCAACTAGTTGATCCATGATCAAATCATGGGCATGAATTGACCTATCTTTCTTCCTTTATTTGTACATGTGCATCTACATCCTCTTCCATCTCCTTCATCTGCCTTTCTATATCTCTAGCTACATCTTCTTTCTTTTCCTCTTCACTTTCAACTTCAAACTCTTTTACTTCACCTTTAATGACCATAACCCATCTATTTAGACACTTTGAAGCTAAATGCCCAAATTCTAGACATTTGAAACATTTCTTCATTTAATTCCCTCCTATTCTACCCCTAGTTGGTTTCCTACACTCTATATGTAGAAGGAGTGTTTCGTTTATTGCTAGTTACTTTCTCATAACTCCTAAACTTCTCATGATCAAACTTTACATCCTTGTGCTTCTACTTATCCTTAGGTCTCTCCTTGTCATGAAAAATCTCAAATTTAGATGAAGATCCTCACAATTTAAAACTACTTCTCTACCTCTACCTTTCCACTCTTAGAGCCAAATTTACCATGTTATCTAGGCTCTCATATGACTAAAGCTTCATGTAAGGAATCTCATATTTCAATCATGATATAAACCTAACTTAGTTTGCTCAAACTAGCTCACTCACCTTACATCTAATAAGCAATCTCATATTCTTATGTCTAGTCTCTAACATTTATTCCTCCTTGCCTCAATGATTGCAATCTCATGACTAACTCCTATTCATAATAATGTGGAACAAATTTCTTTCTTAGCAGTCTCTTTGTCATGACTTGGGTGGATACCTTTGCTTCACCATCATCCCTCTCTAAATCATCGAATTTTTTCACCATAAAGTAAATTACCCAATAAAATTTAAGGTAGTACTCATAATATTCAAATAATCTCTCCACTTGATGTTTCCAATCTAAATATTCATTTAGTGCACCATGTCCAATAAATTTAGTAATCTATAGTTTAATTGTTTTGAGCCTTCTATTTTGCCGATTCTTTTCACCTACATGCTTGATAAGGGTTATAAAGTATTAATTATTTATATAAATTATAATAACCTTATATTTAATTTTCTTATATTTTGTATAAATAATACACTAAATTGATCTTTATTTTAATTTCACAGTCTTTAAATTATAATTTATGAATTAATGGAAAAATTACATGAAAATTAAAGAAGAAAATGTAATTTCTACAAGATGAAAGTCCAACACGTGAATCAATATCAACGTGTGCAACAATAGAAAACAAATCATGTTCAAATTGTGAGTTAAGTCGAGGAAAGGAGGAAGTGCAGTAGCAACGCGGGGAGGTGGACATGCTCGTATAGCTGGGCATGTTGACGATGAAAGCTGCACAACCCGTGCAATTTTGAAAACTTGACCGTGTGGAAAATCAGCAAGGAAACTCCACGAGAAAATTAGACAAGTTCACCGGAAAACAGAATAGATCACGCCAGAGCACGCCAGAAAATCAGTCGGAAAAGTCACCGGAAAACGCATCAAAGCAATCGTTGGAAAACGTGAGGAAGATTTGATTCCATCCAACGTCCAACATGCCAAATCTGATATATATATATAACGGCAAGAAGACCAAGATGACGATTCATTGCAGCGAAAGAGATTACGTCCTTATCCTCTAAGATATCCACCTGCATTCAACATATATATATATAGCTGACGAAAAAAGAATCGAGGTAGTAGAGTTTTCATTTTTAGTAGAGTAGAGTTTTAGTTTTTAGTATAGTAGAGTAGAGCAGTAAAATAGATAAAATTAGGGGTAGAATAGTAGAAAAATTAGATTATGAAAATAAAATTAGAAGATTAAGATTAGAGTAGATTTTTATATTTTTATTTTTAATATTTTTATTTATACTTTCTTTTATTATTATTATTGTTTATAGATTTAATATGTTTATGACTTAATTCCTTTTATATTCGGGTATGATGAACCTTAGAATGATCATGTAATTTTTATGATTATTATTCAATGATTTATTTATCATTATTGTAATTCAATTATGTGTTTTTACTATTTTCAATTTAATATAGTCGACATATTAGTTGAAATTTGATTTCTTATATAAAAATCAAGAGATTTTATATAAGAATAGATCTAGCATAATTGAAAAGAATTGCATGCAAACCTAAAGATGGGATGACATAAAACTTCTAAATTAGGATCAAACCTAATAGTGAAATTCATAAATTGAATATAATGTAATTTTAGGGGTTTTAATTAGGAAAAGATTCCAATTAATCAACATTAAATTAAGAATTAGTATGACTCGAGAGAACTATTAGTTTAATTTAGAAATTCCCATAGTCTAAGAATAAAATAAGAATTTGAACAATAATTAGTTAATTACATTAGTAATTCTAAGGAGATTCAATACCTGAATATATTAGTTTTACTGATTATTGTTTTCTTTGATTTATTCATTATTTATTTTATTTACTCATTTAATTAATTTGCTGATTAGATAATTAGAGAAAAGGTAATTACTAGTACTCGTAATCCCTATATGATCAACACTCGATATTTTATCCACTATACTATAGAATCGATAGGTGCACTTGCCTAAATGTCTAAAATTAGATAGTAGAAAAACCAGTATCAAGTTTTTGGCGCCGTTGTCGGGATTAGGATATTAGGAACACCTATATCTTGTTAATCTAATCATTATTTCCTTTATTGCTTAATTTTTTTTTAATCTTTATTTTCTATAGTTTCTGTTTTCCTGCTATTGTTTATGCTAAGGAGATGCCGTAAATCCAGGAAACTTGACTACTAAAAATGTAAGTGCCGTCCCCCCTACTAAACAACTAAGGCAACAATGTCGAGCAAACGACATTAAACAACAGTGCTTCTTAGAAGGCAACCCAAGTACTACTTAGTTTTATAATTTAGTTTAATTTGATTTAATTTTTTTTAGTTACAATTAGTTATTTCATGAAGAAAAAAAAAAGGTTAATTTTCCTTGATCTTTGTACTATAAGGCATGATTTCAGGATACAAGAAACAAAGAAGAAAGCCAACGGGAGTCCACACACCCGCATTCATCAACCGTGTTAGGAACTCTTGCTTATAAAAAGGAGGAATTGCGCTTCAAGTCTATAAAGTATTATTAGGGAAGTCTTTTGTTGTTTTTCCCCATTTGTTCTTTTGTTATTCTATTTTATACATTGAAGACAATGTATCATTTAAGTGTAGGAGGAATAACATAATATAATAAGCCTACTTATAAATTACTGCTTTGGTTAAATTTTTGCATTACATTCATAATTCAATCATTTATTGAAAATTTTTACCTTGATATATCTTTACTTTTTCATTAGTGAACTTAGAATACTAGATTAAAGTTGAATTGTGAAATCTTAGTAAATCAAAAGTTATATGTTATTTAGACTTAGAATTTAGAAACTCTAGATTGGAAGGATATTACTAATTAAGAATTAGGAATTCAAGTTTTTAAACTCATTTTGATATTTACATGTCTCTTAGAAATCTTTATGAGTACTATGATCTCAAATAATTGAATTGAAAAAAATTATTTTTTGAAGACTCTTCCTATAAAATAGTAGTGAAAAAAAAAAGAAGAAAAAGAAAAAAAATAAAAATATATAAATAAAGTTTAATAGTGAGCCCCATTGACTTAAGTAATTAAGCCTGTGGGGTGCCTTTTGGCGAATAACACCTATTGACTTGAGTGATGAACTCGGGATCATCGACCTAAAGCTCATTAGATTGGTTAAGAGAAAAGTCTAAGAAAACTGAACTACTAATAGAAATAAGTAATGGAGATAATAGAGGTTCGAAGGAGTATCTTAAAACCTGGTAGCCTAAAATCATCTAGTTTAGGACTTATTGACCAATGAAATTACTCCATAATATTGAAAAAAAAAAAAGCTTTTGTTGGACATCCTAGTACTTAAAGGGGTGAAAAAGGAGAAGTATATATCTTAAATAAGTTGATTTTAAAAAAAAACTTTATTTTTTATTAAGTAATGTCTAGTACGGTTATGGGTTTGTAAATTTTTGTTTAAATGGCATGATAAATTTTGATATTATATAGATTAACTCTTGAACTCTAATATTAGTATTTATAGTACACTAAACATAATTAAGTGAGAAAAAAAATGTTAAGGAAAAATAACTTCATTATGAACGTAATCTGTTTAAGTACTAATTAAGAAATTTGTCATTGATCTCTAAAGTTTATTTTACTTGAGGACAAGCAAAGACTCAAGTGTGGGGGAATTTGATAAGGACTATAAAGTATTAATTACTTATATAAAATATAATAACCTTTTAATTAATTTTCTTATATTTTGTATAAATAATACACTAAATTAATCTTTATTTTAATTTCAGAGTTTTTAAATTATAATCTATGAATTAATGGGAAAATTACATGAAAATTAAAAAAAAAATGTAATTTCTACAAGATGAAAGTCCAATACGTGAATCAACATTGACATGTCTAACAATAGAAAACAAATCGTATCCAAATTGTGAGTTAAGCCGAAGAAAGGAGGAAGTGCAGCATCAACATGGGGAGGTGGACACGCCCGTGCAGATGGGCGTGTTGATGATGAAAGTTGTACAGAAATATACACAACAAGACGACACACCTGTGTAATTCTAAAGACCTGACTCTGCGGAAAATCAGTAAGGAAGCTCCATAGGAAAATCAGTAAAGCTCACCGAAAAACATAATAGATCACGCTAGAAAATCAGTCGGAAAAGTCGCCGAAAAGCTCATCAAAGCAGTCGCTGGAAAACGCGAGGAAGATTTGATTCCATCCAACATCCAGTATGCCAAATCCGATATATATATATATATAAAAAGGCAAGAAAACCTAGATGATGATCCATTGCAACGAAGGAGATTACGTCCTTATCCTCCAAGATATCCACCTGCATTCAATATATATATATATATATATATATATATATATATAGCCGACGAAAAAAGAATTGAGGTAGTAGAGTTTTAGTTTTTAGTAGAGTAGAGTAAAGCAGTAGAATAGATGAAATTAGGAGTAGAAACATAGAAAAATTAGATTTGGAAAATAGAATTAGAAGATTAATATTATAATTAGATTAGGAGATTAGAGTAGATTTTTATATTTTTATTTTTAATATTTTTATTTATACTTTCTTTTATTATTATTATTGTTTATTGATTTAATGTGTTTATGACTTAATTCCTTTTATATTCGGGTATGATGAACCCTAGAATGAGCATACAATTTTTATGATTATTATTCAATTATTTATTTATCATTATTATTATTTAATTATGTGTTTTTACTATTTTCAATTTAATATAGAAGGCATATTAGTTGAAATTTGATTTCTTATATAAAAATCGAGAGATTTTATATCAGAATAGATCTAGTATAATTGAAAAGAGTTGCATGCAAACCTAAGGATAGGATGACATAAAACTTCTAAATGAGGGTCAAACCTAATAGCAGAATTCATAAATTGAATGTAATGCAATTTTAGGAGTTTTAATTAGAAAGAAATTCCAATTAATCAACCTAAAATTAGAAATTAGTATAACTTGAGAGAGCTATTAGTTCAATTTAGGAATTCCCACAGTCCAAGAATAAAATAAGAATTTGAATAATAATTAGTTAATTATATTAGTAATTCTAAGGAGATTCAATACTTGAATATATTAGTTTTATTGATTATTGTTTTCTTTGATTTATTCATTATTTATTTTATTTACTCATTTAATTAATTTTGTCAATTTGATTATTAAAGAAAAGGTAATAACTAGTACTCGTAATCACTATGTAATCGATACTCAATATCTTTATCCACTATACTATAGAATCGATAGGTGCACTTACCTAAAGGTTTAAAGTTAGATTGTAGGAAGATCGGTATCAATGCTATACACCAAAATTATCTATTCTTCCTTTGACTAATTAATCATCTTCTCATTGTTTTCTAGTTACCTTCCCCCAAAAACATTTCCTTAAGTGACATACACCCTAAGGTCTATATCAATGTAATCTGCACCATCAACATCATACATATCATCTCTACAATATTCGCAAAGTGCTAATTCATATCATCCCCAACAATATTTCCTTCCATTCTCCTCACATCACCATAATTACCTCAATTATTTATAACTCCATCAACACCATTCCCAAATATTCTCAATTCAACAATTGATTCAAACTGCATAGAATAATTATCAACCACACATCACTATGTACACGCAACTAACACATTGAACACAAAAACCATAATCCACACCTCCCCTATGCTTACTACCACATGCAACAATCATAAAATCAATAACTCCAAACCCTCAATCTTGAACAATTCTTCAAACCACAATTAAACCCTAATTTTCAATTGCACCAAAAAATTCAAACAAGCTTTAAAATTCGAGGCTTACTAATAAAGCATGTTATAACCATTGCTTTAATACCAAATTAAAGATGATGTACCTAGACTCTATGTAAATTGCAAGCATGGTTGTTGTTGTGCGACAACTATGCAAAGTAATTGAAATTGTATATATTTTTTGTTTTATGGGATTATGGTAAAACAATAAAAGAGTATATGAACATAATTATTGAATCAGAATTCAATAATTGAACTAAAGGTTTTGAAATTCTAGAACTGATGTAACCCGTGATCTATGGAAATCAAAGGGGTTTGATTGAAATAATTGATATTTCACACAATTGATTCCAATTAAGGATTGTCACAATCAAGATTACAATTTTAATTAATAAGATCAAATACTCTTAATAATGATAGTAGGGTTTTTTTCTTAAAGAGAGAAATATTAAGATTTCATGTAATGGAATAACATAATTTTTTTTTACAAGAAAAGAAATGATATAAATTAATCTAGTAGCCAATGGCATTATTGACATAACATAAACTTAATAAAGGACAAAGATGAAAACAAAATAAGCCATAATAAAGGGCAAGATTAGCATTAACTATTTGTTGTTGCTTGTTGGTTGGTTGGATGGGTAGATTGGCTAGTTGGATGGCCATGTCTAGAACATAAAAATTCACTATGGCAAAACACCCAATCGAATGGGTATTTAACTTGGTCAAATGGCTCTTTGGTTAATTGGATGGCAATTATGTTTTCTTCCAAATTCTCCTCCATTTTATCCCTATTTTTCCTTTGTTTCGTTTTTATGTATTCTTAAACCTTTAAATTGACCTTTGGAACCTCAATTCCCAACATGTAACCCTAATTGATCAAAACCCTTATTGAAATTAGAAAGGGTAGAAATATCAACGCAAAAGAAGGATAAAACACCACATTCGAACTCATACTTGTGGCCACTTAAATCCTCAACACCATATAACAAACTCTTGCACATTTCCTTGAATCTTCAATCTTCTTCAATAGTTGACGAATTCTTATTGGAGACATGTTAATAAAGTACCAAACTTCAATTCAAAACCATCATTTATCTCTTCCATATGCTATGAATTCTAAAAAAAAAAAAAATTCTAATTATGGTTGATAGTGACTCCAATTAAAAATAAGTTAAATGAAAAGCTATTTTTCCTTTTTTTTTTTCATTAAGTAGTTTATATTAAGTGAAAATAACCGAACAGAAATAATAGATATTAAAAACTTTAGGTCAATGTATACATGACATAAATTAACTTGGTGAATCACCAAAGCTGCTACAATATCTCCATCTGCCACGTGCGCATCCAGGTAGACACACTTCATTATTGGTATAAGGATAAGCAGGGACAGATAGATGAATGGGGCGGTGATAATAGAAAGGACTGCATGCGTGTTTTGTAACTTTATATCTTTCACTTTTCCCATCGAAACTATAATAATTTATTGCCTTTATTAAAACAACAAAAAAAAGAAGAAGCGAAAGGTACGAGCGTGGGAGAATCAATGCCGCCGTAGGAGCTACAGAATTTGCGCACTCCAACGAAGATTTTTCTTCAACACCATAATTAATGAGAGAGGATACAATTGTGATTATACCCCTTAAACCTCGAATTGCATTATCTTTAAAGTCTAAACCGTCGATTTTAATAAATTATGATTTAATCTCTAAAAATGCTTTCAAACATTAAAAGTAAAATATAACTCAAAATCGTGATTTTATTTTGAGTTTATTTCGGTGTACTAAATATGATAAAAATAATAACACTTTTAATACATTAGAATAGGATCGGAATGGAATTACAATTCTTTTTTATATTTTGAAGTATTTTTAAAAGCTAAAATTATAATTTTTTTAAAATTGATAATTTTGACTTTAAAAAAAATTAATTCTACCTTTAAGAGGACAAAATCATAATTCTATTCCACTCTTATCATGTTATTTACTCAAATAATCTTTTAATCTCATTTATATATATTTATTACATCATGAATTAAAACTATTATTTTTTCAAAATATCCATTTTGAATATACTATGGCCAAACATAATCTAAGAGTGGAATCATCATTTCCAAAAATGAACTTGGAATTCTGCCGCTAATTTCATTTCAATCCATTTTATTATGGATTATTTTGCGTACTAAATATGATATGGAGTCTTTTTCTTTCTTTTTTTTCTTTTTTAGAATTTTCCAAAACATATTGTATGAATATCACACTTTTTATTCATTTTTTTCTTTTTCATTATTTGATCCCGTTAATTAATATTTTAAATCTAAAAACTAACATCCAACTGACATAAGATCTCAATTCTTTGCGAAGTTAAATTTACTGTGTAAACCTCTAGACTTATAACGATTTTATCGGGGAAATTTCAGAAATAATCAAGAGAACAATTTCATACCAAAGATTATTATTCATTTTTATCAATATCTATCATGTTAGTAAAAAAAAAAAAAAAAGCCTACTTTTCAATCACTATATTCCAACAGGAAGAAACCCTCCTTCTAATGGACATGGTATGATTTGGTTTGGTTTTAAAATTTTTCAAATCAAATCCGACTTTTGATTTGTAAAATTTTAATTTAAAACCAAGCCAAATTACAACTTATAAAAATCAAGCCAAACAAAAATTCTCTATTCAATCAAGTGAAATTAAATAGCAAGTGAATGAAATTAGTTAGATCTAATATGATGAGATACCATAAATATTATATATCATAAATTATATTAATATAGTTTACTATATTTATTGAAACATGATAGCAATATTGTTGTATATGTTACACAATTACATGTGATATATTTATATAACTAATATAGTCATGAATATACTATTCGTGTAATTTTAAATTTATAAATTATACTATGTAATATAAGCTTATGTGTTACATAGTTATGCATGCATTATATATGTATATGTTCATAAGATATGGTGTAATACCTATGTAATTGTACATCTTTTTTTGAGTTGGTTTATTATTCATTTATTTATTTTCAAGATATGTCAAACCAAATTTGCATTTTTATAATTTTTCAAATTAAAATCAAACCCAAGAGTTAAAAATCCAAAAGTTCAATTTAACTGATTTTCAATTAAAAAATGCCTATCCCTATCCATGCCTTCAAGAAAATTCTTATCCTTATTTTTTAAATACCTTAGGAAGTTTTCTTTAAGATATGATGTGCCTAGAAAGAAGATCACTAGGCCAAATCGATTTGCAAAGTAATAAAATATATGGTCTAGCAAAACCCACGGATCATGGACAAATTATTTTTATGGGATTTTATGTATAGGATGCAAATAAAGCAAATAATATGGACGAGACATGATATGGAACCTCCATAAATACGCTGGAGAACCCCTTTTGGATATTATGAGCCCTCACAGCAGTAATACGAAAACCCTTGTAATCAATTTGATTCAATCCCTAAGATAGACTAGAGTTAGGTTTTTCTTAGTTGTTGATTAAGAAATTAGAACAAAGGTTTGCTCTAATGCAAAACACTCCATAAGAAAGGCGATCAAAACTCTCTTGAATGTTCCTAAAGCATGTATTCTACACAAAAACACGAGGAAATATCAAAGTCTTTTTGATTTCAAGATGATCTAAAAACCCCCACTAAAATGAGGTAAAGAGGGTATTTATATGTCCCTCCATAAAACCCTAATGAAAAACAAGTTAAACACCATCAAAAGAAAGTTGGTCCCTCGTTAATTATACGCTGACGACTTTTATTAAACACCGACCAACCTTGAATTCCAATGTTGGCAACTTAGGTCGGTGGCCTTTATTCACCAATGCTAGCAACTTAGGCCAGCAGCCTTTATTCCCCATGCCGGCAACTTAGGTCGACGGCCTTTATGCTCCACGCCGGTAGCTTTCACTTCTAAAGCTAGCAGCCTTCAAGCTCTAATCTCCACTTTGACTTATACTAAGTTGTATTGAACATAAGTTGCAATAGTTCCAAAGCTTTGATATCCTTAAAGTTCTTCACTAACCGTCCTCACCAAGCCTTGTAGATGAATACTCAAAGCTTGTTGTATCTTCTTAACTCAATATCTTGTTATAGGTCCTTGAGGCATGCTAATAGGACTCGAAATCTCTTAGCTTACATCCTTGCCTCCTTGATCCTCATGACTTGACATCTCCTAAGCTTGGTCCATTGGTCTCTCCATAACATTCCCACTCTCTTCAAAAGGATTCATCCTCGAATCAAAGGCATCAGCTACATCAAAAGGACTCAGATTAGCAACATTAAATGTAGTACTAATGCTATACTCACCTAGCAAATCCACTTTATATGTATTGTCATTGATCTTCTCTAGGATCCAAAATGGACTGTCTCCTCTTAAGTTTAGTTTAAACTTCCTTTGAAGGGGAAATCTCTCCTTTCAAAATGCACCCACACCCATTCTCCTGGTTGAAACACCATGGGTCTTCTTCCCTTGTTCACATAAGCAACTACCTTAGCATTCTGGTTTTCAATCTGCTCCTTCACCTACTTATGTAATTTCCTCACAAAATCTACTTTGGAACTAGCATCAACACTCACAAAGTTATTAGGTGGTAATGGCAATAAGTCAATAGGAGTAAGTGGATTAAAACCATAAACAATTTTAAAAGGAGAACAATGAGTAGTGCTATGAATAGCCCTATTATAAGCAAACTCCACGAATGGTAAACAATCTTCCCACATTCTAATGTTTTTCTCAATGACTACCCTCAACAAAGTGATCAAAGTTCTGTTAACTACCTCAATTTATTCGTCAATTTGTAGGTGACAAGAATTTGAAAACAATAGTTTTGTTCCTAACTTTCCCTACAACACTCTCCAAAAGTGAATCAGAAATTTAACATCCCTATCACTAACAATGCTTTTAGGTATGCCATGTAAATGCACAACCTCTTTGAAGAACAAATCAGCAATTAACTTAGCATCATTAGTTTTATGACAAGGAACAAAATGAGCCATTTTACTAAGCTAATCAACCACAACAAAGATACTATCACTACCCTTCTTAGTTTTAGGCAACCCAATCACAAAGTCCATAGATAAATCTGTCCAAGGTTCATCAGGAACAGATAATGGTGTATATAATCCATATGGCTTCAATCTAAACTTAGCCTCTCTACACTTAATGTAATGTTCACACACTTTATACACATCATGTCTCATCTTAAGCCAATAAAAATGTTTACACAGCATATCATAGGTCTTATTCACCTCAAAATGCCCCATTAATCCCCCTCCATGTGCCTCATTAACTAATAATTCCCTCATGGAACTTTTAAGAATGCACAGTCTATTCCTCTTAAATAGAAATCCACTAGACACATAGAAATCATTTAATCCAACCCCATTAGCACAAGCAGTATAAATTTCACAAAAATCAATATCATTTGAGTATAACTCTTTAACAAACTCAAAACCTAGTAATGAAGTACTAAGTGAGTTAAGTAAAGCATACATTCTTGACAATGCATCGGTAACTACATTTTCTTTACCTTGCTTATACTTGATGACATATGGAAATGTCTCAATGAATTCCACCTACTTCGCACACCTTTTATTCAGCTTATCTTGACTCTTCCAATGTTTCAAGCTCTCATGATTAGTGTACACCACAAATTCCTTAGGCCAAAGATAATGCTGCCACGTCTGCAAAGCTCGCACTAAGGCATATAGTTCCATATCGTATGTTAGATACTTTAAAGCTGCTCCACTCAACTTCTCACTAAAATACATTAGTGGCTTTTGATCCTACATCAAAATAGCTCTAATTCTTATGCCACTAGCATCACATTCAATTTCAAACGTTTTAGTACAGTTAAGCAAAGCAAGTAATGGTACATTACACAATTTATCCTTAAGTTCATTGAAAGCATGTTCTTGTGCATCACCCAAACCAATCCAACATTTTTTTTAAACTAATTCATTTAAAGGTGCAGCTATGTTGCTAAAATCCCTAATGAATTTCCTATAGAATCCAGCAAGACCATGAAAACTCCTCACCTCACTCACATTCTTAAGTCTAGGCCACTCCTTAATAGCCCCAACCTTCTCCTCATCAACCTCAACTCCCTAACTAGATACTACAAAACCCAAAAAATTAACCTTATCCATGTAAAAACTACACTTCTTAAGATTAGCATACAACTTTTCCTCTTTAAGTTTTTCTAGTACCAGTTGCACATGCAAAATATGATCATTCAAACACTTTGAGTAGATTAAAATATCATCAAAATATACCACGACAAATTTACACAAGTACTCTCACAACACATGATTCATCAAATGCATAAAAGTGTTAGGTGCATTACTAAGACCAAATGACAAGATAAGCCACTCATGCAAGTCATATTTAGTCTTAAATGCACTTTTCCATTCATCTCCCACTTTCATGCGAATTTGATAGTAACTAGATTTCAAATCAATCTTAGTAAACAAGCAAGAACCATATAATTCATTTAACATATCATCTAACCTAGGAATAGGGTGACAATACTTTATAGTGATTTTGTTAATGGCTCTGCAGCCTACACACATGCTCCAAGTCCCATCTTTCTTTGGCACAAGTATCACAATTACAAAATAAGGACTGAGAATTTCCCTCACATACCTCTTAGCTAACAACTCATCCACCTGTTTTTAGATCTCCCTCGCCTTCCTTGGGTTCGTTTGGTATGCTAGCCTATTGGGTACAGTAGCACCAAGAATGGAGTCTATTTGGTGTTCTATACCTCTAATGAGTGGTAATCCATTAGGCATCTCCTTTGGAAACAAGTCTTCAAATTCCTGCAACAAATCAGATAACACACTAGGCACAGATGGGTTAAGGTCATTAGTTGCCAAACAAGCCCCCATGTATAAAAGTACAAATATACGCCTATTGGAATTCAAAGCCTACCTAACCTCACTTAACCTCGCCATCAAACTCGCATTCCTCATTGTTTTCTCTCTAAACCGATGTAGCTCTCCTTTTTCTTTCCCCTTTGCCTCAACTCTCAATCTTTCCATTTTGCATTGTTCCTCATATACTTCTTTTGAGGAAAGTGGTGTCAAAGTTGTCTTTCGGCCATCTTTGGTAAATGAATACCTATTGAGGTATCCATCATGCTTTGTCTTTCTATCAAATTGCCATGGCCTACCTAATAGTATATCACCCGCATGCATAGGGACGACATCATAAAGCACTTCATCATTATACTTGCTAATGGTATATTAAACAAGAGCTTGTTTATTTACCTTAACCTTGCCACAATCATTAAGCCACTGAAGTTTATATGGCCTAGGGTGTGTTTCAATAGACAACCCCAACTTATTAACCAAAAGTGTACTTACTACATTAGTACAGCTTCCACCATCAACGATCACACTACACCTTACCCTGAACATGGCATCTAGTATGAAATAGATTTTCACGCTACTCTTCATAGTAATCTTCTTTCAGCTAGGTATTAAGAGCACGTCTAACTACTAGTACATCTCCTCTAACCAGTTCCTCTATACTCCCTTTACTACAACTCTCCAATTCAAGCATGTCATCATCATCATTCTCATTATTATCCTCTTCGTCAGTAACTACTTCACCATTCCTCATCACTATAATTCTCCTATTAGGACACTCTTTGCTGATATGTCCTACCCCCCGACACTTCTAGCATTTAATATCTCTATTCCTCTCCTTTTGTTATTTAGTTTTGGGTTTCTAAGTTGATACCACTCTGGTCTTCCCTTTTGTAATATCAAAGACAAGTTTACTTCCACTCTTAACATCACTCTTTCCATAACCCTTCCAAGTAGAATTAGTATTGAATAAGGTTTGGAAACATACCCGGTTGACCTTCTACCTTAGAGTTGCTTCTCTATCTTGATAGCAAGATACACCATGTCTTCTAACTCAATATATTGATATAGTTCCACCTTATTGGCTATCTCCTTATTCAACCCATTCGAAAAACATGCCATAGTGGCCTCTACATCCTCCTACATATCAACCCTAGTCATGATCATCTCCATCTCCTTATGGTAGTCTTCCACACTCTGACTACCCAGCCTAAGAACTTGAAGCCTTTGCATCAATTCTCAATGATAATGTCTAAGAACAAATCGCTTCCTCATGACAGACTTGAGATCATACTAATTATCAATAGGATGCTCTAAGTTCCTCCTCCTACTTGTCACCAATTGATCCCACCAGTCTATGGCATAATCCTAGAATTGTGTAATTGCCAATTTCACCTTCTTCTCTCCACTGCATTGATGACAATCAAATATAAGCTCAACTCTCTTTTTCCACTATAAATAAGCCTCTATATTGGATTTACCTTGAAATTGAGGAATTTTTAGTTTAATACCACCCAGACTTCTATCTGCATAATCATCATTACCCTAGATCCTACTAACGTAAGGATTTTCCTATACTCTTCCTCTTCCTCTACCTACACCTCGACCTCCTTTTCCACCTCTCGTTATACCAAAAACAATACTAACCTCATTGTTTTCCTCTACATAACCATCATCCAAATTCCCTACATCAATAACTGGAAATGCACAGTTCCTACCCACTCTATTGGCTTCACTGCGGCTTAGGAGTTCCTCTCTTAAAACTTCTCTCATTCTTAAATCCATATGCTCCAACTTCTCATTAATAGCCACTAAAGCTTCACTCATTCGTTTAAAATGCGACTCCTAAGCCTCATGATACCTAGCTTCATCAACATTACCTACATTGTTACTTTCACTATTGTTCGACATTGCTGCAAAGAAACAACGTTAGAAATAAAATAATTTAAAAAATCCTCACAAATGCTCCCTTTCGTGTTTACACTCACAAAATGGGGATGGTCACTCGTGTGTCACTCAAACAAGTTTCACTCACAGGTTCTGTCTCACACCACTCAAGCCGATTCCTATATGTTCTTACACGAATCACGCTTTTAGATCAATCTAAGAGATTAACCCAACGAATATGAATGGAGTTTCAAGAATGGATCCCAAAGCATTCACAAACAAACAAGAAAGATTGATGAATTCTTCTTCTTCTTCTTTTTAACTCCTTAAACACAAATTAGTGTTTTTAGACTAAAATAACAAATCAAATCAATGATATGACGTAAGCAAGACTAAATTTTGATGAACAAGATAAAATTCGATGAACACACAATATCGAATCAAAACGTAAAAACTAAATCAAGGAAAGATTCTACCTAATCTAAAGCCAAAGCTCTAATACCAAATGATACAGAATCTCCGTGAATACACTGGAGAACTCCTTTTGGATATTATAAACCCTCATAGCAATAATTCAAAAACCCTTATAATCATTTTAATTCAATCTCTAAGATGGACTAGAGTTAGGTTTCTCTTAGTTGTTGATTAAGAAATTAGAAAAAAAGGTTTCCTCTAATGTAGAACACTCCACAAGAAAGGCGATCAATCCTCTCTTGAATGTTCCTAAAGCATGTATTCTACACAAGAACACAAGGAAATATCAAAAGCCTTTTTTATTTCAAGATGATCCAAAAACCCCCCACTAAAATGTAGCAAAGAGGGTATTTTTATGTCCCTCCACAAAACCCTAATGAAAAACAAGTTGCAACACCATCAAAAGAAATTTGGTCCCCTATTAATTATAAGCTAGCGACTTTTATTAAACATCGGTCGGCCTTAAATTCCAACATTAGCAACTTAGGTCGGTGGCCTCACCAGCAACTTAAGCCAGTGGCCTTTATTCCCCATGCCGGCAACTTAGGCCGATGGCCTTTACGCTCCACGCCAGTAGCTTTCACTTCTAAAGCTAGTAGCCTTCAAGCTCTAATCTCCACTTCGACTTGTACTAAGTTGTATTGAACATGAGTTGCAATAGTTCCAAAGCTTTGATATCCTTGAAGTTCCTCAATAACCGTCCTCACTAAGCCTTGTAGATGAACACTCAAAGCTTGTTGTATCTTCTTAGCTCGAGATCATGTTATAGGTCCTTAAGGCATGCTAATAGGACTTGAAATCTCTTGGCTTGCATCCTTGCCTCCTTGATCCTCATGACTTGACATCTCCTGAGCTTGGTCCATTGGTCTCTCCATAACAAGACATCTCTAGAATATAATGCATCAAAGGAAGATTGAATCACGTTATTCTACCTAATATGATGGACATGCAAACAAATGATGTGTCAAACAACAATTGCAAAGGATTGATAAGAACGGGTATTAAATGAGAAGATCTTAGTCAATAGGGGAAATGGAAATACCATTCAACGTTTGTTCTCCCCATAAAAGTACATATCCAAAGCAAAAGAATAATCTTCAAATTTTAAGCAAGTCTTTATTAGCATCAAAAGTAGAAATACTCTAAACAAAAAAGGAAGCACAAGTAGATTTCAAATCATATGCTAATGTCATGGTAACTTCCAATAGCAACAAGTTCCTTCCTAAAGTAATACTATGAACTAGGAAATCTTCCAAAAACACCAATTTAACCTCTAACATAGAACTAGTTAAAATCCTCCTTAGTAAGTTACTTAAACCTCTAGTTCTTGATCAAGGCATTGGTTTACCTTGAGTCAAAGTCTGATTCCCATACGGTTAAGACTAGAAGTAAAATAAATTAGGACAAAGCCATCTTTTAACTTATATGATAAAATAAGAAATCCTAGTCTATTCTAGCCGCAAATATGACCACTTTCCTTGAAGTAATCAAACCCAAGATTTCTTATAAGGTTGAGTATTTATACTTATTAAACCTTGGAATCTATTGGAACATATAGATTAAGTTAGTCCCATGGGTATTAAACTAAGGTGGGTTATAGTTTGAATTTTTTGAAACCAACTAGTATAGGGCTAGGTGAATATTGCTCCATAGTCATTGTGGAACCTCTCTAAAACTTGTATCTCATATACCATGGTAGACTTTATTCATGTTCCAAAATACTTTATGATTTCCTAATACATGTTGGTACCTATACCCACTTTATAAATTATTGCTAATAGATATTGTGATGGGAAACAAAGGAGAAGCTAACCAAACAAATCTATGTGAAACCCATAATTCCATGACCATACTCAATTAGGCAGTTAAACAAAAGCTTAAAAACTAATCTTATCTCATATCTATAATCTAATTCCATATTGTGGTTTAAATTTGATATATTTTGTTGTTTCTCTTATTTTTTCTATAAAAATTCGTCACATGTAGATTTGAAATAACTCATCATAAAGAAACATTAGATTTGTGATTTAAATATAATAATTTTAGACAAAGCTACAAATATTGAAGTCTAAACTGATCCAAAATAAAATAAAATAAATCAAGTTCTATGGGGTTCAACATATAGATTCTGTAGGGTACAAATTTCAAGATAGTTCCAATGGATTTCAAGATAGATTTAAATTCTACCTCTATAGTAAGATAAATGATAGAGCTACCTACCATACCATATAATCAATTACCACTAACCTCTATCGCGATTCCAAGAGAAAAAGGGTAAGGAAATCATATCATACATAAGAACGACTTAGTTTCTTTAAATTTTAATTTCCATCAAATAGGATATTGAGAAACTAAGGTTTGGAGGAACCGATGCAAGTATTTAAAGAATGAAGACATTAAATTGATCAATAGTAATTTAAATTTGGAAAATTCATATATATATATATATATGAGAGCACTACATTTTTAGTCTTCAACATTTACTCACTATTTTATTTGAGTTTTCAATATTTTCAAAACCTTACAAAAATAAGATTTTCATTAAATATATTAAATTTTGTATCTATCTTAAGCATGTATTAACTTTTGATTAACTTTGGATTAGTTGGTCAAGATGACTAGGGTACATATAAATTTTCCCCACCCCTTTTCTTATTATTAATTATTATTTTTGTATTTTTATTATCGTTAATTTTATATTATTATATATATTTAATATTATTTTTATTATAGTATGTAAAGAAATATATTTAATATTATCATTTTGTTAATTTAATTATTGTGACCAATTTGAAGTTGATACATATCATAGATGGATGAAAAACTTAAGAGATTTGATAGAAATACTCTCTTTTTTTATAAGGTTTTAAAAACTTTAAGGACTCAAATAAAAAAATAAAATTAAAAAAAAAGACCGAGGATTCAAATAGAAAAGTAGATAAATGTTGATGACTAAAAGTATATTTTTCCTTAAATATAGCATGATTACTAAAAAAGTTAAGAATCAAATAAACTAGAGCTATAAAAATTATTGATTTAATAGTTTAGGCTTTAAAGATTGTATCTATATATTAAGAAATAAATGAAAGATGTGATAATGGATTCTAAGATTAAAGATGTAAGGAAGGGTTAGTTTATGTAAATAAATAGCTATGAGTCAATAGAATACAAACTAACTTTACAACACTAAGATGGTAAGAAGTAAAAAAATAAGAAGAACTGAAATAGAAATTGGGGCTAGAAATGGAATGAAAACTAAAATGTTTGATCAAATCTAAGATGAGTAATCCCATTCTAAACAAACAAGAAACTTGTGGGCTATAGATGGGACTGAACCTAATCATAGTCAATTGAAACCTAAGGTAAAATGTAATACTTCCCCACACTAGTTACTATATTAAACTTGTACCATAGGCAACAACCACTATATGTGAATATAACATTGGCTTATATTCGTGTCATGTCCTAAAATCGAGAAACCTAAGTAATCCACTACTACTCATACATGAGTTTGATAATTGTTGTTACTAGATCCTTTTAATAGTGTGTGTAACCTACATAAGATAGCAAATGTGAGCTAAGGGTGCTAGAGGTAGTTTCGTTATGGCCACTCATACACTCAAGTCAATATGAGAGGAAGAGAGGATTAGAGTAACAAGGTAGAAATAAGGTATTTAGAGAGTCAGAATGTGGATTTGTACCCGATGGCCTAACCCAGTATTTATAAAGGGGTGGATGAGCTAAAAAAAGGAAGGTAACTAATGCCTGAGAGCTCCTCTTTAACTCTAAGATTTGTAGAGAAGAATCAAGGGAATTATGAGACAATTTACTTGCCTTATCCATTTGAGCTCTTCTCACCTAAAGCATGTTCATATTTTGGGAAAGGCCAAGCCAACTTAAGCCTAAAAGCCTAAATAGTTAGCATTGAATGTTAGATGGGACATCTTAGACCTTGAACCTACATCTAAAATAGCCTATCAACAATAGTAATTAAAAAGGCTAAACATCCCTAGTTTATAAAATTTATTAGATTCTGTAATATCACACTTTGACAACTCCTATTTTTAATATATTACAACTCCAAAACTTTCAAGATTTTTCAAACTAATCTAATGTAATCAAACATAAACTGTAATAACCTATTTCATAATCTGTCTCATAATCTAGTGTTCTTAGTATGTCAGTCTACTACAAGCATTCATATAGTGATCTATAACTACCTATATGACCCACCCGCAGATCCTTCTCAACACTTAACCCAGTTTACAATGTCATCATGGTTGAGAACACACTAAGAACATTAGCACCTAACTAACTAGATCTCTTTAATACAAGGTTGCCCAATAGCTAGTCATATCATATTGATGGTGAAGATCTAAATCATTGGACCACCTTAGAATTTTTCAACATCTCCCTAGCTCAAGCAACAAGCTCACTTTCAATTAAGCTCATTATTATCTAACCTTAACTCACAAGAAGCAACAAGCAAGTGATCATATACTTGTGTAAATGACATCCTCAATACACTATTATTACTTACTCTTAATACGATTCATATAATATAAGGGTCACATATCCATACTTAAAGACAAATCTATAATAATAATTAAATTTAAGCCTTTAATTAAATACCTAAATAATCAAGAACAATAATTAGTTAATTTTATAATTAACTTAGGTTTATTATACCTTAGGTATTAATGACTACTTACTAACAAATATTCAACCTAACAAATTATTAATTAAAACTTTTAACTTAAAACTTATCCATTATATACTAATTATTTAGAAACTATTTGACTAACTAACCTTTAAATATCTGACAAGACATTAACCATTGACTAACTAATAAGTTATCAAATTAAGAATTTTTTTTTATATATATTCAACCATAACCAAATAGGACCACTTGATTGACCTAATTATAAGCTAGTTGACCATCCATGATCGTGACTCCCTTTTCTAGGCCCATTAACCACCTAGCTTATATATATATATATATTCTCATGTCAATTCTAAAACAATTTTCCACAAATCAAAACATTCTTTCAATAATCCTTTATGTGAACATCATTCTATATTTTAAATACCACCTACTATTGAATCCATAATCTCTTTTTATACAAACCAATAATGAATCTTAATTCTAACCAAATCTTTTCAATTAAATTTCAAACTAGTTAAAGAGCCTGTACGATATATGCATACAAAATAACAAGAAACAAAACAACATGATCAAGCAATGAGTTTGAATTATGATTGTAATTTCTTTTTTTTTTCTTTTTAGAAAAACAACAAATGTAAATGTAATTTCATATTTGTTATGTTTTATCTAAAAACATATCATCCAATGAAATATTGATTATTCTCATTTTCTTGTATCATTTAAGTAAAGAAAATTGAATAAAATTAAATTAATATTTATGAATATAACAAAAATTTTAAATATTGTAAAACTTGAAAGTCATGTGTTATGTTATATCTATAACAACTAACTAAGAATATATATATAGTGAATTTGTTTTAGCAGAGTAAGTAATTTGAAGTAATTTGTTTCTACAAAATATAAAAGGAAAAGCTTCTAAAATTACATTAAATTTGATAAAAAAATTATGAAAATACATTAATAATACTATAAAAAAGTAGAATATAAAAATAATAAAAACTTTTAAAACTATATATTACTGGCAAATGATACACTTATACTGTAGGTATAAAATTTATTAAATGTGAGATCTATAATATAATAGTAGCTCATACTTTTTTTTTTTGTCTCTTCTTTTTGTACTTTCTTTTATCAAAAAATAATCATACATAAACTTATATTATCATTAGACCTGTCATTCTCGCTCGTAAGCCGAAAAGTTGTTTGCAAGTTCCAATTTCAACAAAATTCCAAGCAAATTTCAATTTCAGCACGCAGATGTCTCACATTCGCTAGTTGGCAACTTAGTCGGTAAATATTGTTAATTTACAATAGTAGCTTACATGGTGCACGTTGGCAAAATCCATACGTATAGAGAGTATGTTTCAAATATATATATATATATATATATATATATATATACTAAAGACGATAAAAGTGTGTCTATCAACTTTTGTATTAAAGATAAAAAAAAAAATTACAAAGATTACAATTTAGAAAAGACAAAACTGAAAAGGTAACATGTCATAAAACATTGAGATCTACTAAAGATATGTGTTTGGTGAATAAAAAATTATAAATTAGTGAAAGACAATCAAAAATAAGAAATTGGTCTTGAGACTTGGTAACACTATACACCAACCGTAACACACGGCAAGAAAATATTATAGCTGTGATTCGCTCAACTCGCAGCTTTCCATCAAAATCAACTTTTGACAAAGAGAAGATAACTAGTTTGCCCACCAATCATCCCACCTCTCCTCTATAGTATCAATGTTATAATTACTCTACCCAATATCATTTCTCTTTACTGTATAGAGAGCATGATTTCGATTTGATGCAAGTTCTATTGGAAACATGATTTATGACATTTATGTATATTGTATAGAAAACAGCTAGAATGGACCATGCTTCCTCGCAACACTTGATGCATCCAAAACCATGAATCCAATAAAATGACCTCGGTGAAACAGCTTTACCAAAAGTAACCTCAGTGAAAAAAAGAAAAATATAAAATAAGGAAACTTCTCTTAATGCTATAACTTGTACATTCGAACGAACTTCATTCAAAAAGGAAAACTGACTTCAAAGCATCGACTGGCATCATATAGAATCATTAACAACAACAGTTGCCAATAAGAGAGAAAATTTAAGCGAAATCTCACTTGAGAAGCAGTTGACCGTTGATGGCGTTGAATGTTAAGCTCACTTTTCATTACTTTGGCCCAGCCCAGTCTTTCCTTGGCTCGTAGATATACAAGCCCAATGAAACCTAGTTTAAGGAACAAGGATTCGTAGATGACCCAAGGGTCTCTACAAAAACCCTAATCAAACGCTATGTGTAAGTTTCTCTCTCACTCCTCTCTCTCTTTTTCCTGTGTTTGTTGACTGTATTAGAAATTACACTAATATGTTTATTTGCCTTGGACCATAAAGTTGAAGAAGATAGTTATGGCGAATTTGAAAAAACCACTCTCCTATGCTTAGATTTAGGGTGTAACTATTAGTCCCCTTTCTGTTTTTACTTTATTTCTTTTATAGTTAGTTACAAGATAGCTGTAGTTCTTTGAAATCTTCCCACTCAATTACAATCAATAACACCTATCTAAAATCTATGATTCTATTCTTTGCTAGTGTATAACATTTGTGATTATTGCTATTATTTGCATACACTTTTGGCTAATATTACAATAATGCCCTACATGTAGTAATCTTTATGCCGAATTGGTTTATTTCTCTTCTTCAACTGTTCAACTATGACCATTTCCTCTCGTGGTTTAAACACAACCTTGTCCTTAAGGATGTAATAAGGATAAAGGTTTGTAATGTATGGAAATCCTCCCAACTTATATCTTCTAGAGGTAATCCAAACTATTGAGCCAAAATCTATCCAATCTCATTTTCATTCCTCTAAATCATCGGAATATCCAAAATACTTAATGGAGCCAAAATAGGATGACTATCAATAGCATCCAATGATAACTCCAATGAGGGTAAAGGTTGTAATTTAACAAAAACCAATTCTCCATGAGAGAATTCCATTTCCAATCAGCTTCTATCTACTTGCTCCTTCATTCTATGCTATGCTTGCTCTAAATTCAAACAAAGCTTCTTTAATAACTCACCACAAGTTATCAATTCATGATCCACAACTTCCAAAGATGTAGTTCCCCTTGTATAAGATGGAATAGATGGTTGTTAGTCTTCCATAAATTACCTCAAATGGAGTAAGTTTAGCTCCCCCATGATAAGAGGTGTTATACTCAAGCTAAAAACTTAACCCATGTAAAAGGAGTATCCATAATAAAGACATTGCAAATGCTATTGAATAATGCCATTAGAGACTTCAGTCTAACCATCACGTTGAGGATGGAAGCCACTACGCATAGCCAATTGAGTCCTACTCAATCTAAATAACTCTTTTCAAAGGTGACTCATGAAAACATAATCTCTATCAATTGCAATGGCTCATGGAAGATCATGCAATTTCACCACCATATTCACAAATAAAGTCACCATTTTCCAAGCTTTAAAATAGGTATCTAAAGGACGAAAATGACAATATTTTACTAATCTATCCACAACTACAAAAATGACTATGTACCCTTGTCACTTCAGCAAAAAAAAGTCACAAAATTTATGCTAATGTCCTTCCAAATTCTTTCAACTTTTGAGTATTGGTAAAGGCACCAATAAACCTACAAGTGATCTTGTAGAGTATTTAACATGTTGACAAGTAATGCATTGTCGAACAAAATCATCAACAATTGCTCTCATTCCCTCCCAATAGAAATCCAATGCAACCTTCTATAGGTTTCCTCTCTTCCAAAGTGACTAGCACTAGGAGTACTATAATATTCCAATAAAACTTGAGAAATTATTGCAGATTGCGGCACCAAAAATACTCTAGATTGAAAATGTAAGATTTCATTTTGCCAATGTAATGGCCACTTGAGAGACTTACCTACCTCTAAATCTGTAATAATTTGCACAAAAGCAATAATAGTTTGATATTCCTTCTTGAGGTCTTCTATAAATGCAAAAACTAGCATCGATATTCCCATATATGTCTCATCCTCAAATTACCTTAATAAGGAATCTACGACTTGATTCTCTCGTTTCCTTATAAACGATGGAATAATCATAGCTAATCAATTTGGCTAAAAATTTATGTTACTCTAGTGTTTAAATAGCCTGAGCTAATATCTTTTTAAGAACCCTATGGTTAGTTCACATAATAAAATGAGCTCTTAACAAGTATTGCCTCCATTTCTTGATTGCCTTTATTACTACATACAACTCCTTACATATAAGTAAGCCATTGAGCAAGTTGTTACAAGGCACTCAACCCACTCGGCCCGCTAATTCTGCTAAACAGGATTTTAGAATGGGTTTAAGTATTGCTTTAAAACCCTATGGGGTTTTTGATTAAAAAAAAAAAAGGATTCGATGGAAAAACTTGACTCGCTAAAAAAAAAGGGTAATAATATTTTTAAACTCAATTTTCAAAAGTTAAAGATTGTCACCTATTAACTTGTTACATTGCACTAAAGAAGATTATTATTTTATTTTACTTTATTTGTTAAATTTCAAGAAACCCTAATTATATCTCTATTCTCTAATCTCACTATTCTCACATCCTAACCACATTTGTATCCCTCAATCTTATATCTACTCCGGTCTATTGTCTGGAATTTTTTTCTTCTTTGTGGATATGGAGATAATTGAGGAAAAGGATAAGTTGAACTTTAGTTAATTTTGATAAATGTTTACAAAGAAGATGAGATAAATTTTAGTTAAATTTTTAAATTTGATGAATTATATTATAAATTTGTAGGAATATGTGATTGATGAGTTGAACTTTATTTGATTTGGAATTCAGATGAATGTATCTATTGAACTCCCTATTACAATAGCTTTTAAGTGAGATTCAATTAAATTCATTTTGTTGAATTTTATTTTTTCAAGTATGCTTCAATAATATCTATACAAGATTATTTTATGAGAATTTTAATTATAAATGGCCATATTTAATACATCTATTCTTTTATAAATAATTTATACCATCATATAACATGTTATTACTTTACTCCTAATATATGTTTCTATAAATGGAAAAAATAAATTACAAGTATCTTGAAAACATCTTATCTTTTTATTTCACATGAAGATATTTTGCATAAAAGCCATATAGGGTTTTGGAGCAAGTTATGGGTCCTAAAAGGTAGTGGGTTAGATTTGGGTTTTATAAAGCCCATCCCAAACCCAACTTGGTGGCATCCCTACTTACATATGTGAATGCCCTACACGTGTGATGGCAGTTTCTTACTAAAGTAAGCCACTAGGTGTGCATCTTGTAAAAGAACAACACCTACACCTGTTCCTAGCACTTCTATCTCTATAACAAACTATTTAGTGAAATCTAGAAGAGCTAAAATGGGTGCAATGATTAAGTCTTGCTTCAAATATTCAAAGAGTTATAATGATAGAGGAGCTCATTCAAACTTATCTACTCAAAGCATATCAATCAGAGGTGCTACTATAGTGGCATACCCTTTGAAAAAAGAAAACATTTGCAGTAGCCTAAAGTCCTAGAAAAGCTCACAATTGCTTAATATTTTGAGGCAAAATCCAACTTTTTACAATCTCTATCTTAAATAGCTTTGGTGAGACACCCTTCATAGATACATTGTGGCCTAAGAACTCAATAGTATCCTCCCTAAATGAGCACTTTCAAATAAAAGGTGTTATTTGAAAAAAAGTATAACACCTTACGAAGGTGCCTTACATGTGTTTCCATACCCTAACTATAAACTGGGATATTGTTGAAAAATATAATGATGAATTTCCTCAAAATTGGTTGGAAATTTTAATTCATCATTGATTAGAATAGGGTTAGTGCATTACATAAACTAAATGGCATAACTAAAAATTGATGACAACCTTCGTGGGTTCTAAATGCATTCTTCTCATTGTCATCCCAATACATACAAATCTGATTGTAACCAAATTGTAAATATAATTTAGCAAAGACCTTTACACCATGTAATTCATCTAGAAGTTCATCAATGGTCGGTATAGAAAATTCGTCTTTCACCGTCACTTCATTTAATGCTTTGTAATTGACACAAAATCTCCACTTCCCATCTTTTTTCTTCACAAATAATACCAATGAAGGGAATGGACTCGTACTATGCTACATCACCCATTGTTGCAACATTTCCTTCACTTATTTCTCAATTTCACTCTTTTGATAGTGGGGATATCTATATGGTTTAACATTAACTAGTGGCATCCCTTCTTGAAGATGAATACAATGTTACACATCTCACAATGGTAGCAAGGATGAAGTTGGCTCAAACACTTGAGATAATCTACCCAATGCTTACTATAAAACTGTGTTGCAAGTAGTACTCTCACATGTGTTAAAATGCATTAAGTGAGCCACTAATAATAAACAAAATAATATAGGATGTGAGTATACCAGTTAACACCATTGATGGTGAGAAATAAGATTAGCAACATCAATAGTATCCCTAGTTAAAGTCTCCTGTGATCCCTCTTTCAAAAACTTCATAGTAAGTTTCCCATAGTTGATGCTCACAGGTCCAAAACCTTGTAACCAGCAAACACCCTATATGATCTCTACCCCATGTATTGGCAATACATAGAATGTGTCAGTAAAAGGAATTCCCTATATATTCAATTTAACATTAACACATTTCCCTCACACTCCAATTTGCTACTACTACCAATCAATACTTGAAACTTTAGAGCTGGTAAAATAGTGAGGCCCTAATGTTTGATTAAACAACTTTAAACAAAATTATGAGTACTACCCGAATCAACTAATATGGTAACCCCCTATCTATTAACATTCCCTTGAAAAAAAATAGTACGAGGTAATACAACTCTTGATAACACATGAAAACTAATAACAGAAGTATCTTACTATTCATTGTTAGGTACGTCCATTGGCAAATCATTTTCTTGCTCTGTATCAACAATGCCATTATCTTCAATTAAGAGCATCATTTAGGCTTTACATTTGTGATCTTTGTGATATTTTTCATCATCTAAACTTTACATTAACAATTCTTATGATATTTTTTAATTCTTGAGTTGGTGTTTATGGATTGTGATGAACTAGAAGAAGAAAAATATTGAAAAGGTTTAGAAAATTGCAATGGTTTAGAATTGCTAAATGAAGAGGGATAAAGTTTAGAAAAAGAAGGTTGATATTGATGTTGAAAAGAAAACAACTCATTGAATTTGGCTTCATGCATTTTGGTTAAGCTTATTGCTTGCATTTATGAAGTAGGTTTGGCAATGAGTAATTCTCTTTTGATAATGGATTTTAAGCTAGAATGAAGCAACTTTAAGAGTAATTTCTCCAAAAGACCTACTACTCTATTTAACAATGATTCAAATGAAATTTGATACTTAGCAACAGTGTCTATCTTCTACATGTTCATATTCAAATGGACAAAAGCATACCTCTAATGCATGTATAAAATCTTTTTCAAGCACTTAAATGATTATTTTGGTCATTCTAATTTGATTCCTTTTAAGATATTATCATTAGAATGTGAATGTGATGATTCGATGACATTATCTTGGGAAGAATTAGGAAAATGAGTTTGATTTACCTCAAGTTGCTCCAATCTCTTCTATAAGTCTTGAAGAGTAGATTCATACCAACTTCATTGTTGTTAATTTGCAAGGAACATATTCTTGATAGTTTCCATGTTTTATGTGTAATTAGAAGATCCCAACTCTAGTGTCATGATTATCAAAGAAACAAGAGCACCAAATTTTTAAGTCCACCACTTACTACCTCAACCTAATCCACACTTTTCTTGACTCGTAGATATACAAGCCTAATGAAACCTAGTCTAAGGAATGAAGGTTTGCAAACATATGACAAAACGGGTCTAGACAAAAACCCTAATCAAACACTATGTGTAAGTTTCTCTCACATTCTCTCTCGCTCGCTTGTTCCTTTGTTTGTTAACTATGTTAGAAATTACTGTAATATGTTTATTTGTGTTGAATTTTAAGGTTAAAGAAGATAGTTATGGCAAATTCAAGACAACCACTCTTTGTATTCAAATTTAGGGTGTAATTGTTCAAGTTTATTTAACCAAAATGAGGCCTTTTTTAATATAAAAGTTATTATATAAATAGGGTAGTAAAGGCATATACATGTATGTGCCTTCAACTTGTTTGAAATAATTGAATAGAAAGCATATGGTTTAGTTTATGCATTTGCATGAAATGAAATGAAAGTGCATACAATGTATGCACCTTCAGTTATAACAAATATATAAAGGTACATACAGTGTATATACCTTTGGTTATATTTATTGAAGGAGTATATTGTATGTGTCTTCGGTGCAAACATCTATGAAAGGGCGAAGGTGCATACTCTATATATGCGTTTGCAACCCCTTTCACAAAATAAGTTTAAAAAGGACCCTTTTTTAATAATTAATGTTAAAAGGACCCTAAATAGGTGCAAAAAGCTAACTATTCATCCCCTTTCTCTTTTTACTCTCTTTCTTTTATGGTTAGTTACAAATAGTTGCAATACTTTGAAATCTTCTCGTCAATTACAATCACTAACAACTGTCTACAATCTATGATTCTATTCTAAACTAATGTATAATATCCATGATTATTGCTATTATTTGCATACACTTTTGCCTAATATTACAAAAATGCCCAACATGTAGTAATCTTTATGCCAAATTGGTTTATTTCTCTTCCTTAATTGCTCCATAATAACAATGAACCTCCATATCTCTCCTACTTAATGACCTACATGAATTGCTCAATCAATTTTACTTAGACATTCAAACACTCAATACCTTAAAAACCTAGGTTCCATCACCTCCACAATGATGTATCTTCTCATAAACAACATCAAATTTAAGAGAACAATAAAGTATAATGATTTCACCAACTATTCCACCATTTGTCATAATCAACCATTGTAGTAAATAAGAAGATAGTTACACTTAGCATTAAAGATTTCTTAGCAAATTGAGAACTAGAAATGCTAAATGTATTGGTTTTCTCTCTTTTTTTCTTTTCGTTTATTTAATTGTTTGATCATTTCCCCCTTTTTTTAGAGCTTAGATTAGAGCATCATAGTTCCTTTTTGAAAGCTTTGATCAAGGTGTTTGCTAGTTCCAATATATTTTATGAAAGAAAGATCTATGTAAGTAATAGATATGTATGTCCATAAATATGTAACATTCAATTAATTAAATTATGTACATAAAATTCAAATTAATTTCTAACCAATAACCTTCCGTTAAGAAAAACAACTTAAATCAACTAATGAATATCATCTAAATATGTACAAGAAAATCAAAAGCACTATTCAAGATTGAGAAATTTCACACTCAAAACCCTTCTTCTAACTGCAAAATCGAAGCCACGATGTCATTTATGCTTATACATAAAATAAATGAATAAGTAACCCCAATCTCTTCCTAATCCATGGAACCACAATTCAATCACTACCAAAGTCATAAAAAATGAAAAATTTTATCAATCAAGCAACCGATCAATGAATTCGCCTATTCAAAGTTTGAAACTTTTACATGTCGACGAAATGAAAGTTCGTGTTTTGATTTGGAGAGAAATTGACCCTTTCAAGTGTCAACATTCCAAGCTATTGTGAACAACTTGTATTTCAAAAAATCATCACTTGAAGACATTGTTTGGTATCGAGACCATGTAACAAAATCACATTTACTTGCTCTTGCATAAATGTCTTCAAATGTTTCAAACTCCACTTCAATAGCAAATGAACAATGCATGAAAGAATCAATAAACCAAGAATATATATATAAGGTCAAAGCAAACTTGTTCCTGTAAAGGAAAAAAAATCTTACCATAAAATGCTAATAATTGCTTATATATATATATATATCACCTTCATAAACTAACATTGGATAGTATTTGTTGAATGAAAATATTTTTTTATGCTTTCTAGAATTTTTTACTTTGATGCAAAGAACTTTCTATAGGATGATGCTTTCCTCAAATTTGGGTTTATAGGAAAATGAGTTGAAAAAAATTCACACCAAGTGAATAAAACTACCCTAACATAGATAAAGGCGGCTTAGAGAAGAAATGGAAGAGAAAAGAGGCCAGTGGTTTAGAGAAGGTTAAATAGCTAATGGGTAATGTTTTTTATGGATGAAAGTGCGTTGGGTTGAACTTGGTAATTTAAATGATTGATTTATTAATTTAACCTTGAAGATGAGATGTTTCATTAACCATGTACCTTGAGCATCCTTAGTTTATGGGCCATGGAATAACCACAATGTCCTAATATGGTCGATTGGGAGGAAGCAACTTATGGTATTGGCACCAATCTCCATAACTAGTAATAAGTGGTTTTTGGATCAACTACCAAAAGATAGATACATTTTGAGAAATTACGATGAAATATAGTTATTGTTTAGCATTGAGGCAAATTACGAATATGTACTCTTGAAACTATTTTTTAAGAGTAAATAGATCTCATAAACTTTTAAAATATCACTTCATCACTTTTCCATAATTTTTGAAAATTAGCCTATAAGCTCCAAACCATAGCTAAATCCTTATAATTGTTGGGGTTATAACAATGGTTTGGGGATTATTTGTTTATCTTCTAATGGTATGGAAAGAAAAAAGTTACAATCTATGGGATAAGGAGTCTAACTACACTTAAATAATATAGTTCAAGGGTATGCGTACAATTATTCTTCTAGCCATGCTTATTCTTTTAAAGTTTAGTTAAAAATTATCAAGTAATATTTAAAAAAGAACATTACGGGTTCATGCCATAAATCTAGATTAATGGTTGTACTTGTCTTTATTTATTTATTTATTTATAAGTTAATTACCTCCCATACAATTAGAAATCACACGATAATTTCATAATTATTGTATCATCTTTGTATACTACAAGTATTTTGTTAGTTTTTGCAGTCACGTAAAAATAAAAAAATAAAATAAAAACAGCATCCTCCTCAACGAACCATAAGCCCATTTCTCGAAAGGAATTGTAACCGAAACTTCTTTATCATTAACACGACGCAAAGTATTGAAGTTTTTTTTTTTTTTTATGCAAAACATGAATTTAAGCCATTGACCACGTACCCTCAAAGGAACTACAACTACAAACAGGCGGCTCGATTTGATTGAACTACCACCATGACGGAAAGTAACGCTGCTTATGATGGCCCTTTGACTACTTTATTCGACATGCAAGATAGAACATATGTATTAAAGTAAGCATAATGTCAGGGGCGACGAGTTCATGTTGTCAAGTTATGATTAGTGGAACAGCTGCTCAGAGTTGCCAATACTTTGCTATAAAATATTGAATATATATTAAAAGAAAAACTGTAACAACTTAATTATTAGCTATTATTGGACGCAGATAAGTATTAGGCATCTTTCGCATGCGGAATCCATCTAATCCTTTCTTCATTTATCCTCGACGTTTCTTTCTTTCCTTCTTCTTTCCCGCACCTGAAATTTGAATGCCTTGAAATATAAAAACAAAAATCATGTAATAATGGCACATTCATGATGTAGTAGCCAGATAAAAACGAGATTAAATCTTAGACAAGAAGTATGCATACGTGAATGAACTATTTAATGATTGATTTATTATGCACACGTAATATATAAATATCGATAAAATTTTGGTATATATGAATTATATTAAATATGAATGATAATTATTTTAAAAATTATCTATTTAATTATTATATATATTATAATTTATTAATATTTATATATTATATACATAACATGTGATATATATCGACTAATAAATCTTTCTTTTATTTTTGTCTAGAAGATCCCAAACTTAAAATAAATAAAAAAAAAAGATAAATTTAACCCAATATTCAATGACAGATGACCCCGAAATTATATAGAATAGAAAGGTCCATTTATAATAAGCCTAAGCAGACCTTGGGAATCCTCAACGAGCAAGAATGCTCTTATAGAATAGTTAAAAGAACATAAAATAGGAAACCAAAGAACCCAAACAAGGAGGGTAGTCGACCGCCAATTCAAGCATCTGGTCAGCTGGTTCAAGGTCTTAGGTCAGACGACTTCAAAATCGATTGATCGATATCTGCTGTGGGCCTGGCCTCCTGATTTTTCTCACTTTCACACCACACATCAATCCCCTCAGCCTCCATGGAAGAACATAACGTCCCCATGAGCCACATTTTTGCTACAGCTTTACAACTACACTTCGCAGCTTTATTTTTAACTAGGGTACCCTTCAAAGGCCTAGCAACCTCAGGCTGAAATTTATGCTTATGTTTAGAATGAGGAAAAGAATTACAAGGAAAGAAAAGTAGGGAAAAAAAAAAAAAGAAGATGGATTTTCTATGCACTTTTCTTGTTTGGATAAGGAAAGGAAATGGGAGGAACTGAATTAGATGGGAAAATTTTCTATGAGCCCTACCAAATTTTATTTCTCTCCAAGTAGGAGACAAAAAAGAGAGGAAGTTAAAATAGTCATTCAATTTCCAATTTTACCCCCTTTTACTCTATTATTGTTTTCTTATTATTTTTATGCTTAAATTAATAATTTATATTGTACTTTGAACCATAAGGGTATTTAATTTCCAAAAGGAGAAATTTGTAGATTTGTGTAATCTTGTGTTCTAGATTGTGAACTAAAGCAAACTATGACTATAACCTAATTGTTTTTCTCAAATGTTGGAACACGTCAGTGTGGATAGACCGATTCATTTGCATGGAGCTAGAAGATAGGATTAGCTCATAAGGAGGAATTTCTATACATTGATGATTTTTCTTACTTTTTTTCTTTATTTAGTTTGCACTTTTACTTTGTTTTATGCTTAATTATAGTATACTTTTTGTTACCGATAATCAAAATAACAACCTAACCACACGTTTTGACTAATTGTCATCGTCAATAGTTAAAAAGGTTTTAAAATAATACTTTGCGAAAATAATTGAATTTTTACGATAATCAATTCAAACCCTTTCTTGGTTTTTAATATAGGACCAACATTTTGTATTAGAGTAGGCGCTCATTTTTAAAAAGTTGCAATATATATTGATTGAAGCTCCTTATTTTGATGGTATTAAATTTACCTTACGGAAGTTATAGAATGGAGATTTACATTCAGACAACAGATTGCGAAGCATGGTTCATCATCGAGATTGGAAATAGAGTAGTTCTAATTACAATCACGACAATAGAAGATATGGAAAATGTATCTGCCAATTTAAGGGCAAAATATATCCTGTTAAGTACTATATCTTCTTTAGAATTTAACTTAATTTCTTCATGCAAAACTAGTAAAGATCTATAGGTGAAATAATTAGCACAACTGATGAATCAAACCATGAATTTAAATATTCAAAACAAGCAGAAGAATCAAACCTCTGCTTGATGGTTGATAATGAGGTAATTTCTCACTTTGAATTTGATGATACCCCTAGTGACATTTCTAAAGAATTTGAAAAATTGTTAACTACTTTATCAAAACCTAAATTTACATTTTTAAACTTGAAAAAAGAAGTTAAAATGTTAAAAGAAGAAGAAGAGGTTCTGAAAGTAGAAAATTCTCTTCCCGTTGAAGACAATGATGTTTTAAGAAAATAAAAAAGAGGCTCTTCTTGAAGATAAGAAAGTTTTTCAAATGAAAACAAAGTTTAAAAAAAAAGGAAATGATTAAAGATAAGACTTGATGAGTCATCTAACTTTATCAAGAATAGCTTTAGTAAGTTTTATAAGAGTAAAGAGAAGCTTTCAACAACTTGATTGCTAGTCAGAAAATAGGCGGCTGCAAATGTGGCCTTAATTTTGAAAAAGAAAAATCTTTTAACTCTCAAGGAAAAATCATTTTTGTAAAGGCAAAAGAACTTCAGATCCAACAAGAAGAATCTAGAAAGTAGCTACCGTCAATGACAGTAGATATGCATAACAAAGCAAAAACCTTCTATCATAACAAAAGGTATATTTAAACATAGTAGAGGGTCGATTTTGGCATTTGAACTGGCGTAGGTCGGCTTGGCCAATTTAGGCCCTTGAACTGGCCCATTAGTAGAATCGACCTGGCAAGTAGGAACTGCCAGGCCGATGGTTCGAAGGCCGAATTGCGGTATGCAACCCTGTGAACCGACAGGCCCCAAATCAACTGTCAAATCGCCGATTCATGGATTAGTTGAACTGACAAGTTGGGCCCACTGTATAAGTCCAAGAAAAAATTAATTGAAGTTGAAAGCAAAGAAGAAATGTAGAGGAGGAAGAAAAGGAAGGAAAATTTTCAACTTGAAAGGCTAACACACGTTGTTAGCAAAGGAAGAAAAAGAAGAAAAAAGAAAAGTCAAAGGAAGTAGGAATCCAATTCTGAACAACAGTAATAATTGAATGTAATTTCAAATGTTGCAATTTTGCAACCTTGGGGAAGAAAAACAAAGAAAAAGAGAAGATGGCTAGAGAGAAATGCAGAAGGACAATGGAAGAATATAGTTGGTAGGATAAAAAATTCAAATTTGCACTCAGATGTTTTGAAAGCATGGAGCGCATTTTGAAAAAAATATTCGCATAGATTTATAGGATTGCAGGCAGTGAGGAATAGGTTTAAGTTGTTAGTATAAGTGCATCATGCAGGTGTTCAAATTTTTAAATTTGAACGTTGCAAAAGAGTAGAAGAAATTAAGTGTGTTGTTGGATGTTGTATAAATTAATAGTGCAGTTTGAAGAGCAAAATTATCCATGCAAAAAATTTGCACTCACTCTTGTCTTCTCCTCTCATCTTCAATTTTTTGTACTTCATCTTCCTTTCTGTGTGCTCTCATCTTCTACTTACTATGCTTACATCTTCTATACTGTCAATACCTTATGAATAATTTTTATTATATTTCTTGTCAATTGCTAAATATATTTTGTCCCCTTATTTGCCCATATCAGTATTTTATAATTATCCTAATATTAAAAAATAGCAAGTTATTTTCACAGTTCAGGTTCTTCTAGGATAAATCGTTCTAGCAAAGGTGATAAGGGGAAATCTGCGCAAAAGGCACCCCAACAATATTTTGAAGTGGATAATTACGATATCTATGACTTTATCAACGAATGCCTAGAGAACTTGATGATGCCAACCCCAAGCTTTCATGAAAAGCCTTATAGTGGATAAAGCAAATTACTGCCACGACAGAGCAATGAGAAGGAAACAAAAGGAGAACGACAACATGATGTGCAAGAAGTACTGGATGATGAAATTTTAGGCCACTTACATAGCCCATCTAGCTCCATGAGTAAGCTATCAATACCACTTAAAACAAAATTTTTTACTAAACATCTTTATAAAATTACAAGGAAAGATGGCAGCAGTCGTGCTTATTGCAACTACTACCAATCAAGTTATGCATAGAAAAAGAAAGAGGGGTATGGCACCCTTAACAGGCACATGTGAACAACGCACCCCACAAAGTTCGGCATAGATAAATCACGGTAACAAGATTGCAAGGAGGAGGTTTATTTCGTTATTCTACAAATAGGCAACAAGTACTACTTGTAGAATACTTAGCAAAGTGTAACCTATCATAAGTCACACAGCTTCCCAGCACCGGTTGGAGTATAAGTGAGAAGCGTTGATTCTAAGCTCACAAACTTACGATCCAAAAATCATACAAAAACCACTGTTAAGTTGTATCATAACGATAAGTATGAATTAGCTGCTCTTTTCAATTGTCTTGATATGCATGTTTTCATTTGTGTAGATATATGGACCAATCCATGGAAAAAAGATTCATATATAGGAGTTACATGCCATTGGATAGACGATGCATAGCAAGTACAAAAAAGACTAATAGCTCTAAGGGTTTTCAATGATTGCCATACAACGTAAAATATTTTACATATTATAAGTATTATTTTAAGTAAATATGATTTGACAAAAAATATTTTTTTCAATTAGTTTTGACAACGTAGCTACTAACATAACATCCATTGATGAACTTCAAACTTTATGTTAACCCACGTTAGGTAGGACATTTTTTCATAGTCGATGTGCCTGCCACGTTTTAAATCTTTACGTTAAGGATGATATGAACTGTTTAAATTTTAAAATATCCATAATAAAACAACTACTATGTTTTTTAATTGACCATTCTTTCATAAATAAGGCATGGTGGAGATTTTGTATTGAAAATGGAATGCGACAAAAAAAATTTAGAAAGTATGTTAAGTATAGGTGGAACTCTACCTTTCGACTTCTACAAAGTACAACTACTTATAAAGATACATTATATTCTTTTGCTACCATGAATGTCCTAGACATTCCACCATACCCTCGCAATTGAGATGTATGCAATAAAATGTTGAATGTTTTAAGAGTTTTTCATGACTATACTCTAACATTTTTGCAAGTTTACTAGGCTAGTGTTCATTTTTTCCTTTTGAATGCAGTGAATATACTGTCGGTGTTTCTTAATGCCCAATTCAACCTTTTTCTACAGTTGGCTACAAATGATATGGCTGCAAAATGGTTGCAATACTATAGACAAATTCCAACAATTTATCTAGTTGTTTCTATTTTAATCTAAGGTGTAAAAAAAACATGTTATTAGAGTATCTTAATTTGTATTATTTCATTATTGATCCAGTCTCTGACATAGAAAACACTTATGTTGTTACTGCTGTGCAAGAACTACGTCAAGCAATCCATGTAATGGAAGAATTATATTCTAACTTTTGCACTACATTCAGTGGTCAAGTGTCCTAAACTCCCTCACCATCCCTTGGCTCACATGGTACCACGCATGATCCTACCCTCATTGTGCAACAAATGCTATTGCAAAAGTTGAAGCGACATTGTTCCGAGTCAACCGAGTACACTAAACTCAATGATTACTTTAATATACACTTCGAATTTGGTGACAACAGTATCATGGATTTCAACATCCTCGACTGGTGGAGGAGGCATAGGAAGACGTATCCCATACTCTCTTACATGGCTCGCCAGGTTTTGGCTACTCCCGCATTAACGATAGTTGTTGAGTAGGCATTCAGCATAGCGCGCCTTATCATATCCTAGCAATGATCATGACTATCACCTATCAACGTTAAGGAGTTAGCTTGTGTAAAGGATAGGTCGAAGGTAAGGAGCTACACACAAGAGTCGTACGGGACGTCTAGTGAAGAAAATGAAAGCTTCAACAACTTCGTCCCATCGGGTGGAAGCTCCGCTGGTTCAGATCCTAATATTAGGTAAGCCAAATATTTTTATAAGGGTAGTAATACTACCTTATTGATTTTTTGTACTAAGTTCGACATATTTTTGTAAGGGGAGTAATACTCCCTTATTTATTTCTGTTATTTACTTACAAAGTATTATTATTATGTACAAGAGGTAAAATCAAATACCCCCCTCTCTTTCTATAATAATTTTATTCAATTAATAAAATTCAAGATTGGCACCTACCCCCTACCCCCTCGTCCCCGTGTATAGGGTATTGCCATCAATTAATTCTGAAACATCATATATTGCCCTGAGAAATTGTAAATTAAATTTCAACGTTTATAAATTTAAGGGAACAAACCAAATCAACTCAAAAAATACATATAGATAAATATTAAATAATCTTAAAAAATATGAAAAATATGTAATAAAAAATGGGGATGAAAAAAAAAAAAACTTAAACGAGTTAGTTTAGGACTTAAACTGACCCATGAACCATTGGATCAAGGGGAATCAGCCTGGCCCTTCCCCCCCGAGCTAGCTCTAATTCCCTCTCCCCAGCCTCACCTTTGATCCGACAGTTCCATGCTAGTTTTGAGCTAGCCCCATGTCTAGGTATACTACTCGAGGAGGTATTAAAATCAAAGGTATGTTATTAAAAGTCTTATGCATGTTTCTTTTTGTAATCATATTGTTCATACTGAGAATAATTTTTTTTTTACAAAAAAAAAAAAAAAAGCTCAATGAGACAAAAAAAGTTTAAATTTTGAATCAAACTTATATTGCAAAGGAACTGGACTAGTGTAGGTTCTAAATGATAGATTATTTTTTAGTGTTGTAGGTACCTAAAGCAAAGCTTAAATGAAAATAATTCACAATTAATTGAAACCTCAAATAGAAGTAAAAAAAGCTTATTAAGATTTAGTATAATCACTTTTAATTCATTCTTTCTGATAATATGCAACTTTCATCCATTTTATTTATTTACCCCCAAGTTTTCATTCTAAAAAATAATAATTGGTATTATATCTTGAGGGAAGCTTATGTTTTCAAATGATAAAAGGGGAGAGAAATGTGAACAATTTTTTTTTCAAAAAAGAAAGTCATTGCTTTTTAAATAATTTTCTTTACAAAGTGTACCATTGTTTTAATGATAACAAAAAGCAAAAAGAGTGATCAATTTTTTATTTTTTAATGTAATGAGGGTACATCTTGTAATATTACAAATTATTTAGGAAATGTTTTGTCATCATCATAAAAGGCGAAAATGTTAAGCATCCCAAAAATATTTTGATGATAACAAAATACTATATTAAGTGAACAAACAAGTTTATATAATGTGTGGTTTAAAGTATTAAATATGCCATGGACTCAAGTTTTGAAAAGAAGTTTTGCACAATTTTAAGAAATTCTGAATTGAAGCAAAACTTTAGAAGCAATAGAAGTCTCAAGCAAAAACTTAAGTAGAAGATGAAGTAGATCCTTTATCGAAAATACCAGCAAGAGCTATTTGGAAGAAGCAAAAACTCAATTAGAAGCTCTACCAAGAGATACAAAGCAAATGCTAAGTTAGGACAATTGTAGAAGCAGAAGCTCAAGTAAAAGTGGAAGCAAGCTAGGTTAAGACACAAGTGAGAGCTAGGCATAAGCCAAAAGCTAAACACAAGTGAAAGGCCTAGAAGCACAAAATAGAAGCTAATAGTTAGGAGTGATGACATAAGTGAAAAACTTTGCAAGAGTATTACAAAATAGAGCTAACAACCTAAATCAATGAGTTAACTGTATTTAAGTAATAAATTAACTAAACTTTTATGATATATTCCTTAAGTGAAAATCTGAGGGTAAATTGTAAATACATTCCTTCTCTTTCCTCCGTATGGACTTAACTCCATCTTTGGAATTGTATGTTTAGATCCTAAATATTTAAAAATTGTGCATTTTTACTACTATATGCCTATTTGGGGGTTTAAATTCACTTTTTTTTTAAAAAAAAAAAAAAGATTTGGGGATCTAAATGATAAGTAAAATTAAAAATTTCAAAAAATAATTAAATAATTAAATTAAAAAAGGTATATTTAAAAGTTTATTATGAAATAATTAATATTTAAGTAATTAAAAGCTAGAAATTAATGTTACATAATTCATGCTTTCAGTTAAACTCAAAGTATCACGACTATCATATATACATAATATGAATATTGCTTTCTCAATGAAATGGAAGAAATATCCTCTTTCCCATATTTATAAAATATATTGTTGGTAAAATTAAACTAATAAAATGACGTGATTAATGCATCTACAAATGAAACAAAATACTTCTAATTTTTTTGTATGACCATGTCGCTTAAATTAATATTTAAGTAATTAAAGGCTAGAAATTAATGTTATGTAATTCATACTTCCAATTAAACTCAAAGTATCACGACTTTCATATATACATAATATGAATATTGCTTTCTCGATGAAATGGAAGAAATATCCTCTTTCCCATATTTATAAAATATATTGTTGGTAAAATTAAACCAATAAAATGAGGTGATTAATGCATGTACAAATGGAACAAAATACATCTAAGTTTTTTATATGACCATGTCACTCAAATTATTTTTCTCCTTAAACTTTGGCCACTTTCTTAAAAAGTATGAATCGTATAATATCAATTTCCATCATTTAATTGCTTAAATATCAATTATCTCAAAATAAACTTTGTATTCTGCTCCTTTCATTTATTTATTTATTTATCGAAATTTTTAATTTTAATTATCATTTTTCCAACCTAAAATCATAAAAAATGGTAAATTGCAAATATATGCTTCTTTTGTTTACTTCATGTGCACTTAGCCCCTTTATATTTGAATCCATGCGTTTAGACTCACAAATCTAAAAAAAAAACTTGCATTTTAACTACTAGATTCCAATTTTGGGAGTCTAAATGCACCTTTTTTAAATGAATATAGGGTCTAAACACACAATTTTATAGAAAAAGGGAGTTATGTATATATAAAGTAAATATAAAGGGATGTATTTGCAATTTACCTAAGATTTTATTCATGAATGTGCCACATTTCTCAAGATATCAACAATTATTTAACAACATTACTCTTTTATGCAAAATGTTCATTTTATTTTAATAGATTATTGTGTTAAACTTAAAGGAAATATCAATTGTATTTCTCGAAAAGATTTGTTCCCTTTTTTTTTCTTTTGAGTATTTGTGAGATATTTGGGAGATGTAAGGAAAATATGTAGACCCATGTAATCCTAGGTTATGGATTATGAGACAAAATAAATTGGTGGCTATAACTCGATTGTTTTTCTAAATAGTGAAACACACCAATATTGATAAACCGATTCACTGGCATTGAGTTAAAAGGAAAAACTTTTACATTGACACTTGATCTTCTTACTCTCTACATTTATTTATTTTGCACTTTCATTTTGTTTTATACTTATGGTGTGCTTTCTCTTGCTATTCTTATACTTAAAATAACAACCTAATGATATGTTTTGACTAACTACCAACATTAAATAATCAAAAAGAGTTTGAAATAACACTTCATAAAAGCAATTGAATTTTTAGAACAATCAATTCAATGCTCCCCACTTCTTGATATGTATATATGAATGTATGCACATATATAGCTAGCTCTAAGGGGGGGGGTGTATAGTTATAGGTGGTGGTATGCTTTGGGAGGGGCTTAAGTAGCAGTTCAAAAGAGTAACAACTGGAAAGGAAGGTTAAGGTGGTTGAATCTTAAGGCATTTAACATTCATGATTATACTTTAGAGGTGGAGGTGGTGGTTTAAAGAGAGCAAGGTAGGAGAGAGCACTTACATGGCACTTAAGGAGGCGGCATTGGGAAAAAGAGCTTGAGGTATGTAACTTTTCTCATCCAAAGCATTAATGAGTAAGCAAAATTTCTTATAGGCTAAATAAATGACTCTTGGCTCATTAAATTTCTAAAATAGGCATATGCTAGGCTAAGTTCTCACCAAGTTTTCCAAGCACTCGAAAACTACTTTCAAGATCTCTGTCTCATCATCTTTATTCCAAATATCTTCATGTTCTCTTAAATGTTTTAGCCTAAATGATCATTTTATGAATTATCTCTAAGTTTAAATGATTTCTTCAACTTTCCTTGAAAGTTTCAATTCTTACTTTCTTAGTAGTTCTCTTAATTTTTCAAGTTTACCCTCTTGAGTTCTAACTTAATGTTATTGAAATATTTTGGGAAAAAAATTAAGGTTATCACATTTTTCCACAAAATTCTTTGTTTCTATCTTTAAACATCCATGATTAACATCTTTCGTGTTACGCCCTTAATTCTCTATGATAACAATAGTTTGCCATATATCTTACTTAGGTAAAATACGTAAGGATAGAATTATTAAGTGGGTTTCTAAACTAATTTTAGGATTTTGAAATCATTACTTAAATTTAAAAAAAAATTCAACTGTTCATATGATTCTAAAAAATATTTTGAAAGTTCATCAATTTTGAAAAATATAGTGGATAGCACGAGATATCTAAGTCCTAAGGCTTAAAGGGCCTACAAAATATAGGTATAGGGTAAATAAGCTATAAAGCCATAGGTGGCTCCTTAAGTCTAATACAGTAGCAATAGATGAAAATCTAAGTCTGTGATAAAATACAAATTCAAAAGTAAACCCAATAATCTAAGTCCTCATATTTATTCCCTAATCCTCCTTAGAGCTAAAACCTAGTAAATGGATTCATAAATAGTTTTCACTTGAAAAAGAAAAATAAGCTAAAGGACCTAGTATATAGTAACGCAAATACACATACGGATATCAAGTAAGCCTACATTCTAATGTAAGAAACAATCATACAGTTCATTTCATCTTATTTAATATAAAAAATCAGCATAAGAATATTCATGACACCGGGCAACACAATGGGGACTTAAGGTTCGATTCCATTGTAACAAAAATCGACGATTGAAGAGAGTAATCAAACTACACATTGCGAAACAAAAAAAAAAACTAGTAGACTCGTCTAAGTGACCATGCCATAATGTGGTTCTCACTAATCATAGTTTAGCCATATCATTTCATCTACCAAGACCCATAATCCCTAAACAACTTCTAATATACATTCTCTTCGCCTATAGTTCCCATTATCTGATGCGATTTTACTTATTAGTTATTCGTCGAGCCATTCCTCGATGGCGTAAGTACTTAATCTACCATGTCATTTTGATTATACAACCATAGTTGTAATCCCGATCCAAGGATGTCATTTACTGACTTAAGTAACAAAGTATACATAATATGCAATTAGTTTACTTGAGTTTAATTATTACTCCAGTTAATTAAATTCTAACCCCATCACACAACATGTATGTCACTTTGTACTTGGAAGGTCGAAGATATTCCAAGCTAAAAGCCAATTCCCGATGATCACGATTGCTTGATTATTGTGCATTTAGATGAGAAAATTATAAGTTAGTAAGTTTGTTTTAATCAGTTGATTTATATTACAATTTCTAAACTTTGTCTATTATTTTGCTAAGGCCTATACTAGTTATGAGTCTAACAAGGGATGACAAGCCCCAATTAGCCTGTGGCTAAATTTTAAGTCAACAACTTAATATTTATTAATTAATCAATTTAAACCATTATAGTTGCCAATTATTATTTTTAATTATCCAATTAAGCTTTAATTATTTTATTCCTTAAGAACGAGTTTGTGTATCTTACTAAAGCCTAATTTAGGGTATTAGGCTCTAAAAGAAAGGTGAACCCAATTAATTTTGGTATTGAGCCCACTAAGCTAATTGTTAATTGATTAAGTCTGTTATTGATTTATTAAGTTAATTAACTCAATTGATTAATTTAATTAACTAACCTAACTATCTAAGTTAATTATTTACTCTTTTTTAGGTTTAATAGAATCATTACTTTATTTAAAGTCCATTATTACCTATCTTAATTATTATGTTTAACTTAGATGCAGTTTTAATTATTATGCTCAATTTAGACCTATTAGAGTTTTCTTGCTTAACTAAAACCCAATTGATTTGTTTATATCTAGTTAATTTACTTAAGTTCAATTAATCTACTTTAGTCCATTAGGAGATATTACATTTAGGGTAGGCCCATTATGATTTAGTGGGTTATAGTTATTATTCCCTGGTCCACTTAATTTGTCATTTGTAAATTTAGTTCATTTTACATCTTTACTTGATTTTTGGTTCTATAGTCCATGTGTAGATGCTTCTAAGGCTCAATTAAGATAATTGGACCCATAAAGAAAAGTAAGCCTAATTACACTTGGAATTGAGTCTACTGGTTCTAATTAATTTGGTTAACCTTACTAATTGATATAATTTATCTAATTAGGACCTAATTCAATTAATTTGCCTATTTAGGTGTATAATGCCCTAATTTAAGTGTCTAGACTCACCTTATTCTATTTAAGTCCAAGTATATCATTTATACCCAATTATTATCCTTATGTCTATTTTAGGTCCAATTGAGTTATTTTAGTCCATTATGTGATACACTATCTAACCTAGGCTTATTATGTCTACTTGATCCTATTCACTATTTCTTAAGCCTAATTTATTAGTTATGCCTAATTTAATTTCAATTTAGGTCTTTAGTTAATTTCGAACCTTATTAGGTATAAGGTCCATTTTGGTTATCTTTGCTTTGTTAAGGCCTGTTTAAGATATAGGCCCTAAAGATGAAATAAGCCCAACTTATTTTATGAATTGGCCCCATTAAGCTTAATGAGTTCCATTATGTTTTGTAGTGGTTTAGGTTTATTTTTGTTAAGTCCAATTATTTTATCACGTTTAACTCTAGCCCATTTTAGGTGTTTAGTTAATTTTAGGCCATGCTATATTTGAGGCTCATTTAAGATATTTAATTTTGATAAGGCCTAAATAGGATATGAGCCCTAAAGGAGAAATGGATTGAAATTAATTTTGAGTTTAAGGCCCATAAAGTTAAGGATGCAAGCAGTGCAAATTTTGAATAGATTTCATAAAATCCAAACCCATCCCAATACGCTACTGTAAACACCCCATTTTTGCCCTAAAAATTAATAATAATCATTTCCCAATTTTTCCCAATTTTTTCCAATTTTTCTCTAATTTGGCGAAAATAGGAAAAATATTCAAAATAAATAAAAATAAATAGGAAAATACATCAATTTTGAGAAATAATTTCAGAAATAGCAATAATAAGGATTAAATAATTTTTACAAATTTTTTAAATTCCAAAAAATACAAAAAAAAATGGAAAAATTGCATCGCATATATACAATTTGCGATGTAAATAAAATCGGGAAATTGGGCCAGCTCAGCTGGCTCGTGTGCATGCTTGGGAACGTGTGGAAGCCAGAGGTCGCGAGTTCGAATCCCCCCCCCCCTGCGTGCCTCGGCAAAATTTTTCTCTTCTTTTCCCTGGAGCTGCCACGTGGCAGCATGCGATTGGCCGAGAGGAAACACGTGCCTCGCACGTGGTCGTCTTCTTCCTCGAGCCCAACCGGAGAAAAATCCGGTAGAAGTACGACGAAGCCAAAATTGCTGGATTTCTTCAAATCTTTTTGGATTTCAATCAATCTAAAACCGAATTATCTAGATAAATCACAAAATCACAACGAATCGGCATCAAATAGGCTGGATAAACTCAAATCCGAAAAACGAAAAAATTTGGATTTATCCAAATCAAGGATTTAAGCTTATCCAAGGGAGTCTTCCAACTTCTATAAATAGAGGGCAAAGGCAGGAAGCAAACACACAGATCAAAAGCGAGAGAAAGTGAGAGAAAAGAGTGAATCGGAGACCACCGGAGGAAATCGAAGCCGCGACCGCCGATCAGGAGCTAAGCAACCACCAGGAGGCGTTTCTGGAGTGAACCACTGCCACCATTGGATTCCTCACCCTCGATAACCTAGGATTCGACACCTCACCCGCTGCAAAAGGCCGCCGGAACGTCGTCAACGAGTACTCCCCGCCGCCGTGTTTGACCGATCCGATTCGACCCTATCCGACCCGACCCACACACTGACCCGGATCCAGGTAAGTCAATTTTTCGATTTATTTTTATTTTTACTTAGTTTATTTATTTTATATTCCGAATTGATTATTTAATTTGTCATTTATTTATTAATTTGTTATTTAGTTATTTATTTATTTATGTTTCATTTACATTTCAACAAATAGAAATGTTAGAAATTAGATTCTTTTAAGATCTAAAAATGTAATAAAATAAAATAAAAAAAGAAAAAAATAATATAAAAAATAAAAATATAGAAAAACAAATAAAAATATTAGAAAAATAATAATAATACTTTAAATTGTAAAATAGGATAGATAAGAACCTAAGAGGAAAAAAATTTAAATTATGAAAAAAAAATTGATAAAAAAATTATAAAAATCATGAAAACTCATAAAAAAATCATAAAAATTACAAAAATAATAAAAATTAATAAAAATTCAAAAATTATAAAAATAGAAAAAAAAATGAGTTTTATCACTTAGAAAAATCATTTTCTCAAATAAATCCAAAATTGATGTTTTCCTTTAAAATTATTTGCAAAAGTCAAATTAAAACTTAGGCTTAGATTTTTTTAGAAAAATAAAAAAAAAAGGTAAAAACATAAATCAAAAGAGATTTCAAAAAATTAAAATCTACAAACCTACTAAATATTTTCAGGAAAAGCGAACCACGGTTGTTTGATCCTGAATAGCAGGTACGTAGGCACCCATTTGGGTCAACCCATAAAATGAAATAAAAAAAATCATTTTTTCAAGAACATAATAAAAAGCAACAGAAACAAAATAAAAAAACATTTCTAAATAGAGATAATTTTAGGAGATTAGGTGGTAACTGTAAGGTTTTAATAGGTTAGCCTTCGAACTTAGAAACTCTGGTTTTCCTTTCCCTCTTTTTACCAAAAACAAGAAGAGGAAATCACGACGACTAGTGGTCCAAATTAAGACTAATATGCTCCTTTAGTCTTAATTCAATCTTTCCCAACAGCAGTTGGGTAGCGACTCCAAAATTAAATGAAGTTCCTAACTCAAGTCGATGATCTATATTAGATGAGCATAGGGTCTAGTCTAGATCGGATTAGAAATGGGAAAATTCAAAAATTAGACTCAACAGGATGGCGACTCTACTAGGGACCCATTCCAGTAGGCTAGCCACCTGAGTCTCCTCAAGATGTTCTTTTAAAGAAATGTCTTTCAATTATTATTCTGTTGCTAACTTTTCAGGGATTAGCTAAGTTTAGTTTTCTTTACTTTAGGGTCTGCATGCATGCATATGTTTGTGTGAATAGATGCGGTCGAACCCGGACCGTCCTAGAACCCTAAGACGGGGAGCCATTGTGTAGGTTTCGGGCAAAGTGAGTTGATCACTATTCGGGACCGATTAGGCTACCCCACCCAATGCTTCGATATGGCCTGAGATCCATTTCTCCAAGAATGCGGGAGGCCATAGAGCTTGGGGACCAGTTAGAACCAACCTATTTGCATACATAACAACATGGGTTGACAATTGTCGATGATGTAATATTTGTTGTTTTATTCAATGGAGTTCAGATCGATTTCCCTGTAATGTTATAGTTCTGGTTGTAATTAGGAAAATTTCTTATTGTAATAGATGGCTAGCACCGTAGTCGACTGTCTCCTCCGCAAAGAGATTCGGGTGTACAAACCTTTGGACCCAAAGTTGGTACTGGACCATTGGTTTACCTTGTATAATCTAGAGAAGCAAGCCTTCATCTAGCAAAAGATAGGGCCCATCCTCTCACTGACAAAGATAGAGGCGAATTTGCCTTTGGTACGGGCCATGCTCCAGTTATGGGAAGTAGAGCCCGCAGCTTTCTTCATCAGGCCTCATGAAATCACCCCTACCCTGGAAGAGTACACCCAGCTGCTACAGGCTCCAACACTGACTGATCAAATCTATGTGCCAAATCTCAAGGCCGGGCCAGCCGGTACCTTCAGCAAACTACTAGGTATCCGCAAAACAACAGTCAACAAAGCCCTAGCAGACTGTAATGGATACTGCATACGGATGGACGATTTGGAAGCCTGGTTCATTGCCCGATAAGACAATAGGGATAGAAAGGACATACTGTGTGGGGACCCCAAGACTTACAGACAGAGAAGGGTGAATGCTTTCATCTTGACAGCTTTCACCACCATACTATTCCCCACCGAAACTTTCTACGTTCATTACCGAGGTGCAGAACTGGTGACCCAATTCCTGGAAGGAAGATCTTACATCCCGGCTCTGTTGGCTGAACAGATTCAGAACTTAAACTTCCTCAAGAAGAAAGGCCATGGGATCCTCCGCTCAAGCATTAACCTTATGCTAATATGGTTCGTAAGCCACCTTAAGTGTTTCGGGTTGAACATGGTTAGGAAAACCTTGGCCCAGCAGGTGGACCTTGTGGATTCATGCGTAGAAAAGATAAAGCTACCCGACGACCTTACCAGCCACAGTTAGGTGGAAGTGCTTAGAAGCCTCAGTGCCGAGGATATTCTGTGGACGGCTAGGTGGAGTTGCTGCGACAAAATTATTTTAACCTGCAGTAATTTTCAAGCCGTGCCTTTGATCGGAATCAATGGATGTATTGGATATCACCCCAATTCAGTGGTCCACCAGTTTGCTACTATCCAAGACATAGTTTATCGGCCCTCGCTGGAAGTAGTCACCTTCGAGTACCAAGATCCGAACCTGCTGGTGGCTGAAAAGTTTGCTAAGCTGGCAGAGGTCAAAGCACTTTGGGAAGCAAGAATTGAAAGTCCGAATGTAGACCTTGGGGAGCTAGATGGCGAAGTGGGAAAGCACCGAGCCACCAGAGAGTTTGTAATCCGCTAGCTGTACCAGACAGGGGAAAGAGCATATCGGGTTCCAGATGTCACTCAACCAAGGCCAGACAAAGTAAATCCAGAGCTAGAAATCTACTTAGAGCAGGTTAAGGCCCAGATGGAGGTGTACTTTGAAGCTGCAGATTATAAGAAAGACATCTGGAAAGGACGATTCAAGAAATCCGACCAAAGGAACAAAGCCTTGGAAGCTCAGTTAGAAAATACCAAGGCTAGAGTCGAAGAACTGGAAGCCGTCATCAATGGGAAGCCTGAGCCTCCACAGTAGAAGACCAAAAGAGCTAGGAAATAGATCATCATTTGTAATTTTCTTTTGAACTCCAAAATTTCCAATATTAATAAAAGTGAAAGTTTCAATATTACATCATCAATCAATTGTCAACCCTTTTTATTTTTAGCATCTGTGTGACACATGCATAGCATTTTGCATACATTACACTAAAGAAAAAAACAAAATGCGCGCCAGGTATCAAGATAGCTCCCAAGCAACCGAACCCTTCCAGAAGCCCAATTCGCACACGTTCAAGAACAAAAATGGCCAACAGTAGCGACAACCGCAACAACACAAATGCTGAAGCTGCCTCAAACTCCAGGATCATATCCCTAAAACAAACGGTCCAACAATTAGTTGCCCAGGTCCACCTCCTAACTGAAAGCATCGGTCTCCTTCGCACCACTCAGCCAACCCAGGAAGAACATTCAGGGGCCAAGAAAGGGAAAGCAGTGGAGGGACAGCCTCCGGAGTATGAAGAAATCAATTCCCACCTCAACTCGGCTTTTGAATATGAGCCGAAGATCAACCAGGGGCCAACCTCTGATGACCTGAAGAGAGAGATGGAAGAGAGACAGAAGGAGATGGAGAAGAGACTCTTCCAGCAGCTCCATGATAAGATGAAAACAATTGAGGGTCCTGATGGTTTCAAGCAGGCCAGGATCACCAGTCTGCCAGTGTATAGGGAAGAGGTATACCCTGAGAAGTTCAAGACCCTAGAGTTTGAAAAATACGATGGGACCATGTGCCCCAAAATGCATACCAGGCTATATGCCCGAAAGATGAGCAAGTATGCTCAATACGACCAACTCATGATCCAGACCTTCCAAGACAGCCTCACAGGCCCTACATTAGTCTGGTACGCCCACCTAGACTTCAACAGTGTCAACACCTGGGAAAAGTTAGCCCGGGCGTTCTATGACCAGTACAAGTTCAATATTGAAGTCGCCCCATTTATGATTGATCTGGGAAGTCTACGAAAAAGACATACCGAGTCGTTTAAGGAATATGCTCAGCACTAGAGAACCCAGGCCGCCAGAGTGGCAATCCCAATCTCTAAGAAGGAGTTAACATCCATATTTGTCAACACCCTGGACAAGACCTACTTTTCACACCTGGTAGGCCAGACCTCATCCAGCTTTGCAGAGATGGTAGCTGCAGAATGTCAGATTGAAAATCCCATCACCACCAGCAGACTCCAAACAATGGATCCTCCCAGGGTTACACCAACACAAAGGCCCTTAGGAGGAAATAGAGCTAAGGAGTCTACCGTCAGCACAGTCCATTCCGGTAAGGTAGAAAAAGCTGGGACTCGAGTGACATTTCAAACCATGAGTACCCTAGCCCAGCAATCCACGACAGGTCATACCCAGGCCACCAGGGTCCCAAGGCAATTCACTCCAATCCCCATACCACTCAGTCAAGTCTTTGCTTGGTTGAGGGCGGACAACTTGATCAGCTTCGAGATCCCCAACGACCGGTACAAGCCCAAGAATTTCGACTCAAGCCTCAAATGTGACTACCATATAGGTCAGGAGGGGCATTCTATAGATAGGTGCTGGAGGCTTCGGCACAAAATCCAAGACCTAATCGACGTAGGAATCATACAGCTGGATTTTGTGAACACCCCAGCACCCAATGTTAACACCAATCCACTGCCCAATCACAAGCCCACCATTAACATGATCACATCTGAGGAGTCGGCTCCTGAAGAAGCCCCTAAACAGAATACAACAGAGCAACAGAAGAAGCAATCCCGTCAAGTTCCAGAGGAAGCCCTAAAGTCACATATCAAAAGAAGATGGTTAGCCGGAGACCCAACAGTCGGCACTTTGGGAGAATCACATGGGAGGTTTGAATACTTGGTGAAATATTCTTACACCCCAACGGAGTATAGGTTGCCTAGCGGATGGGGGCCAGAGTTTGAGAAAGAGGACAACCCGTTGAAGGAAGAGGAGAAGACTACAAACATGATCAATTCCCATCAAAAGCCCAGGGTGATAAAGTGCTACGAGGGACAATCAACTGAGATACAGATCCCAAGGAAAAGATATGTATTTAATGTCCCGATACCAACAGAAAGTTATAAGGCCGCACCTTTCGACTATCAGGCCCTCGAACAAGAGCGACCTCCTATGGTGGGAGGAATCACCCGCTCTGGGAGAATATACGACCCAAAGTATAGAACCCCGACCGAAGAGCCCAACGTGGAGAAAGGAGAGGAAGAGGAAAAGGGACTCACTACGTTTACAAAGATGGTCAAGGCGAGTGAATACAAGATAATGGAACAACTAAATAAAGTTCCAGCACATATATCACTCATGGGCCTTCTTACAGCATCCGAACCCCATAGGGAAGCACTCTTTAAAGTACTCAAACAGATTCAGGTCCCAGAAGTCATCGCTACAGACAAGATAAGTCACGTGGCAGATTCTATTTTTACAATGGACCAAATATCTTTCTCTCCGGAAGAGCTAGGAGAAGAGGGAGATCAACATACAAAACCACTGTTCATAGTGGTTAAGTGCAATGACACAATTGTCTTTCGGGTACTCATCGACAACGGATCATCCCTCAACGTTTGCCCGTTGGCTACTCTCGATTTATTAGGAGTCGATCCAAGCAATATAACACCTAGCTCAACGGTAGTCAAAGCTTTTGATGGGTCAAAAAGAGATATAGTAGGAGAGATAAACCTACCGGTGGAGATTGGTCCACAAGTATTCCACATATCTTTCCAGGTCCTCGATATCCCAAGATCTTTCAACCTACTCTTGGGAAGACCCTGGATACATGCTGCTGGAGCCATCCCCTCTAGTCTCCACCAAAGGGTCAAATTCATTGCGAACGGGCAGATAGTCACCGTACTTGGCGAACAGGATTACGCCATATACAAAGAGACTGCCATACCATATATTGGGGAGGAAGGTTCAGAAGACCTTGGACTACAAATTTTCAATGAAGTGAACGTAGTGACCAGCAAGGAGGGCCTTCAGTTTAAAGAGGGGCAGCAAGGGACGTTTGGACTAGGGTACGTTCCCACAGCCGAAGAAGAAGCGCAAGCAAAAGGTGTCAAAGGCAGAATGAAGGAGAAGCCAATCGACGCCCAGATGTGCATTCTACCTCTCTAACAATCTTTTCGAAAAGCAAATATCATTCAAGAGCCTTGGATAAGCGAAGGTGACGTCAGCAATGGGAGCCCAACCCCCCGCACGTCCAATCAGCATTTGGCTCTGAACAATTGGTTTTGTTATCCTATCAATAGTTCTAGGTTAGCTCAAAAATAGAGAATGATTATTGAACGAATTTTATTAAGACTCTTTATCAATTCAATTACAGTCTGTTTTTTTTCTTATATACATGCTTTCATCTTTATTTTACCCAGATCTCCTACCAGCGAACATCAGGGATATTTCGCGCAGGTAGAAAATAAAAACGCTGATATCGTTTCCAACGCTACTGGGTTAGTTGTTGAAGGCGATATCCTTGACCACGAAATAATATAAGAAAATTGGCAAAAACATGAACAAAGCGGAATTTCGATCGACGAGTCGATGGAGACAGTAAATCTAGGAAGCATGGAAAAACCTAAAAACCTCATAATCGGGACCAGTTTGAGTGCCAAGCAAAAATGTGAGATAACCGAGTTATTAACAGAATATGCAGATGTGTTCGCCTGGTCATATGGCGACATGCCAGGACTAAACCAGTCAATAGTGGTTCATAGGATTCCCACAAGGGAAGATGTCAAACCTAAAAAACAAAAAATGAGAAGATTTAGGCCTGACATCTTACTAAAGATTAAAGAAAAAGTCAAGAAACTGCTAGAAGTAGGGTTCATCGAAGTATCCAATTACCCAGAATGGGTGGCAAATATAGTCCCTGTTATGAAAAAGAATGGAAAAGTACGCGTATGCGTAGACTTCCGGGATTTAAACCAAGCTACGCCAAAGGATAACTTTCCCCTACCTCACATTGATGTTCTAGTGGACAACACTGCGGGAAACCATCTTTTCTCATTCATGGACGGTTTCTCAGGATATAATCAAATAAAAATGGCTGAAGAAGACAAAACCAAAACGACTTTCATCACAACATAGGGAACTTTCTGTTACAAAGTCATGCCCTTCGGTTTGAAAAACGTCGGGGCAACGTATCAGAGAGCCATGGTCGCGATACTTCATGACATGATGCATCGAGAGGTTGAAATATACGTCGACGACATGATAGCCAAATCTAAGGAAGAAGAAAGCCATATAGATATCCTGAGGAAATTGTTTAAGCAACTAAGAAAATTCCAGCTCAAGTTAAACTCAGATAAATGCACTTTCGGGGTCACAATGGGTAAATTGTTAGGGTTTTTCATAAGCCAGGAAGGCATTAAAATCGACCCTGACAAACTATAGTCCATATTAGAGTTACCTTCCCCACACTCCGTTAAAGAAGTAAGAAGCTTGCTGGGAAGATTAAATTATATAGCTTGTTTTATCTCATAGCTCACTGATAAATGACGGCCACTATTCCGTCTGTTAAAAAAGAATGCCACCATAGAATGGGACGACGAATGCGAAGAAGCATTCAGGACGATCAAAGACTACCTTATAAAACCCCCAGTCTTGATAGTCCCGAAGCAGGGGAAGCCCTTATTCTTATACCTCACTATACTCCCTAAATCCATGGGCTGTGTACTAGGGCAGAAAGATGAAGAAGGAAGAGAGCGTTCCATATATTACTTGAGCAAGAAAATCACAGAAGGGGGACAGAGGTACTCAGAGGTGGAGAAGACTTGTTGTGCTCTAATTTGGGTCATGCATCGACTAAGGCAATACACCCTTTACTATCATATTGAGCTACTGACAAAGCATGATCCCTTGAAATACTTGGCAGAGAAACCAGCTTTGATAGGGAGAATCTCTAAATGGCAAATGCTCCTATTCGAGTTTGACATCACATTCATAAATCAGAACTCGATGAAAGGGAAAGCCTTAGCTGACCAATTAGCAGAACACCCTATCAAGACAGATTCCCAAGAACTACAAGCCCAATTCCCGGATGAAAATATATTAACAGTGGAAGATATACCGATAGAAGACTTTAAGATAGAGCAGAACCCGAAATGGAAACTGTTTTTCGATGGAGCCGCCAACGTATTCAGTTGCGGAGTTGGGGCAGTATTGATATCCCCAGATGGCACTCAATTCCCTGCAGCGACACGACTTACATTTCCCTATACCAATAATGATACGAACCACGCCAACCCGTGACGAAATCCAATACCAATACGTTCGGAAATTCGTTGCCTAAGACGCCCAAACACCTAAAGTGGAAAACCACGACCCGTTGTCTATAAGCGAGACAAGAACCTTGGTATAAAAGTGAAGACGCCACAATCGGGATGGAAGACCGATTGATAAGTCGGGATGAACGCCACGGAAATCAATCCGATAAGTTCGATTTAGTTCTTGAAGAACCAAGAGAGGTGCCTCTCAAAAGTGTTTAATGTTCAATGATGTCTAATCTAAGTTGTTCTAAACCCTAGGAGCTTTTATACTAGGGTTACAATTCATGTAAAAACATGTCCAAAACGACGTAGTTTAGTTAAGTGACATAAAAACGCGAAACAGAACAAGCTGGCCGACAGGGGATACACGGCCTGTGTACACGCCCGTGTACTTTGGCCGTGTACTTCTCTGTGCAACTTCTGGCAACATACACACCCGTGTACTTTGACCATGTATCTTTCTGTGCAACTTCTGGCAACATACACGCCCGTGTACTTTAGCCGTGTATCTTTCTGTGGATTTGCTTGACTCCATACACGGCCGTGCCTTTTAACCGTGTATGATTCTAGGCAATCTTGAGAGTCTTACACGGCCGTGCCTTGAAAGTACACGCCCTCTTCAACCCGTGTCCAGTGTGACTTGTATAAGAGCAAGGGTCTTCCTATGGTTGTTCCAATCCGTTCCAACTTCATGATTGACCCAATCCTTCTCGGCTTCATGGACATCCTTTATCAACCAGTTAAGTGCTTCCTTAAGTCGTTTTGCTCGATTTCTTATAATCGGTCCAGGCGGCACTTCAAGAGGATCCACATTTCTTCTTCCGGCTTGGCTCTCATCCCGGATCTCATCATTCCCCTCCTCTTGAAAAGGATTTGTCCTCAAATCATTTCCTACATCAAATGGACTCAGATCAGTAACATTAAACGTGACACTTACTGGATACTTACCTGGTAAATCTTTCTTGTATGCTATATCATGGATGTATTCAAGAATTTGAATTAGTCCATCGCCTCTAGGAAGTAATTTAGATCTACGTTGTACGGGAATCTGCTCTTTGCGCATGTGAACCCAAATCCAATCTCCAGGTTCAAAAACAGCTTATTGACAACCCTTGTTGGCTTGTTTCACATACCGCTCCGCTCTTCGCTCAATATTTAGCCTTCTCAAGAAATCTGCCTTAGAATCAGCTTCAAAACTCACAAACTTGTTAGGTTGCAATGGCAAGATATAATTAGGATCCAGTGGGTTAAAACCACACACAATCTCAAATGGTGAACAATGAATAATGCTATTTAAAGCCCTATTACATGCAAACTCCACAAATGGTAGGCAATCCTTCCAAGTCCTATTGTTCTTCTCTATGATTGCCCCTAACAATTGAATTAAAGTACTGTTAACCACAACAATTTGCCCATCAGTTTGTGGGTGACAGATAGTCGAAAACATTAGTTTAGTTCCCCACTTTTCCCACAATACTCTCCAACAATGACTCGAAATCTTTACATCTCGATCACTAACAATGCTACTAAGTATACCATGCAGACGCACTACCTTTCTAAAGAACAATTCAACAATGTATATAGTATCATCAGTTTTATGACTAGGAATGAAATGAACTATTTTAAAAATCCTATCCACAATCACAAAATTAGAATCTCGACCATGCTTAGGCCTAGATAATCCTAACACAAAATCTATGGAAATATCTATCCAAGGCTCATGAGGAATGACACTATACTCATATAACCAATCTAAGAAGTCATCTAAACACGGAATGAGATGACGATACTTTACCTTAGGGTTGTTGATGGCGCGGCAGTCAACACGCATCCTCCATGTCCCATCCTTCTTAGGCACTACACATGGACTCATGCCTTCTCTCACGTATCCCTTCTCTAGTAATTCATCAAACGGCCTTTGGAGTTCCTTCGGAAAGACATTTTCAAAGTCCTGCACAAGAGACACAACCACACTAAGCAAAGCATTAGATAATTCGTTAGTAATCAAACATGTTTCCTTACAACCCAGAAACAACATAGGTTGCCTCATTACTAACGCTCTCCTTACTACACTCGCTCTTGCCACATAATTCTCCTTTTGCAAGGCTGCCCTCTCCTTTTCACTCACCACCAAAGTTGATCCCCCTTCAACTTGGCCTCTCACATTCTTTCCAGCCTTCCTCTCTTTTTCCTTTTGATCTTGACTTTTATATTCCTTTTTCTTCTCATTGTCTTTTGCTCTCTCACTCTCACTCTGCTTTTCACTCACCTTGTGTTTTGCAAATGACTGTTGTAGCTGCAATTGGTCCTCATACACTTGTTTAGGTGTTAAAGGTTTAAGGTTAAAAGTTTTTCCTTGGTGAACAAGCGTATACTTGTTAGAAAAGCCATCATGAACAACCTTCCTATCAAATTGCCATGGCCTCCCCAACAACACATGACATGCTTGCATTGGCACTACATCGCATAACACCTCATCCTCATACCTACCAATGCGAAAACCAATCAAGGCTTGCTTACTCACCTTAGTCTCACCACTATCATTCAACCACTGCAATTTATATGGACTAGGGTGTCTAACAGTTTTGAGCCCCAACCTCTCAACAATAAAATTGCTCACTACATTGATGCAACTTCCCCCATCAATAATCAAACTACAAATGTGATCTCCTAGATAACATCTAGTATGAAATATATCCTCTCTTTGCACAACCTCTTCTTCCTTCACCTGCACATTCAGCGCTCGCTTCACTACTGCCACTAGCCTTCCCATTGCAGGCTCCTCATCATCACTAACATCCTCTAATGGTGGCATATCATCTTCTTCACTATCCCCCTCAGTCTCATACTCACCATCATCACGCAAAATCATCACACGCCTATTTGGACATTGACTAGCAATATGGCCTCTACCTTGACATTTAAAGCATCTAATGTCACGATTTCTAGAAGTAGAAGATTCAGGGTTACCTTGATTACCAGGAGTAGAACCCGCTTACCTCAGCTCCCCTTTTGGTTTGGTGGGTAAAGGCTTTTCTTCCTTCTTCCATTGATTAGTCTTCCAAGTGGATGAACCATTACCCTGTTGCAACCGTGCATTGCTACTACCTCTCCTCTTATGCTGGTTCTCAACCTTTATAGCCATGTGGACCATATCCTCCAACTCTACATAATGCTGCAATTCAACAAGATTTTGGATTTCTCTATTCAACCCAGCAAGAAATCTAGCCATTGTAGCCTCTCTATCCTCTTCTACATTCGCCCTAATCATAGTGACTTCCATCTCCTTGAGATACTCATCTACACTTTGGCTTCCCTGCCTCAGAGTTTACAACTTGTTATGCAATTCACGATAGTAATACGCAGGTACAAACCGCTTTCTCATCACTCTTTTCATCTCTTCCCAAGACTCAATAGGTGGCTCGCCACTCCTTCTTCTATTCAACATTAATTGATCCCACCACACTATAGCATAATCTGAAAATTCAATGGCAGCAAGTTTCACCTTCTTTCTCCCACTATAGTTGTGACAATCAAACACCATCTCCACCTTTTTCTCCCATTCTAAATACGCCTCGGGATCATTCTTCCCTTGGAAAGGAGGAATCTTCATCTTTATGCTACTCAATTGATCATCCTCTCTATTCCTATCTCCTCTATCTTCCCAATCTCTAGTTCCTCTATTCCGACCACTATATCCTCTATAACTCCCGACAGAAGGCTCATCAAAGTCATCATCCGATATCTCATCTCCACCCCTCGGTACTCTCCTAAAACGACTCTCCCCCTTACGCCCTTGGAATACATTTGTGGATTGCTCTAGTCTTTGCTCTACCGTTTCATGAATTTGTTCCATTCCCTCTTGGAAAATCCTCTTCATTTCTCCCCTCAATGCCTCAATTACTAACCTAGCATCAAACCTTCCCCTCTCACCTTCAAGAGAATGTTGTCTCGACATAGTTCCTATAGAAAGGATTAGTACTAACACAAATATATATAAAATTAAACCTCACAATACACTCCCTTACGTGTTTCGCTCAAATGATGGTATCACACAATCACTCGTGTATTCTCACAAATAATGATGATATCAATTCACCAATTTCCTCTTCTCAATTCTCTTGGAACTAACCCAAACTACACCAATTTCCTTCCGTAGAATTCTAAACCAACTCTAGGGTTCGTAAAATTTTCCTCTATTTTTCTATCCGATTTTTTTTTTTGTCTCTGTTTTTGGCTTTTGATCACGTTTCTCTTTTCTTTTCTTTTCCCTTCTTTTTTTTTTTGGTCGTGATTTTTACTCTTTTTTTTTTTTTTTTTACAATCGACTAGTAAATACTACACTATCAAAAGACAATTAATATTGCGGAATTGAACACGATAATTGATATGAACGATTGGAGTTAGGGTTTTTGATATTACCTTCCTCAACCGAACTTGATGTTTTGACAAACCTAAGCTCTGATACCAAACTGATACGAACCACGCCAACCCGTGACGAAACCCAATACCAATACATTCGGAAATTCGTTGCCTAAGACGCCCAAACACCTAAAGTGAAAAACCGCGACCCGTTGTCTATAAGCGAGACAAGATCCTTGGTATAAAAGTGAAGACGCCACAATCGGGATGGAAGACCGATTGATAAGTCGGGATGAACGCCACGGAAATCAATCCGATAAGTTCGATTTAGTTCTTGAAGAACCAAGAAAGGTGCCTCTCAAAAGTGTTTAATGTTCAATGATGTCTAATCTAAGTTGTTCTAAACCCTAGGAGCTTTTATACTAAGGTTACAATTCGTGTAAAAACATGTCCAAAACGACGTAGTTTAGTTAAGTGACATAAAAACGCGAAACAGAACAAGCTGGCCGACAGGGGATACACGGCCTGTGTACACGCCTGTGTACTTTGGCCGTGTACTTCTCTGTGCAACTTCTAGCAACATACACGCCCGTGTACTTTGACCGTGTATCTTTCTGTGCAACTTCTGGCAACATACACGCCCGTGTACTTTAGCAGTGTATCTTTCTATGGATTTGCTTGACTCCATACACGGTCGTGCCTTTTAACCGTGTATCTAACCGTGTATGATTCTAGGCAATCTTGAGAGTCCTACACGGCCGTGCCTTGAAAGTACACGCCCTCTTCAACCCGTGTCCAGTGTGACTTGTATAAGAGCAAGGGTCTTCCCATGGTTGTTCCAATCCGTTCCAGCTTCATGATTGACCCAATCCTTCTCGGCTTCATGGACATCCTTTATCAACCCGTTAAGTGCTTCCTTAAGTCGTTTTGCTCGATTTCTTATGATCGGTCCAGGCGGCACTTCAAGAGGATCCACATTTCTTCTTCCGGCTTGGCTCTCATCCCAAATCTCATCAAATAATATCGCGGAATATGAAGCATGCATTCTTGGCCTCAAAATGGCCTGCCAAATGGAAATCCGCAAATTAGAAGTACACGGAGATTCATTGCTCATCATACTACAGACAAGAGGGGAATACAAGACTAAAGACCCTAAACTGGTACCATATCATCAACACTTAACAGAGCTAATCGAAGGATTCAAGGCAATCTCTTTCACATACATCCCGAGAACTCAGAATCAATTTGTAGATGCACTAGCCACACTAGCATCTATGATCCAGATAACAGACCATTGAAAAAATACAAGATGACAAGCCCTGGTATCACGACATCAAGACCTTCCTCCAAGAAAGTAAATACCCTGAAATGGCTAGCAAAAATGACTAAAGAACACTCAGAAGGTTAGCAAGCCATTTCCTGTTAAGTGGGTCTATACTCTACAAAAGATCATCTGATACCACCTTATTAAGATGTGTGGACAAAAATGAAGCCTGTGAACTGATGAAAGAGGTACATGAAGGAGCATGTGGACCTCATATGAATGGCTACATGTTAGCCCGAAAAATCATGAGGTTAGGATACTATTGGTTAACCATGGAATCGGATTACATAAAATATGTCAAGCACTGTCATTTGTGCCAAGTATACGCAAACCGGATAAATGCTCCGCCTAATGAGTTGCACTTATTGTCAGCACCATGGCTTTTTCCATGTGGGGAATAGACATAATAGGCCCTATCACTCCGACAGCATCCAATGGCCACAGGTTTATACTGGTAGCGATTGATTACTTCACCAAATGGGTAGAAGCTTCGTCATATGCCAATGTCACCAAAGGGGTAATAGTCCGCTTCTTGAAAAGGGACATAATAGCCCGATATGGAGTTCCTGAGTCCATCATCACCGACAACGGTACCAATCTTAATAACAAATCGATGATAGGTTTATGTCAACAATTCTGCATAAACCATAGAAATTCAACTCCTTACCGACCTCAGATGAATGAGGCAGTAGAAGCAGCTAACAAGAATATCAAGAAGATTATCGAGAAAATGACAACCACTTACAAAGATTGGCACGAAATGTTACCGTTTGCTCTCATGGATTATAGGACTTCAATAAGAACATCTACTGGAGCTACCCCATATTCATTAGTATATGGTACTAAAGCAATGCTACCAGTTGAAGTCGAAATACCATCATTCAGAATCTTGTCAGAAACTCAGCTAACCGAATCAGATTGGGTAAAGAAGAGGCTTGATCAGTTGAATCTGATTGATGAAAAAAGACTTACCGCACTATGTCATGGCCAGTGTTATCAACAAAGGATGGCCCAAGCATTTAACAAGAAAATGAGGCTCCGATACTTCAAAGAAGGGGATCTGGTGTTAAGGAAGGTTCTCCCGAATGCCCAAGACTCCAGAGGAAAATTCACCCCAAACTATGAAGGCCCCTATGTGGTGAAAAAGGTTCTGTCAGGAGGCGCTTTGATACTGACTCAAATGGATGGTCCAGAATTGAGAGACTCCATTAACATAGATGCTGTAAAGATGTATTATCCTTAGGCAAGGGAATTGAAATTTTGCCAATGTTTATGAAAGCCAATGTTCGATACAAATTTCGTTGAGTCGAGTTTTTATTTTTTACAAGCAAAGTTAATATCTCTGAATGGTCAATAATCCAAATCAATTCGCACCACAACAAATACTCCTAAACACATTACCCACCACTTCGCCAATGAAAGATAAAAACTAAAATGATAATGAATCTCAATATATTTGGTAGTATAATTCTATCTATTTTTTAGCATTAGAACCTAGTGCATTAGTAGGATAACACTACCGTCAAAAGAGCTGTGTGCATAAAGAAAGGAAGCACATCAAGATTTTCAACCCCGTGTCAAGATAAGAAGAAGTGAAGCAGAAGCAAACCAGCACGAAGGTTCGGTTGTTTGGTTGCTATCCACGATAAACTGGCAAGCGTATTAAAATAAATAACTATCATCATATCATGAAAGGCATCACATCATTTAGCTCAGTCAGTAGAAAGCATATTCAGAAGCATAAGATGAGTCAGCCCATAGTGGGGCACTTGTCTAAACATTCCCTTTAATAGGGTAGTCAGCCCAAAAAGGGGCACTTCCCTAGATCTCTTCTAAGGTCAGCCTATAAAGGCACCTTTCTAGATATCATTTCTATCATAGGTTAGTCAGCCCAAGAGGGGCACTTTCCTAAATATCTGATCTCAAGGTCAACCCATAGGGGGCACTTTTTGAGTAGTCAGCCCAAAAGGGGCACTTTCCTAAATATCTGATCTCAAGGTCAGCCCATAAGGGGCACTTTTTGAGACATTCTATCATAGGTTAGTCAGCCCAAGAGGGGCACTTTCCTAAATATTTGATCTCAAGGTCAGCCCATAGGGGGCACTTTTTGAGACATTCTATCATAGGTTAGTCAGCTCAAGAGGGGCACTTTCCTAAATATCTGATCTCAAGGTCAGCCCATAAGGGGCACTTTTTGAGACATTCTATCATAGCTTAGTCAGCCCAAGAGGGGCACTTTCCTAAATATTTGATCTCAAGGTCAGCCCATAGGGGGCACTTTTTGAGACATTCTATCATAGGTTAGTCAGCCCAAGAGGGGCACTTTCCTAAATATTTGATCTCAAGGTTAGCCTATAAGGGGCACTTTTTGAGACATTCTATCATAGGTTAGTCAGCCCAAAAGGGGCACTTTCCTAGACCCCCTCGATTAGTTAGCTCAAAGGAGCACTTTTCGAACTTATCGATTAGTTAGCTTAAAGGAGCACTTTTCGAATCTATCAAGTAATCAGCTCATAGGAGCACTTTTTCAAACTTTTGATGACTGATTAGTCAACTCATAGGAGCACTTTTCGGAAATATTTTTCCAAACAGTCGCTAGTCTAACCAGACGCTTCTGTTGACAGGTAACCAGCTCATAAGGGCGCTTCCTAAGATAATCTTCTTTTCAAGGTTGCTAGTCTAATAAGACGCTTCCTATCATCATTTCTTCTACACTCCTAAACAATGCTTGAGATGTTTCCTATCGCCAATTAGTCAGCCCATAAAGCACTTTTTGGGGAGAGAACATTACTCTAAATTGTTATGACCATTTTAAATCATGGGATTATTGGCTCTTGGAGCATTTTCCTGCCAAAAACCAAATTCCAGATAACCAACCAAACCAAGGCGTTATCTATTTAACCAAGAGGCCAAAAATGGCGTCTTTCTTGTCTTTGTAGTTAAGTTTTTCAAACTTTACTACAAAGAGAGGCAGCTGTAAACACCCCATTTTTGCCCTAAGAATTAATAATAATCATTTTCCAATTTTTACCAATTTTTCTCTAATTTGGCGAAAATAGGAAAAAAATTCAAAAAAATAAATAAATAGGAAAATACATCAATTTTGAGAAATAATTTCAGAAATAGCAATAATAAGGATTAAATAATTTTTACAAATTTTTGAAATTCCAAAAAATACAAAAAAAATGGAAAAATTGCATCGCATATATACAATTTGCGATGTAAATAAAATCGGGAAATTGGGCCAGCTCAGCTGGCTCGTGTGCACGCCTGGGAACGTGTGGAAGCCAAAGGTCATGAGTTCGAATCCCCCCCTGCGTGTGCTCGGCAAAATTTTTCTCTTCTTTTCCCTGGAGCTGCCACGTGGCAGCATGCGATTGGCCGAGAGGAAACACGTACCTCGCACGTGGTCGTCTTCTTCCTCGAGCCCAACCGGAGAAAAATCCGGCAAAAGTCCGACGAGGCCAAAATTGCTGGATTTCTTCAAATCTTTTTTGATTTCAATCAATCTAAAACCGAATTATCCAGATAAATCACAACGAATCGGCATCAAATAGGCTGGATAAACTCAAATCCGAAAAAAAAACGAAAAAATTCGGATTTATCCAAATTGAGGATTTAAGCTTATCCAAGGGAGTCTTCCGACTTCTATAAATAGAGGGCAAAGGCAGGAAGCAAACACAGATCAAAAGCGAGAGAAAGTGAGAGAAAATAGTGAATCAGAGAGCACCGGAGGAAATCGAAGCCGCGACCGCTGATCAGGAGCTAAGTAACCACCAGGAGGCGTTTCTGGAGCGAACCACCGCCACCATTGGATTCCTCACCCTCGATAACCTAGGATTCGACACCTCACCCGCTGCAAAAGGCCGCCGGAACGTCGTCAACGAGCACTCCCCGCCGCCGTGTTTGACCGATCCGACCCGACCCAATCCGACCCTATCCGACCCGACCCGCGCACCGACCTGGATCCAGGTAAGTCGGATTTTCCGATTTATTTTTATTTTTACTTAGTTTATTTATTTTATATTCCGAATTGATTATTTAATTTGCCATTTATTTATTAATTTGTTATTTGGTTATTTATTTATTTATGTTTCATTTACATTTCAACAAATAGAAATGTTAGAAATTAGATTCTTTTAAGATCTAAAAATGTAATAAAATAAAATAAAAAATAAAAAAATTATTAAATAATATAAAAATATAAAAATATAGAAAAACAAATAAAAATATTAGAAAAATAATAATAAAACTTTAAATTGTAAAATAGGAAAGATAAGAACCTAGGATGAAAATTTTTAAAATTATGAAAAAAAATTAATAAAATAATTATTAAAATAATAAAAAATTATAAAAATCATGAAAACTCATAAAAAATCATAAAAATTACAAAAATAATAAAAATTAATAAAAAAATTAATAAAAATTATAAAAATAGAAAAAAAAGAGTTTTATCGCTTAGAAAAATCATTTTCTCAAATAAATCCAAAATTGATGTTTTCCTTTAGAATTATTTGCAAAAGTCAAATTAAAGCTTAGGCTTAGATTTTTTTAGAAAAATCCAAAAAAAAAGGTAAAAACATAAATCAAAAGAGATTTCAAAAAATTAAAATCCACAAACCCACTAAATATTTTCAGGAAAAGCGAACTACGGCTTGTTTGATCCTGAATAGCAGGTACGTAGGCACCCATTTGGGTCAACCCATAAAATGAAATAAAAAAATCATTTTTTCAAGAACATAATAAAAAGCAATAGAAACAAAATAAAAGACATTTCTAGATGGAGATAATTTTAGGAGATTAGGTGGTAGCCGTAAGGTTTTAATAGGTTAGCCTCCGAACTTAGAAACTCTGGTTTTCCTTTTCCTCTTTTCACCAAAAACGAGAAGAGGAAATCACGACGACTAGTGGTCCAAATTAAGACTAATCCGCTCCTTTAGTCTTAATTCAATCTTTCCCATAACAGTTGGGTGGCGACTCCAAAATTAATCGAAGTTCCTAACTCAAGTCAAGGATCTATATTAGATGAGCATAGGGTCTAGTCTAGATCGGATTAAGAATGGGAAAATTCAAAAATTAGACTCGACAGCTACTAATTGTTCCAAAATCCATCCTAAATCCTATAAGATTTTTTACTTGTTACCCATGTCCCGCCCACTAGACTTATGGGGTACTCGTAACCTACCTGCTACCTACTCGTAAGATTAACAACATTTTTCTTGAATATTTAGAATGCATACTTGAATGAATCTAATTAAGTAAAAGAGATTTCTAACTACTAAAACATTGCTCAATAAAGTCAAATACTTCCAATTGCATACTTCTACTTCAAGTTTATAACAAAATAAATTATATTTATTAGCAAATATGACAACATCATTCTTAAATTTAAATATAAAAAATAAAAGCAAAAATATTAAATAATGTACTATGTAACATTTATAAGAATATAAATAACTAAAAACTAAAAAGTATATTTATAAATTTAGATTAAAATAATAAATAATAATCTTAACAAGTTTAGGTTGCCTATATAGGGTTTTGACTATGTCCCGCAATTCGACCTATTTACTTTGGTGTATCTTGGTTAATTAAAACATTTAGGCCTATTTACTTTAATTGTGTATAACCACATGGACCTCCCATGGGAAAAAGCTATTCGGTTAGTCCGTAGGCTTATATAGATGGGTTGGATTGGGATTGAGCTAGTCTTGGCCCAATTTATTTAAATCATCAAATTTCTAATTCAAATTTATTATTTTGGAGACCCATAACTTTAAAAAGTTATAACTTACTCATTTTATACACAAATTGAGTCAAATTAAAGCCATTTTACTTATAAGCTCTTCCTTTATCTACTTTATCCTAAAAAGCCTTATTTTATTCATTTTAGGCCTCCAAAATTTCTAAACCAACCCAAGTTACGAATTTTCACTTTGAAAGATTATATTTCACTCATTTTAAGTCCAATTCACTCTAAACCAAAGGACACATGTTCCTAGTTACTTCTAGTTTCTAAAACATCATTTAAGCCCATAATCCAAGAAAATTAGGTACCTTAAACATTCAATCAGCCCCAAAATGTCCAAACCAGGGGTTTATGTTCAATATTCAATTAATTCATTTCCAATTTAGCTTTTAGGCCTCCTTTGACATCCAAATAACATCCAATCATTTATAACACATAGAGCTTTTAATTAACTCAAATTTATCAAATTAAGCACAATCATGCTCAAAGAAATGACATCACATCCTTTGCATCAAATTCATCATTGTTTCATTCCTACTTTAATCTTAACTTATTAAACTTTGTATAATCCTTAAGCTATTAATTGAACTTCATATCCCACTTCAAAGAACACATCAACATGCTAGAAATTTTAGGTTAGAGCCTATGGTAGATTGTTTTCACATCAATTTACCAACTTACTTTATACTTAGTATGCTAATCATCATAAATTTACTAAATAGCATTGGTAACACTACTAAACCCACAAATCATCATGCAAATCAACAAATCATCATGCAAATCACCATTTAACACCCAAATCAAAAATTTGTTTCAAGAATCACATACTTAAGAACATTAATAGTGCTAACAACAATGGGTATGATTTCAATCACACAATTTCCTCCTTAAATTTAACTTCTAACTTTTCATTTTTATCTCAACCTTAGATTAACACTCCTAATACTTTCTCAAAGAACCACAACCAAAATTTAAGCTCCATACACTCAAGAAAGGTGTCAACATGGATAAATATTCAAGCTTTAAGCATTTCAAAAACTCCAATTTGCTCAAAATCACTACAATACATTATCAAACATCACTAGGAAGAGTATTAAACACCTACCTCTTTAAAGAACACTCCTAGTATTACAATCTACCCTTGACTGCCACTCCTCTAGCCCAAATAAGGCACTTAGCTTTGGTTAACCTCTTGCATCAAAACAAACCATTTAATTTCAAATCTTGAGTTTAGTATGCTTAAACCAACTTAAGTTTCATTAAACAACCACTTACCTTAAGAATTTCTTTTCCAGGATTGATATCCCCCTTCTTAAGCCTCTAGCTTTGATTTAAACCTAAGAAAATTAAGGTAAAACACTAGATTAGTCATGAGATTAAAAGATGATTAAGGCTTAAACTAAGTTAGGGTTTTTGGAAGTTTCTTGAGGTTTTACCTTTGTGAAAATTTAAAAATGAATGGGGAAGGAGGTTGCTGGTTCTCCACAACAGAAAGGGGGGTTTTTTATGTCACTCTAAAACCTTAAGGGTTTAAGGGTGCAAGGGAGGATCATTTAAGGTGGTGTGAACTTCTCATGTAATGCCAAGTGTCCTACTTTTGGCGCTTATGGAGTTTTCTCTTCTTTTTATTCCCAACTTGTTTTGGATGCAAATTTCTCCACCTTATTACTTTAAATTAATATGCTCACATCAAAATTTAGTCATTTCTTAGTAAAATCAAGTTTAGGGACATTTGGTCATTTTGCAAAATTTATCCGTAAACCTTAATTTTTATTTTTCAATTAACTCCAAATAATTTGTAAATGGTTTTATTTACCTAATTAAGATGTTGGAATTTTATTTAAGGTTAGGGGAACTCTCTTGCAAAAGACCAATGATGTCTAAGAGAGAAAATCCTCACTTCTCTCTAGACACCCATCCCCCTTTTTTCTTGTTCTACACCCCCCCCCCCCCCCCCCCAAAAAAAAAAAGACCACTTCTTTTAGGTGTTCACCCATCTTTGTCATCTCCTTTTCTCATATCTTAGTTGTTCCCCCTTTGTCTACATTCCCATCTATGTTCTCTCCCTCCCTGTTCTTAGGTTGTTATCTTTTTTAATATCCTGTTTTTGTTAAGTTTTTTTAGTAAAGCCTATTCAAGCTTGGTTCTTAAAGAATTCAAGGGTTGTTCAACTAGTCCATGGCTTATAGATCTATCAACCTACCTTTTTCTTTATTGCTACATTGATTGTTGGTCATCTTACTAAAGATGAAGACCCTAATAAGGCGTGGAAAGAAGATCTTTTCATGAGGTTGCTATGCGAGCATTATAGCAAGTGCCACTATTTCCTATCGCTAGGGTAGGAATAAATTTTGATTGTTAAGTAGCAAGGTGGTGGCGAACACAAAGGTAGTGTCCTCTTAATTGAAAGCCATTTAAACGAAATTAAAAAAGTTGTAAATGAGATTGAGAGTCATGTAAAAGAGGCTTCACCAAATCAAGGACCTCTAAAATCGCTTACTACTTTTGTAGAAGTGGTTTTGGGTTCAAAGCTCTCACCTGAAGATTCTACTTCTCCTCTAAAGGTGAATGTGGCATTAAAATATTTTCCACCTATGAGAGCTTGTGGTAAAGTGTAAGTTAGGCCACCACAATTAGCCTCTGATGTTGGGAATGCATCTGGAAGAACACCTTGGTAAGGTATTTCCTAGGACAATCACCCCCTTTTTAGGTGGTCTAGAAATTGTGAAGGCAATTTAAGGTAATGGGGGTTTAATTAAAGTACAAATTAATGAATGTGGATATTTCTTTCTTAAATTTGTAGATAAAGGATCTTTAATAAAGGTCCTCTAGCAGTCATGGCTTTTGCAAATAGGTTATTAGTATTAGAAAGATGGAAGATGGGTATGTCGTTATCACGCATACACCCAAGAAAAATGTTAGTTAGGGTAAGACTTTAGGGAGTCCCAATGGAATTCCTTCACAATGGCATTGGATATGCTATCGATGCCTTGGGAAAGCCACTACAAGTGGACATTATCACTATTATGAACACTAGAGTTAAATTTATTTGGGCATAAATTGAAATGGAAGTTGATGGTGAATTCCTCCAAGAGTTTGAAATGAAGTGTGAAGATGCTCAATCCATCATGGATGTCGAGTACCACATTCTTCCTCCTAAATGCTCTTTCTATCGTGTGTTTATTCATAGCAATTCAAAATGTGTAAACCGCGAGGAAAGAGAGAAGGCAAAGATAAGGGGCGAAGATCAAAATGAGGCTAAAGTGAAATGAACTTCTTCTCTTATGGGTGGAATTATGATAAAGGATGGGGGTGAAGGAGGGGAATATGGCCCTAGCACCAATTACCTCAGGAAAAAGAAAATCAATGGTTGAGAAAGTGATTGTTACATCAAGCAATTCAGACTCTTTCTTACTGCTAAGAGTAGATGATGAAACATCAGCTTGCCTTATGACTATGGAAAATGAGAACTCTTCTAGTGGCCATCAAGGAAATGATGAGGATTCTAGTATAATTGGAGATGTCTTGGATTACATGACTAGAAGGTCTTTTGACCTTTCTTGCTTTATTTCAACAGTAGATGAGACCTAGTTAAACTCCTCTTCATCAACTATTGAGGCAAAGACATTATTCAAGCGAAACCTGATAACTCTAAGAAGAAGAAAAAATGTTGAGAAAAAAAAAAAAGAGCTAGGAAAAAAAAAAGGAAAGGGAGCAGAATGAGAGGTGCTCTCATGCTCCCTCTTGTTGAGTTTTCTAGGAGTGGTCTTTCCCCTTTTTTCATTTGGTTTGTTATGACGATAGCAACTTAGAGTATTAGAGGGTTCAATGACTTGAATAAATGTGTACAGGTTCTCACATTTTGTAGAGAATACAAGGTTTTCCTTTTAAGGATAATAAAGACCAAGGTGAAGCCTTTAAATGTATAGAGAATTTTGAATAGAATTCATTTGGATTGGAGATAGGAAACTCTCCATAGTGGGCATATTTAGGTTAGTTAAGATCAAAGTGTGTGGAATGTACAAATCCTAGATGTAGCAAACCAATTGGTTCACTGTTATTGTAGTCTATTAACAATAACTTATCTTGTTTTATCACTTTTTTCTATGGAACTAATAGGGAGGCCATAAGGAAGAATCTTTGGAGTGGCATGTTGCAACATAAAGCTAACATTTTTGAACCTCGGCTGGTCCTTGGTGACTTCAACGAATGTCATTCCATTAAAGATAAGTGTGGAGGAAATACCGTGATTACCAATAGAATGGAAGATTTCAATGCTTTTTGTGTTGATTTGAAATTGAAGAGTTATGTAGATCAAAGGTCTACTTCACTTGGACAAATAGCTGCAAATCTAATCCTATTCTCAAATGTTTGGACAGAGCTCTAGTGAATGAATTTTAGCTTTAGTGCTTCCCTAACTCATAAGTCAATGTGGTTAACCAAGCCTCTCAAATCACTGCCCTTTAGTCATTGATCTACAGCTTCAAATCACACCTTTGAAAATTCTTCAACTATTGGCTTAGCTACCTAAACTAGAAAAAACTACAGTTCAAGAGGTCTAGAATAGGCAAGTGATTTGAACACATATGTATAGAGTGGTAACTAAACTAAATATATTGAAAAAGGTGCTAAGGGATTTAAATGGCCAGTATTGTTCAAATATATAGCAATGTGCTATAAATGCGAAGTCTAAACTCTTAGAAATTCAAGGACTTCTATATCTTTAAGGTAGCCAAAGAATCCTTCTCATGCTTGAAAGCTAGGGTCAAGTGGCTAAAGTTAGGGGACTGTAACTCTAAATTCTTCTTCCATGCACTAAAGGCAAAGTTTCACAAGGATGTGATACATTCTTTGGATGATGGGACTAGTAAGCACCTCTCCTCCCTTAAGGATATTAAGTTGCATGCTGTTAAATACTTTGAAAACCTTCTTAAGGAGCAACATGGGCCATGCTAGCTTCATCATCGGTTGGAAGGTTTAGTGGCTAAAAGAGTGAAGAGAGAAAATTGGGAGGTGCTTATGAAACCAGTAACAAATGCTAAAATAAAAGCTACTTTTGATTTAATGGCACAGGGTAAGGCACCAAGCCCAAATGTTTGTAATGTTAATTTCTTTTTAAAGCTCCTAGGACATAGTGGGAGGGGAAGTTTGTTTAGCTATCAAGGATTTCTTTTCAACTAGCACATATTAAAATCTATAAATTCAATGGCTATCACCTTGGTTCCAAAGGTTGAGAACGCCAACTCTCTTTTAGACTTTCAACTTATGTCATGTTGCAATACCATTTAAAAATGCATATCTAAGATACTTGTTGAGCATCTCAAGTTCATATCGCCTTATCTTATTGGAAGGGAGTAAATAGCTTTTATCAAAGGTAAGAGGATTGTAGATAATATTTTTGTGGCCTAAGACCTATTGTATGGGTACCATAAAGGAAACTTAGGGGGCTAGATGTGCAATAAAGATTGATATCATGAATGCCTATGATCATGTACAATGGTGCCTCCTTGAACAACTTTTAAGGACCATGGAGTTTCCACCCCAATTTATTGAGTAAATAATGAAATTTGTGATGACACCCAAATTTTCCATAAATCTTAATGGGGAATCGGTAGGTTTTTTCTCAAGTTCTCAAGGCTTAAGATAAGGAGACCCTATCTTTCCTTACCTCTTTGTACTGGTGATGGAGTTGTTTTCATGTATAATGAGACAAGTAGCAAGGAAAGACGGTTTCTCTTACCACTAGAGGTGTTGAAAAGAGCGCCTCAACCACCTTGTTTTGTGGATGATGTTATGCCCTTTGCAAAAGATGATACAAGACCAGCTACTTTGCTTAAGGACGGACTAGAAGAGTTTTACCAACTAACAATCCTAAAAGCAAGTGCAGAAAAGAATAGACTCTTCTTAAGTGGAGTTGCAAATGAGGTGAAGGAAGAGAGAGCCAAAATTTTATACTTTGCCCCAAGTGAACTCCCCATCAAATATCTTGGAGTGCCCCTATCTTCATCAAAGCCAAACAAGTCAACTTGCCATTTCCTCATTGATAGATTTAGTAAGAGTATCAATAGCTAGATTTTTAAAGCCCTTTCTTATGCAAGCTAAATCGAACTGGTGAAAAGTATTTTATTCTCTATTTAAGTGTATTGGTACTCGATGTTTATCTTACGTAAGAGTATATTGAAGACATTAACTATGAAGATGAGGAGATTCCTTTAGAATGGAAATGATAAGACAAAAGCCAAGGGAAAAGTATTTTATTCTCTATTTAAGTGTATTGGTACTCGATGTTTATCTTACGTAAGAGTATATTGAAGACATTAACTATGAAGATGAGGAGATTCCTTTAGAATGGAAATGATAAGGCAAAAGCCAAGGCCAAAGTAGATTGGAAAACTATTTGTAAGTTGAAGAAGGAAGGTAGCTTAGGTATCACTGACCTTGTTGCTTAGAATAAAGCAACTCAACTAAAGCATATATGGTATTTTATGCAAATGTAAATAACAGTCTTTAGCCTAATTGGGTTCAATCAGAGCTTATTGGAAGAAAGAATATTCAGTCCATGAAGTGCCTATCAAATGTGTCTTGGACATGGAAAAAAAATTTACAATTGAGACCCCTAACTCAAAACATGTTTAAATGGGAGGTGGCGAACAACAATACAATTTCTCTTTGGTATGATGAATGACATCCCAAAGGAGCTTTATTCTCCTAGGTAAATGGAAGAGAAAAGAAGCAAGACTCAATTGCATTATTAATGGAGATTGCTAGGATTGGCCTCAAGGGGATTATGGAACCAAATTAGGGAGAAACTTTGCGCTTATTTTATACCAAAGCTAAATTGTGAAGACACCATGGTGTGGAAGAATAGAAACTCAAGAAAATTTTCAATTAAGAATGCTTATGACACTACAACCAGAAGGTTTATTGGTTAGTTGGCATGGGTTTGTGTGGTACGAAAAGATGCCTCCAAGGGCCTCATTTTTTCTATGGCTGGTTGCAGAGTAGAAACTGTCTACTCTTGACAAGCTAGCACAATGAAGGTGACAACGCAAAATAGATTTTTTTTGTGCAATAGGGAAGAGAAAACACATTGTCATCTTTTCCTGACGTGCTCCTTTGTACAGAATATTTAGAGAAGTCTAGAAAGAAAAGTGCTTACTAATGGGTGGAAGCTGTTTAAAGCAAGCGATATTCCTAACCTTGCAAATACTGTGGGACCTTGAACATCACCTTCATGGAGAATTTAGACTAGTCTATTGATATATTATATATGGAGAGAAAGAAACGAGAAGAGATTAAATCTTAGCACTTGTTTGGATGTAGATGTTAGTCGCATTATTTTGTTTTTTTTTTTTTTTTTTTGGTTGCTTTGGATAGTACTTTGTGAGCTTTAGTGCCATGGTCTCAAGCATTACACCCACTTTTTTTTTTTTCTTGTCTGGTGTCATGTTCAAGATTTTAGGTTTCTTGAGAATCTCTAACCTATTATATTTTATATAATGAAATACAAAATCTGATTTTTCATTAAAAAAAAAATATTAAAGGTTGTTGAGTTATTTTAAAGTGATTTTCATAAAACCGAATTTAAGGATAAAAAGATCATTTTTTTTTAATTTTGATTCTAAATATTGTCAATAATTTCTTAATTAACTTAAAATGTTTCCTTTTTATTCCATTGATCCTATTTATTGATCTGAAGGCTAAGCATACCCTTCCCAACAAGAAGAAACTTTCCATGGAACCAAGGAACACGTAGAATCAGCCATCCTCAGTTCTGAGTAAGTACTCCAATTTTTAGGAAAAGCATGTTAATTGTGAGCACGAGTACAATCCAGATCTTGGTGGTGAGAAAATAGTGCATGTGCTTCGTACCAATCTGATTGATGATCAAACTGGAAAAGAGAGACTAGACATGGTGTTTAATGAATCCAACATCGATTCTCATTTATATTCCTATTTGTACAGATGAAACCTAATATCTCTGTTATGATCTTGTTATCCCACCTAACATCACCAACATTAGCATACCTTCACCACACGATATCACTATGTAATTACCACCACCACCTGAACCCACCAAATCCACCACTTGTAGAGAGGTACAGTAGAAATAGAGAGAGTAGAAAAAATAGAAGAGAGAGAGGGGTAGAATAAGAAAAGAGAAAGTGTCAAGATATTTTGATTTTTTTTTTATTTATAACTTATTCATTATCTAATTATATAAATTAAATAATATAATAATAATTTCATTAAATCTAACTAAATAATATAATAATAATAATATATCTGTTATTACACTTCTATCCTATTCTTTACTAATAATTATTCAGTACAATTTTATTCTATTTCCCGAAGTAAACATGCATCGTGAGACTTCAGCAGCTAGTAGCTCTCCCGCTCCGCAAGTCAAGGTCTTATCAGTCAATTTATTGTCAGAATATGCAGACTAAAAGGCCAAAACTACAAGCTGCCACTACATGGTGATTACCAATACTAATAATTACAAAAATAATATATTCATAAAAAAATCTGGGCAATTGTCTTATGTATTAATTCATAGGCTTAAAACTTGATGGTAAAAAATAAAAAATAAAAAGACCGAATCATACAAAGTTTGGCCTTAACAATCGCCAATTGCTGTGGGAGGTGCCAACCAAAATACAAAATCAAATATGAAATATCAAGTTCAATGATGAAAATATAAAGGCTCAGGCTATTAAAAAGAACCAAACAAAAACAGTAAGACTACTAGCCTTAGCCTTAGCCTGAGCCTGAGCGTATCAGAAAAATAAAAACAAAACCACCAGTTCCATTTTCCATCGATTGCTCATTGTCCAATTTCAAGTGATTTTTCATCCTCTCTTTCTCTTATGTATTTTTCATATATATAATACAAATTACAACACATAAAGTACAATTACGACATATTAAATCAACATTACGAAACAGAAGTTACCCCCCGGCTGTATTTTCGATAGCCATACGATTTGCTTATTAGCCCTCAGATGGTCGACCGATTCAACAAGATTCAAATTCTAAACAGATGTAGGGTACATTGACTAGTAATTGTGATTCAAAGGTTTCAATGCGATTCCTTTTTACTACTGATTATTAAGATTTGAAATAACTGAGAGTCATATGGTTGTTTTTTCTTTTTTCTTTTTCCTATAACTTGAATCCATCAAGTCTTGTGAAAATAAACGACAAAGGGAGCCTATTATGTCCAAATTCATAAAATTATTCAAATGAAGCTGAGTGAAATCATGTTATTATAAAGAAAAATATCATCTGACTATCTTAGGACACTTACTAAGAACTAGACTAGAAAAAAAAACAAGAAAGAAATGTTACAATTTTGCCTTTTAACAAGAGTCCAAAACACACTGAATAAAAATTATAATTTATACTCGATCCGCTGCATCAAGTATATCAGTATAATAAAAAAGATACTACATGCCCCACTCAAAACATATCATTATATAGAATAGATGAAATGATTAATTCTAGTAGTAATAATTTGTAGAAGAAGAAGAATGACCTACACTCATGAGAATCTATGCTGCCCAGCATCATAAGGGACAAGAGGCAGGAAGGCAAGCTTTTTGGTAGACAGGCCAGGATGAAGACATTTTTCAACTTGCATGGTTAATATGGAGAAAGAAAGCACTGTAAGAAATTCGACCTACAAGGGCCCAGACATTGCAACGTATTAATCTATATTCAGAGGCTAAGTACCTTTTATAACCTTTTTTATTGTAGGGTAACTCTTCTTGTTGTTTTCTTTTTCTAAGTATTTCCAGTAAATTCCTTTGTCACATTAATTTAAATTAGTTAAAGAGTTCGTGCAATACTTAAATAAAAAAAATAGTAAAAAAAAAACTAAACAATTTGATGAAATAATAATTTAACAAAAAATGTAAACGTGTTCTCTTTCTTACCAAAAAAAAATGTAAATGTAATTTTATATTTTTATGTGTTATTCAATCCAATGAAATATTAATTATTTCCATCTTAATATATTATCTAAATAAAGAAAATCAAATAAAACTAAATCAATATTTATAAATATATAATTAAAAAATCTGATATTATAAAACTTGAAAGTCACGAATTATGTTAAGGCCATAATAACTAACCGAGAATATTTTCTTTAATAGTGAATTTGTTCTAGGATTTTTCCTATTGGTGAAAATAATAAAATTTTTACACCAAGCATATATTTATACAAATTATGACATAAAAATTAGGGATTTAAAAAAAATTAATTATGAATTTCATTACATGTCAATTCATAAAGTGACAAAATCCATATGCCAAAATATTAATGGATTGGGTGTCTATAAAAACAATTTGAATTATAGATTATGTTCCTAATCCATAGTACATTATTATCAATCATTCCCATCATTATATGCTCCCTTTAGCACCCTTTTCATCATTTATGTATTAAATCCTCATACTAATTTTCAATTTTTTCATCTTATAAATAGGAAATGGTACAATAATAATTTAACTATCATAATATATTTAATGAAATTAGCAAGAAATGCTTATGAAGACATATTTACTTTCCAATAAATGTATATTAACATTATTACTAATTATACATATCTATTATATGATTCTTTTAACATTCTTTCCACATTTATACATTGAAAATCCCCAATGTTGTCAAAATCGCGAGTTAACTCGCACATTTATATGATTTTATAAGTTGGTGAGCATATTCTTAGTCAACCCGCATGTAAAAACGTTTTTAAGATAAAATTGTAATAAAATCGTGATTCCACACATGGAATCGAAAAAATCGCAAGTCCATTAGCATTTTTACGTTTCTACTACAAGGTCTTATTTTCCATCAACAGAAGGAGTGAAGAGAAAATAGCTCGACCTAGTTGAAGACGTACAGCCCAGAGAAGCCTAGCGTAGCCCAAAATTCAAGTAAATTTGTAAGTTATAGCTTTCATTCTTCGACTATGTCAGGCGTCATGGTATGTATGTGTACTATTTCTAACTTTTTGTTGTTACTTTTTTCCATCGGTTCCTTTTATTTAGTAGAAACTTGAAACTTCAAATAGTTTTTTTTTTTTTTTTCTAATCTTGAATCTTGAGTGTCAATCTTATGTGAGGTAAATGTCAACCTTTAGGAGTTGCTGCTGTTGTTGTTACATGTTCTGTTAGGGCCAGGGTTCACAAATAATAATAAAGTAAAGTTAAAAAGAAAAAGAAAAAATAAAGACACAAGATTTTATCATGGTTCACACGTTAACTAAGGTTACGTTCAGTAGAGGATTCCACCATAATTAACACATCACTCTCTTGTTTTTATCATGCAATTACAAGTGAAAAAGAGAATATATAATAACGGCTATTCATGGGCTCAAGCCCAAACTTTTAATGAACAAATATGGGCTTAACTGCTAAAAGCCCTCTAGTGTCAAAGGGCGCCCCCTTGAGACCCTCACCGGGGCGGCTTCCCTAAACCCCCATCCGCTCAGCGTGGAGCGGGACCCACATGCTTTCCTGTCGTAAGGGAATATGAGGCACACCCCAACATGTTTATTGGTCATCACTCGCCACTTATCGGTATGCTGCGTTGCGTTGAAGTCTTCGTGTTTGTGTTCGTCGATTGTCGATCTTCTTCCTCCTATTTGTGATCATGTTCGTGTTAAGCACTCATGCTTAATTGCTGTAACTTTTCTTATTTTAATTAATATTTTTGTAATAGTAAATAAAATAAATAACTTTAATTTTATAAGAATTTTTTATATTTTTAATTTTATAGGAAAGGTATAAATGTATTTATATTTCTATCTTTTCAATATCTCATAGTTATAATACTTTTAAATATATATTGTTAAGTAAATATATTTTGAATTAATAATCACAAATAGTGCAAAAATTTACCTAGTAATATATAATTTTGAAAGCTTTTCTTATTATAATACCTTTTTTATTATTTACTTTTGATTAGTAGTTATTTGTCATTTTTTTTATATTACTCTTTTTTAATGGTATATCTTCGTTATCAACTTTTATTTATTAGTAATTTCTTAAAATCACAATTGATTTTAAATTTTATCTATTATCTTTTAGCTTTTGTATATATAACTAGGTGAAACTTGATTTATACATGATTTATCATTTTAAAAATAAAATATCTATATTATATAACTAATGCTTGATTATCTATATTATGACTTTTATTGCAAATTTACAAATTATGACCAAAATAAATGTTGAATTTCCTTATTTCTATTATCCATTATATTTTTTAATGACTATTATAAGTAAATTTACAATATTTGGAAGTTATTTTACATAGGTTGTAGAAACTTACATTTCTACGTTCTGATTCCACGGACCCCTTAGCAATTCTACGTAAAATCATGATTTTGACAACCTTAAAAATCCCTATTAATTTTTAGTTTATTTATACTTATAAAATAGGAAATTGTTAATATACTTAAGTAAAGCACTAAATGCTTAATACAATATGTTCAGTTTCCGATAAAATGAGTAGGCCAATATCAATAAACATGCCTTTTTTAATTATGACAAAATGCTATAGATTCTTTTTAATTTTCTATTTTAAAAAAAGAAACTTTTCAATTAGATATAATATAATTATTTTAAGCAACACAAACTACATCCATTATACTTGCAAAAAGACATATCATAAGTGATTATGTAATCATTAAGGGAAAAAAAGTGAAAGAGATCAGCTTTTCTCTCATACTAACTTTTTAGACTTACCACAAAATGTAGAATAGTTGTATAGGATCTCCAATAAAATAAAATATATCCTTATATCTATTTCCACACTTTTACTACATTCACTATGCATATTTTTTAGATTTTTTTATGCAAGAAAAGTTTGTTAAATAGAGATAAAATTATTAATATGCATAAGAGTTTTAAAGAATTATTAATTTCTTATTATTATGTTATCTACACATTTGAAACTTGAATCTAAAAAAATGTGAAATTCTTTCATTAGTCTACACCAATCAATTTCATTCTTTATTTATTAACTTTATCTAATTTCGATCTTATATCATATACTCTTTTTTATTTCTCATGTAATAACTTCTAATAGTTAAAGAGTATATAGATATATAAGATAAATTTGACTTAAATAGAGAGGCAAAACTATACTCCTTTACCTTCAATGTTATATTGATAAAAAAAAAATCAATTACAATTTGAAAAATAAACATCTACAAGTTATTATATAGATTATTTTGCCTTTATAGTTTCCATTACTCATCTAGACATGTCTCCTCATGTCATCTTCACAACATAAATCCATTTATTGATCATCATGTATACAACAAATACGTATATAATTTAACTAAAGGGAAAAAAAAAATCAAAGTAAAAAGTGGAAATATACAAAAGAATTTCAATCACAATTAAAAAAATTAAAATTGTATTTATAAACTCTTACATTAATCATTTTACCTTCCATTACCTAATAATGAATGCTAATCGTACAAAAGCATACAAAAAGAATGACCATTTTATAATACTTCAATTTCTATAATAGAATTAAATGATTCTAAGTTAACACAACTAATGACTTATTCATAATTGGCCTCATGTACAAGTCTCCTTTGAATTCTTAGATCTAAATCCCAAGGGAATCACACCCGCTCTCAATGTCTTTGATTTCATCAACTTTAACATCAAATGGTTATGCTCTCTAGTCTTACTCTTGATTGTGAACTTGAGATTTCATCCATTACAAAAGAGCTTCAATGTAGGGATATAATCTTTGATGACAAGAACCAAGTCATAGAATGGTGTCCATAGTGCATTAAAACTCCTACATGCTTGTTGTGGATTTTGTGAATTATATAGGGAGAATTGCATAGATATGTATGGAGTATTAAAATAAATATATTAATGATACCATAAAAAAGGTAAAAACTTCTAAAATCATATATTACAATATGATTTATTACTTAGTCAAAAGATGTTGCTTGTAGGAAAATGCTCCCTATAACACTTTGCATGAACATTTACGTCATCTTTTGACCACATATTAAATTTATTTTGAGTGAGCCACTAATTATAAACCCAAATACACTATAAAAAAAGCTTTACAACTCTCTCATTTTTGGCATACAAGGTTTAAAATACTTTCTCTCTCTCTCTCTCTCTCTTTGCCCTCTCCCCCCCTTATTCGAGCTTCCTCTCTTTCTCTCTCTTCTAAGTTCTCTTTACATACTTGATTTTTGTTTCATATTGTTACAATTGTCAATTGTATTTTCCTATTTCTTTTCTTTTTTTTTTTTTCAAAAATATATACCATTGAGAGTTTTTGTAAAAATGGGAAAAATATACTCCCATTTGCAACCCTTTCTTCTTTATTTTTGACTTTTTTTTTTTTTGGTCTTTTCTATAGTGCTATTAGTTTTTGTTAAAAATTTGAGACACATGATTCAATTTTTATATTTTTTTCCAATTTAATTATGTTTAAGAAAAAATTTTCATTTTTAAAATATCCACAAAAATTTTACTAAATTTCAAAAAAAATTCATACTTTTCTATAGTTTGTAAAAAAAAAAAAGTTTACTTTTAAAAAATTACTAATTTTTTTTGTGAAAAATTTGAGAAAATTATGAAAAATAAATGAATGCATGCAAATTTTTGAAATAATAACACCAACAAAAATTTTCAAAGTATTTTAATACTCAATTTTTATATTAAGTAATGTAATTTTTTATAGCTTTTTTTATATTTGTTAAAACATTTGCAATTTTTTAAAAAATGTTATAGAATATTAAAGTAATATTAGTAGGTAAATTAAAAATAAATATAATAACTTTATCAATTTATCATTCAATTTTGCAATCCTAATTTTCATGATTCTTCATAATTTTTTTAAATGTGGGATATTTTTAAAAAATTATGATTTTTTATGAAATATGAAATGGTATTAAAACTTATAAAAATTTATGAAACAAAAAGATGTAAAAATGTTTTAGTTCATTTATTAAGTTTTTGCAATATTGCAATAATTTTTTATAATTTTATACATTTTTTATATATAATTTGGGAACTTCTCAGGTAAAACTTTGGATTTTTGTGAAATTGTACTCAATTTTGCAATAAATAAATAAATAATACAAAAAAAATCTAGATTACTAATGGATAACAATTATAGTAATCTTCCAAAATTTTCTACAATTTATTTATTTTTTTAATTTTCTACAATTTATATATATACTTTAGAATTACCTTTTAATAACTTCTAATTTTAGTAAAAAAATTATAGAAAATGGTGAAAGATAATTATAATACATGAAAATTTCTAAAATAATAGTATGTAATAATTATTGTAATTTTTTCCAAATTTATAAAAAAAATTGTAATTATTTTTAGTTTATTTAAAATTTATATAGGATGGACTTCATTTATGTTAAAGAAGTAGGTTCCACATTTTGCACAACACAAATATTTTTCCCTTTATTCATCATTACTATTTTTTATTTTGTGAAACTAAAATATAAATTTTAACAACTTTATTAGGACTCACATATTTATGCTTAAAGTCGACTTTGCTTGATTTTTAATAATTGTGTCAAAAGGACTTGAAAAAAAAATTATAACATGGAAAAAGCTAAAGGAACAAGTTATCAATATGTATATGGGAATAATATGCTATAGTATATAAATCAAAATTCTATATTTTATTGACATTCAACTATTACGGTATGCATTCTTAAATGGGATATGACCTTTATCCTAATGAGGGAGACATAAGGTGCAAGATATTGGATTGGAGAAAATAACTTGTTTAAATGTGTATAATATCAAAGAAGATACGGTACCCCACCTATGAACCTTCAACTAACAAGTATATCAAGAAAGTTAGAGGTTTCCTTTGTGTTGCATTGGAGTCACATGGGAGTTTGATGGCCACATTAAGCGTCCTTAGTGAAATTGCTTAAATGTGGACTAGCACCTCATCTAAGCTATTAAACACCATCTATTGCACAGAGGAATAGTTTTAATTTATGTTACATATGACTTCTTATGGTGAAGTCTCCAATTTTCCGCATGAATCTATTACATATGAGATCTAAATATGAATAAAGATTCAATTAACTACAATCATGCGTTGTATAAAGAAGTGAACTATCCTATGTTAAATAACACAGCTCATGATGAGAGTGACAATGAAGATGACGATTTTATCATAATTTGGGAGTGATGATACGTTGCTGTTACTTTTATTTATGAGGGGCGATCTATAGGGATATAGCTGACTCACACATGTCTTGCTCCATTATTATCCATGAAAAAGATGAACTTTCTTTTCCATGTCCATAATTTAGGGAAACTCATCCACTATTTTATTAGTATCTCCCTCATATCAAGTGGCAAATTGATAGCAATCAAACTCAATCCTAAACATGTCGCAAGAATTTTGAAATGTGAACTTGTGTTTACTTTCTTACTTAATTGAAATAATTATATGAGTGTACATCACTTATATACACCATATAATTATGTGCCTAAAGTATGATATAGTACACTTGAAAAAGGTTTATATATAAAATTCTTATGCTTATTAAATTCAATAGTTGGGATGTTATTATAATATATATTATATATATATATATATATATATATATAATATGATTGGATTGTTTAGTATGAACATGTTTAATTAAAATAATTAAATATGTTAGATGATTCGACAATGTGGCACAATGCCATGATTTAGCTAGTTATTAGGCAATGACGCATAGTGATGTGGTTAAGTTTGAGATGCATTATTATAAGGTTAAATGGATAATGTGGCTCAACAATTGACTTAGTTGGTTGCATGGAATAGAGTAGTGGAGCTTCAACCTGCATATGGGGGCAACTAAAGGCAAGTGAAGTCATAATTAGGTAAAATTGTTGCTTTTGAAGAAAAATTTTGAAATGCGATTTGTGGATATATAATTTGTGAAACACAATTAAAAACACATCTTGAAGCTGTCTTTTAGTTGAGCACCAATGTAATGGTAAAAAGTATAAAAAATGCATGACCCAATTGCATTTTCACTTAATTACAACACTCCTCTTTCAAGAAGAGAGAATTTTCTCTTAGTATGAGAAAATGTGCACTTTAGTGTGTTGCTTGTTTTTCTACACAAGCCATCATAATGGCCTCATGTCATTATTTGATTGCCTCACTCATTTTTTTCTCTTTTCATAACAGTTTTTCTGATCATTAACTTCTAAAAAACTAATCAAAAACCCTTTTCATCTTCAATTTTCTAACAACCTTATTAGTTCCTTTGACAAAACCCATATCGCCATCGTAAAGAACCTACTAGAGCTTTATACCTAGAAATCTCAAATCTTATTTTCTACTCATTGCTACCTACCATTTGAATCTGCATCAATTTACTAAAATTGCACTTAGTTGAAGATTGACTATGGATTTCTTTGATAATGGTAAAAGCTCCTTTAGTATCCCATGATCATGAGAGTGATGAAGATCTCAACCTATTGTGAGAACTTAGCTTTGAAGAAGATCTCACTCTAGTCTTGTTACTAATTCTAATCCTTCACTTGCTCTTTCCATTCATGGTCAAGGTATGCGTATTGAATCCTCTAGTTATGTTGAGCCTCAAAATTCTATCCATTCCCCCGAGTCTTTCTCTTTCTTTACAAACTTTTTCTCAAGACCACCAGTTTACCTCTAAACACCCAAAACTCGTTCAAACTTTAGTTTTATTCCGATTAACTTGCCTATCCCTTCTTACACTCTGTCTAATCCCATTCCAACTAGTCCTTCACCCTCTTTAATTGCTAGTTCAGCACTTATAGAATTATCTACCCTTGTTAAAGTTAGAATTATGGTAAGTGAGGCTATAAATATGTTAAACTCACCTTCGATTTGACCTTTTGAGGTTAAATTGCCTTCAATTTACTATGTAGAATTTCTACCCTAATGATTATGATAATTCTTCTACTTTAGCATAGATAGATAGTGATTTTATTTCTAGAAAAGTTACTATAATAGAAGTTTTTGCTCTAATGGTTATAGCTTTCCTGAAGTTGAGAATTAAAAGGTAAGGGAGAATGAGATGATTTGTTAGCTAAAGAAGTTGGGGATTGCTTATAGGCCATTTACATTAGATGTGGAAGGTTTTTTACCCTTGATGTGAAGGGAGGTAAAAATACTAGTGACAATAAAAGAGGTAGAAATCTTGAAGCAATTACGCTGGTGGATAAACTAAATGAAGGCTTTCTTATGAAGGTCATAGCAAAAAATTATACCTATAAAGATTATAATGGCAATGGTAGCTAGCCTTCAACAACCATATGGGGGCCCTAAAGTTTATGAGTTGGAAACAAACATTATAGGCCATTTGATGAGGATTATAATGAAGATTGATTATAGGCCATTAGATGGAAACAACAAATTCTTCGAGCTTTATTGATGGAATAAGACACAGATTACACTACTTTGGATCCTATTGTGTACCACCCATAGGCCTATTTGGGGGCTTAGCCCTCTAATGAAGCATTAATGTTTTAGTTGAAGTGGTTGATGTTTGTGAAATTTTGATAATGACAAAATTGAGGTTGGTTGACGACCCATTAGCAAGGAATTTTTCCTAAATTTATGCCCTAATTGATATAAATGATAAAAGGGTCTTATGGAATGATATTTTAATATTTTCTATTGTGTTGATGGGCCCTTGGATTTGTAATGGAGACCTTAATGAGATTATGAATGACCATGAAAAAAGGTGGTGTTAGGCTAAAAAATAGAAGACAGATGGAGGACTTTTGAAATATCGTGTTTGAGTTGCAATTGCATGATCATGGGTTCCAAGGCTAAAGATTCACATGGCTTAAGTAGAGATTTTTTGGAATCTTACTAAAAGAGCATATTAACAGATATTTGGCTTCGACAGATTAGATAAAAGTGTTAAGTGATTCATTACCTAACTATAGGTTCGGATCATGTTGCCATCATTTTAGACTTTAATAAAAACAAATTTTAAGGATGTTAAAAGATTTAGGTTTGAGAATGTTTGGAGGTGTTTTGAAGAATGAAAACAGTGATTCAAAAGAGCTGGATAGGTTTGCCTAATTTGAGATATTGCAAAGAGAATTTGCTAGATTGAAGCATGAAGACAATCTTTAACAGCAAAGTGGAGGTTAAGAAACTTCTCAAAAAGCTAAATCGAGTTTAGAACTTAGATACTAACTTAGAGGAGTAGGATGAAGAGGGTATAATTTCACAGTCAATGAGTTATGGGATCGAGAGGAAATGTATTGGCATCAAGTATTATCAATTGACTAAACTACGGAGATCACAATAGTTCTTTTTTTTTTTCCATCATTCCACTCCTAATCGAATGCAATAAAACAAGATAGTTAAAGTTCAAAACCATAGTGGAGTTTGGTTAGTGGAGGAGTCAACCATTGATAAAACTTTTGTTAATTTTTATAGGAAGTTATTCACAAAGGGGCCTCCTAAGGATTTTTCTCATTACTTGGAGTAGGTGACCCCAATTTTTTCATTGAAGGACAATAGGACTTTGTGTGCTCCTATGATAGGAAGGAAATCAAATTAACAACATTGCAAATGGGTGATTTAAAGGCTCTAAGGCCTAATGGTTTCTCTAAGATCTTTTATCACAATTATTAGGGCATCATAGGACCTACTATTGTAAAAGCAATCCAAGAGTTCTTTTTAATAGGTAAGCTTCTTACTTTCCTTAATTGTACAAATTTAATTCTTATACCTAAAGCGCTTAAACCTAAGTTAAGTTTGGTAATCACTTCTATCTCATTAGTTTATGTAATTTCCTCTATAAATTCATTTCTAAGGTTCTTGTTAATAGGTTTAAGCCTTTTTAAAGAACATGATCACAAAAAACCAATGTGCTTTTGTTTTAGGAAGATCAATTCATAATAACATATTTATGGCACATGATATGTTTAATTTTTCAAAAACCAAAGCTAGTAAAAAATCTTATGGTTGTGCATTGAAACTTGACATAAATAAGGCATATAACAAGGTTGAATGGGACTTTTTGAAGGTGGTTTTGTTGAGATTAGGGTTAGATAGTTGCTAGGTCAACTAGATTATGCAATGTGTAACCTCTATAGAATGTAACTTATTATTGAATGGAAAAGTTGTGGGTCATATGAAGTTGTTTAGAGGTCTAAGATAAGGGGATCCTCTCTCCCCCTACTTATTCATTATTATTGTAGATGTTTTATTTAGAAGTGAGAGTGCTCTAATTTCTCTTGGAGTACTTAAAGGGATTAAACCTAAAAGGAGTTGCCCTACAATCTCTCGTCTTTTATTTGTAGATGACTCGCTATTTTTTCTAGACGTAGATAAAGAAAATTTAGGTATTTTGAAGGAGGTTCTATTGGATTATTGTCAAGCTTTGGACAAGAATTTAATTTTTAGAAGTCCTCTTTTTTAAAAAAAAAAAAAAAAAAAAGAATACTCGTAAGGCGATAAAGCATAATCTAGCCATGGTTCTAGGAATCACTAATGTTACTAATCTAAGAAAATACTTGGGCTTGCCAACTATTTAGGGAAGATCAAAGGTGAAAGCTTTAAAATTTGTGAAGGATAATATTGGTACAAAATTGCAAGGTTGGAAACAAAATCTTCTCAATGAAGCAAGGAAAGAAGTACTCATCAAGTCTATTGCTAGTGCAATGCCTATATACTCAATGAGCTATTTTAAATTTTCTGTTAAGTGGCGTAATGACATAAATATTATTATAGCATATTTTTGGTAAGGTCAACAAAAGACTAATAAGGAAGATTCATTGGACAAGCTGGCTAGTATTCTCTTTATCAAAGGCCCAAGGAAGGCTAGGGTTGAAAGACTTGCATTTATTCAAAATGGCACTTCTGGCAAAGCTAGATTAGAGGATTTACTCTAACCCTAATTGATTTATGGGTGTAACTACTAAAGGGAATTTATTTTCTTGAGGAGGATATTCTAAGAGCAAGAAAAGGAAGTAGGACTTCTTGGGAATAGTCAAGAATTTTGGAAGAGAGAGATGTGATGTTAAGGGGTGCTATTTGGCATGTTAGAAATGAAAATAAAGTAGATTTATGGAGTAATCGATGGATACCTGCACTCTCGAGTTTTTATTTATCTTGTTTTGAGAGGGCAGTAACTCTTGCAATAAAGGTTAGTGCTTTTATTACTAGATTTAGTATATATTAGGACTTAAATTAGGTTATAAATCTTCTTTCATTGGAAGAAAAACAAGTGATGAGAGCTATACCTCATCCTTAATGAGAACAAGAGGATGTTTTTGTGTGGCCATTTGGTAAGCAAGGGATTTGAACTATAATGTTAGCCTATTTCTTCTTAGCCTCTAATAGAAAGAATCAGGATAAATCTAAGGCTTCTTCATTGGAGTCCATGTCTTCGCCACAATGGAAGGAGTAGTGAAATTTGAAGGTGCAATCTAAAGTTCGAAACTTTTATGGCAAGTGGTGATAGATTCCCTTCTTCTAATGGCCAATCTCCATAAAAGGCATGTTCGTGACATCCCAACCTATTCATTTTGTAGAGTTAGAATCAATCGAGCATGTGTTGCTTTTATGTCTTTCGGTGGAAGGTATTTGGTTTGCACTACTTGGACTACACATCAAGAGGGCTACAAAGGATAGAGCTTGGTCTTGGTTCAAAGTGTAGCTAAGAGGGATGGAAGGGGGTCAATGAAAGGAAGCTTTTGGGAAGATTGCAAGTATCTATTGGCTGATTTAGAAAGAAAGGTGTAGTGGTGTTTTTAAGAATAAGTAACTGAACACCTTAAGTCACATAGAAAAAGCTATAGTTTTTAGGAATGAATGGGCAAGATGGAAGAAGAAAATGGGAGGTATGAGTGCATCGATAGGTAGCATAGTGCCATCTCTATAAGATTGTAATGAAGTAAGATGGGTTCTTCTACTAACTAATGTTTTGAAAATAAATGTTAATGGGTCTTGGTCTCAAACTGATAAATCAAGAGGAATAAGTGTCGTCGTACATGATAAGAAGGGAAATGTTGTGTTAGGTTGTAATTCTTAAGTTATTGGGCCAAATGCTAAGTCTACTGAGTGTTTGGCCTTAAAGGAAGGTGTTGAGCTAGCTCGTTCTTTAGATGCTCAAGGCTACATAGTGGAATCCAATTATCTTCCAATTGTTAGAGTAGTGAATAAGTAAGTTAAAGAAGTTGTGTGGAATAGCAAACCTTTGGTTGAAGAGATTTTACATGTTCTAAATACTGTAAGGAATTTTTCTTTTGTTCATGTTTCCAAAAATTCTAATAGAGTAGCAGATTGGGTAGCCACTCACACAAGGAAAAGTATGTGCCCTTTCAATTAGTGTTTTAACACCCCATCCTCACTCCTTCAGCAACTTTGTTTTGATAGTTTATTTAGCTCTTATTATCAATATGAATCTTCACTTTGTAATCCCCCTAATTATGAGTAATGAAATTCACTTTTTTTTGTTGCCAAAAAAAAAAAAAAAAGTTTCATTTTCACTTTGAAGGAACATTTACAAAATGTGTTTTACATGGAGATAGTTCCAATAACATGTGCTTCTTCTCTTGAAGCCAACATATAACTATAAGTTAATAAAACCAACTAAATTGGTCAAGCCAAAGGCATTAAGTTCTACATTTTCCATATCCTTACAACTAAATAATAAAGAAGCAACATTAAGAAAGCAATTAAAACCAATAGTGACTATCATCTTCTCTTCCTTCTTCTTCTAGTTTCTCTTAAGAGCTTTTGGCTTAGCTTCCCAAACTTTAGCTTCTCTACTAATGAGATCAGTTGGAATAGCATTTGGATCCAAAGCACATCTTCTTCATCTAATCCAACAAGAGGGCTTCTTTATGGCACCAACCATGTTAATGTTCATGTTTGATTAGGAAGAAGAGGAGTACCTTGTTATTGGAATTGTGTTATATTATTACTCGATCCTTGTAAGGATGTATAACCTATAGAAGACAAGAACAATGAGCTATGGGGGTGCTAGAGTTGATTTCAACATAGCCACTATGATGCTCAAGTCAATGGTTTAGGAGGATCAAGCTAACAAGAATACAAGAATAAAATGATAGAGTTTCAATCCTTTACCAAGAGGCTTGATGTCATATTCATAGGAGAATAGTTGAACCAAATAAGAAAGGTGATAAATATCTCAAGATCTCCTCTTTGACTCTAGATTTGATAGAGAATAATGAGGAGAGTTATAAGATGTTGACTTGCAACAGTGTAAAAACAGTGCATAAAGAAAAGCATAAAAAATTCAATAACAACAATAGATTTCTAACTTTACTCTAATTCTAATTCTAAAACTCGATACCCCAAATGCTTGGACTCTACCCCTATTTATATTAATTAAGTGCTTCTCATCTAGGAAAGTTATAACTTCCTAAAGTAGAATTAAGATCTTTATAAGTTAGGAAACTTGGTTTCAATAAAAAAGGATTTAAATCTTCTAAGTCAATCATGCTTTGGGAAGGTAATCTTCAACACCTATGACTGATTTAGAAAGTAATATTTTTGCATGACAGTCCTAGCACAGTTGTGTACACGCCTATGTAACTCTCATCAAAGAAGTTTTTTTCAAAAAATTGCAAATTATCTTTGACATAATTTGATATACGATCATGTCTATGCTTATGTCAACATAACATAGCTTCTAGCACAGTCATACATCAAGCCTTTCAAATTGTGCTTGGCATGGCTCCAAACACGATTGTGTTGGTGAATATGTCATCTATTCCAATCCTATGACTTGATTATTTTCCCTTTGATTCATGTAAAACTTACATAAAATTACTTCATTTTATCCAAAGTTGCTTTTAAAAATCTGAAACCAAAATATAAGTTGATTAAGTGTAATATCCATTCAAATACACTTATAAATTAGATCAAAACCAGATAAAAATTAACTAATTATAAGTGTTTTCAACACTTGTCAAGCCTAAGTTTATGGCAGCTTATCAACACTAATTAGGCTAACTTGAGTATAGAGGCTCATGCTCAAAATAATCTATCAACATGTTCATATAAAATGCAACTTGGAAATGCACTTTCAAAGTAACAAACAAGTAAGCCAAGCATGTGTTTTTTGTATTTTATGTTATTGCAGATGACGCTTAACTAAAATGTAGTTTCAAGATGTGTTTTTAAGTCTATATTTCATAATTACATTTTCACAAATCGCTTTTTTATTTTTTTTAATTTTAAAATAAGGTAATATTTTTATCCAACTCCTCGAGTCAAATGGCAAGGTTAGTGGCTTTGAACTCCTCTATCTTACAGATTTAGGATATGTGGTTGGTTGTCAAACAGCCTACGGGCCGCTGCTTTAATTTTGTGTATAGTAGCAATTAATCTACCTTTATTTAATTCTGTTACTAGCCAATAGGGTAACAAGTTTTACTTGAAAAAAAAAAAAGAATATGTGATTGGATGTATAAAGGTAAAAGTGGCTTGAAAATTCAAGAATAGATGATAGAAGAAAGTGAATACAGTTGCAATTGAATTATTTAAAAAAAAAACCCTTAAAGAGAAACCTAAAGATGAAATAATACAAAGGTCTAGTAATATGTTGGAAATCCTAGCAAATCTCAAAAATTAGTTTATGAAGTAGAGAACCTAAACTCATAAATGAGCACCATAGAGAATCCTTAAACAAAGAATGTCTAACATTGATCGATAGTTGGATACCATTATAAGTGAATTATATGGCCATAATATGATTTGTGAGTGAAATCACGATATTGGGCCATTTTTATTAGAGTTTCTTTTTTTTCTTTTTAACTACAATATCCTATGCTAAATAACTCATGTGAAGGAACTTCAATCAATAAATCAAGTTCTGTAACTTTACAAAATTCCTTCATAAAGAAACTAAAAAGTATGGTTCTTGAGGTATTTAAATTTTTATTTTATTTGTAAATGTCCGATATGGGATCAACAAAGTTTTAAAAACTATGAATGAACTCTTTTGAAGAGCCTTAAAGATAAAGTGGATAGAATTCTTTATTAAGTAAAGTTCCTTAAAATGCTAAATGGGTAAGGATAGATGCGGTTCAATTTGATTCAACTTTCCTTTGAACCAAACCGAACTATAAAAATATGGTATGATTTGTGATAGCTTTAAATCAAATCCTACCATTTGGTTCAGTTTGATTTTTTGGATTAAATCATATTTTGTAATATAAAAAAAATATCTACATAATATGTGATATTATATTGAAAGTACTAAAATAATCTAATAATAACATGTAATATATGATTCATTAGTTAGTATATACCACGAATATGTATATATGGTGTGTTATTTTATTAGTAGTAATGTTTAAACACATGGTGGGGCAACCAATAGTTTCTTAAAAAATTACTATCATTGTTGCCCATATCCAAATATGATTGGTAGTTATATACAAGTGGCGTGTATTACTTAATCAATCGTTTCTTCTAATATTAAATGTTGATAAAGTCCATACTTATGTAGCAAATGTCTATTAACAAGTAACTTTATCCATAAAACTAATATATAGTATAAGTTTTGAGTTAATCAATATATATAAATTATGAATTATAGTCATACAAGTTTTATATATATACATTTTAAGAAATATAAATTAAATTTTTTTTAAGGACAATATTACAAAATATATATATATATAGTTATAAGTAAAATATTATTATTATTATTTATTTTAAAAGGTTTGATTAATTTTTATGATTTGATTTGGTTTATACCATAAATTTATAGTTTAGTTTAGGTTAGTTTGAAAATTTTCTAAACCAAATTGTGAAAGAATATATATATATATATTAGAATTAATTTGGTTTGATTTATTATTTTTTTTTAACGGCCCTAAACATGGCACGCTAAAAGGCTAATTTAGGGAACTTACTAATAAAGATGCTAATGTTAATCGCCCTTCCTAAAGCGCTTGGTGAAAATTTTACTTTTTTTCATGCCAATGAATTTGTAAAATGAAAAGGAATTAGTAAATCTTTGCACGAGGTTGGCAGCAATACGTTAACGCTAATGGGACCGATTGCAACAAGCAGTCGACCCCCACCTTTATTGTACCATCACGTCCCTCTCAATTTCTGCGCACCACCTTCCACTGACAAACCGTATCATCCCACCCCCCACCATCACCACTACCCCTCTCTCTCTCTCTCCCCGCTCTTTCAGACACCCACCACGACACAAGCACACAACTTTTGCTTTTTAGCTTTTCCTTTTTCTTTTTTATTTTTTGCCTTTTCCTTTTCAGTGTTTTTTATTGTATCCAATGCAGCTTCACCTCTGTGTTTGCTCATTGCTAATGCTATGCTTCTTTGTTCCCGTATTTGTTTTTGAATAACAACACACAAAAAAAAAAGGTAATGAAGTGGGTGTCGACCAAAAGAAAAAACAAAAACAAAAATAAAAAAAGAAGAGAGAGAGAGAGATTTATCTATATATATTATAATTAAAATGTTGGAAATTTAGTGCTAAGTTGTGAAAGATGTGGGTAAGTATCATTCATCAGTCATCACTAACTCCATAGTATCTCATTCATGGCTCTCACTCTCAAAAATCTCTCTCTTGTTGTCTTCTTCATAATAGCTCTTATTCCCTGCACTCTCTCTTACGAACCTCGTAACCATGAAGGTACATCTTCATTTATTTACTTATATATTACAAAACACTACTTCCATTCCACTCCTTTTTTTTTAATTCTTAAAAAAAAAAAAAAAAAAAGCTAGCATATTTAAGACTGTTTTTGTGCTATCGTTTTAAAATTTTTTGTTGTCTCTTGTTAGTGGAGGCTTTGATAAGTATAAGGAGAGAGTTAAATGATCCACACGGTGTTTTGAACAACTGGGACGAGGATTCTGTTGACCCATGTAGTTGGGCTATGATCACTTGCTCTGGCGACAACCTCGTTTTTGGCTTGTGAGTTTTTTGCTTTTCTTTCCTCCCTCTTTAAGGAACTATGAGTAATAACAAAAAATAAGAAAAGCAAACGGCAGTTTCTTATAATTACTGTTTTTCTTTTCCTTAATTTTTTGCAGAGGAGCACCGAGTCAATCTCTTTCAGGAACCTTGTCTGGGACTATAAAGAATCTCACTAACCTTCGACAAGTGTAAGAACTTGGGGTTTCTAGTTTAAACTTTCACCACCCCATTTTGCACATATTAGCTTAAGTTGTGAATTTTACTTTTAGGAAAATGAAAATTTGAATTATGGGGATTGCAGGTTATTGCAAAATAACAACATATCAGGCAATATTCCTCCAGAACTGGGTAGCCTTCCAAGGCTTCAGACTTTGGATCTTTCTAATAACCATTTTACTGGTCCTATTCCTGACTCTCTAGGCCAGTTAAACACCTTACAATACCTGTAAGTTTCTTCTTCGGCTGTCAAGTTTTAGTTCTTGTTTTGTGATAGTAACTTGATTTTGTCCGTTTACTTGGATATTCTATTCCCTCCAGATTTAGGTACTTTTGTTTTTTACTTTTCTTTTTTTCTGGTGGACTTGTTATGCTTAGTAATAATAATATATGTTATATCTATAGTAATGTGTTGTTTTGTGATATAATATGTGGATAGGAGGCTAAACAACAATAGCTTGTCGGGTGCTTTCCCAGTGTCTTTAGCGAAAATCCCTCAACTTGCTTTCTTGTGAGTATAGATTTTCTCTCTCTTTCTCTCTGTTTTCTTCGTTGTTTCCTTTAATTTATGTTTCAGACCATTTTTTACATATTTTCCGGGTACCTGATTCACGGCTCTGTAATTTTCTTTTTTTGGATTTTTTTGCTTTTGTTTCATTTGCTGCTTATTTGCATTGTGGGTCATGATTTCAGGGATTTGTCGTACAACAATCTTAGTGGAGAGGTGCCCAAATTTCCGGCTAGAACCTTCAAGTATGTCCTTCCTCTGTTTGTCCTTCTCCTTACCTATGTATATCTAATATTTTAATATTATTATGGATTTTTATATATGTTTGTCGTTGTACAAAGGGCTGTGTGCATGGACACTGGAAATGTGTATGCGGGGATGTGTTTATGTGTGGGCACACTCGTTAACTTTACTTACCAAGGAAAAGAGTTATCATGCATTTTACATGTAAAAGAACTTTTTTTTTTTTTTGCTTTTTCCCAATTGAGTAGACAAACATATTGAAAGTGAAATGGTGTGTTAATAAGTGCAGGGTGATGCGCCACAATACTAGTTAAGAAATTTAAAAGCCAATTTTTTCGTTTTCACAAGATTAATTGTACACTTTACAAAATGTGAGTGTATGGAAAAATGAATATGTCTCTTCCACGTGCTTATAGGACATCTATTAACAGTTTTCATAAGTGCACAAAGAGCTTTTGAATATATGGATGTTTTGCAACGTGCTTTGCTGAAAATAAAAATAAAATAGTCTTGGCTGCAGTTCGTGGATGAAAATTTATGCACTCGAAAGATTTTTGTTGTTCAAGTTGAAATTCAGCATATTGAACTCACTGACTTGACCAAAAAAATTAATTTTTATAATATTTAGATTTCTCCTGGTGAGAATGACCCCAAATCAAAAGACCCAAGAGATCTGATGGCTGAAAAGTTGGTGTTCATTGATGAATGGAACTGTACATATATCCCAGAACTGCTGATTCTATGAATAATTTACTAATTTTAAATCATGCATTTTGGTTTTTGCAAAAATGTAGTTTTGTCGGAAACCCATTGATATGTGGAAGCAGCAAGATTGAAGGATGCTCTGGACCAACCAATCCTGTTCCTCATTCTTTTTCTTTAGGTTCATCTTCAGGTGGTACTCTTTTTCCTTTCGGTTGTTTAGCTCTTGTCCATCTCTTTCTGCATATTATCCATTTTTCTTTCTTTCTTTTTTTAATTATGTTCTTATGCTTACAGGAAATCCCACGTCCAAGAAATTGGCAATTGCACTTGGGATCAGCATCAGTTTTGCCATACTTGCTCTTTTAGCCATTGCTTTCCTCCTCCGCATAAAGAAACAGAAAACTCATACCATCCTTGACATAAATGGTTAGTATGAGTATTTGAAATTACTATTATATAATATTAATATTCCACAATTGTACTGACTTTAGGGATTTTTAGTGAGTTGTGAATCTAATCACGATGATATTCCCTAAAATATCTGTAAAACACAAAGACACACCATGTAAAAACAATGCCAAACATCTTTTTTTTTTTTTACTTTAATGTATTTTTACCAGCTTCTTTGGGCCTAGGGATGGGGTAAGTGGACTTCTGCAGTTGTATGTGTAAGTGCATTACTTAGAAAAAGAAAGGGGTGTTCCTGTAATTTCCTAAAAATTAAGATGTACTGTAATATTCTGTCCTAAATTTATTATTGAGTTGCTTATATGATTATCTGTCTCTTTTTGCAGACAAACAAGAAGAGGGACTGACAAAACTGGGCAATCTCAAACACTTCACATTCAAGGAGCTGCAATCAGCAACAGACAATTTCAGCTCCAAGAATATACTTGGCACTGGAGGATTTGGAAATGTATACAAGGGAAAGCTTGGAGATGGGACCATGGTTGCAGTAAAAAGGCTAAAGGACTTTGTTGGGACCACTGGTGAATCACAGTTTAGAACAGAGCTGGTGATGATAAGCCTGGCTGTTCATCGTAATTTGCTTCGTTTAATTGGTTATTGTGCCACGTCGAACGAAAGGCTTCTAGTGTACCCTTATATGTCTAATGGTAGTGTGGCTTCTAGACTAAAAGGTTGGTGCTTAACTTCTTATTACTGTTGGATGCAATTGTTTATAGACATGACTAAAGCGTGAAATTTGTTTAGAAATCATACTTCTTTACATGGATTATCTTTAATGGCTCTCCAAATGATGGGTTTTCTTATGGACCTTTCTCTGTAGCTACTTTACTTGCATAGCATAAATATTTTTAACCTGCATATATATTAGCTGATTAAGTGGCTGGACTTAGCTTAAGATTTAATTCATAAGTCCTGCTTCCATGTGAATGAGTTCTATGTTAAGCTTTTGAACTTATATTTTTTTATAGTACATAATCTTCTTCCTTAGTTTTGATAGCTATAGTGGACAAATGATGATAATTCTTGGAACCTGCTTTCTTAGAGCTAAGTGGAACGCTGAATGGCTTTGTTTCTCTTTGTATTTCTCTACAATTATCTTCGATGGAAAAATTTAGTGATTATTTGTTTGTACAGGAAAGCCTTCAATTGATTGGAACACAAGAAAGCGGATTGCAATTGGTGCTGCCAGGGGTCTCTTATATCTTCATGAACAGTGTGATCCAAAAATAATACACAGAGATGTAAAGGCCGCTAATATACTCCTGGACGACTACTTTGAGGCCGTTGTTGGAGATTTTGGTCTTGCAAAACTTCTAGACCATGCAGACTCCCATGTAACAACAGCTGTTCGTGGGACTGTTGGGCATATTGCACCAGAATACCTCTCTACTGGCCAGTCTTCCGAGAAGACTGATGTCTTTGGGTTTGGAATTCTCTTGTTGGAGCTCATAACTGGCATGAGAGCACTTGAGTTTGGGAAGACAGTTAATCAGAAAGGAGCCATGCTTGAATGGGTAAGTAGTGTTGTTGCTTAAACTCTGATTCTGTAAGATTAATATTGCTTCCATTTGCACTTGATCACAGTTACCAATGAGCCAGTTAAGTGTCATGTCCTGTTACTAGTATGGATATAAGCATGTGACTGGTCAATGGTAAATTTTCAAATTATGAGGGGTTAACAAAGAAATGATGAATCACGGCTGTATAATAAAAAGAAAGCTGGATTTGATTGTATGTGTTTTGTAATGGAATTTGGCGATGATAATATTCATATTTGTTCTATCCAGTTTTCTATGTATTTTATACTATTAGTTTGTACAGAAATCTTTTAATATACTTTATTTTTATTTCTTGTAGGCTTAACGCCTTATATTTAAAATTGGACAACCAAAGTGCCTTCAGAGACTATTTTACCTTTGATAAAAATAACAAAATAATTTACTAAAATTAGAAAAGAAATTACATAGAAACAGAAGAAAAAAAGAACTCCCCCTTTTTTTTTTCATTTTGGATATTTGATTATTTTTTTAATCTTTATCATGGATAAAATGGTCATGTAATAATCTAAATGTACTCCTTCCTAAGATTGGGGTGTAAATGCTCATCCTTAAAAATAGGAGGCTAAGCATAAATGTAGGGTGTATTTGCAATTTACTCTAAATATATAAACAATAATTTACTCTCTAAATTGATTGTGAGATATAGACACTAAACATTGATCAAACGATGTGACAGGTTAAGGAAATACTGCAAGAGAAGAAAGTGGAAGTTTTGGTGGATAGAGAGTTAGGAAGCAGTTATGACAGGATAGAGGCAGGGGAGATGCTGCAAGTGGCGCTTCTGTGCACCCAATATTTGCCTGCCCATCGGCCCAAGATGTCAGAAGTTGTCCGGATGCTTGAAGGTGATGGTCTGGCAGAGAAATGGGCAGCAACACACAGTCATGTCAATCCTGCCACAAACTTTTCTTTAATCAACAACACTACCAAAATCCCATCAACCGCAACCTGTGGTCACAAGTACGAGGGCAAAGCACATGAACGGTCAAGTATGTTTGGCATCTCAATGGAGGACGATGAGGACGAGCATTCTTTGGATAGCTATGCCATGGAGCTGTCTGGGCCCAGATAAGAAAGAACCAACAGGAGAAAAACTATAGGAAGGCAAAAAGAAACTGAAAATATTAGCTGATTCTTTGCATAACTGGTATTGACTATTTCCTGGGAAGATAGTTTAGTTTTGGTTTGGGGTTTGATTATCTTTTCCTTTCGTGATGTACATAAAGCCTTTGTTTAGGAAATTCTTTCTTTTAGGTTGTTTCTTTGTCCGAAATAGTACATAGTGCATGGAGCATGCTAGTCAGGTGGGTCATGTGTAAAAACATCATCAGGGGCTATGTTCCCAACAGCAAGACAGTATGTACAACAAAATGATTTTCGTGGTTTTGACCAGGAGTTGTTATAATACTGGTTTAGGTGAGTACAGGTTATGGGGTAGTACGAAAAAATGTTAGGGTATAAGCTGTTATGGGTCGTTTTCTAGGATGCTTTTTCAGTGTCATAGCATACAGCCATGCTATCATGGGTTATCTCTTTTTGATCCCCTGTACTTTTCCGTCTCTATCCACGGTCTCCAAAATTTAAATTCCAACAAGTTATCTCAATTTGCTTTAAAGTTTAGAACTTCTATACAACTTTAGCTTTTTTTTTTCTTTTTCTTTTTCTTTGTGTTTCTTTTTCTATTTTCTGTTTGCAGAATTTTCCTAACAGCATAAAAAGTAATTTTATTTGGTTCAAAATCTTAAACTGCCTTTGACAGGAAATGCATTTTTTTTTAACCAAATGTGCTACTGTAGATCATTACTTACTGATGTATGATGTGTAATTGTATATGGATCGTGTATGATTTACTTATAGCCGGCTGGGTTAGTCGCATCCCAGGCTAACGATACGGGATAGCGTAAGAAACGCAAAGATGGGAAGATCTTTCAATTAACTAAGAATTACGGTCTTAGAAGAACTCACTTTGAGAAGGATCTTGAGTCGGCATTTGTTGATTGATGTGGAGTCACTTAAAACCATACAAAAACAATGTTTCTATAGCCCTTAAATTCCATATTAAAAGGGTAAAATTGGAAACTAAAAATAAAAGAAACTAGTGTATCAACATATTTAGGATTCGTGTCTCATCGAAGTCTCCCAATAGCCTTACATGACAATAGGGACTTGGCTTTGCCTCTGATCTAGTGGCCCAAGAGACTATACTGAGTGTAGACCAATACTAGAACATATGCACATGTTTCTTTTTTTTTACATATATGTTCACTGTTAAGTGCACATGGGAGTTTCATCTATTCTTCATCACTATTTTACTAGCCGGAGGGAGGATCAATGATAAGATTAAGGAATGACCACCAATTAAGAGTGCAATAGTCTTGCCCCCCCCCCCCCAAAAAAAATAAAAATTAAGCTTTGTTATAATTACCATAGCAATCTCAATAGTTTGTAATTAGTAATGTCTTTTGGCAACAACTAATGGTGCAAAGCAAAGGTCACAATAATGTTTGACAAACTATTAGAATGCCAACATTTAGGCATTGTGAACCAAAAGAGGATTGTTATAGGTATTGTTCTCTCAATGAAAAATCGTTGCTTATATCTTGCTCTAGAACATTCTTTTTAAATTTTGATAGTCTTTGGTAGCATGACCCATGAACCTATGATACTCGACAAAATGTGGGGTCATTTTGGTGGTGCTCAACCCTTGGTAACTCAATATTCCTATCTTGTGGCCATTAATCAAATATGACATGCACCTTGCCCAAGAGATATGGAAATTGAACTTCTTTGTGTGTCATTTTTCAATTTTTTACTACTACAGCCTTTGCCTTGAGTTGAGGACACAGACACTATTCGTTTGTTGAGTTTGCCACCTTCCCCTCATCACATGTAAGGGAGTTATTGGTCCCTCATACATGAGAAAAAACTTAATGGTTTATGTACACCACATGTTATGCACATGTGATCTATAAATACTAATAAGATTTTAATATACATAAATGATGCAAAATACGAATGGTAATTATTTTGAAAACTACCTATTTTACTATCATACGTGTCAAAATGTTATTAGTATTTATACACCACGTGTACATAACACATAGCGTATATCAACCAATAAATCTTTTTCTTCACACATTCTCTACAAGCACAATGAAAAAATGCAAAGAAAGATTTTCCAAGCATACTGCATACTTAAAGAACATTCCTTGAATACAAATCTTCGGTAACTCATTTTTATCATAGATTTCTTGGATATCTCAGGAGCTTTCTTTAAATTGCTTAATGTACTCTAAGAGATCTTTTCACAACTTATGTTGAATTTATCCTATATCGATTATCTTGGCTCATTCTTGGGTAGAGAACTTTTCTAAAAGCATGCTGCACATGCTTCCTCATGAGTCCATTGACTTAAAAGGAAGATTGACACACCAAGTGCATGTCTATTTTGTAAGTGGTCTAGAAAATTTTTTAAGCTTCAAATTGTTATAAAGCCATATACTTCTAAAGCCTTAATAAACTTCAATAGATGTTCTTTGGCGATTCCTTTCCTACCACTAAACATAAATTTGAAACTTATATAGTTTTTAAAATATGGTTTGCGACACTATGCTAATGGAAAGGGCGTTTGAGATCTAGAACTGCTAGTTAACTTCACTTGTGTCTTCGTTGTATATATGTCCAAATACTCCTTTGTAACAAAGGAAATGCTAGGGGCAAACATCATAGCCTCTACCAATGTTATAGGAATAAAGTTAGGGTGATAAGAAGATGCACCAAGCCTAGCATAAAGAGTAGCACATGAGGACAAAGAACTTTGATGTGCTTAAAATATGAAAATAGAATTGAAACATAATATATGAGCATAACCAAAACAAGAGGCATTTTGTTCTCTGAATATGATATGCTTAGGATAAAGATTGCTAGCCAATTAGGAACATAGAGCAATCATCCAATAAGTTTAGGGAAACGAACACTAAACCTCAACCATTGAACAACTATGTTTATGGGTTATATAAAATGGTATATAGACAACTTCTCTATTGGACATGACATACAAAGAAAGATCAAACTATGCTTAACCTATTTAATATAACACACAAATAGATCAAACAATTTGCTTGCCACAATCATAAGAGATCAATAAGAGCAAATTGAAAGAGAGAAATGCTTAATTAATGAAAGTTAGAATGATAATCAAGAGTTATTTTCTTCATATAATTACATGCAGTGTTTAACTAAGGCAGTTGCTAATAAGGAATAACTATTATAAGGGATAATACATAAATATAAAAGAAAGACAACAACTTTCTAAATAACTACATTCAGATTTATTAATTTCAACATTATTAACATTCATATCCAGACCAAAAGGAATATTATCTAGTTAAACTAAATCCTTTTTAGTGTAGTCTTCCAAAGCAAAAACTTCTATAGGATCAAAACCACATCCCTTCGTTGGAACTAGACCAAAAGAAGAAATAGCTTTCTTGTTAGAAATATTAGAATCCAAAGTCACGATTGATTCTGATAGCAACAAGCTTCTTCATAATATTATGTTTTGAATATTAAAACCTTCCTAAAGCATCTACCCATCCTCCAAGATAGATCTAACTACAACCCTTTAAACCAAGTTGTTCAATTATCTCATTCCGAATCAAGTCATGGGTTTGCTAAGTGTCAAAATCTAATTTCCATCATTTCCTTAAGGATAATGAAGATTGTAATCAAATTTGATGAGCCTTCCAATGTGATGAGATCCATGATGAGAGTCAAGCTGGAAGAAGGAATGTGGATCCTCTTGAAGTGCCGCCTGGACCGATCACAAGAAGTCAAGCGAAACGACTCAAGGAAGCACTTAACGGGTTGATAAAGGATGTTCATGAAGCCGGAAAGGATTGGGGCAATCATGAAGTTGGAACGAATTGGAACAACCATGGGAAGACCCTTGCTCTTATACAAGTCACACCGGACACGGGTTGAAGAGGGCGTGTACTTTCAAGGCACGGCCGTGTATGGAGTCAAGCAAATCCACAGACAGATACACGGCTAAAGTACACGGGCGTGTATGTTGCCAGACGTTGCACAGAAAGATACACGGCCAAAGTACACAGGCGTGTATGTTGCCAGTGTATGTTGCCAGAAGTTGCACAGAAAGATACACGGCCAAAGTACACGGGCATGTATGTTGCCAGAAGTTGCACAGAAAAGTACATGGCCAAAGTACACGGTTGTGTACACGGCGTGTATCCCCTGTCGGCCAGCTTGTTCTGTTTCGCGTTTTTATGTCACTTAACTAAACTACGTCGTTTTGGACTTGTTTTTACACGAATTGTAACCCTAGTATAAAAGCTCCTAGGGTTTAGAACAACTAAGATTAGACATCTTTGAACATTAAACACTTTTGAGAGGCACCTCTCTTGGTTCTTCAAGAACTAAATCGAACTTATCGGATTGATTTTCGTGGCGTTCATCCTGAATTATCAATCGGTCTTCCATCCCGATTGTGGCGTCTTCACTTTTATACCAAGGTTCTTGTCTCGCTTATAGACAACGGGTCGCGGTTTTCCACTTTAGGTGTTTGGGCGTCTTAGGCAACGAATTTCCGAACGTATTGGTATTGGGTTTCGTCACGGTTTGGCGTGGTTCGTATCAGTTTGGTATCAGAGCTTAGGTTTGTCAAAACATCAAGTTCGGTTGAGGAAGGTAATATCAAAAACCCTAACTCTAATCGTTCATATCCATTGTTAGCATTCAATTCCGCAATATTAATTGTCTTTTGATAGTGTAGTATTTACTAGTCGATTGTAAAAAAAAAAAAAGAGTAAAAATCACGACCAAAAAAAAAAAAGAAGGGAAAGAAAAGAAAAGAGAAACGTGATCAAAAGCCAAAAACAGAGACAAAAAAAAAATCGGATAGAAAAATAGAGGAAAATTTTACGAACCCTAGAGTTGGTTTGAATTCTACGGAAGGAAATCGGTGTAGTTCGGGTCAGTTCCAAGAGAATTGAGAAGAGGAAATTGGTGAGTGATATCATCGTTGTTTGTGAGAATACACAAGTGATTGTGTGATATCATCATTTGAGCGAAACACGTAAGGGAGTGTATCGTGAGGTTTAATTATATATATATTTGTGTTGTACTAATCTTTTTCTGTAGAGACTATGTCGAGACAACATTCTCCTGAAGGTGAGAGGGGAAGGTTTGATGCTAGGTTAGTAATTGAGGCGTTGAGGGGAGAAATGAAGAGGATGTTCCAAGAGGGAATGGAACAAATTCATGAGACGGTCAAAGACTAGAGCAATCCACAAATGTATTCCAAGGGCGTAAGAGGGAGAGTCGTTCTAGGAGAGTACCGAGGGGTGGAGATGAAATGACGGATGATGACTTTGATGAGCCTTCTGTTGGGAGTTATAGAGGTTATAGTGGTCGGAATAGAGGGACTAGAGATTGGGAAGATAGAGGAGATAGGAATAGAGAGGATGATCAATTGAGTAGCATAAAGATGAAGATTCCTCCTTTCCAAGGGAAGAATGATCCCGAAGCGTATTTAGAATGGGAGAAAAAGGTGGAGATGGTGTTTGATTGTCACAACTATAGTGGGAGAAAGAAAGTAAAACTTGCTGCCATTGAGTTTTCGGATTATGCTATAGTGTGGTGGGATCAACTAATGTTGAATAGGAGAAGGAGTGGCGAGCCACCTATTGAGTCTTGGGAAGAGATGAAAAGAGTGATGAGAAAGCGGTTTATACCTGCGTATTACTATCGTGAATTGCACAACAAGTTGCAAACTCTAAGGCAGGGAAGCCGAAGTGTAGATGAGTACTTCAAGGAGATGGAAGTCACTATGATTAGGGCGAATATAGAAGAGGATAGAGAGGCTACAATGGCTAGATTCCTTGCTGGGTTGAATAGAGAAATCCAAAATGTGGTTGAATTGCAGCATTATGTAGAATTGGAGGATATGGTTCACATGGCTATAAAGGTTGAGAACCAGCACAAGCGGAAGGGTAGTAGTAGTGCACAATTTCAACAGGGTAATGGTTCATCCACTTGGAAGACTAATCAATGGAAGAAAGAAGAAAAGCCTTTACCCACAAAACCAAAAGGAGAGCTGAGGCAAGCGGGTTCTACTTCTGGTAATCAAGGTAATCCTGAATCTTCTACTTCTAGAAATCATGACATTAGATGCTTTAAATGTCAAGGTAGAGGTCATATTGCTAGTCAATGTCCAAATAGGCGTGTGATGATTTTGCGTGATGATGGTGAGTATGAGACTGAAGGGGATAGTGAAGAAGATGATATGCCACCATTAGAGGATGCTAGTGATGATGAGGAGCCTGCAATGGGAAGGCTAGTGGCGGTAGTGAAGAAAGCTTTGAATGTGCAGGTGAAGGAAGAAGAAGAGGTGCAAAGAGAAAATATATTTCATACTAGATGTTATCTAGGAGATCACATTTGTAGTTTGATTATTGATGGGGGAAGTTGCACCAATGTAGTGAGCAATTTTATTGTTGAGAGGCTGGGGCTCAAAACTGTTAGACACCCTAGTCCATATAAATTGCAGTGGTTGAATGATAGTGGTGAGACTAAGGTGAGTAAGCAAGCCTTGATTGGTTTTCGCATTGATAGGTATGAGGATGAGGTGTTATGCGATGTAGTGCCAATGCAAGCATGTCATGTGTTGTTGGGGAGGCCATGTCAATTTGACAGGAAGGTTGTTCATGATGGCTTTTCTAACAAGTATACGCTTATTCACCAAGGGAAAAGCTTTAATCTTAAACCTTTAACACCTAAACAAGTGTATGAGGATCAGTTGCAGCTACAACAGTCATTTGCAAAACACAAGGTGAGTGAAAAGCAGAGTGAGAGTGAGAGTGAGAGAGCAAAAGACATTGAGAAGAAAAAGGAATATAAAAGTCAAGATCAAAAGGAAAAGGAGAGGAAGGCTGGAAAGAGTGTGAGAGGCCAAGTTGAAGGGGGATCAACTTTGGTGGTGAGTGAAAAGGAGAGGGCAGCCTTGCAAAAGGAGAGTTGTGTGGCAAGAGCGAGTGTAGTAAGGAGAGCGTTAGTGATGAGGCAACCTATGTTGTTGCTAATTTTTAAGGAAACATGTTTGACTACCAACGACTTATCTAACTCTTTGCCTAGTGTGGTTGTGTCTCTTATGCAGGACTTTGAAGATGTCTTTCCTGAGGAGATTCCAAAGGGATTACCACCTGTTAGAGGTATTGAGCACCAGATTGACCTTGTACCCGGAGCATCGATTCCAAACAAGCCAGCTTATAGGAGCAACCCGGAGGAGACAAAGGAACTCCAAAGGCAGGTCGATGAATTAATGGAGAAGGGGTACGTGAGAGAGAGCATGACCCCATGTGCAGTGCCGGTGATTTTGGTGCCTAAGAAGGATGGGACATGGAGAATGTGTGTTGACTGTCACGCCATCAACAACATCACGGTAAAGTATCGTCATCCCATTCCTCGCTTAGATGATATGTTAGATGAGTTACATGGGTCTAGTGTCTTTTCTAAAATTGATCTGAAAAGTGGATATCACCAAATTAGAATGAAAGAAGGTGATGAATGGAAAACTGCATTTAAGACAAAATATGGGTTGTATGAGTGGTTAGTAATGCCTTTCGGGTTAACTAATGCACCTAATACTTTTATGAGACTTATGAACCATGTTTTGAGGACATTTATTGGAAAATTTGTGGTTGTCTATTTTGATGACATTCTTATTTATAGCAAAAGTTTGGAAGATCATATGTCACACTTGAGAGATGTTTTAGAAGTTCTTTGAAAGGAACAATTATATGCTAACCTCAAGAAGTGCACTTTTTGCACAGACAAACTTGTGTTTCTTGGTTTTGTTGTTAGTGCGCAGGGAATACAGGTTGATGAAGAAAAGGTTCGTGCAATCCAAGAATGGCCTAGTCCAACCAATGTAAGTAATGTGCGGAGTTTCCATGGACTAGCGAGCTTTTACAGGAGGTTTGTGAAGGATTTCAGCACCATTGCAGCACCACTTACTGAGGTAATTAAGAAGAACGTAGGGTTCAGCTGGGGAGAGCAACAAGAGAAGGCCTTTCAGACGCTTAAAAATAAGCTGACTCAAGCGCCGTTACTTGCTTTACCTAACTTTACTAAAACGTTTGAAATTGAGTGTGATGCTTCAGGATTAGGTATTGGAGCAGTGCTTATGCAGGAGAGAAGACCGATTGCATTCTTTAGCGAGAAGCTAAGTGGGGAACCTTGAATTACCCTACTTACGACAAGGAGCTATATGCATTGGTTCGAGCCCTAGAGACGTGGCAACACTACGTTTAGCCAAAAGAGTTCGTGATCCACACTGATCATGAATCCTTGAAGTATTTGAAGGGGCAACACAAGCTGAACAAAAGGCATGCTCGTTGGGTGGAGTTCATCGAAACATTTCCATATGTTATCCATTACAAGCAAGGTAAAGAGAATGTAGTTGCTGATGCACTTTCTAGAAGGTATACTCTTATCTCTACACTTAGTTCTAGACTTCTTGGTTTTGAGCACATTAAGGAGTTATATGCTGCTGATCGAGATTTTTGTGAGGAGTATGTGCAATGTGAGAAGAGTGGGCATGGAAAATTTTATAAACATGACGGATTCTTGTTTAGGGAGAGTAAGCTGTGCATTCCAATTTGTTCTCTAAGAGAATTACTTGTGAGGGAGTCTCATGGAGGAGGTTTAATGGGACACTTTGGAGTAGCTAAAACATTAGGAGTATTGCAGGAACACTTCTATTGGCCTCACATGAAACGAGATATTGACAGGATTTGTGAGCGATGTGTTACATGTAAGCAAGCGAAATCTAGAGTCCAACCTCAAGGGCTTTACACCCCACTTCCCATTCCTCATGAGCCTTGGGTAGATATTTCTATGGATTTTGTGTTAGGATTACCCAGGTCTAGACATGGTCGGGATTCTGTTTTTGTAGTTGTTGATAGGTTTTCTAAAATGGCACATTTCATTCCTTGTCATAAAACGGATGATGCTTGTAATATTGCTAATTTATTCTTTAGGGAAGTTGTGCGATTGCAAGGTATGCCTAGAACAATTGTATCAGATAGGGATGCTAAGTTCTTAAGCTACTTTTGGAAGACTTTATGGGCTAAGTTAGGAACTAAGTTATTGTTTTCTACTACTTGTCATCCACAGACTGATGGTCAAACTGAGGTAGTGAATCGGACTTTATCTACTTTGTTGAGGGCTGTAATTAAAAAGAATATTAAAAGTTGGGAGGATTGTTTACCATATGTTGAATTTGCCTATAACCGTACAGAGCATTCTGCTACTAAATTTTCTCCTTTTGAAATTGTGTATGGTTTTAATCCACTAACTCCTTTGGATTTATCACCTTTGCCTATTTTTGAGTATGTTAATTTAGATGGCAAGAAGAAGGCCGAATTTGTTCAACAGATCCATGAGAAGGCAAGGCTGAACATTGAACGACGAACAGAGCAGTATGTGAAACAAGCCAACAAGGGTCATCGACAAGCTGTTTTTGAACCTAGAGATTGGGTTTGGGTTCACATGTGCAAAGAGTGGTTTCCCGTGCAGCGTCGATCTAAACTACTTCCTAGAGGCGATGGACCATTTCAAGTTCTTGAGCGCATCAACGACAATGCATACAAGATAGATTTGCCTGGTGAGTATCAAGTAAGTGCTACATTTAATGTTACTGATCTGAGACCTTTTGATGTAGGTGACAATTTGAGGACAAATCCTTTTCAAGAGGAGGGGAATGATGAGATCCATGATGAGAGTCAAGCTGGAAAAAGGAATGTGGATCCTCTTGAAGTGCCGCCTGGACCGATCACAAGAAGTCGAGCGAAACGACTCAAGGAAGCACTTAACGGGTTGATAAAGGATGTCCATGAAGCTGGAAAGGATTGGGGCAATCATGAAGTTGGAACGGATTGGAACAACCATGGGAAGACCCTTGCTCTTATACAAGTCACACCAGACACGGGTTGAAGAGGGCGTGTACTTTCAAGGCACGGCCGTGTATGGAGTCAAGCAAATCCACAGACAGATACACGGCTAAAGTACACGGGCGTGTATGTTGCCAGACGTTGCACAGAAAGATACACGGCCAAAGTACATAGGCGTGTATGTTGCCAGAAGTTGCACAAAAAGATACACGGCCAAAGTACACGGGCGTGTATGTTGCCAGAAGTTACACAGAAAAGTACACGGCCAAAGTACACAGTTGTGTACACGGCCGTGTATCCCCTGTCGGCCAGCTTGTTCTGTTTCGCGTTTTTATGTCACTTAACTAAACTACGTCGTTTTGGACTTGTTTTTACACGAATTGTAACCCTAATATAAAAGCTCCTAGGGTTTAGAACAACTAAGATTAGACATCTTTGAACATTAAACACTTTTGAGAGGCACCTCTCTTGGTTCTTCAAGAACTAAATCGAACTTATCGGATTGATTTCCGTGGCATTCATCCTGACTTATCAATCGGTCTTCCATCCCGATTGTGGCGTCTTCACTTTTATACCAAGGTTCTTGTCTCGCTTATAGACAACGGGTCGCGGTTTTCCACTTTAGGTGTTTGGGCGTCTTAGGCAACGAATTTCCGAACGTATTGGTATTGGGTTTCGTCACGGGTTGGCGTGGTTCGTATCACAATGATTCTTCTTCCTCTTCTAAAATACAAGAAAACAAATCAAGCACATTGAATGTGGTAGAAGCACCATAATCACTTAGCAACTTCAATAGATAAGCATTATCATTGTTTTTTTTTTTTAAGTTCTAAACAGTCCATCTACTATGAGTGCAAGCTTCCCTCTTCTTCCTTGGATATACCTACATCAAGTCTCTTGATTGAAACTTATATGCCTCCTACCCTTGTCTCCACAATACTCTTCATTTGGCAATTGTTTTCTTAAGCTACTTGACTACATTCTAATGTAGCTTTTGAATTTCCTTAAGCTTATTAACCCTACTGAGACTCTCTTCTTTTGAAGCTTAAATAGATAGTAAATCTAAAAGAATAGCAAGATTGCACCCATAGACATCCTCAAATAGTGATTTCCCTATTGAAATGTGTTTAGACCTATTTTAAGTAAACTTAATAATATGTAAACACTTGTCCCAATTTATAAAATTCTTGCCAACAATAGTTTTAAACATAATATATAAAGTAAAATTAACAACTTGTGTTTGACCATTAGTCTACAAGTGACACGAAGTACTAAACATTAACTTAGTTCAAACCTTCTCCACAGCATCTTCCAAAATAAACTCAAGAATTTGACAACCCCATCAGAAATGATGCTTCGTGGAACTTCATGTGATTTGACAATTTCCTATAAAAAGAGGTCAGTGATAAATAGTACATTATCAGTATGGCATGAAGTGTGTCATCTTGAGGAATCTATTTACAATAACTGAGATAAAATTCTTCCCTTAAGCTATCTTGGATACGCCCAAAATGAAATTTATGTTGATATCTACCTATGGTTGAGATGGTATGGGAAAAAGCATATAGACTTCAAAAGCTTCCCTTATGGTGTTAACTTTCTTACATACAACATACTTTTCCAAGATACTATACATGTCCTTCATCATGATTAGCCAATAAATATGTTCTTAAATCAATTTACAAGTTCGCTTCTCCCTGAAATGACTAGAAAAACCTCCAAAATGAGCTTCCTTGATCAATTACTCCATCATAAAACTAGATGGAATACACAATTATCCCCCTCTAAAAGGGTAACCATCCACTAGGTAATATCTATCCATAACTACTCTATCACTAGATCTCTTTACAATAGGACTAAAGAAAACATCTTCTAAATATCGTCCTTTTTCAGCAAGCCAAATCCAAGTAATTGAGTTAGGAAAGTAGTGATTAAAACATACCTTTGAGACAAAAGATCTGCAACTACATTTGCAATCCCCCTCTAATACTTGATAACATAGGCAAATTTTTCGAGGAATTCCACCTACTTAGCTTACCTTCTAGATAACTTTTGTTGTTCCCTCACATTCTTTTAGTGACTCATGGTCGGTATAGATGATAAACTTCTTTGAAAGTAGGTAATGTCACTAAACAATAAGAGCTCTAACTAGCAAACATAGTTCTTAATCATATACCAAATAATTAAGCACTACTCCGCTAAATTTCTCATTTAAGTAAGCAATAGGTTGTTTCTCCTATATTAGAATAGCTCAATCTCAACTCTTGATACATCACATTCAAGCTCGAATGTCTTATTAAAGTTCAATAAAACCAACATAAGAGCAAAAGTAAGCTTCTCATTGATCTCTTTAAAGCTCTTGCATCTCCTCACTTCATTTGAACCCTACATTTTTCCTCGATATTGGATCTATAGTGATACTGAAGTTTCTAACAAACCTTTAATAAAAGATGCAAATCCATAAAAACTTTTGATGTTAGCTACCAACTATGGAGTTATTCATTCAAAGGTTGTTAAACTTGCGATTCTACTTAGAATCACTAGAGAGTTTATAGAATCGAAAGGTAAAAATGAAAATTTCTACAACTTATGTAAAATAGTCTTCAAAAGCTATAGATATGTTTACTATAATCATAAAAAGATATGAAATATAAGATGGAATAAAAAAATTTAATATAAATTTTAGTTATAATTTATAATAAAAATTATGTACTTATACTACAAATAAATTAGTATAAGTTGTTAAGTTAATATATAAAACTATAATATAAATAACAATATCAATATGAAATGGATTACAACATAAATTATAATAATAAAATACAATGACAAAAAAAAATACTAACCCATTTATTATCATCAAAAGTTAAAATTATTGCAAAATCTCTCTTTATCATCATCATCATCATTGTCATCTTTATCATCAATATCAGCATCATTACTAGTATTATTATCAACATTCCTTATATCACAATTCCAATTCTTTTAAAGAATTAATAATATTCATATCTTATAAAAGTTAAGTTGTATTTTTTAATTTTTAACCCATTTGACTAAAATATGTAAAATTGGTAAAGTTAGTTAAAAATGTAAGTTTATATGGAAACGATTTTATACTCGAATCAACTCGGAAAGATCTTCTAAAATCATAAACCCGTAAAATTGTATGAGTAGAATCGTGATTTTAACAACTATGGTCCATTCTAGAATTTCCTTAATCTTCTCAAAGTTTATTATAACTCTTTCTAAGATAACAAAACCTAGAAATACTACTTCTAATTAATAGAAAATATATTTCTTTATAATCCCATACAATTGCTCAACTTATAGACCTTAATGGCTTGGTATGGCAATTTAAATCACGATTATATACTAGAATATCATCAAAATAAACTATTATAAACTTACCAATTAAGTCCCTTAAATCATGGTTTGTAAGCTTCATGAATATATTAAGTGCATTTGTCATATCAAAAAGCATGACCATCCACTCATAGAGATTGTACCTCATTTTAAATTTCATCTACCATTCATCTCTAAGCCACATGCAAATCTAATGGTAGCTACTCTTTAGATAAACTTTTTGAACACTCTTGCACCATACATTTCATCCAACAAATCATCCAAGTGTAGAATAGGGTATCTTTACTTAATTGTAATCTTAATAGTGCCCTATTATCCACACCATTCTCCGTGAACCATCGTTTTTGGAAACCAAAAGTGCTGGCATAGCTTGTCGACTCATGTTCTCTCTAGCATAGCCTTTAGTAATCAATTCATCCACATATAGCTTAAGTTCCTTTACTTCTTTTGAATTCATTCAATGAGTTGGTTTATTTGGCCATACTGCTCCATGTATAAGGTTAATTTTATGCTCTATGCACCTTACCGATGGTAATCCTTTAGAAAAGCATCTTTAAACTCCTTCACCAAATTCTAAGTTTCTTTTGGAATCAGAACTAGAGACTCTATGTTCAAAGTTTGTTAAATATATAACATATGCATAGGTTCATCAAAATTAAAACATCTTAGACTTCTTCTTGCATCATTGGCAAAGACTCCCTCCTATTTCTTATCAAGGCTACCTAGCCATTCCTCTCTTCAATGGGACTTATGTGTAGCAACAGTATTTTTCTTTCATCCTCGGTGAATACATAGGTATTATCGTACCATTCATTTACCACCCTTCAATCGAATAATCATGTTCTTTTCAATAGGATATGAAAAGTAGTCCTAGGAGCAATATCATATGTCTCATCCTATAATGACTTAAATCAAAGATAGGAATTTCCATTTGCTTAATAGCATGTACTACTTCTTTATCACTAAGCCAATGAAGTTTATGTGGTTTAGGATGGTTAGTAGTAGATAGCTTTAACTTCTCCACCATTGAGGTAGCAACTAAATTGGCACAACTTCTATCATCAATAATCAATGCATGTCTAACCATGAATCTATCACTTGATATGGAACAAATTCCCTTGTTACTGTGTTTCTAACACAATCTTTATGTTCAAAGTTTCTCTAACTACTAGTGACATAACATCACATTGAGCACCTTTCCTTACCATCCTTTTCATAGTTATATTGCTTAAGAATCTTGTCTACATCCTCTAACACCTCCTTTTCGTCATCCTCACTTTTTACTTCACCTCCTTCATCACCATCACCCTTTTGTTTAAACATTATGCAACTATATGCCCAAATCCAAGGCATTAAAAACATTTAATTTAACTACTAATCCTTTTACTCAACTTCTAATCATCTACCCTAGCTTTTGAACAAGTAGAAACCTCACCTCTAACATAATCCTTCCTCTCTACTTGCTTATCCTTTCCTCTAGTTATGTTACACCCTTCACTTCTTGCATCTTCACTCCTTCTAAACCTACCAAAATTACCTTGTTTATAAGAAGAAAATGTTGTCTTAAATGGATTTCTAATCAACTACTTCTTTACCTATATAGCTAGTTGAATAGCTTCTTCCAAAGTATCGAACTTCTAGAGTTCCACTATCCTTGAAATGTCATACTTCAATTTTTCTAAGAAACAAGCAATGGTTTATTCCTTGGGCTTCATGACCTCACATTTGATTATCAGCATCTCGATCTCTTTAACATAACTCTCATACCAACCATGTATAAGAGTTTGAAATTTCATGAACATTTCATACTTGTAAAAATCAACAACAAAATGACTATGCATAAGGTGTCTCACCTATGTCTCCACTTCTCATTCTCCTCTTTGTAGCCTCTAAGCCCTAGTATTCTTCCACAACAATGCAGCATATGCCATAAACTCCAATGCCATCAACCTAATCTCGTATCTTCATCATAGTTATAACACTCAAAACATTCTTGACTTTATGTTCCCAATAAAAGAATGGCTCTACAAATACACATCCTTCCAAAATGTGAAATCTTCATTTTTATGGTTTCCATGCTACAAATTTGATAATTCCCTCTAGCATTTCTCTCCATTTTGAAATTATCTCCATCACTTTCACTAAAGTTCTCTACAACCTTTATGATATGACCATGTGTGCCCCCCCTTCTAGGCCTCTAAAGCACTAAGTCTCACATTCATGTTTCTTATGGTTTTTTCCTAATCTCATAGAGTATCCTCAAGCATGACTTCTAGCACATTAGCTGCTCTCCTTCTTCCATTTCCATCACCTTCCATGCCACAATGCACATCCTCTCTAAACATTTTCAAAATTAATAAAAGGATAAATTTTTTTTAAAAAAAAAAAAGTAACCTGTGTTTTGAGCCGTTTGCAATAGGTTACTTGTGTTTTGTTTTTTTTTTTTTTATAAAAATGTGACTTGTGATTCTTAATTTTGCATCAATTATAAATAGTGACATGTGTCGATATTTTACTGGTTGCTTAATTGTTTTCCTTTTTTTATTTTTTTCCTTTTTCCTTTTCTTTTTGATTTTCTACAATTTTTTATTAAATTTTATAATTTACTAGTATTACTTTAACTCTTTGTTAGAAAATAAAATATAAGTAATCTCTTTGCAAATAACCAAAAACAAAAGTTACCTTTTGTAAGTTACCCTTAACAAAATAACTATATAGCCCTCAAATAATTCCTTAGACCATGCGTCATATATCACACCTTGAACTCAATAAGCCAAAACTCAACAAATACTGAGATAAGGAATTTATCCAAAATACCCTTCGTTGAAACCTTAGCTTTAATACCAAAAGATGATGTACTTAGAATTTGAAAACACAATCTAAACACACTCCATGGGCATAGCCAAAACAAGAAGCGCTTGATTCTTCAAATTCGATAAGCTAAGGAGAAAGATCACTAAGCAATTTGGAACATAGAGTAATAATCCAATGAGTCTAAAATAATTATTCCAAACATAGGTTTCAAAGAAATGGACATGATTTGCAACCTCTGTTTTACAAAAATTTACAAAACTAAAGATACAAACCGAGTTTGTACTTTTAGTACAATTTGTATTGAAAGCGTGAACATGATTCGTGCCCTTAAGCATATTGCTTGAAGCGAGCAACGTCTGTGCTTTGAGTGTAACTCCTCTTTTTTTTCTTCGCTTCAGAGTATGAAAATATAGCAATTTAACCCTTATGAAAATAGCAAACGAAAACATCGTTTGGTCCTATTTATAGTACATTTAAATCAGTTTTTTTATAATATATATTATGGGCTCCATAATTTCAAACGAGTAAAATATTATAATCCTTTAAAGTTAGAAAAACAAATTATATCAATTTCAATTTTTTTTTCAACTTTAAAGGGTCATAATTTTTTACTCGTTTAGAGTTATGGAGCCCATAATATATATTTATATATAAACTGATTTGAGTGCACTATAAGTAGAATTAAATGGTGTTGTTGTTTGCTATTTTTATAAGGGTTAAATTGCTATATTTCTATTTACCGAAGTGAAAAAAAAAAAAAAAAGAGTTATACTGAAGGTACAAACCTGGTTTACATCTCCAGTTTTGCAAATTTTCATGAAAAAAAAAGTCACAAATTATGTTTGCGTCTTCAAAACCTATTTTTAAAATAATTATTTCGAGTATAATATTTACAAAACTAAAAAAAATACAATATTTATCAGTATTGTCCTTAAAAGGAGCGTTATTAATTGCCAAAAGATATGTACATTAAAGTCTCATATAAGGATAAAACTTTTGATCCAGAAGAATTAAACCTGAAGAAAAAAGAATCTAAATTTGTTTAGTTATTGAGGTGTTCCCAATGAGGACGAGAACATGAAAATTATCTTCATATTATGATAGGAAAACCATTTTCAATTTTTAAAAACGGAACCGTTTTTCTTTTCGAAATGAAAAATCAATGACATTTTTGTAATTAAGTTAAACTCCTTTAATGTGAGTTCTCTAAGGTCTTCTCCTTCCCTCGTCTCTTCTAAACCAATCTCTACTTCATCTTTTCTTTAGAACATTAAAGGTGAGTTGATAAGAAAAAAAATATATATGTGTTTTTTCAGCATTTTTCATAATTTTTATTCAAAAAATAAAAACCGAAAAGAGAAAAATGAAAACTTTGAAAATATAAAATCACCCTAACTTCTCAAAACCAAGAGGGCCTTACCGTTACCGGACATCATGCTACAAATTAAGCAAAGTGGGCTACCCGCCTTAAAAAAAAAAGGTACCCAATGGACTACATATGGTTTTGGAATCCAATGTAGGGTGCTCCAAACGTATGGATGAGCCCAACCAGAACAGCTTTGCAAATCACACCTTACTCCATGTAGGCCCGATGGCTGATTTCATGTCCCGAATAGTTTTAGTTTATTTAAGCATCGTGTCCGTGAGGAATGTATTGGTTTCTGTTATACTTAATTTAACTTTTCATCCAACTTGCTAGGAAACTTAGGAATTCGAGACAACCCATATTTATGAGGTCCAATCCAACACTAACCACATATATATATATATATATATTTTTTTGGGTGGGGGGGGGGGGGGGTGAGTTGGTAAAACATTGCTTACATTGTTACATATGCTTGACATTTTTTATATTATCAACTTGTCATGTGAACTTCCAAACAGCATGTTAATTGGAATCCAATCGAGAAATATTCTGTACATTCACTCCTTTCCAAGATAATGCCCTTATGCACACCCTGCAACTTGCATTTGATAAGAAAGACACCTCCTTGTGGGCCTCTTGGGCACTTCAGTCTACAATTAAATTTAAAATAATGATGATAGCAGCCTACAACGGAGTTGACCTAAACACACGCTAAAGGAAAATGTAAATTTTAATTAAAAAAAATTAATGTGAATTTCCTTTAAAGGATACAAGAAGGGCTGAAAATTAGATCTTTCATTAACCTTTTTAAATGTGTTTTCAAGTTCTAACTATTTTATACAAGGAGGTAAATCAATTTCTTCATCCAATGCTTTGACATGTCATTACACCTTGCAATTGATTCAAATCCACATCTTATCCTTTTAGATGGAAAATAGTGGACCCCTATAAAGGTGTTATTGGTAAAAATACTATGAATTTAGATTATCCTCATGGAGTGCAGATGTGGTAAATGAACCAGTAAAGCTTGACATAGAAAAGGTAATAAACATCCTTATAATTGTACTTAAGCACATTGAGGATTTAAGTATATTTTTATAAGAAGGCTTCGATTGAGATGGCAGGGCACACAAAGTTTTAAAACTTCTTATGACATTTTCCTTTTCGCATACTTCCACAAATAATTAAATTGTTGGTAAATTATATTTAGTTTACAGGATTGTATTACTCCATCAATGTATCAAAACAATTCATTGGTAATTATGGATTATGAGGGTTTTTAGATGTATGATTACGTTCCAAGCACTAATGCATTATTAGAGCATCATTAACACAATCAATGATTTAAAAAGTGTTTGAAATTTGTTTCCTTTGCACGTCTACAAAATGTTAGTAGATCGATCTGATTTATTTTTGTAAAAATAAGTCAACATTGAATCATAGCCTATATAGTTGTCTCCTAATATGATTGCTATTTGTATATAACATATATACTTATTTATGTGATTTTTTTGCATTAGACTTAGACAATTGAAAAAAAAAAATGGTCTAATGTCAATAAATACAAGCAGTTCACCACTTCAACAGAAATGAAAAGGATTTAAGTGCATACGGACTTCTAATACCAATAGACAAGTTTGTAGATGAAGTTCTAGTTAGAGTAGTCACTCAAGTATCATGCATATATCGTGCTGTATATGGCTTCAAAAAAGTGATATGAAAATAACATATGAGGAGACAACTAGAAAAAGGGTGGAGGAAGAAAAAACAAGCAATTTTAAGAGTTTCAAATGCACAAATGACAAAAAAAAGAGAGTTAAGGAGATCATAAGTGTTAACCTTGTAGTTCTCAAGCATTGGAAACTGTTGAACTATTGTTTAATCCTTGAGAGTCGGGAATTCACAGCAAACTACCATTTCCCTAATTTATGAAATTCTAGAAAAATAAGGAATAATGATTAAGTATTTATAAACTCTTGAACCTAATAACATCTATCCGATCACCTTAGTAATCGATGAGCGAGATAGAGTATACTCATTACAAGGTTGTCCTAATGAGTATATGAGCTTAATTAAGAAAGATTAGATGTGAATGGACTGATTCAACAATTTCTATTTTGAGTTCATCAAACTAATTCTTTCTAAGTTATCCCAATAAATGGACTGCACTTATTATGCCATATCATTTAGCCTAATGAGTCAAACCAAATAATTGATGGATTTAGCCCAATATATCAATATAGCAATTTTAGCTCTGTAAAAAGTTTACATGTAGTAATTGCCCGTTTACTTCATTAAAGAAAGTGGGAAAAAAAAAAAGAAAAAATTATTATAAGATATAATTTTAGAAGCTTATTCTAATACGGTGCCTCTTCAATATTACTTTCATTTTATAATACCTCTTCCATATTAATGCATTTTATCATATGCTATCATTGCTTTCTATTTTGACACAATACCTTTTCAATATTGTTGACATTGGTATTTTCTCAAAAGTCACAATCTATATGTAGAGATATATATATAATTTCGAAACCTTTTACTATTATCATCTTCTCATTAGTGATACTTTTTAATCATTACAATGCTTTTCTTTCGGTTTTATATCCAAGAGACATGTACTTTGATGTAATTAAGTGTTAAGAGATACAACTCTTACATAACTTTATATGATGTGGCACAATTTTATGTTTTTTTAAAGATTGTAACTCTTTAAATGGCAAATTATTCCATATACAAAAGTGAAAATTACATCAATAACCATGTAAAATTACAGTATAAATTTATATAATTTTTATAGAATGAAATGGTATTGCTTATATTATATTTAAGAAAAATTATGAATATATAATATTAATATATTGATTACTATGACCTTTTAAATAAATTCATGATTTTAATATATATATGTAACATACTTTAAAATAAAATCTACACATATGTAGCACTTAACTATTTCCTAGCTCCTTGTAAAATAGAAGCTTCCTTATGTCCTGTCCAATTGCCACTTGATCGCAATTAAATATAGAAAAGGATCAGGTCGAATTGCAAAACCGACCCAACCTAGCTTGTTGATTCATGACTCATCATGGTCGGTTTAAGCAGGTTTATGGCATTTAAGCCATGAAAACCCATTGAATCGGTAAGTCTTTGATTGGGTAGGTTAACCTATCTAAAAAGAAAAAAAAAAGTATTTAAGTAAAAAAAAATTAAATGGTGGTTCAAAGGCTTGAATCGGCTCATAAATTGCCAATTCATCTAATTTTAGCTTGTGAACTGTCACGGACCGGATTAAGGCTGAATCGATCCTTTTCTAGTTTTAGTCTTAACCAAACTTGTGAAAGAAAGTTTATATATATATACATATGACTTACAAATTACATGATGCCTAAAATATGTATTAAGCTAACCAAAGCAAGGCTCGACAAAACAGAAAGTATCGTTCAGTTCTCGTTCTCGTTGTTTACTCTTCAAATGATGGCACGAGGTTATTGCACGTTTCAAATGTAGAATTTACATATTAAAAGAATTTAGTCTCTCTTATACACTCAAGATTATAAATTTATAAAATAATCACAATATCATCATAATGTTAGATCAAGTTGATTAATATGGTAGTACCAACGTCTACATGCAATATACAATGAAAAGAACAGAGGAATCTGGTAAACTTTTATTTAATACAAAAGTATAAAAACAAAGAAACGGATAAATGACCAAGCAATGCCAAATGTTTGCAATTATGATATAAGATAACTCCTCATTGGCTTGAAGTACTCTAGTTATGCATAAACAAATCTATATATTTGATAACATTATTGTCGAAACATAGTATTGATTATTAAAAAGTACCTTCCATGCATAAAGCATTTCCATATCTCGATAGATGGTAAATTCCGGAACCTTTTTTTTTTTTCAATTATTATTATTATTATTATAGATGTATACTTAAGAACATTTATTAAAGGTGTGAGTAAAATAATATATCTAAATATTTTTAAATATACATAATTAACTATACTCAATTAAATAATTACGGTTATAAATGGTAGAGAATATTTTATGGCAAAACACAAATTGTTGTTAAAAGATGATGATGCAGAATCATATAAATTAAATATCTTCTTTTATATATAAATATATAAAGGAATAAGAAGACCAAGTATTTCTATTTTTTTTTTTTTTTTTGCATGGTATCATGCTATGCCATATGATGGCACATGCAATGCTATACATGATAAATCCCATTCCCTACTAAATTCGTGTGCGACCAGCCGTTCTTGGGCGACCGATCTTTCTCAGCCACAATATTTTAACCGACGAGGACATAAGTGGGCCCCAACCCACGCTAACTTTATTTTGTTGGCATTACGAGTGCAGCTTGCTAAGCAATTACAGCCGTCCGATTTTGTCAAAGGCCCTTTCCTGCGGGACATAATAGCAGCGCCTTTGCCTTGTCCCTTATGCAAAAAGTGAATATTTTACGTGGCGATAGGAATGGGATGAAGCGCATGTGGGTCCCTTCCCTATGAATACAAATTGCATTGCAAATATTATAAAGCAACCATCAAAAACCTAATTGTTCCATTTCTCTCCATCATGATTGAACCCCCCAAGTTCGAATATCCACCGACTGCCAATCCAAGGGGCACGCGTCAGAAAGTTTTCTTGTGCAAACCATTTTGGGTTCCTGAATAAATCGATTAATATTGTTTTTATTCTAAATATGAAATAATTAAATAATTTAGGATTAATATTGTATTGAGTACCTAAATTTTCATCATTTTTATAATTACATACTTAAATTTTATTATCTGTATGAATTTTTTAATATCATTTATATTACTTCACGTAATTTTATCAAATTCTGTTATATTTCAACCAACCAACCACTTTAAAACACATGTATGAAAATATTATTATAACGATACAACTTTCCAGCTAGATGTCCAAGTAGATTAAGAAGGGAAAAAAGACACATGAATTTTTTTATTCAAAATAAAATAATTAAGAATTAAGGAACCAAAATATTAACAAGTAACCCAAATCCCCTATCCATGTAAAAACCTTAATCAGTAGTGACCACTCCTTACCACACCACTAACTTTCTTCTGGTGCTCGACCACCACCCATCATACCATTGCCCTTTGCTTACAAATCCCAAGCTAAAATAGGTTCCTAAGTTGAACAACAAAGTGGATCAAGTGTTTGCAACATGAAACTACCTCATTACACAACGATCCCCAATATCGAAGCTACCAATTTCTCTCAAAAACATTAAATCCAAATCATCCTTATTATTTCTTTTCATTGAATTCCAATTTGTCCATAATTGAACTAAGCAAGAACATTTCAAAAAGAATAACAAAAAAGATAAAAACTCCATCATGTCCATTGGAGGTAATCTAGTCTTCTAAATAGCAAAAAGCGTGAAAAATTCCACTAATTTCATAACCACTTACATTCATATATTTTAGTACCAAATATTGTATATTATAGATAGATGATTAAAATATATATTTTTTACTGGTGAGTATAACAAGGGGGGAATTCAAACCTAGTTTACTCATCAACATTTACCTATTCTTTTTATTTAAGTTTTTGATCTTTTTTTAAATTTTTATAAATTAGGACTCCCATTAGTTCTATTAAATTTTCTATCCATATTTGACATGTGTTAGCTTTTAATTGCTCCATCATAATTAATTTTAATAAAATAATATTATGAAATATATTTAAGTAAATAATATAATATAAATAATAAAAGTATAAAAAATAGAAAAAAAAAGAAAGGAAAAATATATATACATACAACCATTATTGAGCACATAAGACTAAGGGGTGGCTTGCTACCACGTGGAGAGAGTTTATATGATACAACTAAATTAAATTATATTATATTATATCTATATTTATTTATAGCTTTTAGGTAATGGAAAAATGAAAATAAAAATGCTTGTACTATAAAGCAAGAAAGAAAATTCGTTTGTCAACTATAGTTTTATCAAGCTCTCGAAATCAACCCATTGTGAGAGATAAAGATGGAATAGGGAAAAATTGAAGACCTAGAGAGAGAAGAACTTAGTGGAAATGGCAGCTAAAGCCTTTCATCTACATTTTCCCATGTATACCCTTTTCCTTTATTTGTATCCATTGTAAAGTGCACGACTAGAGAGAGAAAGAGAAGACGTATATCTTCAAATTTATATGAAGTTTGATATGAGAAACACCCTTGTTGAGTTAGTTCTTAATTGATATGATTTCTATACCAAGTATCTAAGAGTATGGCATGGCTATCGTGCAATTCTCAAGTGGTGGTTGGTAGTTGTGTAGTATTTTTCTATCTTTTCTCTCTCTCTCTCTCTTTTCTCTTTTTATTATATTATTTAATTAAACATAGTTAATACTATTATTTTACTAAACTAGCTATTATGGAATAATTAGAAATCAACACATAAAAAAATGTAAGAAAAATTTAATGAAGTTAATAGAAATACTAATCTATAATACTTTATTCAATTGGTGAAACCTTTCGATGCAAAAATATTTAATCTATTGTAAGTTCAAGAGTAGATTGAGTAAATAAAAACTTGAGGGATGGTACTACATATAATCTATATGTTAAAGGGTGCTACATGAAATTGGTGAAAGGCAATACAAAGACTACTTCCACAAGAAGTTACTTGGGAGATCTTTAGAGACCTTAAGTTTAAAAGAATGATTTGGAGTAAACCTAAGATGAATCTAAGCCTTGGAATCACAAACTTCTAAGAATTATTAAAAAAACATGTTTTAAGAAGCATGATGAACCATAAACACGACTTGATCTACCTGTCACACCCCAAATGAGGCCTTCGAAGTTTTTACTAAAAGCTATCATATCACATGTGTACCCATTACATGATAACCACCTTATCAATCTAAGGTCATAAGACTCTAAATAATTATTTAAACAATTACAACTAATTATATTAATAATATAATAAGAATATAACTACGAATTTCCATATTCCACGGTTGACCATGATCATAGAGAATCAAAATCCCATACCAAAACAGTAAAATAGAAAAACACATCTAAGTTTTACAAATTCCATTCCTACAATGAGTTCCTAATAATAAAATTTCATCTAAATAATATATTAATATACATCTTACTATATCACTCTTGATTCTAGTAGCTCTTGTCACATCATCTCTTATCCCATCCCAAGATTTTGATATTTTCTTACAAAATAGTCTATGGAAGAGTGAGCACACTACAACTTAGTGAGATAAGTGAGATAGGAGTGTAATACTCTCAATACTACATGCATACAAATAATTTATGCAAGTTCTCAATCATATACTATGCATAAATAACCATATGTAATGTAACATCGCACGCGGTCTTTTGATAACTAGTGTGAAAGTTTAGGGTTTATGCCCCATTGACCTTGAGTTGGGGATTTGCATCACTACCATCAATATCTAGGTCTTGTAACCCATTTATTTCATCTTCTCTCTTTATTAGAAATGGTCTTTTAAATTTAATCCCTTAAGCTTCAAATGTAATTTAAGACACTGAGTAACACCCTCAAGAATAGACCAAACTCGGAACTGCTAAAGGCACGACAATCTCCTAGTCGCTTAGTTTGCCAATGGCAAAATAGTAATCATACTTGATTACTTTTGGTGCACCTTATAGCAGTGATGGCCTTCAATACCATGCAATATCTCGTGTAATGCATGTTAGATTTTTCATTAGCCAAATATCATTATGTCAATTTAGATTTAGGTGACCAATAAGATAAAACAAATTGAATAAGGTAAACAAATCATAAAAAAAAAAATGCACAACATGTAAGGCTAAATCAACAATAACATATTGCAATCCAATTTCATCAACTATTCCATCACTTAAGCTATTGGACATCAAGTATCTACTTCCATATCAAAATGGAAACAACCAAATATTACACCACTTCGAGAAATTTTTTATTCGTCACAATCCAATTAACCAAGATTGATCTACGACTCTTATTCCTTAGTGATAAGTGAGTCAGTCCATTACTTAAGCGTCCAATCATTTATAGTCAAGAACCAAACAAGGCAATCAAATGTATACCCTTCTAATATCCTCAACTTATCTTGCCACACCAACCACTCATATCATTCCTCAATCATCAATACCTAAAATTTGTAAATATAAAACCACAAGTCTTTTTCATATGGACTAACATATATAATATATATAATTATATATTATCTAACCTTATTTATATATATATATACATATATTTTTAATTTAGCTAGAGGGATAAGTTTGCAAAATAGATTCTCCTAGTTTCCTTGTCATTTCTTTTAATAGTGGTGAGCAATATAAAAATAATGGACTTCATAATATATGTATATACATATAACACACACACACACAATCTATACATATATATTTATATTTTTGAGACATATATATATACTTTACATTATACTTAAATTTCCCTTCTGTAAACTATTATTAAGTACATTTATATTATACTTATATACATGTCTTTGTTAGATAAAGAAAAAGAAAAGAAAAAGGGAAGGGATGTAAACATACAAAAGAAAGCAAAAAAGAAGAAAAGAAAGGAAAAGGGATCACAACAACGAATAGAAGAAATGAAGAAAGAAAGAAAAATGGCAGAAGAAAATAAAATAAATATATTATATCATCACAGACAACACTTAGCATACATCGCACACAACAACACCTACATAGCACACATAACACGCCACACACCAACCACACACAGCAGCACATCACAGCACACACAACACGCCCACACACCACATGCACATAGTAGCCCATCTCAGCATACACAACACACCCATGGTAGCAGCACACCATGACCATGCTTCTGCTGTGTACCTACACACATGCACAACTCCTAACACACCCAACACACACACATAGCACATCCAGCACACACGCACACTCAGCATATACACAACACACCACACATACACTTCTAACACCACATGCCACTTCTAGCACATATACACTCACACTTCTCTTGTTTACATGGGTACACTTACAACAACAACACACTACACATTTCACATACTTTTTTACTTTAAAACAATAACAACCACAACAACTATAGTAGCAACCCAGCAAGAATATACACATATATACAACATATCATAATTAAACACGACATTGTAACATATCATAGAGTTTCCCACTCACCCACCAGCACCAGCACTAGCACACACGTGCGTGCACACACTACAACACCAATCCAGCATGCACATACACACACCAATCTAGCACACATACACACACATACTAGCATAGACCACAACTCATCACAATTGCAACAACCCCAACAACACACCACACAACACACACTACTACATGCACCATAGCACACATACCAGAACTCCCATGTTCTAACACATACCACTACGTCTCACTAGTAGCCACATATATAGAACTCCCCTATTCCAACACACACACACCATGGCATTTCATATCACATGCACACACTTAAGCACATAACACATATTGACACACAAATCACACTCATCACGCAATAATGCTCTCTCACACACAACTATCACAACATCATTCAACATGCACACAATCTCACTCCAACTCCATCCATGGTCCTATATAGCTTTTACATCAACACCATACACAGTATGAATTACACTGTTTTCCAACACTCCCAACATTTAGCAAACCCGCTTTATCCATGTACAGAACATGCTGTATTAGCAACTGTAACACGCCTTAGCCAAACATGCAACCGGATTAGTAAACCTAGCTATAGTATAGAACTGAGCATCCACCAATTGTCCAAGTAAAATAACATGTGATTTCTGTACTCACGAGAACATTAGCTACAAGTAATTACCATATAAGGTTCATGATGAAAATAAATTATATACACATATGTATATATATATATTTACGTAAAAATTACATTATAACATAAATTACAGTATATCACGAAGTTTCTATTTATTTCAATCTCTTAGCTTTAAACTTAAAATAACCTTCAAAAAGTTGAGTAAATTCGAGTTTTTCACTTATTAACGAATGAATAACAAACTTAAAGCTAATTCTACTAATTAAACTCACTAAAACTCAAAATAAAAATCATATATATATGTATATTTTTTAATTTTGATTCGAAATTTGATTTTCAAATTTATTTAGCAAGTTGGGTCTTGATGTGAAGTACTCCTTCCAAGGATCGCAACGGTACTTACTGTTTTTGATTTGGAGTTAGTATGGAAAAGTTATGGATTTTTTAAGTTTGGAGGAGAGTTTTGTTTTCATAATCAAAGAGAGGAAAGAAAAAGAAGAAGAGAAAGGAAAAAGAAAGAAAGAGAAGAAAGAAAAGTGACGGAAGAAGAAAAGAAAATAAATGAGGAGAGAGAAGAGACAGGGATTTAAGAGAAACAAGCAACACATAAATATCAATTATCAATTATGGATCTAGTTAGTATATGTATTAATATTTTATTAAATTATTTAAATTATGATGTTTTTATATGAAAATTTACATGTATACTAAATAAAATATTATGAGTATAAATATATACTTAAAAATTCAATTTTACTATCATAATTATAAAATTTTAATTCTTACTTTTTATTTATTATATTTATCAAATGAATCTCGTTTCTTTTTTATTTTTCCATTCTAAAGTCCATTATTATTTGTTATAAGATTCCCATTATATGTAAATTATTAAATTAGTATTGATATATTATAGTGATTTAATTTTTCATTATTAATTTTCTCAAAATTTTAGAATCACAAAAATATTATCCTTACTACTCTAGCCTAAAAGTACTTATTGTTTCGCTTATTTTCTTTAATTTTAATATAGTTTTCAAATTTTATGGAGCGTTTCACTACCAGCCTTCTATATGGACTCATGATTGATCTTAAGCATAGATAGGTGGACTATCCCAACTTAATTTACCATATATAACCCCAACTCGGCCTGGCACATGCTAAGGGCTTAAGATGGACCTAATTAAAGACCAATTGAGTGTCAAGGTGGAAAATCAAGTAATAGACCTAAGAGTTGTGATCCTTAGCATATAAGATATTGAATTTTAATATGTTATGTGATTTAGGGATTTATTTGAATGTTATCAATGATTTAAGTAGAATCCATGTACATGGTACATTGCTGTTTATTGATTATATCTATAGGTTTAAAAATTTAAATGTAAATATTATATGAGATATGTTTCTTGGGACATGGTATTTCTATTTGATAGTTGTTTTTGTTATGAGATCTTGAAATCTTCGTATTCATAAATGACTAGGGTATTGGAATCTTCGAATTCATAAATGGTGTGAAGTCTTGGAATATTTGGATCCATAAATAATGTAAGGTTTTAGAATATTTGAATTCATACACAATGTGAGGTATTAGAATCTTTGAATTCATAAATAATGTGAGGTCTTGAAATCTTTAGATTCATAAATCTTATGAGTCTTAGAATCTTCATATTCATAAACGATATGGAGTCTTGCAATTTTTGGATTCATAAACAATATAGGTCTTAAGATTATTGGATTTATGCACAAATTGAGGTCTTGTAAATTTTGAAAGCATACAAGAAGTGAGGTCTTGAAATTCTTAGATTCATAAATGAAATGTGATCTTGAGATCTACATATCTAATTTGATGATAAGTTTAGCAATATATATACATTTTCACAAATCATAGTTTTATGAAAAATTGAAAATTTTGTTTGTTCTTGTTATTTGCTATTTCATGTGGTTGTTCCATTAGTATATCTCTTCATTCCTGTGTGCACATCAACTCTTTATCAGGCTTTATAGCTCACCATGTTGGGATGCCCATCTTTTTTCTATAGATAAGTTACAAGATATTGATGCTTAGAAGTTTCTAATTTGATTATTTTTACGATGGTCTAAGTGATGGCCATGAGAAATAGTATGCTTAGTTAATAAGACATATGTTAAAGAATATTTTAGAATTTGTTATGTTTAAATTTTTTCTTAATCAATTATGAATAATGGATTTTTATGGATAGTTGTGTATTATAAAGATTATGAAGATTTAATGAATTTAAGGTTTAACTGTGGTATTTAATTGGTTGAGTCTTATATGATCTTGCTGTAGTAATAGTATATTGCAAAGTTGTCCCTCATCAATCTTGGCATGTAACAGGATTATATCCCATCCGAGTGGTGGCTAGACATGGAGACAACAAGATAGCCGCATCTTGCAATCCTCTTTTTTTTTTTTTTTTTTTTTCAGAATACCAAGTATCTTTAATCCAAGTTGTTTGCTTATTTTTTTTTTCTTTTTTTTTTTCCATCCCATTTGGTGAGTGTGAGACAATTCATCTAATGGAGGTTGGGGAAAAAAAAAAAAGGAAATCATCTAACAGAGTTGAGCAAATAGTAATAATTATATTTGGAATTTTAATTAAGTGTTAAATGTAGCAATAGGTAAGTCCACGTGTTTTATTAAAAATAATTTAAATTCAACAATGTTTTAAATTACGAAATTAAAATGTTATGAAAGTAGACTCAACTATATTAGATTTCAATATAATTTTTTTTTAGAAATAATACTATCTAATGGATAATCATAATTTATGAATTAAATTAAGATTAAATCCTAAACATGTAAAGTTTTAATTCTTCAGTTTGTAATTTAAGCCTTAAAGGATTTGGGTTTTACATACTAATAACTATTTATGATTTTTTAATTATGTTTATTGTTATAAATATGCAGTTTCTATGTGTTCTTTTCCAATCCTATTACTATATGAGATGGTGTGTACTCGCAATCGGATGCCAAAAGATATATGTATATACATGTATATAGCATTCCTTTAAACTGACACTTCCTATAAAACAACTTCAATTTGGTTTTTAACAAAACTAACAAAAGCATCATAATAAGATTTTTGGTATGCGTAGTACATTTTTTTTTTTTTAGTGTTTAAAGATTTGAAATAGTGATTTTTGAATAAACTTTTAATTATCAAAAATTTGAGAATCATTTTTTTAAATTACCAATATTTGAGCATGAGATTTAATAAATAATGAGCATAGCATAAGTGGGAGAGAGAAAGAGAGAACTTAGGTTAAGTTTTTCATTTTGCTCTTAAACATATTTTAATTGGATCATCATCACAATACATACTTGAATTGTTTAATTGAATATTTGGAAGTGTAAAGTTGTTAATTAGATTATTATGATAAATACTTGAATTTTTTTATTGTTTGGAAAGGTAAAGTTGTCTTGGAAGAATGTAGAAATGATAAGAAGTGGCATTGGCTTAATGATATAAAAAATAATGTAGATATAGAGCAAATGTTATAATATTTAGGTTTAAGAGTGAAGAGACCTAGGTTGGGGACTTCTATGATATAGCGCCTATCCTATCTTTTTTTCTTCCTTGTAGTGAAACGTTAAATATATTTTATTTTTGCAAGGATTTAAATTTGTTTCACACTATATTCTATTATTATTATTGGTTTTTATTTTCGACTATTTATTATAATATTAGAGTATTTCATTATACTAATCATGCCAATATATAAATTTATATATGTCATTACATATTCATCAAATGCGAAATACATATATATGTCATTGTATTAAACTCAGTTATATAAGATTTTCTTTTATAAACGAATACCATATTTCGAAAATATATTTTTCTTTTTTCATCTTAAAAATAATAATACACGACGATCGATGAATATCACAAGGCAGTTTTGGCAGCAAAGCAAAAGTGCAGGACATTTAAGAGTGCAATTACAAGTCAAACACCACCAACGCCAACATCCATCCAATTTCCAACGTGTACTTAACCTATCATACCAAGAAGTCCTCTGGGAGCGTGTTTGTATCTGTTAATATTTTTGTTCGCCTAACTACGTAACCCATCTTCTGTTGATGTTCTTCAGTATCGCTTCACTCGAGGAAACCCCTGAAACTCGGGCCGTGTCTTTGTTACTTGCAAGATACCTATTACTTAGGAGAAAAAAAGATATTTAAATAAAAAGCTAAGAAAAGGAAAATTTAGGACTCTTTTTTTTTTTTGGTATTTTTGACCCAAAGTAAAAAGAACAAATTTTTTATACCCAACATTTGTTGTGTTATTTTTGGTGAATTATCATCTGGGTTGTGGCGGAAACTTTCATCTTCTTTGCCAAAGATTCTTTTTTTTTTTTTTTTTCCCGTTGAACTGGTGATATTGGTTGATGGGGTTCATCTGACTCGAGTATGTAATTTCTTTTCTTTTCTTTTCTTTTCTTTTTTTCCTTGTATTACATGTTGTGTTTTGTTTGTGTATGCTCGTTGTTTGAACTGTATATAATTTTAGATATTTTGGTTTGAATCTGGTTTGATGGGTCTTGCTGGTAAAAGAGACGATAAAAATTTTATCTTTTGAATGAAACTCAAGTTGGGTTTTGGTTTTTCTTGCCACTCATTGGATTATATAAAAAGTATTATTCAGTCCAATGTATGGTTTAATTTATTAGATTTCGTGTCTCTTATCACCATGGATATTCTGATTCCTCTGTAAAGTATGATGTCTGATTGAGACAATTAGTTGTATTCTGTCAAGACCGTGTACTGATGGCATCGTTCATGCTTTGCTTTAAAAAATTAATATTTTTGTTATATGCTTGTGGTGTACAGGTTCTCTTTTTTGAGACAATCTTTAGGGATCAAACCACTCATAAATCTCTTTTTCATGGGAGATTTTTGAGTGGTTAGTTTTGCAAGATAGGTATTATTCTTCATCTGGAAAAAGATTTTGGTTCGATATGAGAGCGGTTGTTCGGTCTGCTCGTTGGATTCATTCAGCTCTCCGGCATGAAAATTATGTACATCCATGTAATATACTAAGATGGGACAAGCATTGGTTATGCTCGAATATTATTCATTCGCGCCACACTCTGGCAAAAGATGTTGAACGTGGTAAATTTGCACTGCCTGCTTTAATGATTTCCAGGGCTCTATCTGCCCATGCGGCGGAAGCTAGTAGTGGAGGTTTGTTCTCTTACTATTGATTGTTCAATGCTCTGTTTTGGATATAAGTTGCAATTTGCTTTTTTCTTTTGCGGTTTTCCATGACGTGAATTGGCTTTTCCATAGATTTAAACAGAGGTGGGCCGCTTGTTGAATACAATCGTAGAATTGCTGCTGGTGAGCTAGTGGATGGTGATATGTGCCAGGTGAGAATTCGGCCTTGTTTCTGTATTTGTTCTTGAAATAGTTTTAATTCAGTTTCATTTGTTTGGCTACTTTCTCTGGAGAAAAGCAAATGTTGATTTCTATTCTTCACATGGTGAATAAATTATTTATTTTGTTCTCTTTGAGAATGTTGATGAACATTTTACATATAATGAAAAAAGACTAAAACATATAGATTTTCTTTGCTGCCTTTATGTTGCACAAGGTTATTGTTTTCAAAGATTTGATCGATGCTCACTTCACTATTAGATAGAACTTTGTGAGTGCTGGGAGTGTTGAGTGGTATAAGCTGAAATGATTGTGGTGTTATGATTTTTCCATGTTTGTTTCTTGTGATTTGCTATTGTAGAATGCACTAACTACAAAAATATCCAGGTTGGTACATTGAAAGAGCTACAGAGACTTTATGATGAGCTTGTTGAATCAGCAGTTGATTGTCGTTTGGATCGTTATTCTGCTTCAGAGAAAGCTGGAAGGTGATCTTTCTAGATTGTCAAGTGCAACTTGTAATTTTTTATGGCATATTTCTTTTGCTGAGCTCATTTCCAAATGGCACTATTTTTTGGAATAAGTCCAATTTCACTCTTTGATACATTTTTTCAGGAGTAGGTGGTTATGGTCTCGTTTCTTACCAAAGTCTTCATACTCTCCTGTGAAAGGCCTTTATCTTTACGGTGGAGTGGGTACTGGGAAAACTATGTTGATGGATTTGTTCTTTGAGCAATTGTAAGTTCAGTCAGCTGACATGTGTTTGCTGTGTTGTCCTCTGGATGGATATTTCTATTCAGGATAGTGGAAAGGCCACTTCCATATGGCATTATCATGTCATGCAAATTACTTGAATTTTTTTTTTCCCTAATAATAATGCCCTAACAGTGATTTCTAATATAGGCCATGCGGTTGGAGGAAGAAAAGGATACATTATCATGACTTCATGTTGAATGTCCATAGCCGCTTGCAAGTAAGATCTGCAATTTCCCTAAATCACCTCTTCGGAGTGATTGTATTGTTGAAAGTTATCTGCTTTATTTGCATCTACACCTAAATATGCTTAAATTTGTATGATATTATATATAACATGCAAAACTATTGAATTTGAGATGCAAAACAAATTGGCTTAGAGATTATCGGAGCTGAATCTCTGTGTGGAATAGATTATGTTCAGATAAAGAAATTACTTTGCCTAAAATGTGAATTACTCATGCAGAAACATAAGGGTGTGGCAGATCCTCTTGAGGTGGTTGCAGCAGAGATATCTGATGAGGCAATTTTATTGTGTTTAGATGAATTCATGGTAAGTACCAGTTGAGTCTTGTGCATTGGTGGCTTTTTCTTTGATTGATGCATACTCATGTCTGTATATGTCCTAGGTGACTGATGTTGCTGATGCTTTAATTCTGAATCGTCTCTTTGGGCACCTGTTCTCCAATGGTGTTGTAAGTAACTTAACCCTTTCTTTTGGGTGGTTTTCAATTGAATAGATCAATATATGTGGAAATGGTTTTGTGACTATTTGCTTGATGATAGTCTGGATTATATATTGAATGTGATGCTAGTATAGGTTCTTGTTGCCACATCAAACCGTGCCCCAGATAAACTATATGAAGGAGGATTGCAGAGAGATCTTTTTCTGCCGTTCATTTCAACTTTGAAGGTATGCACGTATGTCCTTTCAGGTACACATCAGTGAACTATCTGTGGCAGAAAAAGCTGAAATTTATTCAGTATTTAGCTCTCATTTAGTCAGATGCATTCATTCTGATTTTCTGTCTGCATTTTGATTTTCATGGATCAATCTTTATGTGATTCTATCATGCCATGCAGGAAAGATGTGTTGTTCATGAAATTGGATCAGTGGTAGATTATCGAAAAATGACTTCGGTAAACCATTCTTTTCATCTCATTGATTATTTCAACTTTCTTTCTCATGATGTATTTTTGACTTTTTATTTGTATTTGCAGGCTGAGCAAGGTTTCTACTTTGTTGGAAAAGATTTATCTGGGTTTCTCAAGGAGAAGTTCCAACAACTTTTAGGGCATGATACAACTCCAACTCCACAAGAAGTGGAAGTGGTAATGGGACGGAAATTAAAGGTATGTTGAATGACATCCCTCCCTGTAATCCTGCTGTCAGTACATTTTATTTGACAGGAAAAAATGAAAAAGTCTGTTTTTTTCCTGCTCAGGTCCCGCTTGGTTCTAAGGGATGTGCATACTTTGCCTTCGAGGAACTATGTGACAGACCACTTGGAGCTGCAGACTACTTTGGATTATGCAGTAAGTTTCCCAGAGCTAGTTGCACAAGCAGCTTCATTTTGCACACAATAAAAATGTGTTATTTGAACGAAGCTAAGTGATGAGAATTGGGAAGTCGTTACCTTGTTCTTAATGCTCTATATTTTGAAACTCTAATTTTGAAAGTTTTCTGTATGAGCAACATTTCAAAAGTTTCTTGTTTCTTAGGTTTGTAATGACATGAAGTTTACTAGATTAAACTTATCAGGGAGAATTGAAAAGTACTTTATTTCCACCAGCTTAGAATATCCTAGAGCCTCCTCAATGACAAAATGCAAATTCTTGCATGCTTATGGAAGATTGTGTGGCCATTTTCTCATTTCTTGTATATTAAATTATTTATTTATGTACTGAGTTTTGGCAAAAACTTTTGCAGAGAACTTTCACACTCTTGCATTGGATGGTGTGCCTATTTTTGGACTTCATAATAGAACTGCAGCATATCGGTTTGTCACTTTAGTTGATGTGAGTCTATCTTCATTTGTTTTCTTTTTTCTGCTTTTGATATTTTTACTCCAGCATTTTGCTTTTTTAAGTATTTTCCTGCTAATTTTATTATTTTGCTTTGAAGTTCCCTATTGTATTAGCTTTCCATATTCATCAAGGCTCTTTTTGACAGGTAGATTTTTTTGGAATTCGGGGCCTATGTTTTAATGGATTTAAAGTTTGAAGGGAGAGGAATTAGCAAAAATTTCGTGCATCTAGAGGAGTAATTGTTAACATACAAATAAGATGCATATTTGAAGGCATTACTGGCAAAATAAGTCCTTGTAATGTAAGAAATGAGAGGAAGTGGCAAGCAAGTGGTTTATGGATTTTCCCTTCACGAAAGAAAAAAGTTTTAATCCTTTTACTGCCTGTTAAAATTGTCATATTGGTGTATTTAGTGGCCTCAAAAAATGCATAACCACTTCTTCATATTTCATCATTAATCTTTTGCTTTCTCCTAGCAAGTGCCTACATGATCATGGTATCCCTTCTCTAAAATTTTACAAGGCTAGAGTGCAAAACGTTTTTTCATGAAAACCACCACAATCTTCCCCATCTTAAAAACTCTCCCGTCCTTTTGTCAGGAATAGGAAAAAGTTTAGAAGAAAGGAGATATGGAATGAAAATGGAAAGATTCTGTGTCTGCACCACTAGTTTGTTGGTGGACAAACTTTCTCGTTTGGATTTTTTTCTTTACCTTATAAGTTGGATATTTACATATATATTTTTTGTACTTGCTTTGGAGCAGTTTTATGTACATTTATATGTGGCGACTCCATCAGGTGATGTATGAGAACAAGGCTAGGCTTGTCTGCACAGCTGAGGGAACTCCTTATGATCTTTTTGAGAGAATTGTGACAGTTGCTGATGCCCAGCACATGGCACCTAGAACCTCTTCAAGATCAAGGAAAAATGATGATTTGGAGCTTTGCGTGGACAATGAATTGGGTTTTGCAAAAGATCGCACCATCAGTAGGTAATACTTATTGGTTCTTGGATGATGGCATATCTGTATATTAAGGTTGAATTTGATGATATATAATTCTTGTGTAAAGAAGCAATGAAATTTAAGGTTCTTATAGGATCAAGCATATTTAATTGTTGATGCACTTGCTTTATGGAGATTGAAATGCATGTGAGAAGCTAATACATATTGTGGTGAAGCATCATCCATTAGCTTTGTTAAACTTTTGTCCTTGAACTCTGCAACATAAAGGATGAATTTTTCTCCCTCCAGTATTAAAGTATGAAATTGATATATTTGCTGGATTCATAAAATTTTTTATCAATCTTTGTAATGTGATCATGTACCATAGCGATTCTAAGGAAATCCTAGATTTTCTATAATTTACAAGCAGAAAATGTCTTTAATCATTCAATTTTTTGTTGCAACTCCAGAAGTAGGTGTGCAGATTCTTCTCCTAAGTGTTGGCTTCTAAGTACATGTCAGTAAAAGAATGAGTGAATGTTGAAAAAGGGGTGCAGTTGTCCTCTTACTCTAGTCTCTCATGTTAAGTGCATCCACATGCAAATTTATGAGTTCAATTTTTGAAAGAATTGCTAATGAGGGAATTCGATTATCACTTGGGTTGAAACCAAACAACAAATTTCGGTAAGAGGGCCAGTAATGCACAGATTTGCATTCCAATTGAAGAACAGAATATCGTTAATTATGTTTTCAAATGGTTTTTTCATTTTCTTTTTAGTTTTTGAGCCCAAGCTTTTCAAGCCACAAGAAAATATATCTATAAGGGAAGTCAAGAAAAAATTGATGTGGATGTTCAATGGCCATTTTAAAGAGAAGTCAAGATGGAAAGTAAAGCTGAATAAAACTCATATGAATGGGATATTTTAATGTGTCAAAGCTGTATCTCTGCCACTAATGATGGCTATTATAACATGCAACTACTGCACTGATCTCTTACATATTTCACAAGAACATTGTATAAAGCAATTTCTGTGTGATTGTGGTGATCTTTTTTTTTTTAAATTTTTTTATTCTCGATTTATAATGGACTTTCTTTGAAATCTGCAGGCTCACAGAAATGAATAGTAAAGAATATGCAGAACATCATGCGGCAATGTTGGCAGAGAAGCAATTTTCAGAGGAAGGTGGTGATGTGAATGCTGTCCTTGCCTGAAGTATATTACACTGTATCATAAGTATGGTTTCAAGCTTTATATGCTCCATGTTCTTGCTTTGCTAACTTGATTGTGGCTTAGCCATGGGTAAATCTCTTCAATGATTGGTATAAATGATTAAAATATATACTCATATATATTAGTTTCAGGAAAATTTTTCACAAGCGATATCTTCATTTAAGGTAGAGCGTAGATTTTTTAGGAGTTTTGATCCTTTGGATACATCATTTAAGCCATGTTCTCACTATATGGGGTTAGCTGTGTGGAAAATCTGTCTCGTCATCGCATTCTATATATTTCTATTAATACCTTAAAAAGTATTGCATTTTTCATTACTGCTCTCCTCATCTTTTTTGATCTCCGCTGCCCTTGTTTCAAATTGGTTGTTTCTAATGTATCGCAACTTTTAGAGCCTTTGAGAACTTCAGTGGCACTGGACTTATGTCTCCCTGTTTCTTTTGCTGATCAAAATATCAAACTGATGGTTATTACTTGCTTTGTCTATATCGGAATGCATCTTCTAGCAATGTGTTTGCTGAGATAGCATTCAATTAACATGGCAAGTATTTTGGCTGCTCCTTTGGCTTTTCTTCTATTCGATTGTCTATGATGCCACCTTTTGCTAGGCAAGGAGATCCCAGAAACATTCTTTGACCATATGATATGGATAGGAGGTTTCTATGAAAACTTGTTTGTTTTTCAGGTCTTAAATGAAGTTGTCAACAGACAGGCATTGTTATATTTGATGGGTCATGGTGGTTGAGATCCTGACATCCAAAGTTGACCAATAAAGAAGATAATGTAGAAGCTGCTCGAGGCTCAGTTATGGGGGATATATATACTAGTGAGAGAATAAGGGATGCTGGGTCGATGCAAGATTATGTGATCGATGAGCACATGTAATCTTGATTGTAATAATAGGTTCAAGATTTCTTCTGGAAAATGTTTAAAAGTCTGAATACCCCAAAATGTAGATATAGGTTCCTCCATTGATGTCTCTCGGTATTCCCACAACCCCGGAACTGATCTACAATCTATTTTTCCATGTTTTGGTTGGATTTTATCGATCACTGTAGTGTTCGACAATCCATTATGCAGCAGATATGTGAATAGCTCAATCAACTAAATTTGTCTTCGTTGTTATTTGCTTTTTCTGGATATATTTTGTTGTAGTTATTCTTAAATGTGGATCATGGATCTTGCATGCCATGTTTCAAGAATTGGTACAGCTATTAGTAGTCTCAGGATTACAAAGAAAAATGGGGGTCTCGTTAATGGTCTCCTGCGTTAGTTAAGAATGCAAAAAAAGAAACATTTCATATTTTTTAAGAATTATTACATACCACATGCAATGAAATTTTCTAAGAAGATTCTCGATATATGAGAAACGTTAGGTGTTCCAAGTGGGAAACGAATAGGGAACGGGAGGTCCTTTTACTAGTAAAGTGGCCAATGAGTTGGGCATATGCCAGCAAGATTGCCTACAGTTAAATGCATATTTCCACATCAAGGTGTTGGTATACGAAAATCCAAGGTAGCTGTTTCTTTCCGGGAAATTTCCTTTCCAATACGCTTTTAGCTTTCTCGATCCATCAGGCCTTTGTCTACACATCTCTCTTTTTTCCTCATCTCAACTCGTGACTCTTCTTCTTGCGTTTTTGTTTTGTACCAGTCCTCCTCCGTACAAGCAATATTGCATGGATGCAGAGAGGATAATGTTAGGACATAACACGGACTGCAGCAAAAAGATGCTGTCCTGAGAAATGTGTATTTGTATTATAGAGAGGGAAGAACGCTTACCTATATTTCCTTCTAAGAAATTACCCTTTTTGTTTGTGTATTTTTTACCTAATTGAGTCTTTAAAGGTTCTTAAGTTTTATAAAATTGGATTTTTCCATTATTATTTTTTTTTTCGATTAGTGTCACGAGTCAAATTTTTTACTTGCTAATAATAATTAATTTAATAAAATAATATTGCGATATATCAAAATAGGTAAAATATTAAAAATTATAAAAGGAAAAATATGCAGCATGCGCTTTGGTTTGGTCCACCTTCCTAAGGTCAAGGAGTGGTGGATAATGGATATGCAATCCATCCACTCCTGTGGGTACTCATATTAGCTGGTGGGTCACCATTTAATGCTGATTACTTTCTTCGCTGTTGAGGGTGGTGGATGGCAGCTTGCTAATAGCAATTTTAGCCTGGACTAGCTGCCGTAATGTCGAGGGCGGTGAGCCACCATCCCGTAGGATATGCTGGAGCTTCATACGTGGCTCTTAAAGTGATTGGCCAAGTTCCGGTTATGGCCTTTGCATATTTCTCCATCCTTTCCAACCCACCCAACCCATTTTTATTATATTTAACATATTACTTAATTTGATATATTTTATATTACTCTATTAATAAGTTAATTGTTATTGACTAGCAAAAAGTTGAATCTATCGTGAGTTGACATGATTAACTATTAAGTGTTTAAATCGATAAATAGGTAAAAGATGACGACCAAGAAGTTGCATATTTCTCTATATTATATTATATATCCCAACAAATTTATTAGTTTTTCATATGTGTGAACCTGAATGATATAAAAAATTACACATTTCACACACAAAGCATTGGGCTTAACCTTGGAATAACCTTAAAGAAACCGCTATCAAGCCAATTTAGGCTTTACTTTCCTCTAATGGGGGCTTCTTCTCCTCCCCTACCCCGTGCATCCCCAACTTTGCCCATAGAAGGATTGTCTCCTCCTGTAATGACCTAGTGAGCTATCACCCATTTGTTGTAATGAACTAGTGGGCTATTTGCTCAACCTCACAAACTTCTTCAAAAGTCCCAACAAGATTTTCCCTCCAATCACATAAATAGAAAACATCAATCCATTGTGATTATAAAAAACTACAAAAGCCGTAAACACATGATAGCACCAATAAGGTGCATTACCCTTTGATGGTTTTGGCTTACATATGGCATTGCATGGTTGATATACCCACCTTTGCAAAAGGAAAATTCTCTAGTCAACCACTACCTTAACTCCTCATAAGCTCCTTTACTTGGTCACTGCCCCTAGGAGATAGGAGGCAACACCCATTACACCTTCACCAATGGAACAACCTTCTAGTAAGGAAAAGTGAAATGAAAAAAAAAAAATTGTAAAGGAAGAAAAGAAAGAAATTTGGAATGAGTTGAGATTGTAGAGGAAGCAAACACTCTATTTATACTACAACATGACTGCGATTGGTGAAGGAGTTGAAGGATAACCATTAAATTTTGGTATAATCTTGAAAAGGCTTGAAAAAAACATTGAAAAGATATAGTAGGCAAGCGTGTAATGCCACCTAGCAAGTTTCCCATATGTGCAAATCCCTGGCTCTCCATGTGTTTTCGTTTTAAGATTAGACACATAGGATTGACTACACAATTACAATGCTTTGACAGTTGCACCACACTCATGTATGAAAGGCATATAATGAACTTAATGTGCTTGGTAATGTAGGTTAAGTAGCAAGATCAACTTGAATCTTCAATTATGCACAACAAGAAATTAAAATCTTAAATTGAACAGATGATTAAATACCTTACAAAGTACAATTGTCATAGGGGCCTGATATGCAACCCTTCCCAAACTCTAATCGTAAGGGTTAAAGTAAAGCTCAGTGTGGCTTGCATAGGCTACCTGCCTGGTTAGAATAACTAACTCCAAATGAAGGAAAGCATGTGCAAATAAAACAAAATGCACAAGAAAACATAGACAACTTCATTTTCAAATAAAGCCTAATGACACTTACAACATCTCAATCGGTATGCCAACCACTATATAAGATAAAAAGAAAAAGGAAAAAGGAAGTACATGAAAGAGGATCCTAGCTCTCCTCTTGTTGCTTGGGGATGCTGTAAGCCACTTCAGGTTCCTTAAGGAGATAACCTTCTTGAAGTTAAACACCTTTAAGTAGGTTTGCCACTTTCGATCTCCACTCGGTTAAGGGTGAAAGAACTCTCTCTCCTAATCCTCCCTGTTGGTCTTCCCCCTCAAAATTGGAAGGCTCAATAAGAGACCGACTCAAGGTGGCTAAGCTCATCGACCTCCTCTTTTGCGAGTTCAAAGACGATCTACTAATCATCCCTTGCTAACTCCACCCAAAGCTGCTTGTACTTTGTGCTATTGTCGAACTCCTTGAGGGTTGAGGGTTGAAGATGTTCCTTAGTAGAGGCTTTTCACACCACCAACTCAATAATGTGCTCTTTTCTCTCTTTGACCACTACCTTGAGCCTCTAGGTCCTTTGTTTTGTGACTCCAATCTCCTTATGGGCCTCTTCTAAAGCACCTAGTTAAGAAACTAGCTCATCTACCGTTTTGGTGGCTTTAACATTGGCCACTTCAATGTGGCCTCTCAGCTACGCTGGGCCCTCATCTCATTAGCCATTATGGAGGTGACCTTTTGGTTGGTAGAGTCAAGATTCCCTTTTAGAAGAGTGTTCTTGATGCACATTAGGTTAACCTCCATTCTCATCTCTTTAGTTGCAACCTCTACCTCTACTACCTGCCCCCTTAGATTGGGCCACCTCTGTAAGCCATTAAGCCTAAACCTATTCCAGTTTCTCTTTAACCTCCTTCACCTTTTCAAGAGAGCCATGAGATAAGCCGTAGAGTTTCTTGATCTCATAGAGGAGAGCGTTCATGCCAGAGCACATTAGCTTTACCTTCTCTACCTTGGTTCTCCAATCAACAAGTGTTATGTGTGTACTAAAAAGCATATGCAAATGGAACCATGATTAGCTGGTCTGCTCTGCCTAGTATGAATCCTTTGGCAACATCACCCCATTCAAGAGATCATGAGCAACATGAGGGTCTTTAAGTCCATAGTTGGCTAGGCAGATGTCTAGTTTGGGATAAATCTTTGCACATGGAGGGAATTAGAAGTTAAAGGAGCTTACAAAAAGGAGAGACTCTCACTAATCGTCTCTCTTCCCCTCCTCCCCTTTCCTTTCTTCTTCGGCTTAACTTGACGACATGGCCCAATTGAAGCCTATGACTTGTTGGTCTTTAGGAAACACAAGCTACTCTTCCCCCTCATCTAGAATGGGGACTTCTTCATTTATCCTTGCAGTCTTTTGAGCTACATTATACTTGACCTCCTAACCTTGTTTCTTCCACTTTTCGATTGGTGCATTTACTTTGCTTAGGAGCTCTAATTTGGATTTAGAGATAACAACCCCATCTCTATAGATTGGGAGGTTAACCCTAGATAACCTTCTCAGTTGCCTTGGTAATTGCCTTTAAGGCTCTTCTTAGTAGGTTAAGCCGTTATCTCGATACGAGACAATTTCTTGACTAAAGCCATTCCTATAAAACAAAAAAAAACCAAGTTAAGAATCAAGTAAAGGGAAAATCTTACTAAGTACAACCCCTTGAGGGAGGTTAGCCCATCTTAGATTAAAGCACAATATGCTCCCCCTTTGGTTGATCAACTCGACTGTAGGTGTAGTGTAGGAAATACTTTTGCTCCCTCTAGAAGCCCCTTCGCTCATCCTTAGAGCTTGCTTAACGAGCTACTTGCCTTTTAGAAGCTTGCCCTTCTTCACACCCTTTAAAGTCCTCCCCATCAACTATTAATCAAAGGGCTATAGCTTGCCCTCCGTTGGCTTAATCAACTTTGCCTAACTAGTCTAGAAGTTAGGTTCTTAATTGATCTCTATCACAAGGTACTTACCTTTCTAATCTTTAATAAAGGACTCCAAGCCACCCATCAATTTTACTTCGGCTTAGGACCCAAAGTAAAATTAACCCCTAGGAGTGACACTATCTTTGAGCTTAAAGAATTTGTTGAAAATGACTAGAGTTAGCACCTCATCGAAAAAAATTTGCATATTGCCTTAAATGCTAGCACACAGTAAAAAGGCATTTGGAGTTAGTTGGGTCAGGTTCACAGGGTAGTGGTTCAAAACCCCCTTGAAGAAATTGGGAAAAGGGAGACACAATCGACACTCAACATACTTCTTATAGATGTAGAATTGCCTCCTTCCCATTAAGGCAACCCTCTTGTTAAGGGTGGCTAGCCTCTACCTCTAGCCATTGGGAAGCTTAAACTTCACTACCATCAACTGTACCTCCTACGATGTGTGGGGGCCACTGCATCTAGATTTTGGCAATCAACCTTGGCAACAATAAACAACGACTTCATTGGGACATGCGAGTGCACCTTTGTTAGTGTCATCAATAAGGCACTATCCTTCCTAAGAGATGATGTTACGTCCTACACCATTTGTTCCATCCCACCTCGTCCTCCTACATCACTGTCATATCACCACTACCTTAGAAGGGGGGCTAGGGCTAATAAGATTACCTATGAAGAGGTTTCCCTATTTTACCTTGAGGTTCTTTGCTTGTCACTTGTGCTTCCTACAACACACTAAAAGCTTGATAAAGACCTTGCTTGTCTTCACTAGCCATGTTGCCACTCCATGCCTCTCACCTAAACTATGATAGTTTCAGCTATGACTATCTAACCAAGACCGTTATAGCTAGGTCAATAAAAGGTTGACCTTCAACCCTTAAGTGGAGCTTGGTCATTGGTCACTTGAAGGCTTAATAAGCGAAGCTCTCCTTGCTAACTAGTCGCCAATGAAAGTGAGGGCAAGTGTTAGGCATTTTTCTAGTGGGCCTCTAAGCCTAGAACAAACTTGTTTCCCCTAAGCCCTTAGCCTAAGCCCAGCTTACTCCTTGTGACATAAGGGAATGAATCAGCACCATGATTGAAGATGATGGACAAACATCACATCCCTAACGACGGACTTCTACCTCCTAAGGACTACTCTTAATCATTTGGAGAGCATACAATATCTTAGATGTACTCCCAACATTAAGTGCCTATGGATGATGGATATGAGTTGAGTCAATCAACTGAACATCACTCTCGATGCTCATAAGACCTAAAACCTCTAGTAACTTCTTATTCTCACTTAGTTACCATATTGATTTCTTTATGCTCTATTGACTTAAGTATTGGAGTGGCAGCACCAGAACACCCTCTAGTGCCATCCTTTAGCTTATGAATGTTTGTTTTGTAGTCCAATTACCCAAACCCACCTTTGCTAGAGGTTTACAATCCCCTTTGAGCTAAACTCAATACTAAAGAGCAAATATCATGTAACAACAGCTAGAATAATGTTTTTGCTCCTTCCTAATGAACATAAAGTGGAATGAATATGCATTCAAAAGTAATGCCTAGATGAGGTATGCTTTCAAGCTTTACATAAGGATATTTTATTTATTCTTTAAATTTAAAATATACAAAAATGGATTAAAGTATGGTTATCGTGTCTGATACTCCATTAAAAGCATAAGATACGTTCCCTATTCTTGACGTTTCAAATAAAACAATCAAACATTTTATGTTTGTGTCGGACATATGTTCTCTATGTATTTCTCTTATATCGCCCGCCGCCCGCACCACCCCAAATGTACAGTAAGGTACAATGCAAAGGAGGTTTTTTCAGGAACCTTGTGCAATTGTGAATAATCATATATTTGTAACTACTCCAGTAAAATATGTGTTTCCAATAACTGGAAAAAAAGAAAAGAAAAGAAAAGAAAAATGTACATCATGATGTAAATGTAATGACCACCGCTTTGGTGTTTTCCAAAAGCGGCATGATATTTTCAAAATCCATAAGAAAATCAATTCTATTTGATAGGCAGTTTGCAGCTTTTATTTCAACTTTTCAAGTTAATAGGTTGAATAGAATGGCTATATTAAGAATAGCAACTATTCTAACATTTAGTTCATAGAATTCTTCGAACTGCCAATTTAAGAGTCATGGCTAATGCTCTAAATTTTAGAATAGCCATTTTCATTTTCGGGAATATATATAAAATACGTCTGCCTCAAAGAATTAAATATATTACAATTATACAATATGTAGTTTTATTTATTTATTTTATGCAAGGAGTATATGTATGATGTTTCAATGGATTTGCTTGATGAAGAAAAGTGGTTATAAGAAAACTATCCCTAACCTCCATTAACGATTCATATACCCTACTTTTATTTTATGTTTTTGGAAAATATATGTTATATAGTATGGTGTCTGATAGCCATTTATATAATAAATATAATTAATAACATGTAATGATTATATAACATGTATAGCGAATATAATATATATATATATATATGTCAAGTTTGACATTATGTGTAGCCAATTATATTGAGTTTTTTTTTTTTGCAATCTCATTGCTACACATCTTAGTTAGTCCTAAAGTTTTAATTCAATTTTCATTTGAATTTTTAAAATACCTCTCATAAAGAAACTAATTTCCAAGCATAATGTCTACATATGTTCAAAGTCAATTCTTTAAATCAACAATATCCAAAGAACTTTGCTTTTGAGAAGATTAAAAGAGTTTGGAATAGTAAGTTGGAACTATATTCGATAGGAATTTTTTTTTTTGCTTCAATTTTGACCATATTTGGTTTAATGTCCATCATCTACAACCTTAACATGCAATCTAACTAAGATTGATAGTTCTTTCTCTATATTATGTCAACTTTTTATGTGTCTTTCAAGCATGATATTTGTTAATGGTCAATTTCTCTTATTAGGTCTCAAAGGTCAAGCTTGACCCATTGAAGGAATTCAAATAAAGATATGGAGAGAAAGATGAGAGTTGCCACGATAACTACTTCAATCCCATGATTCCCTCTTTATGATCAACTCCATATCTAGTGGGAGACCTACAAGAATCAAGGGAATTAAAAGAATTGTGGCAAGGTCATGTAATTGCCATTTTTGTCCCTCCTTGCTATCTTATACATCGAAGTCCTTATGCTGGGAACACCTTCAGCACCTTAAAACTCTCTTTACTTTTTGTAGATTTCTTCCATACAAGTACAAGGATCTCTTCTTGGGCTTAAGTCCAGGTTGGATGAGAATTCAACAACAACAATATTGATCTCTTAAGCATTTGACAACTTGTTTCTGTATAAGTGTACATGGGTTGCAATAAGTAATAAAAATGGTTTTGTCTTAAACCTGAGTTATTGTTCCCTATAAGGAGTATGGAATAGAAATTAGTTTACTCAATTGTTCTTTTTGAAAAGAAAAAAAAGTTTTAAGCTAACTAATAGATTTTAGAAAAAAAGCTTTGAAAAAATCTCTTTAGTTAAGCAGGGTTTACAATGTTGTAATTGGTTCTATTTGCATAACTTTGTACCTTAGTAATGGGAGCACTTTGGATTTTAATCACTCATAAAAATCTCGACTAGCCTTTTTTGAGCAATAGCCAACCTTGTAACAAGTGTTCAACTTTATGCTTTAATGAAAGTATTAAAATGTGTTACCACTTTAATGTTAAGAATAAAAGATTTCATTAAGCTATTGTCTAAATAGACTTGATAGCACTAAAACTAGCTCTAAACTACCAAGTTACCTTTTGGATGTTATTAATAGTTAGCAAGCCATCTTTAGAAACGAACAATATGTAGGAGATCATCATAGGCAACAAGTTTTAGCAAAAGCATCCTACTTTTAGAAAGCTCTTACATGAACTACAATCCCATTGTGCCAAACAAACCCCACTAACTCATAATATAAGGAAAATAACAAGTAAACAATGATAAATTATTCATACTTTCCATAAATTAAAAATTTAAGCTCTTAAAACAAGAGATTAATAACAAAAGTAAATGTAAAGAGTAGTAGCCTACATGATTCGATCACTAAAACAAGTAAAAGGTGATTAAAATCACAAATATCCACTAAACAATGTTAAAACTAAAGTTTATACTAAATTAATAAAAGTATTATGCTAGCTAATTAAGTTCTTTCCACAATAGAAGTATTTATAAATGCCCTTAATCTTGCAAGATCTAGCAATCTTGCAAGATTTGCAAGATTGCTTTGGTTGGGAAGTCAAGCTTCATTTGACTAAAGCCAATCAATAGTGCTAACTTTTGTAGAGTAAGACTATGATTAGATGAAGTCTTTTTCTTCGTCTGATTGAAGTCGACTAGTAGCTTTAAGGTCTTGAAGGCTTTAACTTCATTTCTTGAAATTGAACTTTAGCTTGACAAAGTTGTGCAAAAGCTCGACTCGAATTGCTAAGTTTGTCTTGTGTTCTTAGATGCTTGATGATTTTCTTTGATTTTGCTTGCAAAACACCAATTTATAGTGAGTAAAAGTTGAATAATGGGAAAAAGCATGCAAAAAGTCGTGATTAATTTACATGTTATCACACACCTAAGATTGGCTTTTCAATTGTCCTCAATCAAATTGTTAAACAACTTAAGTTCATAGACATGAAATAATTGGTGTATCAAGGGATAGCTAGGGAATATATTGCAAGTCAACCTCACTTACTTAAATTCATCATCATTTTAGGTTAAGATAATATAACAAGAATTAACCATTGGTTATGCTCAAGTATAATGATCATTCTTTCCCCTCTTTCTAGAGCCTATAAGTATGAATAATTTATACTTGATTTACCTAAACTATTATACCTATATTCAAACTTTCAACATAGTGAAAGAAGGGATGATTTTTGTAATCTTTCATACTTACAATATTGGAACTTATTCTTCAAGTTTCTATCCCACCTCATACCTTATCACAAAATCAATGATGTTATCATTATTGCTAACCTTTTTCATAGGAGCTTGTTCGATTTCATAAAGTACTTCCAACATTGTTTCAAACTAAGATGCGAACTAGTAACTAAGCTACTTTTCAACATGGCTTGTGACCAATAGAGAGATGGACAAACTAAGGTGGTAAATAGAATACTTAAGGATTAGAATTTATGCTTGCCGGTGATGGATTTTGCATATAGTAGGTCAGTTTAAGATTTTACTAGTAAATCTTCTTTTGGTGTGTTGTATGGCTACAACCTAACCACATCAATGGAGTTATTGCTATATCTTACTTCTAAGGGTGATAGTTTAAGTGCAAGCCATAAAACTAGAGAGTTCCATAAGATCCATAAAAAAGTTCAAGAGGAAAAAACTAACTAGATAGAAAGTGGAAATGTCTAAGTGGAACTTAAGGTTGTTCGCTTTGTGATTCCTTAACCATTATTCCTAACAATTGAAGTGAAGATGGTTTTTAGAAAGTGGAAATGTCAAAACTCAAAGATGAAATTGAGAAGAAATACTTCCATAGGTTGAGACTCAAGATGGTGGTATTAATTGGCATGCCTAGCTAGTAAAAGTACTTAGAGTAGCATTCATAGAATCAAGAAATGATGTGTTTACCTCCTTAGAGATGTAGAGAAGAGAAAAAGGAGTAGTGGGGATGCAAGTGGTCAGGTCCTTATAAGGTACCTGAACTGATCAATTTCTTAAAAATCGGATATAGTTTATCTTATAGGGTTTTTTTTTTTTAATAGGATTTTAGGATATTTTTGCAAACCTAATTGGGTTTTAGGTCAGAATCAGGTTTGGAAAGATAACCTGATACAAACCTGACTCAATAAGTAGCACAACACACATAGACACAACAATGTCACACAAGCCATAGCACAACACACACACACTTAGTTCTTTGCTAAAGCTAAACACATAGTACATACTCCACAAACACAACATAGCGTCATACAATACACACACCACACTTTTGGGTCTTTGACTTTCCTATTCTTTCTTCCTTGAGAAAGAAAAAGTAAAGTTACTTTAGTCGACAAAGAAGCAATTTTATAATCACAACAATATATTCATTGCAAAAAAGTCATGGTATTGCATTTGTTCAATGGTTACAACAAAATTCATATTGTAAATAAAGTTTGTAAATTTTGGGTCAGGGTTGGTCGAGTTTAGGTTTTCAATGTTCTTATCAAGGTGGGTTTCAAGTTGAAGTAGCAAAACCCTATAGGGATTTCTCTTGGAAACATTATAAATTTCAAGTATTATTATATTGATTTCAATAAATTGGGATGCTTTACAACTCTTAATATAAGTGAATTAGTAGCCGTAAAAAGATTTGATTAATTGCTGTGGCTTAATGGCATTGAATTAAAAAGAGGATATCTGTTTGCCCATGTTAGATTTGCATTTTCAATACTTTTTAATTCCCCCTACCCGTAGCTAGTTATTATAATTATATTCCTTCATCACCTGCTAAAAGTCATTTGATAATCACAACTTTTAGATTGTTTGTAAACAAAAAAAAAAAAAATTGAACTTCTTAAGATTATTAAACCATATATAAGAATTGTAATAAAAAACAGAAATTACAAGAAATAAAAAATACTCTAAAAAGTTTCTCAATCACTTGCTAAGATCTACTTCATAAAAAAAAAAAAAGGCAAGTATATAAAGATGATAATTTATGTTAGTGAATCGTGTTTTTATTTTATTTTATAACAAATTCACGTCAATGTTAGAAAAACTTGAAATTAAATACAAATTAAAAATAATTAATTTGAATATAATCAATCGTATTTATTTATGTTATACTCATATTTTGTTTATATCACATGCTGAATCAATTTAGTATTTTCTCTTTATAATCGTATTATATTCATATTTATTTTGTTATATGGTATTAAAAATTTGCTAACCATACAACTGCATGAAAAAATAAAATGTTTTTATTTAATTCCTTAATAAACATCTATTAACATTTTCCATTTTAACAACACCGTCCCTTCTACAATCTTTTTGTTTTTTTTTTCCTTTTATTTTCTCACAACTTGTGTCCTGATACCTCTCTCTCTCACTAGATGAGAACTGTATCCACAAACTTATGTTGGATGACAAATGTTTTTCTTTTTCTCTTTCAATAGTTAACACAACGTAGCATTCATAATTTCTATGTAGTGTAATATTGATTTGAAGTGGCGGTGGTAGCTAATGATAGATGGTGGTCGTAGATGGTATTAGTCGGTTATGGTGGCCTATGGGTATGGGCTTTCTTGTTAAAATAATAATACTTAGCATAGAAAATAATTTTTATAAAAAGAAAAGAAAAATATAATAAAGCAAGAGGAGTCTATAAGATCCATCAAAAAGTTCAAGAGTAGAAAGCCAAGTAGATAGAAAGTGGAAATGCCTACATGGAACTTAAGGCTATTCACTTTGTGATTCCCTAGCCACAATTCCTAACAATTGAAGTGAAAGATGGTTGTCAAAAAGTGGAAATGTCAAAACTCAAAGATGAAATTGAGAAGAAATACTTCCATAGGTTGAGACTTAAGATGGACGTATTAATTAGCATGCCTAGCTAGTAAAAGTACTTAGAGTAGCATGCATAGAATCAAGAAATTATGTGTTTACCTCCTTAGAGACGTAGAGAAGAGAAAAAGGAGTAGTAAGGATGCAAGTGGTCAAGTCCTTACAGGGTACTTGATCTGATTGACTCGTTAAAAACCCGATAAAGTTTATCTTATAATTTTTTTTTTAATAATACGATTTTGGGATTTTTTTGCAAACCTTATAGGGTTTTAGGTCAGGATCAGGTTTGGAAAGATTACCCTATAAAAACCTGACTCAATAAGTAACGCAACACATACAGATGCAACAACGTCACACAAGCCATAGCACACCACACACGCTTAGTCCTCTACTAAAGCTAAACACATAGTCCACACTTTACAAACACAACGTAGTGTCACACAACACACATACCACACTTTTGAGTCTTTGACTTTCCTATCCTTTCCTCCTTGAGAAAGAAAAAGTAAAGTTACTTTAGTCGACAAAAAAGAAATTTTATGATCACAACAATATATTCATTGCATAAAAGTCATGGTATTGCATTTGTTCAATGGTTAGAACAAAATTCATATTGTAAATAAAGTTTGTAAATTTGGGGTCAGGGTCAGGTTAGGTTTGGGTTTTCAATGTCCTTATCGAGGTGGGTTTCGGGTTTAAGTAGAAAAACCCTATAGGGTTTTCTCTTAGGTAGGGATGTAAACAGGTTAAGTTTGAGACGGGTTCATTGAAACTTGAACCTGACTCGGCAAAGAATTATATACCTAAAACCTACCTTAACCTGATAGTTTTTTTTTTTTTTACTCGACTCAATTAACAAATGAAGTGACCTAAACACGACTCGAATGTCGATTAAATCTTTTTTTTTTTCATACTTCAACTTATTTTCATATGTTCTTTCTTTAATTTATTATTAATCTACTTGTGATGGAAAGAAGAGAGAAATTAAAAATATAAAAATAAAATAAAATATAAAAGTATACCGATTAAAAATATAATAATAATAAAATAAAATATACTAATTATAAATTATAATATTAATTTATTATTATTTTTTTAAATTATCAGGTTGGGTTTTCCTATCAAGTTTTTTCTAAATCTCATAAATTGACTTTAAACCCTATGAAGTTTTATTCCATGTCCCAAACCTAACCCTAAACCCTATAAGGTCAAACCTTATAAGGTTTTTATCAGGTTGGTCGGGATGGGTACCCTATTACAACCCATCCTGGTTACATCCCTACTCTTGGGTAGGCAACCCTATAGGGTATTAGGGCGAGTCCGGGTTTTATATATCCTATCTCAAATCCACCCCAATTGTAACCAAGGAATAGAAAGTTAGTAAATTAAACAAAAATAAAAATAATTCTAGAAAAAAAAATGCCCATATACTTTTGAACTTGTGTCTAGATGCTTTTTACCCAAAAAAAAAAAAACATCCGTTTTGTCTTTTACCTTATAGGATAGTAGTAGTAGGCAACTGGGTTCTATGAAGGCTTAAAGTTTCCTATGAAACAAAATATATGAAGTATTTTTATCATAAACAAGAAGAAAACAACAAGTTAAAAAAAAAAAAAACAAGGAATCAAAACATCCATAAATCAGGAATTGAACTTTCTTTCATGAAACTTACTATTAATACTATCAAAGGAAAAACTTCAAACTTTTTTCATCTACACATGAATTCCAACCTTCATAAGTTTAAGAACAATTTTTATCTATTCACACGATATTGAGTGGTGAATGTTTTTGTGCAAGTTGAAGCAGTGGCAAGAGCTCCATTTTATATGACTCCATGAACAACTAAAAAGGTAGGTTAACCAAAGGACAATTAAGGAGCAACGGTAAGAAAATGAGCATTACTAACTAAGCTATCAAGTTCTTAAGGCTATAATCGTAACAAGTTTATTTTAAACTAGACAAAGCATATCAAAGGAGATTAAATAAATAAATAAATAACGAATGGTTATCATTAATCTTTTATTAAAGCAATTTCCTTTCATTTGAAGCGACAAATATTTATTCAAGGGAAAATTTTTCATTTAAATAGCATAAGGGGTTATTTCAACCAAGAAGCCAAGGAAATTTATTGAAAAACTCAAGATTATAGCAAGACACAACATTTATACCCAATCATTTCCTTGAGGGCAATAAGATCATTATAAAATTGTGTATGATAAGTGACAATTGGAAGAATCAATATATTCAAGATTCACCTAAAATCCCTAGATTTCATGAGCAAAACTTTTGGTTAGGGAGCAAAATGTAATAGAACTATTTGGTATTGGATTTGGCTTAAGTTTGTTCTTATGAATCGAGTCTTTGAACTAATGATAGGATCTAGAGAGTCAACAGTGATGTATCAAAAAGATTAACTCAGTGGACTTGGAACGAGGACCAATTAGCTTGTATAGTCTTGGTCTTTCTCAGTTAACTCACATAAATGAAAGACTGATTCAGGGTTTTGGGTTATAAGCCCAATAAGAAAACATATATGGATCAAGGCTCAAAAGAGGAATCTATTCATTTCTAAAATTATCAAATGGATGTTATGAATGCTCATCTTATTCGTCGATCTAGAGTTATTAGACAATCAAAAGCAAGCCCTAAAATCTAATATATATATATAGATGCTCCTTTCTTCTCATTTGCATCATTTTAGAAGATATAAAAATTTTGCTCGTGTTACTGAATATCTTACATGTTCCTCCTCCCTTGCCTACTTTCAATCGCATCCGAAATATATCATTTGATTAAGACTTTTTCAAGACAAATATAGTGCGAGATCGTGCAAGATGCGGACAACCACATTGCTCTAATGGTTAGTGGCAGCCTCATTTTACAAGGGTTTTTGGAGTCGCCGAGCTAGAAAAACTAGGGAACATCAAATGGAAACCCATAGTATTGGGGTCTCTAGTCTACAGAGGGATCGGCGACGGCCGCTATAGGAACCCAACCATAGATTTCCTACAGTTGATGGCGCGAACGCATAAAGCAGCCGCCGTCTCAAATTTCTTCTTTGACTTTGAGTTAGCCTATGACCTGCGTTATCTTCTAGACTTCCAATTAATTTCTGATGTCATTGGGTACAAAGGTTTCTTTTCGGAATTGAAATACAAAAGGTCCTTACGAAAGCAAATGATGTGACAAAATGCAATTATGAAACATTATAAATTTCAAGTATTATTATATTGATTTGAATAAATTGGGATGCTTTACAACTCTTAATATAGGTGAATTAGTAGCCGTAAAAAGATTTGATTAATTTCTATGGAAAATGGCATTGAATTAAAAAGATGATATCTGTTTGCCCACGTTAGATTTGCATTTTCAATACTTTTTAATTCCCCCTGCCTGTAGCTAGTTATTATAATTATATTCCTTCATCACCTACTAAAAGTCATTGATAATCACAACTTTTAGATTGTTGGTAAACCAAAAAAAAAAATCCGAACTTCTTAAAATTATTAAAACATATATAAGAATTATAATAATAAAAAAAGCAATTACAAGAAATAAAAAATACTCTAAAAAGGTTTTTCAATCACTTGCTACGATCCACTTCACAAAAAAAAGGCAAGTATATAAAGATGATAATTTATGTTATTGAATCATGTTTTTATTTTATTTTATATCAAATTCATGTTAATGTTAGAAATAATTGAAATTAAATAAAAATTAAAAATAATTAATTTGAATATAATCGTATTTATTTATGTTATACTCTTTTTTTTTGTATCACATGCTGAATCAATTTAGTATTTTCTCTTTATAATTGTATTATATTCATATTTATTTTGTTATATGGTATTAAAAATTTGCTAACCATACAACTACATGAAAGAATAAAATGTTTTTATTTAATTCCTTAATAAACATCTATTAACATTTTCCATTTTAACAACATCGTCCCTTCTACAATCTTTTTTTTTTCCTTTTATTTTCTCGCAACTTATGTCCTGATACCTCTCTCTCTCACTAGATGAAAAGTGTATCCATAAACTTATGTTGGACAATAAATGTTCTTCTTTTTCTCTTTCAATAGTTAACACAACGTAGTATTCATAAATGGTATTAGTCGGTTATGGTGGCCTATAGGTATAGGCTTTCTTGTTAAAGTAATAATACTTAGCATAGAAAATAATTTTCATAAAAAGAAAAAAAAAATACAATAAAATTAGAGAGATCCATAAGATCCATCAAAAAGTTCAAGAGCGAAAAGCCGAGTAGATAAAAAGTGGAAATGTCTAAGTGGAACTTAAGGCTATCCGCTTTGTGATCCCTTAGCCATTATTCCTAACAATTGAAGTGAAAGTTGGTTGTTAGAAAGTCGAAATGTCAAAACTCAAAGATGAAATTGAGAAGAAATACTTCCACAGGTTGAGACTTAAGATGGAGGTATTAATTAGCATGCCTAGCTAGTAAAAGTACTTAGAGTAGCATGCATAGAATCAAGAAATTATGTGTTTACCTCCTTAGCGATATAAAGAAGAGAAAAAGGAGTAGTAAGGATGCAAGTGGTCAAGTCCTTATAGGGTACCTGATTCAATCGACCTAATAAAAATTCAATAGAGTTTATCTTACAAGGTTTTTTATTTTTATTTTTATTTTTATTTTTATTTTTATAATGGGATTTTAGAATATTTTTGCAAATCTTATAGGGTTTCATGTCAAGATCAGGTTTGGAAAGATAACCTGATAAAAACCGAACTCAATAAGTAGCACAACACATACAAACACAATAGTGTCACACAAGCCACAGCACAACACACGCACTTAGTCCTCTACTAAAGCTAAACACACAGTCCACACTCCACAAACACAACACAGTGTCACACAACACACATACCACACTTTTGAGTCTTGGACTTTCCTGTCCTTTCCTCCTTGAGAAAGAAAAAGTAAAGTTACTTTAAAGAAGCAATTTTATAATCACAACAATATATTCTTTGCATAAAATTCATGGCATTGCATTTGTTCGAAGGTTAGAACAAAATTCATATTGTAAGTAAAGTTTTTAAATTTGGGGTCAAGGTCTGGTTAGGTTGGGGTTTTCAATGTTCTTATCGGGGCAAGTTTCGAGTTTAAGTAGAAAAACCCTATAGGGTTTTCTCTTGGGTATGGGCAACCCTATAGTGTATTGAGGTGAGTCCAAGTTTTATATATCCTATCTCAAATCCACCCCGGTTGCAACCAAGGAATAGAAAGTTAGTAAATTAAACAAAAAGAAAAATAATTCTAGAAAAAAATGCCCATATACTTTTGAACTTGTGTCTAGATACTTTTTACCAAAAAAAAAAAAAAAAACTTCCATTTTGTCTTCTACCTTATAGGATAGTAGTAGCAGACAACTGGGTTCTATGAAGGCTTAAAGTTTCTTATGAAAACAATATGAAGTATTTTTATCATAAACAAGAAGAAAAAAAAAGTTAAAAAAAAAAGGGATTCAAAACATCCATAAATCAAGAATTGAACTTTCTTTCATGAAACTTACTATCAATACTATCAAAGGAAAAACTTCAAACTTTTGTCATCTACACATGAATTCCAACCTCTAGAAGTTTAAGAACAATTTTTATCTATTCACACAATATTGAGTGGTGAATGTTTTTGTGCAAATTGAAGCAATGGCAAGAGCTCCATTTTATATGACTCCATGAACAACTGAAAAGGTAGTTAACCAAAGGACAATTAAGGAGCAACGGTAAGAAAATGAGTATTAGTGTATTACCAACTAAGCTATCAAGTTCATAAGGCTATAATCATAATAAGTTTATTTTAAACTAGGCAAAGCATATCGAAGGAGATTAAATAAATAAATAAATAACAAATGGTTATCATTGATCTTTTATTAAAGCAATTTCCTTTCATTTGAAGCGACAAATATTTATTCAAGGGAAAAATTTTTATTTAATAGCACAAGGAGTTATTTCAACCAAGAAAGCCAAGGAAATTTATTGAAAAACTCAAGACTATAGCAAGACATAACATTCATACTCAATCATTTCTTTGAGGGCAATAAGATCATTATAAAATTGTATATGATAAGTGACAATTGGAGGAGTCAATATATTCAAGATTCACCTAAAATCCCTAGATTTTGTGAGCAAAACTTTTGGTTAAGGAGCAAAATGTAATGGAACTATTTGGTATTGGATTTGGCTTAAGTTTGTTCTTATGAATCGAGCCTTTGAACTAATGATAGGATCTAGAGAGTCAACAATGACGTATTAGAAAGATTTAACTTAGTGGACTTGGAACGGGACCAACTAGCTTATAAAATCTTGGTCTTTCCCAATTAACTCATGCAAATAAAAGATTGATTCAGGGTTTTGGGTTATAAGCCCAATAAGAAAACGTATATGGATCAAGGCTCAAAAGAAGAATTTGTTCATTGCTAAAATTATCAAATCGATGTTATGAAAGACTCATCTTATTCGTCGATCTGAAGTTATTAGATGATCAAAAGCAAGCCCTAAAATCTAAAATCATATATAGATGCTCCTTTCTTCTCATTTGCACCATTTTAGAAGATATAGAAAATTTGCTCGTATTACCGAATATCTTACATGTTCCTCCTCTCATGCCTATTTCCGATCACATCCAAAACATATCATTTGATCAAGACTTTTTCAAGACATAGTGCGAGATCGTGCAAGATGCATGTGACCAGCAGCACACCCCTACAAAGTTGACAATGTAATTTGCATCATGATTCCAGCATGACGCATCAAGACAACCACATTGCTGTAATGGTAAATGGTTAGTGACAGCCTCATTTGACGAAGGTTTTTCGAGTAGCCGAGCTAGAAAAACTAGGGAACATCAAATGGAAACCCATAGCATTGGGGTCTCTAGTCTACAGAGGGATCGGCGATGGCCGCTCTAGGAACCCAACCATAAATTTCCTACAGTTGATGGCGCGAACGCATAAAGCAGCCGCCTTCTCAAATTTTTTCTTTGACTTTGAATTAGCCTATGACCTGCGATATCTTCTAGACTTCCAATTAATTTCTGACGTCATTGGTACAAAGGTTTCTTCTCGGAATTGAAATACAAAAGGTCCTTTCGAAAGCAAATGATGTGACAAAATGCATGGATTCTCTTATTATGATGACATTACTCAACTATTATGAAACATTATAAATTTCAAGTATTATTATATTGGTTTGAATAAATTGGGATGCTTCACAACTCTTAATGTAGTTGAATTAGTAGCCGTAAAAAGATTTGATTAATTGCTAGGGAAAATGGCATTGAACAATTAAAAAGATGATATCTGTTTGCCCACTTTATATTTGCATTTTCAATACTTGTTAATTCCCCCTGCCTGTAGCTAGCTATTATAATTATATTCCTTCATCACCTGCTAAAAGTCATTGATAATCACAACTTTTAGATTGTTGGTAAACAAAAAAAAAAAAAAATCCAAACTTCTTAAAATTATTAAACCATATATAAGAATTGTAATAAAAAAAAAAGCAATTAGAAGAAATAAAAAACACTCTCAAAAGGTTTCCTCAATCACTTGTTAAGATCCACTTCACAAAAAAAAGAAAGAAAGAAAGCAAGTATATAAAAATAATAATTCATGTTAGTGAATCATGTTTTTATTTTATTTCATATCAAATTCATGTCAATATTAGAAATACTTGAAATTAAATAAAGATTAAAAATAATTAATTTGAATACAATCATATATACTCATATTTTTTTTATATCACATGTTGAATTAATTTAGTATTTTCTTTTTATAATCATATTATATTCATATTTATTTTTTATATAATATTAAAAAAATTGCTAACCATACAACTGCAAAAGTTAAAATGTTTTGATTTAATTTCTTAATAAACATCTATTAACATTTTCCATTTTAACAACACCGTCCCTTCTACAATCTTTTTGTTTTGTTTTTTTCCTTTTATTTTCTAGCAACTGGTGTCCTAATACCTCTATCTCTCACTAGACGAGAAGTGTACCCACAAACTTATGTTGGACGACAAATGTTGTTCTTTTTCTCTTTCAATAGTTAACACAACGTAGTATTCATAATTTCTATAGTGTAATATTGATTTGAAGTGGTGGTGGTAGCTAATGATAGATGGTGGTCGGAGATGGTATTAGTCGTTTATGGTGGCCTATAGTTATAGGCTTTCCTGTTAAAATAATAATACTTAGCATAGAAAATAATTTTCATAAAAAGAAAAATAAAATACAATTTCAATTTCCATTAGCTATATATAAAAATCTTTTATATGGAAAATATTTTTCATTAAAAAGTAAATTTCTTGTTATACATATCCTGAAATCATTTTTCAGGAGACAAAAGAATCACATCGTGGAGAGTCTCTACTCATCTAAAGACTACTAAAAAAATAAAAGAAAAATTTCCTCACAATGATTCCAATGACGATCAAAGTTTGATTGCTTGAACCACTCAAAGTAATAAATCAACTACTGGGGTAGTTTTTATGGTAGAATATCAATTTTTTTTTTCAATACATAGTCAATTTATGTGACATGTTCAATGTTAATCAAACTTTCTTCCCAAATATTTTCCCCCTTTAGTTTATTCATTTTCCATTTTCGGTTCACTGGCTTCTACCCAATGGTTCTTTTCTTTTTCCATTACAGTTGCCGATTCCTTACCTACCTAAGCAAACACAACACACATCCGATGACGGATTCAATGTGTACGCTTCTTACTGTGCCAATCATTCGCTTTTAGATTTAGGATCATCCCCCACACATACTAGACCCAGACCCCCCATACGATAACGTGAACAATCGAGCAATCCCGTACTGTTGGCACATGCCTTCCTAATTTTTGTAAAGCTTAGGGAAACCAACCCGTCCTGGGAATATAATATTCACATGTAAATCTCTCATTAGTTATATGTGTGAACAAAAAGAGGATGTCAAAGGCTAGTCTTCGTGAGGCCTATTGTCGTGAGTTTTGAGTAGATAAGAACGTGCAAGAAATAGCTCACCAACCCTTCCTCTATATCACGCCCTTCCTTCCTCGTTCACATTATTATTATTATAGTCACATGATCTCTCTCTCTCTCCCATGTTATAAGGAGACATCATCGTACAACATAACTCAGTAGAAGTATCAAAGGAGAAATGAATGGTGGTGACATGGATCACGAAGACAGACGAAAGGTGTGCGTGCTTGATGCATCAACTTATGTGGGGTATTGGATTCTCAAAGGCTTGTTAAGCAAAGGTTATCCGGTTCATGCTGCTGTTCAGAAAAATGGCAAGTTTCTAGTGTTTCCATTTTCTTATCCCTAGCAAGAAAATTCAATGTTATCGGTCAAACAGATGATGATTTCGTGGGCAGGAAACAAGGAGATACTGAAGAAAATTCATGATATGGAGATAGTTGAGGACAAATTAACTCTGACCACTGTTGATATTCTAGATTACCGGAGCATTCTCGAAGCACTGAATGGCTGCTCGGGTTTGTTCTGTTGTTTGGAGTGCTCGGATGGATACGATGTAAGGAATCCGGTCGGAATTTTGCTTCTGATTTTATTTTTATTTTTTTACGCTCCTTTAAGTAGTGGTTGTTTCATTGTTTTTGGTTATTGTTATTTGATAGGAAACGATGGTGGATTTGGAGGTAAGAGGAGCAATAAATGTAGTGGAGGCATGTGCACAAACAGAGTATTTACACAAAATCGTGTTCAGCTCTTCCCTGACTGCTGCAATATGGAGAGAGAACATTTCTTTGGAGAAGCAAGTGGATGAGAGATCCTGGAGTGATCAGCAATTTTGCAGGAAACTCAAGGTTCCATTGATATCTCTATTCATGTTCTACATACGACCGATCAACACACATGCTTTTGAAAATTCAATCATAATCCTTAAATATGCTCTCATCATCTTTCTATAACGATGAACGATCTCTATTTACCCCCTTTCATTTGATAGCTGTGGTATGCACTGTCAAAAACACTATCGGAGCAAGCTGCTTGGGGATTGGCAATGGACCGCATGCTCAACATGGTGTCAGTCAACGGTGGCCTGGTTCTAGGCCCTGGCGTCATCCAACAAAACCCACAATCCACACTGGCATATCTTCAGGGTAAAACCTATTCTGCTTCTTCTGCCTTAAGCGTAGTTTTTAATCATAATTTAAGGATAATAAGCTCTTTTCTGGTGCTACCATCCATAGAAAGATTTGATCCTACGTCGCTTCGATTCGCAAAGCAAACAAAAAGAACAAAATGAAAACAAAGAAGCTCTAATTCTGGTACCAAATATTTACGTTGCAATATGCATGACATATTCTGTGAAACAGGAGCGGATCAGATGTATGAAAATGGTGTCATGGCATATGTAGATGTAAAGTTCCTTGCTGATGTCCATATCCGAGTATTTGAGGACCAATCGACTTGGGGACGGTACTTCTGTTACAATCAGATTGTTAATACTGAGGAAGAAGCTGTTAAACTCGTCAAGAGGTTGAATCCTTTAATCTCCTTACCGCCAAGGTGAAATTTTGAGAAAAATCCCGTTGAAGATTTTCTCTTTTATTTATTTATTTTCCACCCTCCATTTCTATAAAGCTTAGTTGGAAGACATTCATCATGTTTAAATTTTTTTCACTGGCTTATCATGGTGTAGATATGAATGCCAAGGGAACGAAGCACATGCTGAGAGGCTCAAGACAGAGAAGTTGAACAAACTCATTGAAGCAGCGGCCTACTAGTTCATCCATACCATGTCATCAATTATTAGTGAAATAATGTCACTCTGTCTATGTGGTCAACCCAAAAAAAAAAAAAAAAATGTCACTCCGCCTTTGATCAATGAAAGTTCAGATTTATTATAATATCTAATTCAAGAAGTTTTACTTTTCATATTCTAAACTTTCATCCGTTATCTCATTTATGGTGTAATTAGTTTATATAATATTATGATCAATTTATTACTAATTCACCATAGTTCTTGTTGATATATTTATAAATACTTGAGGTAATGAAGATTTCTCAGTCACTTGTGACTTCCCCATTAGAAAGGGTTTTGCCTTTTCCATATTCCACTCTTTCATCCATTATATTTGTTTTATGGTGTTATTATAATCATATTTATTTTACATAATATTACATAATCAATTTATGATCAATTTACCTTAATTCCAACTGACGTGTCTTTAAATGGCTTGTATTTTGTCTTGATTTTGCTTCAAATAAAGTAATTTCGTGAAAATAGTTCAAGATTTCTATTCCACTATATAATTTCGGAAGGTTTTATCTTTTTATTTCTTTTCTTTTATATAAATATAAATATATGTATAGCTTGGGATTTTTTTTCTTTTAATTTTGCACAAAATTATAAAAATGAAATATATTCATATTATTTAATATCTTCTTATAGAGACGCATTTTCCTAATATTATAAATGTTTTTGTATATTTCACTTTTTAATTTGATTTCTTTTTCTTAGCTAAGTTTTACATGTGTAATAGTTATATATGTTATGGTTAAAAAATGGATTTATGGAGTGCAAAGACAAAATAAGGAGATGAGTAAGGTTATGAAAACTAAGAGACAAAGAGGAGGATATAGGAGCTTATTAATGTAAATTTCCAATTCTTTCTTTTTTATGGAAATTTGTTTGTTTTTTTTTTCTTTTTTCCTTCTTAAAATTGTCATAGAATTTTTTTTTATTGCTAAAATATTGTATATAAATATAAGTACATTTTATCTTTATATTTGAAGTTAAATTTGTTAGGGTAAACTTTTTTGTTAACAACAAAATAAAAACATTTGTTAAATAAATGTGAATATACCTATTGTGATAAGATTTTCTAGTAGTAGTTACGATCACTTGCGAAATAGGAAAAGTTAGGTGTGGAGGGTATCGAAGGCTGTTCCAGTGAAGCTACTCCAATACTTAAGACAACACAGGTGTTTTGGAGATAATAGAATGCAAAGTATGCTTAAAGTAAGGATACCACGGGATGGGTTATTATAGGGAACCCGACTCACTTGACTTGGTAAAAATCTTATGGGGTCTAACCCTATAAGGTTTTGGGATAGGTTCTTAAAAAGGGTTTCAAACCATATAGGGTTTCAAGTTAAGTTTTATGACTTAAAAAAGAAGAAGTAGGAAATCTAAATCCAATTAAAAATAATATATATATATGTGTGTGTGTGTATAAAGTCTATCATGTAATTTAAAAAATTAATAATTAATAAAACAATTACTTCTCTATATTGAGTTTGGAAAGGAAACCTTAATATCTTTATCAACTCTCACTTTTTTAGTTTATGTTATTTGACTTTAGCTTGTGATTTTGTGAAGAAAATACAAAAAACATATAATCTAACAAGCACATTAGCAAGATAATCAAGTCAGGTTAGGTCATAAATGGGTTAAAAAAAAAAAAAAACCTTACAGGGTTAGGTTTGATAATAAAGTAAAAGCCTAATAAGGCTTTTGAGTAGGTTATATGTAACCTTACATGGTAGTGGGTCAGGTTTTGATTTTATAAACCTTATCCCAAATCCGACCTAGTGGCATTCCTACTTAAAAGTGTGAAAATTTGGAATTTTTACAGTGCGGTCTCATCGTCTCTTTATAGGAGATAAAACCAAACTATCTTAAATAAGTGAATTTATGATCTCAAGATCTTCTATGGATATTGTGGGATGATAATCTTTAATTGAAATCCTTTTTGATTTGTTCAACGTTTTCTTCACACTCCTTATCTGGTTCTTAGTTGAATAAGATTGGCCTGACTTTACACTTGGGTAAACTAATGTAGACACATATCTTTAAATTGTATTGATCTACTAGAGTTTGATTTGACTTTCGTTGATTATGCTTCTTATTTAGAAGGCCTAAGCTTGAATTTGATCCCTAAAACTTGGTCTTAGACCAAAACAGGTTAGACTGTGGTCCTATCAACAATATTCAATTCTCGCATAAAGAAATAAATTTTGATCTTGCAAAACTAAGCCTTTGTTAGAATTATCTAACTGAAAATGATTCGAGGAAAAAAGATTTTTCTGCCTTGTCTTTTGTTGATTTCACGGTCTAGGCTTGCCGTTGTATTTGCTTCTCTCCATGTATGTCGAATAGTCGCATTCATTATACCAGTCAATTGTTGAATCATCCTAACGGGGTTTTGTCTATATCCACTCAATTTAGCAAGAAATAGAAAAAACTGATGTCGTAAGATCAAATCGTTTAATAGTCAAATGCTATAAGTCAAATAGGTTCGAATCAAGCGAATATTTTCGCTTTTGATTTGGGATTCAAATTTTGAATATTTAGATAACATCATAAATAAAAAGGTAATTCTTAAAAAGTTAAATCTTGCTTATGCAAATTATCTCATAAGTTAATCAATGCATAGCTCTATAAACTTAATAATTTTATTTACACTTAAAAAAATTTTCCCCTAATAAACATGTTGTCCTAAAGACCATAAAATAATACATATTGAAATATATGAAGAAAATGTATGTTTTATAACTACAAGCACTTCAATAATAGTGTAGCTATAGAAATGGATACAAAGATACTTTCTCTAGCTACTCTTTCTCTCTTTCTCTCTAGAGGTCTTGTAAACGATTTCATTCATTTTATATTAAGTATATAAAAAGACAATGGTATGATAAATGTGTATAAAAGAAAGAGTGGGAATACATCTTTCTAATTCATATAAGTATAATGTCCATAATTTGTTTATAATGAAAATGATTATATTTTATCATGGCCAGAGAAGCTTATTATAGGAAATTAAAGTATATCTATAAGTATTTTGCAATAATTAGAGGTATTTTTATCAATAGCTATTTTATAGAATAGGGTATGGATAGAGTCACGTATCCTACCCATACTGTATTTGCCTCTTGTCTATTGATTTTCTATTTCTCTTTATTTTTTGTTTTGACTAATATTATATAGTATTAATTGTAGATTGAAGAAAGTTCAACTTATTTGAAGTCATTTATTGATGTTGTTAATGCAAATGATGAAAAGAAATTATAATTTGATACAATTATGTTTATTCATATTTATTATATATAATGGATTTTTTGTGTTACATCTAGATAACAATATCAACTAAATTAATAGAAATGAAAAGCCAATTATAGTCAAAGCCTCTCAAACTAAAGAAGTGAATAATTTACAAACATTACAAATTTCAATTAGCTTTTATAAATTAATTATTGTTATATATTTAGACATATCATATTGAATTATGTTTGATTAGCATCTAAACATTTTGAATAGATATTCATTTGGATCACATAACACAAAACTTTATGTGTCATGTAGTATATTTGTTGAAGGTGTGGCTAAAAAAGAAAATTTGTTCCTTTTGCAAAATTGATCCAAATTTGTTTAATTTGCATTGATTTCTCTTTGATCATCATGAAATCTTCCAAATGAGCTCTTTAAACCTTGAAATGAAAAATTTCACAAAATAAGTATAATTTTCTTCAACAAATCACAAGAAATACATAATAAATATATCTAAATAAACACAAATAATAAGGGTTTTTTTGACACTCATTAACATTTTAATGTAGAAAATATTCAATGGTCAAAATTTATAAGATTTATACAAATTATGTATATATGGAGTACGTTGATAAGCCATTTTGGCTATAGCCTAAGCCCAGCTCAAGTCCACATTTAGCTCTACACTAGAGAGCCCAACCATGCTTGAGCGACTGCTTGGCTTTTTTTCTCCCATGGCCCTTGGACTTAGTTAGTTGCAGATAAGGTTTGCTTCGGACCATTAATTGTCGTAACTACCTACTTCCTCATTACTTAAGCACTTAGAAAGTGCAACAAGAAGCATTCTCCATGTTCTTCACAACCAACCACATGTTGGCATCCTTTATAAATATTTAAGACTGTCAATGGATAAAGGGATCAAGAACTCTTAGCTCTCTTACTTTCTTTACATTAATTTCCTTACTTCTACTAATATTCTAATTTGAGTATCAAAATGGCAATGCTAGATAGATTCGGCACCCTTCATAGCTCACTATATATATATAATATGTTTAGTAGATTCACACATCGTTCCCAAACCTTCAAACAATAAAGTACAATGTCTTTTATGAATTAGTGTAGGCACCCAATTTTTGTTTTCTTTTTATTTTTTTAATTAATTATTTTTTGTTTTGTTTTATTTAAGAAAAAAGAAATAAATACAATTTACTAGCATAACAAGATTAAGGCATAAGCTAATAGCCTGCTGGAAAGCTTGCACATGCAATATATGAAGATTAAAGTTCGAATCCCCTTCATGCGCATATATGCACTTTAATTTTTGGAACTTAAAAGGTAATAAATATAACTTGAGTGCAATAAAAATTGAGGTATAGGCCAATTGCCTGTTGGAAAGTCACACACAAAATACAAGAAGTCTAGATTTCGATCCCTAGCAACCGCAAAATGGATAAATCTTTTTACCTTCTCCCTGGCCACACGGCAACCTCCCATTGGCTGACTAAAAACGCTATGGATCTTCTCCTTCATCTTCACCAGATTTATCGCATTTTCCCTCCATGACGCCTAGTTTCTAGCCATTTTTTGCCATGATATCTACACGATTTGACCTAAATAATGGTGAAATCGTGTAGATCACATGGTCTACTTCAGATAGAACCTACTAACGTGTCTTGGTTCACCCATTTAGGCGATCAAAAGTAGGTCCAAAAATAGGAAAAATAATTTTTTTGTGAAATGAAATTGCTGGATTGAACACGATTAATGTGAATTAAAGCTTCTAAATACTATCTTAAGTAATAATAAAGCACAATGAATCAAGTCTGACCAATGATTTACTATGATTCCAAGCAAATTCTGTAGGATTTCAATCTTAATTGGTCAAAACCCATAAAATTGAAATTTCGACTTCATTATGGAAATTAACCTTCCACGATTAATTCAAGCTTGAGTAGTATAAAAAGGGTCCCGAGGAATGCATTCGAGAGGAAGGAATTCAAGAATTCATCCATTCCCACTTCCATAAAACTTTTCGAAGTTCTTTCTCTCTTTAAACCCTCGGTTTCTTTCTCTAAACTCTCGATTTCTCTCTCTAAGCTCGACAAGGAAGGATCGAATCAGCTAGGATAAAACCTCCTCTGCCGTGACATTTTGATGCTCCCAGCCAGTGGAAGTAATCGCCGGAAGTTGTCGCTAGAACTTGTCCTCATCTCTGGTCAATACACGGCTCCAACCAGGTATGTACATTTTTTTTTTTTTAATTTTTTGACATTTTAGTCTTCGTTTAAGGTAATATATATATATATATATATAAATCAGACATTTTCTTTTATAAACTTAAAATTTTTAGATATTTTTATTTTTATTTTAATTAATTAATTAATTTTTTAAAATTAGACATTAAATATATATATTTATATATACATATATTTTTTTACATAAAAAAATTTATTTTTTTTAAATGGTAAGATATATTTTTTAGATATTTTAGCTTTTTTTTTACAAAAGAATTTTTTTTAAACACTAAAAAATATTTAAAAATATATTAATAATAATCATTTTTTAGATTTTAGATTTTTTTATTTTTTTACTTTTAAAAAATAAAAAATAAAAAAAATAATTTAAAACAAATGTGAACTACAATTGATTTGCTCTCGAATAGTAGATACATAAACACGTAAAAGTAAAATAATTTAGAACAAATGTGAACTAGAATTGGTTTGATATCGAATAGCGGATACATAAGCACTTACGAGACGACCTCAATAAGTTTAAAGTGGTAATCATAATATTTTAAAAGATAGCTCTTAAGCTTAGAATGTCTGGTTTTTCTAAAAAAAATACAATTTTTTTTATCAGTAGATAAGTTAGAATTAATACTGCTCTATTAATTCTAACTTGCTATTTTTCTCGATTATAATTGGGTGGTAACTCTTTTTTTTTTTTTAAAGTAAAATTTTATTTTATTTTTCTAATTTTAATCGAAGATTTACATTAAATGAGTATAAAATTTAGTGTAAATCAAATTAGAAAAAAAGAGAAAAATATTAGGCTCGACAATTAGGTACAATCGTTATGTTATAGAACTTTTGGTCATATACTTATGAGGTAAAGGAGTTGATTGATTAAGCCTCTTCGAGGTGTTGATAATAAAAAAATTGATTTAGAACATATTCGACTATTATATACACATATATTTCAATATGTATAATCAGTTTAATATCTTTTCAAGTACAATTAATGTCGAATAGATAGTTCATTTACATAAGTATACATATGCACATTTAATTATATAAAGTAATTCAGAAAATATTAAAATGAGGGAGGGTCGAGTAAAAAGCCATTCATTCTTCTATTAAATAAGCTGGCACTGTTATTTCTCTATATTTTTGCTTTTCGCAATTTGCACTAATCCGGTCCCCTATGAAGTCCACCGTACACGGTTTTCAAGAGAAGTAAAGTAAGAAAATGTGTTGCAACTTTCCTTAATCTATTAAAAAATAGAACTAATAAGAGTCATACAATGACAAGAAAGTTAGTAAAATAAGGGGAAATATCGTGGAAAGAAGTTGTTTTCTTATAAGGTTTGAGAAAGAAAAAAAAAAGGGGAAAAGATCTAGATCAACGGTTTTTGATCTTTGAATGATCTAGATTTTGTTTTAAGCATATTAGAATAAATAATTGCTTAGTATAGGATAAATACATTGATATCTAACCCATAGTTTTCATGATTGTATGTGTATAGAAATAATTAAATATTAGTATAGAAATAAATAGCGGTTATTCTTTTTCTCGTGAAACAATTTTTCAAATCCATTGTATTCAATATTTAAACATAGTTTTGACATTTTATTAGCTATAATTTGATGGAAATTTCAATGTTGAATGATTACAATTCAAAGAAAGGAAAAACAAATGACAATTATTCTAAATTGTCTATTATATTGAAACAAATGCACTACAAAACACAAAGAAAAGAAAAATTGATTCAATTATTCTTGACCTTTCTCGTTTGGTTTATACTCTTAGAAAAAAAAAGAAAAAAAAAAGCTTCTATAGGCTTATTTACAAGACCATTGAGCTTGAAAGCTTATTTAAAAAAGAGTATTGAGCTTGTGTTATGAAAGGGCCATTAAAAAGATCCATTGGGATTAAGTCCACAAGGAGTTATAATTATATTAAAAGAGATTCATCTCGCTTGTTGATTATTAAAAGGAAAAATTACAAGTGAAAGGATTAATATTTAGGATTAAGTTTAAATAAATGATTGAATTTTCAAATAGCTAAAACACAAAAATTAATGTTATGCTAAGTGGTTAAAATAAAAAATTAATATTATATTAAGTGGTTCAAACAAGTTCATTACTATTTGTAACAACCCTATAATGGGATCCCAATCCCCTATTTAAACTATTTGGTATAATATTTATCCTTTATTTTAATAATTTAAAAATCCGATCCTCTATTTAAACTTAATTCCAAACGTTGATTCCTTTGCTTGTGATTTTCTCATTATTAAAATGATCCATTAGATGTCATAAACGACTCATGTCATTTGTTGATTTTTGTAGTTATTCAATGGTCAAGATTGAGCATTGAAATCTATAACTAGAGTGCTCCTCCTCACAAAATATTTAAAAGAACGCCATCATGCTACTAAAATTCTTTTGTGATAGATCAAATCAAGAATTTAATGAAAAATGATCAAGAATATTCAATAACTATTATGCGCCCTCATTTGTTGTTGAGATTGTCTATTTCTTATCCTACATTCCTCTTTAATCACATCTCTCCATGTTCTCATCCGCTAAGACTTCTCAACGGTCATTAAAGTACAACATCAAAAGACATGCATATGATTAACCAACTCCACTACCATTCCCACACAACATTTAAGAGAAGAAATTGAAAAGCCATCTTGAACAAATCTAGAAGAATAATAGGTACTAGAATCTTATGTTGTTTCTTCTTTTTTTTTTTTTTTTTTATCTCAGGTTTGTGATGTATAACTTCTCAACCCCTGTTGAGGGTCGGGGGATAATCTCTTCCATAGGATGCTATCTAGTTCAACTTTAGTAACATGACATATTATTAAATCAAAGAAACACTAATTATTTTTATAGATGAGGGTTTTGATAGGAGTAGTTACATGAGTATCACATGGGTACCACATTGCACATTACTTTAGAGAAAATGATGTGGAGATGGCACGTGATGGGATGATTATGAAAAGAGTGTCAAGAAGGAGAAACAAGCAATCTCGAGAGTCTTGAATGCACAAGTGATAGACAAGGGAGCTAAGGAGACCTTAAGCATCAACCTTGCAGTTCTCGAGTGGTGGAGACCATTCTTCACTTGAATTCTTATTTGATCTTTGAAAGTAGAAAATTCTTTATGAAACACCGTTTATTTGATATCTAGAATTCGGAAAAGTCCTTTAGTAAGGAGGAATAACTTAGTATTTATAGACACTTAAACCTAATGATATCCATTATATCACCTTTGCGATCAATGAATGAGATAGAGTATGCTCATTTTTGGGTTATCCTAATGAGCTTATTATAGGTTTAAGGCCAATAGCTTCTCTCATAAGTGCATGAGCTTACTTGAAAAGGGTTAAATATAGATGGATTGGTCCAATGAACTTTATTATGAGCTTCTCAAACCAAATCTCCTTAAGTCATCTCAATAATTAAACTGAATTCATTAAGCCCTATTATTTAATTTAATGAATCAAACCAAATAATCAATGAGCTTAATCCAATATATTTGTATAATATTTTCAACCTTCTACAATTTCGAATAGAATTCAGGTGAAACCGGAATCACATCACACCTAATATTGTGACTTTGATTTGGGAAACTATTCGGGTAAGTCAAAGTTATGATAGAACTCAATTTGACAATTTATACTCGAATGATTCACCAATCGTTTTGTTTAAATCCCTACGTCTTGTCTTAAAGCTGGGCAGTTTCGCGTAAATGCACGTTTTGGTTGTGGCCACAGTTCTTGACCAGTGACTCCACAGTACTTTTTTGAGCTTGGAATTTTCATGGTTTGAAACCGTGAATCCCAAAATCGGGCAATTCGATTTTTACTACGACCAGAAGTCACTTTCTCAAGAAATGTCGATATCGATCCCATCGCAAGGTAATGCTGGCATCCACTTGCACAGATGAAGTACGTTTTTCCATAAATAAATATACGAATGAATGAGCATATAGAGCTTCGTCGAAAATGCAAATAAACAAAAATAAAAAGAAACATCCGGCTCACTTGTATAACGAAGAATCGACGTCTCAACTAAGGGGATATGCTTTATTCGTTCGGAGGGACAAAGGGTTCCGTATAGACATGGGCGTGCGTCGGTGATTCCTGGTTCCCAAAATAGTGTAACCGCCATTGATCCCATCATGCCCGGTCTGGTTTGCGGGTTGTGAACTTGTAAACCGTCTTAAGTTTTATTCTTTCAAAAAATAAAATTATATTTTAAACTAAAAGAAAATTTTGAACCTCACTTTAACCCAATTTTTGAATGAATCGTAAAGGATTTATATTTGTTTATATAAAACATCATCCTATTTGAGTTGTAGTATTAATAATATCGGACAAAAGCTTAAAAGTCATAATAAAATAAAAAAACAAAAGCTAATCTCAATTTATTGAGGAGTAATAACTCTGTAAAGAATTTTAGTATTTTAGTATCTGAACTTTTATTTTATTTTGATTAAGTGCTTGTTTTATAAATTTGGTTTCAATTTAGTATCTCTATTAATAAATAAATTAACAATCGTTATATAATTTTATATTTTAGTGTTATACTTTAATTTTGATTACATTATGGTGTCTATACTTTAATTTCAATGTGTTTTAGTGTCTGTTTACTAATTAATTTATCAAAAATTGGTTTTTAAGTTTTTTTTTTAATTGATGTTGGCCAAATAAAAAAGTTTTCTTAAGTGATATATTATTTTAAAAATTAAAAAGTAAAATTAAATTTGTCCATTAATTTTAACCAGGCACAACTTTTGCTTTAGATGCCTGATCTTAACAAATCTTATATTATTGAAAAGCTCTTAACATCTATTTTTATTTAAAAATATGATTCACCATGTATTCAAGGACTATATCAACCAAGTAAAATTTTGCTATAGGGAAGAAAAGAGAGAGAGAGAGAGAGAGAGAGAGAATGGTTAGAAGAATATTTTCTTCTAATTAATATTTTATTTTTGTAATTCTTTTGTTTTTATATCTCTTTGATATTTTGTAATAGTCCACATAGTAGCAAATATATTTTGAATTTCAAAAATTTTCATGCATTATGATTTTCCTTAATTATATGGATTTATTTATTTTTATTCGAAATTAGCTTTATATTTTGCAAATATGTTCTTTATTATATACTTTTGCTCAAATTTTTATGTTCTTTTCATTATTTGTAAGTTCTCATGCCCCACAATATGATTGCAAAATTATAAGATTACAATGATTGTAAATTTGGTAAAAATTTTCAATGATCATAATTTTAAAATCATATTGATTTTCAAAAATACAAAAATAAAAGAGTCATGCAAGTTTGCATAAGAAAAATAATGATTTTAAATTATACAATTTAAAGTCAAATCAACAATTTTTAAATAGTTTATAACACAAATAATCTTATGGTTATAAGTATATAGTCATACAATCTTTGCTTTACATATTATTAAATTACAAAGTTCTAAGAATTAGTGGTAGAATACTATAGGAGACATAAAAGGATGCTACACTATATGGAAATGTATTATTTAAGGAGTTAGAAAATCTGTATTTCAATGCCAATTGAAAGCTGATTTACTAGTTATGATAAATTTAAAGTTTGCCTAGTTCAGGCAATTAGAGGACGTGTCTTAGATTTTATTTTCAAATAAAAGTACATCTTACGAGCTTCTTAATGGTATAAAATTTGCTAAAATTGGACATTACATACAAAAATTATGTTTAATAGAAGTTACTTGTATAGAAATATTTTTTAATTTTCAAAATAATTTATTAATTTATAAAAATTAAAAATTATTTTTTTACAAATTAATATTTGAACAGACACTAAAAATAAATTAAAACCAAAGTACATATACCAAAATATAATTAAAACTAAAGTATAGACACCAAATTATAAAATAATGCATCGATCCTTAACTTAGCCATTAACAAAAACACTAAATTGAAGCCAAATTTAAAAAATAAGTACTAAATAAAAAATAAATAAATAAACAAATATTTAGATACTAGACTACTAAAAATTAAAAGTATAAGCACTATTTCTACCTTTGTCCCAATAACTTCCTATAAATGAAAGTCAGTATATGAAACTAGACATGTTTTAAAAGTACATTGATTTCTCTTTTATTTTTTTGGTGGAATTTTTCTTATATTGTTAGTAGCAACAAATTAAATACTATTAATAAGAAATAATTTTTCCTAAATCAAAAGATAATAGTTTAAATTTTTATTATATTTCAATTTAATGTTTTAATTTTTTTTAAATTTCTTTTTTCCATAATTATTTTATAATTTTTATCCATGAACCGCCATGGACCTGCCGAGTGAACCATCCTAGAATAGTGGACCCATCGAGTCTTTGGCCAATTTTAGAACTATGGGCATAGATCGGTTTCAGTTCTGAAAATGGTGGATCAGTTCACAATTTCGAACCACACCATGCCTAAGCCTAGTTTTGCAACCATGTTAAAGGACACATCCTTCTAATACGATAAAGAGAACAATTACTAACTCTATTCACCTTTTTTTTCTTTTTATACGAAGCAAAAAGTTAATCAATATTCCCTCATTAGTGCTTAATGGAAGAAATGATAAAATAATTAAAAATTATTACTCCATACCCTAGTTCTTTGGAATTCATTTCTAAGGTAACATACTTAAATATTGCATTTAAAAAAAAATTACGTAAATATTGTACTCGTAAAACTTATTACAAAAAAATGTTGCGAAGTTGTGGATCTCGTATGCGAGTTTAGTGTTAAAAAAAAATCAAGATGAAGGTGCAAACTTGGTCTGCGCCTTCAGTATAAATAATTTTTTTTTTTTCTGAACCCTACACTGCAAACCTATAAAAACTTATAACATTACAAACCTATAAAATTTCTGTAAACCTATAAAATTGTTATAAAAGTATATCTACAAACCTATAAAATTATTGTAAAAATATACCTACAAACTTAAAAGTGATACTGTAAATTTACACAGTAACATATAGGAAAAAATTTACACTAACGCTTTCAAATATAAATACGAATCCTCAGTTTAGTTCATATGTTCACATTTCATATTTCGATATTTGAATTTCCTTTAAAAACAAAACTTCACTTTGCAAATTTTTGTTTTCACAATTTGTGTTTTACGCAAGTTTTAATTCACTCAAATACATGTGTGTAAATATCTTCATCAAGATCGCGGTATATTTTCTTAAAAAAATATTTAATTTTATTATTTTTATTGAAAGTATACTATATAAATTTTATGATATGTAAATATATATACTGCACAAATTTTATTAAAGTAGTAGTTATTGTTAATTAACTATTAACTATTAATTAGTAATTAATTAATTATTAATATATGGCTAATTAATATTAGTAAATGAATTATGTATATATGTTATGATAATGTATTTTTGCAAACGTGGCCGTAAATTAAGTCATTGTTAATTAAAAATTAATTAGTAGTGATTAGTCGTTAAGATATCGTTAATTAATTGCTAAGAAATTAATTAATAAAAAATTTTGTATTGGGTGGAAATGTAAAATATTTTTATGGTTTAGTAAAATTAGTCATAAAAGTAAGTAGCTAGTAATTATCCATCAATTAAAGATGATTAGTCGTTAATATTGTTGTAAAATTAATTAGTGAAAAATTTTGTATTTGTTACAAAGTGAAAATATTTGTATGGTTTTGCAAAATGAGTTATAAAATTAATTAGTTATTAATTATCCATTAATGAAAAGGGATTAGTCGTTAATATATTGTTAATTAATTACTATGAAATTAATTAGTAAAAAATTTTATATTGGGTGAAAATATAAAATATGTGTATGGTTTAGTAAAATTAGTCATAAGAGTAAGTAGTTAGTAATTATCTATTAATTAAAGGTGATTAGTTGTTAATATGTGGTTAATTAATTATTGTAAAAGTTATTAGTGAAATATTCTGTATTTTGTTTTTTGTAGACTGAGTTATAGATTTAATTAGTTATTAATTATTTATTAATCAAAAGGGATTAGTCGTTAATATATCGTTAATTAATTGATATTGGTTGCAAATGTAAATTTTTTTGTACGGTTTTGCATAATAGATGGAGCCTGAATCTTTTGATCCTTCAGTCTTGACGCAACAGGCTAATCTTGATCACAAGCAATTTGGGATGGAGAGGTAATAGACATTTTACTAATCAATTACTTTATGTTACATTAGAACTAGGAAAATGTTTGACATGTTGTTAGTATAGGAGTAAGCAATCCTCATTGTGCGACGGCGTAAGTTATCACTCCGTTATAATGAGCATACAATCCCATTCGATGTGTGAATGGTGCCATACTTGCAGCTAGCTGGATTCAAACGTGTCAGTTGGCTACCGTTCATGCCCCTTGATTGGCACATGATTATAGCATTGCTAGAAGGATAGTGTCCAAAGACGCATACATTTTACATACCGACGAGGAAGTTTACCATCACACTATATGATGTGAAGATCTAGCCGAGACTCTCTATAGATGGATAGGTAGTTACAGGGAGTAGTTACTTAGATTGGGGTGCACTATGCGAGAAACTGCTTGGGGTGAGACTCAGGTCCAACGTTAGAGGCAGGCGCATTAACATGATATGGCTCCATGATATGTTTTGGCTAATCCCACCAGATGCCAATATAGAGCACATACATCGAGCTACTCGTGCATACATTCTACAACTGTTAGGAGGATTTATCTTCGCTGATAAATCTAGCACCCTTGTACACGCAATGTGGTTACCATTGCTGGGACATATAGCTAGGAGGCCACATGTCTAGTTTGGTTGTATTACCAACTATGTGTCACATCCTCACCGTCAACACATGAGATTAGATGGGCAGTCATATTACTATAAGTGTAGGCCTGGGATAGATTTCCCCACATCGCATCAATTAATCGAGATGGACTATCTATACCAGCCAGATATCCACTGGCGGTACGATGGAACATGCGGAGGGACACGCAGTTCCACCCTACCCATGTAGTCGGTGCATATTAGGATGCACTGTACAGGCAAAATGTGTCGCAGGTACCTTAGTAACCATATTTATTTCCTTATAATTAATCATATTTATGATTTAAAGTAAATAAAATTTCGTACTTTCAAGTTAAATGGGAGTTGTACGACATGAATTTGATTAATATACTGTCAAAATTCTACAAAGCTGGTACGCAAGTTTGGACGGCTTGGGTGCCACTCATTTGTTTCCACATTGTTGAGTGGCATTTCCCAAATCGAGTTGCTAGGCAGTTCGACGAATTCTAATATATCCCACAGCCGGTGAACATGCAATTGGAGCTACATGAAATTGACCCGCGTGGCTAGATTGATGTCGACTAGACCATCTTGCATGAAGTGTATTTGAACATATAAGAACAATGGGTCAGTCAAGCCATTCCTACGGAAGGCCCTTGTGGTGTGCATGATAGCTACTTGCGATGGTATGGGTCGATAAGTAGGAGATACATTAGCCACATGAAGGCAGTTCTTAGATTTTTTGTAAGAACGATTTACATACACCATAATTAATGTCCAAATAATTACATGATCATGTTAACCTTAATTTACATTTTCTTCATACTTGCAGGGTGATACCTTACGACAGATTTGCCTATTGCCTGACATAGACACGACCGTAAGAATAGCTGCTCAGGGTCTTCAGTTTATGCTTCACCACAGGGAAGTTACACTGTACTCGAAAACCATGGCATCAAAACCCCCAAGAAGAGGTTGAACCGGTTTTGGTGTGGCAATGAACGGGGGGACAACGTCGACCTCGAAACCATGGTGAGCAAGAGGAAAATCCCACACAAGACGAATAGATTCATGTTGATCCCAATGTAGTGCATCCTAGCTTAGGGCCTACATTCAGCCAATATGAGATGCCGCGTCAGCATTCTATTAGTGGTCATGTACCAACATTGCCGGCTCTACGAAGGCAACACCTTGGGAAGCAACCTATGGAGCGGAGTGAGTCATCGAATCGGCCACATCAATAGAGTCCCATGCAACCGTGAGCATTCAACAGTTCTCCCCAGCAACATGTCACCCAAGAGTCTAAATCTCCTCCAAATCCACATGCAAGGCAATCTAATGCCTTCGCTCGGCTAGCTAGGCATTTCACTAAGGGTAGGAGATAGGTTTTTAATTATTTGCATATGTATATGGTTTATTGCAATGATGAAATTTATGTTTTATTACTATTTGTAAAAAATCAATACGCATTCCGTAAAATCCACATTCAATGTGTACATGTACGATGTTATGTCTTTGAATATTTCTTAAAATTTAACAAATGTCTCAACAAATTGACATTCAAAACAACTTCGTAATAAATGAAAAAATTGCATGTATATATATGGAATATGAAGCATCCCCCTTCTACTATGTCTTTAAATGAACTAGATTGAGTGCTCGAGGATTCACCTAAGCTGCAAAAGAGAAAAAAGCTAATGTTAGCATCACGAATGCAATGTCAAACGTAATAGAATATGTAATGGTAATCGCGAGTTACCATTATCGTGTCGACATGAGCATGATCTTCTACTATGCCCCCCCTCTCTATAAATTCCACATGCGATTTGATCTGGACTCTCCTGAATGTCCATCTCCATGTGGTATCTTTTCCACCTTAGTTTTCTCTTCTTCCATACAAGGTCTCCCCTTAGGCGGAGTCTTGGGAAGTGCATTGGCGCCCAATCCAACTCGTCCCCTATAGGCATGAAGTACATCATATATGTTTGGTCCTGATGCGTCCATCTATAACAATCGGGTATAGAATGCATCATATCAAGCTTGAGTGAGGTAGCCACTACATATGTGTAGGAGCATGGAATTCTATATATCTACCACTTTTGGTAGCTACATGTGATGTGGGCAAAGTCGACAATATGCGTTTAGCCCCTTCCCCTTAACCCGCTGGCAACGCGACGACTACCGATAAGGACTTCAAAAACTCTGTCATGTCTGCTGTAGTCGATGACCCTGTGGTTGCTAGCTCATGAACTCTATTGGTCGATCATTTGGGCTACACATTTGGTAAAAATTCTACCTTTGGCTATATTCTTCAATGCCTTCGTTCGCTTCTGCATGAAGTATCTGATGCAGTTGTAGAACATTTTTTTTCACTAAAGCAATCATAGGTAACCCCCGACCCCCCTTCAATATGAAGTTATAACTTACGACAACATTGGAGGTCATATACCCAAATCGATAGCAATTGTCATGAGCTAGTGTCCACATATCCAATGGCACATTGTCAAACCAATCTAACGCATCTGGCAAAATCATCCCCACCTGCTCCATCACATAATTCAGCTTGTGAGATTGTGCTTGCAACCCAACATATGTCATCAACTTCTTGCAATGGGTGTTTTTATGTGTCGAGTTGAAGTTGCTCATAATGTGTCGGAGGCAGAACCACCACACCGCAAATGGAGGCCGTTATCCATTCGTTGCTTCTCGAACTGCTGATCCGATGCCTGTGTGTTTGTTCGATATGAGGCAAATGGTTTCATGACCTTCACGCTCGCAGACAATATATTCCTTTAGTTTTCGCAAAAACTGGCCCCATATCTCAACTGTCTCTTGATCAACCAGAGCGAATGCTAGCGAAAGTATATGATTGTTGTCATCAATGCCACAAGCAAGTAGCTATGGGTATACTTCCCATACAGAAAGGTGGCATCAATGGTAACAACAGGTTTGAGGAATCTCCACACTGCAATGCATAGCTCGAAGGCCCACAATACCCACCTTAAAGTGGACACACTAAAGGTACTTGATCTACTCTACCCTTAATCTATTCGTGTTCCAAGATTCGTATTTTCTATTGCATTGAGAAGTTTTGGGAGTTCATTGTAAGACTTCTCCCAGTTCTCATACACGAGCTCGATGGCACGCTTTTTTTCCCTCTTAAACCCATCTCCTACTAATCTTGTAGCCAAATTCCTATTTAACAACAGAAGTCAGCTCAACCACCTTTATATCAGGATTCTCCTTAGCAAGATTTACAAATCGGCTGGCAAGGAGATTGCAATCCAGCTATGGATGATCCTAACTAATTAGTGGGTTATTGCATGAGTGTAGACCCTTGAATCTCGTCACTACGAGCATGCCCTCTAACTTCTTCTTTCGAGCCCTAAGCCTCCATTTACAACCATCATCCTTTCTCAAACAATAAACAAACTACAACAGTGGGTTAGACTAACTTCTTCTTTCGGGCCCTAAGCTTCCATTTACAACCATCATCCTTTCTCAAACAATAAACAAACTACAACAGTGGGTTAGACTCTACAACAGTGAAGTTGTAATAGCTCTTCATATAGTAAGACTTTACTGCTTGAATGACATCTGCTTCATTGCTGCTCAAACAACTGCAAATATTGGTTTTCTTCTACTCAAAATAAATATAACCACTATCACCTTTATAATTATAATATGGAACAGGATCTCTAACTGGCATGGTAGGTGGTTTAACCTGCTCAACTCAATATATTGGTTGTCTTGAGTAGGTATGTACGGTTGGAGACTCTTCTTCTACTACTTCATCCCCCTCATTCTCACTCTCCTCATTTTCCTCATCGGAACTCTCCTCATTATCACTACTAACCTGCTCAATACCCATTCCACCATCAGTGTTAGTTGTAGCCTCCACTCCCACATGAACCATGTACAGATCCCATGTCTCTAGTCATTGTAACATTGGAGTAATTGCTCTATCTATTTCATCCTTATCGTTCACTTCCATGGTGGTTGGAATTGAGGATTGAAATGTTGATGGCTTTTGCTGCATTTCTACAATGTGATGTGACAACTGTGGCTGATTTCTTGTATTAAATGTTTGCCTTACCGAGGGGCTCCTCGAATTGTCAGAAATTCTGATGAATAATTGTGGTATGCCACGATCTCCATATGATTTAGCCGTTTCAATAAAATTTTCAACATCTTCATCATCTCTGATTGCCATCAACGCATAACATGTATTGCCCTTATGGAACATATGATGCCTACGAATTATCTCAACCCCCACTTCGGTTAGATCAACTCCAATACTACAACATATTATGTATAAAAATTCGTTGTACTTAATGTTTTTCTTCATTTTCAACTTCTTTACCGAATCCCTTTCATACTTCGACTCCCAGTTACCGGCCACAATATTTCCAAATGCATAGATCATCAACTTCACGTAATTAGTCATTTTTTCCTGATTTATAGTATATATAAATTATAAGCTTTTTAATAAATATGATAATTTCCATTAACAACATTCTAAAATTTTCAACAAAAAATTAAATTTCCATAATATTTCAAATATTAAATTTTTCCCATTATTGGCGAACGATTTTTTCCTAAAAATTTGTTAGATGTTTTTTTTAATAACATTTTTGCTATTAAAAATTCCAATCATTTCTGTATCATTTTACAACACTGTAAAAAATATTTCACATTTTAGATATTACAAATTTTCATCACAATAATATCATTATAATTTTCAAAAATATTTATATAAAGAAATTCAGAATAATATTTTTAAAAAATTTACTTTTCATTTATCATTTCAATTTTAATTTTAATTGTAATTGTAATTTTAATTTCAATTTCAATTTCAATTTTCATTTGGTTATTTCCAAACAAATTTTCTTTCAAATATTTGTTCGAAATTATTTTTTAATTATATTTTTCCACTAAATTTTCGTATAATACTGCAATAATTATTTCATATTCTACATATTTCACATTCTTTATAGTACTTAATCTTCATTCTAATACAAAAACTAATATTACATGTTATGCATATAACATCTATACAAATAATATTTAATAAATAATAATATAACAATACCGAGTAATCTTTTCTATAAAATATACAATTGTATTAACATTTTTCTAAAATCTTATATCAAATACAAACACAGATAAAAAACTTCAACTTTTCTGGAAAAAAAAAATACCACAACTAAGATTAGCTATTCAAAAACACTTAGATCTAAGCAAATCTTTATTTCCCATGCAACATCACTTCTTGTTCTTCCTCTTTCTTGTGTGTGAACGAGAGAAAAATGAGATTTGAGTTAGTGGGTATTTTCTATGTGTTGTGTGTTTCTATGTGTTTCATATTTATATTTTTAAGTTTTCACACTGTTATCACGTGTTATAAATCAACAGTGATAGTAGATCGAATAAAAAATTAGATAGTGAGGATAGGTGGTAGTTGTACAGAAGGCACAGACCCCATCCACATCTTCAAGCATTTTGCTTGAAGGTGCAAGCCAAGTCTGTGCCTTCATCCTGATTTTTTTTTTAACACTAAACTCACATATGGGATCTTCGACTTCACAACCTATTTTTGTAATAAGTTTTATGAGTACAATATTTATGTAATTTAAAAAAATATATATTTAAGTATGTTACCCTTCATTTCTACTAATTTACTGATTATTAGGATTATAAGAAGTTGGGACCATGGAAATGTGGATAACCTTACCAAACATCCTTATAAAATTCTAATTAAACACAATAGATACTTAGATTCTTGCATCATTGAGTTAATTTTGTGAAATCCACTTTGCTCTTATTTTTAACAAGAGAATTCGAAGGATGTTGATGTACATCAAGAACTTCTAGGATTTGATCCATGACTTTGAGGCAAATGCTAGTGAGTTATGGAGTGAGAGATAGTAACGGGATGAACCTTGGAAGTGGTGTGTTAAGTAAGGTATTGGTGTTAGAAAACAAGTTTAGAGTGGAGTTTAAGAGGTCTAAGAATGAAAGAGTGAAGGCAGAAGCAACTGGAAACTAGATAGAAGCAAGTGGAAAGCATGTAGAAGTAAGTAGAAGCTTAAATTTCTCCTACATCATGCCCCATTTAGATGTCCTAGCTTGGTATCCAAATGACCTTGATTGACCCTCTAACAACATTAGAGTTGTTCAATCTATTCAAGTGCTCTTAATGGTTACCTGAATGAAGTGCTCTAGAAGGCACGAAATTAGAAGAGTTCCATCCAAATAACCTATTGAGTCATTTGTTGCTTTGTTTTCATCAATTTTTTTCTTTTCATTTTTAATTGTGATGTTTCATTTTATATTAATTTGTTTGAAGTTGTGTTGTTTGAGGACTCATGTTTAAGAGATGTTTTCGTTAGTTATATATATATTTAAGGCCAACATAGGATTAATGTGACATTATTGGTGTCTATTTAACATTTTTCAAAGGTTATGACAAATGTGTGATTCAACACATTTATCCCTACTTGCATACTACATTCAAGTTCATTTTATAGTACTTTTAAAGTGAAACCAATTAAAAATTATAAAATGCATGTTCAATGGATTTAACGCAAAAAATTGAGAAAAGAATCAACATTTTGAGTTTGGGTGATTAAAGTATCATTTTTACATGTAATCAAGGATTCATCTAGATGACAACATAAGCCATCTAAATCACTCCCCGAGGCATATGTGAGATTAAAGGAGTGTAGATTGAGAGAGTAATTAGAAACTTAAATTACCTCATCTAGACAACCTTTAAAGAACAAATCTAGGCGATCTTGATGCTTTAATGGACCTAAGGATTAGAGGAATCAATTAACTCATTCAAATAAAGTCCTTAGCTATCTAAATGACTCCTTAAACCTAGGGTTTAAGAAGCTACACATTATGGTATCCAAAGTGCTCCCTCCTATAAATAGCAAGGGCTTGAATAAGAATCAAACTTTTACCACTTTTATCTTATATCTGTTTTACATTTCTATGGTATAACTTTTTATTATCAAAATCCTTTTATTTGTATTTTTTAATTCTAGCTAGACTTTAGATTTCTAAAGTGCTATGGACATCAAAATCCCTTATAGATCGTTGGGGCATGGGGTTGATGATTGGAGACCCATTTTCCAAGTTTATTCTTTCTAGCCTTTACTTTATTTGATTAATGTATTGTGTTTTACCTCTAGTGTCATGAGCTAAATCAATTGTAGTGGTATTCTAATATAGTTTGATGGATTTGTGTGATTAGTGATTTGCCTATTGATAACATATATAATTAAATGTTAATTACAACTTAAAAGTTATACTCACACATTTTTATTTAAGTAATTTTGGTTAAGATCAAGTGAAAATAATTAAAAGCATGTAAAATGAATCAATCCAATAAAATTGTGGAAAATAATAAGTTTTGAGTTTAAATAGATTTGATTTCATGCTTTTTATATGTGGGGAATTAAGGCATCTAAATGGCAACTTATGCTATCAGTATACCCTAAACAGCACCAAAGATTAGTGGAGTCAACATTCCCATTTGAATGACTACTAGAAGGCAGATAGATGGTGAAAAAGGATACTTGCAAGATTAGAGGGTTTAGAGCTCTTGTGCAGATGGCTCCCACTTGTTAGTTAACAGGGGCCAAGGTGTAAGGAAGTTGATGGGGTTAAGTGTCCCATTTGAATTGTCTCAACTTCGCCATTTAAATGACATGCTTAAATCCTAGTTATTGTAAGCATGATGCGTGGATGCCATTCAAATGGCTTAACCTAACCATCTAAACAATACAATAAATTCTATAAAAAGCCGCACGATTCATTGCATAGCCACGAGCCTTTTTTATCACCTTCTCTCATTTTGCATGGCTCTTAGAGTGATTTTAAACTTGTTAAATAGGGCTTTAACTTAAATTAGAGACATTACCACTTGTTTACTTTGATGTAATAGAGAGGGAATAAAATGGTTATTCCTTCTTAACTATCTATTACCTTTTTGACGTGGAAAAATGAAGAAAAGAATTTTAATTCCTAAAGTTTTTCTATTCTCAACCCATTGGGTATAGATATCATATAAGAAAAGGTGGAATTTTTTATTTTCTTTATAGAGGAATAAAAATTTCAAATATTATAATCATTATATCCACATTAATATTGCAATTAATCACCAAATAGATGTAAACTGATAATTTTATTCATATTACTAATTTAATACTGTAATTAATGAGGTGAATAAATACAAAAATAATTATTTTCTTTAGTAACAAATTACATGAAGTAAGCATTGAATTAGAAATTCCTAACCTATTATTGGTAATAATCATTCTTAAGGTATAATTTTTTTATTCTCTATCTATTTCATTCCAGAAAGTGAACAAGTCATTAAAGTGCTCGAGAGCGTGGAACCATTGGTTTTTGATATAATTGTGGTTTTGGTATTTATTTGAACTCCTTAGTAGGTTTTTCTAATGATCTAATCCATTATAATTTCCATGTTCTTATTGTGTGTTTTTTCTATTGTGGTTGAGCTAATGTAAGTGTTTATGGGGTTGTGATTATTTAATGGCAATTATGTGATTGGTTGCATTAATTACACATCAATAATGAATAAATAGATTTTTGATTAGCTCTCATTCATGGGTATTGTGATTTAAGACTAATCATTGATTTTACAAAAACTAGAATTTTTTATACTCATAAGGGATTCGAGGATCTATATGAATAGGAAATCGTGTTTTTCATAATTGATACGAGAACATATGGTTTTGCTTCAAAACTTTAGAATTTATTCACTTCATGCAATAGAAGTTGTAGATTGCAATGTGGGAACTATGTGAACCATAAGTTCAAATAAAGTAGCTATTTGCAATAGAAAATACAAAACCCTATAAGAAAACTATTCTAAAGAGGTGTTTTCACTATAGAGAGAATCATAGTTATTTTAGTGAGTTTAACTAAAACTTACATAATCTATATTGTTGATATTTTTAAGGCATAAATCACATATAACTAAAGATAAGAAATCACAATCCCACACTTAAAAGTGCAAGAGTCTTTCTAAATTTCTCATGTAGAGTAGCATAGTTAGTTTAGGTCACACTAGATACGTGTTTGTCTTGTTTATTCTTTATGCTTGTAAGACTAGTGAGATAATCAATCTAATTCATAACGTACCATTAATTGCTTGTTGCCTATGTGTAGTTTAACCTAGGGGCCGATTGTGAGAAACCCCTAAGGGGCACCAATTGATCAATATATGGCAGTGTCTCTCATAGAGTTATATATCAATATAATTTGAATGCATTTTAAAGTATTGGAGTCGGTAATGACAATTCTTAATACCATTATAAAAGTTAGGGCCAAGAGTGGCAGGTCACAAGACTATACCTATATATATACTTATAAGTGTAAATGAGGTTATAAGTACCTTTGTGATGGTTGCTAGATGAAATTAAAGATAATCAAAAGGTTGTTGCATTGATTATTGCATTGAATGCATGTGGTATGAGTACTTATTGGGATGTGCATGTGTATGTGACTTTCACCTATTAGACTTTGGCTCACCCCTTGTGAGATCATTTTTCTTTTTTATCTATAGGCATAAATGAGTATGCCTTCTATGACGGCATAGGTGTTGACTACAAGTAGAATGACAATAGCATGGAATACTACTATTATTATGAAGATTAGAAATCAATAGTATTAGATGAATGAATAGACAACATTATGGTGTTTTTAGTTATACCTTTTAGGAGTTGAGATTCCAATGTTTCTATTTGTCACTAATAATTATTAGAAGTAGTATGAGACATGTTTTTGCTAGGACAACTTTCCTTTTTTTTTTATGAGAGTGGATGGTGTTACATTGCTCAAACATACTGATGGTTGAGTAATATTTATGTGAGGTAGAAAATGTATGTAGATATTCATTGATTTAGATAGATTAAGAGCTTTAAACTCGTGGCAAGTTATAATATTTTAGGTTTTAGTGCGTTATAAGAACTTAATGTCATATGACATGTTTGGGAGGTTGAAATTAGGGATGTGTTGCAAGAGACAGATATCTTTGTAAAGTCAGTGAGTCAATTATCAAAGATACCCTAAGGAATCGTTAAGGATTTATTTGTTCAAATTTATAAGCAAAAAGTTTTCTATTGATCTCATTGTGATAGATATGAAGGAGGATAGAGACATACCAATTATCCTCGAGCATTCGTTCTTAGCTAAGTTGGAGCCATCATTGATGTGAAAGGACAATAGTTGGTGATGCGTATGGGAGACATGGAGACATATGTCAGAAAAGCACAGAGAACATGACAATTCTTCCGTTCCATATGGTAAAACACTTGAATCATTATTCCGTGCATTAACATGCTATTACCAATGAGGAGGTCAGTATAGAGTAAGACAGAAATTGGAATGAGAGTGAAAGAGCCTTGGTTATTTGATCCACAATGAGGAGCATTGAGGAGAAAGTCAGGTTGAAGGACTAAAATCAAGCATTGAGTTAGAAACAACCCACTAATAATTTCTTTCATGTTGCTTATACTTGTTTTGGTTTCAACTATTTCATTTTTTTTTTTTTTTTTGGTTTCATGTCTAGTTTAGGTTTGTATCTATTATGTGTTTATTCTCTATGAGGGTATTTCAAAGTATTGAGCATGGAGAGCGTGTTTGGAGTGATTTCTTTGGGTGCTTGGATGTTTTAGCGTGTGGAGTTTTCCATGGAGTGCTCAGAAGTGTTCGTACATAATTTGCACATCACTCAACTCCCTAGGATGTCTTGCTCTTTTTCTTTTCCCTTCTTTACATTCCAATTAAAATTGGGGGGCTGGATTTTGTCCTTAGAAGTTGGTGATTGTGGATTGAGTTCCTAAGTTGTTGCTAGTGTTGTGTGTGTAATGAGAGATTTTGAATCTGGGGACTATTACTGTTGGTTATGTGCTGATTCTTGAGCTTGATCCGAGTAGCATTGATCCATTAGCGCCACCATTTGATAACATTGACTTCATGACACCAATTTTTCTCATAATCAATTGCATTTCCTCAAATTAACCAATTTTTAGCCTTATAATTTTTTATTTTCGCACAATTTCCACTTGATCAAGTAATGAGCTTTAACCACTTCTTTGAAAATAAGAATGTAACCCATGTTTTGTTCAGTTACACGTTATTTGAACATGGATTTTAAGGCTTACATTTTAAATAAATTGTTGTGTATGCTCATTCATGGACATTTCTAGTAGCTCAATAATTTCTAGTTAACTTTGCAACATTCATTTACTAATGAAAGTTTTCCTAGTTAAAAAGAAATGAAATTTGGGGTAAAATATTCCCCAAACCAAAACCAAGAAGAAAAAGAGAAAATCAATTGAAATATGCAAAAATAAAACGAAGGTTAAAAAATCTTTGCTTTAATCAGTGTTTTAACACAAATAATGACCGCAAGAGCACAAAAACTTCCAATCAATCAACTTATGTGGAAAAAGGTAAGGAATAGCTCCAAAAAAAGAGCATAAATGATGCAAAAAATGAAAAGAAAAATATTGAGAAAGCAAAAGAAGATGATGGATTGATTGTTTTGCACTTTTTAGTTCTTGTGCTCACGATTTGAAAGAAGGGAGTGTATACCCAGAAGTCTGAAATATGAAGTGCTTGGAACTCCTTGTTCAAGTCGTATTAAACTTGATTCTAAGTTTTGGAAACTTTGGTTTGAACATTGTGGTACAACTTCTTTTGTACGTGGATTAGTTATTTAATTCTAACAATTAGTGATTCTGAAGCATTTAATTGATTGAGTAATGAGATACTGCATAAAAATTGCTTAAATTTGAAACTTCACGCAAATAATGAACGCAACTAAGTGAACGAGCTGACTCACGTACGCTTCAATCGAACTTAGTTCGTTATTTAAGCCTATGTTAGTTTGGTGATGTGTTTGAGTGCTTGCTTCCCTCGGGGGACAGGTACAGCTTTATAAGCTGAGAACTTGAGAGTAATGGATAAATGTGTAAATTAGCACATTTTATCCCTAGTTAAACGCTACCTCACATGCATAAAATCAATTAAAAATTGATAAATGTAAATGTTCCATGGACTTAATGCACCAAAATTAAGAAAAAAAATCAGCATTTGGAGCTCGACAGATTAAACTGTCATCTTCACCATGAATCATGGTATTGTCTCCTCTGCATCGAGTATTCCAATTTTAGTGCTCATGCCAAACACTCATAGATCATTATCTAGCTTTGTCATGATTCTCGACAACAAACAGTAATCGGGCGATCTTCAACTTTGCGTCACTTCTGGGATAGCATGGCTAAAGATTGTTGTTCAATGGTCTTCTCTTGCCTTTATCAGTAGTTGTTCATCTCTATTGCGACAATCATTTCTACCTATCCTGTTTTTCATGAAAGAACACTAAAAACTGAAATCGACAATCATTTTAATACGTTGACTACGTTCAACAAGGACTGATCTCTCACACATCTCCACACAACATTAGCTAGCTGATGTCTTCACCAAGGGATATGGTTGTGATCAGTTTTGATATCTTATTGACAAAGCTCGCTGTTTGTCAACCCTCACGGCATATCAACATCATTCCAAAGTTAAAAAAGATTAATGAAATCTGTGGATCTTCTGAAACCAATAGATGCTTTTAAGTTCTTTTTGGATAAGGTGGGGTGCAAAAACATATGATCCATCCCTAACATCAATTTTTTTTTCTTGGGAAGTCCCTAACATCCAGTTCATCCTATTTCTTTTCCCTTTTTTAGATAAAAAAGTTCATTCTGCTTCTAAAATAAAGGTATTTCATACCCCTGAAGACTCCTGGATTTAGAATATAAGCTGAATGTTTGAAACCCCAGCTAATTCCCTCTCCTTCTGGATGCTATCTGTTCAGCCCAAGCCTTGCCGATTTCAGTCTGGAACTTTCCTGCAGATGCATATTACATTAAAGGTGAGTTAAGTTCAGAAAGTAAAAGATATGCAAGCACTAACAAAGTACATTTGACATGAGGCTAACAGAAAAACCAACGGTTCTACCTATAACTAGCGCACACCAGGTTTAAGAGACACAGCCAAAAGAAACCGTGTCTGAAGTCACATCTAAAGGTCTTTCTGACTTTGTCCAAAAAATAATATTTCTAAGGGTATTATCAGCAGTAGTTTCGAACTGTTAAACTTAAGAACATATATATTAGGAAAATGAGATAAAAAACCTGCACATGTAAGTATTGTACTGATAACAAGTAGTTAAAGTTTGGGCAGATATGGGGTAGTTAATTATATTAAAATTACATTTCTGGATGTTCAATTTAACTTGGTATGCAAAAACACCTGCAGAATTTAAAGACTGCGCCTAGGATATGTAAAGCAGAAGCCAAGCCCCTAGACTAAGAAAAGAGATGACATACCAGCAGTTGACTGAAAGAATTCGTCCAGATCTTTTCCTTGCTCTGCAAGAGGCATCACTCTATCATCAGCATAATTTCATAAGGATGTTAACAAAACAGTCTACAGGTTGCACATATAAAAGCATAGAATAACCAAAGGAGGATAACACGTTAGCTTCTTCACAAGAGTTAAATAGGACAAGCTATTCTAAAAGGAAAAACAAGCTACTCATAAAGGAAAGATGGGCTGGTGAGAAAAGGACAAGATGGAGAAAGCCAATTGACAAAGATTTAAAAAATAATAAATAAATAAAAGAGATGAATGTGTCTCAAATAATTTTCATTAAGCTGAAGTAAAAAACAACTTTGTTTTTCAACAATCCAAAAGAAAGAACTTAAAAAATGAGAGAACACATTGATAACTGTTTTGAATGATAGTGCTTGTCTATAGAGTTAAAATACTATATTTCAAAAATTTTGAACACTTGCATTGGAGTTACAACTGCATTAGTCTCTCAAGAATTATTTATTTTCTTTTCATCATCAGAGGAAAGTCTCACCATTTTCGTACTCTAAGGCTTGAAGTATCATCTCCACCTGAACACAACAAGAAATACCCAAATCAAATTATTGCAGACAGAAACCAACCACCATACAAGGATAAGATACTTCAAGAGTGTATGTATTCCTATGATGAAAAGTGCATTTAATTTATAAACATGACACATGCACCTAGTGAGGCAAAAGAACTCTCTCAGCATTCTCAACTAATTAGCCCCTGGGTTGCATGGACAAGGAATTTCTCATGGTTTTCCAAATTGGATGAAGGCCAGTGAACGTCCACACATGTCCTGCTATTAATCTACATAAAGCCAACTGTTTGAGCTCTTCCACAAATCAGCCTGCATCCACCTTGCCTCTCAGAACTCCACCAATGCCACATCAAAAAAGTTTCCATTTTGTGCAGTTGATACAGATTCCTATGGCACTTCCACACTTTTGGCTGGATAATCAAATCTCATTATCAATGCCAAAACGAATGACAAAATGGATGCTCTAACAACATAACAACTTGAAACCAAATCCCTCCACAAATGCTTTGAGCTGCCTTTCAGATTCCACATTATGATTCACAGCTTTTTTAAGTCAACTGACCATCTTCTGTCACATGCTTCAATGGTACAAAGTGGAACATTTTAAAGCCATTAGTCCCTTCCTCTCACGGTTAGCAACTTAGCAATCAGTTATGTACCATTACTAGACATCCTGATTGGGGGTGGGCGTGTCAAACTGCAAACCTAAAGGAAAAATGACTCAAACCTGATTTTTGGGTTCCCCTTGGGACTTTTGGAAACTCACAGTTTTGGTTCTATTTCAGTTGAAATCTCATCAAACAGAAGCAGCCAGACCGAACTAGGCTTTTTTGTGTATTCTTATGTATAACACTAATAAAATATATACAACATATGCATATACAAACAAGTCATTAGGAAATTATCATGTTAATTACAAATAAAACAAATGATAAAAAATAGATGACTTTTACAATATTTATTATATTTTTTCCCTTTATTTTAATCTAACAAGAACTCTTTTCCAGGAATGTAAGGAGCAGAAGTTTGCTTGAACTTTTACCACCTTTTCTATAAATTTTCTATGTGAGAAACTCCCTTAAGTTAGTCCGATTTGAGAAATGTCCGTATCCTATCTAGTCACACTCACATCTCATAACATTTAAAACAAATTAACAAAAAGCAGTTCAATAGCTTTTTGCTATGGAGGGTGTTAGCTATTCAAAATAGACCTTTTTCCCAATGCATAATAGGAAAACTGATCCTTGATAAAGATATTCTCCCAAGAGATCCCCTTACCACCAAAGATTATATATCCAACAGACTTCTAAATCTTCCCGATTTGGATGGGACATATCCAAGTCATCATCTCATGAGGTTATCATACATCTAATTATCTATTTATATTCTATGTGTGTGCATTGTAAATACGTTTGTTTATATAATATTTATATATAGAAATTTATGAATATGCATACATATATCCATGCAATACCACCCAGGAGGATTCACTCAAAGGTCACACACACACATGTACGCCTGTTAGTATACCTATATATATATATATACCATGTTCTTGAAATAAATAGATATCAAAGTATACAAAGAATAAGAAAGTGGAAGGATCTAAAAATGACTTCCTTTATTAAATTTTTATTGTATTTATTAAGTGGGTTCAAATCAAAACAAACCAAAATCTTTGGTTTAATTTGGAATTTTCACCATACGCCAGAAACAAGTAGCCCTTTAAAAGTCATAACAACATCTGGTAACAACTTGAGACATAATCTCTTCAAGTGTTTGCAGCATTATGGTCACATAAGGCAGTGCAAGAAAGAGAAAGCAAGTATTGCATCATTCCTTGTGCCTTGAAAAAGATAAAATGGAAAGACGTACTAGAACCTATATGATCCAGAGACCCCAAGAATGGAAATATTGATGCAAAGGGCGATAAAGAAAAAATCTTATAGCTACATCATAGAATTAATGTCAGGAATGAATTTCATACCTTGTCAAAATCTTTAACAACCTTTGCTTCTGGTGATGAATTTTCTTCATATTCCATCCATAATTCAGTTATCTCCTTTGCTGCAAGTCAAAAACTGATCATAAAACTATGAATGCATAGAGCAAATGAGAATGAAAATTAAGAGCATGGCATGTGATAATAATATATGTTTACAAGACATCATTTCATGCATGCCGCATGAGCACATACCACATAGAGAGAATGACGAAAGGGAGGGGGATGGGAGGATGAGAGAGAGAGAGAAAGACCTCTTGATCCTTCACCAAGTAACTTGCACATGTGCTCTAAGGCTTCCCTCTCTCTTCGACTTTTCTCAGCCTTTGAGATGCCATCAGAAGGGGTTATATCTCCCACAATAGCTATCCAATCACATAAAGGTAAGAATGACCACTAATGCTCTAATGGTAATTACCCAACAGAAAAAATGAGAACCTTTCAGAAGATTTATCTAAACACAGAAGTAGACTAATAAAATTTCTTTCATTCAGAAGATAAATCTACTCAGTATTTATTTTAGCCTACATATTCTGAAATCACTCAAATAAGAAGAGGCAGCAAGGAAGTTGCTTCAAATTGGAAATGAAGATTTTGCCCGAGAAAAGGTCAAATCTTAGTCAATAAAAGCTATATTGTTTCTGCTTAAGAGAATCTTTCATAATTACAACCTTCCTTGAAGATTTTCAAAAAATATGTCTTCTCCCTACAAGCAAAAGAAAATGATATTTTGCTCCAAAGCAAAAACTCACCTTCTGCAATATCATGAACAATTGCCATTTTTATACACCTGAAGTTGTAAAAAGAAAGCAAAAAGTTACTTGATAAAAGAGGATCAAGATAATGCTGACTGGAACGAATGCCAAAAAATTAAGAAACAAAATATGTTGGACTTTGCTTCATATTTTATTGTCAACAAGAATGGCATCACGCTTGCAACAGACTCCTCGATCAAATTTCTACAGACTAGTTGACTAGTATGATTTGCTAAACTAGGAGGAGAAATGAGACTCCTAAAAAATAGTATCTAGACCTAGTTCACAGACCTAAACTTTTTCATATGAATTCATGCTCTGCCAGCAGCCATAACCAAAATGCGATATGTGAAAGCTGAGATAACTGCATGTAGGAGTGAGGAACGATGAATATGAACTGAAACTTCAGTTCTCAACTTTCAATTATGCATCGAGAATTGGACTAATCTGAGACTTATTCTTCTTTAATTTTTCATCCATATCAAATTCCAGCAACATCAAAACATAAGGTATCTAAAGTATGATAATTGTAACTTCAAACAACAAGCAACTGAGTCTGAGTATAACTACTTCCACTTGCTCTTCATCATAGCAAAAATGAATCAGGGAAGCAAAAAGCAGTGAATAAACATTAACCTTTCACGATTGACGCCTGGTATATCGGGTGCAATAAGCGCCATTAATCCCATCCGATACATATGGTCAGCTATTGATTCCGGCCTCTTCACATCTCTCTTTACCCATCCAGCCCGTTTCGTAGTCTAATTCCAAAACATAGATCACCATAAATTGCAATAAAAAGATAATAGAAGACCATGCTCAAGTAAACAAAGCAATTTTTTTTTTTAAATAACAAAGAAAAAGAACCAAACAAGAACAACATTCAAGCCATATTCTCGCAGAAAAAGTTATCCTATTTCGCCATTGCGCATAATCACAACACACATCCTCTTCAATATCCAAGTATGTCATATCATTCGTTTCTTATGCCATCTGCGCTCGGCTATTTTCCGTGGTCACATAATTTTATTTGCATTCTTCATTAAAAAGAAAAGCTTGCCTTGAGGTGGTGACACAGAGAGAGGAAATCGATAGCGGAGGAAGCGGAAGTGGAGGAAGGGGTTTTAGCAGCATCGTCACCGGGTGTGACGGAGTAGGCCTCGGTGGACATACGATGGAGGTTGGAATGGGAGGAAAGGCGGCTTCTGAAGGAAGAAGAAGAGAGTGAAGAAGGAACAAGTAAGGCAAGAAGGGATGGTTTACAATTACGCAACAAAGCTCGGCTTCCAGCACTACCCATTCTCATTCCCATTTTCCTCCGTTTACTCTTCTTCTGTCTTCTCCTTTGGATTTTAGTTTTTCCTTACCTTAATTAAAAAAAAAAAAAATCTTAAACTTCTATAATTTTTATTTTATTTTTGCCCTTTTGGTGTCTTTTTTTTTTTAAAAAAAAAAATTGCTATTTTTGAGTTTGGTTCAATTAATTGGAGAAGAAAAGAAAATTTCCACATATCCAATAATTTTTCTTTATTTTTTCAACATAAACAAAGAAAATATAAAAACATGAAACAAAATCTAGATAAAATAGTTTTCCCACAATATATATGTTGTCCGGTGGGTTTTTAGTATTTATGAAAAGTTAAAGATCAATTTAATTAAATTTTAAATTAAATTATGATAGTATAAATAGTATATTAATTTTTATTCTTTTTTATACATAATTTGCTAAAATATGATATCCTTTTATATTGGAAGAATTCATTAACCAATAGATTAGTATTTTTTAGTATAAATTATGTATCCCTAACAGTAATTTCATAATAATAATAATAATAATATAGTATATAAAAATGTGAAAAGTATTTTAACAAATGCTTATAAAATATTATTTTCTTTGAATCTAATTTTTATTTTATTTTTTTTCCTCTTATAATAGGTTGCAATTTGGAGGGGCAGCCTGGAATCTGGAAGATTCGGTATTATGCGACTCGGACTTTTTAGATGCGGAAAGCCAAAGGCCCAAAGGGCCATCAAGCTTTGCCGAATGCCCAATTGCGGGGGACAATAGCACAACTGTTCTAACTACTTTTTCCTTTACCGAATATTCCAATAGTGTTATTGATAGAGGCTTATTTGATCCTTTTTAATATATTACCTATTACCTTTTCTATGAAAAGAAAATAAGAAAATTATAAGTAGATTTATGTAGGATTCCCATTTTGTTTGAATTTAACATGCAAGGTATTCGAGCTTTGTGATTAAATAAAAATTATATGAAAGTTACATAGCTTACTAGTTGTAGTGCTTAAATTAGTAAGGTTATTCATAAAATAGAATTGAACTAAATTAAGGATCTAATCCAATTATACCAAATCATAAAATGCAATTTTTTTTATATTTTGGTTTGGTTCACGGTTTGATTTAGAGAAGATCTAAATTAAGGTTGGCAATTTAAGACTCAACCCACTAACACGAATATGACACAACATAATTATAAATGAGTTTGTGTAAGCATAACCTAATTAATAAACCCATTTAAGATTAAAATTTTTAATATTAAACATTTAATTTTATACCTACTATCTTTTTACTCTAACATCTTCTCTAGTATCCACCTACACCCTCTCTCCCCCTTTCTTTATCTATCTTTTCCCACACACCTACCTCTACTTTCTAACCCCACTAACTCCCCACCCCACCACCCCCCAACTTTATATACATATATGGTCATCTACTACAATTACTCCATCATCAGTCTCATTAGCTATTATCTTATTTACTTAGACTTCATTTTATAATAATAATACTCTTAGTTTTTTTTTCCTTCTTTATTCTAATTTCCACCATTAAAAAAATAAATAAATAAAACATAGTATAATATATTCCAACCTTCCATATATATCCACTTATTCATACCTTGTTAATTAGTCACTCTATCTATTTAGTAAAACTAACTTGAATTTATTTATAGGTTTTGTTTAAATCAATCAAGTTATGTTGTCAATCAACTCACAAAACAATTATACCATAAACTTTTATTTAAATTAATCAAATAATATGTTGAAGTATAATGTTTTTTCTAGACTTATTCATACAATTAACTTAAAAACATAAAACCATATTGCAAGCAATAGAATAGTTTTCAATACAATTTCCATTCTAGAGATTAAGCAAATTAAAGACAATAGAGGTTTTTTTTTTTTCTTTCTTAGATAGAGACTCAATAACTATAATATGTTTATTTAAAATTATTTAATCGATAAATAAGTTAAACCCAACACGAAAAATGCTTGTTAAATAGGTCAGGTTATAGCTTTAGTTTTTTTTTTTTTTTATACACGATTAATAAAAGGGATCATGTTACTGGTTGAAGTTTTTTAAATACGAACCCATTTAAACACGAGCATAAAACACAACCCATTAACACGAATTATTAGCCTTTGTTTAAATGGCTCACAATTTAGTTTGGGGTCAAACCCAACTAAACCATTTCAGCCCAAATGATTTGTAACACTTGAACAAATTAAAGGAATAAAATAAAGATATATACAGTGGTAGGCAAGTATTAACATTTTAAGTTAAGGGGTAAATTAGACTTTTACCTCAAAGGCTATAAAATCATGAGAAAAACCCTAATATTTGCCTTTCATCCCTTTTTGCTCACACAATCAATCCCAAGGAGAACTTTGCCTTTAACAGATAACCCTCACCTGAAGTGCAATCCAATTCGGATTATCAACGTAAGCAGATCAAATAACCCTTTTTCTCTCTCTAAATTCCTCAATTTCTTTGATTGTAATTAATTTAGGGATTATAGGTTTATAAAGAACACAAAATCACTAAGGGTTATAGTGCTTTTACATCTAAGCTCATTTAAGAAGGTAAGTTACAAGTTCTCTTAAAATTAGTAAGCAAATCAAATAGCCCTTTTTCTCTCTCTCTAAATTCCTCAATTTCTTTTATTGTAATTAGTTTAGGGATTATAGGTTTATAAAGAACACAAAATCGCTAAGGGTTATAGTGCTTTTGCATCTAAGATCATTTAAGAAGGTAAGTTACAAGTTCTCTTAGAATTAGTGTTGTTTTGTGCTATTTTAGATTGTTGAAAAGTTGGACGATTAGTGTATAAGGAATCTCAAAACAAGAAAATCATGTTTTGCATGAAAAATTTATGATTAGAGGGGAACACAAGCAAGAACAAGATTATATTTTTTTGTTTTATAATGTGTCCATTTATTCACAAAGAGGTATACAAGGAGGATCACATCCCATGTACCTACCCATAAACCTCACTACTTCAAAATGATTTTTTTTTTTTTTTATCTTCTAGTGTTTATCTATGCTTTTTAATGTGTACCCTTTGTTATATTAGTATTATTTATGGTTATTAAAACAATGTTTGTACCATATCTTAATTATAATTGAATGTAAGTGGAGTTTATAGTCATACGAATAACAAGACGTCATGTACGTGTTTACCATATCCGTTACTTTTGTTTGCTAGACTAGATGATTAAATGAATTTGATTTACATTCGACTTAATACTGCATGTTGCTTCTATATGGCTCAACCTAGTGCCTAGAGATGGCAAATCCTTAAAGGGCACACTGATGATTAGTATGTGATGTTGTTTCTAGTAGAGTTGTGTGCCAAAATGATCTGGGGTAGATTTAAGAGTATCGGGGGCCAAAAGTGGCAGTTCCCAACCTATGACATATATATATATATAATGTGGTAGAGTCATAATATAAATACCCTTGAATTATTTGTTAGTTAAATCGAAGATATATAATTTAATGATTGTGATTTATCTACCATATTATGTGTGTGTAATGTGATTGTCATGGGATGCACATGTTTATGTGGTACTCACATGCTGAGCGTTAGCTTACCTAATTTGGGGAATTTCTTTTTTAGGTATAATATGTAACATAAAACTTTGGGAGTGGATTCAACGCTAATACATCAAGACATGTGATAAAATAGGTCGTTATAGTCTATTTTTTATTGTATTAGATTAGGTTTTACGTTATCTAGAAAATTTTAGATTTATGTGTGTTATCAAATAAATAGAAGATATATTTATGTGATATTTGAGAAATTGATGATTAATTTATACCGTAGAGATATATAAATGCTTTTGGTTTTAGATAAATTAAAAGGCTTAGCGTGTCATTACTTAATAATAAAATGTGGTGAATTATAACATCTTAGGTTCTAAGGTATTACAGCTTAAGTGATATCAAAGTTTAGATTTATGATCAATAAAATATATGTCTATTTAGGTTTATGATAACTAGAACATAAACCTATAATTAATAGGACTTAGGTTATAATCAATAAAAACTAAGGTTAATAATCAATAAAGCTTAAGTTATGATATTTAGAAAATTTAGGCATTAGATTCGTATGAAGGTGAGATGTGAAGAGAGTGGATTGAATTGTGGGCCTAATGTAGCTATGAAATAATTAGTATTTTACTTTGTTTTTATATATGATATATCCTTTCAGTTTCAATATTTTACTCTCTTTTTTCTTATATATTATTTTCTACTTCTCTCTATTTTATCCTTTAACTTACCTTTTACCTTTATATATATCTCTTCTCTTGTAGAATGATGCATAGTAAATAAAAAATTAGTATATATATCTAACTATAGAATAAAATAATAGAAGATATTAATCCATATCCTATATAGGATACATATTAATTCTTATCTTGTATAGGATACATATATAAGATAATTTATCTGTTATCAAATGAATCCCATAGCTTTAAATTACAAGTGATAAGATCATAATCATAATCATAAAAAAAACATACAATCATATAAAAGTGCATTAAAGTGTGGTTTACCAAGATGGGTTGACTAGCCGAATCACAAGTTAAGAAATTTATAAATAACAAAATAATAAAGAGGAAATAAGAACAATATAAGTAATGAAGTCAAATGACGAACGTAAATATAAATATCTAGTAATGAATGTTGCATATAAATATCTAAGCATAGAACAATATAAGTTAAAATAATTATTTTGAATTTTATAGGATTTGTATATAAGGTAATAAAAAGATATTGAATGAATTATAGTGCTATAAATAAGCAACATAAGTACACGTTAAAATCTTGATTGACCGAAATATTTTGACTAATAAATAATAAATTCGAGAAATTAATAATAATGAAGTTATAAATAAAAATTAAGGAATCATCATTAATAATGATATTGCGTAATAATTATATATTTATAAATCCTCCTAAAAGTTTTATTGACTAGTAAAGTAATAAAACATGAAATTAATGAGTGATAATTAGGAAAAAAGAAATAAATAACGGTTATAAATGTCCTCATCATGTATGAAATGATAACAAAATAAGAAATAAAAAATAATACAGGAAGAAGATAGAAATAGACAAAACTTAAACCATAAATATAAGAGTGGTTGACCATTATTCACAACATCTAACATATTTGCAAATTTATTAAAAACATTAAAAGAGAATCATAATCCAAAGGAAAAGTAATTACAAATTTCCATAAACAACATCGATCTTGATTACATCCCCAAACTAATAATGCTAACCTAACGAAATAATGATAATAAATAATGATGACAATATCAATGAACGTATTGATTATAGAATATCTTTAAAAATAATGTAACTATCTCACTATACCCTTATATCATATTTGGTAAGTTGGAACGAATCTAGAATGGAATCGCAATTTTGGGTTCCATTCGTTTTCCTATGTTTGAAAGTATTTCTAGAAACCAAAATCACGATTCCTTAGAATTGATGATTCTAACTTTGTGTGGGAATTCGATTTCGCTTTTAAAAGGGTAGAATCGCGATTCCAATCCATTTTCATTAATGGTAATTATTTAAATTACCTTTTTACTCATCAATATAATTTATTAAATTCACTAATTAAGGATATTTTTTATAAATACCATTCCATAAACATTTCTAAATATAGGAATGGATTTGATATCTTATTACTGATTCCATTTAATTCCAATCCATTCCATTTTGGATCGTTTTTACGTACCAAAAGTAACATTATAGTGAGAGGAAGCATAATAATAAAAGAATAACTATATACAATAGAAATAATTAACAAAGATAATAAGCATAATGGAATTAATAATAATAATAACAATAAACATATATATGAATGTAAAAAAAAAAAGGTCATATAAAATTACTGACTAGTAATAGTAATAAATAATTAAATAAATAATACAAATAATGTATTATATAAGCTTATAGTTATAATATATATAAAAGAAAGGAAATGAAGTAAATAATTAATTACAATAAACAATTAAAGAACAAAATAAAATGGTACTAAAAGTTTTATTAGCATGTGTACGGGAAGCAATGGTGAATTCATATGTTTTCTCTCCTTATCAATTACAGACTCATGTTGTATCGAGTCATGTCCCTAGTTATAACATGTCATGTCCAAATTCACTTTCCCTACTTGTATACATAGATATGCAAAGTTATATAAAACACTATCATAAAATTTAATAAAATATGTACATGTATGCCATATATATACTATATACATATCATATATAGTGATATGGATAATGATAATAACAATAAACTTAATAATAAAACAAACAAATACTAACAATAACAACAACAATATTAATTAAAATAATAATAATAATAACAATAAGGAAACAATAACACATAACCATAACAAGGCAATGAATGTATATATATCCAAATATAATAAATAACTAAATAATAAAAAGAGAGAAGTTCGGAAGAATTAATAAAACAAACTTATAATATCCTCTTCTAATCATTACATATATCTTAAAGGGATTAAACATAAAAATGTCAAAACATAAAACAAAAAATATCCTTGCGATTTGATAAAATAATTAATATACAATACTATATTGTATAAGACCACATAGGATTTGTATAAATGACTATAGCATATGAGTCTAATGAAATTATATATAGAATAAATTTGTAAACAATACATAAAATAACATGATATGTAATTATATACATATAAAAACACGCGTCCCAATATGTAAAAGATGTGATACATATGTAATTAATTAAATCATGAGAACTTTCAAATAAAGAAATAGCAATTAACAAGAGACTCCTAATAAAGAAAAAAAATAAAATGAATAATGGTTAATGATAAGATGAGTAACAACGATAACAATGGAGGAAAAAAAAAACTATCTACAATAATAATAATTAACGGTAAAGACAATTAGATAATAAGTACATAAGTAATAAGTAATAATATATGTAGTTTCAAAAGACGTAAAGTTAGTTAGTTAATATAATAAAAGAGATAAGGACCCTACAAGTAACAACAATAAATGTATGTGTAGTATTTAAAGAAAATCTAACATAATTTAAATATACTTGTAATAAGTAATCAACAAAATAAACTAATGAACAATAAAGATAATGAGTGATAACAATAAGAAACCTAAACGATAAGCGTAGCAACTAAAGGTATATGAGATACTTATAATTATATTTATAAAATAATAGCTATGACCCTTCTTATAGTTTTAGTGTTCATAAGAAACACAAAAGGTAATGGAAGCTGATGAACGGATCTTCTATAAAACTATCTCAAGAGAAATGCGAAGTAATACTGAAAATGGTAGGGATTCAAAACCATAAGATAATTGAAAGTTAATAAATTTAGAGTTTATGAATATACTAGTAGACACGTACTCGTATTGCATATACAAAAATTAAATAAAACAATAATAATAAAGTTACTATAACACAATGATTCAAGTAAAATACATACATGTATGTGCAGATGTATTCTTCTCGTCAAAGGGAAACAACAATATTAACTATTATTGTTTATTTTTCACAATGGCCCAAAACTACCTTAGAAATAAACTTAATATATTTTAAAATTGAAATCATTTCAGCAAGACATGTAAAAATTACAAAATATGCCAGAAGGTTGACCTTTATATTGGACATTGAGCATAAGTGGACCTACTCCACATCATAAAGGGGAATTCCTTGACATCAGGATGGTAACCCTTCCAAGTTGGAATTATTGAAATCATCATCCATATTCTCTTCATAATTTCTTCCCGTTGGCAACACCCAAAAGGAAAAGAGATCTTTGGAATTCCTTTTGTCCATTTTTCTAATACCTTGAACAATAAGATAAATTAATCGCTGGTTTTTCCATTTTTCTTATCAGTGAGAACATGAACAATCATCATTGAGTTCGCGTGAAGAAGAACCAAGTGTCCAGCAATCTCAAAATCCCAATGCCACATCTCATCTGGTCATGCTGCAAATAGCTTGAAACACTATCGTGCAACCTTTAACTGAAGCTGCCACTGCCACCACCAGCTCAATAGACACAGTATACCATGAAAACCTTTACTTTAGACTTGATTAAACCAAAATGGCACAAAAGTTTATCTCATTTATGCGCACGATTTCATTAGAACTTGAAGATGCAAACTTTCTAAATCTTGCTATCCGTTATCCAACAGCAATGGTCAAGGTCTTCCCACCTTCATCGCTAGATTTATGCACTGCAAGATGAATAATAACAAATATGCTAACAATGCATACTTCACTAAGAAAACCTCGCAAAATTACTGGTGCCGTAAACACAACAGATGATCTCTTGCCATATCTATGTAACAACGTATATAAAGCAAAGCAAATCCATCATTAATTCCATTTTAACACGAAAAAGAACACGAATGTACAAAAAGATACCTGGTAACAACTTGTATGAAGCAAAGTACATCCCTCATTAATTCCATGTTAACATGAAGGTATAAAAAGATAATTGGTAACAACTTATATGAAAGGAATCTAGAAATTAGGCACGTTGATCTGGAGATAAATCCAAGAATAGCTTTGGAAAATATAAGAATCATAAGTTAAGATTTGAAATCTTGATAGTGAAAAACTCGAAGACACAAATTTTCAGATAGTGAACTTGTAGAATGAACAGAAGAGGATAAAAAAAAAAGTTGTGGATACTAGTTAAATTGGAAATAGGTCATGAAATCTATTATTGGAGAAATATTAGTTATAAATTAGTGGTATTAAGAAGGTGATCTAAATAAGTTTGAGTTCTTCAAGCTTAGTGGACCTTAGGATCAAATGCCATAAATATTCATATGAATTTGGTATAGTTAAAATGATGGAAAATCTAACATTAAGATATAATTAGGGCCAGTAATGCGGGTCAAATGGGCCGGCCCGCCCCGACCCGCACCAGCCCGCAGGTTGTCGCGGGCTGACCCGCAGTGGCCTGCAAGTCTGGCGGGTCAGGAAAGTCTGCTCGCCCCGCCCCGTGGGCCATGCGGGCTGGCCCGTGCGACCCGCAATAATTTTTTTTTATTATTATTATGTAAAACAGGCGGTCGGCGGCCTTCTTCAGCGACGGACGGCGGTGCTGTCACTTCAGTCGATGTCAGCGTCGTCAGTCGCGGTCGCGGGTCCTCAGTCGCGGTCGTGCTGCATAGTAGTCATCAGTCGTCAGTCGTCGGTCGTGGTCGTGCTGCATAGCAGTCGCCAGTCGTCAATCGTCGGTCGCGGTCGCGGTCACGGTCGCGGGTCCTCAATCCTCAGTCACCGGTCGTGGTCGCGGTCACGGTCGTAGGTCCTCAATCCAGGGGAAGTGCTGCGCTTTTCACTCGTTACCACTAAATGACGAAGCCAGGAGCGGAAGGAGGGACTTGAACCCTCAACCTCAGCCTTGGCAAGGCTGCTGTAGCGATCCGCAGATGTTTTCATTAGTCGCGGTCCTCGCGGGTCGCGGTCGTGCTGCACAGTAGTCGCCAGTCGTCGGTCGCGGTCGTGTTGCACAGCAGTCGCCAGTCGTCAGTCGTCGGTCGCGGTCGCGGTCACGGTCGTGGGTCCTCAGTCCTCAGTCGCGGTCCTCAAGGGTCGCGGTCGAGGTCACGTCGCAGCAGGTCCCCAATCCTTAGTCGCGGTCCTCGCGAGTCGCGGTCGGCGGCGGCGGTGCAGGGTATGGCAGCTCGTCATGTCGTCCTCGTCAAGTCCAAGTCGTCATGTCCAGGTCCAGCAGGTCGTGTATGTCCAGCAGCCAGCAAGTCCCTCCAACCGGCAGCCGTTGCACTTGTGCAGAACTGCAGAAGTTCCGGCGGGTTAGCTCGCCGCCTGCGGGGATTGCCTGCCCCGCCCTACGGGTCAAAATTTTTTTGCCCGCCCCGCAATTCCCACCCCTAGATATAATCAAAGTAGAGCAACCGAAGAGGAGATAAATGAGAAACCCAAAGTAATTGAAGAAGATTTATAGACATTAATGGGTGACCTTAGTAAACAACAAGAAGGCATGTGTTTAAGAGATTTAGAATGAATTAGGAATGAATTAAAAATGGGAAAGACAATTGAATGTAAAAGAGAAAATTATAAGGAGGAGAAGTAATCAACTATGTTAAGACTCAACGAAGCAACCACTTGATGACAAGAAAGATACACAAGAGTTATGGGAAGACATGAAGAACAAAATTGAAGGTTGTTTCATGAATTAAGTAACTTTTAAGGATAAAAGCTTTTTTTTTTAAGGGGGGGTGGGGATGTAACACCCAGAAAAATTAAATGAATAAAATAAAGATATATGAAGTGGCAAACAAGTATTAACATTTTAAGTTACGAGGCAAATTATTCTTTTAACGCAAGGGCTATAAAATTGTGAGAAAACCCCCAATTTATCATTTTCTTTCCCTTTTGCTTGCATAGTCAATCACAAGGAGAACTCTACCCCTAATAAGTAACCGTCACCCAACTATGTAATCCAACTCAAATTATCAAGGTAAGCAAATCAAACAACCCTTTTCTCTCTTCAAATTCCTTGATTTCTTTGGGAGGATCACACCTCGTGAACCTAATAATAAACTTACCCATAAGCCTTACTACTTCCCTAAAATGATGTTTTCTTATGTCTTTTATCTTCTAGTGTTTATCTAAACTTTTTAATGTGTACCCTAGGTTAGATTAGTATCATTTAGCATTATTAAAACAATGTTTATACCATATCTTAATTAGAATTGGATCTAAGTGGAATTGATAGTTGTATAGATAATTAACAAAACGTTAGGTACATGTTTACTATGTTTGTTTTTTGTGTTTGCTAGACAAGATGATTAAATGAATTTAATGTATATTCAACTTAATATTGAGTGTTACTTGTGTGTGGCTCGACTTAGGGGCAAAGATAGTAAATCCTTATAGAGCACCTTAATGATTAGTATGTGAAGTTGTTTCTAGTGAAGTTATGTGCCGAAATGATCTAGGGTAAATTTAAGGAGGTGGCAACTTCTGATGCATACATATATATATATATATATATATGGTAGGGTCATAAGTACCCTTGTATTATTTATTGACTAAATCAAAGATAAATAATTTAATGATTGTAATTTATCTACTGCATTACGTTTGTGCATTGTGATTATCATAAGACATGTATGTCTATATGATACTCACGTATTAGGCATAAGCTCACCCTATTTGGGGAATTTTTTTTTTAAATATAATATGAGCTTATATGTGGTTATGATGCCCTCAGACTTCAAGAGCAGGTTTAAAGTTGATACATCAAGACATGTGATAAGATAGGTTGTTATGGTTTACTTTTAATTACATTAGATTAGATTTTAAATTATTTAGAAAATTTTAGAGTCATGTATGTTATCAAATAAATAGAAAAAATGTTTGCATGATATTTGAGAAATTGATGATTTACTTTATACAATGGAGATGTACAAATATTTATGGTTTTAGATAGATTAAGAGTCTTAGCATCATTATTTAGTAATGACATGTAGTGTGTTATAAAGTCTTGAGTTTTGGAGCATTACATGATCTTTCTTACATGTTACATATTTCTATGATGTGATGATAAATCATGTGCTACAAGTGCAAAAAAGTCATGGCACATAAAAAATGAATGACTATTGCTTGCCATGAAGCTTGAAATATATAAGAAGAGGAAATGCAAATCTTTATTGCCACTTGGAGTGACTTAGATGAATCGTTGAATGAAGAAAATGATTCTATCAAGGATGTAGATGAAGTGAACTTGCGCCTAATACCAAATTTAAAGGCATATTTTGACTTTGAGACTAAATTTATACTTGACAATATATATGTTGACTTATTAAGTACTCTTTCAAAAGCCTAGGCAATGATCTCAAAGCAAGATAATGAGATCAAAACATTGAAATATAAACAAGAAGTTTTAAGTTAAACAAATTCTCTTCTAACAGATGAAAATGCTATTTTAAAAACTAATAATGAAACAATATCAAATGAAAATTTATTTTAAAAGAAGAAATAAAAAATTTAAAGGCTCATATTGAAGATTTTTCTAAATTTATTAAAACAACCTTCAATAAGTTTGATGGTAGTGATTAAAAAAAAAAAAAACCTTTAGATACTTTTATCAAGTCAGTGCCTAGATAACTCAAAAATTAGCTTGAGTTTTGATAGAGTTGAATATTCAAATTCATCTAGTAAAACTATTTTTGTGAAACCAAAAATGTCACGCCCCAAAGGGAGGCTTAGAAGTTTTCATTAAAAATTATCATGGCACGTGTGTACCCGTTACATGATAATCGCCTTACAAGCCAGAGATCGTAAGATTCTAAATAATTAATTATATTTACGACTAATCATAATACATAAAGTTACATGATAAATATAACTATGGATTCCATATCCCACAGTCAACGATGATCGTAGAGAATCGATATCCTTTACCAACCAATAAAATGGAATAAAATTCAAAATTTCACAAATTCAATTTTATTTACATAGGGGTCCTAACATTTCATCTAAATAGTCTATCTTTCACAATTCTTACTTTATCGGCCATGTCTTCTATAAACTCTCGACACTTCACATCTTATCCTATCCCGAGCTTTCGTAACCGGCAAAAATGGTCTGTGGTGGGGTGAGCACACTACGGCTCAATGAATGGGTGGGTAATACTTTCAATGCTACACACGCACAAGCAATTTCAAACCAAGTTATCAAATCATATGCTATGCATGAACAACCATATGAATGCAGCATCTCACGCAGTCTTCCGGTAACCGACGTGAAGCCACCATCAATGCCCGGGTCTTACACACAATTTAATTACTCTTATCACTTTATTATATTTGTGTCTTAGCTTTAATGATCTAAGCTCAGGTGCCTCATTACACTAAACATTATACCCTCAAGAGACAGGTCGAACTCGGAACCGTCAAAGTGCGACAATCCCTTAATCACTTAGTTCACACTTGGCGGAGCAGCGATCCTTTAATTACTTCCGGTGCGTCCTGTAGCAATGATGGCCTTCAATCTCATGCAATGTCTTGTGTAAATGCATGTCAAGTTTTAATTGAGTCCACTTCTTTAATTAATTGATTCGAAGTGACTAAACAATATACAATTGCAACCAATTCCCATCAAAGGCAATAAGGAAAACTACCAAGCATTAAAGACTACCACTCTACGAACAATCAATAGGAACCTAGTGAAGTCCCATAAACAATCCACTACATCTCATTTTCACATTTACCACAATAAGAAAAGATCATACATTTCATATCATAGGTAAAGCAAGGAAACCAAACTAAACGGATAAAAACAATCAAGCTATACACAAGATTTTAGTTAACTTGACACCTTTGTGCTATTGACTTAAAAGTCAAATCAACCCTTTGGGTTTGAACTATAGTTCTCATTTCTTGACACCTCTATGCCTTCTCACTTAAACGTCGAATCAATCACTAGGGATTGATTTACGATTATCATTTGGTGACACATCTATGTCATTTCGCCCCTCAAGGGCTGACTTTTATGCATTCCTAAATGCCACTTAGGGTAGCCATAGGTGTATATGTCCCTTTCAAATCCTCAAGTATCATATATATATGATAATTGTATACACATATTTATAGGTTTAAAGCTTATTCTTAACCAAAGGTTAAGCTGCTAAATGCTTTTCCCTCATGTACTCAAGAGAAGCAAGAGGATATAACTATTTCATTGAAAATAAGGGTTTTCATATATGATTCATATAATTATATGCATAAATGCATTCTATAAATCTAATAGGAAAATAATGTTGTCTAGGCATATATACATATCCAGAAATAGATTCTGATATGTGTATATAATGATATACATATAATCTATTCCAGTTATGCATACCTACTCGGTAGCTATAAAGGGAAAAGTTAGGTTTACATATTTTGGTTTAATTTGAAGAAAACAATTTTGAATCATGTTATTAGGCCTATAGTAATAGCACTAGCAAGATGGTGCGAAGTGCTATTGTTAAGATAATGATATCTACCCTCAATCAATTATATCCTCTAGATCATTAAAATAACATTCATTTGTAACTTACCTAATTACCAATTTCTTCATAACTTCTTTCCTAAACTCACTTAGCCCCATTATATAACTCAAAATTAATAAAATCACATCCAATTGCAACTACAACTAAGCAAATGAATCCACATACATAGCATATTAACCCATAACACAACATTGTAACATATCATTAAGTTTCTCACTCACCTGTTTATGGTGGTCATGGTCCAATCCGTTGTTGAGTGATCTTGACATGTAATCCCTTTACCTATTGAAATCTCTATGCCAAGTTGAGTGTCTTGTGCAACTTCCTTTATTTCTATAGTCTCTTTACGTTCTTTGGACTCTAAAGCCACTGCATATTCGTAAGTTCTAGAGAAGGGTATCTCGTCAAGCAGAAAGGGGAGGTCAGAATGAGATCTGAACATAACTCCTCATGTCTAGTTGAGTTAAATTGTGAGTTCATTGAGTCGGAAATGAGTCTTATTAGATGGTGTCGAGTATATTTTTTTGAATTCCCATTCCTAATCCGATTTAGACTAGACCTTATGCTCATCTAATGTAGATCCTCGACTTGATTTAGGAATTTCATTTGATTTTTGGAGTTGTCACCCAACTGTTGTTGGGAAATATTAAATTAAGACCAAATGAGCGGATTAGTCTTAATTTGGACCACTAGTCGTCGTGATTTCCTCTTCTCGTTTTTGTGAAAAGAGGAAAAGGGAAAACCAGAGTTTCTAAGTCCGGAGGCTAACCTATTAAAACCTTACGGTTACCACCTAGTTTCCTAAAATTGTTCTCATCTAGAAATGTCTTTTATTTTGTTTCTGTTACTTTTTATTATGTTTTTTATTATTCTAAGAAAATAATTTTTTATTTCATTTTTATAGGTTGACCCAAATGGGTGCCTACGTACCTGCTAGTCAGGATCAAACAAGTCGTAGTTCGCTTTTCCTGAAAACCTTAAGTGTGTTTGTGAATTTTAATTTTGAAATTTCTTTCGATTTACGTTTTTATCATTTTTGGGATTTTTTTCTAAAAAATCTAAGCCTAAGCTTTAATTTGACTTTTGGAAAATGATAACTTTTGAGGGAAAACATCAATTTTGGATTTATTTGAAGAAAATGATTTTTTCTAAGTGCTAAAACTTATTTTTTTTCTATTTTTTTACGTAATTTTTTAATTTTTATTAATGATTTTTATGATTTTTGTTTTTTGTTTTTTTTTTTGTAATTTTATGATTTTTATTATTCTTCTATAAAATATTTTATAATTTTTCTGAGTTTTCATGATTTTTATAGTTTTTTTTATGATTTTTATAATTTTTGTGAATTTTTGTTAAAAATTTTATCCTAAACTATTATCTATCCTATTTTAAAACCTAAAGTTTTATTATTATTTTTCTAATATTTATATTGTTTTTCTACATTTTTATTATTTTTTATTTTTTATTATTTTTCTACATTATTAAATCCTAAAGAAATCTAATTTCTAACATTTCCTATTTATGGAAATATAAATAAAACATAAATAAACAAATAAATAACAAAATAAATTAATAAATAAATAACAAAATAATAAATCAAATCGGAATAAAAATAAATAAATTGGAAAAAATCGGGAAAATCTGACTTACCTGGATCCGGGTCGGTGCGCGAGTCGGGTCGAATCGGGTCGGGTTGGATCGGTCGAGCACGGTAGCGGAGAGTGCTCGTTCACGGCGTTCTAGCGGCCTTTTGCAACGAGTGAAGTGTCGAATCCTAGGTTCTCGAGGGTAGTGAATCCAATGGTGGCGGTGGTTTGCTCTCAGAATGTCTCCTGGTGGTGACTCAGCTCTGATCGGCGGTCGCGGCTTTGGTTCTCTCCGATTTACTCTCTTCTCTCACTTTCTCTCCATTTTGATCTGTCCCAACTTCCTACCTTCGATTCTTATTTATAGGCCCTTCAAACTTCTCCGGATAAGCTCAAATCCGGCGATTTGGATAAACCCATATTTTTCCGTTTTTTAGATTTGATTTTATCCAACCTATTTGATGTCGATTTGTTGTAATCTTGTGATTTATCTGGATAATTCGGTTTTAGATTTATTGAAATCCAAAAAGATTCGAAGAAATCCAGCAATTTCAGCCTTATCGGACTTCTGCCGGATTTTTCTCCGGCTGGCCTTGCGAAGAAGACGATCACGCGCGACACGCGTGACTTCCCTCGGCCAATCACACGCTGCTACGTGGCAGCTCCAGGCGAAAGGCAAAAAAATTGCACAGAATGCTCGGGGGAGGATTCGAACTCGCGACCTCTGGCCTCCACACGTTCCCCATGCGCACACACGAGCCAACTGAGCTGGCCCAATTTCCTGATTTTCTTTATATCGCAAATTGTATATATGCGATGCATTTTTTCCATTTTTTTGTATTTTTTGTAATTTCAAAAATTTGTAAAAATTATTTATCCCTTATTATTACCATTTCTGAAATCATTTTTAAGAATTGATGTGTCTTCCTATTTATTTTTATTTTTTTTGAATATTTTTATTATTTTTGCTAAATTAGAAAAGAAAATTGGAAAAAAATTGGAAAATTTTGAAAATTGATTATTATTGATTATTGTTCATTCCTAGGGCAAAAATGGGGTGTTTACAGATGGGTTTGTAGCACTATGGATAAAGGTAGTCGCAACCTCAACCTCAGCAAGTTAAATTGTGAGTTCATTGAGTCGGAAACGAGTCTTATTAGATGAGTTTGTAGCACTATGGATAAAGGTAGTCGCAACCTCAACCTCAGCAACTTTTCTCCAGGTTGTTGGTAGTAAGATTCAATTGTCTTCATCGATGAAATTGATGCAGTTGGTATAAAAAGGTATGATGCCCGTTCTGGTGATGAACGTGAGATCCAGAGGGTCGTATGGGAATTGCTGAATCAGTTAGATGATTTCGATTCTAGAGGAGATGTCAAAGTTACTCTTGCAACAAACATAATTGAAAGCCCCGATCTTACGTTGCTTCGTCCTAGTCAAATAGACCGAAAGATTGAATTTCCTTTGCCTGATATCAAAACCAGGAGGTGCATCTTCCAGATCTAATATCTGCCGATGTAAGCTTAGAGACTACCTTGTTTGTAAATACACCTTAGGAAACTCTTCCAGCAGCTGAGCCTAATACAGTAGACACTAAGCCCTTTGTTCTTCTCCTTTTGTGTGCTTTGGAAGAACCTTTTTGTTGTCCCACTGTGAGGGGAAGAGGGATGATCGCTTGAGCCATCCACCTGTGGTATTATTCTCTTCAATAAAGCATCAATGGAGTTCCTTAAGCAAGAGAAGGCTTAAAATGATCTCCTGAACTTGTTCATCATCAGAGTTTTGTATCATCCACAACTTGAGATAAGGATCTCGAAATTCCAATTAACTAAGAGGAGTAAATCTAGATTTTGCAAAGAATTGGGAATGCCTCGCACGGAAGTCTGATCAATAACAGAGAAAAGCTTTTGGACCATAAAACTATATGTTAGAGGCATTGAGATCACATGAAAAGAGCCAAATCTCGAAGTTCATCAAGAATAATCTTTGCTCTTTCTCCCACAATGTTACACCCCAAAAGGGAGCCTAGAAGTTTCCACTAAAATCATCATGGCACGTGTGCATCCATTACATGATGATCGTCTTATGAGTAAAAGATCATAAGACTCTAAATAAATAATTGCATTTACAACTAATCATATTGCATATAATTAGATAATAAAATACAACTATGGATCTCGTATCCCATAATCAACCATGATTGTAGAAAATCGGTATCCCCTACTAATCAGTAAAATAGGATAAACCCTCGGTTCCTCAAATTCTAATTCTATTTACATGGGGGTCCTAAAGTAAATCTATCATTCACAATTCTTACTTTGTTGTTTTGGTCTTCCAAAACTCTCAACACTTCACATCTTATCCCATCCCAAGCTTTCGTAATCGCTACCTACAAAAGAGTCTGTGGTAGGGTGAGCACACTATGGCTTAATGAATGGGATGGTAACACTTTCAATACTACGTATACACAAGCAATTTCAAATTAAGTTATCAAAACACATGCTATGCATGAGCAACCATATGAATACAGCATCTCACGTGGTCTTCCGTTAACCGACGTGAAGTCTAGGGTTTACGCCCTCCTTGACCTTGGGTTAAAGATTCCAAAGCCACCATTAATGCCCAGGTCATTACCCAATTTATTTATCTTATCATTTTGTTAATTATGATATCTTTTTAACTCAACAGTGAAAGCTCCCATGCTTCTCTACACCAGACGAAGCAAAACCCTTAAGGACCGACCGGCTCGAAACCGTCAAGGCACGACAATCCCTTAATCACTTAGTTCGCACTTGGCAGAACAGTAATCCTCTTGATTACCTCGGTGAGTAGCAGTGATAGCCTTTAATCTCATGCAATGTCTCATGGAAATGCATGTCCAGTTTTAATCAGGTCCACTTCCTTAATTAATTGATTTAAGGTGATCAAACAACCTATACAATCACAATTAATTCCCATTCAAACAATGAAGCAACTACCAAGCATTTCATTTCACACTTATCACAACAAGCACAGATCATGCCTTTCTTATCACTCAAGATAGGCACTAAACCCAAACCCCGTGAACATAGACTTATCCAGTTTTACAACAGGTTAAATTAACTTGGCACCTCTCTGTACCAGTTCTCTTAAATGTCAAACCAACCACTTGGGGTTGATTTACAATCATCATATTTGATACCTCTATGTCGTTTGTTTTAAATGTCAAACTAACCACTTGGGGTTGATTTACAATCATCTTATCTGACACCTCTGTGTCATCGCACTTCTCAAGTGCTCTATTATTCACATTCTCGGGAGCCAACTAGGTCGTCTCGTATTTTCCTTTTTGATGTTCTCAAAACATTTGTTTATAATATATATATCTACACGCACACACACATATATATATATGTTCGTGATACATCTTTAATTAAAGACAATTCACTAGACACCTTTCCTTATGTACTTAAGAGGGCAAGAAAACAGGATTATTAAGTTGTAAAAACCAAGGTTGCACTCATGATTTGTATCGTTGTTTTCATGAGTGTATTATATAGATATAATAGGAAAATAAGCTTGCCTAAGTATATATATACACATTTAGTAACCAACTCTGATATGTATTCATAATGATATCTATACACCCTATTCCAACTAAGCACACCTACTCGATAGCTATAGAAGGAAAAGCTAGGTTTCTATATTTTTGTTTGATTTGAAGAAAACGATTTTTGAATCATGGGTTAGGCTTATGGTAATAGCACTAGCAATATGGTACTAAGTGCTATTGCTAAGGTAATGGCATCTATACCCTTGGACCATTCATTCCTCTACACTTTTTATAACTTCTTTCCTAACTCATTAATCCCCACTACATAACTCAACTTAACAATAATCACAATCAATTGCAAATACAACAAACAATAATTTCACATACATAACAATCAACATACAACACAATATGGTAGCATATCATTAAGTTTCTCACTCACCTATTTAGGGTCGCTATAGTCCTAACCGTCATTAGGTGATTCTGACGTATAGTCCCTTCTCCGAATATGGTATTGAAGGGTCAGCTACAGTAACTCCATGCAATTTTCGTTAGATTTCTCGATCTCTCGTTAACTCCTATTTCTTCTCAAACTTCCCGACACCTTTCCCTACACTCACATACACAATCAATTCACCGATGGCACGCACTCACTTTCAGGTCTTCCCTTCTTAACTTGATTACTTAATCAAGCTGCTCGAGCCACCGCTATTACATCAATGGCATCTCTTTTCCTACTCAATTTCACATATAGATACATTCACTTTCTTCATACCATTCCCTCCTCCTCCTCGATTTCACCTTTCCATTCTTTCTTCTCTCCTTTGTTGATATCTCCACCTATAGGGTTTCCCCTCCTCTTTACCGGTCTTTATCCTCACTCACGCTTCCATCACCATACATACACCAGCCACCCTTTACATATACAACATAGACACACACTCACATATTCTTATCCATATACATACACACTTCGCACACAATGCACGCACCTATACATACATACACACGATCATACCACACACCTCATTACATGCACACACAGCTGCACTTTATTATTCTCCTTTTTCCTCAAGTCCACATACATACACGCCATTAGTGCACACATACGCACACATACTCTATTCACTTCTCACACCGCCGACACACATACACATACATACTCCACATACACTTCCCACCACTAATACACACGCACCCACATACTTCGCACACATTACATTCATCTTCCATACCTACACACACATGTTCATACCCCACACATCATCTCATCATACATACATATCCCACATACACCATCCTCAACTTCCATATACATATACACATACCCACACACCACACGCCTTCCATACATATACACACATACTTTTACATGCCGCAAGGCAATTCACACTCACATACCCAAACTGCACACACCTCACACCATCTATATGCATACATCCCCTTCACACACACCACATATCATCCTACACACATACATTTCGCATACACCACACACCCTTATACACACACATGCCGTACACACCACACACACATCCTGCACACCTTACATCTCTTCATGCACATTCACACGTGCTCACCCGCATTACACACTCGATTCCTCCTTCCCTATACATACACACGCTCTCACACTACACTATCATATACCCATACACACATCCTTCACACACCACACACTATTACATACACATTTACATCTAATTTCCCATTCTTGTCCTTCTTCTCCTACCAACTCCTTTTCCCCTTTCCTTAACTGAATTAATCCCATCATTCCACAAACAAGAAGAATCCCATAAATGCAACATGATTTGGTTTTACCCCTGAAGACAGCAAATCTTGAAACATTTGTACAGCTTCTCTAACTTGTTGACTCTGAACAAACCCAAAGATTAAAGCATTTCAGTAACCAAATCATGAGCAGCCCCTTCTTTTCTCATCCTGTTAAATATTTCCATAGCAACTTGCCCATCTCCATGCCAAGCATACTCCACAAGCATCGCATTCCAAGTGAACCCATTTGGCTCTAACGCTTCCTCTTTCATCCGCTCCTATAGCAAAACCGCTTCCTCAATCCTCCCTACATTAATATACCCACAATTTACCGACGTCCACAAAACAATATCTCTCTCCAGCAAACCATTAAACACCCTTTTTCTTATCCCCTTTCCCTTTTCGCTTTTGTTGTTGCTGTTGCAGTTGTAGTTGTTCACGGCTCTATTGTCGTTGCTGCTGTTGCTCTTGTGGATGTTGCCGCTGTTGCTATTGCTCCTTCCTCTTCTCCTCTTCTTCCTTATTGTCCAACATACACCTGTATACATACATATACATATATCTTTCCCTTCCTCCCATTTCCCTTCTTCTTTTCTCACCAGGTACACTACTATTCCCATCGTGGTGGCTATTGCTGTCATCGCCACGGTTGTTGTTGCCATTATTGTTGCGATCGTGGTCATCGCCGCTGCTGCGGTTGAAACATTTGAGGGTGCATGCCAAGCTGAAGAACCGTATACTTAGAAGGATAAGAGTCCCCGCAACGGATGTTGATGATCAAAGGCAACAAGAAATCATCCTAACACGAATAGCACCACAGCGGAGCAAACCAATGAAGGCCTCGTCGAGATTGGCCACAGAGATTGCGGTACATCACTATCAAGGCACAGTGCTGAAACATTCCAGATTAGCCACGAAGATCACGGTGACTCTAACTAACTAGTTGTTGTGACATCGACAGCCCCCATGCATCCCTTATTTTGGCATCGTAGTTAAAGGTAGTTGAGGAGGAGCAAAGGGATGTGAGGTGTGGAAGAGAAAGAAGAGGTTGCTACTACTGCTGGGAAGAGCTTCAACAACTGGTCTATTTTCATGTTGAAAAACAGGGGCGAAGAAGAAAAGAAAAAAAACGGGGAAGGAAAGAGGGCAAAAGTAGGGGTCCTTGTGATGATGCGAAGAGTGGAGGCTGAAGAGAGGGAGCTCAACTTAGGGTTTGCTTGCCACTGGTATTGGATCCAAGACCTGTTGGTGTGCTAGGCGTGTAGAAGATAGCACAAGGGAAAGAGCATGTATGTGAGAAAGTGAGAGAAAGGGAGTATAGTGGCTGGCCGGAAGGAAAAGAAGGGAAGAGAGATGAGGAAAAAGGGACGAAGGTGACAATGTGTCAGCAAGAAGAAGAAGGAAAGAACGAAGAAGGGAAGAAAGTGGGTGGTTGCATCTCGGCTAGGAAGGAAAGGTGCCACCCAAAGATGAGGAAGAAGATGGAAAAGAAAAGTAAAAGAAGAAGAGGGAGGAAGAAGTAAGGGATGAGGGAGCAGCGGGGTAAGACGACGCGACCGGGTATGGGCGACATGATGGAGGCGACCGTTTGATCTAATGGCTATTGCTGTTGGCCGGCGTGGGAGGGAAGGGTTGAACTGGACAAGCGAGTTGATTTTTTTTTTTAAGTTATGTATATATATATATTATATTTTGATTATATTTTATATTATAAATATTTCTATTTTAATATTTTGCTCGCGTACGAAAAATATATTTAAATTTTGTATTTTAAATATTTTATCGCGAAATCCTACTTTTAAACTAATATAATTATTCCAAATATAAATATTACTCTAAATTTTCATTTAAAATTCCTAAATCTATATTTAAAGTAATTTCATTATTTAATTTAATACTATTTGAAATTTGTGTTTCAGAGAATTTATTCTTCTAATGTTTAAATTTTGAAAACCTATTATTATTGTAAAATAAAATAATATTTATTATTCTATTTATTTTCTATAAATCTTCATATAGCTTTTCGAAATTTTTAGGACTTTACATATAAGCTGAGTGCCAATAGCAGCCTTACTCTTCTCATGTTTGTCACTATAGCAACATGTTAAACTTGTATAGAATTCGTAATCGGTAGTATCAATGAGCTACTTTAGAACAACCCCCATAGGTAGTAAGTATTCCTTACCTTGAATCCAAAATCCAAGTCTAGCACTTCTATTTTGAAGGTAATAAAGTTTTATATGTTGGATCCTTAATTCAACGTTGGCCTTATATGTGAAACAATTATGCATTGCAGGCTGTCATATTAAGTTAAACTCAATTAAAAGTTATCAATAAGATTTGGATATTTGAGTTTTAATATATCTAATAAGATATGACCCTTTTATGTGTAGAGACCTTATGAGTAGTTTCTATTTTTATGATGGGCTAAAATAGAAATACCAAAAAGGTAACATATAGTTATCTATATAAATAGTGGTTATGGTCCCCAAGTCATATGCCTTTTCTTGTTTCTTTAAATCCCATCATCAAATAGACTATAGAGAGAAAACAAAAGGGATCTCTCAAAGAAAACATATTGATATGGAAGGCCAATCGCACAATCTAAGAATCGTGGATCGCAATGGATTCAGGTACGCTTCCGCATATTTATTGATTAATTCTTAATGATTAAACATGAAAAGATCTAAGGTTTTATTTGTGATGATTTTCACAAAAGGTTAATCAAGATTCTACAATTGGCATTAGAGCCTACATTATTTGATCATTGGGAATTGCTTTTGTAATTTTTTTTTATAAGGTGTTATTATCCCTAATTCTGGAGATTAAGATTTGGACAAACATTAAAACATGTAAACGTTCATCTCCATAAAAGAATTCTCAACTCCTGGATTCGATTCCCAATTGCCTTCCTTCGGACTAGAAGCCCAAATCTGGCGCCTTAGACCAATCAGCCAAACCGTCGGATCTCTCCACGATGATTTTGCTTTTCGTGATTGTAATTCACCATGGTGAATTAAGGTTTTCTCCACGGTCCATTTTTGAACGAATTAGGAACCGCATCAATAAACGATGCATCACGTTGCTTCCTCCACGACCAAACTTTTCCATATATACGGTCTCAACCCATAGTTATACACGGCCATGTATTCAAACTGTATAAGTTTCTGTTAGTTTTTTAGGCCAACATACACGGCCGTGCCTTTAGCCATGTATTCAAACCGTGTAAGTTTCTGTTAGTTTTTTAGGCCAACATACACGGCCGTGCCTTCAGCCATGTATTCAAACCGTGTAAGTTTCTGTTAGTTTTTAAGCCCAACATACACTGTCGTGCCTTCAGCCGTGTACTCAAACCATATAAGTTTCTATTAGTTTTTGAACCCAACATATACGGTCGTGCCTTCAACCGTGTACTCAAATATATATTCATAATCACTTATAGATTGGTATTTATGTACGCCAATTTTTCTTTTGAGCTCTAATTTTAATGTTTGAATTATTGAGTCATATTTGGATATGGGTGCTTAGACCCAATAAGTTTTAGCTAAAATTTGAGTTGCCTTTGACTTAAAGTTTGATATAATTTTAAATTTGAATATTGGTATGTTTATATGTATTTTAAGATGAATTAATTGAAGCAACATACTGCCAAAGTGGTCCATCTTGTAGAAATTAATTTATTTCAAAATATAAAAGGTTGTGTGCTTACAACTTCTGTGAATTTTTAATCGGCCCAAAGAAAGGTTAATGTTTAACAGAATTGCAAGTGCACATATGGTAATAAACTCGTGATGATTATTTAGTTTTTACATGTGAACAATAAATCGACCCAAAGGAAGCTTTATTGTTTGATGTGTTCTTATTATCAATGTTTGATTACTACGCCAAAATACCACTTAGTAGTTAATGTTTTGTCCAAAGATGAAATATTAATGGGCTACTCAGTATTTTGATATGGGGTTTACCTTTATTTGAATTTATTATTATTATTTTGTTGTAAGGCTTATGTAAGCTTGTTTATTTGTTTGTTATTCTTATTCAGCTATGAATAATCCTGCTAATATTACTACCAACATCAATTCCATTCCTATGCTAAATGGCACTAACTTCAAGTCGTGGAAAGATAATCTATTGATAGTACTTGGAGTTATGGATCTCAACCTTGTGTTAGGGACTAATTCTCCTTCACCTCTTACTGATAAGAGTACCTCTGATGATAAGAGGGAGATGGAAAAGTGGGAGAAATCAAATCGCATGTGTATGATGATCATGAAGAAGGCCATTCCAGAAGCATTTAGAGGTACAATATCTGATAAGATAACTAAGGCTAAGGAATTCCTTGATGAAATTGAGAAAAGGTTTGCTAAGAATGAAAAGGCAGAAATAAGTACAATCTTGGCAAACCTAATCTCAATGAAGTACAAAGGCAAGGGCAATATTAGGGAATACATCATGGAGATGTCTCATCTTGCTTCCAAGCTAAGAGCACTCAAGCTAGACCTCGTAGAGGACTTATTAGTGCATTTGGTTTTGATTTCTCTTCCAGCACAGTTTAGCCAGTTTAAAGTGAGCTATAATTGTCAAAAAGGGACTTGGTCTCTAAATGAGCTCATCTCACACTATTTTCAAGAAGAGGAAAGGCTAAAGCAAGATAAGCTTGAGGGTGCTCACCTAGCCTTAACCCCTAAGAATAGGAATAAGGATAATAAAAGGAAAAGAGATAAAGAAGCTGCAAATATGGTACCTTAGAAGACACAACCAAAGAAGTCAGATGCATCAAATGGTATTGGTTTTCACTTCTGTGGAGCTGTAGGGCATTATAAGAAGCAGTGCACCAATTATCATGCTTGGTGTGCTAAGAAAGGTACACTTCTTAATTTGGTTTATTCTGAGGTTAATTTAACTTCGGTACCTATAGACACTTGGTGGATAGATTCTGGTGCAACAACTCACATCAGTGTGTCTATGCAGGGTTGCCTACATTTCCAAAAACCAAGTGATGGTGAAAGATACATCTATGTGGGTAACGGCAAGATAGTTCAAGTTGAAGCAATTGGGAAGTTTAGATTATTATTAAAGAATGGATTTTATTTGGATCTTAATGAAACATTCATTGTACCGTCATTTATACGGAATTTGATTTCTGTTTTTGCTTTGGAAAATTTTGGTTATTTTTGTTCATTTGGGAATAAGAAATTCAGTTTGTTTCATGATTCAAAATTAGTTGGATCTGGTTCTCTATCTGTTTATGATAATCTTTACTTGATTGATATTATTACTTCATTTAATGAATCCCTACAAGTAAGTACACAAGGTATAAAGAGAAAATTGACTAATGAAAATTCTGCTACATTATGGCACAAAAGATTAGGTCATATCTCTAAACGGAGAATGGACAGACTCGTGTTAGATAAAATTCTAAACCCCTTGGATTTTACAGATTTTGATGATTGTATTAACTGTATAAAGGGGAAACAAACTAATAAAAGGAGATTTGAAGTCAATAGGACCTTAGACGTCTTAGAACTTATACATACAGATATTTGTGGGCTACTCCCTATAGTTTGTTGGAATGGTCAACAATATTTTATAACGTTCATAGACGATTTCTCACGATATGGCTATCTTTATCTCATTCATGAAAAGTCACAGTCCTTGGATATGTTTAAAAATTATAAGGCTAAAGTTGAGAACCAACTCAACAAAAGGATTAAAAGCATTAGATCTGATCGTGGTGGCGAATACTACGGTAAACAACGTCCAAGACCTTTTGCTAAATTCCTAGAGGAATGCGGTATTGTCCTACAGTACACTATGCCTGGTTCACCCACTATGAATGGTGTTGCTAAAAGACGAAATAGGATGCTTAAGGACATGGTAAGGAGTATGATTTGTCACTCAACCTTACCAAAATCACTTTGGGGAGAAGCACTTAAGACCGCAGCATATATCCTTAACAGGGTTCTAACTAAAGTAACTAACAAAACCCTTTATGAACTTTGGACTGGAAAAAAGCTTAGTTTAAAACATTTACATGTGTGGGGATGTCCAGCTGAGGCACGGCCTTATAAGCCCAATGAAAAGAAACTGGACTCAAGAACAGTGAGTTGCTATTTTGTTGGGTACTCTAAAAGATCAAAGGGTTACAAGTTTTATGATCCCACAACTAAATCGATATTTGAGTTGGGAAATGCTCGGTTCTTTGAGGATGTCGAGTTTGCCGAGGGAGATACGGTTAGAGATATTGTCTTTGAAGAGGAATATGTTGATATTCCCACAGGTGTTATTGAATTTGGTCAAGATTCCATTCCTGATCTTCTTCAAGACACAATAAAACAAGACAATATTAGAGATCCCATTCAAGATACTGTTCTAGAAGAACAAACTCTACTACCTCAAGAACCTATACCATTGAGAAGATCCACTAGACAAAGAAGCAGTGCGTTGCCAGATAACTACATCGTATTTCTTCAAGAACATGAGGTTGACATTGGAATGATGGAAGATGATCCAATCAACTTCTGTCAAGCCATTGAAAGTTTTAAATCTCAAAAGTAGATTGATGCCATGAATGAAGAGATAAAGTCTATGAAAGACAATGACGTTTGGGATCTTGTCCCATTGCCAGAAGGTACGAAGCCCATTGGTTGTAAATGGATATTTAAAACTAAGAGTGATTCAAAAGGCAATGTGGAGAGGTATAAGGCTCGTCTTATTGCAAAGGGCTTTATACAAAAAGAAGGCATCGACTATAAAGAGACTTTCTCACCGGTTTCTTCGAAAAACTCTTTTAGGATTATAATGGCATTAGTAGCACAATTCGATCTTGAGTTACATCAAATGGATGTAAAGACCGCTTTCCTCAATGGTGACATTGATAAGACGATCTATATGATACAACCAGAAAATTTTGTATTGGGGGATCCAAAGAATATGGTTTGTAAACTTAAGAAATCCATATATGGACTTAAGCAAGCATCTCGACAATGGTATTTCAAATTTCATCAAGTGATCACTTCGCTTGGTTTTAAGACGAATTTGGTCGATGATTGTATATACCATAAGTTTTGTGGGAGCAAGCATATTTTCTTGGTTTTATATGTTGATGATATATTGCTTGCCAGCAACGATATAGGCTTATTGCACAAAACCAAGATATTTCTAGCTGAGAATTTTGAGATAAAAGATCTTGGTGATGCCTCTTTTGTGTTAGGAATACAAATACATCGAGATTGCTCTCGAGGTACTCTTCGATTATCACAAAAGAGCTATATCGAAAAGGTACTCAAAAGGTATGGCATGCAAAATTGCAAACCAAGTGATACACCTGTAGCTAAGGGAGACAAATTTAGTCTTAGTCAGTACCCTAAGAATGATTTTGAGGAAAAGGAAATGCAAAAGATTCCTTATGCATCAGTAGTAGGGAGTCTAATGTATGCTTAGGTTTGTACACGTCTAGATATTGCGTACATTACAGGAATGTTAAGCAGATACTTGAGTAATCCAGGATTAAACCATTGGAAAGCAGCCAAACGGGCCTTGCGGTACTTACAGAGAACAAAAGATTACATGCTTACCTATCGGAAGTCAGATCAAATCGAGATCGTTGGTATACTGATTCCGATTTTGCTGGATGCCAAGATAGTATGAAGTTTACATTAGGCTACATCTATCTGTTGGCTGGGGGAGCCATCTTTTGGAAGAGCATAAAACAATCCCTTGTTGCTTCTTCTACTATGGAAGCAGAGTTTGTAGCATGTTATGAGGCATCCAATCATAGAATATGGTTGCGGAATTTTGTCACAGGGCTGCACATTGTGGATACTATTAATAGGCCACTTAAATTATTTTGTGACAATAAGTTAGCAGTTCTATATTCTAACAACAATAGGAGCTCGACAAAGTCAAAGCATATAAACATCAAGTTCCTAGTTGTAAAAGAAAGAATTCAGAGTGGACAGTTGTCTATAGAGCATATAAGAACAAACTCTATGATCGCAGATTTGCTTACTAAAGGAGCACACTGCTTATATGGATGTCATGACCTTAAGTGACATTAAGTTTTAGTGGGAGTTTGTTACCTTGAATGCATTTATGTCATAAACAAACTTTCATAAGTTGTTTTGATTTATTATGTTTTTTAGGATATCTTCTGTAGAAATAAAGTATCTTGTTTGCCTACACTTTGTTTTTGGTTTATGATTTGATCTCACTAAGGTTTATGGTGGACCAGTAGAAAATAGACATGTTAAGATCACATTGCATGAAATTTTCTTGCTACACATCCATATCATGATCCATGTCATTCAATTGCATCAGCATTGTGACCATTGATGGGTAGAGTTATGATAAATGTAATGAATATCACTTTGATCCTATGTTGATATGACTGATGGACCGAATTGGTTATAGATACATTCTGTTCATGATAATAAATTTGAGCTCATATGGTTTTGCAAAACATAATTATAAAGTTACAAATATAGTTCAAGTGGGAGATTGTTGGATACTTAATTCAACGTTGGCCTTATATGTGAAACAATTATGCGTTGCAAGCTGTCATATTAAGTTAAACTCAATTAAAAGTGATCAATAAGATTTGGATATTTGACTTTTAATGTATCTAATAGGATACGACCCTTTTATATATAGAGACCTTATAAGTAATTTTTATTTTTATGATGGGCTAAAATAGAATTACCAAAAAGATAACATATAGTTATCTATATAAATAGTGGTTATGATCGTCAGGTCATACGTCATTTCTTGTCTTTTTGAATCCTATCATCAAATAGATTATAGAGAGAAAACAAAAAAAATCTCTAAAAAAAAACGTATTGATCTGAAAAACCAACCGTACAATCTAAGAATCGTGGATCGCAATGAATTCAGATACACTTCCACATATTTATTGATTAATTCTTAATAGTTAAATATAAAAAAACTTAAGATTTTATTTGTGATGATTTTCACATAAGGTTAATCAAGATTCTACATTATAGAGATAGAAGATTGATCTTCCCTCACAGGCCTATTACAACTGCTTTATCAGTAAATCCTTCATGACGATTACGAAAAGAAGTTTGAACCATGCATCTGGACTCGAAATCTGAGAAATAAGCTTGCAATTATCACCCTATGAATCATCTTCTCCCTTGACAAGAATGGTCATTGCAGAGTCAGCCTTCTTCAAAGCATCATCTCCTAGTTTTACAATCCTCCTCTAACAATAAACTTAGAAGATGAGAAATGCTTTATGCTTCTCTTGACAGCAAATCTGCATTCATTAGAGCTGGCTGAACCTCATTCGGGGGTCCTTTGGGATGATCAATAGGAGTTAATGCACTCACAAGAATTTCCAGAGCACTTCGAACCATTTCAACATCGTCCCTCTCTTCCTTCAAGACACCCTTAAGCACAGGAAAACCCATTGCTCCAAAAGCAAGTTGTGCACCACGAGTCTCTCCTACAACAGGTTGAAGCTCCAGAAGTGTCGTCCTTCGGTCTTCAGCAAGGAGACCATTGCTTACGCGATCAAGCTAGCATTCCACATAGCTGTCTTCACTTGATGCTGCATTATCATTACCAAAACCCCGCCCAACAACGTTCTTGTATCCTGATACCAAATCCATTCGCCTAGTGGATTAATAAATAGCTCAAAACAGTCCGTGAAGCGGGAAAGCGTGATCAATCGATTTTGGCTTTGGATGAGAAGACCGATATGTTGATTGGAAAACCATGGCATCACTATCATAGAGTGATGTGTTCTTGAATCGTTAATTTTGTGTTACAGAACTACACCGGCTCGGTGTTGTCTCATCCACTTTAGCTACCTCTATACCGTCCTCCCCTGTATGGCTGCTGGTCGAAGTAGTGGTCACGGTCATCGACGAAGCTAACAGCAGCGGGGAAGGAGGAGCGCGAGAGTTTAGAGATGGAGGGGGTCGACGGAATGTGGGTGGGGGTAGTGGTGAAGATCTGGGAAGAAAGAAGGCAAAAGTCAGGGGAAAGGAGAGAGGAAACAGAGTTCTTGAAGGGCGGTGAGGAGGGACAGCGCCACTAGAGAAGAAGAAGAAGAAGAAGGGAAAGTAAAAGTAAGAGAAGAGGAAGAAGGAAGAAGTGAGGGACGAGGGAGTAGCGGGGACAGACGACGCGATCGAGTATAGGAGACGTAATGGGGCGATTGATCAGACCTGCTCCTACTGCTGCTGTCATAGAAGAGGGCTAGACAGGATGCGATTTGAATTTTTTTTTTTTTTAATTACAGTTATGGATATATATTATATTATATTTTATATTATAATTATTTTGATTTTTTAATATTATCCACGCGTACATTAATATCTTTAAATTTTATATTTTTAGCATTTGATCATGACAGTTTACATCTAAGCTAATTTGATTATTCTGGGCATCAATATTCACTTGAAATTTTCATTTGAATTTCCTAAATCTATAGTTTTAATTAATTTTCTTATTTAACCCAATATCACTTAAAATTTATGTTTCGAAAAATTTATTCTTTTAATTTAAATTATACGAATTGACATTAGGACTTACAATTATTTTTATTTCTCTGTTTATATGCCCATATACAGATTTTTTTTAATTACTCCGCTTCCTAAATTTATTTAGTAATATATTTCATAAAATTTAAATTGTTATGTTCATTATTTTTTTTTCTTTGCAATGGTTGTTCTTTCCAATTATTCTATTTTTAAAACCTATTATTATCTTAAATTATTAAAATAATATTCATGCGTCGCGATGTTTGAATTTTCGTTATAAATTTCTCAAAGTTTTTAATATAGCGAGATTGTCATTTTCGTTATCTCGACCTAAAAGTATTTTTCATTTCACTTATTTTCTTTAAATTTTCATATGGCCTTTTTTGAAATTTTTAGAACATCACAAAAAATTCTGTGAAAAATGTTCTTGTAAAACTTAAAAAGGTCTAAGACAAAGGTAAGGTTATTGCGAGCAATTAAAGGTATCATAAAAGGCACTAGCTCAAAATAGAGGATACCATAGATAATATAATAGAAGGTATAATAGAGTGTACGCTAACCACCAGGTAAATGAAAGGTATATACATCAAACCCCTTATATATGCTTCTTTTGTAACAAAGTAAGGCATATTGAGAAATATTGTTGTTATAAAAAGTACAAGCTTAGTAGCGATTAAGTGAATAGAAAAAATTTTATGAGCTTAAATTATAATAGACCGAAGCTTGTTTGAGTTTTAAAAATCAAGTAATTGTTTCTTAAGTATTGAAGATACTTGAAACAAAGGTTAAATGGACATCATAAAAAAGAGCCTCAATTGGAAACAAAAAATTGTGATTCAATATAATCATTCTTGTTATTTTGTATAACATACGAATTATTTGTATTTTTTGCACTAATAATCATTCTTTTACATATTTCTCATCTTTCACCTGTATGCTTTCAATTTCTTTATTAATTTGTATCATATGTTGAGGGGGACTTTAGATTTTAAAAGATAATTCTATAAGGGGAGAGAAGTTTGACTTTTTTTTTTGTCTCAATATCTTGAGAAAAATAAAGGTTATAAACAAAGTTTACAATTCTATATTGTTAAAAAAATAACATAGTTAATGCTTTGATATACTAAGGAAAAAGTTACAAAATTAAAATAATCTTTATGATTTTTGTTTAATGATATGAAAATTTTTGGCAAGAATCATCATAATAGTAGTGTTAAAAATATAGTATGTCAATTATTTTATAATGTACATTTTTTAAATGCTATCATAAGTATAGTTATCAATCATTATAAATGCTCTTTCTAAGCTGACATGGTATGGTGTGATCATTCTATAATAAGAAAATCTTGATATGTTAAGAAAGTCTTTATATGAAACTTGTTATGATAAAATAATTGTTATGCTATTTTATGTGTCAAGCATATATATTGTGTTGTACAATCTTAATTTGGATAGTTGTTAAGCATTTTTAGATATGTAATGATATAATGGTTATTTTTAGTATGTTTGGATGTGCATAATGGTGATATTTATTTAAAAAAAATCTCAATATATTTGGAAAGAAAATTTTGATATAAATGATATAATATGTCATATCTTCAAATTAAATAAAAAGTATTGCTATGTAAATATCTTATGTGAGAAAACATATCCTTGTTTTAATGATAACGAAAAGGGGGGGAAATGTGAATAGATAATTTTTAAAAGTTATCATCATTTAAGGGGAAGCATAAGAAAATGATAAAAAAAAAAAAAATTATTTGTGAAGTGTATTGTCATCATCAAAAAAGGAGAGATTGTTAAGTATTTCAATAATGTTTTGATGATAGCAAAATATTATATTAAGTTTACTACCTAATGTGCAGTGAAAAATGTTAGACTTAAATATGAAAAGAAGGTTTACACAATTGATATGTTCGAAACTCTAAAATCATGATCGGAATTTTGAAAATAGATTTAGAATTCTAAAGATCAAAAAAAATAAAATTAGAATTCTAAAAGTAGATTCGGAATTCTAAAATCAAAATTGGAACTCTGAAGAAGCAAAATCAGAATTAGAATTCAAAGATAGCTAGAATCACTTCAAAAAATTCAAAATCAATTTAGAAATAGTTGGAAATGATTAAAAATGGTTGGAATCATGTCAAAAGTAGTGGAACCAAGTCGAAACTAGTCGAAATTGGTTGGAAACTGTAGTTGAAAGCAAGAAAATAAAGTTGAAAGTCACAACAACTATCTTATGGAGGTTAAGAAAATAAATAATCATTATAGAAATAGAATTTGAATAAGAAAACAATTGTTACAAAAGGCTATTAAGTAATGTAGCTTATGAAGGAAATAAGGAAAGACTCAACAAACAAAAGAGATATTCATAAAATGAAGTAAATATGAAATAACATCACAATGGCTACTTACATTTTGAAGACTTGTAGATTGGCTATATAAAGAGAGTCGCATAAAGACTGAATGACAACGATAAAAAGACAAGAAGAAAATTATTAAACAATGTTGTGCATTTTTATTTTACTAAAGTATTGTACAAAAACTTAAGAAAACTCTATTTGTAATCTTCATTTAAATTGTTTGCTATTTCTTGAGTAGATTGTGAGACTATAAAGAGGAAACTTTATAGACTTGCATTATTGGTGGTAAGAAATAGGGAGGCAAGGCAAAGTTGGAACTAATAGCTTGTGGCATAATTTGTATACCTCATCTTGATCTCTTTTAAATAGTAGAACAAGCCAATGTAGATGATCAGATCCATGGCACACAATGCTGGAAGAAAGGACTGGCTCACAAGGAGAAACCTTTATAAATTGATACCTAATTTTCTTATTCCTTCTCTTTTTATTTTGATGTAATTTATTTATTTCATCACAAAGTTATAATTTTAATATTACATTATTTTAGTAATCAAAAGGGGATTGTTTACAAAAGAAATTAATATTAAGCCATCAATTCACCTTCCTTTTTATTGCTCTCTCTGTGTATTAATACTCTTTGCATCTATATCTTTTATATCTATATTATTAAGCTAATTAGACTTTATTCATCTCCACATCTCTAATTACATATTTACACTTAATTATCTATAACTATATTATCAAGCTAATAAAGTTTTATTTGGCTCCACATCTATCGTTATATAGTTTCTATAAAACTATTTACGCTTGGCCATAGATATAATTTTTCACACCCCATATGTCTTTTATCTTTCCCCATTCTCTCTCTCTTTTTTGTTAATATTTTCTGCATCTATGCTCTTATAGCAATTTATGTAATAGTTTCTTTATATATTTATATGATTTTTTATTTATCTGCTTACTTCAAAATATAAAAAAAAATGTTCATAATTCATATTTATTGTTAATTCATCAAATATATTATTTTTGACACACATAATGTGTGTGTGCTTGTATTCATTTATGTGTGACAATCAAATTGACATACAAGCTACATAATTATAACTAAGGTCCTTATACCTTAACAGTATAAATATTGGTCTCTTAACGAGATGATCAAGTTTAATTCTCTCCTCTCCTATAGTTATAATAATAATTACATAAAAAAAAATACATAATTATATGTGACAATTATATGCATTTTTTGTAATTCCATTTTTATATTGACTAGTATTGTTATAGAATTGTGCAAAAATACATGTTATAGCATCATATATATATATATATATATTTTATATTTTTTTAGATATATGTACATGTACATTTATAAATGTTATGGATTACACATGTATTCACAATTCTTATTTTTAAAAAATACAAAAAATTGATCTATATCCCAAATGATCTGTATCAATTAGAAAATATGGCTTAACTTCATGGTTCATGAATTATCTTCCTTTTAATATCTTTATCTGTTTTTATGTCTCTTAAAAATTGAGATGATCTCCTAAAAAGCTATGCTCATCGAAAACATACTGTGTTGTGTTACGTGTGCTCTCCAAAGTTCATATTTGGCATACTGAAATATCATCCTTTCCATGGCTCAAAATCTTCCAATAGCCCCAAGTGATTGGGCATAACTCTTGACCTGTCTTCTATCCCATCCTATGTGCGATGGATGGTCCATTCTGAAGAATATCCGCGAGGTTCAGCCCTTAAAATATTAGTGATTAACCATAGGAGAAAATATATTTTTTAAAAATAAAAAAATAATAAAATTAATCAAACATAAGTAAACGAATAAAATAAGTAAATAACTACAAAAATTCATGAAAATATAAGAAAGCAGATTGGGGGAGAAATGCAAGTCAATTTAGTACAATTATGTCTTCTATTTCAAGTAATCGACGTATTTTCAAAATATTCGATCCCAATCGCATCGTAGCACAGCATTATTGACCTCATCCCAAACTACTCAAACAAGTTGATTAAAGACATCCTTCTCACATAAGCACCACAACAACTCCACACATGAGACCTTTTCCCCAATTTTATACTCCATCGATATAAATGGAACATAAAAAGTGCAATCTAGAATCTTTGTCGAGTGGCAACCTTCAAGATTTAGAGAAGCATAATGGTTTTTTTTTTTTTTACATATCTTTTGCCAATTATATATATACATATATTAAATATTTTAGTGTAAATCATCTTTTGTTTGTTTCATGAATGCTTAACTTCTTTATTTTTACAAAACCATGGTAAAATAATCACGTAAAAATGCATGTACACTTTTTTTTTGTAAGAAAAAAAAAAAAGGGGATTTAAGGGCAATGAATATACTCAATTTAAAAGATAATTAAGGAGATTAAACATAAACGAAACAAATATATAAGATGGCTTTTGCAATTTATCAAATAATGTTTTATAAATAGAAATATTTAATTAGCAGAAATTTAAAAGGAGACATTATATATGAAAACAAGAAGACTTTATATCAAGCCAAAAAATCCCAATCACAGCTCACAAGAGGGAGAAAAAGGAGACATTATAAGATGGACGTTGAATTATTGACCACAATGAGCATGCTCGCACTACAACCAAGTTGGTTTGGTCTTATGCGCAATCAAAGGGATTCCCACATTTTTTTTTTTAGTACACCATTCATTGGTTAATGGCCCACACAACTGTTGGTGGATCGAATGTCCTTGCTTACGTACACAATCAAAGAGTCTTTGTGCACTAAATTTGAATATCCACATATATCCTTACAGTCTATTTATTTATTTTTAGTAAAATAGATTGAAAATGAAAAAAAAATTATACTTTAAAAATAACTATCATAGATAAGAATTTTTATTATAGTATTAACATTATATAATTTTTTATTAATAAAAATATTTATTAAAGTATTTACTTTATCTCATTAATTGCAATATTAACTTAAAAATATAAATAAATTATCAATTTATCACTATTTAATTATTAATTGTAGTATCAATAAGGATATAATAAATATAATATTTAAACTTTTTTATTGCTACTGTAGAGGAAATACAAAATTTTTACCTTTTTCTTAGATAATATTTATTCCTAATGAAATAGGAATAGAAAAATTTCGAGAATTAAAATATCTTTCTCATTTTCTAAGTAAACAAGATAATAAACAATTGAAAAGAAAAGTTATTCTATTTCCTCTCTATTATTTTCAAATATATGGGCCATTAATCTCCAATCTTAATAGCCTAAATATACATACACATATGTATACACACGTACATAGAATATTGAGTTAGTTTGTCCATCCGGAGTAAACTTATTTTTAAAATACGATTCTACCAAAATTATTTCCCAAATTGCCATTTTTAAATCATATCTTCAAAAAGTAATTTTGATACGGTACATAAATTACATATCGAGTATGTAATTTTATTGTAAATCTCGTATGTCTTATATGTAATTTTATTAAATCAATATAATAAACTACATGATCTATGTGGGATTTTTATGAATTTTTTTTCGAAATATTTTATAACGGTGTTAAAGGAATCAATTTAGCTAAGAACTTATTTTAAAAAATATATTATACATGCGATTTTTAAAAAAATGGGCAAATTCGCACACACAAACCCATGTGTAAATTATCATTCTAATCATCACCAACAATCTCACATGGAGTCCATAAAAAAAAGGCGTCCCACAAACTGTCGGTGGATTCTTCCAAATACGAACACGTATAGCGTATAAATATATATAATCAACCTTTTTCTCTGGAGTTTTTAGAGTGTTTCAGTTCATCTTGCCGACAAGCAAATGGGCATGGAATGCTGGCAAAAGGACACTTGGACAACGGTTAGACAAGAAGTAAGACACTTTCCAGCACGGATCTTCTCGGGTTGTCTCAAGGATTAGGTAAAATTTGGTAACACTTTAAATGATTTCAGGAGAAAATTCGTTTTCGCCCAAAATTGATGAAGATTACTTAGCCACCCTAGCATAGCAAGTTTAAGCTTTAACACCTGCAATATATATATATATATATATATAAATGGTTATCTTCCATAAGATGATTTCTCCATGCTCAAATCAAATCCAAAGTTTACTTAAATATTTTTTAAGTGATAATAATTTTGTCAAGGTCCTTGTAGGTCATCAATATAAACACTAATCTCTTTATCAGATAAATTATATTTAATTTTATGAATTTTCCTATCCTCGTCTCCATTTTTTTATTTTTTAGTTTTCTCTTGTTTGTTTGTTTTTTTTTTTTATCAAGTTTACCATCACATTCAGGTACTGTCATTTAAAAATGAAGAATTAGGGAACAATGAATTTTGCCCAAGATTATATTTGGGAAATGAATGATGATGATGAGACCGTCTTGCCCATCATCAACCTACTAGCTCTTTTTCAGTTCCATTGCCATCTGTCGGCTACATGAGTGAGTCATAGGATAGCGTACGGTCCCATACACCAGCTACCTCTGTTTAGACCTTTTACAGCTGTATGAGCCCAGACAGAAATGACCGATGTTTCGCCGAATCCTACGGCCCGCGTACGACACCGTTTTTATAAAGGCCCCAGGTCCCACCTCAACTGTTTGTCACGGTCGACTGGTCTTTTCTCACCGCTGTCTTTGTCCTTCTTAGCTGTCTTCTTCAATCTATCCACCTGTCTGTCCATCCATCTATATATATCTACTCTATTTTCCTACTCAAAATTCTTTTCTTTTTTTTTTTTTCTCTTCTCGGAAAAAGTTTTTAAAATTTTGATATTTATGATAATTAAAAACTTATAATTATTAAATATTATATTTTAATAATCTTAAAAACTTATGATGACATCTAAACTTATCGAATTTGCTATTTTTTTTTTTTTCAGCAAGAAAAAGAAAATAATGAAAAGGATGAAGTCATTGAATAAAGCTTTAAATTCTGAAGCCTTATCTTTACAAAGAAAAAACCAAAAATAAATATTAAGATACAACAAAATTGCTGGGAAGTTCATCAAAGCTTTTGCTCTCATGATGATGTCCCACCCAAGCAAAAGAATCTACGACAACTTCTTCTTCTTCTTCTTCTTTTTTTTTTTTTCCCCCAAATTCGCATTAGATATTCTTTTCCTCCACTTCCGTCTTATCTCCGAAAAGAAAATCCCCCTCATGGAATTAAAAAAAAATAAAATAAAACGAGAAAAAAGAAAGGAAAAAGGAAAAATAAAATCAAGTTACAGTCATGCCATTTTTACTATACCCATAATAAGATAAATACCATTTAACGAACTTCTTCAACCCGGTTTGCAAATCGGTTGTGGGTTTATACCCAAGTTCCCGACGTGCAAAGCTGATATTTGCATGAGTAAACGGAACGTCGCCGTTTCCGGGCATTTCCACGATGTTCCTCTTCGCTTTCACCTTCAAATGCCTCTCCAAGATACTCACCAACGTAGGAACCGTAACTGGCGACGTATTCCCCAAATTGAATATCCGGTAGGGAGCCGGTCCGGCTTTCTTCCCACCTGAGCCGGTACTCTTTCCTGCTGTATCCAACGACCCCACACACCCTTTCACAATGTCATCAATGTAGGTGAAATCACGTGCCAAGTCGACCCGGTTTTTACCGCGGTAAACCGTAATCGGCTTCCCTTGTAAGATATTCCTGGTAAATGAGAAGTACGCCATGTCCGGTCTACCCCAAGGTCCATATACGGTGAAAAACCTCAGACCAGTGATCGACAGACCGTAGATGTGGTTATATGTATGGGTAATTTCTTCGCCAGCTTTTTTCGTTGCTGCATACAGACTCGCGGGCCGGTCGGTTCTGTCCAGTTCGGAAAACGGGACCTTTTCATTGAGACCGTAAACTGAGCTGGATGAAGCCCAGACTATAGCCGGCTGGGGGATAGCCGATTTACAAGCCTCGAGGAGCGTGACGAGACCAGCTATATTAGAGTGGACGTAAGAATGCGGGTTCTCCATGGCGTATCTGACTCCAGCTTGAGCCGCCAAGTGCATGACGTGCGTGAAAGCCACGATATCGAAGAGCCTTGCTAGCAGACGCGCGTCGTTAACGTCACCTTCAATAATGAACACGCCGTGATCGTTAAGAAGCGCCTTGCGAGCCTTCTTCAGCGACGGATCGTAATAGTCGTTGAAGTTATCGAGCCCTACAACACCGTCTCCACGTTTCTTTAACGCTAGCGACACGTGGGACCCAACGAAACCGGCTGCACCTGTTACCAGCACGGAGAAGCCGTTGGAGCGCCGGATCTGGGCAGATTCGCGGACGTGTTTCTCCCATTGGATTCCGCCCCAGTGGGAGGTGAAGTAGCGGTTGCCGGTTGGTGAGTCGATGAAGCTCTGGAAACTAAGGTACGACGCCGTTAGGGCGATCAAAAAGAGGGCCCATAAGAACATAGTACTTGTTGAGGTAAAGCATCGGTGGAATTGACGTTGTGACCGGTGGTCGATCTTGAATTTACCGGGTGTTGATGGTAACAATTCTTCTTGCAAAGATGGCATATTCGATGGATTTATGGATGATAACTTTTTGGGTTTTCTTTTCTTTTTTTTTTTTAAATTAAACAAAAAATAAATTGCGGTGTTTAGCTTGAGCTTTTGATGAAATGGAAATGTTGTTTTTGGATTGGTGGAGAAGGAAGCAGATGCATTCGAGAAAAATGGAGTTTATTTTTTCTCTGCACCTGCAAGGTAAGAGACATGAATTGAGGATATATATAGTTAGTGATTGAACACAAACAACAAGAATACGCGTGAACGCGTTATAAATCGGCCAGCTTGTAATAAGAGAGAGAATGCGAAAATTGGGAAACAATAGAACAGAAAAAGACAACAAATTGTAAGTTGAGTTAAGCAGTAACAAAAGTTTCGGTAAAAATAAAAAAAAAAAGGAAGGAATAGTAACCCAGAGCATTGTCATTTGATTCTTCCGAACTTTTCTTGCTTGCATTCGGGGATACCCAATGCCCATTAAGTTTGTGTAAAAAATACTTGGTATTTATGCATAAAAATAAAATAAAATAATTCATTAAATCAATCATGTTACTCATAATTATGGTTAATACCGGTTATCATGACGAGTGAAAGAGAAAATGAATTCTAAACAAATACATAAACTTGATTAATATAATTTTAACAATGCATTGGATCAAGCAAAACAATAGAAATTGAAATGAATCATTTTTCAACCTTGTATAACCTCAAGCAAACAATTTGATGCGGATGGTAGTTTTAAAGGTGGCTTGTGTTGGGGGGAGTATCTGTAGGATTCGATTTGATGCGGATGGTTCGTGTTCCAAGATGTGGAGGAATTCCATGTGTGAGCAGAGGTGGAAGATTAGGTATGGCAGTGAACTTATTGGGTCAGAGATGGGTCAATTGAATGGTGTGTTACCAAAATCAACAAATCCAAGTTGCAAGGTACAGCAAGTAACAAATCAACTAAAGAACTGCTTTTTTTTCTTTCTTTATTCCCCCCCCACTCTCCCCTTCTTTTTTTTTTTTTTTTTATCATCTTATTAAACTAGATATATCACCGGGTATATATATATATATTCCTATAATAATACATAGCTTCAAATGCACTTCAAGCGGCGAGAACTAAAGTGAAGGATGAATGGTCAAAAAAGAGTAAAATTCAAGATCTGGGTTTTTCTTGTTTTTACATCTTTCTATTTTGGGGTTAAAAATTAGTAAAGTACGCAATCCATGTATGGAAGATTGGAGTTGGGGGAGTAGAGGAATCCGGGTGCTCGTGACAGTTTCGTGGCTTCAGTTTTTGTGGACAAGAAAGGATAAGAAGAATGAGATGGATTTACCTTCCCACCGATAAACATGGTAATTACTCTCTTGGCTTTCAACAAACGGATATTAGTTAAATTGGAAAAAAATAATTGGGATAAGCCAGTGAGGCGGGTGAATTGGATCGGACTTCATCGGATTAATATTATTTAAATATTAGCTTTCACATCATATTTTTTTTCTTTCTTTTTTTCCAGTGATTTCATAAATTACTGTCTTAGATTTTTCAAATCTGGTTGAATCACACGCTATGAGGATGCTAGAAATGATTACTTCAATATTTAAATTAGCATAAGCATATATGAGAGTTGAAAGTTTTTTTTGAATTTAAAAGTTTTTTATCCTTTATTTATAGATATATGAACGACTTTAACTTAAAAAGTAAATTAATTCACAATGTCTTACATCAAAACCATGCGTTCGTGGAATAAGGGAAAAACGCGTTTACAATGCCTGTATTTTCTTTTCTATTTTGGATAATTAAATATTTATTCCATAGAATAAAATAGGTAATCTTTTTTATAGATCTACTTTTATTTTTAATGAATAGAGTCGTTATTTCATGAAATTATTATTAGAGTAGAATAAGAAATCACAATTTCTTTGTAGAATAAAAGAATAACTATTTTTTAGTCTTTTTAAATAAAAATTTATAGTAAATTGATATTACTTCTCCATTTACTTAAAAAATGCATTTATAATCCCATCTTATTCTATTCCCTAAGACATTACATCCATACATTACCATCTAGTTTAGGTTTTAAATTTTTGGAATCATAGCCAACCATGTAACATTTATGTTTTTAAAAATTGTGGTAACTTATATATGCTAAAAGATTGCAAAAGTTCTCTATAATATACATCCTTTAGGGGTTCTATATAAATACTTTGTTATGAGACTCAGTTAGTCCGTTATCAAAACTCCAAAGCATTGCTTGCTCTGTCGTATCAATCCCATGATTGCTACAACGTATTGTGAGTAACATCAATTGAATAAACACAAATATCTTTTCATTTAATTCTTGATTGTACGTAATGTCAATTAGGATTTGAAAAACCCTTTAGGATTTATTTATGTCTAATGTCTAAGATTGGATTGTTCATATCCTTTTTAATTTCCGTTTTGATTTTTCTCAATTGCAAAACCCATAAAAATTACAACATCGAAAAAACCCCCAAAATATCAAATTTCTTATGATTTGTTTGAAACCCTAATGTTGATAAAAGATAGAACCTATAACATGTCACCTTGGTATCAAACCTATGGTGTTACACACTTCAAGTGGTAAGTCTCATATCTACCAATTTCCTTGATTGATATTTTAAGGTTGGTGTTGTTAGATTAGAGTTTAGTTGCTTTTAAATTAACACACACACAAAAAAAGAGAAAGTTAAAAAAAATATTATTATTAGTTGAATTTTGACATGAATAAGTAGAGATGAGAAAGAGGAGTTAATGATGTTAAAACGCGGAGAGATCAATTTGTAAAGGGTGTCAGAATGTTTATAAGGAAGTTTTGATGCTAACAAAAATAATATGAATATTTGATTGAGAATGATAAAATATAAGATAATATATATTTCATAAAAGATTCAAAAGGAGAAAAGAGAAAGATATATTTTTGTTATGAACTGATATTATTATTTAAGTGTGTAGACTTAAAATATCAAAACAAGTGTAAGTGTTTGGAGATGTACTAAGATGATTCCCAAAAAAAAAAAGGGGGGGGAAGAAAGTGAATATATGAGTTGGAGTTGAAATCCTCATTCCACATACAGAAACATGTTTATGAAGGCAAATCTAATGAAGGAATTAAAAGAAAATTATTTATTACAAGTCAAGATCCACTTTCTCTTACTCTCTTCTATTAATATAAGTGAAATTAGGATTTCATGACTTAGGAGCCCTTTGACGACAATTTCTTTTTTTGATTTAATTTTTCTTACTTTTTTGTTTTGGATATTAAATTTTTCATACGCATATCATCATATCATCAGGAAGGTTCCCAGAAAAATGAAAGATGGAGTTGAAATTAAAATCAAAGCACGTAATGATGTATTTTCGTTTTTTTTTTCCAGTTTGTCAGAGAGAGCATCGGGACGCCATGGAGGACCCGAGATGCAGTAAATTGGTTGGCGAATCTTTCAACGCTCGACTTCCGATACCTCCACAATGGAGAAAATATTTCTTAGCGAAATCTTTTATCTTACTTCATTTTCCAGAATACAACTCGAAATTTCACAATGTCTCACAACAAAACCATGCGGCAATGGAATAAGGGAAAACCGCATTTTCAATGCCCATATTTTCTATTTCGAAGTATTTAAAAATTTATTTGTAATATTTTAATACTTATACTTTTAAAAACAGATTATTTAGGTATCGATTTTGCTTACCTGAACCGATTGAAAGATTTCAAATTAACATTCGTTTATATCAAATACGCTTAAACGACTTATCTTTAAAAATATAGGCACTAAATTGGTATAAATAAAAGTTTGAAATACTTAAATACCCAAAATTGAAAGTACCTTTATCTCATGGAATAAAATTGATATTTTTTTTTTTTTTTTGCAAATCTACTTTTATTCTTAATGGATATAATAGTTATTTCAAGAAATTGTTATTATTGTTGAATAAGAAATCTCAATTTCTTTGTAGAATAACAAGATAACTATTCTTTGGTCTTTTTAAATATATTTCCATATCTATCAACTAGACTTCGAAGGAATTATAGTGAATAGCTATTATTTCTCTATTCTATTATTTAAAAAATGTATTTATATTCCTATCTTATTCCATTTTACAAACTAAACATATCACCATAGTAATAGGATGTTAGTGAATGGGATAGGAATCATTATTTTATAAGGTTCCAAAAATTTTGAAGTGGTTTATAACTTATGACCTCTTAAAACTATCCTAGAATGTATATCATGTGAAAACTGATAGATTCTACAGTAATTTGTAGAACTAATGCATATATAAAGCAAATGAATGAATTATGAATCAATAATGCAAAATAACAATAAAGTACAATATATATATACATTAGCTACTAACTTCAAATTTGATATAGATTTAATTGTCCAATTGAATGTTGATATGAAATAGTAGGCTGTAAGCATGCTAATTTGATTGGGTTTTCTTTATGTTTGTTAAATTTGTGGTAGCTTATACACATTAAAAGATTACAGAAGTGTCCTATAATATACATCCTCTAGGATACACATCGCAACTTCTAAGCTTGTGGTATGAGATTACATCCTGTATATTGCCATCTAATTTAAGATTTAAAGTTTTGGAATCACAACTTGCCATATAACATACAATACCTATCCTAGAATCCACCTAGATTCAGTAGGTTCAAATGCTTAACATTGCTACAAATTTGTGATAGGTTATAGGTGTGTTGATTTGATTGGGTTTTCTTCATGTTTTTAAATTTGTGGTAGCTTATACATGTTAAAAGATTGCAAAAGCTCCCTATAAGATACATCCTCTAGGATACACGGTACAACTTCTAGGTGTGTGGTATGAGATTACATCCGCACACTATCATCTAGTTTAGGTTTTAAATTTTTGGAATCATAGCCTACCATGTAATATTTATGTTTTTTAAATTTGTGGTAACTTATACCCATTAAAAGATTGCAAAAGTTTCCAATAATATACATCCTTTAGGATACATAGTACAACTTCTAGGCGTGTGGCGTGAGATTACATTTGTACACTACCATTTAGTTTAGGTTTTAAATTTTTGGAATCACAGCCCATTGTGTAACATATAGCACCCATCCTAGAATCTGCCTATGTTAATGCTTGACATTGCTACAAACTATTAAAAAATATGTTAAAACATTGCTTATTATATGATTAAGTTATTTGGATATTAATTATGTATAATTTCTTTTCAATGTGAATCATCATACATAATCAAGCTTTACATTTTGAAATGCCCTAAAAATTAAATAAATAAATAAAAGAGGCAATTTGGTCAATTTGTTTGAACCAATTCAATTAATTTCTCATTTTTATTTTAGATTTAGATCCTGCATCTTAATTAGACATGGTGAACCCAAGTTCCTCTTAATAGTTTATTTCCTTCGCAATTTATGCATATAGATCACCATTCCAAGAAAAGAAACTCCTATGCTTTTTTTTTTTTTTGTCTCTCTACCTTTTCCAACTCTATTTTGTTTGAAGGAAAACTACTTCTGCATTTTAAGTTAAGGTAATTCTCTCTCTCTCTTTTTCTCTCTCAATAACTATCAACAGCATCTCAACTTGAATCCTGATCAATTAGTGATTTCAATAAATATGAGTTTAGGGCTTTCATGAAATTGGTAATAAAAATGATATTTTTAAAGTCTTTATTTTGATTGAATAATAAATAAAGGATATGGACAAATCAAGAATAGATTTTACACACTATTTTCAAAATGAACTAGGGTTGATTAAATCAACAATTGATATGACTCACAACTATGAAAATGATCTAGATATGAAATAGAATATGATATTATGCAAGGAATTTTATATAACGTGGTTTGCCACAATCTAGATAAGGACTAATAAGAATCAAGAATAGAGAAATAAGGATCAAATCTAATTTCTGATGAGCTCTAGAATTTAACACCTGCCTCCTTAAAAAATGAAAGAATATAAAATTCATGAACAAAGTTTTCTTTCCCATATTTGGCTTCTTTATGGCAACTTCATCCTTGTGCACTTCTTTAAAGGAACTACTATCCATTTTTCATGAATCTAGTATGTGTTTCTATATCCATCATATGGTCTCCCATTAGCACATGTGTAGAACTCATAAGAACTACATCATAGGTGACTTCATCTATACTATAACTACTAATAGAAAATGGAAAACGAATCTAGTTGTGGACATGGGCAATTTTGTTTCTCACGTTATACAAGAATTGTAACTACCTATATATTTAAAGTTCTCTTAACCACCATCCTAAACAAAGGTCCATCATCCACCTTAAGCTCCACTATCTTATCACTATCACATGTCTTAGATTGCACTTTTCCCCCCTCTTCAGTCTCAACCTCCATCTTAGGTGTGTCCCCTTTAAGGATCATGACCCAATGATTAGGATGCCAGGCTATCAAGTGCCCAAACCTAAGGCACTTGAATCACTTAATATTCGAAGGCGAGATGGACTCAAGAAAGCAAATGGAAGACTTGAGAGTAGGTGAGATCGATTAGGTTATCACGGCTTAGGTAGACCGCTCCAATCTTGATTGAGGTCGATTGATCCTTATACAATTTAGATCGACTGGCCTTAAGCTATTTAAGTCAACTAGCCCTCCTTAAAGGCATGGTCAGCTGGGGCCTTTCCCTTTTCTTTTTCCTTTCATGTTTGTTTAATTTCTCTTATTTTATGTATTTTTTTTTACTTGTTTATTTTCCATTGAGTCCCTTTATATCATTTTAGTTGGTAAGGATTCGATTAGCCTATAAAGGCTTTCTTTGTAACAAGAAACAATTAGAACATTATTGACATTGAATCAGATTCCTTGTTTAAGAGTTTCCTCTTAAAAATTATTCTTAGCAATCAAAGTCTATATTAATTATGACGAACTCCCTCATTCCTTGATTACTATGCATCATATCAATAAGCTTGCAAATCCTTTAGATTAATACTTAGATCATGAGTCATATTATTCTTAGGATTAATCTGTCCTAGTATAATTTTACAATCAGTGAGTCATATTCAATTGTTGAGCTGTTTGTATACTATTAATTTTCATTGTTATATAAACACTAAAACCTTAAAAATATCTCATTCATTAAAACACATAGAAAACCTTAAAATAATCAAATTGTGAAATTCAACATTATTTATTTAGTATTGAAGTAGATTCTATCTATATCATATTTGGTAACAGAGTAGAGGTTACAATAGCACATTCTATAAAGTTGTGCAAGTGAATGCTCTTATTCTTTTTAGAAATTTTCTAAATTTTTAGGTTGTAAATTCTAGTGTTGCATGTAAGTATTGTCAAGGTATGTAGTAGTTGGTGTGTGATTTTTTGGAGGAGAGTATTGATGGGAATCATATTTCTTGCATTGCTACATGAAGATTTATTTTTGTATTGCTATATAAAGATTTATTCCTATATTGCTGCATAAAGATTTATTCCCTAATTTGGTAGACTTTTCTTGGCATAGAGTATAATTGAGAAAGATTTATTATTATTTTATTTTAGGAGATTTTTATTTTATAAATTTATTTTATTATTATGAGGTAATTATGTTATTTTATTTATGTCTTATTATTATTATTTAGTATCCATTGGCCCCTAGGGTTATTAGGGGTTCTATATAAATATTTTGTTATGAGAATCATCATCAATTATCAAAACTCCAGAGCATTGCTTACTATTTTTCTTATAAATCTTGTGATTGCTACAACATATTGTGAGTAACATCAATTGAATAAACACAAATACCTTTTAATTTAATTCTTGATTGTGCATAATATCAATTAGGACTTAAACAACCCTTTAGGATTTATTTGTGTCTAATATCTAAGATTTGATTGTTCATATCCTTTTTAATTTCCGTTTTGATTTTTCTCAATTGCAAAACCTATAAAAATTACAACATAAAAAAAACCCCACAAAATATCAAATTTCTTGTGATTCATTTGAAAATCTAATGCCGATAAAAGATAGAACCTGAATCATATCACCTTGGTATCAAACCTATGGTGTGACACACCTCAAGTGGTAAGTCTCAAATCTACCAATTTCCTTGATTGATATTTTAGAGTTGGTGTTGTTAGATTAGAGTTTAGTTGCTATGGAATTAACACACACACACACACAAAGAAGAGGGAAAGTTAAAAAAATATTATTATTAGTTGAATTTTAATATGAGTAAGTAGAGATGTGAAAGAGGAGTTAATGATGTTAAAAAGCTGAGAGACCAATTTGTAAAGGGTGTTAAATCTTTTACAAGGAAGATGAAGGAGTCAAAAGAAAATTATTTATTGTAGGTCAAGACCCACCTTCATCGATTGACTATATTTGGATAATATATTTTTCTCATTCCACTAAAGTTGGTATATAATATGATGAGATAATTTCTTTCACATTGGAAGATTATTTATTCAAGGAAAGAGAATTATTAGATTAATGATAAGGAAGGAAAGATTTTGAAGCATCAACAAGAGATTGACAATATTAACTACACATGATTATTATGAGTGAATTTGGTTATAACAATGTAAGAATGACGAAACAATATTTGAACAAGATTGAATAAAATAAAGATGGGATAATTAAGATAGCTATGATCAAAGAGAAAATCAAAATTAGATTGTTAGTCATTACATCTATAAATATGGAGTTGAAACAAAGAGAGACTGTATAGAAACAACGAAATTATAATAACGAGATACAAGTATGAAAGACCAAGTTTATTCATTTTTTTTATGTACTTGAGAAAAATTGTTCAGTAACATTATTTGTTATCATCAAATGGCTGACCATTGTAACACTCTTAATATTTTATTCTTTAATATCGCAAAACGAACTGGTAAAGACAATTGAGATCTTAGCGTGTAGAGGTTAGAAGAGTGGATTGACTCACAGGACGGAATCACTATATATTGCTGCTTGATTTTCTTAAACTCTTACTTTTTATTTTTATTGCAATTTTTTTGTTTATTGTTTGTATAGTTGCAATTCCATAACCAAATTTAAAACTAAATCAATATTCGCTAAATAGTGATTTGAAGGGGTTTTTTTTTAAAATAAGTTTTTGAATATGTTTTAAAACTTAAATAATCAATTCACCCATCTCTTAAATAATAATTGGGACCAAAAATTGGTATTAGAGATTAACTTGATATTGATCGAGTATAAAGATCATGGGCAGAAAATTTGATAGTTCAAACATGCAAAGTTCCTTACTTTGGTGATTCTAATTTTATTTATTGGAAATACAACATGGAGACTTTCATCAAGGCTTTGTATTATATAACATGGGATATTATTGCCTTTGGAGACAAGATAGTCAGAGGAGATGTTACAGATCCAAATGACAAAAGTAGGCAAAAGCTAAATTGAAAGCAAAATATCTTCTTCTCACTACCATTGCTCCTTCAAAATTCTTTATGATCTCATCATGTAAAATATTCAAAGAAATTTGGGACATGTTACGTGAACATAGGAAGGAACATACACTATCAATGAGGCTAGAATCTATTCTCTTCTAAAATAGTATAAACTCTTTAAAATGTTACATAGAGAAGAAATCAAAGATATTTGATTGACTCATTACTATCACAAATGAATTGTCATCTCTTAATAAGAAAATAAGTGACCAAGACGTAATTCGAAAATTTCTAAGGATTTTGCCTAAAGCTTGGAATTAAAAAAAAAAACAACAATTGAAGAAGCATCCGACTTAACTAAAGTTATGCTGAGTCAACTCAGAAGCAAGTTAATAAACTATAAAGTGGATGTACTTAAATTAGAGAATAGTGAAAACATAAGTAAGACAATTGCATTCAAGGCAAGAGAATCAAAGGAAGATTCCAATGAAGAATCTACTAGTGAAGATGAGGAAGTCGCCATACTAGCTCGAAATTGAATAGATTGCTCAAAAGGAAAGGAAAAAAGCCTATTAATTATAAGAAATCTAACAAATGTGATGTAGGTAAAAGCAATAAAGAAAAGGATGAAAAAAAAAAGGAAAAGAAGGACCTTCTATATTATGAGTGCAAAAAGCCTGGGTACATCAAATATGAATGCTTGTACTTACAAAAAGGATGGAGAAATACAACAAATAGAAGAAGCGGTCTCTTATGACACTTGGAGTGATCTTGACAAATCAGAAAATGAAGTAGAAGAGTCAAATAGAGAAGAAGAGGAAGCTAACCTATGTTTGTCGGTAAATCCCAAGGTAAGTTTTAATTTAGATTCCAAATCCATATACAAAGAAATATATATTGAAATGTTAGAGGCTCTATCAAAATCTAAAGCTAAAATAATCAAATTAGAAAATGAAAATAAAATACTAAAAGATGAAAAACAAAGTGTATCAAGAGAAATGAACAATGTGAAGATAGAAAATGAAATCCTACATGTAGATAAAGAAGCTTTTGCAAATGAGGATCATGTTCTTAAGAAAGAAATAAAGAAACAAAAAATTAGAGTTGAAGACCTATTACAATCCTTAAAAGCTATATTTAATAAATTTGATAAAAGTGACAAGAAACTTCAAATGTTAATATCTAGTCAACGAGTTGGTTTATCAAAATATGGTTTAGGATAAGAGAAAGAAGAATGCTCAAATATAGCTAACAAGATAGTATTTGTTAAAGCTAAAGAAACGGTGCAAATGACTTTTAATGTAAAAGCAAAACAAAACAAAGGGAAATCTAGAGTACTTGAAAAGTATAACAAAATCTATTATGGATATAAAAGAAGACATAATCTTAGAAATAACAGAAGATATCAAAGCCAAATCAAAAGGTATGGAATGGATATTGGTATCTTACACCTTATACATGTTATTTTTCATAATAAGTTGTGTCATATTGAAAGTATTGTTTTTATAAAAGAAACAAGCTTAGTAACCACCAAGTTAATAAAAACAGAAATGTGAGCTTGATCTTCAAAGGGCTTAAGTTAATCCGGGTTCCTAAGAAAGTATAACCTTTTACTGATGGATGCAAGAACTTGAAGCAAAGTTCAAAGTAATGTGGTATTTAGATAGTGGATGCTCATGACATATGATAGGAGATGCTTTGCTATTCATTGATATAACAATAAAGGACAAAGGATATGTAACCCTTAGAGGCAATCGTAAAGGAAAGATCATTGGTTATAGTACAATCAGTTTAACTCATACTATTAAAAATGTTTATTACTTAAAGATTTGAAACATGATTTTTTAAGTATAAGTCAATTATGTGATAAAGGTTTTAAGATTATCTTTGAAAAAGATAAATGCTTAGCTTTTGATAAGGATGGCAAAACAAAATTTTTGAGGGATTTTAAAAAGGAAATATATATAAAAATAAACCTACAAAAGTTGAAATAGAAAATTATTTCTTGATGATAAAAGATAATGTTCATCTATGGCATCGGAATTTATGATATGTTAACTTTAATTTACTTAAAAGGTTAGCAAAGAATGGTCTAATTACAAGTTAACATAGGATGAGTATCAATGAAGATATTCACTACTCTTCTTGTTCTAAAAATAAAATGGTTTTAGTTTCTCACAAAATTAAGATTTTAATAAAGAGAGCATTGGAAAATTTTTACATGGGTATATTTGGTCCAACATAGATACTCAATCTAGGTGGAAGCAAATATGACCTTGTTATAATCGATAATTTTTCAAGGCACACATGGATTCTGTTTTTACGTCATAAGGAGTGATGCGTTCAAATCTTTTGAAACTTTTTCAAAAAGGGTTCAAAATGAAAAAAAAAAAAGGACTTCTATAATCAACCTAAGAACTGATCGTGGAAGAAAGTTTGAAAATCATGAATTTACAACCTTTTGTGAAGAAAATGGCAATATTGACAATTTTTCCAAACCATATACTTCTTAGAAGAATGGAGTAGTTAGATGAAAATATAGAACCATTCAATTAATGACTTGTACTTTGTTAAATTTTAATGGTATAACAAACTATTTTTGGGCAAAAGTTGCCTTATTAGCTTGTTATATCATTAATAAAGTCTATATAAGGCCTTTTACAAATAAAATGTGTGATGACCTTTTTAGAGGTAGAAAGCCTACAGTTTTATACTTTTATGTTTTTAGAAGAAAGAGTTTTATGGTTTCATACTTTTATGTTTTTGTTTTGATTTAGGAAAAATTGAGTAGAAAGTTGATGAAGCAATCTTTTTTAATTATTCCCTTAATAGTAAGGTTTATAGAATATATAACAAGTGAACAAAAGCAGTGCAAGAATCATTAATGTTAAAATTGTAGATGAAATTAGTAATGATGAGTCTGCTGACAAAGCTCCACTAATCTTTAATCAGGAAAGATCATTTGAAAATTTATGAAATGAAGGAATAGAATTGAGTTCAAATTTTAAGTTTAAAAGATTACTAGAATTTAGAATGGACTCAGTGGAGCCAGTAAATGTAGGTTCATTGAATTTTCTTCTAAATAAATAGAGGTTTAAATAATGATGCCACAATAGCTCAATCTCAACCCCTCAAACTCCCAAGACTAGCACCTATCCTTGTAATTTCCCTATTTTTCTTGATTTTCTTCCAAATTCTTACAAAATTCTTGTTAAATCCCCTTTAATTCTTCTTATGAATGATTGTGCAGTGTTTACATGAGTTGAGTTTTCTAGAGAACTATTGGTGAGGGTTTTGTGGAGCTTGATGAATTTGAGAGGAAATTTTAGTTGGTGACATTTTTTATGTTTTATATGTGTGTGTACAAATCTCTTTCTTCCTTGCTTATGTTTTTGCTGGTGATGCCCATTGTTTTTTACCAACCATAAATCATATTTTCCTATGACAAACGTCATTATTCTTATTAATTTATCTTTTATAACATATTTACCTCTGTACATACTAAAGTATATATTATAAGTATATTGCTATATTGGTTATGCTACAAACTCATATTAATACTGTATTCAATTATAATTATTGATTTCATATGCTAATCAATCCATCTCTAACATTTCATTATATGTATTAAGCTTGCAATTCAAATTCTTAATAATCAACAAAGGCGAATGCTAATTCATATTCTTGATAGAATTAATTATTTTATATTCTTTATTTTAGGAAGCAAACTTTATAGGTTCACTTTAAGTAAAATTCGTAACTATATTGTAAAGTTTAAGTCAAAATGAAAGATGTTGATCATGGCCCTAATTGGTAATTTGAAACCTAAGGTTACCTTTTTCCCACTTAATATATAAATACACATAAAGTAGAGACATAAACTAGGCATGTTAAAGATGGTTCAAATGTAAATCACCACTAGGATGGGGGTGTGACAATTAAGATCTTATTAAATTTAAGAAAACATTAGGAAAGAGCCTTAAAGATCTAGATATTAGAGTTACAAACAATGTTTTGATATATTGCTTCTACAAAAAGCCTTATTAGAATCGTGTTCATATCTTGTTCAAAATAAGTGATTTTTTTTTTTTAAAAGGAAGGCTGACCTAAGGTACTTCAATCAAATGCCTCTAATGAGCTTTTAGATAAAGAGCTAAAAATCTAGGATCTTGTAATGCCTCCTTAGGACATTTAGACAAAGTCCTTATGGTGCCACATTTCAACTTTATTTCAAACTCCATCCAAACACTCCTTTGGAGCACTTAAACCAAATCTAAAATTCCTAATTCATAAAACATTAGTTAAATCATTACAACTTATGACATGTCTTTTTAACACTTTTTACATATTTAGATGACACTTCAATAGGTGTAAATAGTAGGATTGTAAATGATTTATGCTTGTTTATGTAACTTACTTAGGTCTAAATCCCTCAATTAAAGTAATTTTTGGTCAAATATTTGCTTTTGATTGTGCTCATTCATATCTTTTGTGTAGATTTTAGCTACAATATAGCTGGGATATATTTTGTTGAATGAGATTAAATTTGAGTTCATGTTCAATTGTTATTGTTGGTTAATTATAGTGTAGTATTCTTCATGTCATTCATGACTTGATCATCAATTTGAATAGACCAATGAGGTATAGGTTCAATGTTGAAAGGGGATGAGGCTTTAGCTAGCACTTGAGCATGGACACTTATGGGTGCAATGCAGGTATCAAAACATGAGAATGTGGTTACTATAGTTCCTTGGAAGTTAGATCTCTAGGTTAATCGTAATTATCATCCCGTCATAGGTAATTGGCTGAAATCTCATAGATTTGATATGCCATGAGTGTAAATTGAAAAAAAAAATAGGTGAATTGACTAAGTTTTCATAATTGATGCAACCTTATATGTGGCAGTTGCATTACAAATGCTCTATATCAATTTTAATTCAGATTATATAGTTTGTTTTTGTGTTAATGGACTACATTTGAGTTAAATTTGGATCTTTAATTTTTTTTTGGGAAAATCAAGTTTGTGTACATCTTGTTAATTGCTAAACCATACCCTATGGAGGTTATACATTCCAAACATATAAAACCTAACTTATTACTTTCAATAACCCAAGTCACATTCTTTAAAATCATCATCAAACTTTATCCACAAATGAACTAGAAAGGGAAGAGAAAGGTAGGGCTAAAGCATTCTAAAATGAGGTTTGAAGGTGGGTAACAAGGTAATAAGGCGATTCATAGATGTACTTGTCTTACTTGAAGGAGGAGATAGCTAGAAAAGGCAAGTTCTAATGTGGCACAAGAAGAAATCCCAAGTATGAAGAAAACAAGAATGTGGTATGGTTTAGGGACTTTGATAATGATGGGCTTCTCAAAATCAATTGGTTTTCAGTAAGTTAAAAGAAGGTGGATCGGATACGAGCAAGTTCTTTCACTAAAAAAGTTCAAAAAACAAATGTGGTCAAAGTTTGATTAAACTAAAAATGTCATCGATACTACTCTAAAGTACTAAAAAAATCTATAAAGTTGTTACTATCTTATCCAATAGAGAACGTTATATCCTTTGTTGTTCCTTCCTAGAAAGTACAACCATGCCAACGCCATGGAGATATAATTGAGCCAAAAAGAATTGTCGAGTACGATAAGCTTGCTATGGATTGAACTCAACCTAAGGAATGAGGAGAAATTGGAAGTGCCGAGGTAGCTCTAAAGAATCCTAGTTTAAAATAGGAACATTGACAACACAAAGAAAGTTGCTTTTCAATCACCAAGGAAAAGCATGTGTAGTAACTTTACATGAAGTCCATCATTAAGGAAAAACCTTTAGTTGGATTTTGTTAGATAATGATGCGACTATACACATAATTCCAAGAAGAATGACGAAAAAGCTTAGAGAGACTTTGCAAACTTAGTGCATCACAAGTCATGGTCTATAGCTTTAATTAAGATTGACTAAACTCGTCAATGGTCTTTTAGTTAATATGAAGATACGATCTCTATTTTCTCTTTTAATATTCTTCATCATAAATGATATAACCAAATCACTAAAATCAAAAGTAAAAAAGAGTAATTCACTATTTAATACCCAAGGCAAAATGATCTTTCACCCTCTTAAAAATCTAATACCGCATTGGAACTAATCCCCCCTACTTAAGGGTCTCCTTTCTATTTTGACTGCACTATATTATTACTAGAAAAATCTCTCTCTCAAATGAACATAGAAAGAGCAAGCGCAGTAAGAGATATATATAGACCTTGAACGAGCATATTAGCATAGGTATTATCTATTGTTATTCTATCCTCATCATAGGTCAATTGTCGTACTATCCAATCATCAAAAAAGTTTAATTAAATATTACACATTGTAATAAGTAAATATAGATAAAATTTAAATATATAATAATAGTAGTAGATAGTTTATAAAAAAAAAAAAATATTCATTTATATTTATGTAGCACTTGTAGGTGGATAATACCCATTAGATTGCATAAAAGGGCAACGAGAGCCATGGCACATAGCCAATTAGACTCGAACACTCCTGCGGATTCACTCACAAGAAAGGAAGTTATGCTGTGCATATCGTATAAGTGAAATCAGCAAATGACCAATTCCATTAGACCACACAATCCTCAATCCATCGACTCCGTCGGGAATTAGCATTTTGCATACATATTCATTTCATGCTTCCTGACGGGCCCCCAAGTTTAAAGAAATGTTTTGAATCTGAAAGGGTGAAAGTAATAACAAATCTGTATAGAGTGGATTGTTGGGCTGGCTAGAGCTGGCCTATTTTGTTTTTCTCTTACCTGCCCATAAAAGAGTGCAACGATTGATAAACCCACACCATTGTTCCCGATCTGCATTTAATATTATTATGGGCCATTGCAATCCCTTTTATTTATTTATTTATTTTTTCCTTTCTCAGTGCTAACTCTTTCAAATTTTCTATCGCATTAATAAATTTGCTACCATTAATTAGTAAGTATTTTCCGTTCTTAATAGTTTCTAATGGGAGTGAGTTGGTACAGGTTCTCAATTTTTTTGAATCGAAACTTATTTTGTGGCATCATGGAATCATCTTGTATTTTACACCTTAGAAAATCTACAAGATATAAATTATTCTCTAAAATTTATAAATTTTATTTTCTTTTTTTTTTTATAAATTTCAAGTTTATCTTATATTAAAGAGGTAATTTATATGTGAATTATAATTTTTTAGTATGTAAAATTTATGTAACTTGTAACAAAGTATAAGAGATTAAAAAAAAGTAATTTTTTTATCTTTAATTATTTCAAGTTCTACGGCTTTACTACTTAGTATATGTGAAAGAACAATGTAAAATAATAGAAAGTTTGAAGTTAAAAAAGAAAATTGGGAAGAATAAAGAAAAGAAGAGGGGCGATATTAGGTTTAAGCATTTAAAGTTATTAACTTACGGACCTAAACTCTTTTTCTTTTCTTTTAACTAAAAAATTTATTGCCAAAAAAATTATAATATTATTCATTTACTAATTGTATTTAATAACATTTTATAGAGTAAATGTATTGTACCATAGAACCTTTACTTTATATACTTAGAGTACAAGTTTTACGATGAGTACACAGTAAGAAGACCTCATATTTATACCCTACCTTGTGGGAGTAGATTCCGAAAAATGTATATTTGAAACCTCCTATGTGATCTTTAATAAGCCATCATTGCTCTCATCTATAAGACTATAGCTAGGTTAGAAATCTTTATTGACTTTTCTTTTTATTATATAACTTGCTTTGTAGTTATTTTTTTAGGTACTCTTTTATTTTTTTTCAATTTGGTTTTCCATAATTGTCTTCTTGTAGGGAAAAGGAAAAAAAAACATAATAATTTTTTTTCTAAAAGAAAATTTTTAAAATATGGCCATAGTAAAAATAATGCTAAAGTATAATACTTGAAATCATGTTTTTAAGATATTATTTTAAATTCTAATAAAATCATGTCTTCAAGACACATTTTAAATCAAAGTATATATATAATATATATATATATATATATATATTTGGAGCTATTAAATAAACAAGGTGAATAGCTCAGTTAATTTAAAGTTATGGGTTTGAATCCTACGTGTAGGTAGAATGTTGCACTAGTATGCCTCGAACTTGTGACCTCAATTACCCCTTGTGCAAAATTTATTGGACCATGACTTGTCATGTATTAAGTTAGGCAGTTTTTATTTTTAATACAAAATAACAGAGGTCAATTTTCACTACAGCCATGTTTTGACATTTTTTTTTTTGAAAAAAAATATATTTTTTTTTCCTTTTTCCCTCTTCTTGTATTCTTTCATATACCAATCATTTATAAACACTATAAACAATAAATATTTTGTAATTTGATGATATTGGTATTGACCCCCCTACCTTTTTCTTCACCCTGCACCCATCCTTGGAGCAAAAGTTATTTTATCAAGGTTATATTACCGCCGATTAACTTGATTTATAAACCTTTTCTACGCTAAAAGTACCAATTACCTATTGATATCCTGACTACTTTTTTCTTCCATCTATATTTACATCCCTAATTTGGGATATAATTTAGTGAAGTCATTCTCATACCTTCTCATCTTTTTTCTATTTTTCATTTTCCACATGTTTCTTGTCACTTGCTCTTTTCTGCTATACTTTCACACAATGCTTTTAATTTTCTTTTCTATGTTTTCAATGAAAAATATAGGAAAAAAAATTAACTGTCTTGATCTAATTCATATTTTTACTTTTTCAACCACATACCATCCTTCCTCTACGTTGGGGCAAGTGATATTGTTTCTACCCTGTTGCACATTTGTCTCCCTATACTTTCTATCTTCATTAGCCTTAACTCTAGGTTAAGAATCCCTAAAAACATCCCCATTCTAGTTTCCATTAGCAACTTTGCAAATGTATTGCAATTTCTCTTTGTGAAAATACTCATTAATCTCTAAATGTATAGCTGTAATGACTTTCCTTGGATTAGGACATTCTCCTTCAAAGACACGTCTATTCCTATGCTTCCAAATTTGCTAAAGCATAATAGTAATTCCTTCCAAAAGTTCCTTCATTTCTCGCAAAGAAAACCTTTGATTAAACGATCACAACTCCAGCCATATCATTTATCGATTCTTGCTCATCAATTTGAAAAACACAGCAAGAAACCAGATTCGACAGACCCATTTGCACTAGAAAGACGTGTTCGGTTGTCTCTTCATAATTGTAGTAGAAACAAGTAACATGTGAATAAGATTGAAATTGAAATGGATTTGCAGATCATTTATGATTCCATTGTTTTTGTTGATGGGTAAAATTCATATATGAGCCTTAGGGCCCTATGCGGCTAAGCCCGTAAGCTTAACACAAAGAGCTAGGCGTTGAAGCTGGAACCTATCTAAAGGCATCATGTGCTTAAAGAAGCTGCAATATAGGAATGACCAGTTGATGATGTTCTGACATGTTAAGACATTACATCAACCTCATATCCTAAAAGGACATAGGTGACGCCTTAGACCCGAAGTTACTAAATTAGCCTATACTTGAGGAGTCCGTCTGTAAAAGCCAAAGTTCTAACTTTTAGGGGCAAGTCCGAAACTAGACACACTTAGATATCAAATATCACTCTTGAACTCTTACTTATAACTATTTTCATAACATGAAAATTGATTTAAATATTAGAGTGGTCCTACCGAAGAAAACTCCAGTGTCCATTCTAACCGTGTTTTGTTTTACAGGCTATCCAAACCCATTATCTAGTTAGACGAAAATACACCATCAATAGTTTTTAATAAAGTTATTCATTGGATAATAGAAGGGATAGTGGATAATATCACTTCCCTAATGCATTCTTTTGTTTCTTGTTATTTCCTTTTAATTCTTAGTGAATGCTAGTGGGATTACATCCTAGGGTAGAGTAGGGATGAGATGTAGGTTTTGGGTTTGAAACTCGTATTCGAGCTGCTTAGAGCAACGATGAGATGTAGCTTTTGGGTTTTAAAACCCCATCCTAGTTGCTTTATTTATTTATTTTTTTTATGGTTGGCTTTCTCATCTTTTGGATGGCCGAATTTAAATAAATTTATTTTCCATCAAAAAAAAAAAAAACTCCTATATCATCCTTTCACCTCTAAAGTTTCATCACCCTATTAAAGTCTATCTCCTTATATCATCTTCACAACATAAATTCATTTATTGATTATCACTTATTTAACAAATATATGTAAAAGTTAACTAAAGGAAAAAAAATCTAAGTAAAAAGTAAAAATATATAAAAGAATTTCAATTTCAATTTTTAAAAAAAGAAAAAAGAGAGGTTTAAAATTGTATATATAAATTCCTACATCAATTTTATTACTTTTGTAGTTTCAATTGACTAATCTGAATCCATCTCCTATTTCATCTTCACAAAATATAAATCCATTTTTTTAGTATGACTGTTTGTAATGAATACATATATAAGTTAGATGACAGAATGAATAAAAGTATAAAGTGAAACTATTCAAAAAGAAAATAAAATATTAGGTAAGATACATCTCTATAAAAAAAATCAAATAATAATGAATATAATTTGTTTTTACAATATTCCACATATACTTAGATTTATATTAAAAACAATAAAGTAGAAAAAAAATTGATATATAAAAAAATTATAAATGACATTGAAAATCTTTAATCTTTGTATGCTTCTTGCAAACAACAATTCCCTAAATGTGAAGCTTTGCCTCAAAATCCAAGTTTGAGTGTCATAGACATTATTAAAACTCTTTTCTTTGACTATTAACTTATAACTTCTCCTAAATCTAAACTATTTTCATACAATTATTCTACTTAGAGCATAAAAATGTCTAATGGAAAAATATCCACCCAATTTTCTTTATCTTAAACTATTTATAAGCATGTTAGAGTGAATTATGGTGCATAATAATTATGGTTATAATGACTCATGGGCTGAGGCATTATTTGAAGAAGTTAGAGATCAGGTTTGTCATATTTGGAGGGAAATAAGTTCAATGGCTGACTGGCTAGCTAAGCATACTTGTGACACACAATCAAGCTTCTTCATTACAAATTTATCAAATATGGATACAGATTTTAGAAGAATTTTGATGTAGGATATGTTAGAGATTGGATGTCCCCCTTTATAAAAAAATTTTATAGCTAGCATCCCCCTTTATAAAAAAGAAAGAAAGAAAGAAAACAGAAAGAAAGTATGATTGTAATGATACCGTAAACAAATATAATATGATTTGGAAAAAAAAAGTGCAAATAGATTAATAATACCAAAAAGGTAAAAATTTTTGAAACTGTATATTATAATATAATTTTATAACATCCTTTCAAAATTCCCCATGTTGATCTTTACTTATAAAAATCACAATGTATTTTGTTAATCTTTATACTAGTAATTTGATTTATTTAATCTTAATCTAATCATAAATCCATAATATATCACTGCTTCATTATTTAGGTAAAATTTGTAAAACTAAGAAATTGTCACTTTAATTCAAACTTTTATTAATTGGGGCTAAAATTTTTATATTAATATTTTAAGCCAAGCCCATAATTTATTTAACATGACTTATTAAGTTAAATGATAGGGCCTGGTGAGTTTAGTTCATCTATTGGAATGATTTAGGAAAAATTGGCTTTGTGGACTTGAAACAAAGATCATTAGATTGGTTTATTTTCCTTCAACCTTTTTCAAGTAGATTCATGCACTTATGAAAAAAGTTATTGGCTTTAGCATATGCCAAGCTTCATCTCATCCACTAAGATTTGATGGATGTTATTAAGTTGAAGAGTCTATAAATATATAGTCACTACTCCTCATTGAAAACAATTCCACAAATAAAAGAAATGGTGTTCCATTGTATAATCTCATAATCTTTGTTTTTAAAGATCAAATAAGTGCTCAGGTGAAGAAAAACCTTAATTACTCAAGAACTACAAGGTTGATGTTCGAGGTCCCCTTAATTCTCTTGCCTATCACTTATATATTCGAGACACTGAGATTGCTTGCTTCTCTTCCTTATCATTTTTCTCTAAGTCATCCTATTATACACCATTTTCATGTCACTTTTTTGAAAGCACATGTAATACAATACTCATGTGATATTTATGTAACTACTTTAGTTGAAATACCTCTCCACAATTGCTTTTCTTATAAATGTTTTAGTAGTGTTATGATGCTTGTCACGCTCCACTCTAAGGGCCCCTTGTAACAACCCGCCATGATCGCTTAAACCCTTGTTAAGCAACCACGAAGCGTCTCCTCTTCAACAATGACCTGATTATCAGAGTAATAATATCCCTTGCTCATAAGATAATTAATTACACAAAAGTATCAGTGGGCCTCAGATGGGTCCCATTACATCATTATAGGTACACCCAAGATCAAATTAAGTTGCTCAATTACATTCTCATTAATTACAAAAAGTCCATTCTAATGATGTTTACCTTGATTTAGGCCTTACACCCTTTCCACGACCATGTCAACTAGTGATGCGACGTTTACTCACCTTAGTTCGTCGGTTCATCAGGAAGTTTAGGTAGTCTCTACCTGCAAGACAAAATCTATAGGAGGGTAAGCCAAAGCGTAGTGAGATATGTTGCAATCTCTTAGTGTTGCAACACACACAACAAAATTCAACCAAGTTATCAAACAAGTGCTATGCATGAACAAACACATGAATGCAGCATCTCACGTGGTCTTTTGGTAACCGATGTGAAGCCTAGGATTTACGCCCTCCTTGACCTTGGGTTGGGGATTTCGAAGCCACCATCAGTGCTCGGGTCTTACTCACATCTTTATTTTTCTTATCACTTAATTAAGCTATGTCTTAGTTTTAATGTTTTAGGCTCCAGGTGCCTCAGTACACCGAGCATTATACCCTTAAGGGATGGGTCGGACTCAGAACTGTCAAAGCGAGACAATCCCCTAATCACTTAGTTCGCACTTGGCGGAATAGCGATCCTCTGATCACTTCCGATGCCTCTCGTGATAGTGATGGCCTTCAATCTCATGCAATGTTTCATGTGATGCATGCCAGGTTATTAATTAAACCTCATAATTAATTAAAGTTTTGAGGGTGATCATACAATCAAGTATAAGTGCAATCATCAATCATGTGAACTACCAATCATAACACATAAAACCATTCTAGGAGCAAGGCATAACTTAACACAGACAAGTAGACAACACATATACAGTAGATGTGATATATTGATAAGCGAAGGAGTACTAATACAACTTCCATCGTTGCACTCTTCTTTTCCCGTTCCTTCTCTATACTTACATTCATGACTAGAACTTCATGTATTATCCTCGAATATGCCTACATCAATACCATAGGCGTGTACTTGTTGAGCTTGATTCACATGCCTCCTTTAGCATATACATCTCAAAAGGATTTATGCATGTTGTAATTGAGATCATGTAATACCACTCTTCCTATCTCATATCTATATACCCATAACATACGTCACATGCATCCTCTTATCTCTCCACCTCACTTGGACACCACATACATACGTACATATATGAGAAGACTTGGATCATTGAAGCCTAGAATTTCTCTTCCATAATTTGTATTGCGTGTAAGGGCTTGACTACATATTTCACATCAATTATTACTTCCCATAACAACATACGTGACATCTTTTCCTACCACTTATAAATTTGTATCTATTTGCATTAAGGGATTAAACTCCACATTTACGTACCCCTACATGTTGTCTCATAGTCTTATTCATGGGTCTTCACTCTTTTTCAAATTTCTTAATACACAAGCTTACAAGATAACTAACACACTATAATCCTAACTCCCACTTCCATTTTATCTTATGTATCACATCTTTAAGTTTAACTTCTATTCCTCTTCTCATCATACTACATATACACATGAACATATATATCATCTAGCAAGACGTCATATAGCGTAAATTTTCCAACTCCTCCGTTGTTGACCAGCTAGCTTATTTCACCTATGTTTAAATGTATCATTTCATACCTCCTTGAAGTGTGCCCTGCCATCCCCTGTTTCCAAGTGCTTCACGCCACAACAACAAAACAAGAAACAAGGCGCAAGGATGGCCAGCAAAGGAAGATGATAGAATGCTACACACTCTCCACGCAATCATATATATATGTGTAAGCATAAGGTCACTTGTTAGCAGCAAAAGAAGGGGAAAAACAACGCCATACACATGCTCCACGCACAACAGGTCAAAAACAGTAGACCAGGATGTTTGTTATATATATATATGTATCTATATGATCCCATTTATGGTAGCAACAACTGGAAGCATCAATCATCGCAGCATGTCCAACTCCTACTACTTATATATGTATAGTCCTTGTTTATAGTATATTTGTATAGTCCTTGTTTATAGCAAACAAAAAGGGGAACAAGTCCAACACAATCCAGCAACGAAATACTGATGTACACTCCTTGGAAGAAGAACGACGCCATAACGTCTTATATATATATATATATACACGTGTATGTATCTGTTGCTCAGCCTCTGTAAGGAAGGAAGACACGGACAAGAACTAAATGGATCTTACACGCACAGCAAAATAACTCCACCAATCACAAAGGTTTACATATATATGTATATATATATATTTGTTGCTACTCGTTCCAGGGGTCAAACCCACACACGTGTACTGTACACGAAATAGTATATATATATACATATCTATATATATTGACAGCAAAATCCATATTAAATACATAAAATCAACAATATACACACAATACAACACATCACGAAGTCTTACTCACCTCGATCTCATTTTGTGAAGGTTTACTTGAAGTAATCTTCGGGTATCTTCAAATCAAAACGCTCTTCACCTAATAAAGAGGGGAAAAGTACATCAATATACTAAATTCATAGTCTAGATCACTTTATATAATGCAATTAATTTTAAGTAAAATATTAATTTATACACCTTTTTATTCTTTATATATAACTCTTTGAAACGAACTACGTTTCACGAAAAATTAGTCTAGTTGAGTTACACTTACCTTAAGGGATACGTGGATGGTCTCGGATCGTTGATCGGAGGTTGTTATGTGCGAGTTATGATTTTTTTTTGTTAAATTCCCTCTTTTCCCTTTCGTACCGTAGCTTTTGGGTCTGCTCCCTAACTCATTCTTTTGCTTCTGTTTGTTTTCGTGTAGATGGCCGTGGGTCCTCCCGGCCTGCTGTCCTTATCTATATATTATTATTATTATTATTATTCTTATTATTAGTTAATACTTTATTAGGATTAGGGTTTTAAGAAAATTCTTAGGTAGTCCTACTCGCGTGACGTCTCGATAAAATTTAGGATTTTAACATCTTATTACGAATTTTTGCGCTTAAAATTTCCACTCGAAATTCTTATTTAACAATCATAAATTTATGATTTTAATCTATTCCATCATTTACCTAAGATCTTTATTATGGTTTGCCTCTAATGCGCTTATTTCTTTTATTATAACTTTATTTGGAGAGTGTTTTAAGGCTTTTAATATAATCTTTTAATTGTTTTGCTATTATACAAAATTAAATTTCACGGGTTTTACATTCTCCCCTCCTTCAAAAGTTTTGTCCTCAAAACTCTAGGACATATCTGGTTCTTTGAACAGTTGGGGATATCACTCCTTCATCTCATCTTCCTTTTCCCAAGTAGCCTCTCATTCCGAATGTCGACTCCACTGGACCTTAACGAACCTGATGGTCTTGTTGCGTAACTCTCGCGATTGAGTATCGAGAATTCGAATAGGATGTTCTTGATACATCAGCTTCAATTAAATTGCCAGAATGTCCATCTCAATAGCTTGATTAGGGTTTGGAATGTGTTTCTAGAGTAACAACACATGAAAGACGTCGTGAACCCCTAATAGGCCACTTCTCTAACTCGTTCCAATACTTCATATGGCCCTATGTATCTGGGACTTAGTTTCCCTTTTGTTCCAAACCGTCTGGTTCCCTTAACTGAGGTAACCTTTAAATAGACATGTTCTCCTGGTACGAATTCCACCTCCCTTCTCTTCAGATCAGCCCAGCTCTTTTAGTGATCTTGGGTTTCCTTCATTCGTTGCTTAATAATGGCAACCTTGTCTTTTGTCTCTTGTAGCAAATCTAGCCCAAGTGCCTTGCGTTCTATCTCGTCCCAATACAATGGAGATCTACACTTTCGTTCATATAGAGCTTCATATGGGGCCATCTTGATCGACGAATGATAGCTATTGTTGTAGGTAAACTCGACCAATGGCAAATGTTGCTCCCAACTATCCTTAAAGTCTAATACACAAGTTCGTAGCATATCTTCTAAGGTTTGGATGGTCTGCTCGGATTGTCCATCTGTTTGAGGGTGATATGCTATACTGAATTATAGTTTAGTTCCCAGCACTTATTGTAGACTTCTCCAGAACCTTGATACAAACCGAGGATCTCGATCAAACATTATACTTTGTGGCGCCCCATAGAGTCTCACAATTTCTCGTAGATAGATCCTGGCTAACTTTTCCAAAGAATAAGTCATATTAACAGGTAAGAAATGGGCAGATTTGGTTAATTGGTCCATGATTACCCATATTGCTTTGTATCCAGCCCTGGTCCTCGATAATGCCATAACGAAGTCCATTGTGATTTGCTCCCATTTCCATTCGGGAATTGGTAATGGTTGTAGCAATCCTCCAGGTCGTTGATGTTTGGCCTTAACTTGTTGACAGATGGAACATTGGGAAACAAATCGTGCTATATCCCTCTTCATTCCTTTCCACTAATAGCCTTTCTTAAGTTACTGGTACATCTTATTTCCTCTAGGGTGTAAGGTGTAACCAAAATTATGGGCTTCGTCGAGGATGTCATTCCTTAACTGTTGATTGACGGTACATACCATCTACCCCTTAATCTTAAGACTCCCTCTAGGTCCACTTCAAAATCATTGTTGATCCCCTATTCCACCTTTTCCCGCAGTTCTGTGATCTTTGGGTTGAACCGCTGTAATTCCTTTAATTTATCCGAAAGCGTAAGTTGTACCTCCAAAGCAGCTATTTGAGCCTCTCCTTCCTTATGCCACTTAAACTCAATCATAAGCTTCTCAAACTGTTGTATCAACTGTTGTTGTTCTGTTAACAACGCTGCCACTTGGCCATAGTTCCTTCGACTCAATGAATCGGCCATGGCATTGGCTTTTCCCGGGTAGTAGCTGATACTGAGGTTGTAGTCCTTAATGAGCTCAAGTCATCTCCTTTGTCGCATGTTGAGTTCTTTCTAAGTAAACAAATACTTTAGGCTTTTATGGTCGGTGTATACTTCACACTTTTGCCCATATAAGTAATGTCTCCATATTTTTAGGGTGAACACAATCGCAGCTAACTATAGATCGTGGGTGGGGTAATTTCTCTCATGTGTTTTTAGTTGCTTGGAAGCATAAGCTACAACTTTCTTATTTTGCATTAGTACGCATCCCAACCCATTTTGGGAAGCATCACTATATATGCTGAAGGGCTCTTTTGTGTTAGACAATGTCAAGATTGATGCTGTAACTAATCTTTGCTTCAACTCTCAGAAGCTTCTCTCACATTTCTCATCCCACTTAAACTTCACCTCCTTCTAGGTCAATCTAGTTAAGGGTTTTGCTATCTGTGAAAAATTCTTCACAAATCATCTGTAATATCTGGCTAACTTAAGGAAACTCCTAACTTCCATCACTGTAGTAGGTGGCTTCCAATCGATTATGGCCTTGATCTTTGCTAGGTCCACCGTTATCCCTTCACCAGATATAATGTGTCCTAAGAATGCCACTTGATGCATCAAGAATTCACACTTGGATAGTTTTGCATATAATTGGTGCTCTTTCAACAGTCCCAAAGCGATTTGCAAGTGTTTCTCATGTTCTAACAGCATCTTGGAATAGATCAGAATGTCGTCGATGAAAACTACAATGAACTTATCTAAAAACGGCTTAAAGATCCTATTCATGAGATCTATGAATGTAGCTAGAGCATTTGTCAATCCAAATGACATAACTAGGAATTCATAGTGACCATATCTTGTTCGGAAAGCAGTTTTGGGCACATCTTCCAACTTAATCCTCAATTGATGGTATTTGGATCGTAGGTCGATTCTAGAAAAGACATTCGCTCCCTTCAGTTGGTTAAAGAGATCGTCAATCCTTGGTAGTGGATATCTATTCTTGATGGTTACTTTGTTCAACTCTTGATAGTCTACGCATAACCGCATAGATCCATCTTTCTTCTTGACAAATAATATTGGGGCTCTCTATGGTGATACACTTGGGCAAATGAATCCCCTCTTAATCAATTCTTGTAATTACCTTTTCAATTCTTGTAATTTGACTGGAGCCATTTGATAAGGTGCCTTTGAGATTGGTTCGGTACTAGGCTTTATCTCAATAGTAAAATCCAATTCCTTCGGAGGTAGTAGTCTTGGTAATTCTTCAGGAAATATATCAGGGTATTCATTAACTACTGGTATTTCCTCTAACTTCGGTGATGCCTTCTCCACCTCCACCGCACTTGTTAAGTACATGTTCCAGTTTGAAAGACCTTTCTCTTTCTCCTCAAATTGGCTAGTTGAAACTTCACGAGTCCCTTTTACTTGCCTTTGATATACTATTGTTTATGTCCCTAGCCTGCTAAACTGTACCTCCTTATTCTTGCAGTCTACATAGGCGAAGTTTCTGGATAGCCAATCCATTCCTAAAATCACTTTGTAGCCCCTCATGGCCAAAACAATTAGATTTGCAGGTATAATTCTTCCTTGGATCTCGATCGAGCAATCCTTCACTATCTCTTTAGCTATAGCCCTTTCTCCGGTAGGAGTATTGATCCTTAAGACTCTTGGAGAAGGTTGAACGTCTAATCTCCGCTGTTGAGTCATAGCTAGGCTTATGAAAGAATGTGTAGCTCTCGTATCGAAAAGGACTAAGGTTAGTTAGGCAGCGATTAAGACAGATCCTATCAATTAGGTAATATTCGATTATTATACTTTATCTACTTAAATCTTCTTAATAGTAGATCTTCATATCTTCTAATCCCTGTAATTTATCTCCTACTTATGTTGTACATCTATAGAATATCATAAACAGGTAAATTTCAGTTTCAATGTACCTGTTACCACATCTCCTTCCTTGGAATACTCCATGGCGGCCAAATCAATCTCCTGATATTGTGCTAGCTCCAGTCCTTCCCATTCTTCGGTTGTTATACCCTATATGGCAAAAACTCAGGCATTAGGAGCTTGAGGGTTGGTTCTTTGTACTCCTGGTCCTAGAGGTCTATTGGCCAGTTTTCTGATGGTGGTTCTGGGTCCGGTGACCTTAAGTCCAAGTCTTTGATGCTTCTTAGGGCATATACTGGCTATGTGCCCTAGTTGTCCACACATGTAACAGATCGTGGAATTCTTTCGTGGGCACTCCTTGGCCTTGTGCTCATTTATCCCAAGTTTAAGGCATCTTCCCTTTAGGTAAGGGCAATCTCAGGGATAATGCATTTTTCCACAACTCCAAAAAACCACTATTGTCGACTTTTCTCGAGGGACACTAGACAACGGCTTTATACCTACAGGCCTTACATTCAACATTGGCCTTTTTCCCCTATCACTTGGGGTGGGTTAGAACAAAGGTCTTTTCGCAAGATTGCGAGGTCCAACACTTGGTCTCGCTCGAGCCCTCAATTCTTCCACTTTCAATTTAGTCTGCTCTAGAGCTCGAGCCTTATTCACTACCTAAGCATACGTTTTTAATTTAATCTCCATGATTCGTCCTTGGGTTTCAGCATCCAATCCATTCAAGAATAGTTGTTATTTCAGCTCATCTAAATCCTTATAGACATCCGGAGCAAACTGTAATAACTTGAGAAACTTATGCTTATACTGGTCAATACTCCTCTAGCCTTTCTTTAATTGAAATAGTTGCCTGCTTAGTAGGGTTTTGACACTCTTCGGGAAGTATTCCTTGAAAAACTCATCCCGAAAAGTTTCCCAAGAGATTGGTTGGGCTAATGCTCTTTGTCTCATGTCCCACCATATTCTGGCTTTGGCTTTCATCATATAAGAGGCATAGGCCAACTTCTAAGGATCCTCTACCTCATACACAACGAATGACCTTTCTAATTGGGCCATCCATTCCTCAACTTCTTCCAGCTTCCCATATGCCCCATCAAAGAATCTATTGGAGCGTATGAAGTTAGGGAAGGTATTCCTCTAAATCCGACCACTTCTTCTTTAGCCATTTCTAAGTTCACTTTTTGTTGGCGATACATGGGTAGTTGGAGCTAATGGCACTGGTATCGTCTCTTGTTGGGATTGTGGAGGTGCTATCGGTGGTGTTGGATGCGCTTGAGATGGTGGAGGGACCGGTTGTGATGATGGGTGACTTCTTGGCATCAACTGTTGAATCAACAAGGCTCATTGTTATACCAATTGTTGCACGGTCGCTTTGAGCCTCGTCATACGCTCTTCCCCACCTCCTCGTCCTTCAGTGGGAGCCTCTACAGCTCTTTATCGTCCTGGTCTAGCCACTCGGCCTGGCGTTACAGGTTGAATATCTGGATTCTCTTGCGGAACCACAAGTGGTGTTTCCATTTCCAGGATTCCTTCGTCCTCCTGACACCTTGGTGATCCGGTGGCCTTTCACCCCCTACTAGCAGCTCCTCTGAAATCCCCCATTACAACATATCAAATGTTAGGTCATTCCACTGACATATATATCATGAGCAACTGAAATATTAATAAAAGTCTACAACATATCTCAATTTTGCACCAAAGACTATAGGCATACTAAAATCTAGATATTTCATACATACTTTCCAAAATTTACACCATTTAACATAGAGGGATATATATATACATTATTCTACAAAATTTTCCCTCATAGGCCTTACAAAAGAGCATATACATTATTAATCCCCAACACATGTTTTCCAAAAGACGACATTTACATCTACTTTCTTCCTCCTAGGCGACACTTCGCTATTACTCGCTCATATCCTCATCGCTTTCTAGCTCCTCCTCCTCCTCCTCCTCTTCTTCTTCTTCTTCATATCCCTCTTCTTCCTCTTCCTCCTCATATTCCTCTTCTTCTTCTTCCTCTTTTGGGGAATCTGAAGGCATGACATCGTCTTCTAGGGCACTGTCCATATCAGAGTTTTCTTTGGGAGATGAGTCTTCTTTTGGATCTTCTTCCCAATCCTCCCACAATTCTTGTTCCACAACAAATATGTCCCCTTGGTCTACTATTTCAAACTCCCGGTGCTCCACATATTCCATAGTATCCTAGGAGTCCTCATCATATAAGAGCCCTAAGTCAACCTTCGGCTTCCAGTCATATATCTCCCTCCTATACCTTCGGTTATTTTGTCTGGAAGTGACAGAGGGTGCTAGTACTTCTTGAGGATACCCCCTCCCCAAGTTAAATCGAGCAATAAACTCTATCTCATAGGGTATCTCTGGCATACCCTTCATCTGCGCATATTTAGCCTCTAAAGTAGGTATTGCTACATACCTACTATACATATTCCCGAGGTTCTCACTCAGTTTGTCCAATTGTTCCTACCAAAACTCGGTTAATCCCATTCTCCAGTCCTCAATCAATTCATCAACCATCTTATAACGAGAGAAGTAATCGTAATGATGTAACAATATCTCCATCTTCAGCCGATAGATAATTAGGTCATCATCGTCCCTCATACAACAAGTGTTCCACTTCCTATCGAGACGGCGAAGTATACCCTACAGGTCAATGAATACAAAAAAAATCATAAGCTTTTAAGTTAATTAATCCGCTCCCAAGTTCAACCCGCTCTCTCCTATTATGGTAAGTTTTCTTCTACCTAATGGGTTACCGGGTAAATATCTTAAGATATTGACTCTCAACCCCTTGTATCCTCAATTTATATCATATTCCTATCTTAATTCAGCTTTGATACCAACAAAAGCTGTCACGCCCCACTCTAAGGGCCCCTCGTGACAACCTGGTACGATCGCTTAACCCTTGTTAAGCAACCGCGAAGCGTCTCCTCTTCAACAATGACCTGATTATCAGAGTAATAATATTCTCTACTCATAAGATAATTAATTACACAAAAGTATTAGTGGGCCTCAGATGAGTCCCATTACACCACTATAGGTATACCCAAGATCAAATTAAGTTGCTTAATTACATTCTCATTAATTACAAAAAGTCCATTCTAATGATGTCTACCTCGATCTAAGCCTCACACCCTTTCCATGACCATGTCAACCAGTGATGCGGCGTTTACTCACCTTAGTTCATTGGTTCATCTGGCAGTTTAGGTAGTCTCTACCTGCAAGACAAAATTTATAGGAGGGTAAGCCAAAGCTTAGTGAGAGGGTGCATTCTCTCAATATTGCAACACATACACCAAAATTTAACCAAGTTATCAAACAAGTGCTATGCATAAACAAACACATGAATGCAGCATCTCACGTGGTCTTCCGGTAACCGACGTGAAGTTTAGGGTTTACGCCCTCCTTGACCTTGGGCTGAGGATTCCGAAGCCACCATCAGTGCTCGGGTCTTACTCACATCTTTATTTTTCTTATCACTTAATTAAGATGTGTCTTAGTTTTAATGTTTTAGGCTCCAGGTGCCTCAGTACACCGAACATTATACCCTCAAGGGACGGGCCGGACTCAAAACTGTCAAGGCGCGACAATCCCCTAATCACTTAGTTCGTACTTAGCGGAACAATGATCCTTTGATCACTTCCGATGCCTCCCGTGACAGTGATGGCCTTCAATCTCATGCAACGTCTCGTGTGATGCATGCTAGGTTATTAATTAAACCTCATAATTAATTAAAGTTTTGGGGGTGATCATACAATCAAGTATAAGTACAATCATCAATCATGTGAACAACCAATCATAACACACAAAACCATTCTAGGAGCAAGGCATAACTTAACACAGACAAGTAGACAACACACATACAGTAGACGTGATATATTGATAAGCGAAGGAGTACTAATACAACTTCCATCGTTGCACTCTTCTTTTCCCTTTCCTTCTCTATACTTACATTCATGACTAGAACTCCATGTATTATCCTCAAATATGCCTACATCAATACCATAGGTGTGTACTTGTTGAACTTGATTCACATGCCTCCTTTAGCATATACATCTCAGAATGATTTATGCATGTTGTAATTGAGATCATGTAATACCACTCTTCCTATCTCATATCTATATACCCATAACATACGTTACATGTATCCTCTTATCTCTCCACCTCACTTGGACACCACATACATACGTACATATATGAGAAGACTTAGATCATTGAAGCCTAGAATTTCTCTTCCATAATTTGTATTGCGCGTAAGGGCTTGACTATATACTTCACATTAATTATTACTTCCCATAACAACATACATGACATAGTGACATCTTTTCCTACCACTTATAAATTCGTACCTATTCGCATTAAGAGATTAAACTCCACATTTACATATTCCTATATGTTGTCTCATAGTCTTATTCATGGGTCTTCACTCTTCTTCAAATTTCTTAATACACAAGCTTACAAGACAACTAACACACTATAATCCTGACTCTCACTTCCATTTCATCTTATGTATCACATCTTTAAGTCTAACTTCTATTCCTCTTCTCATCATACCACATATACACATGAACATATATATCATCTAGCAAGACATCATATAGCGTAAATTTTCCAACTCCGTTGTTGACCAGCTAGCTTATTTCACCTATGTTTAAATGTATCATTTCATAACTCCTTGAAGTGCGCCCTACCATCCCTTGTTTCCAAGTGCTTCACGCCACAACAACAAAACAAGAAACAAGGTGCAAGGATGGCCAGCAAAGGAAGATGATGGAATGCTACACACTCTCCACGCAATCATATATATATGTGTAAGCATAAGGTCACTTTTTAGCAGCAAAAGAAGGGGAAAAACAACGCCATACACACGCTCGACGCACAACGGGTTAGAAACAGCAGACCAGGATGTTTGTTATATATATATATATATGTATCTATATGATCCCATTTACGGTAGCAACAACTGGAAGCATCAATCATCGCAGCATGTCCAACTCCTACTACTTATATATGTATAGTCCTTGTTTACAGCAAACAAAAAGGGGAACAAGTCCAACACAATCCAGCAACGAAATACTGATGTACACTCCTCGGAAGAAGAACGACGCCACAACGTCTTATATATATATATATATGTGTATGTGTCTATTGCTCAGCCTCTGTAAGGAAGGAAGACACGGACAAGAACTAAATGGATCTTACTCGCACAGCAAAACAACTCCACCAATCACAAAGGTTTACATATATATGTATATATAAATATTTGTTGCTACTCGCTCCAAGGGTCAAACCCACACACGTGCACAGTATACGGAATAGTATATATATATACATACCTATATATATATAAGCAGAAAAATCCATATTAAATACACAAAATCAACAATATATACATAATATAACACATTATGGAGTCCTACTCACCCCAGTCTCATTTTGTCGAGGTTTACTTCAAGTAATATTTGGGTATCTCCAAATCAAAACCCTCTTTACCTAACAAAGTGGGGAAAAATACATCAATACACTAGATTTGTAGTTTAGATCACTTTATTTATTGTTTCCTAAGCTATTACAACTAATTTTAAGTAAAATGCTAATTTTTATACCTTATATTTTTTATATATAACTTTTTAAAACGAACTCCGTTTCATAAAAAGTTAGTTTAGTTGAGTTGCACTTATCTCAAGGAACATGTGGATGATCTCATATCATCGATCGGAGGTCGTATGTGCGAGTTATGATTTTTTTTTGTTCAATTCCCTCTTTTTCCTTTCGTACCGTAGCTTTTGGTAGCATTTGGTTGGCATTGGAATCCGGCACTGGACTGGACAAAATTTTTTGTCCTCCGTTTGGTTGCAATCCTTGAAGCAAGTACTGGACTAAACACAAATATGGTACTGGACTAAATCAGATATATTAGTACCGTGTATAATTCGGTACAAAAAATTTGGCACTGGACTACAACCCAATTTTTGTGAAATTCCCAATTTGCCCCTCAATGATCTCGTGTTACTTTCCCTTCCCTCTTTGTTATGCAATTTTTTGTTATGCAATTTCCGTCACTTTCCCTTCCTTCTTTGTTCTGCAATTTTTTCTCTCATCACGCAACTGCTTTGGAGGAGGAACAACAATAGCTCATCAGCGTCGGTCCTTCCACCATCAGGTTTGTATGCTTCCATCTCTTCTCAAATCCTTGCTTCCTTTACAATGTTCGTCGCATGCTTGTTGGATTTTGCCATGTGGTTGTCGCTGGTCCTTCTCTATCGCTTGTCGTATGTTCCTCGCATGCTTCTTGCTTAGGGGGGGTTTAGCTGGTTATTTAGGTTGCTTAAGGGATAGGGTTTAGGTTAATGGTTTTGATTTAGGGTTTAGGTTAATGTTCCTCGCAGCTGTTATAAATCTATAATCAAATGATGGGAAGGGTCGAACCATCACCAAACATGGATCACTAGATCCTTGATATGGACTATATCGCGAGAAATTGCTCAAGTCAAGCATAACGTGGTGAGATGCTCCACTATCCAGCAGCTAAGAAGGGGTAGTGTTGTTGTCGAGAACTACATGATTAGCTCGTGGTTGCTAGGGTGTAGATGTGCCTTGGGGATAAGGTGTCATGGATTGTTGATTAATGACAAGCCGAAACATCCAATTTTTTATGTTTGTCTTTCTAGTGTTGTAGCATTTATCTTCCATTTTCATATAGAACTATACTTGATTATTCTGCAAATTGAAGTCATCCATGAAATAATTTTATGATGGGGAGCCTAATGACATTTTGACCAATAACTTTAGTAACCAAGTTGACTTCTTTGGCTGTGCTTAAATTTGGCACATTTGCTATGGAAGCTTTAGCGTTGAGTGGTTGACTAATGAGAAGTGCAAGAGTAACATAAAGAAGAATCTGCAAAATATCGAATAACAAAGATATTCATGGAGATATTCTAATGTAACAGAAGCAATAATAAGTTAAGCATAGAAAAAATGCATAGAATTGGAATTAGGTTTATTTGGGATTTCTCTTGATTTGGCAGATGCAAAGGTAAGGACGATGTAAAGTTATAGAGGAAACATCTCAGGATCTAGGGGAGGGCTTGGCATAGAATGTGAGTAATTGGTGAAGATGTGCCAATTCTATTTAACTGATGTATCTAATGATGATTGACTGTAGGATAGATGAGATGACACTAGATATACTGCAATGGCATGAACAATAATTAATGTAGTGAGATGATTGTCATAAAGTTGCTTGATGATAGCTGACACTAAATCACATGATAAATTACATGATACCTTAGATTCTATGACATACAAAGTATAGGTTTGAGGGTGATTATAAAGTGGGTATAAAGTTATTCCCCATATTCTATTCTATGGAGAATATGTTCATAAAATTGGGAAAAGGTGCCTATTCTATAAGGTTTAGTACTTATTTTGGAAACTATCTGGTAATACTGGATCTAAGTTCCATGCCCAGCCTTACAAGTGTCCACTATACACCAAAGCCTTCAATTTTACAAGGCTGTGGAGGCTGCTTTGAAGTGCAAGATCTACTGATGATTCTCTTCTTTTAAGTGTAGTGGATAGTTGCTCTGTTGTTAGTTGTCTAAGATCTGTGCTCTTTGGTTGGATTTTCTTGATTCCAACAATACTGGTTTCTCTTTCAAAACTCAATCTTCTGGTCCTGGGTATATTTCTTTTGGCTTTTGCAGACTAAACCTTAATTTTCTTTTGGCTTTTGCAGGCTAAATCCCCTTTTCATATTATGCCGTATTTCATCTTATCACAGGATAAATTTTCTTCCATCAATTTAACACTGTATATACCTTTTTTTTTTACCATTGGCTTTTAAGATTTCATTGTCATATAACATGTATACAAGCTAACCGCATATATGAATACTCAAATTTACTCCCTCTGCATTTTTTAGCGCCTCGGCTTGTTCGGGATGGGGTGGGAGGTAGAGGAGAGATGTTGGAGGTTGGAGGAGTAGCAGTCTTCTGTTTTTTTTTTTTTTTTTTTTTTTGGTGGGCGTTGTAATGTATGCTGGAGGCTTGGTATGGTGGTTTCAATGTGTAGAGTGTAGATGGGTGGTGGTTGTTTCGGAGCGGTAAAGTACCAAGTCCTCTATAAAATGAGAGTCAAATCCCTTCCTTTAGCAAACCTAAAGTAGAAAAAACCTTCTTTACTCTCCAAAACTTCCAAGAGTCCATGGTCTTTCAAAAGTTGAAATGTCGCATCTTAAGGAACCACTAAGGATGAATCTATTATTTACCCTTCTTTCTATTCTCTGCTTGGATTGAATATTTCTTGAGAGCTTGCATCTCATTTTTTTCTATCAAGAAGAGGTACATAGGTAGTTGTGGACGTAAATTTGCAAATCTTTCCACCTAAAGCACAAATGTATCTTGTGGATCTTTTTGCACTATATGCATAATTCGTTGTCATCACGAAGAAATTACACTACAATTTGAAGTTTATTTGAAGAAATTACACTACAATTTATTATCTAAACTTTTAATGTGACATCTTATTTGAAGTTTTTTTAGGTTACTACTCGTATTATATTTAATAATCCGTGAATGTAAGAAGCATGCATCATATGCCTAGCATGTGAAGCAAGGAATCTGACCTCAGTAAGGGATCCTAGGTTGCAAGAAGGACCTTATCAAGTGGCTATAAGAACCAAAAATTAATTTGCAGTCAGTGTAGAAAATAAGGAACTCGTATTTAGAGAGTTTTCTAATGATATCTTCTTACTAATATCCAAACTCCAAGATAATAATAAGTTAGAGCACTTTACATGGATAAGTTGTGTTTCAAAAAGGTTGTCTAGCAAGACACAAGAGCTAGGCTTTCTGTGTACATATTAGATTCCAATGCAACAACTAAGGGAACTAGATTGGATCAACAATTTCAAAGCTTAGCTTAAATTTCTTTCTAATGTGGCAGTTTAGTTATGCAAGTGAAGGAGCAAGGATCTTAGTTTCGTGTAGACGATTTATTGCATCGATGTTACAGAGTACAAAAATGACAATGATATCGTCGACTTGTGGACTAAGGCAGTGACCCAATAGAATAGTGAGATGAAAGGTTTAGAGCTTAGAATACCTAGATGCTCGTCAAATTTAAGATACACCTTATGCTACATCAAAGTAGATAGCACATGGAATGCGTCATTTGTTTCCCTTCTTTTATAAGCAAGTGTAAATAATCTCTTGAACTAAAACCTTCATTCATCTCGTTCACAATGCATCGTACTTTGGTGCCAATGAATGCAATCATGAAAATGGGTTGCAAGTGATGGGGTGAGCAATTACACAGTTTGATAAGATATTTGCACCCACTTCGTTGAAATCAATGATAAGTCCATTATGTTTTGTATTATGAAAATGATCTTTGGATCCCCAACGTTACACTTATGGGTCTTTCCTTTGATATTTCATATAGATCATGGATCAGCATAGATTTCTGATTTGTCTTCTTGGATGGAGAGTCTATATCAATATGCTTATAATGGCGGCAGCTAGTTTCTATTATATAAACTTTGTTTTGAATAGGAGAGTAGAGAGGGGTGTATTGAATGAGCGAGCAATAGCTAGATATGAAACACGTCGAGAGGTGATTGATTCACTCATTAATGGGAGTGATACAAATTGTTTATGGGAGTTAAGGATGTGTAGGAATAGTTTTGCACATCTTTGTGAACTCATTAGGGTACGAGGGGGAATGCATTGTAATGGAAGAGCAATGGTTGAAGAACAAGTTGCGATTTTTCTAAACATCCTTGCACATCATATAAAAAATAGGAGTATTCAAGTCAGATTTCGTAGATCAGGTGAGACTGTTAGTAGAAATTTCCATCAAGTGTTAGTTGCTGTGTTAAGGTTACAAGATATCTTACTTGCAAAACCCATCCCAATACCAGAAGATTGCATTGACGAACGGTGGAAATGGTTTAAGGTAATACAAAAAATCTTTTTGGTACCTTCAGTTAATCAACGATGGTCATGATTACTTATATTACAATACAAATTTATTTCTGTTTCTTTGGGAACATATTAGGGTTGCCTTGGAGCATTAGATGGTACATACATTGCAGTTACGACACCAGTTGTAGATAGACCTAGGTATCGAACAAGGAAAGGGCATCTTGCAACGAATGTCATGGGTGTATGTGATCGTGACATGAAATTTATCTACATATTGGCTGGCTGGGAAGGGTCTGCATCAGATTCTAGAGTATTACGTGATGCAGTCATATGATCTAATGGATTGAGAGTTGCACCTGGTAAGCATTTTAAAAAAGAAAATTGTTTTCATTTTATCTATCCAGTTGAAAATTTTCATGTAAATTTATGAGGTTACATTTCGTTGTAGGTTCATTTTATCTAGTGGATGGTGGATATTCTAATGCACCAGGATTCCTTTCCCCTTTTGGAGGGGGGCGTTATCACATTCAAGAGTGGGCTACAATTCAACGTAGGCCTTAAAATCGTGAGGAATTATTTAACTATAGACATGCAAGGGCAAGAAATGTTGTTGAGAGATGTTTTGGAATTTTGAAGAAACGATGGGGTATTCTAAGGAGTCCATCATTTTATCCCATCAAAATACAATGTCGAATGATTCTAGCTTGTTGTCTATTACACAACTTCATTCGAATGTACATGCCATTGGACCCATTCGAGCACGTAGTAATTGAAGGAGATGAAGTTCTAATTGGAGAAAATGGAATTGATACAATTGAAACAGTAGAACCTATTGAGGCATGGACTGAGATGAGGAATACCTTAGCACAAGAGATGTACGATGAATGGAGGGCCCGCCATAGGAACTAGAATGTCACTGATTATTGTACTTTCTTTGATTATGTATCTTGGATCAATGTCAGTACTGATTTTTCGTTAATTTTATATTATTGAAATCATTTGGTTGTCGAATTTTCAATTTTATGTTGTAATATAAATTGAAATATTCTATCCACTGTTTGTATGCATGAATTACATTTTATTTGTTTAGTTTTTGCCTTACACTATGGATTCGTTTACAGTCATGGATAGTAGAGATTAAAAAACTAGATGTTCTTAGAGCCAAGTTGAGGAAGATACGTTATTGATGGTGCTGGAAGAGTTAGTCGTTGAAGGATACAAAGGAGAAAATGGCAGTTTTAAGAATGGGGCGCATGAAGAAGCTTTAAAAAGGATGAAAAGCCACATTCTAGAAATCAATCTCAATGTCAGGCAAATTGTTAACAAAATGAAGAGGTGGTCAATGAAACTGGTAGAGGTTGTTGACATGATAAATACTAGTGGTTTTGGGTGGGATGATGCCAAAAAATGTGTTATTGTTGATAATGATGCAGTTCTTGCTGAATACATAGAGGTAAAATCAACATTATGTTTATTTTGAAATAAGCTCTTCTTTTATATAACTATTTCTATTGTTTTGTAGAAACATCTGAAGGTTACTAATCATGCCAACAAGGAATTTAAAGAGTTTGAAAAACTTCAAGGGATATTTGTAAAGGATAGAGCAACTGGCAAAAGGGCTGAAACACTAGTAGATGTGATACAGGACTTGCAAAATGAGGGTGATGATACTTTTGATGAAGAAATGGAGTCAGAACAAGTGCCACAGTCTACTGAAGCTTCCAGCTATGCCTCGCGTGATCCATCTATGCGACTGACTCATAAGCGTTCGATGGCAGAATATGCTACAGAATTTATATCTACGTTTCAAAAGAGCATTAGTGATGTTAGGAGTGATTTTGCTTTACTTGCAGGAAAAATTGCTAATCCTCCTAGGGATGATATTGTTGCAGAGTTGAAAACGTTAGGATTGTCGGAAAATGAAGAGTTGCATGTTCTTATGCAAATGGCGACAAATCCACAGTATGAGAAGTTTTTTTGGAGGCTCTAAGGAGAACAACGCCTAGCATTTGTTAGGCGAATTATTGGTTGATGTAAAACATGTTTGTAGTATTTATGTAATTGAGACTTCTTTCATTGGCTTTGTATTATCGAACCTCTCTACCCTGGTTTAGTACTTTGTATGGTTAAATTGGTTTTTGGATTTTGTAGAAGTTGTAACTTCATGTATCTCCTGCAACAGAGTTGGCAGGTTTTCTATCAGATGTAGTTGGCAGGTCATAATCATAGAAACTACTTTGACTATTGAAACGTATGATTATTATCTTATCTATGTCATTTATGCCTTGTCCTTATAAAATATAAAAGTGATTGATGTTCTAATCTAATCGATCTAATTTGTGGATGGATTTTGTAATTTTCAGGTCCTTCAATGACTTGTTTAAAGTGGTTGATGGATATGTGGATGGTTCAGTGTAAAAGTGTTTCATGTTTTCAGTGACATATTCAAAATCATAAATAATATATTATTTTATTAAATATAACATATTCCCTATAATATTTAATATTATATATTAAACATTTGAATAATTTTTTCTTATAATAATATGAAATATATAAAAATAACTATGATATAAATAAAAGGGCAAAATTGTCAATTTCACTCTGTCCAGTCCAGTATTTTGCAATTTCAAACACTGGATAACACAAAAGCCTTCTCTAGGGCAAAACTGTCAAATTTACTATGTTCAGTCCAGTACTTTGCAATCCAAACACTGGACAGCACAAAAATCCTTATCCAGTACTGAACAAACCAAATGTATTACAAAAATATTTTTTGTCCAATCTTTCTTTTTTAGTACTATCCGGTACTCCTTGTTCTGTCCAGTACCAGTAATCAAACGGTACCTTTGGGTCTGCTCCCTGACTATTTCTTTTGTTTCTGTTTGTTTTCGTGTAGGTGGCTTTGGTCCTCCCGGCCTGCCGTCCTTATATATATATTATATATATATATATATATATATATATATTATTATTAGTTAATACTTTATTAGGATTAGGGTTTTAAGAAAATTCTTGGTTACTTCTATTTACACGACGGTCTCGATAAAATTTAGGATTTTAGTATCTTATTACGAATTTTTACGCTTAAACTAATTTAATTATTTTGAGTGCGGATTTCCACTCGAAAATTCTATTTAACAATCATAAATATATGATTTTAATCTATTCCATCATTTACCTAAGATCTTTATTATGGTTTGCCTCTAATGCGCTTATTTCTTTTATTATAACTTTATTTGGAGAGTGTTTTAAGGTTTTTAATATAATCTTTTAATTGTTCCGCTATTATATGAAATTAAATTTCGCAGGTTTTACAATGCTAATACTTTATTAGTTAACTATATATATATATATAATATTTAAGAACTAAATATTTTCCATGAGTTTACACAAAAATTGTACCTCTCTTCAAAACTTCATAATTACCCATAATTTTTCGCAGTTCCATTGTATTTTGTAAATTTACTTAAAAGTTCCACTATTCCATTGAAAATTTTTTGACACCCTCTAACTGAACTTTAGTTCACGGGAATGTATCCGGCCGCTCGCTATTACAGACAAGGAATAGTGGGTTTCTTTAGGTATAATAACAGGTTTATTGCGGTACAAAAAGAAGAGAGCCACTTTATAAGGTGGGGATGTTTTACTTGTGCAAGTACACACAATGAACTTTTGTATTACACAATTTTTAGTATCATAACATGTAGTTGGGTGCAGAGTTAAAAAGAAAGAAGACTAGATAAGGACGATTGATTCAAAAAAAAAATAAATTATGAAACCTATTCATAATCGTTCAGCTATTTTCAAATTCAACTTCCAAAGTTAGCTTGAAAGAACAAAAGTAAAACACCACCCATCTTAAAGAAGGAAAGTACATGGAACCATGTGCCACTCGCGTGAGGCACATCAAAACCATAGTATGGCAATACCCATCATTGTTGAAAAAAAAGTAAACAAAAAAGAAAAAAAAAAAGAGAGATAAAGATAAGCCACGATAAAAGTGTAAAAAAAAAATTATATATATACATAAACTTATACATTCTTGTATATTAGTATCTAAGCTAAATAGTCATCATGTAGGGTTCACCAACTTTTGAAATTGTCAAATAGTGGATATCTTCATTACTATGGACTTTATTGCTCGTTCACATGGTAGAAAGGATGCATTGGTTCTTTATCTGTAGGCCTCTTATTTAACATTAACTAAAGCGCATGCACCAATATTTAGTTGTATCAACTTAATCGTTTCAATAGCTTGAGGACAAAATGGAATAAGTGCACGGTTTAGTCATTAAAAATGTAAAAAAGCTATATTGAGTATTGTTGGACACCTAGAGAATATACTTAAATAATATATATATATATTTTAAAATCTACAAAAATTATTCTAAAAATAAGTTTTAAAGTTGCGAACCTTACTTGCACCTTCAGTTTTGCCAAATTTTACGGTCCGTGCTTTCAGTGCAAGTTGTATTGAATGCGCGGGCTCCCAAATCGGTCTCATACATGTAATCCCACAGTCGAATTTTTATCATTAAACATTCCCCAAACACATGCGCACTGTAAACCTAAAAAAAAAAAAAAAAGACAGAGTTACGAACGCTACAGTATTTGAAGTTAATAATTGAAACATGGTTACATAATACAATTATTTTCATTTTAACTGCAAACTTCATCTCTTCATTTTATTTTTCTCTCATTTATAATCTCGTAAGAAGAAAAAGAAATAGTTTTGCGGGTATGAAGCTTATAGGATTTAAACGAGTCTAGTGAGAGTTACAATTTCCTCAACGAGAATATTCGATTAATCTACATTCTGGTATCTATTTTTAGAAAAAGTTGAAGTTTTTTCTGTTAATGTGTTTGCTTTCAGTATCTAAGAAATTTGTTGCCACAATGTGATTATATTGAAGAAAAACTGCATATTATAGTTAAATATGTAGGTTTATTATATGTAATGTTAGAAGAAAATATTTTAATTGGACTATCAAATATACATAGGAAAAATAATTTCCACTGTGTTATACAATTTGGTTGCAAAATTTTTTTTTAAAAAAAATAGAAGTAAAAACATAAATTTGGTTTTTTTCCCCCCTTTTGGTAACCTATTAGAAAAATATTGATTATGTGCAATGTAAAATATAAAAAACCAATATTACCTATTTATGTGAAATAGCTGATAATTTGTATTATAGATATGGAAACAATGGGTGACTACATGAAATTGATGATTTATGCGTTTTGAAATATTGTTGGTGATAACCGAGAGTTGGAACATTATAGGGATCTGGTTAAAAAGTTGAAAATAAAGAAAAATGTGAATTATAACCAATTCTTGAATAGAATATGCCGGAGTATTGGAGTTGATCTAACTGAAGTGGGGGTTGAGATAATTCACAAGCATCCTATTTTCCACAAGGGCAATTTATCCTATAGTTTGATGGCAATTAGAGATGATGATGATGTTGAAAATTTCATTGAAACGGTTGAATCGTTTAGAGATTAAGGCATATAACAATTGTATGTTAGAATTTCTGAAGATTTGGGGGGTCTCTCGCAATAACATATATTCCAAGAAAGTGAACATGTGTATTCCTTATCTAACATGGAAGAAATGCCTCCTGCATACTATTGACTTTAGCTGTAACACATGCACATGCCAAAAGTGGTAAATATACCAAATCCCATGCTCTTATACCTATGCAATCGGTGCTTCAATTAGGCTTGATATTTTGGTATCCATATTGATTTGATATAAGTAGACACACCAAGAGTTCACATATAGGACTTACTTCTTGCCAATGGGCGACAACATTGATGGGGAGCCGATACAATTCCCGTTACTCTATTCTAGACCAAAGCTTGCACGAAAAAAGGGAAAGTCAAGGTAAAAAAGATATCATATGGAGATGGATATTAGGAAGTGTCTAGATAGAATCGCATATGGGCTTTATCGAGGAGAAGGCCAAAATAGAATAATATGCCAATGTCAACACAACAATGTTAAATGTTGCATTATTAATTCATTATTAGCTTATCGTTATGCATTTATGATATTGAATCATTATCTGTATAATGCTGACATTTTTTGTTTTCATTTTACAAATTAAATGAAGCATTGACCATTTTATTTAGTCAGTTATAATTTAGTAAGAGGGACACTTTTATAGATGTTGACAATTCTTGTACACTAATATTTTTAACTTTGTAATTTCTTTATATCTTGTAATAAATTTTTTTTTCTATAGTCCTATCTATGCATTTCACAATTATTTCTAAACTTTTTTAGTAATCATTGATTTTTTTAATTATAACTTTATTCAAATTATTTCTTTTATTGTCTTAAAAAAATTAAAATTTTATATAACAATTAAAAAAAATTAATTTCCATAAATTTAAATATTACAATAATTTACATTAAAAAATTGTGATAAAAATTCATTATTTTAAAAGTTATTAACCTTCATTTCGCATTTAAAAAAAATACAAAGGTAAAGGCACGGGCGAAACTGAAGGTTCGTAGGATCTGTAAATTTAAAATTTATTTTTAAAATAATTTTTATAAATATTTTACTGTACAAATTTTTTTAAAAATAATATTATTTAAATTTATTCTCCTAAATACCTTTACCGTAATCTGCCTGCCCAAGAGTCCGCCTCGATATTCGATAACGCAATGATGTGACTGTTCATTTTGGCTTGGCCTCTCATTTTAATTGCAGCATGTGGCCTGGAAAAATAATATAATGGCACTGACACGTTCTCACGAGAGAGATATGGCTGTTAGGCGTTAGCGGCGTCATCGAAGCATATGGTACGGAATGTTTCAGTAGTTGCCAATAGACCTAAGCTTAGCCTTTAAGTAAGGGTGTGAACAGTATAATATAATTTTTTTTAACCATATTTAGAATATGCATAGCACTTAACCTAAATTTTGATGATCATATTAAATTATTTTTTATATTAATATAAAACTTACAAAAAAATAAAAAAAGTTTTTATGTTAATACAAATTACAATAACAAAAATTATCATATGATTATATTTTAGGTTTTAAGAATATATTTATTTTATTATAGGAAATAAGTTTTTATATCATTATATTATACATATAGTAAATTTTTTTGAAAATTTTGTTTATTACTTTAAGATTCTTTTATCTTGTGATATGGTCTAATATGTAAACTAAATAAAAAATTAGCAATCAAACTCTACCTTGTAATAAATAAAAAGTAAGTAATACTAAAATATGTATATTTATATTTTAAGTAAAAGGATAAACGTATAAATAGAATATATATGGTTGTTTATAAGTGCAATTGAAGAGTAGTTACAAGAAGTTTAATACAGCTATATCAAGCACTTAACATCCTTAACATATCCCATGTGTTATGAGTAAACTTTATTATCAACTTGCACCATATAGAAAAGTGGATTCTCTACTTCTCATCTAAGTTGTAACTTGCAATAGTCTCTCAGCCATTTAAAATACAAATAACCTACTTCTCAATTTTTTACAGCCATTCAAAGGAAACGACCTAACCTTCAAACAAGAAGCGCGAAGGGAAGATCCAGTATTTGTTGCAAAAATCTTTTATATATATATAGACGACTCACTGGTTATATGGTGGCCTGCAATCTTTCAAGTCACAAAATGGGTGGTCTAGGAAGCTACAAGCCTGCTCTTGCTATGGTTGCTTCTCAATGCATTTATGCTGGGATTGCTCTCTTCAGCAAAGCGGCCTTCTCGGAAGGATTGGAACCTACTATGTTCGTTTTCTATAGGCAAGCCATGAGCACATTAGTAATGGCACCTATAGCTTGTTTCATAACGAGGTTAGGTCTCATACATAACATTATGTGTCGTTCAATTATATATATTTTTAGTGGAGGAAAATGGCGGTAGTTGGATGAGCTGTCTCCCGGACATAGGAATCATCTTACAAGACAAAGATCGATACACCAGTTTAGCACACTTTAACGATAGGCGGCTCTGTCTTTGTGTTTCTTTTCTGTTCTTTCCTTTCCTATGAATCACACTACGTGTTTTTGGTTGTGGTAGAAACTCAAGCAGCCTATATCCTGGACTGAAGAGCTTGTCATTGATATTCCTTGCCGCGCTTATTGGGTAGAGTTATCTTAAAACTTTGATGCTATATTACTATTAAATAAGCAAAAATTTACCTGAAATTAATATCAAGATTTTCCCGATCAACGCAGCTTAACAGCAAATCAGAATGCTTACTTTGAAGGGATCAATTTGGCCTCTACAACAGTGGCAACTGCAACTGTTAATCTGATTCCCGCTGTCACCTTTGTTATTGCATCCACAACAGGGTAATTAAATCTTAAGCTATTCACATTTTCTTGTGGTTGGCGCTTTATAGTACTTCCTCTCCTTCATCGCATTCTCCAAGTAGACTTTAAATCCGAATCTTCGGTATGACATGAGCTGATCCAGTTACAAATCTCTAATTTTCAAATGAATCGGTAACTCATAACATGTTATAGTGTTTTCCTTTGCTAGATTAGAGAAAGTTAATTTCAAAAGTGTGCGGAGTAACGCGAAGATAATCGGGACAATAATCTGCGTGAGCGGAGCCCTAGTGATGGCGCTATTCAAAGGGCCGACTCTTCTCAGCGAATCGTTATCTTTTGTTCCAAGAGCCAGTCTTCTAGGATTAGGAGTAAGTAATTGGTTGCTGGTTGCATCTTGCTCTTTGCAAGCACTTGGTGCTGGTCCACATGGTTGATATTGCAGGTACTCTAGTTTGTAAAATATTTCTCTTCAATTGCGTCGCAACTAAAAAAAAAAACGAGAAAAGGACAAAAACAAGTAAACTAAGTCATAAACAGGTACCGGTGACAGCTAGCTGTCCAGATCACTTGGTTTCCTCGGCATGGACATGTTTCTTTGGAATGGTACAGTCAGCCGTTGTTGCGCTTGCCTTGGAGTGGAATCATTGGGAAGCATGGAGGCTGCAATCTGCCCTTGAATATTGTTGTTGCATCTTTGCGGTAAGCCGACAAGAGCTCCGATCATAGGTCTTCGCATGTGATAATTAATTATATACCTTGTGGGCAGGGAGCTGGATCAGCAGCATCGTTTTTCTTGCAAGCATGGTGTATATCACAGAGAGGTCCTGTTTTCTCAGCAATGTTCAATCCTGTTTGCACAGTCTTTGGGGCCATTCTGGATGCTTTGTTTCTGCATGAAGCCATATACACCGGAACGTAAGACATACACTTTCATTTCTATAACTCAGTATTTACCCTTTTTTTTTTTTAATTTTTGACTTGTGCTTTATTTGATTTGACATAAGGGGCTTTCAACTAAAATAATGTGATTTAAAAAAAAAATTATCCAAATAGTATATTAAAAAAATTATTTTAAAAATAAGTTGTGAAAGTACATATTGTTAATTTTTTTTAATCATTGAATTTTTTTTATGAAAAATCATGTAAAGAAAATTAATTTTTTTTGTTTTTTAAAAAATTAAAATTTTACATAAAAAATAATTTTCATAAATTAAAAAAATTATAAAATTTGATTTAAAATTTATTAAAAAAATTTCACACCCCTTTATATTTTATTTTATAATATACAAAAAAAGGAAAAAAATAGCACATTTGTAATTTAGTTTTGGAATAATTTTTTTTATATGTTATTTCACGAATTTAAAAAGAAAAAATCACATTGTTTTAGTTGAAAGTCCTTGACATAAGATCTACCCAAATAATTGCCCCCGGTGGGACAATTAAGCATCATTAAAGTTGACATATGTTAGTGCTGTACGCTTTATAAATATCTATAAAGTTTAAACATATGTTAGTATAAATAGGTAGTTTCGTACAAAAAAAATTATCATCATATTTGTATATACTATCTACCACGAGGTAAAAAAAGAAAAAGAAAAAAAGAAGGTAAGTATATTCGTCGCAAAAGCTATAAGATTTGTTGACTTTAAAGGTTAAAAGTGTAATTTGAAAAAAAAATTCTCGCCTCCATCACGAATATAGTCTACGAGCATCTTCTCCATTTCTATTCCAATTGTCAATTTTCATCAACAGCCCCAGATCATCATATCTTGGCGTTTTAATCCATTGTCGCTGATAACTTTTTATATTTGTGGTCCATCGGCGAACCCAACCGTATAGCCATGTGCACGACTGGAATAAATGCAGTATTGAATTAATCTTACTGGTGTATTATTGTTGCAGTGTGGTTGGTGCAGTCGCTGCCATTTTTGGTTTGTACATTGTGCTTTGGGGCAAAGGTGAAGATTCTGGAGAGATGAAACAGGTCACTCCTCCAGCTGTATCCTCGGAGGAGAATCACGCAAGGGACTTGAGAGAAACCCTTTTACACAATGAGCCTTGACAGTTCCAAAATTGAAGGATCCATGGATGTATTCTTAACGTAAGGACTTACAAGGATAAAAGAATGCGTAGTTTTAGGATAGCAGATGTTGTCCGTGATTTTTCATGTAAAAGTTTTATAATACTCCAAATCAACCTTCATATGTATGTCTCATATGCAGTTTCTACAAGTAGAGCATGGATAATATGTGTACATATGTGTGTGTAGAAGATGTACTAGAAATATTTTGATGCAACATAAAGTGAAAAATACAAAAAATGAGGGAAAAAATTACTTAGTATTACGATAATAATTAAAGATGATCCCTAGTTACATTGTATATTAAGTATTTGTAACTAGAATTCTATAATTAATATGAAAATTGAATAAAATATAATAAGACATTAAATCATTAAAAAATAATCTTTTCTATTTTAGGCATGTTTTGAAAACATATGCATTTGACAATGGAATTGGACTCAAAAGGCATAGTTATTTATTTCAGCTCAAAGTTGACTCATAAGTTTTTATTGATATTTTATAGACTCAATAATTTTTCATAAACAAAAAATTATTAATCTTCAAAGTTAAACTTCAAACTAAGCCTCTATCATAGGTTTCATATTTTTTTGCTCCTTTCTAATAGTTTTGATGGTTTCTAAATTGTTTGAAACACGCTTTCTGAACAACTTTTGGCTCTTAGCTTCTTCTTTCGATGACTTGCTTCAAAGTTTTTTATTCTTCCAGTTCTTTAGCTTCTAAAACTTTTGATGGTCAAACTATTCCATAGCATATAAAACTTAACTTGTCTACTTAGTCTCCTTCACTTGGAAAGAACTTGACCATGAGTTTGGATATAAAGGAATTGAAAAATCATGAAATAAAAACGAATTGGTCATACTAAATGTTTTGGAAATGTCCAAATTGTTAGGAAGATCAATCGCATATGCATCATCATTGGTCTTTTGAAGCATTTTGTACAAAACCATACTTCCTTGGTTGTAGTTTGCCATAAGTACTCATTGAAAACCTCCTATTTTGAAGGTGTCTCATAACTTGATCACCCACATTAAAAGGAGTAGCTGTTAGGTTTTTCTAAGCCGACCACTACCACTTTCATGATGGCCTAAAGCTTTTTTATGCCTATGCTAGTTGATGACATTTTTGTTCTAATATCTTGCAAGTGTAATGTGCTTGCATGCTAGCCTACATGCCTAAGAAATAAGTACATTGACTATGACACTGTATTTTCACACATACACAAAAACACCCCCCACCCACCTACACCCAAGGGGTGGTATAAAGCCTTAAAGGAACACACGTAAAACAAGAAACACTGGGATTAGGCACACATGGAAGAAGTTGGGGAAATCTAAGAAGAGTCTTTTGGAAGCGAATAATTTGATTTGAAATTTGAATAAATTGAAAGATTAGGATATTCCTAAAAACTAGAAATTCATTGAGTAAATAAAGAACAAAATATAGATAAAAATTTAGGTTCACTTGCTCTAAAATGGTGCAAAGACTATATGCAAATGGTGACTTGTCTTTTTATTAAGTCTTTTATTAGAAACCTTGCAACTTTGAGCCTCTATAATTAGACCCATGTAAATGAACCAATTATGCTTGTGATGTGTCATTTTAATTGGTTAGGAGTGATGAAATGTGTATGCCATTAATGATAAATGTAAGCCATCTACTTTTCTTGTTCAATGGCTTAAATTGGATCTTCTATTTTAAGAAATGAAAGATACAAAAATGTAATTAAGCTAAGTTTGACACATGTTCTTTGAAGATTTTTGTATGTGTGAGTCATCAAATGCACATTCTTGAATGCATTAATAGGTTGCACAAACCTAGCTCTACCCTTGTGAATTTGTTTGGCACATTTTCTTCTTATCACATTCCTAATGTCCTAATTAATTTCTAAGTATAAGAGCAAAAATATAAGTGTAATATCCTAACTAACAAGTCACCTATCACTTATCCAAAAAACTAATAGTATATAAGAACCTAGAGGATATCTATTTTGAAATATGTATTCCCGATATCCTGATCAAACTTATCATAATTAACAAAATTTGGTTTAATAGGTAAAGTAAATTCTCTTTGGTGGCATATAGGCATGGTATATGAAAGTGAGTGGCAGCAAGGATGGTGCATTTGAGTGATAGCAAAAGTGTTAAAGAGGTAGACTTTGGGGTGTTGTTGCTATAGGTAGGTCTACATGGATAGTGCATACATAAGTTGGTGGCGATTATAACTACTCATACCAATTATTGTGATAATGTCTAAAATACCACTAATATTATATTAGTTATGTTTATGAGATTATTATTTGAAATTTTTTATGCTGAAATTATGTTAACATATCATGCTATATTGATACTTGTATTAGTTTTATGTTATTGCATGAATTTTTTAATATGTTTTTGGTTAGTAAACTTTCAATTAGTGGAAAATGTTTTGAAATTCTGTACTTTTGCACTTATTGAAAACTTAACATAAAGAATATATCATTTTTTAAGCCAAGAGTATGTTGTTTGAGATTTACTGATTTAGAAAGAATCTTGACTAATTCAATAAAATGGTTCCTCATCCTTTAAGAAACTTGTTGAACAAAAAATTTTCATAATTTTTTAGAAATCATATTGTAGAGACTAATAGACTTGAAGTCATTCCAAGTATTAGGGTTTTAAATTTTGTAATCACTTAATATTTATAGATGTGAAAGCAATTGGCAAATTTGAACCATCAACAAAATAAAATGTTACTTCTTGTACATCAAAATTTATCACTTCCTAACATTTCTTATAGAATACACTATTAAAGCCATTTGAACCTATTGCTTACCCATATTAAAAGAGCAAAATTACACTAAGAATTTAGATAACCATGGAGGAGCAGCAAATGAACCATAAGCAGTATATGAAGTCAACAAATTTTAGATAAATTCTATAATAAAATCTTCAATTTCCTTGTTGTCATAAAGCCATACTTTATACTGATTTTCAATCTTAGATATTTGCTACAAGCAGCATATGCATTTGAGCATCATGTGAAACTATCTTGTATTTCAATCTCCATCTCAAAACCATTTAATACTAAACTTTTGCTTATAAAGAAGCTCATTACTTACCAAAGCACGTCTCAAATCGACTTAAGCATGCTTGTAAATCTCGACTCTTAGCTATTTTACTACTATTGACATTTTCTTCTAGTTGTTCACTTTTGACTCTAACTCTTCATTGCATCATTAACATTTCTAAGGACCTCTTTATCCCAAACATTCAAAGCTTTTTTTAATCATAAATGATTTCCTTTCAAAGTTCAAGCCAAAATCCCCATGCACTCATTCCAAATCTTCTTCACTAGAGCAAGGAAAGTACAATGCCTTGTTCACATGTTAAAGTTAGCAAAATGCTAAAGACTCAACTTTGAAACATAATCTTCTCGTTGATTAGCAATGGAGAACAAATAGAACATGTTTGATTTAGATACTTAATTCCAACTTTAACTTTGTGTTTGCTTAATTTTCTAAGCACAAAACTCTATCTAGTCTATGCCAATGAGTACCTTAGTTCAAAGTGAATGAATTTACATTGAAACCCACATCAATAGAGAAACTATATGGAACAAGACTCTAGAATTTATATTTCAAATATAGATTATGTTGAAATCTCCAATAATTAGCCATTTGTAGATTAAAGTGAATATTGAAACTTTTCAAAACAGACAATTGTTGCTAATTTTCAAAGTCATGTCGAAATCTTGCAATAAGACTCAATTAGAGGTGTCGGTTTACTAAGTTCCTCTACCTTAGCCTTTGTGAAGAATAAAGAATCATCTACAAACATTAAGTATGAGAGTATAGAGCAAGAGCTTTTAATAGGTAAAGCTTAAGCTTTCCACTTTTCAACTCCTTATCTATGCCTCTTGATAACACATTAGTCACTAAAATGAATAAATTAAGGGATAAAAGGGTTACTTTGTTTTAATCCCCTACATAGAATAACATGAATTACACCTTTCACATTCACTATAACATTAAACTCTACTAATGACACAAAAGTCACCACCTAATCCACCCATTTTTCCCCAAAGCCACATCTCATTAGTACCTTCTTTAAAAAATCCGACCCTATACGGTCATTTTTGCTCATGTCAAGTTTTAGTGCATAGAAATGTTATTTTCCCTTTTGTTTTTATTATTTATTTATTTTTTAACGAAATAGTTCATGTGCTATAACAACATTGTCATGAATTCTTCCTAAAAGAAAAGCATTTTGATTTTCATTAATGAGATCACTTAAAAGAGGTTTCAATCTATTGACAAGAACCTTTGAAATATTATGAGTAAAAAATGGGTTGTATTTGAGGGTTGGAACACTTTAGGATAAGAATTAAGTTAGTAGAGTTTAAGAATGTGATGCAGCATAAAGCAATAACCAAAAAAAAAATGAAGAAAGAAAATAATTCATATTATCCATAATAATTTGTTGATTACATTGTCCATAAGGTATTTATAGGCTTAAAGCTATACAATTATTAAGCAAACTGGATAAAAAGAAAATAGAAAGCTAAATCAATTAAAAATACACTTTTCGAACTTGGCAAAAATTCTTTGACGACTCTATATGCATTGAAAACATGAAAATTTGACCTCGAAAATGGAACCAAACAAAAAAGTTATTTACATTAGTTTAGAGTAGATTCAAATCAATCTTTGCTAATATATTATGAATTTTGTAACTCTCCATAAGTGAAATGTTATGACACTTCAAAGTGAACCCATTTATGAGCTAAAAAATTTGGTTTCTTCTACTAAATTAGTAGCTTCTATCATGTATTGGTTATGATCAATGTTGCTTTTGATCGATTTCTAATTTGCTTCTAAGTGAACTTGACTAACTTTTGATTGTTTCTTCCTCTACTTCTAATTTCTCTACTTTTTATGATCCAATGGATTAATAAATTACTAGCCTATCTCGTTTGCATCAAGACAAAGGAAAAGTACTTGAATTAAAGAAATGTTGAGTTACACCCATTACTGGTATCCTAATCACATACCAAAACTTCTAATTAAAGATCTTTAGGAAGCCGTTAGGCCTTGGTGCTTTAGGACCACTTAACTAAAAAGTAGCTTCTCGCTTCCACATATTCTACTCTCTTTTGCAAAGTTGTATTCATATGATCATTCACCATAGGTTTAACCTAACTAAGGCACTCATTCCAATTTTTTTGCCCTTAAGGTTTTCAAATCCTTGTTATAATTCTTATTCTATTATTGCTTTTATGAAAGAATTTAGTATTTCTCATACTATGATTGTGCGCCTCAATTTGAGATAGATAAATAAATAATTCAATATTTCTATCTCTATAACTTAACTAATTAACTCTAGCCCATTGATGCCAAAACTTCTTATTTTCTCATAATTTGTGTAATTTTCCAATCAAACATTCTATTTCAACAACATTTACCCCAATAGATTCTAACACAAATCTATTAAAACTTGTAAAGCTTTATCAATTTCCAACGTGTTGTTAGGAAACTCCTTTCCAATCTAGCTAATTAGCTCCTCCTTAACAACACACCAACTTTGACATAACTCTCTCCAAAGTTGAAGTAACATATGTAGCCCTTAATTAGTAACTACAACTTCTTTGCAACCATTCGTTGACAACTACATGCTCTCAAATAAAAAACACCTCTTACCTTTATTATCCCTTGCATTCATCTTAACCATGAAAGTAGTATGACTAGATCTAGGGGTTGTAAAATTTTCAACTTGATAGTTAGAATAGCATTTTACCCACTCCATTATGGATCCATCAAAACTATGGTGATGGAGTTAAGTATCAGGAATCATCTAAATCCTTCAACCAACCTTACAACCATCCTTTTACCACTGTCTTTCTTATGCTTTATAATATAGCATTAAAATCCTCCACTTAAAGCCATAGTTTCCTAGCACTTGCTACTATGCATCTTAGTTTATCCTAAAGTTTATTTTTCTAATGATAATCCATTAATGGATAAAGCCAAGTAATTATCCCCATACAACTCCCATCATTCAAGTCACATAATAATATATACAAAATTGATTTTTAAAGTGTAAAATCTCAATCTCTACACCACTACAACACCATACAACCAACCTTCCATCTATACCCCTCCTTTGTACATAGTAACAAAGATTCATGGCCTTTGTATGACTGTTTGAGGCTAGTCACCATTGCCTATGTCAATGCTAGAAACAATTAGCACATTAAACTACTCACCCACTACACAAATCTCCTCACATGTAAAAGTAATTGATTTTTTTTTTCAATTTACTCTCCCTTCTTTTCATCCCTATTCCTTTATAGTTTTTTTTTTCACATTAAAAAAATATTCTTTCAAATTTTTCATTTTTTTCAACTTTTTTTTTCATAATTTTCAACTAACTCTCTACAGTCAACTTTCTCTTTTAATATCTTTATTTGTTTTCCTCACAATCTCCTTTTCCCTACTAATATTTTTTTTTAACTTATTTGTTAAAAGTGACAATTTTACTTGTAGGTACAATTACTGGTAGCATAGGAGTCATAGGGCCTTCAAACCTATGACAGTGATGCTTTGTTAAGTGATAAACACAAAATATAAGGAAAGGAAAAATAATTCATATTGTTAATAATAGTTTATTGGTTACACTATCCATAGGTACTTATAAGCTTAAAACCTTAGAATTAATAAGGAAATTGAATAAAAAGAAAATAGAGATCTAAATCAATCAAAATAAACTTTCTTAACAAGGTAAAGATTCCTTATTACTTCAATATTTATAGAGAAAGAATAATTTCAACTTCGAAAATGGTGCTAAATGCCAAAGTCATTTGCACTAGCTCAATGTAGACTTAAATAAATCTTTATCAATATGTAATGAGTTTCCATAATTCCTCATAAGTGAAATGTTATAATCCCTTAAAGTTGACTCATTTACAAGTTTTTGAAATTAGACTCTTCTTCTAATCCGGTAGTTTCTATCCCTTGTTGATAGCTTTGATAGTTTCTGACTTCTTCAGATTTTGATCATCAACGTTGCTTCTAGTTGACTTTTGACTATCAACTTCTAAATGAAATCAACTAACTTCTGATTTTAACTATTTCTTTTTCTATTTCTACTTCCTCTAATTCCTCTGCTTCTAATGCTTTTGATGTTCAAAAAGCTCTATAACTTGTAAACCTATTTTGTCCATGTCAGATAGAAAAGGCTTCCCACCTGGGAAACTCAAAACGTTGATCTTTAAGTCAAAATGTTTGTCAACCTTTGCACAATTGTTATCTTCCTTATGTGCTACGCTTGATATGCATATTGATCATTCTAAGTTAAATACATGTCACTACCTGCTAGAATTTATGATCACCTCAATTTGAGATAGATGGTCTCAACATTGCCTTAACTTAGAGTTTTTGCTTGAGGAAAAATTATTAAAACCAATTTTCTATCAATATAATCTAGTTGAGATGCATCAAATAGTAGTTTAGTCAAGGAATAAATAAATGATTATTTCTCGTAACACATCTTGATAGGAATCAACCTCTAAGTGGTCTTATGATATGGGCTAGAGCTAAGGGACTTCACAACTTAGCTATTCAAATCTAAAGGAAGAAATTTTATTTATTAATTCTTTGAACATGCATTTTGGATGAAATGAAGCAGTTTGTTGTTGGTTAGAGGTGAATAAATGAACCTAGATCAATTGGTGTGCAAGAAATCACAAGTGGGCACCAATTGTAGTAAGCATCCGGACTCTACCATCTAATGTCCAAATGCTAATGGATCAAAATTTGACCCTAGAGCATGCATTGGGAATAGGGCATGGTGTTTAAATTAGAGGGTTCATGGCATCCAAATGCTAGGAGTACAAAAAATCAACCAGAATGCTTTAGAATTCCAACTTACACCCAACATGGATGAGGTAAATGCTATTTTCTTATTTTACCTCATAGTTTCCTACTTTTGATAATTATTTCACTTGAATGACTCTTTTACCCTTATTATTGATAGAATAGGGTTTATTATGGTTTGTAAGACATTATCTTGGTCATTATTATTGAATGAATTACATCCTTGAGTGTTTTACTTCTCTTTGTTTAATGAATCTTTTTTTAAGATTGTGGCAAACGTTTGTTTAACTTATCATGCATCATATCAATTAGGTTGAGCACTACTTCAATTTCTCTTGGTGCATAACATCCTTGAAAAATTGTCCATATCCTTAAAACACATTCAAATTTCATAAAAATTCAATCTTTATTGTGAAGCAAACCTACATTTTTAATATATCCTTTGATATATAGGGGTGGTTATACTGGATATGGACTTGGCCTTATCATCTTGGTATTAGAGCGCTAGCTTGTGGAGGGGCAAATGACTTTATGAGGCTATGGTAGCTTGGTGGTGTGCACATATGTGTTTAGAGTGGTTGGAGGCAATGGTGAGTGATAGTGTGTTTAGTTGCTAATTTGTATTGTGGGTCACAAAGAGCAATGTCGACTAGGGTAAGTTGAGTAATATAATTGATGCTAGGAATAACCCTCGAAGGCATGTGGAGATGAGACGGGGGACATAGGAGAAACATCAATGTGAGATTTAATTGTTCTAATGCAAACTTTTATAGAGCAATAGAATGCTAATTTCAAGGCATTGGGAAATCATATGGATGTAGTAGTGGGAGGCAACAAGCATGTCAATGCTTGAGATGCAAGAAAAAGAATAGAGGTATTGGAGTTGGTTGCCCTTGAGTTCAAGGTAGGCATGTAGATGATTATGATGAAGATGATGAGGAAGCTCTGGTATGGTAGAGGAATTGATTCCATGAAATTAAATGTGCCATCGTTTGATGGCAAAGGTGATCCTAATAAATATTTCAACCAGGAAGATAAAATTGAGAAATTATTTGATTACTATGATTGTAAGGATGAACAACAACTAAAGCTAGCTACATTACGTTTTATAAAACAAACTTTATAGAGTTACTTCAACTAACTTTGATGACTATGACGTAAAGTTTAGCTTGAACCTAAAAAGGTTGCCTCGAGCCCTAAAATAGTAGCTCGAAATTGTAGAATACCACAACTAAGGTGAGCCTTTTCATGGGTAACCAAGCATGAGGCCATACATGCTTGGGTTAGGGCCTTCAAGCATGGCAACTATAAGGGATGTTTCCAAAATTCACTCATGATTAATAATAAATTGAAAAGAAAAAAGAAACAGAAATCTGTTTCTAGAGAATGAGTTATGGCTGGTGTGAATTTAATACGGGTCTCAATTGGATAGTAAGATGAGTTTAATGAGGAATAGAATAATATTTGATATGGATCTCGACTGGGTAGTGAGGTGAGATCTCCATAATGAAGATATAGGAGTTGCTTTGATTGATTGCGCAGCATTTTTGAGGAGTCGGGTTATGCTCACTTGATTTGTTAGGTGTCATCTCTGGTTTTGTGACGCTTTTTACAGTGGGATTGGCATTGGCGTTGTCTGCCTTCTACACTCCAGGCCAGGTGAACGTGACTAGACAGCGTTCAGAGACTTTCGGGTGACGTTGAGTTTGCTTCCCAATTAAGACTAGAAACGAGTGGGTCGAACAAACACAATTGTACGGGAAATGAACATGCCACGAGGGGCTGGATGGATGAATAATACGGCATTTGCAGATGGCAATAATTGAAAAGCGTGACCTCAATGGGCGACTCCCATCAAGGCCAACGGAAAGGACAAGAGCATTTAAGTCTTATGGCTGTCCTTCTGTAACCACGAAGGCTTCTCCACACAACCTTCAACAAATGAAAAAAAAAACTCAACAGATAATGACTAAAACGTTTGAGGATAGTACAGAAGCATTTCTACAATTGATTCGTCCCAGGCTATTCGTAGTTTGAGATATATTATTATATATTGTTCTTGCTGTGAATATGATATTTAGCATACACCGGTCAAAAATAGCCAACTTTCTAATTGCATGCTATATATATATATATATATATATATATATGCGTAACATTGTCTTCTATTACAACTTGAAGAATGATGGGTGTGGTAGATGGAATGGTTGTTAAGGAGTTTCTTTTACCATTTATTATTCAGTAAGATGACATTTTTATTAATATAAATAATGATTTATTTGATTAATTTTATTTTTATTTATTTGGTATTCATTTCATATCCATCCAAATATAAGTTATTGATTGGAATCAAATAAAAATCCGATAAAAAGACAGATTTAATTAGACAATTTATCAGAATATTAATTTTCAAACCAACACTAATCAAATATAAATTAGATGTACTTCAAATATAATAAGATACAAGTAAAAAATAGACAATCCAAACATATCCTAAATCCATTATCTGTTATAATATATAGTTGTAGAAACGTTTACCCTTTTACATTCTATATTTTTATTACTCAATAGATGTTTACAGTATCATTTAATGATTACCTTAAATTAATTAGAATTAACAATCATCAAATTGAATTTTATAATTTACACCTTTTATAATATAAAATTGAATGATCAAGTCATAAGGTACCCACTCAAACCCTATTTAATTGGATAGGTTTCAGGTGGATATTGAGGGTCATAGATAGGTATTGGATATAAATATTTTGAAACTTGCTCTCATAGAATAAGGTGTGAGTATAAGATCTTTTTACCATGTACTTACCTTGAAATCCATACCTTAATGTACAAAGATGAAGATTCTAAGATACCTTGTATCCACCTTATAAAAAAATTATTAAATATTATTAATAAATAAATATCATTCCTATTTTTTAAATAGTAAAATCACATAAACTTGAAATATCAAAGTAAAGAAAAAATTATCCTTTTTTTTTTGGAATTTTATGAGTTTTGTTATAAGTTCCATAAGTTTTCATATGAAGAACTTATCATATTATATATAAATTACTTTTTTAATATAACATAAACTTGAAATTTGTAGGAGAAAATAAAATTTGTAAACTCCATAAGGGAGTATATGGTGGTTTCAAGATATTGTAAGTTAGGTTTTGTTTTCAAAATTTAAAAACTTCTACCTTATAAGGTAGGGTATGAATAGAGCCTCTTACCTACTCTATATCAGCTCACCCTTAAATTGACAATATAAATCCTATTGTTATATAATTTACACTTTTCGCTCATATATAAATATACTTTTCATATTCTCTTATATATAAATTGAATTTTCTATAATATTGCGTGTATATTTTTTTTTGTTTATTCTCTTTTGTATTTTAATTATTGTTAAATTATAATTTTTGTATATGATGCTCCTACAACATATTTTGTCTTTGCATCTATGTTTGTCATGTTATTCAATGACTTATTAAACTCATGATTATTCATATCTTATCTTTTGTCAATCAAGTGATATTTTTATAAAAAAATGGTTATTTTGTTAGGAAAAGGAAGAAGAGGGAAAAACAAAAAAGGAGAAAAAAGGGGCTAAAGTAGTGATTCAATCCAATATTGGCTGACATTTTCTTAATAATATTGCAAATTCATCATTATTAAAATATCGTTTTATTTAATCATACACATATGGCAATTGTTTCTAATTTCCTTCTCCTTGTACAAGATGAGGCATACTTTTCTAAGAATGTCGTAACTAGAATATGCTTGTAAAAAAACTATAAATTTGAAATCAATGTTATAAAAAATATTACAAATTTATCTTTAAAGTGTATAATATTAGTTAATTCGATGAAATTAAAAGAGTTTAAGACCTTTTTATTCATTATTAATTATCACATAATCGATATATATAGTAAACCATCAATAATTTACTAATTATATTCTAACTTTAATGATGTTTTCCTTTTATTTGGAAAAGATATTTTCTCTAATTTAATATTATCTTAGGAAGAATTTAGATCATATGAAGCACATCACCTAGAAAATATTGTTTAGTAGTAATTTGAATTTGATATGTTTTTTTCTAAGAATTTATTTTGTGTTTTTAAATTTTTAACTAAGCTTCAAGAAGATTCTATTTCCTCCTTGATTTCATTTAATTATCATTCAAGTATATATGGAACATTCTATTTTTGTATGGCTATTACCATTGATTATCGAATTCCTATATTATTGTTTCCTAGATATATTATATTGTGTGACTGTATTTCATCAACATGTTTATAAACCAATTCTTAAATGTAATTTACATTCTTACGTAACATTTAGCAAAGGTAATAATGAAATTCGCTTCATAGATTTGCAAAGCATGCAAATGATTGTATATATAATAGCAATGTATTATCTATTGGGATAACATACAATTTTGTTGCTATTGTGCTAAGATTTTAGTTAGGTGATTGATGGGGGGTGGGTGGTGGTTTTGTTGTGACCACTCTCATGCCAAGGAGGGCAAAAATATAGTGTCTATAAGGAGAAAGAGGATGTAGGAGGAGATATAGAGAAGAGGATGAAGGAAATTGAGAGTGATAATATTGCTTGTGTATATGCAGAGGGTGGTTTGTATATGCCAATGTAATTTGTTTATGGGAGTCCTAATTGAAATTGAACAAAAAGAGAATTTTTTCTTCACTAATTACTTAGCTAATAAGAAAACTTGTTCATTGATTGTAGTATTTGCACAAACATTGTAATACCCTATTTTCACGGATCACTAAATTTATGGCATTAGGGAAATTGTCTCAATTTTTTATCATACTTCATAATAAAGTCTTAAAATTTAAACAAAGTAACCTCATGAAGTTTGTTTTTCAAAACCTTAGTGTAAGAAATTCCATTCAAAGAAATATGCAACTTTAGTAATTTAGAACTTAAGTCAAAATTAAGTTCCTATACTTGCATGAGATGTGAGAGATAGGCCAAACTAATTATGTAATTCATAAATTACAACTTAAAGGAATCAAATGGGCCCAAGAAGTGTGAAGGATTTAATCAATACAACTCAGTACACCTATGATTACATATAAGGCCCTAAACTAACTTCTAAGTAAATCACACCCATTTCAAATGAACCAAAACCAAGCTTGAGCCCAACTTTTCCTTCTCCTCAAGGCCCACATGCTTAGAACCTTCTTCATGGTTGCCCAAATCTTGCTAAACATAGATGGAATCATTTACTTTAGAATCAAAAGACTTATACAATCCAAGTCAATTAGGCAACCTACTGAATCAAGCAAAGAATCTAATCAAATATAACTAAATGTAATAAAAAAAGCGAATAAAAATCCCTCAATTTCTACCTTATGGGTTAAGCCTCTCTATTCCCTTTCCATCTCCTTACTTTCCTTTTCACAATCTCTCAAAAACTCACTCAATGATTTACCAATTCTACTAACTAATTTCAATTCCAAGAGAGAGAAACTCTAAGTCTATCACCTCAAGGACTTTAGTAATAGTCCTATAATTAAAAATCTAAAAAAAAAAAAAAAGAAGCAAAATACAAAAAATCGTTAAAAGTTAGAGTGAAGTGAGAGGCACCTCTTCAAAACGAGATCTAAACAACAACCTGTTACTAGGAAACCCCACCAACCTCCCCTTACCCCAAGGCTAGTTGACATGCCCTCTTTTGCTGGTGGTGGCCAACTAGTGGTTGTCTAATTTCATCCAATTCATTTTTATTTCTTAAAAAATATTAAATCTTTGTGAAACTTAATAATTCTTGGTATTCTAGGATATTTTTGCATTTAGAATCACATGGTATTTTTATATTTTAATTTGAAGTGTCAAAATGTATGATTCTTAAGAAAAATGTCCTTTTAATCAATTAGAAAATGAAAATTTCAAAAATCCAAATGATGTTATTTCAAGTCCAATATTTTGTATATAAGCTTATGAATATTTATAGAAATTTTTCATAAATTTATATTTTGAAAAAATATGGACTAACTATATATTATATTTATTTTTCTAAATTTGCAGCTTTTGCAATTTAATAAAATAAATAGATTTTGTTACTTTAAATTAATGAAATAAATATATGTTGATTATGGAAGGCCATGGATGATGAATATAATTTTTTTTTTATTTTTCAAAGAAAAATGAAAATATTTTGGTTTTTAGGTTAATTTGAAGCTTTTAAAGACAAATTAGTAAAAATAGTAAATACTGGAAAATAATTTCTGAAAATTCCTGAATTGATATACATACTTTTATGAGTCTATGAAAATTTTTCAAGATTTATTTGAGTCATTTTAGTGTTTATAGCATAATTTATCCATATTTAGTAATTACTAAAGTATAGAAAAATATAATTTGTCGATTATGAGTCTTTAGAGTTTATATTAGAGACTTAAACTAACTTGGGAACTTTTATATGTTATAAGTGATCCTAAGGCTGATAATGGAGAATACTAGAGTTCGAGAGGACCTAAGGACCCGCAATTGTGACTTTGCATAAGTAAATCACATGGTTTGTGATATAATTGATTGAAATTGTTGTGTGACTTGTCATATCGTGATCTTGGTTGTCAAAATCATGATTTTACCTAAAATTAAATAGTATAGAATCGGTAACTTATAGAATTATGTATCTAAACTCATAATTATATTAAAAGTCTATACCTAAATGATTTTTCTTTCATTTTGATTATGAAAAACTTTATAAAATTGCAAACTTGTAGAATCGTACAATTGACTCGTGATTTTAACAACCATGATCATGATTTCATAATTGATATCCATGTGTTTAGGGCATGCCTTTGACTTTAGTCATGATCAGTAGACAATAATTGTTACAAAAATATGCTTAGGTTGAATTGTGAAGTGACTAATATTATGAATAATGTGACCACACCCTTAAATAATAGACATAGCTCACTGATAGTAGTTACCATTGTATGAATATGTTTGATATAGATGGTTAGTCGATTAAATTGTCAAATTACAGTCATAACCTTACTTTTATACCTATGTGCATTCATGACATGACACGAAAATGGCTTAAGAGTCTTATTTAAAGGCTCAATTTACATGAAAGGACATATGGATCACACTTTGATCATAAAGCTTGGTTTGCAAAACTAGGTTTTCAACATATAGATTTGCATGTTCAATTTTAAGCTGTCAAGTGCTACTCATATTTGCTCACAAGTTGTCTTAGAGCACTCATATATTTTGCTTAGAAGCTACTAAGTGCCAATCATATATTTTGCTTGGGAGTCTCCATGTGCCACTTAAATAATGCTTGGGAGCCACCAAGTGTCATTTATATATTATGCTTGAGAGCCATCTAAGGGCTACTCATTATTTGCTTAGCTAAGATACTAATCGGTGCATGTCATGTGCATTAGCATGGTAGATCATTGCATCCATAATCATCTACTAATTGTTATGATAACCTATTCTTGGTTATTTCTCTTATATGATTACTTCTTGTTATTTGTTGTTTTAATCACTTAGCTTTAATGATGAGGGGTTAGTTTTGTAACCTGAAGTTATGAAAATGGAGATAATACAAGAGTCTAGGCTTAAGATGGGGATATGTCGAGAGTAAGATCTACTTATATTTACTGAATATTTTATTGAAAGACTTATGATTATATTATGAACTATGTGAGATGTTAAACTATGTATGGACTTGGGCAACATAATGACCTCACTTTAAGTATTTAAAAGATGCTTATGTGATATACTATATTTATGCAATATTTATGAATTATATCTTGTACTTAGTTTCTGGTTAGCTTTATTCTCAACTTAAGGACGGCATAGCAATCCATCTTTTGGGCACTAGTGTGCAGACGAATAGGCCTTAGGAGGTGAGCACTACAAACTTAGCAACTACAACTTTCATACATACATTAGGCTTGAAGATGAAACCTTAACTTAAACCCTATGCATTGCACTGGGTTAGAGATAAGGGCATAATCTATGTTACTAAGAAAGTTAAAGTTCCTTTAAAAATTGGTGAATATGAAGATAAAATAACATGTGATGAAGTGGTTATGGATGTTGCTATTGTTTTGTTGGGAAGATTGTAGTTATATGATAGGAGAGCATCACATGATAGTTTCAAAATTTTCAACTTTTTCAAAAGGGGCTACAAGTAGTTTACCTCGATGCCAATGGGTCCAATTGAGATTTGAAGTGATCAAATTGCTAAGGGAAAATGGAAACAAGGCATGAATAGTTTGTTTGCATGGAAGCTACTTTATTCTCATTACAAGCCTAAGTAGAAGTAAGATTCAAGTGTGAATCTTTGCCAATGTAGGGGTGATGATGGGAGTTAGAACCAGAGTCATAAGTTAGAAAATCCAAGGAAGAAGCCAAACACAACAAGAACGAGACAAGTTCATAATTGTAACAAGAATCAGGATAAGGATTAGACTCTAAAGTGCAAAAGTCCTACTATCTTTAGAACTCAATTCAGAAGTTCAAGTTGTTCATCTAAAAGAACTCATACAAGTTCTAATTCTATTTCTAAAGGAAGTTTCAACGTTGCTTTTTTATAAAGAGGTTTCGATGCTACTTTTGATAAAGTTCTAGTATTTCAAGAGGCATTTTGATGTAGAGCTTTTGATTAAGTGCTAGAAGATTCTAAAGGTTCTACTTTTGAAGAATCTAACTTGCAACATCAAATCACAATCAAAATTTGCCAATTGCTAAAAATTCAAATCCTAAGATTTTAAGAAGATTTTTATTTTGTTTCTACTTCTATTCCATTTCTTTATTTAGTTTTAGCTAATTGCAAATATCAAAGTAACCCTAGAATTAGACAAGTTTTTATGAATATTATTATTTTTCTGATTCACTTTGCGAATAACCTTGTGAAACTCATTCTTGCATCTTTGAAAGTGTTTTCCCAATCTTATCAATTAGTTTATTCTCTTTAATTGTGGTGATCCATAATTTGGAGTAATCATATGTCATATCGATTGATCTAATTAACCCCCTTTTGATTTTCATAAACTGTAAGTTAAACTCATCCAATTCAACTATTGAATCTAATTCCATAATTGTTCACATCGTATATTCTTCCAATCCATGCATATACATAAAAACCACAAAAAAAATCCTTTTCGTTATTAAAACCTTAAAAATATAAAAATGTTCAATCTTTCAATTTTTTTTATTTTTATTTTACAATCAACCAAAGAACTTGTTCAAGGAACCTATGCACCTCACTCTACCTATGTCCTCTGGTTAGAGATATTTCACCTATAGTCTTTCCTATTACCAAACTTGATAACTAACTATAGTTATGCATTGCATCACCCATTTAATCCAATTTTCACAAAACCTTGACTTTTAGAGGACATTCATTAGAAAATCCCACTCAATTCTATCATAAGCTTTATTCATGTCAAGTTTTAAAGCACACTAATTTTTTTTTCCTCTTTTCTTATTTTTCAAGTAGTGGAACTTTTTATGCGCTATAAGAATATTGCCTAAAGTCATTCTACCAAAAATTAATGCAATTTAGTTTTTAGTCATGATAGAATTTAGGTATAGCTTTAACTTACTCACCAAGACCTTGGAAAAAAATTTTGTAGATGAAGCTGCAAAGGCTAATGTAAGGAGTATTAATTTACTTAAGTAAATGTGGGACCATTAACCTAGAATCTTAGGCTCAAGGCCAATTTGATAAGAGAAATAGGATTAACCAATGATCCTAAATTATAAAACCTTAGAATATCGAAAACCTATAGAAAATACTAACCATCATAGAATTTACAAAGCCAAGATACCATTTAGGCTAATAAACAACCAATCAAAGAAGCTAACTTGACCCATTAGAAGGAGGACATAAATAAATTAAGAGCTAATGGAACTAAAGATAAAAATATCAAGAAACCCTATAATAAGCAATTTTCATTATTAAAAAGGATAATGATAGTTAAATATAGTTAAAAGAATAATAACCCCATTCTCATTATAATTATGACAATAGTAAAAAAAACCTATCTACCGTAGATAAAAATTAGGAAATACGCAATAAGGCATCCATTAAAGGTAAAATACATAAAAGTATAAAAAGACCAAGTTACCCCTATAGGTAAAAGGAAATAATAAAAAGTAATAATAGGATTGTAACTAGTAAATTGTAACTAAGGAAGGTAAATAAATAAAAGGCAAGGGAAAAAGACATAATGACTTATGTCTCATGCATGAAAGGCATCATTTTGAGCATGTCTATCACTAATTCTTAGCAATTATGGTTGAAAAGTAGATAAAATAATAAAATTATAGGGTAAAATGCTAAAATACAAAGAAATACCCAATAAAAACAACCTAAAATGCAAAAAAAAAAAAAAATTACAAATCCACTTTATATGTGTAAGAAAAAACCTTTAACCTACCATAAAAATATCCAAAAAGATTGTTAAATCAAGGAATTAAAGCTACATAATTTAGAATAAATTGAGAAAAAATAAGAAAAATATGCAGATTTTCTTTAAAAACTCACAAAAACATTCACCAAATGTTCAAAAATCACCCAAATTTAACCCAATACTTATCAATGGGTCAAATACACATGTAAAATTTCTCTAGATTTTTAACCCACTATAAGATTAAAAGATAATTTTCAAGTGTTATTAAAACTCTGTATTTACTACCAACCGTCACCATCCTCTTCCATCTTAAGTTATAAGCCCCCATAAATCATAAGAAGAAAAATTTGGGTTCAACCCTTCTCCTTAAGGTAGGCTAACATGCCCATTGTGGTAGCTAAGGTAGTTAAGGTGGTAGCTCAAGCTATAGGGTGTGGCAGCTTTGAGTTTTCTTATATTAATATTCTCTTGGTTTTTGTCTCGCCATTTGAGCTATAATTCTCTTATTTCTTTACTATTCTATGTTATTTTTTTTATTTTTTTAGTATTTTTTATGATTTTTGCAAGTTTTAATTATATATTAACTAAAATACTTGATTTAGGCAAAATTAGAAAACCATAGTCATAGTACATATTAAATCACCATATTTTTACATGTGATATTATATATTATTTATAATCATATAGTGCTTATTTTACTATTTAAATCAGTATTTTCTATTTATTTTGAGTTACGATGCTTTTTTTTAAAGTAATTAGCAAAATTTTAGTTAATTAATTAATTTCCAAATTAATACTTATTTTCATTTCTCTTTTATCATCTCTTATTTTATCTTAATCAAAATTTCCATAACGAATATGATACATTAACCTTATAGAAATTTCATTACATAGGCATTTGTACAATGCCTATATTAAATCATTATTTCTTAAAGATCTCTTTATTTCCTCTTTGTCTTAAGCCATAGCACTTTTTACTCAAATAATAAATCAATAACATTTTATTCCATATAAAAATGTTAATTTCTTATAAAACCATGGGTAAATTATGCGAACCTCTCCTAAAATTTTTTGAAATTGCATAGACACCTCCCATTTTTAAAATAGAGCACTTACACCCCTAACATGGATATGAGACCTATGTTTTTTAAATGTTTGGTAGCCAACATACCTATTTGATTGGTGTAAAAAATATATTGGAATAAATGTTTTGTCATGTCATTTAATTTATATTTAAACCGACTAAACCCATACTTAACACAATAGTGCTCTTACTCAAGCATACAATATATTGGATGGTAAAATTAGGAGACAATCATCTACATCACCTTCTTGTTTTTCTCCTTTAGCAAAACCCATTCAAACCTTAAAGCAACAACCTCCTTCTTAATCCTTTATGCCTTGAAAGGATAGTTCTCAAGAGGTTATTTTGGTTAAGGAGAGGATGCTCTAAAAAGAAGCATGATCTTGGTTCGATGGATAATTAAATAGACACGTAAGTTGCCAAATATTTAAAAAACATAGGTTCCATGCCCATTTCAGGGGTGTAAGTGTTTTATTTTAAAAATGGGAGGTATCTATGTAATTGCAAAAGTTTTTAGGGGAGGCCTATGTAATTTACCCAAAGCACAATATTTACCTTTAAACTTGTTATCTCACATAGCTGAAAAACTTTAATTTAGGTGGCTTCTATTTTCATCACCATTAAGGAATTAAACTAGATATGATCTTAATTTTTTAAAATTTAATCAATCTAAGGATACTCAATATTATTATAAACACTACATTAAGAATTACAAAGCAACTAAGTAAAATATAATAAGATTTTTAATTACTCCTTTACTACATCTTCCACATAACTTTCGTATTACATTATGAACCAACAATTTCCTAAGAAATGCAGTAAAATTTACTTTACATAAAGCTAAAAATAATTTTTGTAGCAAAGGTTATAGCAGAACCTTATACAAATAACATCCTTCAAGGTTTTGCTATAACCTTTACTACAACAACATGATCAAGTTGCATTGAATATAAGAGAATTTTAAAGGTGGGGTGGTTTATTCTAGGAGCAAGGATACTCTAAAGGTGAGTTTAGCCACTCGTGAGCAAATTGCTCGGAAGCTAATGATGCTCTCCTAATGATGGTCATAATAGGTTAAAACTAGTTGAAATAGTTGGTCCTTTCAAATATATAAGCGACCATAGAAAACTTAATGATAGCACTCTTAATGAATGGTGAGAAAAAAACAAATCTTGGAAAGACAAGGATGAGAAGGAGGCCTCACCATCTAAAATATGAGTAAATGTGTAAAGTTAAGAGTAGCCAACCATCAAACGGATGCTCCAGGAGGGTAGAACCTCCTATCCTATGACAAGACTTTTGTAGGTACCTAAGAGCCTAGACTAAAGATATCAGGTCATACCATGGTATGTAAAAGCTTGTAGCAATTGGTTTAAGTGAGGCAAAACAAAATAGATAATCAAATATAATCATGAGTAGGGCAATAAATTAAAGCTCTAACTCCCTTATACTAAATTGAAATATTTAAAGAATGAATATTATTCCTCAAGTAACAATGTACCGATTGAAGCCTTATATCTACTAACTAATCATGATAGCAAATATTCCAAAGCTATCATAATTAGCTAGTGGGCATGCAAGGCTATTTATTTGGGTCACAAGGCATGACAACCAATGAGTTGATTTTGAGATGTAAACTTAGGGTTTGGTACTTTTGGAATTTAAACTATATTAGTTTTCTTAAAGGAAGGGGAAATAATACATGTGATGAAAATACTCTTAATGGTAGAATTTAGTCTCTACCTAATTATTTCCTAGTATGTTTGGAAGAAACCCCCCTAAAAATCCATTAGGTCTAAGAGCCTTCATAGGTCCTAACTGGAAAATTGCAACTCTAGTCTCATCTTTTGTAGTTACTCCTCCAAATTCATCTACTCTGTAGTATGTTTTTTAATATTTTCTAAAGCATCACCCCAAGATCTAATGCCATTCTACTAGAACAACTAGCTATAAAACCTCTTAAATTGTTTCATTACACATAACTCATTAGTAAGCCATCTAACATTTTCATTCTTGATACACAACACCTTGTTCCATTGTCTTCTCTAGGCTCTAGAATTATTTAGAAAAAGGATGTACTGCGATCTCCTACCTCTAACCATTTAACTCTAGACCTTTTTCCACAATATTACTCCACTTTCAAGTACATGGCAAAAGGGATTGGAATTAGGACAAAGGATTTGAGTATCATTAAGGTGTCTTTGTTTGAAAGTCACAAAAATTACATGTAAATGCCTTCTTGGTAAACTGTTGCTTTGCCCCCTTATATATGCTCAATGTGTACATTGTCTCATTTTTATTAAAAATAATGTTTTAATACCTTGTAGCTTCTAAAGATATACACAAAGCCTTATATGGCAATTTTGTTCTTTAATACATTTTCAAAATGGGTAAATGTTATATTTAGTACCTAAACTTTATCCATTGTTTTCAATTTACAATTTAAAGTTTAAAAGTATCAATATTTTACTTATAAACTTTTTAATATCATTTATAGTGCTTGGATGAAGTAATTAATTGTAAAAATAGATAAAGTTCATGTAGTTAATTGCAAAGATAGGCAAAGTTTAGATACCAAATTAACATTTTGAAACTTTAAGTAGTTAATTATAAAAATACGTAAAGTTCAAGTATTAAATATGATATTTACTCTTTCAAAATTAAAATAATAAACTATAAAAATAATATCTAGAAAAATAAAAATACCAAAAAGTACAAGAAGAACTAAGGCCTTTACATATACATTTTTTATATTCAAATTATTTTTATTCGGGGGAAATGCAAAAAAAAAAAAAAAAAAACCCTTAAACTTTGACCAAGGTGCGAATACATCCCCTAAACTTTCAAATATTGCAAACCACTCTCTAATCTTTTAATATAAATTAAGTAAATAACTCTCCTAAACTTTGACCATAGTGTAAACACCTTCTCGAACTTATTAAAATGTGCTATAACATCTCTTAAATTTTGACCTTAGTGTGTCTTTTTTTTTTTTTTAACTCAAAAAGCAAATGTCTTTTATGTTGTCAAGTTATTAAAGTTTATGAAGGCAATTTGTAACATTTGAAATTTTAGGGAGTATATCCACATCTAAGTCAAAGTTTAGGGAGGTTATTTGCAATTTTCCATTTTTATTTTAGTATTTTAAAACTAAATAGAACTTGTCATGCCCCAAAACTAAAAACTGACAACTTCACCACATATCCACAATGAAATATGGATATATTAAAGCTTAGATCCTTACTAAAATCCTCAAATAAATGTAAACACACATATACCCTTATCAAAGTTTCTTCATTAAATAAGCCATTAAATTATCTAAAACTCATCTAATGAAATGTTATGATAACGACATAATATTTCAACACCCGATGGCCAATTATTTAGAAATTCACACCAAAGGTCATTAAAATAGTTTTAAAGGATTTGCTTGTATCTCTAAGGTTGAGATCAACTTAAAAACTCATTTTAATAAAAGTAACCCTAGTCATCGTCATAGTAGTCAAAATCTACATTTGCATTTGTAATACCTAAAAATAAAATAAGACAAGAGGCTAAAGATAATAATAACGAATTAGTAATAGGGGTATTTTAGACAATTTGTTATCAAGGTATTTAAACTTCTTTATGATCGGTCTATCATCTCTTTTCCTTTTTGCATAGTTGATACACCAAAAATTGTCATTAACAGTCCTCACATTCTCTAGCTTAATTCTATAAGGATCGATGTGTTTCCACCACATAAAACTCTTAATTGCCATTATAGGTTATTCGAATTCCTAATTCCAGCAATTTGAATGTCGTGTGGTGGGTTATTGATAATTTAAGGGATAAGTGGTGTAAAGGTAACGAAACAAGTTTGTGGGTTCAAGAGGAAATTGGGATTTTTTTTAATCAAATTAAAGCAAGTAAGTGTTTCATGATCATGTCAAAGTAGTGACTTGGTGTTTTGATCGAAGTAAAATTGATTTGTTATATAGAAATTAGGGTTTACGCACATTTTAGAGAAAAGAAAGGGAAAAAGCTTCGAATAGAGAGGTACACAATCAGGTACACGAGCATATACCTACCCATGTTGAGATGAAGGGAAGATTTATGTGACATGGGGTATATGGTCAGGTGCACAAGTGTGTACCTACCCATGTTGAAATATATGGCTAAGTACATAACCTTGCACTTGGGTCTATTAAGGGGTCTCTTCGGACAGAAGAGTAGATGACTGTGTTCTTACTTGTACTCTTTTACATGGCCATGTACATTGTCGTGTTTCCATAAAATCTCTATAATATACTTTTTTTTTTCTTTTTCTTGGTTTTTCTTCAAACTTAAGCTAGTTTTACCTAAAATAAAGTAATAGGAAAGGGAAATAAACAACTAATTCTTAGTTGAACCACTTTAGTGAACTTAGTCCATGTGTTACCATGGTTGCTACTTGTGGTTGTTAACTTAAGTAAACTAAACGAACCTAATTGATAGTGGATATAAGTGTATGTGCTAACTGTGTTTAGCTCAGCCTACGAGCTTGTAGTGGCAGATCTCTTAGGGGCACTATGATAATCAATATGCAGCATTGTCTCTAGTAGAATTTCCATACTGAAATGATCTGAGGCAAATTTAGAGGTATTAGGGGTTGTAGTGGTTGTTCCCAATACCATTTAAAAAGTTAGGGTTAAGAGTGCTATAGTGAGATCATGGGTACTTTTATGATGACTACCAGCTAATGTAAAGATAATTGATGAATTGATTGTGCTTTAGTGTTGCATTTTGTATGCATATTTGTTGTGAATTGGTGACACACACATGTGCTTATGGTACTTATGCACTAGCCTTAGGCTCATCCTTTTTTCTTTTTCAATTGCAAGTGGGTATAATAAGTACGCTAAGTATGATGAGATTGAGAATATGTATTACTACTACCAAGATGAGAATGAAGGAGATTATTATTATTACCATGGTCATGAGTAGTGAGAGTATTAGGGGAGTCAATTTAAAGGTTTATAGATGATTATATTTGGAAGTTTAAAGTTTGTTCAAACATACTTATTTATGGTTAATTTACTGTTTATGAAAAATGAGGTTTTAATTATGTAACTAAACTAAAATTACTATTTACCTTTAATTATAATTATTGTAGGAATGACTTATTTGTGAGTCATTCATTTTATTTATTGGAGAAGTTAAGGTTAATTTGAGAATTAAAGTTGAACAGGTTTTGGAGTTATATGTATAGTAATGAGCCTTTGTGTGTTGTTACACTATAGCAACATGTGATAAGTTGTGACATTATAAATTCTACGGTGTTATAGAATTATCGCCAATCCCACCCCTATAATACATATCGTATCTTAAATAGTCATAAAGGCTTGTATTAGCAACATCATCTATACTTGAAAAATAGAGTTCCCTAGAGGGATGAGATAAAAGCCCAATACATAGTCACATAAACACATGCACATGAACATACATAGGTAAATTCAGACACAAACCCTAAACAAATACAACAATCAATAGTTTATTATCTTTTGCCTTAGTCACTCAAATGATAGTTTGAAGTTATTCATGACTAACCTCAAACTAGGAGTGATTCATGACTCTAGCATATGGCGTACACACACACACACACATATAATACATCGCACCATCCTTAAGGCAATGTCAGGTGGCTATCAACTTACTAGTCCACATGCAAATGTCCATATAAGTATCCCCATTCCACAAATATGATCCACTTAGAGCTTTATCCCAACAAGCTAAATTGTTACATAACCTCACTCAAGTAAGCGACCCATTGACATGAAAGTCAATGCCTAATTAATCGAATCCTATCAATATAAGGCTGCATGATGGCTGGACAAATCATATCGATCACTAGGTAGAGTGTCCTAAATCACTAGCGTCAACTCGTATCTTTTGAGCCTTTCCCAAGCATATTTAGCACGCGTTTAATTTGGTTCCGCTTTTATTAAGCTATATTATCTACTATCTTAACAAGCACACCCAACACACAATAATCACGTACATGCACTCAAACAATTCCAAACTGCTAAAATGTAATTTTCACCACCCTAAATATAAGACATAAGAGATAAATACCATTATTTAGATTTAGTGATCTTATCTTCAACCTAAGTCCATAGTCATAAATCAATACTTAGGGTTTGAAACTTTAAGGGAAAAGTTACTTATTTACTACTTTCTACCTACCTAAATTCTTAGCAAACTTACATGAACATATCACTATTTCTACTATTACTTGTATTTATATACACTATTTATTATTATTATTAGTTATTTATGTATTCATTATCAATATTTTATGATTGCATTGTTCTTCATTAAATATTATTAGTATTTATAGTTGTATTGTTACTTAATTTATTATTAATGGTATTTATAATTGAGGTGCTAGTTCATTTATAATTATTAATAATTATAGTTAAGTTATTATTGTAATTATCACGATTGGTATTTATAATTAAGTTATTACTTCAATTATCGACACTAGTAGTTTTAACTGAGTTCTTATTTCATTTATCATTATAATATTTATAGTTAAGTTGTTACTTCATTTATCATTATTAGAATTTATGACTGAGTTATTTATTATTATTAGTATTTATAAATAGTTCTTACTTCCTTTATTATTATTATTATTATTATTCATAGTTTCTTTATCATAATTAGTATTTATGATCGTATTGTTTATTTATTTATTATTATTAGTACTTATAACTAGTTCTTACTTCTTCTTCTTCTTCTTCTTCATCATTATTATTATTATTTATAATTAAGTCTTTGTTCATTATTATTGGTATATTGTTATTTCATTTAGTTTATTGGTATTTATAGTTGAATTGTTATTTAATTATTATCATTGGTATTTGTTATTAATACCACGGTTTATCACAATTAATGGATATTTATAGTCATTAAGTTGTTGTCCCTTTAATGTTATAATAGTCATTAGTGTTAATTATTTCTATTGTAAATAAAAAGCAATTTATGATGTATGACTCAAAAGTTTTTTATGGTAAGTTAATGTATTAAAGTCGGTTTTAAATTCTTTTGAATTTGACCACTACGTATTTAAGAGATTTTTAATAATCATTATGGAGTCAATATGATTTACATATTAATAAATACTTATACCAATTCTATTAACAAATTTGTATCTTTCCTATTACATTACTTATTAAAAGATTTTCATCTAATAATCTCTAAGTCAATTATACAATAAGTTTTGAGTTGGTCATAACATTTTACTCTTTTCTAACATTTTGATAAAATGAGTTTTATGTAACCTTTGAATAGAATAAATTAATTATAATCATTCTATAAGTTGTAGAACATTTATGTTTCATCTAATGCCTCCTCTTTATCTAACATCAAACATCTCATAACATATTATATTAACTCATATTGTCAAATTTTAAATAAAATTTAGTTGCGAACAAATCAACAATCCCTTTACATAATCCAATGTCAACAATTTTAAAATTCGCAATTTTAAGGTCAAAAAAAGTTCATAATACCCTCAATGAAATTCATTAGCCACATTATCAATATCTTAATTCCATCATATGAACAACTTAGTAAGTTTACTACATATCCAATAACCAAACTCATTCTTCTTTAACATATCTTATAACGAAACATTCCTTTTCTCATTTCATTACCAAACAATCTAATACATAATGAATTAATGACAACTTCAAAATTTCATAAAATTGACGTTTTCAATTTTTGAAATTTTATTAATCACCCATAAATCTCATATCCTTTAAGAATTAGTTATTGAATGTTAACAATTCATTTCATCCATCTTACAATTGATCCACTAAGTTGCTAATTAACAACATGATCCATAATAACTAGATTTCTACACTTCATAAATTATTAGAAAATAAAATTATTAAAAACTTAACAATCTCTATCTTCATATATCATAGAATAAACTTATAAAATCCTAATGCACAATTTTTATCTCCAATATTATAAACAAAATAACCATAATAAACCTGACTTTTACATAGACTAGAATCGCATCTTATTAGTTGAATTGCAATTGCATTGCCCACTACATGTTTGGAACAATGTGATAGATTTAGTAACAATTCCTTATAATAATCCCAAAATTAGAACCTTATATAACAATAGAAAAAAAAAATTACACTCCTTGCCTTTGCTAATTTTGAATCTGCAAATATTTAGGATTAGGCATGGCTTTCAAACGGTAACACCAAAAATGGTAATCGCCTTGACTCACCAATAAATCATACATTAGATTGTATTTATTAAAAATGTTAAATTCAATCTAAAAATATATCTTTAGCTTTTCTATGTTCTCCACAAATGCTTTATGATAACGTTAAAAACTTCTTATGTTACTCACGAATTTTTCCTAAGCCGCTAAATCCATGTGTTAAAATCCTCCTTATTGTAAAATATGGAAAGGAAAAAAGATTAGAGACAAAAATCTCCACTACCTTTAGAATTTCACAACAACCGAATGGATAGGCTATCCTCTTCCTTTCTTTTTAAATCAACTTCTAGAGTTTCGATGGGGATGCATGGTTCTACAATGCACCTGCCCCTAATGAATTATGCAATTATGTAATCAAATGAAATTTATTCCTTAATAATAACATGTTTAAAATTTAAAAGAAATAGGAGGGAATTACTAAAATATCCTTTGATTTGAAAAAGAATTTTTATGGGGCATTTCATAACTATCACATAAGGGCTTTGGTGCACATCATGGAAGCTTAGGGCAATGTACATGTCGAACAAACTTACGGAGGGCTATATATATAACATCAACATATCCCTTTGATTTCTAAAATCGTCAATTATAACCTCCAAACTCATAACTAGGTCGCAAGAAGCTATCTATGATGATGCTCAAATAAGTAAAGTAATGATTTGTTAATAATGAAAATGTCTACAATTATCTGGATTATAAAACTAACTCACAAATATCATATTGATTATTTAACTACTAGAATTTTATAAATTCATAAATTTGTGTAAATGATGGATTGTTGAATAATTTTTTAACTCTACAATCAATATTGAAGATGTCAATTCATAACCTTACTGGATACTAATCTTAGACCGAAAGTGTGGTGAACCAATTTTTTCATAATAATCATTCACATAGGCAACGAGCGTTTGGTTTTCAAAGTCGGATAATTTGATCTCATTAGATGTGTCCGACATTTATTAAAAGTCTAAATATTAACTTTTTATATTTTTCACTATTGATTACATAATTAAAAAAATTACATATAAAATGTAACAAATTATCTAATTTCTTAATAAGGATCTTTAAAATACCTATTTATATTTTTTAGGAATAAGTATCTTTAAGATACCTATTTACATTTTTCTCTTTAAAAATATAACTAAATTAGAAAATTTAAAATTGTAAAAGAGTCGAGCTACTCACAAACTATTTGAGCTCTACTTACTTTAAGCTCGACTTGACTTGAGCTCAATTTATTTATAAACGAATCAAGCTTAAATTCAAAATAAAATTTATTTATTTATTTAAACAAGTTAAACTCAAGCTCGAGCTTATATTTAGGCTCAATAGCCGACTTATGAGCAAGTAAATAAACTCGAGAGTAAGGTCATTTATATTATTAACAAGCTAACTTGTGAACAAAATGAGAGTGGGCTTGTGAGCTGGCACATTATATTAAAGATATAACATAAGAAGGAACTTCTTCAATGCAATTATTTAAAAGTAATTATATAATATAATCATCAATTGTATTATTCATTTAAAATAATTTAATCTAAACCATCCATTGAAATTTATAGTATTAAGTTGTAACTTGTTATACAGGTAAATCTAAAAATAAAATAAAATAAATTTAAAAAGAGAAGATAATGTAATTATAAAAATCTTTTAATGTAAGTTATTCTTTCGTTATAAAAATAAAAAAGCATGATATTCTTTAATAAAAACACAGTTCTCTAAAAAATCATACTAAAAACATTATTTAGTAAAAAAAATAGTCTTCTCTATGAATCAAAGAGATGATTGTATGCCTATCCGTAGCATACGGATAGATTGGAGTTTGCACTTTGCACAGTAATGGTCCGCAGATTAATTTTGCCATTTTAAGCCTACTAGCCATTATATATAAACTAAGACTTAAGAGGTGTCCAATGTTTGTCTTTTTAGGCCCACTAAAGACTTAAAAGAGTTAGGTCCAATAAAGACAAACAAAACATAGGATTAGCGATTCACACAACCAAATAGTTGATGATACAAAATATCTTCACTTAGATAGAAAATCTAACCCAAATCAGATAGAATATTTTGAAGTAATTTGTTGAATGCAGCTGGCACCTTGGACTAAGGCACTTTTCCATAGTAAAAATTGCCACAATACATATGTCAAAGTTTGTCCAGTTATTGTAGTTTAATTAGTATGAATATTATTTTGTTCAAAAGGAAAAAAAGGTAATCTCGATTTTCTCTTTGGGCCACATGTCTAATTTTCCATAATGAATCGTAGTGTTCTACTTTGAAACTTATCAAGTAGTCTAGCTAATGAGGGTCACTAAATTGGGCAAGTAACTTAAGAAGAAGCAAACGGACAGTAGTAGCTACCAACGTATACTCCACAAGTTTACAATAGAGAGTCGACACCATCGCTCTATACACGAAATCAGAATAATACTGGATTCTATACAGCAAGGGAAACTACCTACAAATACAGCTCGCCGATAGCTAGATCGGCAGAGAAAAAAGCAAGCTAATCTCAGTCCTAATGGATCTGTCCACATCCCACAGATTCTATCCCTAACTCATCAGAACAAACTTCAAGCCGGGTACCGTCGCTTCCAGAAAGCATTATCCTCCCTGTTGTTCCTGAATGCACAGCAGCCGACAGAGTAGACAATGACAAGTAAGACAAGGATTATGATGTTCACAATGGCAACCTTCTTCCAGTCGCTCTTGAGGTTGTCGAGAAGTCCAGCCTTGCAGGAATTACAGTTGTAGCACAGGGTGTCCTCATTGTTGTTCCAGGCATTACAGTCAGAATCCAGATCTGTTGCATTCGCAGGCTTCTCCCAGGTAGTTGGGCCTGTATAATTAAAATTGCAAGCATCCGGGGGCTTGCAGCAACCAGACTGCGGATCAAAGAAAAATGGAGTTAATACCTCATCATACTTTCAATGCAGAATCAAATATGAAGCCCAGAACCGAATTAGAGAAAATAACATCCCTCTAAGGGAAACAAGAGACACCCCTACGCATGCAATGCATCCAAATAGTGGAATTGCAGTTCGCATTATTAGGCCCCTATTCAACAAATAGTGTTTTAGTGGGGGGGCATCTGAGAAAATGGGGATTAGAAAGATGCATCAAATTTGAAATGCTGCGTCCACTAGACTCTCCTAATACGAAATCTTTTTTCTAAATTGACACAACTGCTTGATAGTGGGATCGTACTTATTTATAACTTGTGGACGGTGATGAAATTTCACACCTTCTCACGAATTGCAACTTCAGTGCCCAGATGAAAAACTCCACCAGTTTAACAAACTCTGACCTCTAAAGCAGATTCAACCTATAGACAAGGTCAAACCCTTTCATCATTCGGATCTAACCGCTAAATCTTGAACCCTGCCACAGTCAACTCGTCTAAAAGCCTGAAATTGTACAGATACGCATGTTTATTTATTTGTTCATTTTTAAACTTACATGTCAGCACCGCATTCTACAAAAACACAAGAACTCAAACTGATTCCCCATCCTCATACGTTAATGATACTAAGATCTGATACCGCTAATCTAAGAATTTTACAGACACGTTATTTATCAACAAACCCTAACATGCTTTACAAATTGCATACCCAATAAAGTAGAGAGAAGCCGAAAAAGAATTACATACAGAACATACCACAAAAAATCACCCAAAAATAACTCCAATTTCCCATCGTTAACACGAAAAGAAGAGAAAAGAAAAAGAAAATACCTGAAGTGATGAGAGGTTCTCCGAATATAACTGTTGCAAAGTATCATTAAGATACTTAGTCTTAAAATCAGTGCACACCTTACTATCAATCAAACAGCTCTTGATCTTGTTCCAATTGCCAGTATTATTCACTCTCTTCTGCAACCAATTAGAATAATCACCCAACTTATACTCCTTGTACCCTTTACCAGACAAAGCCTCACCAGCACCTTCATTAGTCACCACGAACGCGAAGACAGTGAAACAGAACAAAAGCACAATCAAAAGGAACATGACTACAAGGTAAAGCCATAATAACCAGGACACCCCACAACAGGCACCGATTAGACCAGCCAGAGAGACAACCATCAGGAACACTCCTATGGCAATCACGGGCTTTTCTAGGAATTTCTCGCAGTCTGTGCTGGCACGGTGCGCCAGCCATATGCCTGCTCCTAGGATAGGAATTGAGAGTAGGAAAGTAATGAAATTTAGGATGCCTACAAGGTTGTTGCTCAGACGAAACATTTCTTTCTTCGTTCTAAGATACTTCTTTTTAACTTTCCTTAGGTGTGAAAAATTCCACGAAAACCAAGAAAACCCAAGAAAGAATTTCAGAAAGCTTTTGTAGAAGAAAAGGTGATGCGCTTTGGAATGGGTAGAAGGTGAAAAGGAAGAGGATATTTATATGGCTATAGATGATGATGATGTTGTTGCCAAGAAAGATCGAGGGCGAATGACTCCACACGGGCTAAGGACGCGTCGTTTGACTTGTTTGTTGGAAGTGTTTAAACTCTTGTTCCTTGTAGTAACCGTAGTGTAATCATATCGTGTGGGCTCATTTCCCTTCCAAAAGTAGCGTTTAAGTTTTCCTAGATAAGAAGAAGAAGAAGGACGGTGTGGGCTTCTGCTCAATCAGTGCCACGTGAAGATACTCGAATCAATTATTGACCTTTTTTTATGTTCGGCATCGAGTGGCGGTTCAATACTTCAATAATTCAAACTCGGATTACGACGCGTCCTCTATTGACAAATCCATCGACTTTTTTGTCCGGAGGATGGCGGAGGTTGCGGGGAAGTTCTAAGTTTTGGGATTCCATTGAATCATGAAAGGTTTCAAAGTATACAACTAATTCCTGAAAAACGCATAGAATTAATTAAATTAGATAGAGCCGCGTGCTAAGTGAGAATATCAGTTTAATGTACACGTACATACATGAAAATAACAATTTTACTTGAAACGTCATCATTCATATTTAATTTATTAACAATATATTCATAAATTGTTTTTAATACACCGTAGACATTGTAGAATGCAAATTGTGTTAAACCTAATACTATTCTTATTCTATGTACGGCTAATAATATATGTATGATGATATATAATTTCAGAAAGTGTTTAGTTGTAGTACATTTTTCTTAACAGTATTTTATTATTATTATTTTTTCATTAATAATTTCATTAGAGCTTTTTTGTTATGGTAACTTTTTGGTAATACTCTTTTTTAAGAAAAAAATTATACCTTTTTTTTTGCTAATGCTTTTAGTCATTAGTAATTTCTTAAAAGCTACAATTTATTTCAAATTTTATCTCTTATAAATTTTTATTAATAATATATTTAGGTTACTTATAATTTCTTATTATTACCATTTATACCTTTTCTAAATAATAACTTTAAGCTATTTATGCTTTTTCAATATTATTATTTACACTCTTATTATTTAAAGGCTTATTTAGATTATCTTTTTTTTTTCATCTATATCTTATCTATATTTAATCTAAATCTTATGTAAAATTTAACATTTAGAAAATCATCTTGTTTAAATCTTAGTTTTATAATTATGATGAAAATGGTAATTGAGAAATAGATATTAGAAAATGAAAGTTCACATACTTTAAAAAAAAGGGGGAGGTGTAAATAAGTTCATATTTATATGGATATGTTAGATATTTAATTTTTTAATAGGGGTATACATGTATTTTTATTTTCATCTTTTTGCCATCTTTTTTTTTATATATATATAAACATACCCATTTGAATGGTTGCTAAATAGATGCCAAACGAATAAAAACAAAAAAGATGAAACAAACAAGCCCTAAGAAACATATCCTTTATATAAAGTACGATACTTAGAGGAGTCATAACCTCCTTATGACGAAATTTTCAATAGTCCTGCTAATGTTTTTTATAGGACTAGTCCAATCTTCAACTTTATTGTTAATTTATGTATTAACAATGGAGATTTTATAATGATCAATGATAAAAATTTAATATACGTAATTGAATAGTAAAATTAAAGGTTGACTAGCTATTAAAATAGTAAGCTACTTAAAGTAAAATGATACAGCTTTTGATATGATGATATGCTTTTATAATTTGAAAGATTATAACTCTTTATAAATATCATATCATCTTATATAAAAATGTAATGATCATTCATAATCATATAAAGCTACATTATGTGAAATATATTTATTATGTAACTAAATAATAGTAATCCCACAAACTATAAACTATAAATATGGATCATTAACATGTTACATATATTTTAGATTGTAATCTTCCTAAAGTACAGGCTTTAACTAGTTATTTAGAATATTGATGGGATTTAAATAATTAGATTCAATTTCAAGATATACTAGGGAGGTTTAGATTGATAGGCTCGAAGGTGGACTCATTAGGATTGGTCTATAAGTTCTAATCTTCTTTAACAAGGCTTGATATCAAGATTTCTTATAAATTCTTCGACCTAAACCTTAAAAATCACTTTTGGACTTTTAAGCCCATACTTTGGATCTAAATAATTAGATTCAATTTTGGAGTGTAGTAGAGAGGTTTAAATTAGTAGGCCCAAAATTAGGTTCATTAGGGTTAGCCTATACAAGGCTTAACATTAAGATCTCTTATGAATTTTTAGACTTAAACCTTATTCACTAAGATCAATTTTGACCTTAAGCCCATACTTCTAGAGCCTACAAATCTAATATCAACATAGACTATAAATCTAGACTATTGCTTACCAAATAAATCCTAGGGTAGATATTCACTTCTGCATATATATATGCTCTAGTTCTTCTCATAAGTAGGCTTCATTTCGACATTTAGGCTAAATATTGCTCAAGAATTTAGACTTTGTTATACTTTCGCTTCATCACGTATCACAATAATATAAGAGTCCGCTAAGATTGTTTATTTCTCTTTTAAGATCCTTCTTTGTTTTTTCTCTTAGTGATGAAAACTATTTGAAGTGCAACGCTAATCTCTATCATATAAAGCATGATACATTTGCAGTGTGCATGGACTTGTAAGAAAGAACCCATACATTTACATTTTTCCAACTCCACTAGAAAGGGGATTTTTGTATAATGAATGAAACCACAAAAAAAAAAAAAGGCAATCAAGTTTGTAGACACGAATAAAATGAAAGATCTTAATATATATCCTATAGATTATATTCAATACGTGTGTAATATTGATATGGAAGAATAGATGCTAATGTACTTATTTGTCTATTGTGCATAGTACAAAACCCAATACTTTAGATTTCATGTGTCAGTAACTCCAAGAAGAATAAGGAAGAAGAAAGGGAACTAGTGTTTTCTGCAAAGTATCCCTTTTTTATATCTTTATTTCTTAAAAACATTTTATACAATCATCTTGTGGAAATAGTTACAAAAGTGCTGTAAAAGTAGTTACATGTATGAAAAGGGCTTGTTACTAAAAGACTTATTTTTTCACAATCAATTCTCTAATGACACATTTAATTTGTAGAATTAAATAATAGAATTATGATTCTTAAAAAGTAAAATAGAAAAATAATAATTATTTCTTATGGTTTATTGAAATCTTATTGGTAAGTATAAAAATATACTATAAAAAGTAAAAAAATAGTTATTTTTGTAGTCTGCATATAAATTGTAATTCCTCATTTCATAGAAATAACAACTCTATGAAATAATTATTCCACTAATAAAACATAGAAATAAATGTATAAGAGAGAAGTAACTAACTAATTATTTCACCAATAAACTATAGAAATAAATGTATAAAAAAAATAACTAACTAATTCCATCATTATACATGAGTATATATTAAAGTCTTCTATTCTACATTTGTAGAGCGGTTAAATATGCAGTAAAGATAATTTTATGGCCCAAAAGGGCAAAAGCCAACAGGAATAATTATCCTGAGATGCCTACTGGCTAAGTAAAATCGTCCCAATATAAATTTGATGGGCTCTCACCCACAGATGAGATATAGCATGCATTTGGAATAAATAATCGACATCGGCGACTAATGTACTAGAACTTTTACTTAAATGTGTCACGAAAATGTGAAAGCATAAAGTACTAAAAATTTCAAAAAGTTATAAGAATATTTATAGAAAATAAATATAATAGTAAATATGAAATAGCTAGAAAACAATTTCACGGTATTAAAAATTTTAAGAAATGTATGATAAAACTTTAAATATTTTGATGCATCAATAATATTTTATTTTATGATAATAATAGATTTTAAAAATTTAAATCATTAAAAGAATAAATTTTTTAAAACATAATTTTTAAATAATATTAGATTAAATAACGAAATTAATTTAAATTATAAATCTAAAAATATTAAATAAAATTTAGAGTAAATATTTATATTCAGAATAATTAGATTAGCTAAATGTATTAAAAATATAAAATTTAAAAATATTTTTATATACAAACAAAATAATAAAATAAAAATATTTAAAACATAAAATAAAATAAAAATATAATATAATATATATTCATAAAAAAAAAAAATCGGATCTTCACGTCTGCCCTGTCATGTCCAGCCCGACCTTTCCTTCCAGATGCCAACAGAAGCAGAGTAGTGCGTCTGCAGATCACATCAGTCGGCCTCCATCACATCGATTGCTCTGGTCACATCGTGCGTCCCTGCCGTTCCCCTGTCCCATTCTTCTTCTACCCTTCCTTCCTTCCTTCTTCCCGTTTTTGTATCATCCCTCCTTGACGCTGGTGGAACCTTATCCTCTATCATTCACTCTCCATCACTCTCACTTCCCACTCCCACTTTTACTCCACATGTACATCAAATTCTACACTTCCCTTTCCATTTTCTCCATTGTCACAGTGTAGTAAAACTCTCGAAGCATATCGAATGAGCTCAATCGACTGGAACTCTTGCCAATCGTTGCCTTCGCCATTAGAGTTGACGACTCTCAGGTTGCAACCGCTCGAGATTTGGCTTGTGCTTCGCAGGCTCGTTGGGTGGCGCTGCCAGTTGGCGAATCACAAGTACCCTCATTCGAAAGTCTCATCGCTCATGTGGCGTTGTGCTGTGTTCAGAGGACTGCCATGTGGGTGGCGCTCTTCTCGTCGAAGTACTAATGGTTCGGTGCTAATATGGAAAATAGCCACAGCTCCGCTTAAGAATCAACACCCTGTAGTGGAGCCTAAGCCGCGGCTTGGTAATGGAAAGCTAGAAAATGGAGTGGGAGATAGCGGCAGCGAAGACAAAGATGATTTTGATTTGAGTGAGCTTTAGGAGGAATCAGTGCCAAAGAATGCACGCGCTGCACTTGCTTATGATGATGGTCGCGTGCGATTATATGTAGCATCTCGGTTGGACATGTTGACATGTAGTAAACCTCTACCAAAGGTCAGTGGCCGTGTTCTAAGCATTGCTTGGAGTGCGGATGCAAGTGTAGTATGCTCAGGAAACAGTGATGGGTTAATAAGATGCTGGGATGCTAAGTTATGTCATGAGATCTATAGGATGACAATTGGTCACGGAAGGTGGGGGTCGTAGACCAGACCTTGTATAAGACCATCGCTTGCTCTAAGGTTTGGAAATCTTGTGGGTGCTGACAGCGGTGGCTGTGTTCAACTCTAGGACAGCAAACATAGCCCCCCTTTACAAGCCTATTCTTCTCATAGGGATGGTGTAAGCACACTTACAATCGTTCCTAGCCACGATTGAGTGTTTTCTACTAGTTTTGATGGTCATGAAGGACGCAATCAAACCCAATTGGTTGGGATCGACATTGGAAATGGTTTGATTCATACTCTTGTATCCAGCTCATAACCACAAGCGCGAAGACAGGAAGAGGCAACTGAAGGACCCTTGCGGTACTGATGACACAGCAGGATTAAATTCCAATTGGTCGCATGGAAAATGGTTTCGCGAATCATGCGGAATCAGGCCCCTGGTCTGAGTCTAATCCACCTTCATAAAGCTTGGGTAACCTGTTTACTGTCATGGCTATGGAAATACAATAGTGAAACGAAAGGCAAAAGTCGACCTCTGCCCCGTGCTTACCGGAACAACTTAAAAGCTTCTTCGTCCCAAACCACATGTGATATTTCCCCTAATTATGCATCAGACAAAGCTTATAACGTGTTCCTTAATGGCAACATGAAGAAAGCAATCTTGCCCATCTTTATTGAGGTTGATGTTAATAAAGACGTCAAAGCTCAGATCTCGGGTGTGCACCATTGCCCTGCAAAAGCATGATGATGAGCATAGTAAGGCTCATGTGAAGCCATGGGCGGATGCACTCTAGGAGGTAGACATGATCAGTAGATGGAACTTGAGGGATCATTGCTTAAGTAATCTTATGGACCATATAAAAAAAAACATGGTTATCAATAGGCTCACCCCAAGTGTTCCTGGCGTGCATGATTGCTTCATTGTGATCGAAAGGCTAATTGAAGATATTGAGAAGTTGTTAGGGAGGATCTCCTAGCATTCGATTATTGTGATATATGGCATAGGTGGGATTGATTATTGGCCGCCACCTAAGTTCCATGAAATATCCAGTGAGATTGTTGCCGCCATAGGTAGACTTCCATTGTCTCTCGAAGTCATTAGTCCTTCACTTCACAAGCCTGATGAAAACATATGAAAGATTAGAATGGGGAAACTAAAGGAGGTGAGTAGCAAGGGGAAGAAGGCCAAGGAGGGAGTGATGTGTGTATCTGTGCGAAATAGTGTGTGGTGTATGGACATGTGTGTGTATGTAAGTATGGAAGTTGAGGATGATATATGTGGGATATGTATGTAAGTGTATGAGATGATAAATGGTGTAGGTATGTGAATATGTATATGGGAGGTGTGTAATATGTGTGAAGTATGAGGGTAAGTATTGTAGAAGGATGTAATATTGATCGTAATGGAAGAATCTGAATTCTGCACTTTTATTATTTGTTTTGTTGTACATATATACATGTTGATTTCATTGAGTTACAAATCTATTGTGTTAATCATGTTGTTGATTTGAGTTGATCTGAATCATGTTGTTGTTGCTGTTGTTGATCTAGATTGCTGTTGCTAATTTGAGTTGATCTGATGTGTGTGTTTGTTTATAGCTTGTTGTTGTATTGTTGCTGCTGTTGTGTGTTGTTGATCTATTGTATCTGTTAGGTGTTGATGTTTATCATGCCTCCACAAGATGGACGGTGGTACAGTGAGTCCAATCTTGTTAATGAGGTGTTGAAAGTGAGAGCGAAGAAGTGGTTTGGTGAGTGCATCAACAAGTTGATCAGATGACGAGATATGAGAGATACGAAGGAGACCCTATTGAACTTATTCACGGATGAAGTGATAATCAAGTGCGACATGTTTCATTCGTGTGTGGAAGATAGGATTTGAGCATAAGTTCATCGCCCTAACATTATCACGGTAGATTACCAGAGGTTGGTGATTAGATAGGCTAAGTTCTTGAAGTAAAGGGCAGATCCATCTTAGTTCAGCTGCTGTAGATGCAACCGCTCTGTATTCAGCTTTAGTAGACTAACAGGCAACGGTACGTTGTTTCTTGGAGCTCCATGAGATGGGATTGCGGCCAAGGTAGACAATGTAGGCACTGGTGGATGTATAATCATCTTTTTCGCCAGCCCAGTCAACATCAGAGAATGCATAAAGATGCTGAGCGGATGATTTGCGAAGAGAAATGCCATGAGTTGTTGTGCCACGAAGATACCAAATGAGACGTTTTGCGGCTTGCCAGTGTGTAGTAGTAGGTTGGTGCATGAACTGGGACAGCTTGTTGACAGTGTAGGCGATGTCTGGGCGAGTGAGGGATAGATATTAGAGGCTTCCAACCACATGACGGAATTCCTTAGGATCAGTGAGAGGCGAGCCATCATGGAGAATTAACGGAGGTGAGACCGCAAGTGGTGTAGTTACCAGTTTGGCATCTGTCATATTTGTCCAATGAAGAAGATCTTCAATATATTTCCTTTGATTGAGAAATAGGCTAGTGGTACTCGGTAGGACTTCAATGCCAAGAAAGTAGTGGAGGAAACCTATGTCTTTGATGGAGAATCAAGTGGCAAGTGATTGAATGCATTCGGTGACAGTGGATTTGGTGGTACCTGTAATGATGATATCATCAACATAAACAAGAAGAAAGATAATAGTGGTGTGAGACCTGAGGATGAATAGAGAGGAATCCGCCAGGGAGTTGCGAAAACCGGATTGAAGCAAGTGTTGACGAAGTTCATGATACCAGGCGCGGGGAGCTTATTTAAGACTATAGATTGCTTTACTAAGTTTACACATGTGATGAGGACGATCAGGATCAATGAATCCAGGGGGTTGAGCCATATAAACTTCGTCTTTAAGAGTACCTTGGAGAAAGGCATTGTTGACGTCAAGTTGATGGAGCGGCTAACCATGGCTCACTGCCAAGCTGAGAATGAGCCAGACGGTAACTGGCTTGATTACTGGACTAAAGGTTTCAATGTAGTCCACTCTAGGGCATTGGTGGAACCCTTTGGCAACCAAGCGTGCTTTGTACCTGTTAAGAGAGCCATTAGGAAGAAATTTAGTGCGAAAAATCCACTTGCAACCAATGATATTGTGATGAGGTTGTGGGGCTGTGAGTTCCCACGTTCCATTACGAATGAGGGCATTGAGTTCATCAGACATGGTAGCCCTCCAATTGGGGTCTTTGAGAGCCTGAGTAGTGGTTCGGGGTTTAGGGATTGGATGAGGAGGTGGAGCAGTGGCAAGAAGATTGAGTTTTTGAATTGGTTTACGGATGTTGTGTTTAGAGCGGGTGATAATGGTACGAGGAGGATCAGGTTGTGGGGGAATGACGATGGACGCATTGGGGTCGGGAGTGGTGAGAACAGTAGAGGGTGGGGATGGAGAGTGAGGGTGAGATGGCAGAATAATGGGGAGGTGGAGGGAGCACCAGTCTGTGGGCGTCAAAGGGTTAGTGGTGACAATTGGGAATTAGCGAAAGCGAAAAACAGATTCAATAAAGCGGACATGGCGAGAGACATAGATGCGACCAGAGAGTGTGTGAAGACAGAGGTATGCACTTTGGGTGGAGGAGTAGCCGACAAACACACATGGCAGCGAACGAGGTTCAAGCTTGTGTTTGGTGTATGGGCGTAGCTAAGGATAGCACAAACAGCCGAAACTACAAAGCTTGGTACAGTTGGTGTGGTTGCAAAGAGTTGGAAGGCCGGAGATAGGTTGTGAAGTGTTGGAGTGGGAAGACAATTGATGAGGTAGACAGTAGTGAGGAATGCATATGTCTAGTATGTTAGTGGCATGGAGGCATGCGAGAGGAGGGTAAGGCTGGTTTCTACAATGTAACGGCGACGACGTTCGGAGTAGCCATTATGTTCGGGTGTGTGAGGAGGGGTTGTGAGGTGAGTAATGTCGTGAGTGGCCAGATAAGGCAAGAGAGCTTGGAATTCTCCCCCATTGTCCGAGTAAAGTGTCTTAATGGTGCGCGTGAAACGATTTTCAACTAGTGTCTTGAACCGTATGAAGACATGGAGGACATCTGATTTACGCTTAAGGGGAAAGAGCCAGACCTATTTCGTGTAGTGATCAACAAAGATTACATAGTATTTGTAGTTGTTAATAGATGTAATAGGTGATGTCCATACATCTGTGAATATAACTTCGAGAGGAGAGGAAGAGGTTAAAGTAGAGGCAACAAAAGGTAACTTATGGCTTTTATTACAATGGCAAGAAGTACAAGTAAATTGAGAGAGCGCTAAGCTAGGTGACGCTAAGTTGCTGGAGTGAAGGAGTTGCTTGAGGACTGGCAGAGAAAGGTGGCCGAGACGGTGGTGCCAAGTTGGAAGAGAGGTGGCAGTGCTGGAGAAGGCAAGTGTGGCGGAGTAGTGGGGGGGCTAGATATAGATGCCATCCTTAGTGCGTCCTTGAAGGAGAATGGTGCCTGTTCGGAGATCCTTCACATAAAATGAAGAGGGTAAGAATTCAATAGAGGTGTGATTGGATTTGCAAAATTGAGAGACAGAGATAAGGTTGCAATGCATGGATGGAACACATAGAACATTATTTAAGGTAAAGGAGTGAGATGAGGTAGGCAGAGAGATGGAACCGATATGAGTGATGGGGAGCTCGGAGCGGTCGCCAATGAGGATTTCATCTGTGCCATCGTAGGGACTGTGGAGAGCTAGATTGTTGAGATCAGTGGTGACATGGTGAGTGGCACCATGTCCAGCAACCATGAGGAAGGAGCTGTGGTGGATACTGCTGTGTTGGCCTGCGTCTGCTGTGGTGGGACTGCTTGTGGATGCATGGGACAGGGTGAATGGAGCAGGGGGTCGTAGTGGGGTGTTGTTGACGAAATAATGGACAATGTGCAACTACATGCCCCTATTGACGACACCATTGGCAACGGCCAAGGAAAGGCCAAGGGAGCGAGATGTGGTATGGGGAAACGATCGAGGAGGGATTGTGGGTGGAGACGCTAAGAGAGGGGTGGTGGGGAACAATCGATTCGGACGCTGGCGATGGGGCCAGCGGTTGGAGCCGGCTTGGGAGGTGTGAGCCGAGGCAGGAAGGGCTGAGGCTGGGAGGGAGGTGGAATGAAGGGAGAGCTCTTTGTTGAGGAGTTTCTCATGTAGTTCTTCGAAGGAGATGGGGGTGTCTCGGCTATTAACGGCATCAATGACAGATTGATAAGATTCATCTAATCCATCAAGAATTTTTTTGATGAGGTCTTCATGATCCAGGGGTTTGCCAAGTGCTGCGAGTTCGTCTACACGGATTTTGATGGATTGCATGTAATCGGTAATCGAATTGGAGCCTTTGTTGATGTGTTTCAGATTGTCTTTCAGTTGTTTAATGTGTCCATGGGTGGGTTTGGCGTAGGTGTTTGCAAGGATTTGCCACGCCTAAAGAGAGGAGTCAGTTTGAGTAATTAGAGGGACAATGTTGGAGGATAGGGTACCAACAAGTGCTCCGAATAGCAGCTTGTCTTGGTGTCGCTAGGTGAGATAAGCTGGGTTCGATGTGATGTTGTCGTCTATTATGACAGTGGCCGGTGGTGGTGGATGGGAGCCATCGATGAATTTGGATAGATCGTATCCTATGAGTATGGCTTCGATTTGGGTTTTCCAAGATAGATAGTTGGAGTTGTTGAGTTTGATGGAGTTGTGGATTGTGATCATGATGAGGGGTTGGGTTGGTTCCATGTTATTTTGGATGATCGTTGAGGTGTCTTCCGGAGTCATGGTTCAGTGAGATTGGTTGATGAGGATTTGGTTTAGTCTTTGGTGCTGTGGAGAGGCTCTGATACCATGTAGAAGGATGCAATATTGATCGCAATGGAAGAATTTGAATTCAACACTTTTATTATTTGTTTTGTTGTACATATATACATGTTGATTTCATTGAGTTACAAATCTATTGTGTTAATCATGTTGTTGATTTGAATCATGTTGTTGTTGCTGTTGTCGATCTGGATTGCTGTTGCTGATTTGAGTTGATCCGATGTGTGTGTTTGTTTATATCTTGTTGTTGTATTGTTGCTGCTGTTGTGTGTTGTCGATCTGTTGTATCTGTTAGGTGTTGATGTTTATCAAGTATGTATTGGTGGTGAGGTATACGTGGAGTATGAGCGTATGTGTATGTCGATGGTGTGGAATGTGTGTGGAGTATGTGTGTATGTATACATTAGTGGTGTGTGTGTGCATGTGGAGTTGAGGAGAAAAGAGGATAATAACGTGCAGTTGTCTGTGTGTAATTTGGTGTATGGTATGGTTGTGTGTATATATATGTATAGGTGCATGTGTGGTGTGTAGAGTGTGTATATATATAGATAAGAATATGTGGATGTGTGTGCATGTGGTGTGTGGGAAAGAAATTCTTAGCAATCATTTAAGGCATTGATTGTATCAGCTCATAGAAATAAGATGGGAGAAATAGATTGGTGGAGTTGGCATTTTCCAAAGGGTGAGGTACTTATCCTCAACGTTTCGGCCAACAATTACTTTTTCCACCTTTCATTTACTACATGCCCAAGCTTAGGGCTTTAATTATGATAAATCATGGCACATACAGTGAAATCCTCCGCAACTTTGTAGGCTTCAACAATTTAGCTATCCTTAGAAGTCTCTGGCTTGAAAGGGGTAAAGTGATCACACGTCGAAATTACTTAATGACGATTAGGACTATGGCGACCATAAACAAGTGAGTGGGAAACTTAATAATATGCTACCATGTTGTGTTATATGTTGATTGCTATGCATGTGAAATTTGTTGTTTGTTATGTTTGCAATTTAATGTGATTATTGCTGAGTTGAGTCATAGTGGGGATTGATGAGTTAGGGAAAAAGTTCATAAAGAATATAGAGAATGGTATGGTATGAGGGTTTAGATATCATTACCTTAATGATAGCACCTAGCACCATATTGCTAGTGCTATAACCATAAGCCTAACCCATGATTTAAAATTGTTTTCCTCCAAATCAAACAAGAACATAGAAACCTAGTTTTTCTTTTTAGAGCTACCAAGCAGGTGTGCTTAGTTGGAATAGGGTCTATAGATGTCATTATGTATACACGTCAGAGTTGGTTCCTGAATGTGTATATATACTAGGCAAGCTTATTTTTCTATTACATCTATATAATATACTCATGAACATAACCATACAAATCATGAATGCAACTTTGATTTTTACAACTCAACAGTCCTATTTTCTTACCCTCATAAGTACGTAAGGGATTGTGTCTAGTAAATTGTCCTTAATTAAAGATGTGTCACGAACATATATATATATATGTGTGTGTGTGTAGATATATATATATATTATATACAAATGTCTCGAGGACATCAAAAAGGAAATACGAGATGACCTTGTTGGCTCTCGAATGTGAGAATGACAGAGCACTTGAGAAGTGCGATGACACAGAGGTGTCAGAGATGATGGTTATAAATCAACCCTGAGTGGTTGGTTTGACATTTAAGACAAATGATACAGAAGTGTCACTTATAATGATTGTAAATCAACCTTAAGTGGTTGGTTGACATTTAAAGGAAATGGCATAGAGAGGTGCTGAGTTAATTTAATCTATTGTAAGACTAGATAGTCTACATCCATAGGGTATGGTTCAGTATCTTTATTGTTATGGTGGGTGTGAAATGAGAATTAGTTGTAATTGTATATGTTGTTTGATCACCTTAAATCAATTAATCAAGGAGTGGACCTAATTAAGATTGGACATGCATTTTCATAAGACATTACATGAGATTGAAGGCCATCATTGCTACGGGCTCGTCGGGGTAATCAAGAGGATTACTGTTCCACCAAGTGCGAACTAAGTGATTAGGGGATTGTTGTGCCTTAATGGTTTCGAGCTGGTCGATCCTTGAGGGTTTTGCTTCATTGGGTGCAGAGAGGCACGAGAGCATTCACTGTTGAGTTAAGAAAATATCATAATTAACAAAGTGATAAGATAAATAAATCGGGTAATGACTTGGGCACTGATGGTGGCTTTAGAATCCCTAACCCAAGGTCAAGGGGGGGCCGTAAACCTAGACTTCACGTCAGTTACTGGAAGACCACGTGAGATACTGCATTCATATGGTTGCTCATGCATAGTATATGTTTTGATAGCTTAATTTGATATTGCTAATGTGTACATAGCATTGAAAGTGTTACCATCCCATTCATTGAGCCATAGTCTGCTCACCCCACCACAAACTCTTTTGCAAGTAGCGATTACAAAAGCTCGGGATGAGATAAGATGTGAAGTGTTGAGAGTTTTGGGAAGACCAGAACAACAAAGTAAGAATTGTGAAGGATAGATTTACTTAGATGAAATGTTAGGATCCCTATGTGAATAGAATTTGAAATTAAGAAACCTAGGGTTCATCCTATTTTATTGATTGATAGGGGATACCGATTCTCTACGATCATGGATGACTGTAGGATACATGATCTATAGTTGTGTTTTATTATCTAATTATATGTACTATGATTAATTGTAAATGCAATTATTTATTTAGAGTCTTACGATCTTTGACTCGTAAGACGATCATCATGTAACGGGTGCACACGTACCATGATGATTTTAGTGGAGACTTCTAGGCTTCCTTTTGAGGTGTGACAGAAAGAATTGTTGTCTGATGCTTTCCAACGAATAGAAATATGTTATTGTTGCAAGAAACATAAGTAATAGTTTAGATAAATGAACTATAAGCTTGTTATTAAGGTTATATTAATGCCTACTGATAAGAATAAATTAACACTTATATTTTGTATGGGTTTGAGTTGTTTTTGAAGTAAGTTGATTATGTTTTAAAAGACTTTGGTACTTAAAGAAGAGCTATTTGATGTTTCAGGAAACTAAAGGACCTATCAAGGAAGAATGATCAACATGTGCAAGAGTCGGAGTGGATTACATGAAGAAAAGTGTCCAAAAGTGCAGCAGGAGAGATACATGGGCGTGTATGACAGGGGCACGGTCCTGTATTGTATTTAATACATTCACAGAAGGTTACACGACCATAATACACGGTCGTGTGTTGAGTTGGGATTGTTCACAGAAAGATACACGGCCATGCTACACGGCCGTGTATGTCAATCGTGTGTTGAGTTAGAATTGTCCACAAAAAGATACACGACCATAATACACGGGCGTGTATGACAGCCATGTAGTTGATGCAACTCCGCATTTTACAAGCTTCTTCCAACATTTTGGTATCTTTGGACAGGAAGAAGGGGAATGTCAAGGGGCGGAGTGCAGAAAAGGAAAAGACACCTGAAGCAGAAGGGGCGACACGAATTAAAAGAAGGAGGAAGGGAGGAGACACGAGGGAGAAAAAGAGAAAAGGACCCACGAAAGAGACGGAGAAAGGGATACAGAAAAAAGAGAGAAGGACTCGGAAAGAAGAGAGGAAGACGGGGAAAAAGCTTTCGGAAGGAAAAGCAACTTCAACGGATTCATCCTTACCTTGTGGAGTGTTTTATGAACACGGGTTCTTCATCTTTATTTAATTGTATCTTGAAATCATGAGTGGCTAGTTTATTTCATACCCGAACCTTACGAATTCTAGTTGTCATGTAATGCGGGATTGATTGCATAGTTAGTGAATAGTGGAAATCTCTGAATTTATTCATGTTGTTTATATATTGTTGCTAATTTGATGTATGGCCAACATTGAAATTGCATTGATTTCTTAGAAGTTGATTGAAAAATCTCTTGTTTGAATAGATCATGCATGAATAAAGGAATTTGTATGTAATCTAGGGATAGAGAACGTGAATTTCCGTATTAGATTAATTTAGGTAAATTGATCTAATTGAGGGTTCAAGAGTGTTAATGCAATTCTAATCGGTTTTTGATAAAAGAGGGATCTTATCAAAGCAATTGGGGTTAGGAGCTAATGAATCTGGAAAGAACATTAGTTTAGTGTTAGATACTCCGCGGTTTAGAGATAACTATTGCTCTTAACTAGTTTATTGAAAGGGTGAAGTTACATGACAATTAGAGGAGTAGTAAGGGTAGGGTATGTTCTTAGTTATCGGATTTAGTAATCAAGTTTTTGTGTTATTTTAAATTGCTATAGGAATTGTTAAGTATTTTAAATTTAAAACTAAACATCTCAATTTTGTGCGGTTAGATAGTAGGTTTAGAGTTATTACTGGTACTTGCTGATCCCTGAGGATACGATACCCGAACATAATGCTATACTATTACAATCGATAGGTGCACTTGCCTATTGGATTGTAACAGAGAGTCATAGAAAGAGATTTTTAAACTTGAGTGATTACGATCATCAACACCTACATTGAATTGTAGAGCAATATGCTAGTGGCACATTTAGCACACTGAAATGAATAAAGAATGTAATCACAGTTTTAAGTTTTATTTCTTTTTCATGTTTGTAAGTGCTTTTAGAAGTTAAAATCGCAATCCATTGGAATTGATGATTTCAGCTTTAAGTTGAATTTTTTTGAGATGGTAAAATTGTGATTCCATTTTGCCTTTATTAATGATATTTACTTAAATAATCCTTCAAATCTCAATAATGTATATTAATTACATTCACAAATTAAAACTATTTTTGAAAAATATCATCATATACACATTCCATCCCATTTCAAATATGTTATGATTAAACATGATATAGGAATAATATTACCAACTCTGAGTACATTTCCAAGCATAAGAATTAACTTAACATTTCGTTGCTAATTCCATTATATTTAATTCTATTTTATTTCATTCCAAACCGTTCCATTTGAGATATTCTTGTATGCCAAAGAGACATGTACATATCATATGGATTTTGATCTTCTAAAGTTACTTTATCTAATTTTTTTTTTAAATTTATCTTCTTAAAATATTATTATATGTAAATAATGATTGAGATTTATAATATAGAAGATATTACGATGATGTCATAAGATATTTTAAAAATCCAAATAATCTCAAATATTAATATAAACATTTATAAAATTTTAGATAAAGTAAATCTAGAAGATAAATTTCCTATCATATTAGTCAACAAGGGGAAATTTTTAAAGCATCAAATTCTTTCCACGTAATCCACCCAAAAAAAAAAAAAAATCTTTCCACGCACGTTAATTAGTGGAGCAAACTGATAATACATGCACTTTGCAAACCACGCTCTCAGTTTACTAATATAATTATAGTAGTTTTGTTTATGTGCATCCTCTATTTACACTCAAAGACAAATATATATCTCTATCTAAACCACATATTGTAATGCTTATCCTTTATTTATACTTAGAGCAAATATAACTTTATAGTATTGTTTAGTTGCTATATTTTTACAGTATAATACTAAATAAATTCTTTAGTTTTTGTTTAGTTTGTATATTGGCTCAAGTTATTGACAAAAAAATCCTCATAATATTGGACTAAAATTAAAAAATTTATAGCATACATTTGATTTTATAAAAATTTATTTTATATGATAAAATAAATATATTTTCTAAATTTTAAAAATTAAACTCACATGATGTTTATAAATCAACAATAAATTTCATCTTTCTCCATATCTCTCTCTATAATACAAATTTAATATACTGTAAAAATTTATGTTCAATATTACACATAGTAAATACAATACAAGAAAATTATCTTGTTTTATTTTTCCTATATTGTATTATTCAATTTTTATAATACTATCATATTCTACTAACTAAACACTATTTATATAACCTGAATAATGTTAATGTATACACTTTAATTTTCATCCCTTCAAATATAAATCATTTATTTATACTTGGAAACAAGTTGCTATTATCCTTAAATTATAGAACAATCTACTTCCTTCTGGACTAATTTAATATTTTGGCCAACTTATTATAATTTTTCAAATCGAGAAAAACAAAGGAAAGCAAATAAGGATAACAAGTCAACGGAAGATGGCAATTTCATGTCCACTATGGCACTATGCTAAGTGGGGATCGTATGGGGCGGTTATGTGAATCCACATGTCAAAAACACTAGCTACTTCTCAACCGCAGTTCCTCTTTCATCCAAATTGTCAGAATGACAACTCATGATTTCCACTTTCGGCACCATAATGAGCACTTCATCACGCACTCTTTCGATCTGCTTCAATTTCATATTCTTATTTAGTCATGTTAGCATGTATTATAAATAGAGCATCCCATTGGAACTCAACTTTGTAAGACAGCCACACTTGATGAACTGATCTTCTTTAAGTTATATCTTGCTACTCTTTGTTCTCTTGAAGTTCAGAAATAGACGTCTCACGTGACATCAAAATAAAATGGCTGGATTGATTCCGCATGCAGCTCTCATATTGGTTCTCATCACTACATCCCTCATTTTCAGCGAATGCCGAGTTGCTAGGAAGGACTTGGGTCTGGATCTTGGAGGCATTGGAGTAGGGATTGGAGCAGGTGTAGGCGTTGGCCTAGGAGGTGGTGGTGGTGGTCTGGTGCAGGTTCAGGATCTGGTTCTGGTTCCGGTTCTTGGTCCGGCTCAGGTTCAGGTTCAGGGTCAGGATCAGGATCAGGTTCTGGAGCAAGTTCTGAAGCAGGTTCATATGCAGGATCCCATGCTGGTTCTAGGTCAGGTTCAGGAGCTGGCTCCGAAGCCGGTTCTTATGCAGGTTCGTACGCGGGGTCTCGGGCAGGTTCGGGATACGGCGGTGGCCAAGGCGGTGGATATGGTTCAGGATATGGCCGTGGCAATGGCAACTGAGTGCACCGGATTTTTTACGAGAACAAGGAGCTAGATAGAGAGCATGCATGCATGCATGATAACAATAAGATGATAATCGCCTCTTCACCTTGTGTAAAAATAAGAAAGGTGATTACTCGATCTTGGTTATCTACATTAATGGGTCTAGAGGTCATGTTTTTTGCATTATCGTCTTTTTCCGCATGTTTGCTGCATAGGTTGTCCTTTGTCGATGTATTTTCTACATGTTATTCAGTCAAAAAGAATCAATCGGGAACGCTTGCCACAGAGATGCCTTGTTTGGTTAATTATACGAAAATAGTTCAATGAAATTTAATACGTGGTATATCTGAGGGTTGGGTTAAAACATTCGTGAGTTGGCTGCTTTCATTTTCTTACAATTCTATTAGCCGGAAGGGGAGACGAGCAGGATTCCGACTGATTAAAGCAACCGATGATCAGTCTCTGATTTACTTCTTCATGTGCTTACTATCTACTATGCTATCGGGAAAAATAGAAGTAAATCAGACTTCATGGATCGCTGCTCCATAGGATTAAGCAAATAGAGTCTAAGGGTCTATCGAGTAATAAAAGATCAAATGTAAACATGTGACAACAGAAAAGAACAACGGAACAGAGCTTATATTAAGGACAGGTGAAGACTGCTCGTCGCTTCCAGTGAAAATTCGTATTTATAGGAGTTGAACCATACAAACACAGGACTCATAAGGTTTATGAATTTTAGGACTAACTTGAATAAAAATAACACGAAGGAAAACAAAAAAACTTGTCCAAGAAAAAGTCCATGTTGAATCTAGATTAACCCTTTTGTGAAAATCATCACATATAAAACCCTAAATCGTTCATGTTTGATCATTAAGAATTAATCAATAGATATGCAGAAGCATACCTTAATCCATTGCGATCAACGATTCTTAGAATTGTGTGGTTGGCCTTCTAGATCAATACGTTTTCTTTAAAAGATCTCTTTAGTTTTCCCTCTTTAATCTATCTGATGATGGGATTCAAAGAGACAAAAAAAAAAAGAATGTATGACCTGGAGATTATGACCATATTTATATAAATAACTTTATGTTATTTTTTGGTATTTATATTTTAGCCAATCATAAAAATAGAAATTACCGATAAGGTTTCTATACATAAAGGGACCATACCCTATTAGACATTAAAACTCAAATATTCAAATTTTATCGATCATTTTTAATTGAGCTTAATTAATTTGACAGCCCGTAACACATAATCATTTCACATATAAGGCCAACGTTGGATTAAGGATCCAACAATCTTCCACTTGGACTATATGTGTAACTTTACAATTATGTCTTGCAAAACCATATGAGCTCAAATTTGCTGTCATAAACAAAATGTATCTATAACCAATCCGGTCCATCAGTCATATCAACACAGGATCAAAGTGGGATTCATTACATTTATCGTAACTCTACCCATCAATGATCATAATGCCGATATAATTGAATGACATGGATCATGATATGGATGTGTAGCAAGAAAATTCCATGCAATGTGATCTTAACATGTCCATTTTCTACTGGTCCACCATAAACCTTAGTGAGATCAAACCATAAACCAAAAACAGAGTGTAGGCAAACAAGATACTTTATTTCTACAGAAGATATCCTCAAAACATAATAAACCAAAAAACTTATTAAAGTTTGTCTATGGCATAAATGCATTCAAAGTAACAAACTCCCAACTAAACTTAATGTCACTTAAGGTCATGACACCCATATGAGCAGTGTGCACATGAAACACCTTGGGTTGCACTCAATTAGTGAGTGGATCCGTGATCATAGAGTTTGTTCCTATATGCTCTATAGACAACTGTCTACTCTGAACTCTTTCTTTTACAACTAGGAACTTGATGTCTATATGCTTTGACTCCGTTGAGCTCCTATTGTTGTTAGAATATAGAACTGCTGACTTATTGTCACAAAATAATTTAAGTGGCCTATTAATAGTATCCACAATGCGCAGCCCTGTGACAAAATTCCGTAACCATATTTCATGATTGGATGCCTCATAACATGCTACAAACTCTACTTCCATAGTAGAAGAAGCAACAAGGGATTGTTTTATGCTCTTCCAAGAGATGGCTCCCCCAGCCAACAGATAGATGTCGCTTGATGTAGACTTCATACTATCTTGGCATCCAGCAAAATTGGAATCAGTATACCCAATGATCTCGATTTGATCTGACTTCCGATAGATAAGCATGTAATCTTTTGTTCTCTGTAAATACCGCAAGACCCGTTTGGCTGCTTTTCAATGGTCTAATCCTGGATTACTCAAGTATCTGCCTAACATTCCTATAATGTACGCAATATCTGGATGCATACAAACCTGAGCATACATTATACTCCCTACTACTGATGCATAAGGAATCTTTTGCATTTCCTTTTCCTCAAAATCATTCTTAGGGCACTGACTAAGACTAATTTTGTCTCCCTTAGCTACAGGTGTATCACTTAGTTTGCAATTTTGCATGCCATACCTTTTGAATACCTTTTTGATATAGCTTTTTTATGATAATCCAAGAGTACCTCGAGAGCAATCCCGATGTATTTGTATTCCTAACATAAAAGAGGCGTCACCAAGATCTTTCATCTCAAAATTATTAGCTAGAAATCTCTTGGTTTTGTGTAATAAGCCTATATCATTGCTGGCAAGCAATATATCATCAACATATAAAACCAAGAAAATATGCTTGCTCCCACAGAACTTATGATATATACAATCATCGACCAAATTCATCTCAAAACCAAGTGAAGTGATCACTTGATGAAATTTGAAATACCATTGTTGAGATGCTTGCTTAAGTCCATAGATGGATTTCTTAAGTTTACAAACCATATTCTTTGGATCTCTCGATACAAAATTTTCTGGTTGTACCATATAGATCGTCTCATCAATGTCACCATTGAGGAAGGCGGTCTTTATATCCATCTGATGTAACTCAAGATCAAATTGTGCTACTAATGCCATTATAATCCTAAAAGAGTCTTTCGAAGAAACGATGAGAAAGTTTCTTTATAGTCTGATGCCTTCTTTCTATGTAAAGCCCTTTGCAACAAGACGAGCCTTATACTTCTCCACATTACCTTTTGAATCCCTCTTGGTCTTAAATATCCATTTGCAACCAATGGGCTTCGTACTTTCTAGCAATAGGATAAGATCCTAAACTTCATTGTCTTTCATAGACTTTATCTCTTCATTCATGGCATCAATCCACTTCTGAGATTTATAACTTTCAATAGCTTGACGGAAGTTGATTGGATCATCTTCCATCATTCCAATGTCAACCTCATGTTCTTGAAGAAATATGATGTAGTCATCTAGCAACGCACTTCTTCTTTGTCTAGTGAATCTCCTCAATGGCATAGGTTCTTGAGGTGGTAGAGTTTGTTCTTCTGGAACAGTATCTTGAATGGGATCTCCAATATTGTCTTGTTCTATTGTGTCTTGAAGAAGATCAGGAATAGAATATTGACCAAATTCAATAACACCTATGGGAATATCAACGTATTCCTCTTCAAAGACAATGTCTCTAACCATATCTCCCTCGGTAAACTCGACATCCTCAAAGAACCGAGCATTTCTCGACTCAAATACCGATTTAGTTGTGGGATCATAGAACTTGTAACCCTTGATCTTTTAGAGTACCCAACAAAATAGCAACTTATTGTTCTTGAGTCTAGTTTCTTTTCATTGGGCTTATAAGGTCGTGCCTCAACTGCATATCCCCACACACGTAAATGTTTTAGACTAGGCTTTTTTCCAATCCAAAGTTCATAAGGGGTTTTGTTAGTTACTTTAGTTGGAACCCTGTTAAGAATATATGTGTAGTCTTAAGTGCTTCTCCCCATAGTGATTCTAGTAAGGTGGAGTGACAAATCATACTCCTTACCATGTCCTTAAGCGTCCTATTTCGTCTTTTAGCAACACCATTCATAGTGGGTGAACCAGGCTTAGTGTACTGTAGGACAATATTGCATTCCTCTAGGAATTTAGCAAAAGGTCTTAGACGTTGTTCACCTGAACCATCATATCTATTGTAGTATTCGCCACCACGATCAGATCTAATGCTTTTAATCCTTTTGTTGAGTTGGTTCTCAACTTCAGCCTTATAATTTTTAAACATATCCAAGGACTGTGACTTTTCATGAATGAGATAAAAATAGCCATATCGTGAGAAATCGTCTATAAAAGTTATAAAATATTGTTGACCATTCCAAGCAACTGTAGGGAATGGCCCATAAATATTGTATGTATAAGTTTTAAGATGTCTAAGGTCCTTATTGGCTTCAAATCTCCTTTTATTGGTTTGTTTCCCCTTTATTTAGTTAATACAATCATCAAAATCTGTAAAATCCAAGGGGTTTAGAATTTCCTCTGACACAAGTCTCTCCATTCTCTGTTTGGAGATATGACCTAATCTTTTATGCCATAATGTAGCTGAATTTTCATTAGTCAATTTTCTCTTTATACCTCGTGTACTTACTTGCAGGGATTCATTAAATGAAGCAATAATATCAATCAAGTAAAGATTATCATAAATAGATAGAGAACCAGATCCAACTAATTTTAAATAATGAAACAAACTAAATTTCTTATTCCCAAATGAACAAGAATAACCAAATTTGTCCAAAGCAGAGATAGAAATCAAATTCGTCTAAATGACGGTATAATGAATGTTTCATTAAGATCCAAATAAGATCCAGTTTTTAATAATAATCTAAACTTCCCAATTGCTTCAACTTGAACTGTCTTGCCGTTACCCACATAGATGTATCTTTCACCATCACTTGGTTTTCAGCAATGGAGGCAACCCTGCATAGACACACTGATGTGAGTTGTTGCACCAGAATCTATCCACCAAGTGTCTATGGGTACCAAAGTTAAATTAACCTCAGAACAAACCAAATTAAGAAGTATACATTTCTTTGCATGCCAAGCATGATAATTGGTGCACTGCTTCTTATAATGCCTTACAGCTCCACAGAAGTGACAACCATTACCATTCGATGCATCCGACTTCTTTGGTTGTGTCTTCTGAGGTACCATATTTGCAGCTTCTTTATCCCTTTTCCTTTTATTATCCTTATTTCTATTCTTAGGGGTTAAGGCTAGGTGAGCACTCTCAATCTTATCTTGCTTTAGCCTTTCCTCTTCTTGAACACAGTGTGAGATGAGCTCATTTAGAGACCAAGTCTCTTTCTGACAATTATAGCTCACTTTAAACTGGCTAACTGTACTGGAAGAGAAATCAAAACCAAATGCACTAGTAAGTCCTCTGTGAGGTCTAGCTTGAGTGCTCTTAGCTTGGAAGCAAGAAGAGACATCTCCATGATGTACTCCCTAATATTGCCCTTACCCTTGTACTTCATTGAGATTAGGTTTGCCAGGAGTGTACTTATTTCTGCCTTTTCATTCTTAGCAAACCTTTTCTCAATTTCATCAAGGAACTCCTTAGCCTTAGTTATCTTATCAGATATTGTACCTCTAAATGCTTCTGGAATGGCCTTCTTCATGATCATCATACACATGCGGTTTGATTTCTCCCACTTTTTCATCTCCCTCTTATCATTAGAGGTACTCTTATCAGTAAGAGGTGAAGGAGAATCAGTCCTTAACACAAGGTCGAGATCCATAACCCTAAAAACTATTAATAGATTATCTTTCCACAACTTGAAGTTAGTGCCATTTAGCATATGAATGGAATTGATGTTAGCAGTAATATTAGCAGGATTATTCATAGCTGAATAAGAACAACAAACAAAGAAACAAGCTTACATAAGCCTTACAACAAAATAATAATAATAAATTCAAATAAAGGTAAACCCCATTTCAAAATACCGGGTAGCCCATTAATATTTCATCTTTGGATAAAACATTAACTACTAAGTGGTACCATGGCATAGTAATCAAACACTGACAATAAGAACACATCATACAATAAAACTTCCTTTGGGCCGATTTATTGTTCACATGTAAAACTAAATAATCATCACGAGTTTATTACCATAGGTGCACTTGCAATTCTGTTAAACATTAACCTTCCTTTGGGCTGATCAAAAAATTCACAGAAGTTATAAACACACAACCTTTTATATTTTGAAATAAATTAATTTCTGCAAAAAGGACCACTTTGGCAGTATGTTGCTTCAATTAATTCATCTCAAAATACATATAAACATACCAATATTCAAATTTAAAATTATATCAAACTTTGGGTCAAAGGCAACTCTAATTTTAGCTAAAACTTATTGGGTCTAAGCACCCATATCCAAATATGACTTAATAACTCAAACATTAAAATTAGAGCTCAAAAGAAAAATTGGCGTACATAAATACCAATCTATAAGTGATTATAAATTTATATTTGATTTTATCGCAATTGGAGACAAATGGGTATAGAATTAAAATATCTAATCAAGAAGTATTTTGTATATACTCTTAGTTACAATGGAAATCCCCTATGTTTTTATATTCTCTAGGTTCAGTTCTTTATCCCCAGACAATACACTAAGTCATCATCAACAAATTAATCTCCAAAATTTCGAGAAGGAACCTTAATCACCGTGGAGAAAGCCTTAATTCACCGTGGTGAATTACAATCATGGAAAGCAAAAATCACCGTGGAGAAATCCGATAATGTATCGGAATCATGTTTTTCGTGTGGGAGATTGATTTTGATGCGGCCATTGATGGTGTAGCCATCTACAGACCCCGATGAAATTGCGTGGTAAAAAGATGAAATCGTGAAGAAGAAAACTACTAGTAGAAGAAGAGCCAGATGGGATTTCATGATTGGAACCGATTTGATATTTGATTATTACGAGAAAAAAGGAGAAGAACATTTACATATTTTAATGTTTGTCTAAACCCTAATCTCCAGAATTAGGGATAATAATACCTTAAAAAAAATTACAAAAGTAATTCCTAATGATCAAATATGTATGCTCTGATACCAATTGTTGAATCTAAATTAACTCTTTTGTGAAAATCATCACATATAAAATCCTAGATCGTTCATGTTTGATCATTAAGAATTAATCAATAGATATGCGGAAGCGTACCTGAATCCATTGCGATCAACGATTCTTAGAATTGTGCGGTTGACCTTCCGGATTAATATGTTTTCTTTGAGAGATCCCTTTAGTTTTCCTTTATAGTCTATCTGATGATGGGATTCAAAGAGATAAGAAAAAGAACGTATGACTTGGGGACCATAACCACTATTTATATAAATAACTTTATGTTATCTTTTGGTATTTCTATTTTAGCCCATCATAAAAATAAAAATTACCCATAAAGCCTCCACACATAAAAGGGTCATACCCAATTAGATACATTAAAACTCAAATATCCAAATCTTATAGATCACTTTTAATTAAGCTTAATTTAATATGACAGCCCATAACACATAATCAGTTCACATATAAGACTAACGTTATATTAAGATCCAACAGTCCATCGATTTTGCTTTACCTCAATCTGTTGCACTTTAACTTGCTATTGTGCCACCTTACCTCCTGGGACCCTTAAACTTTACCAAGCCCATGACCCTTGGGAAAACCATAGAGCTATACTATCCTTAGGTTGAGGATGATAAGACTTCACTTATATTCTAGGACATATTTAAATCCAAAATATAATGATCATGTTTAAACTTTTCATCATCCTTATCATTTATCATAGTGAGAACGTAAAATAAAGTCATTTAATTAATTTTGAGGGTCTCAAATGACCTCAGACACTTAATGTATAACATATATAAATTATCATGATGATATGTTGAAGCAGAACAGCCATTGAACCTTTACTCAAAGCCTTCCTATTACTTGTACCCAGTTCTCCATTATAAATTTAAATTGATATAATATTATTTTTTATTTTTTATTTTTATATATTAAAATTTTAATAATATTTACTTTTTACTAATCCATATAATATGACGTGTTAAAACAATTAAAACTTCTTATCCGGAGAAGAGCCTCGCATGGATCTCTATCTCATGCCTTCCGAGAGCACAACAATTTTTACCCATAAAAAGACCTTCGTTATCATTAATCAAGCTGCGTGTGCGAGCCCCCATGTTTATCATTTTCTCGTGAAATTGGAAGTGCGCAGGGGTTGTTGGCTGCATGTGATATGTCACATGGTGGCACCCATTACTGCTGGTGAGCTGAGGCGCAATTCATAGTGGAGTGGGATTACGTATCAACCTGTATCGATCAAGTGCGTCCAGCCCTTCAGAGTAATGTTTGTCTGCCGAATGTGGAGAAAGGACAGGATTCTCTCACAGTTTATGTTAAACAAAGACGAAAGACACTATCATATTCCATTTGAAGGGAGTGGTGAATTTATATGTTCTAGAATTTATTTATTTTTAGAGGCAAGGTCTCACGTGGGATCACGTGCAAGCTTCCAGGTCGGGTCTAGATCAAGAGGCAATAAAGGCCAAGGCTCTAGATATGGCGAGGGCTTCGATAGAGGAAGTGGATCTAGAAGTGGTTTAGGTTTGGGCTGTGGTGAGGGTCATGGCTATGGATTTCGATCTGAGGTTGGTACGGAAAATAACCATTATATAATCTAAAAAATTATTGTAAAATACCTAACTTAAAATTTCCATAGGAAATTGATATGGGACTATCTCTACAGAGTGCAAGTGTATTGTAGATTTGTACTCATCTTCTCTCCACATGTGCAATTTTTTTCCATCCCCCCTATCTGATATATCAAAGATTGGAGCTTGGACCTTCGGTATATAATTCGTATGAACTCCTAAGTTCTTAATGGTTATGCATATATTCCTATTACCATTCACATTTATTTCTTTATAATTTCCTTCCTAAAACGTAGAGGCAAAATACCAATATTTTTAAGTTCTACTAAAAATGTAAAATGTGTTGACTGATATTGATGAGGTAGAGGTATTAGTAAACGGGTACAAAATTTAATCAATTGTGATTTTTTGATTTTTGGACCTTATTTCAAAGGAAACGAGTTAATTTGAAGTAGTCGGTACCTTTAGTGCTATGCTATGCCATTTTTTAGGAAAGTTCATTCGTTTATTTTCTTAAATAGTCGAATTTGTTATTTTTTGTAACTTTTATATTACTTATAACTTTTTAACGACACTTTTTTTTTAAGTATCGTTTGTGGTGTTATATTTTTCTTTTAATTTTCTATGTATCATTAAGTTTTAGGCATTTCTATTTTTAGCAAATTTTAGACGTTTCAATTTTTGGAAAATTCTTATATTCTATTTTTGGCAGCTTTGTGCATGCTATTATTTGTACACTCTAAGGCATTAAATAAGGGATTATTGAATATTATTGAAATTTGAGCCATCTTTGCTTTATTTTTCTCCCAAATTCTTGAATTCATAAAATTGTTGAATTTCGATATCAAACATCTAGGAATTCATAAAATCAATTGATATTTGAAGATCGTACATCGGGTATTCACAAAATTAACAGTTTGTGGTAAAAATCTCACTTAATCTCATGTGTTACACTATATCAAATATTCTTCTTCATTTGTAGTTATAAGCAATATTTGGCACATTCATCAATTCTGGTTCAACCTCAATTGAATCACTTCATTCCTAATCCCTCCTTTCTTGAGTCAAAGATCGATCCAGTTCTCACAATACTTATATTTAGACACCCAACAATTAAAAAAGAAAAAGAAAAAAGAATGTGGAGCATGCATATATCACTTTTGATGTGTAAATGTAGCATCCCCATTGTTATATAATACTCAATTAATTATTACATAAATTGATCAAACTACTTGAGATGCCCTAATTATTATTATTATCTCTTCATCATTATTCATGCTTAAATAATTATTTTTTAAATTTCAATATGGTCATTTACGTAAATGAAATTATTAATTTCTCTACACAATCTAACTTTTTAGCTTGTCTATATCATGCTTCTATCTAAGATTAACAATTTGTGTTAATGTATCATCTATTTAAAAATCTCAATCCATAATATGACTCATTTATTAATCGTATCTGAAAACCTAGAATCATAATCCAACCTATTTAATAAATGTGTCTTTATTCAAATTCAGCCCATTTATCTATTGAAAGTTCTAAATAAATATATATAATAGTTATAAATACAAAGAAAAAAAAAAGGAAAATCATATAATTGTTGTATACAAATACAAATCATGTAGTCTCAATATTTAAATATAAAATTAAAACTCAAAAAAAGATTTTAATAAAGGAAGGCCTGATCAAATATAACAAATCCAAATATTTGTTGGCTCCATAACATCATTTTATTAAGTTAAATCATGGTGTAATTGCATACTACTTAAAACAACCTTAACACTTATTACATGAAAGGTAATGACCATTGGCTGAGTAAGAATGAAAATTTCTAATTTGCAACATATTAAAAGCTATCATCTGCTTTTCTTTCTTAGACCAATACACTCGACACTCATTAAAAATGTCCTTTCTATTTTGCAATAATTATGTAGATTTTTATTTACATTGTAAAGAACTTGCTTTTTATTAATTAAGTTTTCTAAATGTTTTTCCTTTCTTCATCAAGTTAATAGTCATATTAGCCACCATATAATGTTTTATTCTAAGGTAAAAAGGATTTAATAGCACTTTATTTTTCTATGAACACAAAATAGTTCCAACGTACACACTAAGACAATGGGAACTATTACATTAAATTACATGTCATACATGTCTCAAGGTACTTGTGCTAAGATAAATGATTAAAAAATGTACTGAAATCAAAAGACTAATTATATAAAATAACCACATCAAAAGCATATAAATTTAAATAATTAAAAAATAATGATTAACCTCAATTTGTTGTACCTTGATTGAAAGAGAGTAGGTAGTGGCACCTAGCACAATGAAATAAAGACAAAAGAGAAAGTGGAAACCCAAAAAAAAAAGAAAAAAAGAAAAGAAAAAGAAAAAAAGGAGTAAGATAAAAAGGCTAAACCTTTAGATAATTGGTTTAGCCTAAAGCTAAGCAGGAAAAAAAAATGAAACAAAATGTTAGCAATATTAACATTAAACGAATATGTGGGTCAATCCAGGAACCCATTTACGGAGCATGTTTAATAAAGAGGTTCATAAATAGGTTTGTGCATTAAACCCAATCTTAAATATGTATATAAACAAGTTTGAATGGGTCTAATCTATTTATTACTCATGTTGGATTTTAGCAACTTAAACTTGCTTATGATTGTGTAGTGTCTAAGTTCACAAGCCAAGCATTAATGTATGATTGATCAGTAATATAATATTTATTATAAAGGAACTTAATTGGATCATAATTAAAGATTAAGTCCAAGTAGAGAAGCTACTTGTTGATAGTGCTTTTTGAATATAGACCCCTTAAGGCCCAATTCAACTTGTCTAGGCTCTTATTTGAGCTTTATGTACCCAAATCGACCTCCTCCAAATCACTACAGCACAAAAGTGTTAATGCTCAATAAGCATACCTCGACTTACTACTCAAATCAGTCGTACACATCCTTAAATTGGATAAGTATGAAAGGCTAGAGATAGATAAGGAAAGAAGTTGGCTAAAGATACATCCTCTACTAAATCCATAAAGGACCAAATTTGGAAAGGATTTTGAGTATCAATGCACCTACAATATCAGGATTGCTCTTGATACTTATAAATAGGGGTTGGGGACTACTAGGGCCTTTTTGACTTTATCTAAAATCTTACATTACTACTACCCACTTCGACCTAACCCTTCAAAAAAAGAAAAAAGAAGTTAAAAAAAATCGATCTTCTTCCATATTTGGATAAGTTTGAATTTACTCTAAATTTCCACATCCAAAATTAGGACCTTTTCTAGTATTTTCTCAAGTCAAACTATTTTCAAAGTAGGATAAATCAATACACTTGACATTTTATAAAACCAAGGGAACTATAGAGGGTCTAATCTCTATTAGCGAATATATAGGCATTTATAGGAAGACCTCAATTAAAAAACAATTCAAGTTCCTCTTGTAAATAAATAAATAAACTTCTTTCAATATTTGCCTTAAAATTAAATTACTTTCAAATGAAAAGGGCATTTTGATGAATAAATTCTAAATTTGGAAGGTTTGCATGATAATCATTTAGGTCTTAATAGTTTAGCCCCTAATCCAAAATTTTGGTTTTTCAAAAATCTTTTTTCCAAATTGATTTTCTTGTAGATTAGTGGCTAGATTAGAATTGATCCACCTAATCAATTCTTACTTAACCCTTTCTTAATTCTAATCAAGTGGTGACGCCAAAATTTTCAGACTTGATAGAAAAACAAGATTTTCCTTAATCTCAAGTCAAGGGTTAGATTTAAATGGTTTAAAGTTTAATACTAATCATATTAAGGAAAATGAAAAAGAAATTTAGGCTAAAAAATTTTCAACTCTTGTTTTTAATCTTTCTAATAAGTAGGTTGTTTGTAATATCTTTGAGACTGGGAAAAAAAAAAAACATTGTTTCTTTTGTCAATAGTTGGTATCAGAGCTTAAAAAATCTAGAGTCAATGAGTTTTGTTTTAAAACACCTTAATCCTTATCATGTTTGAAACTATGTCTTACTCCACACCCAAATTGACCTCTACTATTAAAGAACCTAAGAACCTCCACTAAAAAAACCATCCTACCCAGATTACAATAATCTAATTGAATAGAGCCAACATTTTGCATTGGTCTCAATCCATACGCATATACATACAGGGGTGAGGAAAGATAGGCTATTTAACAAGTGAAATGGAGGAGCAAGTTAAGGAGGATCCCTTAGATGCCATCTAAGATGTTGAAAATTCCATGGTTATGATGTTGCTTGTGAACTCCATGGAGGAAGAGATTAGCTCTAACTATATGTGCTATTTGATTGCATAGGAACTTTGGGAGAATGTCAATTAGATGTACTCGGATTGAGGTAACCAATCCTAAATTTTTTAATTAACCTTGGAACTTGGTGAAATTCAATAGAGTAATGATAATGTTACCATGTATTTCAATCAATTGAAGCATTTATGGCAAGACTTGGACCTATTCAATGGCTATGAGAAGCAGTCTATTGATGATTGCAAGTACTTCAAGAGGGTGGTAGAAAATAATTAGATGTACAAGTTTTTAGCAAGGTTGAGTGTTGAATTTGACGAGGTAAGAGGATGTATCATTGGCAAACAACCTTTACCATCCTCTGGAGAAGTTTTTCAAAAGTTAAAAGGATGGAAAGTCAAAGGAATGTTATACTTGAAAAGAAGGGTGCCACAATTTCCCTTAAGAGTCTAACATTGGTTATAGGGGATACTAATTAAAGCAGGAATTTCAATCCCTCAAGAAAGTAAGATGACCATTCTAGAATTTGGTGTGACTACTGCAATAAACCACATCCTACATGCGAGACTTGCTAGTAGATTCATGCCAAACCAACAAATTAGAAGAGTAACAAATAAAATGACAAAACAAATAATGGAAAGTCTGTTGCACATGAGGTTGAATATGTCGCTTTAAATCAAGTTAGTAAAGAGCAGATGGATCAATTTCTCAAAATACTAAAGTTTAATTTTTCATTTGGTATTCTTGGTGTATATATTGCATAATCAGGTAAAAATCCTATTGCTTTATCTTATTCTCTACACTTAGCTCCTTGGATCATTGATCCAAGTGCTTTGGATCATATGACCACCTATTCTAACATCTTTAGTACTAATACACTTGTTCAAGTAATGAAAAAACAAATCAAAATTGTTGATGGAAGTTTTTCACAATTTGCAGGAAAAGACTTAGTGAAAATTTATAACAAAATTGATCTTAAATTGGTCATTAATGTACCTAAATTAAAATGTAATCTTTTGTTACTAAGTAAACTTTCCAAAGAGTCTAATTGTCATATTATCTTCTTCAAATCTTATTGTGTTTTCTAGGACCAAATGCTCAAGGAGGATGATTGGTAGTGCTAAGATGATAGATAGTTTATACTAGTTTAACAAACCTTATAAAAAGGCTTAAGGACTAAGTGTTATCAACTTAAGCTCTATTTGTGAAGAAATAGTGATTTGACACCTTAAATTATGACATCCTAGTTTTCAATATCTAAAACATTTGTTTCCAAATTTATTTAAGAATGTGGATTGTTCTTCTTTTAAAAGTGAGAGTTGTGCCTTAGCTAGAAGTCATTGTCTTACATATGAAACCAAACCTTATCTTCTATTAAAACCATTTTGTCTAATTTATAATGATGTTTGGGGTTCTTCTAAGATTAGAACTGTGTCTTGTAAAAAAAAATGGTTTGTAATGTTTATTAATGATCATACACACTTATGTTGGTTGTATTTGATGTATGGATAATTACATGTAGAAAAATTATTTAATGAATTTTACCATATGGTTGCAAACCAATTTCAAACAAAAATTAGTATTTTTCGTTCAAATAATGGAACTAAGTTTTTAAATAAATTCTTAGGGGATTTCTTTAAGGAAAAAGGGCATTTTCCATCAATCTACATGTTGTGATACCCCTTAACAAAATGAAATTGCCAAAAGAAAAAAAATAAGCATTTACTTAAGGTGGCATAATCAATAATATTTTCCAAGCATGTTCTAAAATATTTGTGGGGAGATGCAGTATTCAGAGCATCTTACTTGATCAATAGGGTGCTTTCTCAAGTTTTTCAATATATGGCACCTCTAGAATATTTTTTTTTTAAATTCCTATATGTAAAATGTATGTTGAATTACTAGTTAAGGTCTTAGGGTGTAATATGTTTGTCATATACCTAGCCAATGTCATTCTAAGCTAGATCCTAAGATTGGAAAATGTATTTTTGGGGGGTATCCTCCAAACAAAAAGCAGTATAAGTTTTATAGTCCAACTATGAGAAAATATTATCTAAGTATGGATGTAACTATATTGAAAAACAACCTTACTTTCATAAAACTTCTCTTTAAGAGGAGACTACTACTAATGATGACAATTTTTGGCATACTACTAATTCTTCACCACACACTATCTTCAATCTCATGGTTTCACATTCATCTCCACATACACAAGAAACTCCTTGTCAAGGAAGTATTAATTAAAGGTCATCAAGTATAGTTCTTTCACAAAGTAGAGGAGAAACAAAACAACAAGATAAATAAAACAAATTGAGCCTCTAGTTTATATTAGGATAAGAACCAAAAAAGGAGACAAAAATTCAATTATCATCTAAACACCTGACCATTTAGAATCTTTAAGAAATGGTACTTTAGAAATCCATGGTGATTTGACTTCATTTCCCACTAAAGGTAACCTTGCTTCACCTCCATCTCAAAGCGATCATTTTAAAATGACTTTTCTAATCTTAATGTTTCTATAGCCATTAAAAAAGGAACTAGAACTTGTACTTAACATCCTATTGCAAAATACCTATTTTACAAAAAATTGTCCTAAAATTATAAAGCATGTACATCTAGGACACCTAATTTGTTTGTCCCTAGAAACATTAAAGAAGCCTTTGATAATCCGAATTGAAAGTTAATAGTTATGGAGGAGATGAAAGCTCTTAAAAGTGGTACCTAAGAGATAGTTGACTTGCCAAGGAATAAGAAGACTATAGGATGCAATTGGGTGTTCAACGTCAAATGCAAAGCCAATGGAAGCATTGAGAGATATAAAGCGAGACTTATAGCTAAGGGTTTTACTCAAATTTATGGGATAGATTATCATAAGACATTCACTTTGATAACAAAAGGAAATTTTATTTGAGTCTTACTATCCTTAGCTTAAATTCTAATTGATATTTACATCGATCGGATATAAAAAATGCTTTCTTAAATGGAGATTTGAAGGAAGAAGTGTTTTTGAACCTATCACCTAGCTTTGGAGAAAGTCTAGATAGTAAAAGGGGTTCAACATCAAATGCAGGGCCAATGGAAGCATTGAGTGATATAAGGCGAGACTTGTAGTTAAGGGTTTTACAAAAACTTATGGAATAGATTACCGGGAGACATTTACTCCAATAACAAAAATAAATTCCATTATTTACATCAATTGGGTATGAAAAATGCCTTCCTAAATGGAGATTTGAAGGAAGAAGTGTTTACGAATCTATCACTACAACTTTGGAGAAAGTTTAAATAGCAATAAGGTTTGCAAGCTAAGAAAATCATTATGTGGTCTTAAACAATCCCCTCATACCTAGTTTGAATTCTTTGGAAATAATATTAAAAGGGCATAGATATAGCTAAAGCCAAGTAGATCAAACCATGTTTTATAAACACTAAACTAATGGGAAGATAGGTATCATGATTGTTTATATAGATGATATCATCCTATCAGGTGATGACAATGCAGAACTTGAAAGCCTAAAGAAGAAGCTTGCTGAGGATTTCAAAGTCACACTCAACTAATGGGAAGATAAGTATCTTGATTGTTTATGTAGATGATATCATCCGAACAAGTGATAACATTGTATAACTTGAAAGCCTAAAAAAGAAGCTTGTTGAGGATTTTGAAGTCAAGAATTTGGCCACTTAAAATACTTTCTTAGAGTTTGCTAGATCAAAAGAAAGATTATTTGTCAAATAACGTAAATATGTACATGATTTACTTGATGAAATAGGTTTACTAAATTGCAAGGTGATTGAAACTCCAATGGAGCCTAACATGAAGCTCAAACCCGCTAAGCCTAAGAAGGTGAAAAATAGGGAACAATACCAATGGCTTGTTTAGAGGTTGATTTATTTGTCCCACACTCATCCAAACATAGCCTTTGCAGTTAGTATAGTTATTCAATTCATGCATTTGCTAAGATAAGAACATTTTGAGGCTATATATAAGATTTTAAAATATTTGAAAAGGATTCTTAAAAGAGGATTATTGTATAAGAAACATGGGCATCTAGAGGATGAATCGTACACTGATGTTGACTAGGTAGGAAGTATCATACATAGAAGATCAACCTTTGTTACTATACATTTATTAGAGGCAACTTAACTACTTGGCAAAGCAAGAAACAAAGTGTGGTTATAGGAGTAGTGCTAAGGCAAAAGTTTAGATCAATGGCACATGGTATATGTGAAGTATATTAGATTAAAAGAATATTATAAGAACCGATGGTTTCACATCCTTAACCAATAAAGGTTTTTTGTGACAGCAAAATAGCAATCTCAATTGCTCATAACCTAGTTCTTCATGATAGAACATAAAATGTGGAAGTAGATAAGCACTTCATTAAGGAAAAAAATTGAGAGAGGATTAATATGTTTGTAGTATGTTCCTACCTAAGAAACATTTTAACAAATTAACTAGGAAGCTGGTAATGGAAGACATCTTTAAACTAACTTAAGGGGGAGTGTTGAGAATGTTAAAGATTTTATTTTATCAATGTCATTAATTTATTTTCCTTACTTTATCAATATTATGAGTTGTAGATGTAGATTTAGTCAATATTATGAGTTGTAAATATTTGTAGGAAAATTTAGATATCATTAGTTGTTAGTTTCCAAGTCTTATATTTTGTTATTAAAAAGTTAGGATAGCATTAAATGTTAGTTTCCAATTCTTGTTTGTAGTCTTTCCTATAAGTAGGTTATCTATAATATCTTTGAGATGGAAAAATAAAAAAAAATAAATTGTTTCATTTGTTAATAATCTAATTAAAGAACAATTTGGCAATTGATAGGATTGTCCATGGGTGGCTTAAAGGAATAAAGTGAGTGTACTTAGAGAAGTGATCCACCACAACCAAGAGGATTAACTTGCCACATAAAGGAGGCAACCCATCTATGAAATCCATGGAGACTAACTAGATCTAGGTTGGAACTAGTAAGGGTTGTAGGAGCTTAGCCAACTGTAAATTCTCCTCTTTTTCTTTTTTCTTTGGCATACAAGGTAACTTTTTCACAGTCTTGCACTTGTTGTTAGATCCCCTTCTAATAAAAATCATGCCTAACTCTAAACAATGTTGTTTGATATCCTTTAAGTGTTTGATTGTGAATTGTGGAAATGACAGTAGCACATAAAGCCAATGAAGATGTCAAATACACCTAATTCTTGTAGAAGATGAGACCATCCTTAAAGTTTTAACAATCATCTGATTCTCCTTCTTTAATTTTGCAAACTAGTTGTTACATTTTGAGATTATTGGCTACTTCTTACCTAATTTGCTCAAAAAGCTACAATGGAGGATAAGATATGGCCTATAGCTCATTGACCTATTCATCCTTACAAGAGAGGGCATCTGCCACCTTATTCTTTCTCCTAGCCTTATGTTCAATTTGAAATTCAAAACCAAGTAGTTTACTAACCCAACGTTGCTATAGTGATGTGGAAGCCCATCGTTATAAAAGAAATTTGAGACTGGAGTGGTCACTTTGTAGAATGAATGTTTGCACCCATAAATATGCCTACCAATGTCATACTACTTTTGCTAAACCAATCAATTTCTTCTCATAAGCTGGTAGCTTTAGGTGCCTTTGAGCAAACACTTGGCTAAATAATGCAATGGGTTTTCCTTGTTGTTATATTACCACACCAATGCCCCTATTAGAGGCATCACATTTGATCATGAAAGGCTGTGAGAAATTAGGCAAGGAAAAAACTAGAGACTTGGTCGTTGCCTCTCTTAAGTGGGTGAAAGCCCGGTTAGCCTCTATAGACCACTAAAACCATTTTTTCTCAAAAGTCTAGTAAGTGGTTTTGCAATAAGACTGTAGTTTTGAATAAATTTTTTATAATATCTTGTCAAGCTATGAAATTCTCATAATGCTTTCACTGTTGCAAGGTGATGAAAGCATTCCTTGAATATTTTATGGCTCAACTTCTACCCTTTAATGAGAGATCAAGTGAGCTAAATAGGACACTTGTTGCTATGCAAATGCACACTTTGTGCTTTTGAGAAATAATTGAAATCTCATAATAATGTGAAAATAACTCTTAGATATTGCAAATGTTCCACCTACGACTTGTTATATATTAGAATATCATTGAAAAATACTAGAACAAATTTTCTTAGGACTCCTTAAAGACTTCATTCATCAATGCTTGAAACATCGAAAGGGTATTTGTAAGGCCAAAAAGCATAACAAAAAATTCAAAATGCTTGTGGTGAGTTTTAAAAGCTGTCTTCCCAAGGGATACACTCATACTTGGTGATACATGGAACTCAAATCCAATTTAAAGAAATACTTTGCACCAAAAAGCTCTTACATTATTTTTCAATCATTAAGATAGGAAATTTGTCTTTGATAGTCTTTTCATTAAGTGCATCATAGTTGACACAAAACCTCCATGTTTCAATTAGCCTTCTTTACAAAAAGTATCGGTGACAAAAATGGGATTAGTTAGGTCTAATTATTCCTTTAGATAGCATCTCATCACATCGTCTCTCAATTTCATCTTTTTTATTGCAAGGATATTTACAAGAATGTACTACAATAGGGGTGTACTTAGAATCAATTAGATGACACGATCACAAGTCTTAGTGGTAGGATTCCTTGAGGCATTTTAGATAAATCCTCAAATATAGTTAGCAATTTTCCCCCTTCCTTTCTACCACATGTATAGTAGCTATCATTGAGGACTAAATCGATTTAGCCATCCCCTTCAAATGCATCAACACTCCTTATCTAGTAATTCCATACTCATAGTAAAGAATTCCCATGCCATGGACCTTAATGCCTTTAACCAATTAACCCCCAAAACCAAACTCACCGCATACAAGGGTAAGGAATATATTCAACTGTAAAAATGTGCCCACATAAATATAGGGGTACTTACCTACATATTCTAGCATTATGCACCCTTTCTCCATTAGCCATAACTACTCATAATGACTCCTTAGTTTCAAGTTGCAACTATAGTTTTTCCACAAGGTTGGAGTCAATAAATAGTAGGTGCACCTCGTATCTATCAAACCATAACTGGTATTCCATAAATTCTTTCTTAAATCTTCATTATTTGAGGTTGACTTGTCCCAACCACAACTTGCAAGGAGAACCAATTTACCATTAAGTTTACCTTCTTCTAGCACTTCCTCATGGTCTTCTTCTAACATTAGCTCCTCCTCTAATTCTACTAAAAACAACTCTGTACACTTGTGTCCCATTATAAAGGGTTCATTGCAATTGAAGCATAATCCCTTCTTCCTTCTCTCCCCCATCTCATAAAGGTTCAATCTCTTAAAACAAGGAGTTTTGCTATTCTAACTACTGGTAGCAGCTATTCTCTTAATACTGACTAGTACCTCCTTCATTAACAACACTTTTTCTCACATAATCATGCTAATCCCATAGCTTGATTGATATCTGTTAGCTTTTACAGTTTGACTTCAACTACTATAAATTCTTTAAAGCCACTCATGAAAATGGCCACCTATGTAAAGGTGGTTTGAACCTGAGGTTACATAAGGATTTAAATTCTTGCCATGTTTAACCTTGGTTTATCTTGTTAAAGGTTCAAATACTAGAGTTACACATCTCCTTCCACGTGGAATGTAACCAACTCCACTTGCTCTTCGTTTCTTACTCACTAATGCTTAAAGAGTTACTCATAGGGTTTTAACCACCCTAAACGATTTACTAACCCATCATACTTTACAAACTCCACTTTTGCATACTTTAGAGTGACTATCCCTCTCTCAACTTCTCTTTCCATTTCATTACCTTGACCTTGATTGTTGTTAACAACCTTAGTCACTCTCCCCCCCTTCCCTTGGTGTGGTAAGCTCTCATGACATAGTGGTGACTTGGGCCATTAGTTGTTCTTAGTGCACCCCATGTATGCTTTATCTTACTAATACCCTACCCTTGCTTCTTGGTATACAGCTAAGAACAACTCAAGTTGTTGCTATAACTTCCTTACCTCCTCCATATAATTTAACTCTAACACCAATTTATCACAGGGTGAATGGTTATAAGGATCAAGGCTATTATCAAGATTTTTAGATTTCTTTCTTTCTCTTTTACCAATACTAAAATTTTAGTATGAGCTTGTTAGAGAGAACCCATCAATTTCATAAAAGTTTAGTAATAATTGATAGGAAAACAAGTCTACCCTTTTTCATTTCTTTCCTATTGATATACATATAAGAACTAATAGTTATCTCAATGATAACTACTTCCCTGTACTAGCACAACTACATGACCCATGTCCTACTACCCTATTTACAAGAGAACTAAACTCCCCACTAACATACACATGGCTAACTAGCAGCAACAACATGCACAATACATTGATGATAGACACAACTAAGACATGGACAACAACAATTGAAACAAAAACAACTACTACACGTGCATAGTACATTAAGACCACACAACAACATATGACCACGATAAAACTACACATATTGTACATCAAACACATAAGACCACAACCACTTTAGTTCTTGGATTGTCTCCTCTTCTAAACATACACCTTTGGAAATGAGGTAATAACAATTGTCTTTTAATTTACCCTACAAAGATTTTAACAAATATGCCAAAAAATAGCCATTATACCACACACATAAATACATATTTGTATTATCAAATGTAACAAATAACACAATGATCATACAAAATTCTAGTTAGATGGTCATCTAAGGTGGCAATGGCAAAAACAAACGAAATCGACTTCATGAGGTCAACTTCAAAAAATTCCTATAACTAAGTTCAATTTTGAATTCCTAAATCCCAAGAATTAAGATAAATTATCCTAAAATTGTTTCACTACCCATATTAGCCATCGATATTTAGTCTACAATAATTGTCCTCAAGATCGTCTAATGTGACCAAGGATAACGGAAAATCTATATCAAATTAAATCTCTTTTAATGTTAAAAAGTAATTGATTATTTTGGGGTTTTTATACAGGTTCTAATACTAAAATAGGGAATTTTAGTGTTTGTATGAACAGATAAAATTAAAGGATATTGTCAAGTAAAGCCTTTTATAATTTTCCCTAATTCTAACCAATATTAAACTTTACCCATTTAATATGGATTACTCGACTAAATTAACAAAAATAAATTTGAAGGGAGTCTCCAACCAATTAAGTTGGTAAAAAGATCAAGATTAATGGGTGGAAAAAACCTAATCATCTACTAGTCTATAACATTTTAAGAACTAAAAATCAATAGGTTTAAGGGCTAATTAATTAAAACCTAAATATTTAACACTTATTATTTTGCAAAATTATTAAGAAAAAGGCTTCATTTGAAAGTCCCTTTGTAAATATCAAGAAGCTAAAGAAGCAAGGTAAACTAATTTTTTTTTTATGTTTATTATTTTTTAGGATTCTTTTTTTTTTTTTGGAAAATAATTTTTTTAATTTTTTATCTATTGCCCTATAGGTGCCTTATAGGTTCTTATGCATCCGCTATTCAAAATTAGATCATCACAATTCCTTTTTTTATTTTATAAAACTTTGGTGCATTGAATTATTTTATTTATGAAAACACAAATTGCCAAGTTCTTTTTAACCAGTAGAGTTTTGTTAAGAAAAATCTTTAATAAATCCTTTTTTTATTGTTTATAATTTGCACACACAAAAAAATAATATGTCTAAATTAAAAAAACAAAACACCAATTAAGACTTTTATTTTTGAAGGGCACATTAGTAACAAAGCATTTTTCTTTTTATTTTTTAATTTATCTTTTTATTTGTATTGATAAAACTACTCACCACTAGATAAAGATACATACCACAACAACTCAAAGGCTACACATGGTTTTGGGTCATTATAGTTATTATTAAAAAGAAAGACCATTTTATCCTCTTTTACTTCTCTTTTTTTCTTTTTTTTGTTTTCGTTATTATTATTATTATTATTATTTCTCTTTTTTTTTTTATAGAAAACACTAAGTTGCCAAAGAGTAATCATGAAAGCATGCAAAACATATCACTAGAATCTTGTAATATGTCATGCAAATCTTAAAACTGATTGTCAATCTAATCATAATGATGCAATGGCAACTGATCTTAAAACTGATTGCTATACAAATTAACATGTTTTCATTCTATTGAATATGGTACTGATCATGAAATTCGATCAATCAACAATATCATAATGCTCATGTATCAATAACTTCATTAAACGGGTAAATACACTAAATAATTATATCGACCATGCCACTATAATGATCAATCTCATTAACATGCAAACTTGCAAAATTAAACTATTAACTGTGTTAGCATGCAAAATATACTATACTACATAAAAACAAACATGACCAAACCTGCAAAACATAAAATAAACAGTCAGTTATTATTCTTATCATTTGTTCTTTATTTTAAGTCTTTTTTGTTTTCTTTTTTTTTTTTTAGGAAAATAATGAGTAAAAAAAAAAAAAACTACCAAAATCAAATTACACAGTCCAGGGGCGCGGGTCAATGGGTTCAATGGTAACAGATCGCAGGTCACAAGTCACATGCATGTGATCCATGTAGATTACGGAAGAAGAGCATCAGTGGGGCGAATCTTCATCAGTGATACACCAGCAATCGTCAAAGCCTGCAAGGTCATCGGTCTGAGCTTTTGGAAGGTGGCAAGCACGATTGTATTGGTGGTTTTGTTCTAGGAAGCAGCGACGGCTGTGGACCGTGAAACCCATAGGTGGCGAAACTAAGTTCTTCGATCTGGTGATCTGCTGATGATTTGACTTCAAGTTTTCCCTTTCCTCCGAGCAAAACACCTAAATTCATTTAATACCACTGTTGTGTTTCAATTATCGCTTTGAACCTAGAACTTCTAGAGAGTAGTTTTGAATCGGTTTAATAGCTAGCTAGAGAGAGAAAGTCTGAGGTTGTTTTCATTCTTGTAATTTCGACCGAAACTGGTTGTTCTATCTTGTTCTACGCCCTTAATTATATATAGAAATGAGTTTGGAGCAAGATTAACACATTGGATTGGTCCTAGTCGAATTAAATCCACGTTGGAGATAAGTACCAATTTTTCCTTTGCGATTTGATTCATTTTTAACCAATATTGATGTAAACCCATAAAACAATTCGATTGTTCAGTTGAGAACCGACAGATTTACATTGAAACTTGATAAAAATCTATTTGTTTTTGGCTAAATTCAACAGTATCCTCTCGTTTCTCTCCTCTCTCTCTCTACTGTGTCGTTCGCTGTCTGAGAAAGACGACAGTCATGTGCTTGTGGCATCTAAGTGAAGATAGTAAAAAAACAGAACTTGTGCTTATTGTGCATGTAAGCCAACTCAAACCTACGACCTCTGGACTTGACGTGCAAGTGTGACCTATGCCCTAGCCAATTGGGCAAAAAAAAATTTCACTCTTTTTGCTGCAAATGTTTGATTTAACCCTATACTGCCTAGGCACAATTTTATTTAGTGGACTTGATCTCACATTTGGCTCAAAAGACTTACACTGCATTTCTTAATTTTATTTTTTAGCCTCAAAACTATATATATATTTTTAGATATTTCATTTTTTTTTTATTTTTTACTAATATTATTTTTATTTTATGTGTATCTATATATATATATATATATATATATATATATATTATTTGTAGACTCGGTCTATTTTAATGAAAAAAAAATTAGGGAGATAAAATAGAGTGTCTATAACTACTTTTCTTTACATGAAGTTTGACTAAAACTTCACTATAAAGACAAAAGAAATATCTCATTTTTGCCCCTTGAACTTACACTACATTACATAGTTTTTAGGTGTCATATTATCTTAAAGGGCTAGCTACTAATAAGTTTAGGCTTGACAATGTGTCAACTACTAATAAGATTGGACTTTATTAATGTCAACTACTAACATGATGCCATCTAATAATGAGACTAGACTTAATAGGCATGATGTTAGCTACTAATGAGACTAGACTTGAGAAAATACCGATTGTTGTTGAAATTGGACTTAAATAAGTTGTCATCTATCAACGAGAATGGACTTAAGTAAGATGCCATCTATTGATGAGAATAGACTTAAATAGATTGTCGTCTACTAACGAGAATGGACTTAAAAGGATTGCTATTTATTGATGAGAATGGACTTAAATGTGGTGCCATCTACTAACAAGCATGTACTTAAAAGATTGCTAACTGCTTACAAGAATGAACTTAAAGAATTACTACCTACTAATGGGAGTGGACTTGAATGTGGTGTCATCTATTGATGAGAATGAACTTAATAGAATGCCACCTAATAACAAGAATGGACTTTATAGGGTGTCATTTACTAATGAGAATTGACCTAAATGGATTGCAATCTACTTATGAGATTAGACTTGATAAAATACCAACTACTAATGAGAATGGACATAGGTAGGATGTCAGCTACTAACAAGCTTTAACTTAAGTCCATCTAAGACAACTAACAAACTTAAACTTTCAAACCAAGATGATTGATGATCATAAATTTCTAAGTGCCAAGGCATCAATGGCCTAAACCTAAATTCACTAGGGCATAATTATTGTGAAAGCTTTTGTCAAAAATTTTCCCTTAGGAATTTCCTTTTTTAAAAAAAAAAACTTAAGAAAAGGTCTTTTAAAAACTTTTCATTAATTATATATTTTTGAAACATTGCTAACAAGGGAGAACATTTCTGTTGACTTCAAAAATTACAAATTAGCGGCAAGCTTGCCCTAATGCTCAGTGTCATTTGCTCTTCTATGGATGCTTGTTTCTAAACTTATGTTATAATTCCTTAAATAGCCTGACTCTATAAATTGCGTAATGGCTTCATAAACTACATGACCACCTCTCAAATATTTAGGGGTTCTTGTTGTATCTCTAAATTAGGGAGAATTAAATTATTTACAGGACTTCAAGTATTCTTGCCTAGGGAATAAGTATCCTACGTTTGAATCACTTAGTCAAAGAGGACTTCTTCACACACTCTTTTATATCTATTTTCACATGACTTCAATACCAAAAATTATGGTCCATCTTGTAAGTCGTACATCATGATCAATTAACTAGGTCTTTACAAAGACTGTGATGTAGGCTTTTGGTCAATAGATTAATAAAAGGGATATAATGCATAGGCCAATGTTCAAAAATTTACTTTTACTCCATCTCGAGTTCACAAGTCAAGAACTTTAAAGGCAAAACTAAAATGATCTTACCTAATTTTATGAGCAATTACTGCTTATGATAAATTATTTCCTCTAATTAGGACAGTCTTGTGAGTGGTATTATGGATGGATTATAGCATGGACCCTGTGTTATTTCACAAACTATTTAACTCACACTTTTTCTCATTTTCATTTGTTTTCTTCAATTTCTTCTTCTTCTTTTTTTTTTTTTTTTCCGTCAAGCTCTTGAGAGAGTTGAGATGATTTCACATTTCCATTTTCAACCTAAAGCTATGAAGTGTGTGATGTGTGCATGAGAAGTGCTTAAGGTGCAAACAACTTCTACAATGGAGACTTTTCTTCCTCTCAAAGGAAATAAGATATTTATGACAATGATTACTTCTAAATTGATGTGACTAAAGCAAGCACTAGTTAGTTTCATCCTTTTCTCTTGATTAATTTCCCTAACCTCGTAATTGCTCTAATGTAGGGTAGTTCTTGACATGGTTAATTTTGAAAAGTACTTCTAAAATGGCTCACCAAGGTTAGCAAGGAATAAACATGTCTAGGATAGAGAAATGAATACCTAACATTACTTTGACTAATGTATCAATTTCAAGGACCTCCTTTAAGGAATAGTCCAAATCCTTACATGATGTTGCTTAACTCTCAAATGTGTTTAGGGTTAGTGTTTGCGATATGGTTTGTATCTTTTCATTTTACTGATCTTTTCAAATAATGGGATACCTATTCCTTATGTAAGAAAGTTTTGATCATCTATGTTTGGCTTTCGCTTGAATAAATTTGCCCCATATTGAATTAGCTAGATTAAAAAAATGCCTCACTAGCTATTTCAAGAATGCGCTTAGTTAATTGCACTAGACTCAATTGGACAAGCTAATGCCCCATCCTTTGCTTAGAATTGATTACCCTCGAGCTTAGTTTGTTGACTTTGATTTGATATTTTTAGGCTTTGTTGGATAACTTGTAGTAGAGACGAGTTTTGTGTTTGGTTTTCAAGGTTAGAGTGAAGAAGAGAATTATGTTTGTGTTTAGGGTCTTGTGTTATGAACCTTCTTAGTTTAAACGAATTCTATCTCAAATACTTTTTGGGAATCAAGTCTTTCATCATGTGTTTTCCTATTTACCCATTAGTTTTAGGTCCTTAATAGTCTCTTGGAATGATCAAGTCCATGCACTAGGGTTTTTGTTCCCGATACGTGGTTCACTATAGGCCTTTTAGGTTTAAAGTGACTAATTATGGGCTTTAGGCTAGGTTGGTTCGCTTAAAAGTAATTTTTAAGAGCCTTGAGAAAAATCCTTACTTGTTAGCAATGTTCCATTTCTTTTTGGTTTGTAAATTTTCTATTTTTCTTTATTTTTTGAAAACATAAAAAATGGCGCTTCACTTGAAAACACACTATTGTTACTTAAGACAACTAGCACACCTAAAACTTTTTCCTAGCAAGCACAACTGGAATTCTATGATAAATAGGACCTATGACAACTAAGAGTTAATACATTGGAATGATAACTAGTTAGAAAGGTGTAACTCAAGGGAGAATGTCCTATTATAGAGGTGACAACTTATTGTGCTGATAGATTTTACCACAAAGGTGATGGATAATAGTTATAGGGTTTATGAAGGAGGTGTTAACTAAGAAGAGATAACTATCAATAATACAAATGTGATACTATAGGATAATAATTACATTTGAGAGAATCACCAACTAACTATGTTGGTAAAAATGATCAAGATAAATGAGTGGAAAAGTTCTAAACTTTTTAGGAACCAAGGATTAATAGATTCAAGGTCAACCTATTAAAACCTAAATGACTACTAGGGTGTCAATTTAAGCTTTTAGCAAGTGGTGGAAATGATTATAGTGGTAGTTTTGTTCTAGGTTGCAATGGTAGCTATAGTTCATGATACCATAGGTAGTGAAACTAAGTTCTTCGACTTGGTGTTCTATTGATGATTTGACTTTAAAGTTTGCCTTTTCCTCATAGAGAAAGACACCTAGAGTCATTTTATTTCCATTGTCATGTTTCAATTATTGCATTGGACCTAGAACTTTTAGAGAGAAGTTTTGAATAAATTTAATAGCTAGCTAGAGAGAGAAAGTTTGAAGTTGTATTGATTCTTGTAGTTTCTAGTGAAATTAGTTATTCTATCTTATTCTATGCCCTTAATTAAATCTATAAATGAGTTTAGAATAAGATTAACATCTTGGATTAGTCCAAATCATATTAAATTTGTGTTAGAGATAAGTCACAATTTTCCTTTGCAATTTGATTCATTTTCTACCAATATTGATATAAACCCATAACTCAATTCAAATGTTCTGTTGATAACCAATAGATTTACATTAAAACTTGATAAAAATTAGTTTTTATTTGCTAGATTCAACAATATCCTCTCATTTCTCTCTCTCTCTCCCTCTCTGTCTCTTTACTATGTTGTTTGCTACCCAAGGAAAACGACATTCATGTGCTTGTCACGTGACCAACTTCATCCACTAATTGAGTGTCGTTTGGCATCTAAGTGAAGATAGTAAAAAAAAAAAAAAAAAAAAAACTTATGCTTATTGCTCTTATATGCCAACTTAAACCTACAACCTCTAGCACTACATGTGCATGTAACCTATGCCCTAGCCAATTGGGCTAAATTTTTCTCATTCTTTTATTGTAAACATTTGATTTGACCCTATACCGCCTAAGCAAAAAAATATTTAGTGAACTTGATTTGACATTTGGTCTAAAAGACCTAAACTACATTTCCTAATTTTTTTTTTTAGCCTCAAAACCATATTTTTTATTCCATTTTTTATTTTTTTATGTATCTTTAAACTTGGCCTATTTTAATGAAAAATAACTAAAGAGAGGTAGAAATGGGGTATTTACAGATATGTTCGACTCAACAATCAAATAATACTCACCAATTATGAAATCAAACTAAGGTTAATTAATCTTAAGATTAATATAGCTCATGATCAAAGAATTAAAGAAGTGGCTTGTGGAATTTCTAATATGATGCACAATAATCTCATAAACCAATGTTTCGCCACAATTAATCAATAATGTTGATTGATAAGGATGATTGTGAGAGAAAGTTTTCAACTAGAGATGTGATGCAAATATGATAAAAAGGTATAACTAAAATGTTTATTACAACAAAAGATTTGTATATAGGCCATTAACATAAACCTTAATTGACTACGAGAAAAAGAAAATACAATAAATTTATAAAAGTGGACAAATGAAGGAAAATAAGTAAAATAAATTAGCAAGACCATTACTAGAGTTGACCGCCAACCATTCGACCACGAGTACCTTATCAATCACTAGCCGATTGATTGCTTTTTTTTTTTTTTGGGTAAATGCTTAGCTAGCTAGTTTGCCCCATATGACTATTTGGTCATCCATTGATCTTTTGAGGTTCCCCTTAATGTCTTGGCTTCATCCCAACTATCTTAGGTTTTAATATCTCATACTTAGATCCCATCATCACCACTATGTTAGTGAAGATTCACCCTCAAATCTTTTTGTTTCTTTAGCTCAGCTCTAAGATTTTTCTATGCCGGTATTCTTCTTTTGCTAATAAACAAATTCTACTTTTGATTTCCCTTTCTTTTCTTGTTAAGTGTCTTTTAGTTACATCTAATAATCTAAACCCATGACTCAACCCATTTACTAAGTATATTTTGTGTCCGAGTTAGACCTATGTATCGATTAAAAAAGTTATAAATAAATTTGTAAAATACTTATATATGCAAAGCAAAAAAGGACAATAATAGAATTAACTTCTACAAATACTCATGACATAAGATCTTGAATATTAACATAAAATTACAATCTAAGCAATAGTTTTAATGAAGTCTCATTAAATATAATAAATCTAAAAGTTCATAAGTTTCATAACATCGTTAAATTAACTTAAACCATAATTTCAATGGATGCTACTGTGAAGAAAGCATGACCTCTCAAAGTACCATTCCTTTATCATAACTTTGATTCTTGAAAATATGTAGCCTAATTTAATTGTAATTTCTCTCTCTTCTCATTTTTGAAAAAGTTTTCCAATGGAAAATATGAAAACAATTCTATGATATGTCAAACTTCCCGATCTTATCATTTTCTCCATATAGATGCTTTATTAAGCAAAGCATGCAAAGAAAAAGTTGAATTTGTTTGGGACATTCACAAGATGATTAGCATTATTACTAAAAATCATTCAAAACAATGTAATATTATGTTTCAAGCAATTAAATAAAAAATTGTTAGGATTTTTATTTATACAAAATTCTACCAATTAAACCCCAAAATTTTCATTATAGGAATTATAACCAATCAAACTTAACACTCAACAAACATTTCAAAACAACAAGAATATTGATAATATCTTAAAACCCTAGTTAATTTAAAGGTCGAGACTATTTATATGAATTATATAAGCCGCTTGTCGCTAAAGAGAGGGGTAATGAGATATTAGCTTACTTTTATCATCGTTCCCAATATTGTCAAGTATGACTCTCTAAGGATGATGACACAATGGTTTCTAAACAATCAAAAGATGAGGAAAAGAGACTTATCAATAAAAATTGAATTTATCTAAGGAAAAAAGAAAAAAAGATGACAAAGAGAGATAGGAGAATTAAGAAGAAAAGAGAGAGATGTGATGTATTGTTGGTATAATGTAGAAAGATCATGAAGCCTTAAGTGAAAAAATCAGGAGCACATGAGAATAAAAAAAAAGGGGAAATAGATAAATGTATATATTGTTAATATTAAGTGGATTTGTGGGTTAAATCCATGATCTATTATGAAACCTATTTAATAAATGGATCCATAGACGGATTTAAGAGCTAAACATAAACTTGAGAAAGAATTTTGTTATATAAGGTCTAAAAATCTATTCTCTCAACCCGTGCAATAGAAAGCTCAAAGCTAAATCAGTGCAACCCCCTCCACCAATAATAACATAACAAGCCTTTTCTTAAACTAAGCATTTGATCACTATTAACTCAAAGCTAAATCAGTGTGGAATAGTTTCTCCCTTTGATCACTATTAACTCAAGTGATATATGCAAGTTCCTCCTTATAACAAAATTCATCATAGAACCTTCATCTAAGGTACCACCTTCCTTCACATCAAAAGTCGTAATCCTCCTATCAATATCAACAAATATCTCCTCAATCTCCTCCTCACTAGTCATCTCAAGCATTGAAATTCCAACTCTTATAACCATTACCCTATGATTAAAGTACTGACATGCCATTTGAACCAAACTTAAGCATTTAAAAACACTTTATCTCAATAGTCTACCTTTAATTAATCCCATGCACATTAGGTGTATAAAGGATTTTCTACTTGCCGTCATCATCTTACTTTTAGACTCTTTAGCTCCTCCTATCATAGTCACCACTATGCATATCTCTTTTTTGTGGTCAATTTCATTTATAGCTTAGGTAAAATCACCAATGATCTCATCTTGCCCTTTTGTTTCTATCACTCAACCTTAAGGTCAAGCTTAACCACATCATTTAAGGTATCATAAGGTTGCATTTCAACTATGCTAGAAATTTCATCTTTTAAGCTAATAATGATCTTAGTAATTATTTGCTCCTTAGGGTTAGTGACTTCACATCTAATCATCAAGGCATCATATCTTGTCATATAATCTGTAGCACTCATCCAACCTTATCGTAATCCTTGTAGTTTCAAAAATAGATTATACCAATAATAATTACACGCAAATCGTATATGCATCAATCACTTCATCATTTAAAATGCTGTAACCTCAACCTACCCATCTTATCTCCTCAAATACAAATACCTTGTCCTTTAATTTAATCTAGATGTAAGAGTATGATGTTATTTCAGAAAATTTCTCCATATATTATAAGCTGCCTTCAAATGGCCTTAAATAGTATAATTGATGTCTCATGATTTTTTTTTTTAAAAAAATTGTTTGTTTGTTTTTTTAAAAATTTAAATTATGAAATTACTCAAAAACTTTCAAAATTCAAATAATTTTTTATGCATAATTGCTTTATTATCAACTTATTGTCTTTTACGGAAAAAAGGTTTTTCTTTTACCAAAAAGGAAATGGAATTGATTTAATAATTTAATATGTCATACTATGACTCAGTTTCTCTTTGATAGATTGTATTAGAATAAATTACAAAAATATAACCTATATTTTTTATCATTTGCAAATGGGTTACTTGTGTTTTAATTTCTTTTTTTTTGACAAAATGGTGACTTGTATTTTTTTTATGAAAATAATAAATAATGATATGTGTTAATATTCTACTAGCTACTCAATTTTTTTCCTCTTTTTTATTTTTATGTTTTTCCTTTATTTTTATTTTTGGATATTTTATTTAATTATACAATTTACTGATATTAGTTTATTCAATTAATTATTTATTAACCAACAGAATATTAACATATGTAATTATTTATTATTGACACAAAATTAGAAAATACAAATTACCTCTTAGTTAAAAAACAAAATATGGGTTATCTTTTTCTAATTTACCCATTATATTAATATGGATATGTAGATAATTTTTTGAGTAATTACAATAGGAAAGTGATTTAAACTTTATACCATTTTTGTTCTTTTTTTTTTCCCAACTACGTGACATATTACAATATTAAAATCTTTATACCATTAAATTATAATAGCATTAATAACTTATACCATTTTTAGGGAAAACAATGTTGATATTAATTGGGCCCCAAGACTTTGTTTGATAGATGATACTAGAGCAGCTTATCTTGTGAGTTTTGAAAGAAGTTAGAGACCGGGGGCATATTGGACAATTTGAGAGTTTTATACATGGTAGTTTCTTTGACAAAAAGACGTAATAGCTTAGCTTATATGCTTTATATGGCACCATGGTTTGCCTAATTCTTACGACGTTGTCACAAACATAAAAAAGGCAGAGGAAACATGATATATCAACAGCCACGTTGATTACGAGGGACATTGAAGAGGAGGAGACGTTTCCACCTTTTCCGCGAGATAGAGAGAGAGAGGGAGCGAGCGTGCGAGAGTTGGTGGAGAGCAATGGGTTCGTCGAGCGCCGGCGACGAAATCTCTGAAACATCTTCAGCTGTCAAGAAGAATTCCAAGAAACCCAAATGTATGTTCCCTCTGTCTTCTTTTCACGTCTCCTCAATGTTGTTCATTAGCATTCTTCTTATAGTATTCTTCTGATCCTATGTTGTTGTCGTTACGGATAATATTTTCGTTTTCTTCTTTTTTGCTTTTGCATTCTGGATTTTTTCTGCTAGCTTGATTGACAAAGGAGCAGTAATATGTATTTCGATTCGTTTTCCAAAAAAATTTACATGCGAAAGGGTAACGGAACACATGCACTCAAAAAATTTATCAAAAGTTAAAATGAATCTTGAATAGATGGCATTCATTATCGAAACCCTTGATGAATTACTGCCTTCATGCATGTTGATTTCAATAGTTTTATGGCAGTAGAAATATCCCGTTCTTGGAAGGCTGGCTTGTCTGGGCACGAAGATGTGAAATAATATCATCCAATTAGAGAAATTGATTGAAACAGCCTTCTATTTATATAGGTATAATAACTGGAAATATGAATTCTCTTAATGGCTTTGGTTACTAGTTTCCTAAGGGAATGTGCTATATCATCTAACATTCATTTTCGTTGATTCCATAAGATAGATATAGACATTGATTGAAAATCAGTTCGACGTGAGATACATAGAAGTAGGTGTAAATTATAAACTGACACATTAACTTGTATAAATTAGCTGGCCAGTATCATTTGAAATAATGAAGAACCAAAATCGTTTGATATATTACCAGTTGTTTGTTCTCTCTTAAATTCATGGATATATCGAAAGCTTTTGTTCTTATACGAAAATATTTACTGTGGGCTGTAAGTTGTGCTTCTAAAATCTTTGCAGCCAGTGATTGTCACCATCGTCAAAGGTTTTTACTTAGAGAGATGTCTTGGAATTTTTGTTCCTTTCTATATCATTTTATTCATAGCTGTGGTTGGTGTGACATATAAATCATCTTAGAAGATCTGTGCATCAGATAAATCTAACTTGTGCTTTAGCTGACCACGAGAAACCCAGGAATTACAGCGGAGTTGTAGCTGAGTCTTCAAGTAATCGATCTTAAGCATAGACAAGTCTATTCAAGTAGACTGTAGTGTCTTTGTCATAGTTGTATCTTAACATCCTAAACAATTCTGTCTGCTTTGTTCTTATCATATCTTTCTCCCAATCTTTACATAATATCCTAACTTACTGTCTCTTTCTTTCTTAACATGATGTAGCATTTCAATTTAATTGGTTAGTTTTGTTTTTCTAGTTAAGTGAACTGCCCCAGAATCCTGTTTGCCTTCAGTTCCAAGAGCATTGTTACTGAGCCTTGTAATTCTATTTCTTTTTTTGTTGTTCCACAGATTCTAGGTTTACTCAGCAAGAACTTCCAGCATGCAAACCGATTTTAACACCAGCCTGGGTATAGTATACAGTATCACATTTTTACACTTTCTTTGCATCCATTACGAAGTATGATTTCAACTTATACTTCAAATTTTCAGTCTCTTTCAACAATTGCAATTTTCAGGTCATTACTGCATTTATAGGAATTGGTGTTTTATTTGTTCCGATTGGCCTCGCCTCCTTGTCCGCATCACAACGAGTAACTATCCAATCTTTTAATTTATATACTTTTAATTGAGTGCAAGTTTGTCCATGTTGACTATGTATTTACATTTTGATTTATATGTAGGTTGTAGAAATTGTGGATCGGTATGATGCTGACTGCATTCCTTCAAATTTCAATGGCAAAAGTCTTGAGTACATCCAAGATAGCAAAACTAACAAGACTTGTACTAGAAGTCTAACTGTGAGATCATACAACCCAATATATGTCTATTGATGTTATCAGTCTACTTATTGTCTTGTTTTAATGATGTCAGCACCAATCACATCAAGACAACTAACTAATGGAAATATTGTACATTTGTGTATTTATTCACTTTTTGAGGTGTCTTGTTGTGATTAACAAAAAAACTAGGGACGCAGCAGATTAGATCCACATAAGTATATATGATACATGGTTTTTGTTATTTCTACTTTATGGTTTTGTGTAAACGCAAACAATTAATAATGTCATCAGGTGCCAAAGCGGATGGAGAGCCCAATTTACATTTATTACCAGCTTACAAATTTCTACCAAAATCATCGGCGGTATGTAGGACCCTTCCAGAAGATTTTTGACATTGAATTCTCTAAGCTTTCAACTTCTGAAGTTTTGCCAAAAAATATTATATACAATAAGAGCGACCTTTAAGTTTCTTTTTGAAAATATATAAGGATACAACTATCCTTCAGATTGTGTTCCAAACAAAATCTAGCTTATGGAATATAAATGAGAAGTTTGTTGGCTTTTACATGCTAAATACAGAGCTGCTTCTGTAGAATTAGTTTTCATTGGCTCTACACGGAATTAAATTTGAAGGTTTACTATTCATTTGAAATGAGGCATTGAATGATTATTAAGTTTTTCCTTATTTAAATTGTCTTAGGGTGTGTTTGTTATATTAATTATCCTTTCTCTATGAGTAACAAAGATTTGATTAATAAAATTGTTCCTTGGTGTTTTATGTTCTCAATGGAAACTAAATGGCATTTTAGATTCATCCCTAATGTGTATCGAAGAATTAGAAAGAACATAACCATCATTGCTATGCATAACTCATGTTCCTAGAGTTAGAAATTTAAATAAAGGCAGTTCATATTAGAAGAGTAATTCCTCATATCTGAAGGCTTGAAATTATTAACTCATTCCTAGTGGTAATTTACCCTTTCAATATTATGTACTGTTCTTCTAAATTAGTATTCTGAGCCCTTCTTTTCTCTCTCTCTCTTCTCTCTTTTCTTTTCTTTTCTTTTCTTTTTTTTCCGGATGATCTGATAATCAAATTGGAATAAGTAGTATAACCCTTCGAAATGAACACATGTGAAAACCAATATATTTAGGAAAATGACCATTGATGTACACATCAGAGTTATGCCCTCTCTGTTCTGTTCCAACATGGATTAATTTCTATACTGATGGGTGAAAGGTCTTCTCTCAAAGTTTATAATGTAACAATTAGTTTACAAATGGATGTTTTGCAGATACGTAAAAAGTAGAAATGACAGACAATTAAAAACAAGGCATCCGAAGGCAACACAGACAAATGTGCACCTGAAGATGTAACTTCAGATAAAAAACCTATTGTTCCCTGTGGTCTTATTGCTTGGAGCTTGTTTAATGACACATTCAAGCTTTCTGTGAATGATGGGGCACTAAATATCAACAAGAAAGATATTGCATGGAAGAGCGACAAAGAGCACAAATTTGGGTCTGATGTGTATCCAAAAAATTTTCAGACTGGCGGTCTCATTGGAGGTGCAACACTTAATTCCAGTATACCTGTAAGCATTTATTTTGGGTTTCATATAATTTTTTGTTACAAATTATCAGTAATCCTTATGCTTCTTCGACTCTTTATGTAACAGTTGAGTGAACAAGAAGATCTTATTGTATGGATGCGAACTGCAGCATTACCAACATTCAGAAAACTATATGGAAGAATAGAAAGGGATCTTGAGGCAAACCAGAAGATTACAGTTGTTATAGAGAACAACTATAACACATATAGTTTTGGAGGCAAGAAGTCACTCGTGCTTTCAACAACTAGCTGGATGGGTGGTAAAAATGACTTCCTGGGTGTTGCATATCTGTTTGTTGGAGGAATCTCTTTGCTCATAGCAGTTGCCTTTGCATTGATCTATGTGCTCAAGCCAAGGTATGCTTATGTTTTCCATCTCCTGTCAATTTTGTAAATTCTTTTCCACTTGCGCTGTGTTTGGAGAGATGACGGTTTCACCCAATTAATGTGGGATAAAATCCTTATCCAGTATGGCATTATAATTGGTGCCCACATCAATTACAAAAAACAGGAAAAAAAAAATATTACTGTGACTGGTGATTATTGGTTTTCAAGTTTCTGTGCTTGTTTTCATATCTTTGCTCTTCAATTTCTCTCGTTTATCATTGTGGGTTTGCTGGATCTTAGCAACTATAGTATTATTTAAATCATAGATGATGAAAACTACGTCAATTTCAAGTTTATCTGTTGGCTTGGGCTCATGTAAGAACACCATAAAATCATGTTCAGGCCCCTGGAGTCATAACATATAATGGTGTTCATCTTTGTCCATCTATACAAGTACAAGCTTGTATTTTTCATCGTTAATTTTAGCTTCAATAGCATTAGCATAAACACAATCAATGTCCAAGATCAGCCACAATAAAATCTACTCTTTCAGCATTGTACCACAATATCAATAACTAATGGAGAGATGATGGTACCACCCTGTTAGTGTAGATACAATCCTTCCCCAGTAAGGCATTATAAATTTGTCCACATCATTTACAAAAAAAAAAAAAAAAAAAGAAAGCTGCGACTGGTGATCATTGGTTTACAAGTTTCTGAGCTCGTTTTCATATCTTTGCTCTTCAATTTGTCTTGGTTATCATCATCTTCTTCGTGTGTTTGTTTCTGATTCATCTTTGTCAAACGTGTTTGGTGAACATGACTTTTCATCTTCTTCTTCTTAATCTGGAGTTCCTTGTGTGGATTTCGTGTTTTTCTTTCATGTTTAGATCATCAGCTTCACCTTTTTATTAAAAGTCAGCTTCTTTCCTACTAAGTTGATCAAAGTTGGAATTTGGATCTCTATCCTTTTTCTGGATCATATTTTTGCTATCTGCATTCTCCATTCATTATTCATTCTGGGGTAGGTGGTGCATTTGTGCTTTTATTTTGTTCGTTATCATTTGTGACACTTCAAGTGCCACATGGACATCTTAGTTTGTATATATTGATTGGATTAATGGTTTGGGATACATGGCGGCTAGTTATTTGTTAAATATACAAGTAGATAGACAACATCTAATGGAGTTAGATTGGGTAATGTCACTAACTTCAAAAACTTGAAAAGGGTAATGAAATTAGCACTTTAAAAAATTCAGATAGTTCATTGAAAAAATTACTCAAATTCAGGTACAAAATGCAACATTACCCCTTAGAAAAAGTGTATATTGCGAATGCACCCCTTGAAATTTGCCTCCTATGCATCTAGCCTCTCTATAGTTGAAATTAAGTGTTGAGACCACTTACTAGTGTGTTTGGATTGGAGTAAATGAGTGGTAATGGAAGGGAGCAGATAGAAATAGAAGGAAATGTTATGTTTGGTAAATTAAGTGAACAGTGAAAATTGATAGAAATGAGTGGAAACATTTCCTATAAAGTTTTCCTCCTGAAATGGAGATCAATTTTTTCCTCCTGAAACTAAAACTACCTTAAGTACAGTCAAATTATCAAAGAAAATCGGAACTGTGATAAACAATACTGAGGAGCTGCAAAATGGAAGCTTTAGAAAGCATGGAAATAAAAGAAAAAAAATATATGATGGTAGCACCTCTTGAAACACATCGTAAATACAGTTCAACCAAAGGTTGTTTGAATTGAATATTTCCAAACTTGAAAATTGCTCGTTTGGCAAATTTCCCCTGCAATATAAAGCTAAGTCAGCATTTTTATTAAAATATATTATAATCAAAATTTTCTTCAGCTCCTCAAGAACATGGGATTTGCTTGACCAGGTTAACGTTTGAACAAATGAAATATCTTCTATCATCTTTGTCTAAGGAGGTTAGGTTGATAATCTCTCATAATATTGAAAATAAAAAACAAAATGGGAGATTGCAAACCTCATAAGTATTGACCTGGTCCAAATACACATCTAAAAACTCCCAATAATGTGCTTTTATCATCTTTGCAAGCCATCGTTATAGCTTCTAATAGTGCTAAAAATCCTTTAAAATATTGAAGTATTCCAAGCTTTAGTGGGAAATGGGAGGAAAATGGACATTTTTGGAAGTCTTGGAAAAGCAAAGCCATGTTGTTATGTTTGAAGTATATTTGCACCTAACTAATAGATTTACGAATGAAATTGCAATATGCCCAAATAAAAGTAATCATAGCTTTGCTACTGCTACACTAGAGTTCCATCTTGTGCTAATAGGATAGAATAATGGAAAACTGATTTCCAGGGTTAGAGACCTCCTAGTCTCTATAGCTACTTCAAATTCCTAACTCCTGAGCCTAACTCCATAGCTAGTAAACGCAGAGTGATTGAGATCACCAATACATTCAAATTTGGGCTGCTGGGGGTCTGGAGGAGTTAAGTTGTAATCGCGAGCTCTACTTTGGAAAGGTGGAACTAGGGAACAGCAGCGAGATCATTTCAAACTGCGCTGAAGGTTCTCCATCCATAGTAGATTTCAATTCCCGCCATTGTTATGAAGGTCGCCAAAACTTTGATCATCATATCAATTAAACATATTACCAAGTCACTCAAACTTTGGAAGACAGATGTGCCAACTTAGTAGTGCTTGATTTTGAAAACTAGGTGTGTCAGCTTGCTTTTTCATAACAAGCACACACCATAACAAGAAATTCTTTTCACTGGGTTAAGAGATAAGTTGACAAACAAATTAAGTTATTATTTATTTATAACTACTCTATCATTAATCAATCTTTTAAGGAGGAAAGGGTTAATTTGGTATTTTACATGTTGCACGAAAACTCTAGTTGACGTTGGATAATATAGTTGAGTGTGCCTTTCTTCTTTTGTGCAGACCTCTTGGAGATCCGTCTTACCTGTCATGGAATAGAAATCCTGGGGGACATTTGAGCTAAGGTATTTTCGGTTCACCATGTAGAAGACAAGCTAAAGTTGCTAATATGCGTTCGCGTACACATGCCTCAAATCTTTGATATACGGTTTATAATAAAATGCCCCTCGTTTCATACTAACGTCTTTGCGAGCTGATAATTTAAGATGGAGTTATATATATTAATATGCATTCTAGTTACTGCTCTATTACGAAGCATGTATATTGTACATTTTCTGGAATTGAATCCGAAGCATGTAGTATGGACAGTCATTATTGAATCCCAAAGAATTGAAGCACATCTACGAATGGTTTAGAGTTTACAAATCGTGATTAACAAGATAATTACAAGGCTTGTAAGTTTCCTCACAATCCAAATTATTCTCCTTAAAATTTGCCCCTTCAACTCGAAATTCGTCCATGCTTTGCCATTATCTTCTAACTCTATCAACCTGATCTGAAAATAAACAAAAGCAAGGGACATGAGAACATAACACACGAAGCAACAATGATGAACACAATAACAAACAAAAAATATTGAACTGGTTCATGCAATTTTCTTCTAGCTTAACTATTTGTAGTTCTCTATCTAGAAATCTAGGATTAAACAGTTTAGTGATTTTTAATGTTGTGTTGTACTTGTTGCTTCTTCTTTTTTTTTTTTTTATGTCTAGCTGTTTATAATTAAGGCCGCAATAGAGCCAATGATAATTTCGTAGTAATGATATTGTGTTTTATCATGCATTTGCTTTCACCTTGCAAATTCAGGTAAAAATGATATTTAGAGAGTAAGAAGACACGTAAATCAATTAAGGATGTGTTTTCTCTTTTACAAACTCTAAAATTGTAAATAGTTGGATTGTCCATATAATCTATAATCTATGGCATCTACATTCTCTTAATCATAGTAACTCCTCATGGATATGTGTAACTACCGCCATATGTGCACTCACATGCATGTCCAATGATGAGGTTATTTTATCTTAACCAACTAGGCAAATGCACCTATTGATTAAAATAGTATAGTGATTAAATATGGATGGCATCCCTCAAAGACTACAAGTATTAATATTAATTTTTACTCTTATCTAACCAACAATTTTACCCGATTGAGTTAAAATAGGAATATTTAAAACTAAGTAGTATTTGGATTGCAGTATTGAATAGTACAAAATAAGAAAAAAAGACAATATAACTATCTTATACCACATTTAATGTATATAGTATTGGATAAGGATTTTTGTGATATCTACTATTTAGATTTATAAAGTATTATACTAAACATGATATGCAAAGTATTGAATAAGGATTTTTGTGTTTTTATTTAGTAAATTTGATTTTTGTATATATTATATATGTTAAAAAATATAAGTATTTTGTCAAATACTTTAAGATCATTTTTATCCAATAACCAAGAGAATATGCAAACTAAATAAAGGACAAAATATTTTGTTCAGTCCAATATCACAAATTTTTAACAACTTAATGATACCTAAATAACTAACTAATTAACTATGAGGCCAAAATCAATTTAAAAAGCAAAACATTAAAGATATGCTTTAAGAACGCAAGGACATGTACCTAGACGTTGCTTTATCAAAAATCACTCATGTAACTGATTAAAGATTATTTGATTTTATTTTTCTTAACCATGAGAATTCCTTAATTAAATTAATAACTTTCTCTAGATTGCTAATGCCTAATCCTAAGATAATTAACAAAAATCTCTTCCTGATCAAAACTCTTAAGATTGCATTAAAGATTCATGAATTTTTCTATTAGGTTTAACCTTAGTTGCGAAGGTCTATACTATCTTAGTTTTATGATTATATGTAACTCTCTTTAATTATAATAGATCTAATTATACACTTGATCTCTTAATCAATATATGTAACTTTATTAGGTTTGACCTTAGTCCAAAAGATCTATACTATCTTACTTCTATGATTATGTGTAACTCTCTTTAATTATATTAGATTTAATTATACACTTGATCTCTTAGTCAATATGTGTAATATCAAATTGACACCCTAAAATATCAATTCAATTCAATAAAGAACATGCATGATTGAATTAGAAACTAAATATGTCATTGAATTCGAAGAATAAAGATGAAGTTACATAACAATCCTAGGTTCCATAAGTTTAGATACTAAAAAAGATCTAAGCTATCATCATCATGTCTAAGGAGTGTTGAAAGAAACAAAAAAAAAAAAAAATCATGTCTAATCTTGTGTTGACCTTCAAATGTTGATAACTCCTTTGATTTAACTTCAAATCAAGTGAAACTTGATTATGTGTAACGTTCTTCAATTATATTAGATCTAATTATGCACTTGATCTTTTAATCAACATATGCAACTTTATTAGGTTTGACCCTAGTCAAGAAGATTTATACTATCTTGTTTCTATGATTATGTGTAACTCTCTTCAATTATGTTAGATTTAATCATACACTTGATCTCTTAATCAATGTGTAATATCAAATTGACAGTTGACACCCTAAAATATCAATTCAATTCAATAAAGAACATACATGATTGAATTAGAAACTAAAGATGTCATTGAATTCAAAGAAGAAAGATGAAGTTACATAACAATCCTAGGTTCCATAAGTTTAGATACTAAGAAAAATCTAAGCTATCATCATCATGTCTAAGGAGTGTTGAAAGAAACAAAAAAGAATCATGTTTAATCTTGTTGTGACCTTTAAATGCTCATAACTCCTTTGATTTAACTTCAAATCAAGTGAAACTTGATTCATTTCATTTCATTTCTTTTCTTCTCAAATACTCATCAAAGCATGAAATCAAAACATTATCTAATTAAGTGCCAAATTCCACTAAAATATACATAAAATCATTAGGAAATACTATAAAAACTCATCAATAAATATATTCAATTCAACACCCATCACTTAATTAATCTAAACAAATAAAAAAAAAATCCTTTCTTTTTTGGGCCTTTGCACCATACTAAAAGAGTGGCCTCTTTATGGCCTTATCCAATTCAACCAAATTAATTAAAAAAAAAATTGGCAACTTAGGAGGAAGAGTTAAACCTAATCTATTCTACTAGGATACCAACATGTGCTTGGCAATTCAACATGATTTCCTAGTTTCTATGAGTACCTTAATCTTTTAATTAATTTAACTCAGTATTGCAATCAACTATATCATTTGGAGCACATTGATTAAACTCATTAATTTTTAACTTTAAATAAAAATTTTAAGACTCTAAATGACTCAACGAAGTCTCCTTATTTAAGACTCAATCTTAAAATCCTTGCTATTGTATGTGATTCTCTAAGCCCATTTTATAGCAATAATAGCACAACCAAGCATAGATTTCAAAACATCTAACCATCTTCTTCAAGCCATTTAGTGCTTCTAGAAAGATTTCCATGATCTAGACTAATTGTCAACTTATGTGACTAATCACATCTCTCTATCTCAATAGCTCAAATCAATTCATAAATGATTACATCATCATGAATTTAAAGCTTTTGCTTGGTTTTCCAAAATGATTTAAGCTTGATATGATCTTTATGGCTAGTCTTTTGAATCACTTACATCTTACCATATAGCTAGGAATATAAAATCTCTAAATAGGAGATGAATGGATACCTACACTTAAGAAGTTAATAATGACTTATGGAGGAGCAGCGTTCTACCAACATTAAAGCATGAGTATAACAATCTCAAGTCTAAAGATTTATCAACAACCAATGATGCATGAATGCATTACTCCCTAAACTTTGGATTGTGCCTACTAACCCATTAGCTTGAGCTTTCTTATGTATGTATTTCCTAAACCTAATTCCTCGATCACTATGTATGATCAAAGATCAATACATATGAGGATTAGATGCCCATGTACCCTTTAAGTATTTACACAACCATAGACCTTTTTTATATTGGCATAATATCACCGATCACTATGGACAACCTACTTTACCTAAACACTAATAATCATGTGTCAATCTCATTGAATTTTATTATTGATTAGTACAAATAAAAACACACCCAATTTATAGTAAATATGCATTTAAAGATTAAACTCTCATTTTGTTTAATAACTTGGCACTTCATGCACACACCAACAAAGCTCACCTAAATTACCTAATGAGTGAAAGAATATTATTATATTCATATTAAATATATAATGCTAACAAGATACGTATAGCTAAATGGAAAATAATGTCTTTGTTAGCTAAATTATTATATAATTGCAATTTTTCCTCTATTATCAATTACGTTTTATTTGCAATATAAACTTTGATAATAATGGTGTAGAGGGTCACATCGGTAAATTAGGTTAAGCCTAATTCATTGCTATGAATCAATTTCTTGAGCTAATAATAAGATTTAGGAAACAACGCCCAATCAGGATGTCTTAAAGAGATATAGCTTGGTAATCTTACAATAGGGATTCATTAGACCAATTTTCTTGCTCTCGAACTTGCTCAATTATCTCATGCACGAAATGTAAACTTGGAAAAGATCTTTCTAAGTTCATTTAGAGAGGCCCTAATAAGTTTTTTTAGAATGCTTAATAAGCCTTGAGCTTATTTTAAAAGGAAGTGGGCTTCTTTTACATATTAAAGATAGGCTCCTCTTATAAGCAATTGGGCTTGACCTAGCCTAAGCCTAAACCCAAAGCTTATATATTATATAAGAAATGGAGGCTTTAATTTGGACCATCAATCATTAGAAATCGATCTAATGACTCATTTAGTATGTTGAAATCATGAGCTAAATTCGATATATATAAGTCTTCTCTTGTTCTATTTCAATTGAAACATCCTGCTCTATTTCAATTGAAACATCGACAAACTTTGTGCAATTGTTTTTTTGCAAGAATTGCTTTGTAGGAGATTAAACATCAAAACTAATAAAAAACAAGTTAAGAATGAATCAAAAACTATATATTCAATTTGTTATGACACAAGCGCTCTAAAAATTCGAGTTTATATGTTCCTCCTATTACGCCTCTCTCTATGACTTCCCTTTATATGCCATTAGATTAAGAGTTTTCTAAGGTTGATTGTGATGCTTGCTACATTTGATAAGCCAATTACAGCAATCTTTATACAAATAGATAGCGGAAATTGCAAATATACCCATTTGCTCCATATGCACTTAGTCCCAACGCTTCTGAATTTACAATTTATACCGATAGATTTGTGTTTTTTTAAGATAAAAAATATGTGAGAAAGGTTCTCTGGGGAGTTGCATAGTATTTTAGCATACGGCTGTACGTCCACCGGATTATTTTTTTTAGAAAAAAAGGTCAGCAAATCAATCGTTCAAAAGCCATCTCCAACTCCGCAGAACAACTAGTAAGTACGATTTTTCGAAATATACGCGTTCCTCCAACTCTTAAGTAATAAACGAAAATGGAAGAGCAAGATATCCCAATAGTTTCCTCAAATGCAAAAAAAATTGAATTAAAAAAGAAAAAAAAACACCATTGACCATAAAAACAAGTATCCTTCAATCTCTAAGAAAACAAAATTATACAATAATCTGCTTAATTTTGTATCGAGATCACTTTCTCCTCCCTAAATCATATCTTTCCTTTTTTTTTTCTTTTTTTTTTCTGTAAACTTGCAAATCCTAACGTAGGTTCACATCATCTAGAATTAATCAAACCGATAACACTTCCTAAATTTCTACACCCCACCCCCCCCCCCCCCAAAAAAAACATAACAAACAGAAATGACAACCATAACTTGTATAGACACAGGACTAGATATCAGGTGAAGATGATGAATGCACGACCTTGTTCTGTCTTCCACTTCCTACAAGCCAAGACAAAGTCCTCCTTGAAAAAGAGGGTCCACTTGAGTAAGGCTGGCCGACCGCCCCAAGCCCAGAGGACGGCTCGCCACCATCTAAGGAGGGTCGCCAATCATAATTCTTGCAGCTTCGGCTTTCCACATCCCAACCCACTTCACTGACTCCCTTTTCCCACCTCTCCTCCGTTCCCAGGTCTGAGCAACTTCTTTTCGCACCAATCTCATTCTCCTCCTTCAGTTCACACCCAGACACCCCGTTCTGATTAGCCGGAAAGCGGAACGAAAACGCCCTCCTCGACGACGAATTCATCGTCCAGTTTGGCTTCTGCCTTTTTCCCCTGATCCAAATCTTAGATATTGAGAAGCTCTCCCTCTTGCTCTGTCTAATGTCCTTGCCAGGAATGCCGCCAGTATCAATAACACCCTTATTACTTGTTTCAAAGCATTTTAAGCCTTCTAGATCAACGAAATCCCTCCTAGATTCGCAATCATATTCCGAAATCGCCGGGCGGTGACTGGATGTTATGGGCAGAGAAGGCTTCTTGGTAGACACTTTTTTATTCATTGGTGTTCTTATGGGTACTTGCAATGTGGAGTTTTCATCCATCACATATGCAAATGAACCCATAGAAAAACACCTTCTACCATCTACATTGCTGTTTGTACTACTACTTCCTTCACAGCCATCCACATTTCTGTACTTGCCAAGCTTGATAGGCACAACTCTCTCCCCAGAATCTGCCATTACTGTCCGAGCTGATTCATCTTCTGCGCTCAATTCCCCGATTTCACATGGAAAAGCAATATGGGATGAATCCGATCCGGCTCCAGTTTCGGCTGCTTGACCTTGGCAAGAGTTTAGCTATGAGTAAAGAATCAGTTCTCCTTATTCCTTCCCTATCTGGTGCAACAATCTCTCTTGAGCTTCGCTACCCGATTCGAGAATAAGAACAATGGGGGAGCAGCTGTTGCTAGGAGAGAAATCAGGGAGTAGATTAGCTCTACAAATGGGGCAAGTGGAGTGAGACAAGAGCCATCTGTCGATACACTCCATGTGGAAGGCATGACTACACTTGGGAAGCAATCTAAGCTTGTCCTCATGTTCAAACTCACACAAGCACACTGCACAGTCAAAAGGATTGTTCAATCCTATAATGGCTTTATAGTAGAAAACAGGAAGAGTGTCTATGAAGGACTGGTCAACACCAGCATCATGAAGATGGAAAAGCTGTTGTAACTGTCCCTGAAGTTCTGTAACGCTTTCTAAGTCATCTGGGTCCCTATTTGGAGGTCTCATGAGAAATCTTATAAGGAGGTGAAGCAGACCGGAAATGAAGAAAACAACCGCAAGGATTATGATGATTAGCCAAATGCTTGGACTTAATTTGTCAGTTAAACTGAATGCCTTGGAATGAGAATGGGGAACAGGTGGTAGTGGAGCTTGATAGATGAAGTATGGATCTTGCTGGGAAGGTGAAGAGAAAGATTTGATATTGCTGGTTTCATGGATTACCAAATCCATGGTTTTTTCTTGTCAAGAGACAACAGTGGTGCGAGTCAGAGAGATAGTTGAGCTCAGCTACCTACTCATATATGCTAGTAAAATATATATATATATATATATATATATATATATATATATATATCAAAGGATATTTGGTACATTTAAAAAACTAAATAAAAAAACTTTTTTATTTTTTTAATATATTAAATAAAAAATGTTTTAACTTTTTTTTTTATATATATAAATTTACACTTTTATAAAATATGTAATCAATGTTGGTTCTAGCTTGAGACATCCAGACCCTAATAGAAAAAAGCTACATCTGGATGGTGGTTTTGAAATGAATGTGTTTTGGTAGTGTTGTGTGTTTGTTAATGAGAGCTTTGGTTTGGTCTGGGGTTATGATGCTGACTCTATGCTTTCCCTCTACAGCAAGGACTTGCAATTCAAATGAGTGTGCAGAGAGACACAGAGAATTAAATGGAAATAAATAGGGACCAGAAAGTTGAAAGTGGGGCTTTAAAATTTTGACTAGAAATCTACCATCATGGCAGAAAAATAAATGAGGATGGACAAATTCGACTGTGACATTATCATATTAGGTCACAGCCTGTTACCTTCAATATTTGTATTAGAAACATCTTAAATTTTCTGAGAGGTGCCATTCGATGTGATGAAAAGGATCATGCTAAATTTAGATTATATTATATTGACACCAACAATAAAATACTTCAAAGTACAATTACCAAATACACTATTGTTTTAATATTTTGAATGAGAAATTCCACCCTAATGACTTTTATAATTATGTCTTAAGTCTATTTAAGCTACAAAAAATAATTGTGGGGCTGGATCTAAACTACATATTGTGCAATAAGTGATCAATACATAGATATATATATAAAATAAAGATCCTTTCACAGGTATTAATACAGTTATGACATTTACAACAGCCGAAGATCCAGGTGAATTGAAATTTGCCTAAGTTCACATCGGCAAGAAAACGAGCCCCGTGAGTCTATTTTTTACTTGGGACGTTATAGTATATTCATATTAATATCAACTACAATAATATAATTATTTGAATGATTATATGGATCAAAATATTTGTAATATATGCATAAATTTTTTTTGAATATGATACAATACAGTTATCTATATTACATATCGTTGCGCAAAAGCAAGAGCACAACAATTAGCAAAATTTTATCATTTTTATTAAACTATACAAAGGTTACAACTCTTTGATAGCGGCTATACTTAGCACAAGGGGCATGTCTCTTTCACATTAAAAGAAAATAACTATTAATACTTAAAAGGTATTAGTAACAAAAATATATAAATGATAAAATTGAAAAATCATGAACAACTAGGAGATTAATAGATGAAGATGTACAAGTAACAAAAGCTTCTAAAATTATAAGTTGGTAATTTTTGGCAAATTACAACCACATACCCTTTTATTTTATGTGCACTTAATTATCCCATCTTTTAATTAAGCATTTGCACCCTATATCATTGAATAATTGCTTTTAGATTTCCTATATGACCATTTCACCCTTTAATTTATGCACTTTTTTTAATTTAGTACTTTATATTATTTTATCAAAGGGTAATAAAGTAAAATAGAATTAAAAGGCACTTTTTTTCTAGAATTTGGAGATATGAAGTAAATATAAGAAAATATATTTATAATTTACTTTTTGCTATCATTTTATTTAAATGTAAAATAGTAAAATAGGATTAAAAAAACATATCGTTTAAATATTTGAGTGTCATTATATTTAATTTTAAAAATAGAAAATTAAACATATAGAAAAGAAATATAAGAAATATATTCATAATAAAACCTATTTTTCATCAATAATTTAAACATTGACTTAGACCTTTCCAAGTTAATGGTTGCATGTCCATCCCTATACTTAGTCTAGTGCATGTTGCCCCTATGCTAAGTCGTAAAATCGTTGCAATTTGGTCTAGGAAAGGCACCACGTAAAAGAGATAAACGGACAAATATGACTTTCAACGCAGGCATAGCAACCACCCAACTCCAGCTATACATTCTAGTTTTATTATATAGTAAAATGGGTCACACATAGAGTAAAATTAAAGCACATTTGTATCCAACTTTTTTTTTTTTGTTTTTTAAATGTAACTAACAAAAGGAAAAGGGAAATGTATTCTCTTAACTTCTATTCCTTCGATTTCCATCAATTTTTAAATAAAGAGTTAAAATTGTTTTAAATTTTTTTTATTTTTTAACTATCTTAAACTATTATCATGATGCTATCTTTGGGTAATACTTGAAAATATTGTATTTTTTTTTTTAAAATCGTAAATATTGTACCCCTGTAAAGATTACTCAAAGAATAGGTTTTTAAAGTACATACCTGATTTGCGACTTTTTTTTTACTAAAATTTCTGAAACTAAAGGCGTATAATAAGTCTGCATTTTCAAGCAATTTGTGTAAAGACATGAACGAAGTCTGCACCTTCATTGTAACTCTTTTTTTTTTTTAATGCTTCAACACATCGAATATAGTAATTTGACCTTTATAAAAATACCAAACAGCAACGCGTTTGGTCCTAATTATAGTATATTCAAATCAATCTTTTTTGATATATTATGAGTTCCGTAACTTTAAACGAACAAAAAATTATTATCCTTTGAAGTTAAAAAAGTAAATCACATCAATTTCATTTTTTTTCAATTTTAAAAGTTTATAACTTCTTACTCGTTTAGAATTATTGAGTCCATAATATATAAAAAAAAAACTAATTTGAATATATTATAGTTAGGATTAAATCGTATTACCATTTAGTATTTTTATAAAGATTAAATTGCTATATTTTTATATATCGAAACATTTAAAAAAAAAAAGAGTTATACTAAAAACGCCGACATTGTCTGTATCTTGAGGCAATTGCTTGAAGCTATGGAACCGTTTTGTAAATTTTGGTAAAAAAAAAATTGCAAATTAAATTTATATTTTTAAAATTTATTTTTAGAATAATTTTTATAAATATATATTTATAATTTTTTTTTTTAAAAAAAGTACGATGTTTATAAGTGCACTACTGGTATCTTAGGAATAGTTAGACTGTGACGATGATGTACCACCCTGCCATTTTCCAGCAAGTAGCTTCCTCGTGCACCTCTTTCTTCATGTTGACAAAAGCAAATTAACCAAAAGTCAAATCTTCTTTTGTGCGTGCCTGTAAGAGAGAGAAGAAGAAGAAGAAGAATAATAATAATAAATTCAAAAGTGAAAAGTGAATAGCAATAATAAAGGCATAGGATGCGTTCCACAAAATTATAATAAATATATATATAAAGGTCATGGCCAGGGCAAAGCGACTTTTCTAGACTTCTTTTAGCAATTTCCACATGGAAGCTTTTGCTTCCTTTTCCTCCCTGCTTAAAGGAAACCAGAAATTTGCTTTTTGGACAAAAAAAAAAAAAAAAGAATAGTTTAAATTTGAACTACCAACCTAGAATGGGGAGGATTATCAGCAACTCAGAATGATGCTTGAATTTAAAACAAGAATGGTTTGATTCAGTGGGAGTTTCTCAAATCAAATAAAATTTTATGTTTAGAAAATCTTCAAACCAAAATCAAACTCAACCAGAAACTTCTACAGTGCAAACAAACCAAAATTTGCCATTACCAATAAACAATTGAATTTACAATGATGATATGTTATTTCTATTATACATACCAAACTGGGCATATTTTATGCATTTATGACATCCATTAAAACATAAATTCATTTGTATAACATCTATCTGTGTTATATAGTCTTGTATATACTATTCGTGCAACTATATACTTATAAAATATACTCTGGTAATATATATATATATATATTATATATATATTATATTATGTAATATATGGTTATATAATTATCCTATAAATTTCATATATATATATAGATCCACTTAACTTAAGATTTTTCAGTTCCATTTTGTTATTTCAGTTTTGATATATTCCAAACCAAAACTAAGCCAAATAAAAAATTAAAAATCAAAAGTAGGTTTGATTTTCGTTTTTAGGTTTAAAGCAAGCACTTCTATCCTAATATAGTTAGAAAATAGGTAATAATGCTTGCAGTCGAAAAGTTTAATTGTCTTATAAATTGTGGTACTAAAAAAATTTAGGTAGATGACTCATGTAAGCTGAAATAAAACCGAGGAACAAATATATATCTATGACATTGTCTAAGCATTTTCAAAGGAGAGGCAAACTGTAATTTTCAACACCCCTGTTGCAAATATACCTAACAAACCTTGGTGTTTAAATGTATGTTTCTACGTAATAAAATTTTAATCGGTATTTATATGTTATTAATTAACTATTTAGTATATTAGTACTATTAAGTTTTTCTCCTAAGTTAACAATCGTATTTTATATTATGGATAGATATTTATTATCTTAATAATATACATATAATTAATTTGATGGAATAATTTATTATTATTATATATTAATTTCTTATCTAGATATGTCTATGTAATTTATAAGAACATAATCTAAATAAAATGTAAGGAGGTAAATATGACTGTAAGTGCCAAGGAAAATTTTTCTCCAAAGTCAACTATGGCGTTCTATGAATGAGAAAGGAAAGAGATCGCGGTTGCTTCAATCGAACACTGACCGTAACGTGAGAGATCACGAGTTGCACTAGTAAAAGTCGCAGTAAACGTCAAAATTTAGGTGTGTGCTGCTTTCAATTGAAGGGCTTGGGAAGGAAAAAACAAAAAATTCAATTTAAGGGTGAAAGAATTTAAAAAACGTAGGTTTAATGTTTCATCCAAAAAGGGGCGAGCTACGTTAAAAAAAAAAAAAAAATCGAAAGGACACCTCAAAAGTAAAACAAAGCAAATGCAAAACTTACAAAATGTTTGAAAATAAGAAAAAGCTACTATAACATTTATCTTTGTCTATGACTGTTTTAATATCATTATTAAAGATAATTGTAGTAACCTACAAGAGCCATGATAGATTTTCGTTAAAAACTAATTTATAAGAAAAGGAAATAAATTTCTTAAAGAGATAAATTACTTTAAAACCCTAATAAATTTATAAACTTATAATATCAACCTAATTTTATTTATTTATTTTCCACGTGATTGGTATCCACTAGAAAACATGCATCGATAAGAGTGTATTTGGCCTACAAATTGACGACAAAAGATCAAAGGAGTTCAATTCAAGGAGGCAGACAAAAAGAACGGATAGTATGATGAGATTGCGTTCATTCGTCTCGGAGAATTCAATACGATGAGGAAAAATCGTCACCCCAAGATCTTTCACGAGAAGCCTAAAAACATGGTCCCTATGCATTACCAAACGTACGTAGTTCCCTAAAATCATGCCCGAAAAATTAGCTTCCAGAGGTTGCCAGGGTTTATCGATCTTCTTCTTCTTCTTCCTTTTTTTTTTTTTTTGGGTCTATAAGACAATGGAGTTGTTAAATGCATCAGATCCAAAGCTTGTCGTGGGGGACAAGAGATTTCGGAAAACTTGCATGCCTCGCTGCATCTGCTTCACATGAAATCCGTGGCAAGTTGATGATGAGGCTGTATTTATTTTATTTTTTTAATCTAAACTAAACTTCATTATTGATATTTGTTTTGGTTGAATATTTCAATATCTACTTCATTAACCAAGACTAGCTACAATCATTAATAGATTTTAATGATGGAAGGTATAACAGTCTGCCAGTCGGTATGGGATAGAGTACTGATCAATAAAAGCTTAGGACGTGAAGGAAAGACACATAACAAAACTTTTGAAAATTCATAAAATGGAGAAAGAAAGGATCCTCAAGGGCTTGAGAACTTGGGTTGGAGAGCACCGACTTGGCAGGTTGTATTCATAACTTAATTCATGTCGAATTTGTCTGGATTGTGTATATAAAATTGAGTAGAAATCACATATTATTGGTTTGTATTATAATCGAATTTATTGTATCATGTATAACATTAAATTTGTGTTTGTCTCTATTATTGTGTTATTGACAGAAATCGCTAACTCTACACTTGGGCATAAAAATGCTTAATCCTAGGAATGAACCGAGTGATGGAATTAGATGAATAAAAATTTATTGGATTTGAGATTAAGGAGAAAGGATTAGGGAAGTAAGACGATATGAGAATGGAAACTAAGAAAGATGAGATTTTTTGTAACAAACATGTGGACAATGAAGCAAAATCATATTTGAAAGAAATAGAAGAGCTTTGTGTGAACCTAGAACCTAATTGCTAAGAACAATAGAAAGAATAAGATAGACTCAGAATCTAAGAGCTTTTTAGTGACTTTCAAAAAGTTACAAACCAATCACCTATTCACAAATGCAATAGCCCAAACTCCATTTATAAAGACTTTGTTGGGAAACCATTTATCGGAGTTTGAGACCATATAGCACTAATTGAGGGTGTAGTGTAGTATTTTGAAGCAAGATTCCTCCAAAATTTAGCAACCCATATAGTTTCTCCTTACCCCTTATTATAGAGAACTTTGAGTCTTCATACATTTTTGTAGATCTAGAACCAATGTATCATTTTTTTTCTTTATTCTTTGTTCAATGGTGTAGGATTGAAAGAATTGGAACCAACGACTATATCCATGCATCTAGCTTCCACTCAATTAAATACTTTGTTTAGATTCTCAATAGCATGCTTGTTAAGGTGGAGAAGTTTGTCATACTAATGGGGGTTCCTATTGTTTAAAATGAGTATGATTTAAGTACGTTGATAATCTTTGATGGGCCATTGTTGGCCACAATGGAAGCTCTAATAGATATTAGATGAGATCAGCTTACATAGGGAGAAAAAAAGGAAGTTCACTTTGAGGTATATAAGTGAGATTTCAAACTGATACATTTGGTCGAGTAACACCATAGTGTGGATGCCATATAATCAAGGGTCAAGGGTAATGAAAATAATTTGAGGAGATTTTTTTTAGTGTGTAGACTAAGAAAAAGATTTTTAAGAGAGTGAGGATTGAGAATAAGAAAACAAGTTTGAGAGGTGCTGAGTCACCAGAAAAAAAAAAAAAAGGACTTTGAAGGAATGGAAGATGGACTTGCAAGTAGGGGTGGACCTAGGGGGGATCGCAAAGGTCCTTGGTTGCCTAGGCATAAGAAAAAATTAATTAATTAAATTTATTTTAAAAGTAAAAAGTATGTATTATACTTATATTTTTAAATATCAATATTATTATAAAATTTAACATGGTTAAAAATTATATTTTATATACTCAAAGTCTTGGGATCAATTCCCAGTAGAATTGTTTTTATATTTTCTAGTTACATTTATTATTCTTTCTCAATAAATGATTTTTATTTTTTTTCTCTTTTACTATTTTTCTCCTACTATAACTAGTAAAATGGAATTTCATTAATAAGAAAAATAATAGTTAACTAAATAAATTCATTATAAACACTATTTATTTATTAGTAATTTTACTATAAATAATAATCATATTCAATACTACAAGTATTTTAATTATATTACATAAAACATTGGTAAATAATAGTAGTTTCTATTCTTGAAGTAGTATCATTTTCTTTTACTGTTAATATTATGAAAATGAATAAATATCATCGAATAATTAATGTTTAGCATTTATATTGAAAAACATATATTTATATATTTTTTATGGTATTACTAATGCAATAATATTGCAAAGCAGAATAAAAAAAATTATAAAATACTATTTTATTTATATTATATCATCATTTCCATTCTATTTGTAATCATTCATTTAAATACTTATGGTTTGTTTTTGTTTACAATAAAACTTATAAAAGTTTTATATCTTGATTCTAACTTTTATAAATTGATATTAATATTTTGATTAATATGTATGCCCAATAAAATATTAAAAAAATTATTTATATAATATTTTACAAAGTATATCAAATACCTATGATCGTTATATATATATTTTTAATTCAATATTAGATAGTTTTGATGATATATTTATTTTTATGTATATAAAATATATTATATTGGTAATAATAAATAAATAGTTTTTTACAAGTAATTCTAATATTAAATTTAATATTGTAAATCCAGCCCAAGTATTATGATTTTGCATCCATCCCTGCTTGACAGGGACGAGAAATAAAGGCCAAAAAGAAATGGCACACGCTGTGATGCAAATATGAACTATTTTAGCTTAATAAGATATAGGAAAGGAAGACCCTGGATCATTCACTATGCACCAAAAAGAAAAGGTGGAACAATGCAATAGAAACCACCTTAATGCTAAAAAGTTAAGGTTTGATGCGATATGGGTGAAGAAGATTCTAGCTTGGATCATCCACCGTGCATTGGAAAGAAGAGGGGTGGGACAATGCAATGAAAATTACCTTGATGCCGAAAAGGAAGAGATCGAGTTTAGGACCTAAAACAAGCTTGCATAGGAGGCAAATTGCAATTTCTCTTTAGCTTTTTTTCATTATTTTATTTCTTGACTCCTTTGCCTTTTTGTCAGTTGTTTCTTCTTTTTTTTGTGAGGTTTAGGATCTCCTGATTTAAAGAAATGCAAGATGGGTTACTTAGATGGCAAATATAAAAGCAAAAGAGTGTGGATTTTGCTTTTCTTTCTCTTCCTTTATTTACATTCTTGTATTGTGCTTTGAACAAGCCTTGGGGGAATGTTACCGTACGTACTTCCTTGTTTTAGGACCGAAAATAATGATCTTTATACTTGGAAAAGGGAATAGTGAAAGGCTACGGGATAAATTAGTCTACTTTCTTACAATTCATTATAGAGCATGAGCAATATTAATTGGCTGTTTTTTTTTATATGAGAATGCAAGATCCAATTCCTTATAAGAGAGTAGATGCATCTATATATTAATATGAAACTTTTATGTTTGAATTACCCTACAATCATTCTTTTATTTGAACAAGGGAGTTTGAGTAGGTGGTAGAGGGAAAATAAAAAAAAAAAAAAACTTAAAGTAAAATAGAATGAAAAGAAAAGTAAAACAAATACAAACCCAATGTGACACAACTACGTATGAACCCACAATCAATAAATGAGTGTGAAGTTGCACAAATTCCCTAACAAATTAGAAATTGTGTAGAAAAATGTAAGGGATAACCTCAAATAAATTGAGCATGTGGATTTCTATGAAGTATGTCCATTACTTTACTACTACTTAAGTTTGACCAAAGGGATAATTGATGTAAGGACCCTCAACTCACTTAGTCATATGTATAAAACCTAACTTAGAACCTAGGTTGGAGCTTGGTCTAGTAGCAACTAAATTCACCCTAGAACAATAATGATAAGCAAATTTCCACTTGATAAAATACCGAAAGTCAAGTCAAGAGAAAAGATTACTCACACCATTAGAATAATTGGACCCCAATTTTAAGAATTAAACACTATTCAACCATTCAACATAGTTAGAAAGCCTAAAAACCCTAAAGTTTAGGTGGAAATTGAAAAAACCAACCATAATTGAGAAAAATAGTCAAAACAGATAGAAAACCTTAAAATCTAAAATTTACCCTAAAGGTACAAATTTACAATAAAAGTAAAAATTTATAGTAAAAAGTAAGGTGATAATTAGTAACTTGTAAAAATAGATAAGTAAATAGTAAAAAGCTAAGGTTAAGATATTGATAAGGATCTATGCCTTATCTATAAAAGACATGAAAATGACCTTGTCTATGTCTAATAACCACAAATCATTTTTGAAAATTAAAGAAAATAATAAAATAATATAGTATAATAAATAAACATGACAAAATATTCCATCAAATAACCTTAAATGGCCAAATTATTATCAAATCATTCAAACATGATAAGAACATATTAGGACATTATATAAAACATCTCTAAAAAAGTAAGAAAGAGTAAAGAATAAACTAATTAATCATGTACAAAATTGGAATAATGTTTGAATATTCCATTTTTTAATTAAAAAATCCACCAAAATTCACACAAGTGTCCAAAAATCATGAAACTTTAACCCTACATGTGTCAACATGCATGGAGACAATTGGAATTTTTACATTATTTTCTTTCCACCAAAAAAAAATAAATTAAAGTGGCTAAGCTACTATAAATAGCACCAACCCACCCCCCCACCCCCCCAACTTTTGTTTTGCAATCCATGTTGTTGGCCTCCAACTTATAACAAAAGGTGAAAGTTGGGCCTTTCCCCCTCTCTTGAGGTGGGCCAATGACTCAGTAGAGGTGGTGGTGGTTGTTTGGGTGGTGTTTGGGGTTTCGGTCACTTTTCAATCGAGTTTTCTTATATTATTATTCTAATGTTGTTTCGTTGTGTCCTCACATATGTAAGTTCCTTATATCCCTATTTAGTTATATTAATTTTCCTAAATTTAATTTCCTATGTTTAGTATTTTTTTATAATTTTTTCAATTTTCGGTTATATATTAAGTAATTTCCTAATTTCCAATAGAAATTGGAAAGTCCTAATTATAGTCCATTTTTTATCATCATATTTTTACATATATTAAATGACATTATTTATAATTTCTTGGAACCTTTGTTACCTCTTGGTCAAATATTTTTTACTTGTTTTATAATTTAAGCCTATTATTGCAATAAATAAATAAATAATTGAAAATTAAATAATTTTTAGAAAAATACCAATGTTGGGTTTTCATTAAGAATAGGCTATTTTAATCAAGTTATAATGAAAAATTACAATAAAGTTCATTTCAAAGATTTTTTATATTATTATTTTATTATTACTATTGAAACATACTATTTTACCGTTATAAAAAATATATATATATATGTACATTACGTGTACTAAGCCTTTATAATATTTATCAACTATTTTGTAATCAATATGAATCATCTTTTAACATTTCCTACTTCAAAACTTTAATTCTCTTATTTGCAATGAGAAAATCCAATTAGGTACTCTTACACTCCTTTATCACTCAATTAACTTTATATGTCAAACCACCTTACTAGCCTATATCCTAGGGAATTCAGCAAAGTTAAAATTCAAAAAACTCATGTCATGTCCCAAAAGGAGGGCCTAGAAGCCTCTACTAAAATTATCATGGCACATGTACACCCATTACATGATAATCGTCTTACGAGTCAGGGATCGTAAGACTCTAAGTAAATAATTACATCTACAACAAGTTATAGTACATGTAATTAGATAATAAAATACCGCTATGGAACCTGAATCCTACTGTCAACCATGATCATAGAGAATCGATATCCCCTACCAATAAGCAAAATAGGATAAATCCTAGGTTTCTCAATTTAAACATTTCTATTTACATTGAAGTCCTAACATTTCATCTAAACAATTTATCATCCATAACTCTTATTTTGTCATTCTGGTCTTCTAGAATCTCCCGACATTTCACATCTTATCCCATCCCGAGCTTTCGTACTCGCTACCTACAAAAAGTCTGTGAGGGGGGTGAGTACACTATGGCTCAGTGAATGGGATGGTAACACTTTCAATGCTACGTACACACACAAGAAAATTCACATCAAAATATTAGACATATGCTATATACATACACAAGCAAATTCAAGTTAAAATATTAAACATATGCTATGCATGAATAACCATATGAATGCAACATCTCACGTGATCTTCCGGTAACCGACGTAAAGTCTAAGGTTTACATCCCCCTTGACCTTGGGTTGGGGATTCCAAAGCCACCATCAGTGCCTAGGTGAAACTCAATCTTTCTTATTCTTATCACTTCATTTAGGTTGTGTCTTAGCTTTAATGTTTTAAGCTCCAGGTGCCTCAATATACCGAGCATTAAACCCTCAAGGGATGGGTCAGACTCCAAACCGTCAAGGCGTAACAATCCCCTAATCACTTAGTTTGCACTTAGCGGAACAGCGATCCTCTGATCACTTCTGACGCCCCTCGTGACAATGATGGCCTTCAATCTCATGCACATGTCTCGTGAAAATGCATGTCAAGTTTTAATCTCGTCCACTTCTTACTTTAATTAATTAATTTAAAGTGATCAAACAATATTTATAATCACAATCAATTTTCATCATGCCACAGAGGTAAACATCACACATTCCATTTCACACTCATCACAACAAGCATGGATCATGTCTTTCTTATCACTCAAGACAGACATTGAACTCAGACCCCATTGACATAGACTTATCTAGTCTTATATACAGTTAAATTATCTCAACACCTCTCTGTGCCATTTCATTTTAAATGTCAAACCGCTCAGGTTGACTTATAAATATCATATCTAACACCTCTATGTCATTTATCTTACATGTCAAACCAACCACTAGGGGTTGATTTACATTCATCATCTTTGACACCTTTGTGTCTGTCATCGCACTTCTCAAGTGCTTTATCATTTTCACTTCCGAGAGCCAACAAGGTCATCTCGTTTTCTCTTTTGATGTCTTCCAGACATTTGTATATGATATGTGTGTGTGTGTGTGTGTGTGTGTGTGTATACATATTCCTGACATATCTTTACTTAATGAAACTTTTCTAGACACTTTCCCTTACGAACCTAAGAGGGTAAGAAAACAGGATCATTATGTTGTAAAAACTAAGGTTGCACTTATGATTTGGTATGGTTATGTTCATGAGTGTATTTCGTAAATATAATATGAAAATAAATTTATTTAAGTATATGTATAAACATTCAGGAACCAACTCTGACATGTATACATAATGATACCTATACATCCTATTCCAATTAAGCATACCTACTCGGTAACTATAGAAGGAAAAGCTAAGTTTCTATATTTTAGTTTGATTTAGAAGAAAACAATTTGTAAAACATGGGTTAGGCTTATGGTTATAGCACTAGCAATATAGCACTAGGTGCTATCATTAAGGTAATGACACCTATACCCTTGGACCATTTATTCCTCTACACTCTTCATGACTTCTTTCCTAACTCATTATTCCCTACTACATAACCTAACTCAACAATAATCACAATCCATCACATTCAATTTCAAACACCACAAGCAGCAATAGAATTCACATACATAACAATCAACATACAACATAACATAGTAGCATATCATTAAGTTTCCCACTCACTTGTTTAGGGTTGTCGTAGTCTTAGCCGGAGTCGAGCGATTCTAGCAGGTAACTCCTTTGCGTTCTTCTTGAAGTCAGTATCCTTCTACGATGCTTCCTCAACCCAATCATAGAAAGTTGCATCTCCACCTACCTTTGGTAGTCTTCTAGCACCTGATATGTGTATTCTACTTGTCTTGTGGTTGATGATGAGGCATGAAGTTTCCTCCTTAAGGAACTTCGGGCGAACAAGATTCGAATGTTGAACTTCCTTTGAATTTGTGCTTCCAACACCCCAAGTTGCTATGATTGATTGTCTGTTTTCCTTATATAGAAGTCGAGCAATGGAATGTCTTCAATTTGCCAAATTTAGAATTCCTTCTTCCACATATGCAAGATAGCCTTGGAAGTGATAATCGAAGATCTTGCATTAGGGTATTTGGCCAAGAATGATCTTCCTCAACATCCTTTGAACATTCCATCATAGACATTTCTCTTGTCCATGAAGCATCTTTGAACCTTTCATTTATCCAATTGTCTCTAACATCTTCCTACAATCATCTCTTCCATTACCATACATACACCAACCTTTCCCACACACCACATACGCACTAACATTTTCTTATCCATATACATACACACTTCACACACCACACACACGCCTATACATACATACACACCTGCTTCTTTCACCTTCCACACCACCATCACACACATATACACGCATGCCCTATATATACTTCACATTACCAATACATACTTGCCCACGTACTCTACACACATTACACACCTCCCATATTCATACTCACATATTCGCACTTCACACATCATCTCATACTCATATATACATATCCCACGCATACCACTTCTTCCTTATACATATATACTCATGCTACATACCCCACACACCATCCATACACCCGGTTACACCCACTAGCACTGCACACCCTATACCTTCCATACACCTACTCACACACCCTTACATGCCTCACGACAATCCACATACTTACACAAACCGCACATACCACACGCCATCCATGTGCATACACTCCCTCCAAACATGCCACATATCATCTTACACACACACACACTCCGCATACACCATGCCTTCCATACTCCTACACACATACTCCACACATCCCGCACCTTCCATACACATACACTCTACACACGCTACATGGCATCCACACATACACACACACACCGCATCTACTACACACCATCCATACGCATACACCCTTCTTGCACACACCACATATCATTCTATCCATACACACATACACTCTCGCACATCTACACCATCATCCACACATACACTCTTAGCTCCTCCTTCTCCCTTTCACATACATACACCCCTTCACGCACACACACATACACATCATCCTCCACACACACACTCATACACACTTTTGTTCACACACACACACTCACATACACCTCCTTCCTCACACGCACCCACGCACCATCATTCACACACATACACACTTTCCCACATACATCACACACATCCCTACACACATATGCATACATACATCTTTCTACATTCCACACACTACCACACACACTTACATACACAACCTTACATCCCGCACACACCTATACACTTTCTCATTCATGCACATGCACATACGCATACACATCTCCATTTGCACACACCCACACACTCTCACACACCCCCACTTCCTTCACATGCATACACACATCCTCACGCACATCACACCATCCTTCATCGCACGCACATCATCCTTCACTGCATACCTTTTCAATACACATACATACATACACACACTATATACTCGCCTCTCCCTTTCCCACACATACATACACACTCACGGCCTCCATCCATGCACACCCACTTACTTCACCTACTCAAACCACACACTTTGCTCCTTCTCCCCTTTCCCATCGCAACAGCCCACTGCCGCTATTGGATCACCGCCATTACTGTTGTTGTTCTCTCTCACACACACCACACACCACACACCTCGGCTCCTTCTCTCCTTTTCTCATTTTTCTTTTCCTCCTCCACTCGTTGCTGCTACCATCGCCTTCGTCATCAAGGAAGGAGACGAGACGAACTTGACTTGGAAACCACTATCACAATCTTTGCCATCATCGTTGTACCGCCGCTGCCGTGGTGGTCACCAAGCCACAGCTACCAGCTTGGCGACTGTTGCCGCTGTCGTGGCGGTTGTCGGGGTTGCCGACATGGCTGCCTGCCGTTCGGGTTGTCGTTGCTATTCCATTGTCGTCACCGTTGCTGTTGCTGTTGGGCTTTCATCGCTGCTGCCGCTACTGTGGTCATCACTGCTACTATCGTTGGGTGGCTGCCGGTCGTCGTCGTCGTTGTTGTTATTACGGCTGTCATAGTTGGAAGCTGCTTGCGTAGTTCACTATGGTCGTTGTTGCTATGTCGGAGTGGGAGTAGACATCGCCATTGTTGCGGTTGTTGTCGCCACTGTTGTCGCAGCCATGGTTGTCACCACTACTGTTTGTCACCACAGTTGCCATCATCATCGTCGCTTGCCGTTGTCGGGGAAAGGAGACGAGGCAACATAAAGCTAAGCCGCTGTCGCGGACGCCATTGCTACCGTTGTGGTAGTCGTCGTTGCTGGGTCAAAGTCATCACGGTTGCTATCGTCGCCATGGTCACCATTGCAGCTGTTGCTATCGTCGGGCTCGTTGTCGTTTCGGTCGTTGTTGCCATTACCGTTGTTATTGGGATCGTGGTCATTGCTAATCACACGAGGGACGGGCAAGAGAGAGGGACGGGGTTGTTAAGATTTGATTCTAAATTAAGTTAGTAGAGCCTTAGCTAGTTTGTTCCTATTCTTAAGATAATGTTAGATCTTTATCTGTTGCAGATTTTTAGGCTTATTATCTTTCATAAGTTTGTTATGAACTTACCTATAAAAGGCTTAGTTTGCTTCTGTTTGGATATGTTGAAAAAATCATTTGATATGATCATCTAAATTGTGTTTTCTTCCTCATCTTCTTTAGCCAACAATTTTAGTATCAGAGCCAGAAAGTGGTTCACGCAAACCTTTCACCAATGGCAGCAAATGGCACTGCAACCTCAACCCAGCCCTTAATTCCTCTCTTCAAAGGTGAGAGCTACGAATTCTGGAGCATAAAGATGCGCACTCTGTTTATGTCTCAAGAATTGTGGGAGTTAGTCGAAAATGGGTATGATGATTCAGATGATGAGCAACATCTTCGAGAAAACAAAAAGAAGGATGCAAGGGCTCTATTCTTCCTTCAACAAGCAGTTTCTGATGACATTTTCTCTCGCATCTCTGCAGCAACTACCTCCAAGGAAGCATGGCAAACACTCAAAACAGAATTTCAAGGCTCCTCGAAGGTAATTACAGTGAAACTTCAGTCCCTTCGTAGAACATTTGAAATGCTTCAAATGGGTAACTCTGAATCTGTCCAAACGTATTTATCAAGAGCCTCTGCAATTGTTTCTCAAATGCGGGCGTATGGTGAAAGAATTACTGATGAGACTGTGGTTTTAAAATTACTAAGAAGTTTAACTCCTAAATTTGATCATGTAGTCGTTGCAATAGAGGAGTCCAAAGATTTATCTACTTATTCGTTTGATGATTTAATGGGTTCTTTGCAAGCTCATGAGGGCAGGCTAAACAAATCATTAACAAGAAATGAAGAAAAGGCATTTCAAGTGAAAGGAGAGTTCTCTCACATCAAATCAGATAGAGGCAGTTCAAGGGCAGGTTATCGTGGTCGAGGTCGAGGTGACAGCCATGGCCGAGGTGGACGTTTTGGTGATAACCATGGACGAGGTGGACACTCTGGTGAACAACGACAATTTAGAAACAATCCAATCAAATGCTACTACTGTGGAAGGTTGGGTCACAAAGAAGCTAATTGTTGGACAAAGCAAAAAAATGAAGGCAAGCATGCGAATGTTGCTGAAGAAGAAGAGGGTATGCTGTTCATGGCTAATTCGTTTGATAAAAATGTTGCTAACGCTGTTTGGTTCTTGGACAGTGGGTGTTCTAATCACATGACAGGTTCAAAACAACTGTTCAAAGAGCTTGATGAGAAAAAGAAATCAACAGTTCGGTTGGGTGATGACAAGGTGATTCAGGTGGAAGGAAAAGGTACAATTTCCATCAGTTCTAGTCAAGGCCATACTAAACTTTTACATGATGTGCAATTTGTTCCTGGTCTAGCTTACAATCTGTTGAGTATTGGGCAATTAATGGTTAGTGGGTATAGAATTCTATTTGATGATAACTCATGTAGAGTTGAAGATACGAAAACAGGAAACACTATCGCTAATGTTCAAATGGCTCAAAACAACATGTTCCCACTAGATACAACTAATGTCAATACTGCTCTTGCTGTTAGTAAGATTGACGAATCCAAATTGTGGCATTTGCATTATGGGCATCTGCATGAAAATGGATTGAAGTTGCTGAGTCAAAAAAATATGGTTAATGGATTACCAAAGATTGACTCTTTTGAGTTTTGTGAAGGGTGTGTTCTGGGGAAACAAAGTAAGAAGTCTTTTCCTGTAGGAAAATCGTGGAGAGCAAATCAGTGTCTTAAATTAATACATGCGGATTTGTGTGGACCTATGCAAACTGAATCATTTGGAGGGAGTCGGTATTTCCTTTTGCTTATTGATGACTATAGTCGTATGAACTGGGTCTATTTCTTGAAAAGCAAATCTGAAGTTTTTGTTACTTTCAAGAAATTTAAGAATTTAGTCGAAAATCAACTTGGCAGCCGCATCAAATGTCTTCGAACTGACAGAGGTGGTGAATTTAACTCTATTGAATTTAATGTATTCTGTGAAGAATGTGGTATTTGCAGGGAACTTACTGCACCATATACCCTTGAGCAAAATGGCATTGTTGAGCGAAAGAACCGGACTGTTGTGGAGATGGCTAGAAGCTTACTCAAAGCCAAGGGTCTTTCAAATTCCTTTTGGGCTGAAGCAGTTGCAACAGCCGTGTATCTATTGAATATTTCTCCAACAAGAGCTGTGATGAACAAAACACCATATGAAGCTTAGAGAGGTACAAGACCACGAGTAAGCCACTTAAAGATCTTTGGTTGTATAACCTATGCTTTAATTAATTCTCAATCTCGCCACAAACTCGATACAAAATCTGAAAAATGCATTTTTGTTGGTTATAGTCCCCAATCTAAAGCATATAGGCTATATAATCCTTTAAGTGGCAAGATTATTGTTAGCAAAAATGTGGTTTTTAATGAAGATGCAGAGTGGGATTGGAAAGATGTTCAACAGAAAGACCAAACTTCAATTTCGGAAAATGTTGTTGTTGATTTTGCACCCCCAAACTCAGCATGTAGCAGTCAAAACAGCTTAAGCTCTTCAAGTCCAATTAGCTCCAGCTCCAATTCCTCCTCATCTACTGAAACTTCTCCAATGAAAACTCGGTCCTTGAGAGAAATATATGCCACCTGTTCCTTTGCTCTGTATGTGTCGGATCCAATCTGTTATGAGGAAGCAGCTAAAATGGAAGAATGGGAAAATGCTATGAATGAAGAAATGATTGCAATCCAAAAGAATCAGACCTGGGAGTTGGTGGATCTGCCTAAAGGAAAGAATGCTATCGGGCTCAAATGGGTGTTCAGAACCAAGTATCATGCTGATGGGAGTGTGCAAAAGCATAAAGCACGGCTTGTAGCAAAGGGGTATGCTCAAAAGCATGGTATTGACTTTGAAGAAACGTTTTCCCCAGTTGCTCGCCTTGAAACTGTAAGATTATTGCTTGCTCTAGCTGCTCAATTGTATCTTCCTGTTTTTCAATTTGATGTGAAGTCTGCCTTCTTAAATGGAGACTTGGAAGAAGAAGTCTATGTCTCTCAACCTGAAGGCTTTATTGTAAATAACCATGCGGATAAAGTTTTTAGATTAAGAAAAGCTCTTTATGGACTTAAGCAAGCACCGCGAGCCTGGTACAGTAAGATTGATAGCTTCTTTTGTGAGAATGGCTTTATTAGAAGTGAAAATGAGCCTACTCTATATTTGAAAAGAGAAGGCAAAGATGATATTCTTGTTGTTTGTATTTATGTTGATGACATAATTTATTTTGGGACCAATGAGTGTCTCATTTCTGTTTTTAAGTCTTCTATGATGAGGAACTTCGAAATGACGGATTTGGGATTGCTGCAATATTTCCTTGGACTTGAGGTCAAACAATGTGCAGATGGCATTTTCATTGGGCAACAAAAGTATGCATCTGATCTGCTCAAAAGATTTAGCCTGGTAAATTGTAATATGGCTTCAACTCCAATGAATCTCAACGACAAACTACAAGCTGAAGATGGGACAGAAAAGGCTGATGCAACTCATTTTCGAAGAATGATAGGTGGACTGAATTATCTATCTCATACACGGCCTGACATAGCGTTTTCTGTTAGTGTCTTATCCAGGTTTATGCATAATCCAACAAAGCATCACTTGGGAGCAGCAAAAAGAATTCTACGATATGTTGCTGGCACTGTTGGCTTTGGACTTTGGTACACTGCAGCATCAGAATTCAAATTGTTTGGCTATACTGACAGTGATTGGGCAGGTTCCTTGGACGATAGAAGAAGTACATCCGGTCATAGTTTCGGTTTTGGTTCAGGTGCCATCTCATGGAGCTCAAAGAAGCAAGAAACCATTGCTTTATCTTCCTCGGAGGCGGAGTATATTGCTGCAACTTCTGCAGCATGTCAAGCAGTGTGGCTTAGACGAGTGTTGGCTTATCTGGGACAAGAGCAAGCTGCTGCAACTAAGATTTATTGTGACAACAAAGGTACAATAGCAATGACAAAAAATCCAGCCTTCCACAGCAGAACAAAACACATAGAAACTCGCCATCACTTCATTCGAAGGTTGGTTGCAAATGAAGAAATAGAGCTGGAGTTTTGTGGTACAAATGACCAAGTTGCAGACTTATTCACTAAGTCTCTCTCTCAGCAAAAACATGATCAATTTCGACAGCAACTGGGCATGTGCAATTTTGAATCAAGGGGGCATGTTAAGATTTGATTCTAAATTAAGTTAGTAGAGCCTTAGCTAGTTTGTTCCTATTCTTAAGATAATGTTAGATCTTTATCTGTTGCAGATTTTTAGGCTTAGTATCTTTCATAAGTTTGTTATGAACTTGCCTATAAAAGGCTTAGTTTGCTTCTGTTTGGATATGTTGAAAAAATCATTTGATATGATCATCTAAATTGTGTTTTCTTCCTCATCTTCTTTAGTCAACAGGGGTGCAGTAGCTGGCCGAAAGGGAAAAGAAGGGAACTGGAAGAGAGGAAGGGGCGACGAAAGGGTGAGCAAAGGACGATGGGAAGAAGGGAAGTGCGGTCGGGGAAGATCTAGAAGAAGAAGAAGAAGAAAGGAAAGAAAAAGAAAAGGAAGAAAGAGAGAGAGAGAGAGGGCAAGAACGAGAAGAGAGAGGGAGCAGGGGGGCCGGATGGGACATGATGTGATGGCGACGTTACAACAAGTTACGTCACTGCTGCGGCTGCAGGCTTTTTTTTTTTTTTTTTTACGGTTATGTTATATGCGTATATGTATATTTATATATTATATTATAATTATATTTTATTTTAAAAATACCTCTATTTTAACATTTCGCACGCGTAAAGGAATACCTTTTAAAAAAATTATTTTTAACAATTTATTACAAAATTTTACGTCTAGGTTAATTTGATTATTTCGAACATAAATTTTTACTCTAAATTTTCATTTAAATTCTTAGATTTATAATTTAAATTAATTTCATTATTTAACCTAATATTATTAGAAAATTAGGTTTCGGATAATTTATTATTCTATTTATTTTCTTTAATTGTTTATATAATTTTTTGAAATTTTAAGGTTTTACAACTCACATATTTACAAGTATAGTATTACTTAAAATCTCATAACTATTGCACTAGAATTTCTAAATCTATTCAATAGAAAATATAAAAAATAGCACCTATACTGCATCATACTATAAATTATCACTCTCCTAAGAAAATAGTAAAACTTTACTTTATCTCAAGCTAAAAACTAATATTATGATAGGGACTATCTACTAACCTTACTCATAACCTACCATAAAATCTATTATAGAACTTTCTCTAGAAATTACTATAATCACTTTAGGGATCACATGTTACTCTCCTATTTATTATTGATTTAAACATATTTACTAGACCTTTTAAGATTTACTTCAAAAGATTATTGCACACCATAGCTCAAGTAAGTGGCTTGCCTTACGATAGTCTTTATTTTGTTAAGAAGGGATTGCAAGTCATTATACTTGCTTGTGTTTGTAATATAGATTTTGTATGTACATGCAATGAATGTGATTGAAATGATTATGGTAGCTGAGCCTACCTACTTTAGTATGTTTGAGTGTTGCTTATGAGTATCAATTGTATTGTAGCTTGAATATGACACTATTTGATCACCCCCTAAAATAGATTAATGTTACATTTGGCCTAATAAACAAACACACATTGCATCCTTTTACATTATTTCTACTCATCAAACACTGCCCATTAGTTGAGAACTATGATTGATGTTCTTTTTTAAACCTTTATGGACATGAGAGGAGTTAACCGTACAGGACAAAAGCTATCACATGAATAGTTCTAGTGGGTTTAAGGAGGACCTACATGAGGGCCCATTACACAAGCATAGGTTTGGTGGGGTGGTGTTTTACATATTAGTCAACTCTTCAAAACCTAGGTTAGAGTGAGGTTAATTTCTCTAATCTCATAATGAGCTAGTCAACGTCATGCAAATGGTACTATTGGTTACTGTACACACTCTAAAGGATTTGTTTGTCTTGGTTGATGCATATAATGTTTATTCGTTCCCACATATTAAGCACATGGTTTTTTTGTTTATTCCTTTATAGATTTCTTTTGTAGGTATTAACCATCTTAAGCTACCCTAATAAAACTAATGTTGATATATAGATTGAAGGAATGGGGTATTGAGTGAGGATTGAATTGCTAAAAGACTCTAGGACTTACAATCTAAAAATTTATAAAAGACCTAAGCTCAATGTAATAAGTAAACTTTATTAAATAGTAGATTATTTTTTAAGGTTTTGGATTGGCTACCATTTGTGCCACTACTCTAATGTGAAGCCTTTTGTATACTAATGGCATAATAGTAGTTGAGGGCCCTGGATTTTCAATATCCATTAATGTACACAAAAGAACTATCTGTCATATTTTGACGGGTACCCTAAGCGTAATAGTCTATTGTACATAAACCAAAGAATAACCTCTTATTATTTGTGGATTTACCATATGGTATATAAGACATACTTACATCCAGTTACACCAAATAGGACTTATCATATCTAATTGATTTAATAATAATAATAATAATAATAAGATCCTACCAAAATATTCATTCCGTAATGATAGAGACCAGCAAATAATAGCATCTATGGTAGTCTAAGTATCTACTTATACAAAAGGTAATTAAAGCATAATAATGCGAAGAGTCAATGAAGATAAATTAATGATCTCTCATGCTCTTGCCTTGCCCTTCACTTTTTCCATTCTTCTCGTAGTAACCTCTAGCATACATCTGCCAAGCTTTAACAAATAGGGCTCCTACAACAAAGACATATTATGGAGGTGCAAGCTACATCTAGCTTAGTGAAGTAATCTTCATACTATACCATCAAGCAATAAACAAGCAAACTAATTAATCAAACATATGAATGCAACATCATATACAATCAACAAAAATTTTATATAATATGGATTTAATGCCCTTTGTTATTGGGGGTTAAGAAATAACAAACTACATGTTAACTCCATGCTCCAATTGCATCGGACTAGTTTTTTTAGAAAAGCTGCGAAAATCTTTGCTTTTTTGATATAATAAAATACGTTTGACTTTTATACGTAATTATACATATATTCCCATACGAAGTGTGGATGTGGATGGCACCATTAGTCTCATTCACCCCTAAGCATCAAATCCCTAGACTACACCTTAATTAAAGGGTAGTATTTCTCGGTACCAAGTAGTTTCTAAAGGTTAAGGTAAGGTTACGTGAAAAGATACACCACCTCATGGCTTTTTTGTATCACCGCATGACATTGACAACTTTCTCTATGCATTTTTATGAAATGCATGATTCATTTTATTTAAAGTTGAATTTAATTAAGTCCAGTTATTTAGTGACCAACCAATTATTTACAAACACTCAATACCCCATGATTTTAATGCATTAACATCTCAATTAAGCAATTTTAATATATTAGGGTCTTTTGACATAGAAAACACGTCAAATCATTCACATGTGACTCCCATAAATCCCCATGCAAAAAATCAATTTTAGATATTCAAATATGTACACTACACTACAGTTACAAAAAAAAAAAAAAAGTAATCATAAGAATACTCACTTGAACATCGACTACTAGTTGTAATAGTCAAGTGGTAGCTTTGAATCAAATTCTGTATCACTTGAATAAAAACAATAATATTTTATAAACATGGCTTTAGGTTCATTAATGTGTATTATTTTCTTAGGAAAATTTGCTATAGGTATCAGTTTTGACTGATTTCGTATTTTAGTCATAACATTTTCATTTTAAGTCTGTTTTTTTTTTTTTTTTTGCATTTTTATAGTTGTTTTCAAGGTTTTTAGATGTAATTTTCATTTTTGAGGTCATTTTGGTCATTTTGCATGCATAACTTTCTAGAAAGTCTCAAACAAATTTGTAGGTCCACTTATTGCACTCATTTTGAGGTCCTTTGTATTGTTTTGTGCCTAAAACCTAAGGATCCACTTCTAATATGATATGCACTTATCTTTAGGCCTTCATATGGCATGTAAGGGTCATATTTCTTTTAGTGCTTTTAGAGTTCTTGGCTCATGAGTGTGGGGTTAATGTTGTCCCTTTAGTTTTGCATGATGTCTTCCAAAAATATTGTTTACTTGGTTTTACCCAATGGACTTTGTTCCTAATCTTTCAAACAGGTGTTTTATTGCAATTGCAATTCTAGAAATTTTATAAGTCTAACTATTCTTGCATACTTAAGTGTTGAATTGGGGGGGTTTAGGAGGTGATTCCATCACATTTCCCAACTATCTCACTTTGATTTTTTACTTATCCTCACTACTAGCTACCAAATGTTACAACTTCTTAAATAAATCAGAAGTGTGGCTCCTAGAACATCATATACATTTTGTTCTAGCAAGAAAAAATTATATCAAAGGCAAGTCTTTATACCTTCTTCATTGTTTACACTAAAAAACTAAAGAAAATATAACATTATGTAGATACCTAATGAGGTCTACATTTAAATCCATGTTTGAGGGCCTATCTATCCCTTACTTTCTAAATATTAAGGTACATATTGCATAAAAAAGATTCAAGCTAATATATTCTACAACATGAGAATTTCCTAGTCTTAGTGATGCTTCCTCCTAGTGGTGTGTGATGTCTTCCCCCCTAGCTTAGCTCTTGCTTCCTTTTCCCTTCCACCTTTGAGTGCCTCAAGTGTCTCCTTAGTAGGTTAGTGAAGTAATCTCAAGTATGGGAAAAGTTTAGGGGTGATTTGGTTGTATGGTGGTGGTGTTAGGTGGTATTGGTTGGATGGTTAATGGTGGCGGTGAGGTTGGTGTTGGTGGTAGTTTTTTTCTTTTTTCCTTTTTTTTTTCTTGACTAATCTTGGAAGTGTTTGAGTTGAAAATGGAATGGAAAGTGAGATGGAGCTATTTGGCGTGTGTGTTGTGTTTCTTGAGAGAAAATGGAATGAAATGAAGTGATAAGTGAGTATAAGCTAGTGTGTTCAGTGTGAGGGAGAGTGAGATGTGTGTGTTTTCTTTTAATTTTTTGTCTTGACTCTCTTTAATCATATTAATATACATAAGGAAAAGATATTAAGATGTATAATGATTGACCTACGGATAATAACTTGAATTTAGGTCAAATCTTCCTTCCATTTTTGGCAAATTTCTACCCCACGTGATGCCTTGCCCTAGTCTACCCACCTCTACTCTTCCTTAAATCAAGGATGGCCTTTGGATGCAAAAAGAAGTTATCATTTCCTTCTTATTTCCTAAGCTAGCTAGCGTAAATCCCCCTTCATTTATCTATATATATATTTTTTTATTCCTTTTGTTTCCTTGCTATATAAATTATATCTAAGTATATAGTTAGGTTACATTAGGGTAGTATGGTTAGTTTAATTGGTTTATAGCTAGGCTAAATTGGTAATATTATGGACCTTGTTCCATGCTAATTTTAGGGGAATGTTTGAATGATAATTATTGGTAATTTTATGTTGGTTTTTATTGCTTATTTACTAGATATCATTAATCGTGCATTAAGTACATTGTTTAGGTGTCTTTAGTAAATTTTAATCTCAAGGTTGTAGGTTAAGATATAAAGTTTTCTTTAGGGTTTGGGGCTACTTTTAGGGTTATTCTTACGATATTAAGGTTTACTTCTCAATTTAGGGTTTTAGGTTGAGTTAAGGTTGTGTTGGATTACCATTAAGGTTTAGGCTCGATTAGGGTTCTAACTCTTGTTTTTAGGGTCTCATTGTGGGTATTTAATCAAACTAAGGAAATCTCTAAGATTAAAGCTAAGTTCTCTATTAATTCCTCGATTCATCTTTAAATTATCTCTAGGCGATTGTTGATTTAATTTATAAATTCTCCAGGTTTACACTATCTATTTAGGGTGTGACAATTGATTAGATAAATATGATATAATTCCTTCATATCACATATGGGCTTACTTACATTCAAATTGGGAAGTGAATGGAACATGACTATCAGACCTAAAATGATTGGTGGCTAATCCTTGTGATCAAGGTTATTAAACTTACAGTCTATCTAAAAATTGGAATGTATAAAATCAATAGAATCGTGTAGGACCAGTAATTGTAGGATTGTATACCTAAACTCATATTTCTACCCAAAGTCTAAATTTAAATAATTTTTCATCCATCTAAACTATGAAAGACCTCACAAAATTGTAAACTCATAGAATCATATGGGTTAACTCATGATTTTAATAACTATGCTTATGATATTATCTTAGACTTAGATCAATGATGAGTTTTAAGTGGGTAAGCCTAGACTTAGATCAATGATGGGTTTTTGGTAAGTGAGCCTAACATGCTTCATAATCTCATATCACTTATACTTGCATAACCATAAATCACAACTTGTCATTCAATCACATTATAGAATTTTTGCTTGAGAATAAGTAAAAAACTTAGCTTAAGGTGTAATAAAGTGTTTAGATGTGCATGTTTTTATGTGTTGATTCCTTAAGTATAGCCTCTTTTTAATATATCTATTGTGGTTTTATGTATACAATTAACAAAAATATCAAATTTTAGGGACTAGTAACACAATGACTAAAATTGGCAAATATTAAGCTCATGAGGCATGAATTGTGTATCTCAACACCAATGTTTGAATCTTCTTGTACTAAGAGGCTTCAATTGAATATCACTTTGTGAGATTTGAACAAAGTGATAGAAGTTAGCATATTTGCCTATGTCTTGTAAAGATGCTATAAGAGTAAAACATCTTTGTTAAAGATCTAGATGAGGTGACTTCATTAGAATGTCCTCCTATGAGAAGTAGACAATGCCTTCTTGGTGCAGTTCTAAAGCCTAATTAAGGACTTCAATTGAATCTCCTCAAATGAAAGTCTAACAAAGTCCCTTTTTTGTTAACATAGCATCTACTATATATATAACATTTTAGCATAACCCTAGGATAGTTAGTCTTTGTTTTTCTCCATATTTTTTCATGTTTGATAGTCTAAAACCATAAATACATAGCTAATGATAGAATAGCTTAGTTTAGTTAATTTAAATGCTATTTTTCTTTCCACTTGTTAATGCATGATTATTGTCTATCCATTTGAATCACTTTAATCTTTTTTAATGGAAAAATTTTCCACATTTTTTGTTTTTCATTGTTGCTTTATAGTTAGAATGAGTGGCTAATCTTATAATTGGGGTCCATAATATAGTTTCTAGTGGGATTTGATTTGGGGTCATGCAATTTGTTAATTGGATTTTTCATGAGCTTAGTGGGTTTTGTCTAAACTTTGTCTTAATTCTACTTTCGAATATAAGTAAGAGTTAGTTATTCTAAGTTATTCAAAAAAATATAAGTTAGACAATTTTTCAAGACCCACCTCTACTTGTTGAATATATTTAACCTATTCAACTCAAATTAGATTTTATATATCACAAAGATTTCTTATTTCACACAAAATAGTCAAAAGCTAATTTTTAGAGGTTAGAATATCATTTTTTAATATAAGCAAGAGTTAATTACTCTATGTTATTTAGAAAAATATAAGTTGGACAATTTTCAAAACCTACCTCCACTTGTTAAATATATTTGGGTAATATATTTAATCTATTTCACTCAAATTAGATTTTATATATTATAAGGGTTTCTTATTTCACACAAAATAGTTGAAAGCTTCAACTATGAATCAAAAAGGAAAGAAAATCATTACATTGAGTATATAAAAAGCAAAATAACAAGATATTACGATATGATTGTCAACATTTACTATAGATGATATCAAACATGGTCAAATATTTCTTATTCTCAACAAGAGGACAAAGCGATGAATTTATTTGAAACAAAATTGATGAATTAAAGCTGAATATGAAAAACTTTATGATGTTGTAATCAAGGAGGATTAAATCAAGGTCTTTAGGATAATAATCTAACATAAATTGTTGGAGTTTATTTATAAATATAGAGCTTCAGATTAGAGAAAAATAACTTATAAAGAATATACAAACAATGCATATTGAATTGATACAAGAGAGCACTTGAAATAATCTAGTTTTTATTTTTTTTATTGTATTATGTTAAAGCGCTAATCTTGTAGAGGAATCAATATTTGTTTTCCTTGTGGTTGAAAAAACAACTTCTAGTGCCTAAATGGAAATGGGAGCATGTGACTATAGATTTCGTTATAACCATCCTAAGGACTAAGGAAAAGCAGGGTGCAATTTGGGTAATTATAGATAGATTGATTAAGTTAGCCCACTTTTTGCCAATTAAGGTAGGATACAAGTTAGAAAGACTAGCTTAGTTGTATATCAAAAAGATTGTCAAGTTACATGGGGTACCAGTCACTATAACATTTGATAGGGATACTCGATTTGCAAGTAGATTTTAGAGAAGTTTACATAAAGCCTTAGGTACCAAGTTGCAGTTTAGTACTACCTTTCATCCTAAGACTAATAGGCAATCTTAGAGAACCATACAAATTTTGGTAGATCTATTGTATGCGTATGCTTTGGACTTTGAAGGTAATTGGAGCAATCACTTACCTTTAATTGAGTTTACCTATAGTCACAGTTATTAGATGACCATCCAAGTGGCTCCATATAAGGTGTTGTATGGCAAGAAGTGTAGATCTTCATTGCATTAGGATAAAGTAGGCGAAAAACAAGTGCTAGGACCCAAGTTGGTTCAAGAGGCAGTAGACAATGTGAAATCAATAAGATAGAGGATCCTTTTTGCTTAGAGTTGCTAAAAAAGTTACATAGATAAGGGGTGATGCCCCCTTAGAGTTCTAAGTAGGGGATAAGGTGTTGTTGAAGATTTCTCCAACCAAATGAGTGATTAGATTAGCCCAAAAGGTAAGTTAAAATCGAGATATGTTGGTTTACAGATTAGCCCTCCCACCAAGTTTGGAAGAGGTGCATAATGTATTCCATGTATTCATGTCGAAGAAGTATATGCTAAATCTAATTCAAGTAGTTGCTTTAGAGCCTCTAAATGTACAACTAGATTTATCTTCAATGGAATGACTTGCAAGAATTGTGGACAATAAGGAATAAGTGTTGAGAAAAAGGATAATTTCCTATGTTAAAGTGTAATGGATTAATTAGACAGAACATGAAGCAACTTAGGTACTAGAAGAAGAGATGCGAAGGAAGTACCTAGAGCTTTTTCTAAATTTAGGTAACTTTTGATGATGAAAGTTTTTGTAGAGGGGGGGGGATGTAGAATACCGAAAAACAAAATAAAATAAAGTTTCCAAAAGACAGGGGCAACAAAGTAATACAACGTGTTTAAGGGGGGCAACTTGGTCTTTTTGACAATAGGCTTTAAAAGCCCTTGAAAACCCTAGTTGTTCTCTTTTCATCAGTTCAGTCTACATTCTCTCCCTAAAAAAAAAAAAAAAAATTCTCTTTCTATAGACTCGTATGAAACTCTACTCTAATGATAAAAATTTGTCCCTTAAATGTGCAATTTGTAAAGATAAGCCCTCTTAATCAATCAATTCCTTACACCTTCAATTTTCTAGTGAAAGAATCACTGAGGTATGGAGTTTTGTGTCAATTTAGGGATTTTTGTTATTGTAACATTAAAGCAAAAGTTGCTGGTTTAAATTAATTAGGACCTTTTGAAGCAATCTAAAGCAAGCAACTATCTTATCTATGTTTAAAACTACATAATTAGGAAGTTTCTACCATGGAATCAAGGTTGTAGTATGTTTTTGGTTTTTGGGAGGGGAAGAGAAACCGGTTGGGAAATTAATGGGAAGAAATCGTATGTTGCCAAGAGGTGCATAACCAAGTACATGGCTACATATCTAAATATGTCAATGGGTAATGTTGGCATGGTCATGTAAACAGTTTAAAGGAGGTGAACATTTTGTTCCAAGAGTTACATGGTCAATAATACACCTATGCTCTTGACCATGTCCCTCGGCACAACTAGTTGTAAGGAGAGAAACACGATTATAGACACACTTGTGTCTCCAACCATGCATGCTTTCTCTTTTTGTCCAAGAGATACATGGGGAGAAACATGCTCGTGTTCTTGTCCATGTACCTTTATACTTTTCAATCTTTGATTTTTCTTTTATCAAACAATATTCCTATGCCTTTCAAAGATAATCTAAGATAAAACAGGATAGGTTATAGTTAGTCATAATCTCTAAATTACTTATTTGTGCCATATTAATTAGGTATTAGTTTAACTAGAGTTACAACAAAACTAATAGCGAGATTCTAAGTATGTGTTTACCTTGCTTGCAATATGTGTTTAGTAGTTTAGAATGATAAATGAATGTAACATATATTGGACTTAAATGTTATGTGTTGCTTGTGTAGCCAAAGGTGGCCGATCTTTAGGGAGCACCCTAATAATCAGTAGGTAATGTTATTTCTAGTAAAGTTGTATACCAAAATAATCTAGGGTAGGTTTATATATATATATGAGCAACCCTGTTACAGTTATCGACTAATGTAAAAATAATTAATGAATTGCTTGTGTTACTACTATTGCATTTTGTATGCATGTATGTTGTGAACTGGGTGACATGCACATGTGTTTATAGTACTCACGTATTGAGCTTAGGATTAACCTTTTTTCTCTCCTTTTTTAGTTGCATGAATGTATGATGAATTTGAAAAATATAATGAGTCAAGAGACACATACTATTACTATCATGACTAAGATAGTGGGGATTACTATTATTACTATGAAGATGATTGCTAGGAATAATGTTGGAGACAATGAGGTGTTTAGGAGATTATTCTGATGAGGAAGGAAAGTTGAATAAGTTGAGACAGTAATTCTTATATTTCATGAGGATTAGTTGGTTTCACTTGAAGACTTGAGTTATGATGAATGATAAGTGGATGTTTAGTACCTTCCTTCTTTTTAATTTAAATTGTGTTTGGAATGACTCACTTAATTCTCATTTATTTTAGTAATTGGAGGTGTTATGGTTAAATCGAGAAGTAAAGTTGAACACATTTTAGAGTTACTTGTGTAGTTAAGAGCCTTTACTTATTGTTACATAGTAGCAATGTGTAGCGAGTTGTGACATTCTAGGTTCTAAGGCTTTACACAATCACCCACAACCCCATCCCCTACCATTCATACCCCCCTTGTTATGTTACCCTAGCACTTAGATTTAGTACTCCCACCTTTTCAATGATTGATTTGACTCATACATGTCTCTTATCCTAGAAGTGACATTATATTAGAAGCCTACTAGGAGTTGCATCTTGCCTAACCTTTGCCTCGACAACACTCTATGCTCTCGTTAAAGCACCTCTTTGAATTAACCACCGCGAGATCACTAGCTTCCACCATTGCTAGTCCTCAAATTGTTCACCTATTAGTAATAAGGAATTAGCTTTAATATCATTTACAATGTTTCAATCTAGCAAAAGTCAATAGCCTAGTTCATAGATAGCTTATTAACTTTCTTGTTTGCTCAACTAAAAAGCACCTAACTAATGCTGACTTACTATTTACTTCATTGGCCTTATAAAAAATTCTCATTTCTCTCCCACAATGATGTTGAACCTTTTATCTCTTTTTGCACTGTCAATGGATTAATCTCACAACAACTATAGTCAACAGGTGACTAATGAACATTTTTATTCACTAGACCTAACTTTTTCTAAATCAGCATTAACTAGAATTTCTTTGCATCAGCCATATAAACCACAATCTTTTTTCTTATAGAATCCACAAGAGATTCATAGCCTGCCATAGCCTTTATTATTTGGGGTATCGAAAAAACGGCAGAATCGTCTCAAGCCCACTAGCCGGTTCTAGGAACCGGGGACGGCAATCTCAAGCCAGTTTTGGTTGGAAATTGGTCCATGCCTAAGTCTAGGCTACGCTCTTATTATCAATGAGACCGACATCCTCACAACTATTCATCAAAAGAAGATCGAATGCTGATTGTGATGCTCATGGTTTCGTTAAATATAGATCGGTCGCGAAATCAATGATTAAATGTCAAACTGACAAGTAAGAAGTAGGTGAATCCCATGTATGGTCTCCGTTTACATTCCAATTGAAGAAGAATATTATATTTGAGAGGAAAAATATAATCGTTTTGACTTAAAATCCATCACATCCTCATTGACAGCTACTCCGGCTCCACGTGCACACTTGTTATTGTCAAAGTTTAGTTTTAATAGGTTACTAATGAAGAAGGAAATATGTGAAACGAGCATTAGAAATTCAACCATTTAGAAAGAAAATGAGAACTTTGATTACAGTAGTCACCATCTGGACAATAGTTAAATACGACTTGCATCGAGGTCTTACATAAGGACTGAGATGAGATAAACACCATGTGCATGTACAGGACTTTGTTATTTTATAGGTTACTGCCACCTGGATTGTCAACGATAGAGAGGTGTGATCGTGTTGACATAACGGTAAGGGGACGACCAAAGGCTTTCCATATATTACGGCAGGACCTCTTTTTAGAGATTTCATTGCTTTTCGCTCTTGCCTGTTTCGTTTCCAAGAACTCTAGAGTCCAGAGTATTGCCTCGAAGGAAAGAACTAAAGGGCCAAAAAAAGGAAATTCACTTGGGTGACCATTATGGTTATCTAATTACAGTTGACTCAGAATTATTACTACTTTCTAGCATTTTCATGTACAAAAATGTTTTCTTGCGTATATAGAACATTAAAAGCTAAATATTCTAATATTTTAGACTTTAAAAGCCAAATGTGAATATCTACTTAGGAATATATTAAGGATTTGGTTAATAGTTATTTGATACTTGTTAAAAGTATAAAAAAGAAACCTTTTATGTTTTTCAATACTAAATTACACACTTTATGCCACCCCCCCAAATACAAAAGTATATAGAAAGATTAAAACTTCCTTATATGAAATCCCTTCGAATAAATTTTGAAGGAGACCGACAAATAGTGGTTGCTATTTACTACTAATAACAATAAATAAATAAATAGAAAAGCAAGAAAAGAGAGTTGCTTTATTTTCGGCATATCTTCCTATAACCCAAAACATAAATTACAGTAGCTTACATTGTTGGATAGATTTTCAATTTATGTAATAAGAAGTGTAAGTATAATGTTTTTGTTTATTTTGCCCAAAGAAACGTAATTCATTATATTCAAGGGGGCAAATTACAAAAGTCTTCCCAGCAGAACCATCAAAAGAGAGAATGAGGTGTTTATCCATCAATCCAAATGACGTATTCCTCTTTTCATAGAGCAGACTATCCAATCAACTGTACTATTAGCTTTTCTAAAAGTAAAAACAACTGTTAATACCTTCAACTCTTTCTTAATATCTTCTACTAAAAACCTATTACTCCCGTCTAAAATGGACTCCTTTTGATTAATGGACCGCACCACATTTTCCGCATCAGACTCTAAGGTGAAATCCTGCATGCCACGTTCCTTGGCAAATTCAAGCCCATGTTTTATGGCCGAGCACCCCGACATCTCAGCATTGGATCCGATAACCTGTTTTAAGAAGCCCATTTCCACCTATCCTTCACTATTTCAGATTACTCCATCTATGCCCCCAACCCAATCATCTACTGATTTGCAGTAGATTTCAACATTTGATTTCAACCTTCCACGTGACGAAGGGGTCCATTTCTCCGTGACTACACCTTTCTTTGTTACGACCGGTTGCTTCCGGCTCACTTTCTACACTGTGTTTGGCGATTTGCAGTATGGAAGAAATGGATAGACACGAATAGAAAAGAAAAGAAAAGAGCAAAAGGAAAAAGAATGAAAATGGAAATGGAAGAAAATGAAAAAAAAAAAAAACGTAGTTATCCTTATTGTTATTTTGATAGTCATTGTTAGAAATGGACGATTTTATAATTATATTGGTTTTCCACTTATTTCTCTTCAATTTTGGAGAGGAAAGAAGTGACTTTTAAAGTGAAAATATTTTCACTCATTTCCTTTATTTTCTATCCATTTTCAATTTTTAATTAAGTTACCAAACATAACATTTCTATCCATTTCCTTCCTTTTCTACCGATCCAAACACAGTATTAGTCTCTTCCATTCACCCACGTTCTTTTCACATTATCAACACACAAATTAGAATCCAAACCCTATCATCAAGACACCTTTACATCTTTCCAATGAAATAGCCTAACTTACCATCACAACCTTCGTTGCCATCTCCACTCTCTAGCTTCACATCTAGCTCCAAAATGAACCCACCCTAGCCTTGTCAATGTGAAAATCCATCACCCCAAACCACACACACTCCTTCTACGGTAATAGTAGTAGCATGTGTTCTTTCATCTCTTCATCCCTACAGAAAATGCAAGAAAAGTTTGGAGTAACCCTTTAGTAGTAGAGATTTGCCATAATCAGTAGAGATCTAGACACCACCACCATATGATGTGGCAAGTCTTTAGTTGCACATCCAAGTTCTATAAAAGTTCTAATCTTTTATTAGAAGTCATGACAAAGAAGAGGTATTGTTTAGGTCAGATTTAGGTCTCAAATTTGCTAAGAAGTTATAAGCTGATTTCACAAAACACATGTTAGACCTACCATGTAGCCATACTAACGAATCTTCTCTCCCCCTTGTTGTCAAAGGTAACTCCTTAACCTTTTACATATCATAATTTGTAAAAATACTACATACAAAACTTAAATCCCAATGCATACTTTTTATATTTATCAAGGAATTGACTTTTCTATTAATGTTAGCATCTTAGCCCCTATTCTCTAACTTGAAATTAGGGATATTTGGGAGCCACTTATCAATCCAAAATTTTATGTTTTCGCCATCTCCAATCTACCATACTGCTCCATTCAAAATCACCTTCCTCCCTTCTAGAATGCTCGATCACTCCCATGATGCTCGACTTCCTTTCCTTACCTCTAGGAAATCCTTTATAGGAAAGTAAATTCCTTTTGGCACTTTAACCCACAAGCCATTTGGATTACTCTAAATTCTCTAGACCAACTTTGCTAGCATAGGAAGATTAAATAGCTTCAAATCCTTAAAACCCACTCCACCTCTTGCTTTTGACATTGGTGGTGATTTCTAACTAACCTAATGGATCTTCCCTTCACTTCTTTGCTAGCCCCACTAGAATCGTGATATCTAACTATTGATCTTATTGCACCATTTAAGGGGAAAACTAAAACAACCCATGAAATATGTCAAAATAGAACATGCCACCACTTTGATTAAAACCACCCTACTGATTGCACTTAGTAAATTCTTCTTCCACCCCTACAATTTAGCTAAGATTTTATCTTTTACAAACTTCAAAGCCTAACTTATAGCCTTGCCTCACAACGTAGGTAGCTCAAGATATCTTATAAGATCCATTGTCACTTTTATTTCTAGCACCTTTACTAAACTTTGTTGCTTTTCAATCAAAGTTTTTTTGCTAAAAAAAGAAAAAGAAAATAAAAACTTGATTTTGAAAAATTGACCTCATGCCTTGTAGCTCAGTAATATTCTATTAAGACCACTTTAATTATGGAAAAATTACCATATGTGCCATTAAGAAAAAAGAGTGAATCGTCAGCAAATAATAAATGAGAAGTCATGGGGAACTTCCTTCTCGACATAATTCCTCTTACTTTACCCCTTTCCACCAGTTGATTAATCCCTTGAGAAAAAACATCGACTACAATAATAAACAAATAAGGGGACAAAGAATCCCCTTATCTTAAACCTCTTGAAGGCTTAACTTTACTAGCACTCTTTCCATTAGCAGCACGTTATACTCTACCTTGGTCAAACAAAACATGACCCATTCAACCCACCTATGATCAATGCCCATCTTAATTAAAAGCGCTATAAAAAAAATCCCATTCCACTTGATCACAAACCTTATTCATGTCTAATTTTAATGTGTAACTATATGTCTTCCTTCTTCTCCTAGTTCAAAGATGATGAAACATTTCATGTGCAACCATAATATTATCAAGAATCAAGCACCCTGAGGTAAAAACACTTTGATTCTCCATTACAATCTCACTTAGATAGGGTTTTAGGCAATTTGCTAGGATTTTAGATAAAATTTTATAACAAAAATTGCAAAGACTAATAAATCTAAATTGAGCAAAGACTTGAGATTTGGCACTTTAGGAATTATAACAAGATCAATTCTATTAATAGAGATAGGAAACTTACTTACAAAGAAGAAGGCTCAGACTGCTCTAACAACTGAAGGGCCTATGATATTCCAATAGGTTTGATAAAACACTATTGAAAAATCATTTAGGCCTGGTGCCTTTAAGCTCCCTAACTAAAAAGTTGCAATCTTTATGTCCTCCTTTGACAATGTAGCATAAACAATTTCATTATCTCCCTTTGAAAAAATTGGTTCAACCTAACTTAAACAATTCCCAAAGTTCGCACGCCTGTCCCTACTAAAGATACCATCATAGTACTCTATAGACACCATACCAATCTCACTTTCCAATTGCAGCAACTCTCCTTGCAAGTTCTACACTCTTAAATTTTTGTTCCGTTGACATATTAACACTATTGTATGGTGGAAAAAAGAGGTATTTTGATCCCCACCTCTTTGCTCCATATCTCATTCTACTATGCAATAATAGCATCCTTCTCCTCTCCCTTTTACCTTAACTCATCATCCTAAACTTCTCCTAACCTCTTTATGAGCTATTCAATTTCTTTTTTGCTATTTGGGACTGCTACCTCACTCCATTTTATAAGATCTCTACAACAAGTTAAAAGATTACACAATAGGTTATCAAATGCTAAACCTCTATCACTCCTCTAACTATCTCGCACCACTGCCTCACAACCTTTTACACATCTCCATACATTTTCAAATTTAAACCTCCATTCTCCTTGTCTCTTTGCTAGCTAAGTATCTATTATTAAAGCCACTTAGTCCAACCCTATAGTAAGAGCATGAATTACTTGCAATTTTGGATATAAACTAAGCCAATCAACTGTAGAAAATACTCTATCAATTCTTTCTTTAACAACCACCTTAACAAAGTCTTATTCATCTAAGTAAATCTTTGTCTTTGGTATCCCATATCTTGTAGGTTTATATGAAAAACCATCCTTCTAAAACCTTTAATTTGCCTACTATTTCTTTCCCTCCCACCACACTTGTCATGATCTGCAAGAATTTTGTAAAGATCACCTACACACATCCAAGGCCCATGTAAAGATTGAGACAAAGATACTAAATCACCCCCTGTAAACATTTTTTACCATGAAAGTTCATTAGAGAGTATATCTAAGTCTCATATCTCATAAACAAACCATCAACCAAGGCTAGTTCTGTAACAATCCAATTCTTACTGGCCTCTAGAACAATGACTACCACCTCATTAATCCACCATAGCGTCAACCCTCTAACAATTCCATTAGGCAGTACATAAAACGACTCATGATACCGCATTCTTCTCCTTAATCTAGCCATAAAATTTGTAGTATTTTTTGTTTCCATTAAAAAAGCAACACTTGGGTTGTACTTATTCAATAGTCCATTTAGATTACAAATTGTTAAGGTTGGACTGAGCCTTTAACAATTTGAACTCATTAGAATCATGGCATCCATGTAACTGTTAGAGGCTAACCACCATCGCCTTAGATATTCTTATCATCAACTTCAATCGCTTCAACATCCACAAGAGAGCTTTCATGTAATTGCATAAATTCATGCCCTCCATTCTTTTTCCTTCCTCTATACTCCACTTTACCCAACATCTTTTGACAACTACCCGTTGTAAACTAACCAACCAAATCTACTTAGAACATATGACATGTAAATTTTGGTCTAGTAACTTTCTAAATCTACTCTTTCTCTCTTTTCTTTTTAATTGCAGGTTCTTGAGGGCATGCACAACATTTTGGGGAATAGGTCTCTCTAATTTCACCAATGCCACATCTCCTTCATTGTCTTTAAGAGGTAGTTCTACACAGTAAATCAATAGTGAATTAGGTTCAATAAGATAGATTAAAGGAGTTTTAGGAGAGCTAGCAACCCTTAGCTTAGTTAAGGACTTAAAGGTTGATTAGTCAAAGACTATTTTAGGGAAAGAGGATTAAAAGAACTAGCTGGTCTTTCAAGAGTACTAGCGTCTTAGGCTCCACTAGAGATTCAAGTATAGCTCTATTACTTGCTTAAGAAGATTTTAGAGTTTGTTATTTTGGGACTTTAGGTCTTGTTTCAAAGGTAGGGTGGACACATTTGTAGGTATCGAAGTAGGATGTTTAACTGAATTACACTAGTCTATTTTATTATATGTTTCACCTTCTTTCCTTCAAGAACTTCCACTATCCCCCAATTGACTTCCTCCACTCTAAAAACCATCTTTCACCCTAACTACTCTCAACCCGATACCATAAATGTTGCTAGCTTCCACTTTAGTTTATCTAGATGTCCAAGTCTACCACACGTAAAATAGAAGTTAAATAATTTTTCATATTTAAAATATATCTTATATCTCTCTCCTAAACTTCAACTAATCCACATCTCCTTCTTCAATGGCTTATTAACATCTATGAGCACCTTAACCCTAAAAATTTCTCTCCTCATACCATTAGTGTTCTTAATTTTCTCCACTTCAATCAGTTTTCTCAAAGATGCACCAATGATCCTTGCATTCATCTTAATCATTTGGTCTAATTTAACTCCATGCATCTATACCCAAAACACCACCTATGTAGATTTACTTCCTCTAAAGTGCAATCTGAGATCATTCTTTAAGAACAAACACATGACCTATCATCATCCAAGGTCCTTCACTCAGTATTGTTCTCATCATCTTTAAAGAACTAAAAGCCACCAAAAATGTATTAACCCTTAAAGGAGTGAAAGTCACTTCACCAAAGCCTTTCCATGCCTTTTGGAGAATGCTCATCACTACCCCGCTATTTAAAGCCTTATCTGTTACCACTCTTCCTACCAACAAAACCTCCCCCTCACTATTATTTCCAAGGGTTAGTTTTAAGATCAAACAATCTTCCTCTTCACTATCTTGGTCTCGGGATATCATAGGCTTCTTCCCTTTATGAGTTTAGTCCATTTTTAGTCAGCTCAAAAGATAAATCAACTCAATTAATGACCCATGTAAGAAAGAACTAACCTAGAAAAATAGTAACAAAAGACTCAACAAATATACTTAAACCAAGCTAAACTAGATGAAGAAAAACCAAAAAAAGAAAAGAAAGAAAGAAAAAACAAACAAAAAAAATGATTGGAATACAAAGGACAACACTAAGTTAACATAACCTATTAATTACTAGAGACAACTAAAAGAAATGACCCATTCTATTTTAAATTATAGGTGAACAAACAAATGATAGTGTGGAGCAATATCGAGAGAAAAACAACCAAAGAAGCATGATGCCTATGATAGGAAAACAATAGCAGATCAAAGAACAATCTAAGTGAGTTCTAACCTTTAAATCAAGCGCAGCTCATTAACTTGATCTATGCATAAAAATGGTTGCACACTATTCATAAAAACAACAAATCAATACTAGATCTGATGTAAAGAGAGTACTCTATGAAATTTTCATATATTAGATGAGAATGTATTTTATTCTATTAGAAGGAAAATGACTTTTTTTTTTACTTTCCCTTATCTCTTTTTTTTTTTTTTGGGGGGGGGGGGGGGGGGGGGGGGGGGGGGGGGGGGCGGGGTGTAGCCTTTATTTCATTATGATTATTGGAATGATGTAAAATAGAAAGTTTGTTATTGGAGAGAGATAACACATGTGAATGATACTCAATAGATGACATGTAAACTAGATGAATACACATAGTGGTGTAAAAAACTCTCAAAACCGAAAGAGTATTCTATTTTAACCACTTAGCACAACATTGATCATTCATTTTGATCAATTAAAAGTTTAATCTCCTATTTAAATTGACCCTAAATATTGATCTTCTCATCTGTAATTTTTACAAAAACAAATAATGTGATACATATTCACAAATTAATGTTGCAATTTTTCAGATATCAATGGTTAAGAAACAAACTGAAAAACACTGCAATGCTAAAGGAAAGTAAAAGATAGATTATCTTCTTGACACCCTCAATAATTGTTGTACCTTGTCAAGCTTATGTTCTAGAATAAAAATTGTTAAAAATTATCAAAACCACTTGAAGACATTACCCAGAATAGTCTCATTGAAATAGAGCTCACAATAAAGAAATTCTGTTTATTGTTGATATTGAACAGTAGGAAAGTTATAATGATGATGATGTCAAAAGCTAAAATCATGTAACTTAAAGGATGCATACACAAAATGTATAGTGTAATAAACAAGTAATTATATTGAAATCTTTTCAAGGTCAAAACTTATCTTCTGTGTGAAATATTGTTTGAAATGGATATAAGATTCTCCATTTTATGTTTTCTAACGAGGAACTAAAATTGACAATAAACATGGAGTATTTTTATGATTACAAAGCATGTGATATAGTCTACGTATTGATATTTGTCACTTAATGTTGTAGAATCTATTATCATGTTGCATTATGTGCTTTAGTCTTGCATAAATAACTATTAATTTCAAAGCAAGCATTTTGAAATATTTTTCTTGTGTATGTTTTATGATTATGGGCTGAAGCACAATAATGGATTATATGACTGTCTCTTACAATTTCACAATTGTAAGTTAAAAAGCTTAAAATCGAAAAGATGAACGAGAGAAATTGCTATTAAGGCCTTCGTGACATGCAACATGAAAAATTTGATGGTTGAATATTTGTGATACCTCAGATTGTTGTGTTTCTATAATAACAATAAATGGAATTCGTTGCCAACAATCTGATATACACTAGTGTTTATCATATCCACTTCATATATATACTATACTTGGTATGGACTTCAATATTACGACTTCTTAATAAACACATTTGTAAATACTTTAAGTTAATGTTTTAGCGCCTAACAAGAAACATACGTTGAAGGTATGCAACTATTCATTAAAAGTGAAATTTCATTGAAGAAAAAAGATAGAAATTCAATCAAGTTATTATTATTTGTGTGTCAAATATGGAGAGAATAATAACATACAAATTTAGTGCATGGAATTCATATCTTAAGGGTTATGACCATTTGAAAACAACAAATAGTTGTTACCATTGATATTACAATCTATGATTTTTTTAACTAATATTTATCTAACTACATAAAAAGAATAATTTATTCAAAATTATATCTATAAAAGTTTGTCAATTGTCAAATTTTGTATCGTGTTATCATATTAGAAATAATAATAATAATAATAAAGTGAAACTCCAATAGACATGATGTATAAGAATTTAATGAATAGTTGCATGTACCTTTTAACATATGTAAATTTTATGATGATCGTAAATTGTAAGATATGGATTTTGTTAAGTGTATTACTGCTATATTCAAAATAAAACATTTTATAAAATTGTATGCATCTATTGTTTGAAGAAATTGATTAAGGTTAGAAATGTCAAAGTGATTGTCGTTTACATAATCTAAATGTTTGATTCTCTATAGTTATATTCATAATACTAATTTATGGCCACTGTGATAGCAGAAACTGAAAAATAATAAGTGATTGATAAACCCAAGATGCATTATTGTATTTCTTGTGGTTATATGTTTTATTTAGGTAACTCAACATAACATATTTCCATCGTGCCTGCATGCCGTAGTAAACTTATAATAAACATATTTTCTCTATTTTGGTGTCTTATATAGAATACATGTGATATAATTAATTGTAATGAGATAAGGTTTTATATTTACCTTATTTGGATGGAATCAGTATTCAGTTGGCCATTTGAGTATGTAAATCCTTTCAATAGCGGCATACAATTAAATGAATCAATGAAGTATATGTGAATTGCATATACTTGAAATAAGAAGGCATCTTAAACTATGTGTTGCTCAAATGTATTGTGCTACATTTTATGAAGAAATAAATTTCTGTAGTCACTTATATAATTGTCAGTGTGATACTAGATAAATTTTATGTTTTGCACAATATTTATGGAATTTATTAATAATATTAAATTGGGTGTACATTACTATGTTAACATGTTATGCTATTTCCATAATTCTATCTAGAAAAGATAAAAGGTTTTTTCCTTATGAAATTCTGCGAAGGAAGAAAACTAGTTTTAGGATTTCCTCAAGTGTGGGATTGGACTAAACGTAAGATTTAGAGGAGGATATTTGCGTGGATATACCTTAAACTATAAAGCAAATAGTCATATAATGAGTAAAGTGAAAAGATAAATTATGCAATAGACTTGATGTTAAGAATCAAATATAACTCAACATTGAACTTTTCAGTAGTGAAATAAATTTGATTTATATGAGTATTAGTGTATGATATCTTTCGGATTTTGGGATGAGAACGGAAATGTGAAAGTTTTGTATTTATTAAGTCATTATAAAGGTAAAGTTGAATTCTTAAACATTGAGATGGAAATTTGACTTGGGTTATGGTAACAAATAATTTTACATGGTAATGTTGTTTAGAAAATAGTCTTGATTTGAGAATAATGTAGAGTGATCATGTTTCAATGTGAATGACTTAAAGATTTATGTAATGAATTTAGGGACAATGTCATGGCCACTACCTCAATTTTACACTTTTTGAAGTTTCAATTTGTCTAATTGTACACCTAGTTGGAAGTTTGGTTGTCATCATCACTATCTCTATTATATCAAAATAACACCACTATTCTCGTCATCTTGATCACCCAATGATTTTGTGACATGTGTAATTTCCTTTTTTTTTATTTCCTAATCAACTTATATAATGTCAATATAGCATCCATGTCAAAATATAATAAAGCACCCTTAACCTAAACAATTGAAACCCAAATTAACCAAACCCTAAAATTGAAATTGAAACTAATCCTCTTTCTTTTCTCAGACTAAACCCTAAACCTAGAAGTCAAAACCCTAAGGAAAAAACCCTAAAAATCGATAAGTTAGGAAACTCTGCAAATCAAAACCCTAACTTTTTGAAAAAATCCTTAAAAATTGAAGCCTTAAAAATTGAACCCACTCCTTGTCCTACCAATACAATAAAGAGAGTATTTGTTAAGAAAATGGTAGGCTCAACAAGCAAAGATGGCAAGTATGTCTTTCATCTTTTGTGTTTGTTAATTGTTTCAAAACTTTTTTATGTTATTGTCACAAATCCCTTGACAGGTTTTTTGTCGTTCTCTAATGGTGATGATTATCTATGATTTTTTTTTTATGGGTTTTTTGTCTTATCCTCCATTAAGTGGTCCCAACTTGGTACACATTGTGGAAATAGTAATTGAACTTACTTTGTGACAAAATAGCTAAAACCATTGACCAAAAGTGCAATACAGATAATAAAATATTCAAGTAATGCTTTCATAAACCTCACAACATATCCTTAAACTCATATGAGGGTCTTAAAAAAAAAAAAACAAAAAAGTCACTTTTAGATTATAATAGTAAATAAAGATATGCATGTTGCTATCCCAAAGTCAATAGCAGCATATAAGATAATACCATCATACATTTGCTATGTTTGCATATTTAATTTTAACATTTAATAATTAATGTTTGTTTTGTAACACTACAATGAACTTTTTTTATTTCAAAGTAAATCTCATCTTTCACTTGTCGAGGAAGTTTGATGAAGAGGGACTATAGTAGGGGAACACAAATACAATGGACCATAGAAGTGGACTCCTTGACCAGGGATAGGTTCTTGTGTTTTATGGAAGATATTGGTTACATAAATATTACAAATGTTTGGTTTTTCATCCCTAGAAAGTCTTAGATAGATGGGTTAATGCTTTTGGATAATGTAGTGTCATATAGTAATATGGCTAGAGTGTTAAAAGGTTTAGGGAATGGCCATATATATGTTGAGCATAGTGAGGGAACAACTACGCATATTGCTGGTGATTGGGACTCAAGTAGTGACACTAAGATAGACTTAGAAGAGGAGGAGGTTGTGGAGGTTGATTGTATTTCAAACAATGATGATGAGGAAGTATTAAGAGCTCAACAAAAGAAGAAGTCATTTATTGCTACCAAGGGTAGATATTTAGTGGTAGTTTTAAAGATTCATGTAGATGTAACCTTTGAGGATTATAGGGATGAGATGCATAAAAGGGTAGGGATGAGAAGTAGGAGGTAAAAGAGAAGTCCGATGTGGATAGTGAGTATTCATTTTTTAGTGATGAGAGAAGTTTTATTCTAGTTCCAATTACAGTGGTGCCAATATATAACCACATCGTAGAGTTAAGAGTAAAGATTATTTTGATCTTGATACAAAAGCTCCGTATATATGCATTGGGATGGTTTTCTAGAGTTTGGCATAGTTTAAAGAGGGTGATGAGCCGCTATTCAATATTTCATAGACGTGAGTTAAGATTTACGTTATGTGACAAGAAGAGAGTGCGATATAAGTGTAGAATAGTGGATTGTCTATTTGCCATATTTGCTTTTTGGGAGACTAGGAGCCATCACTTTGCAGCAAAAACTTTTAATGAGCAATACAGTGAGTATTGTTGGCCTTCCTTTGTTAATAGGGGAGTGACATACCATATTTTAGTAAATCATTTCCTTCCTCACTTATGAATTACATCAAACATCAAGCCTGATAAGATGAAAGAAATCGTTCATAATGAGATGCAAGTAGATGTAACTTATAGTTAGTGTAGATGTGCAAAGGAAAAGTCCATGAAAGAAATCCGTGGGAGGCATGAGTATGAAGTTAGTTGAGGGTGGGACTATGCTTATGCACTCATGGGGTGTATGTGAGGTAGGCATGAGAACACAATTGATGTAGTTGTTAAGAGAATTAATCTTAGTGGTGCACTCTATTTTAAGAGATTGTTTATTTGCCTTGAAGGATATAGGTTGGCATTTATAGAAGGCTATAGACCTATTTTGGGATTTTGATGGGTGCTTCCTAAAGGAAGATTTGAAGGAAGAGCTACTATTAGCAGTGGCTCATGATGCAAATGACCAAATGTACCCCATTACATGGGCATATGTAGAGAGTGCGAGTATAAATAGTTAGAAGTGGTTTTTGAATACTTTGTCACCATTAGTTGCCATTCACTCATCTAGGTTCACAATTATCAATGATATGCAAAAAGTATGATCCTTATAATTTTTCATTTATTTTCTTACTTCACATATTTATTAGCCTTTATTGTAAATGTGCTAATGAGTTAAATGTTTTATTTGTTTTACAAGGTTTGATGGAAATGATGTAGAAAGTTTAGCCCTTAGTTGAGCATAGGTTTTATGCTCGAAATTTCTTTACAAATTGGTGTAAGAAACACAAGGGCGTGGAATTGCAAAGGTTCTTTAGGCCGCATGCAAAGCAACAACCACCACTATCCTTGATAAGACAACAACCTGAATGTCGAAGTTGAAGTTGAAGGCACATGCAAATATTGTGAGAGTAAATCCTTGTTGTAAGACCTTTTTTTGACATGAGAGAAAGTGTGATGTAATTGATAATAATATGTTTGAGATGTTCAACTCAACAATTTTAGAAGCTCAGCAAATGTCTATAATATCATTGATGAAGGACATAAGGCAGCAAGTTATGGCAAGAATTGTGGAGAAAAGGAATGAGATTGAAAATTAAACATATAGATTTCCTCCCTATGGGTGTCAAAAGATAGAAAAGTATAAAACAACAAGCTTAAATTGTCATCTATTGCCTAATGGAAGAATGTCCTTTAAATTCTGATGTTAGATAAACTCCCATGTTGTTGACATATTAGCAAGGACATGTATTTACCAAGCATGGAGTTTGAGAGGAATTTCATGTTCACATGCTTACAATGCTATAATGTTCAAAGGTCAAGATGTTGACAACTATGTTAGTGAGTGATACTTAATGGATAGATACAAACACATATACAGTCACATTGTTAATCAAATTTCGAGTTCTAAATTTTAGAGGAAGACTAATCAACCTATAATGATTCCACCTATTATGAAGAATCTTTGTGGATAGAGGAAGAAGTCAAGGAGGAGAGAGGATAATGAGCTTAGCAAGGGCTATAGTAAGCCATGTTGTATGATAAATTGCAAGAATTGTAGAAAGGATGGCCATAATGCAAGAGGTTGTCCTAATAAAAAGAAGAAGAAGGGTGTGGTCAATGCACTTTTAATTGTTGGATTTTGAATTTTTTTTCTTTCTTTCTTGCAATGCATGACACTAATATCTACATTGTCATAGGGAACTCCAACTGTTAGAAAAGAGTCAAGAAGTGAGCATCCTAAAAAAAGGGCAAGTGGTAATGGAGTAGACAAAGCTTGATGTATTTCTTATTATTTGTTTTGTTGTTATGCTAACGATATATAGAAAAATGTTATTGACATAATCAATGTTATGACTTTAGTCTTCTTCTTTTTTTTTTAATTTGTTGTCTTAGGTAGAGTGGGTGCAGAAAGTGGGTTGGCTAGTGATATAGGTAGAGTAGGATTACGTAGTGAAGTGCCTATCGACATTGGTAAAGTGGATTCTTAAAGTGGACTCCATGATGAACAAAGTAGAGTAAGGGTGGTGACTGGAGATCCTGCTAACATTAGTGGAGTGGGTTCACAAAGTGGAATAGCTAATGAGATAGGTGGAGCACATGCTAAAATTGGTGGCATAAGTGGTCATGGAGACGTAAGTTTGATTTGGATCATATGGTTTTAGTTAAAAACATTAGATCCCATAAATTCTTTTTTTTTTTTAATTTCTATGTTTGAAACTTGCTATAAATTAAAATCAAATCAGCATGTTAGCATCATTATTTTGCTATGACTGTAATAGTTGTTTCCATGATTACCAATATTATTGTCAATATTACATCATTGTTTCCACTATGATCAATACTTGTTAAACTAATAGCAATTTTCCATCATGTTAATTTGACTTGTTGTTAAATGTATAGAATGCAAAGCAAGCATACACTCCATCACCTATAAAGCATTGGTTTAAAGTGTGTGCAATTAAGAAACATGGTGTTGGATTTCACGAAATTTTAGCTAAATGCTAAGTTGATTTACAAGAAAGATTAGAAAAAGGTAGTTACTAAACTAGCAAAAATTGCTAAACTAGCTATTACAGTACCTTTATGGAAGAGTAGTAGGTTATTGCATGTTGGTAGGATTGGATGTGGGAAGCGAGGCAATTCTATTATTGAAATCATGGATTATGATGATGATGCCAATGGGGGTGACATTATGTTGCCAACTCAAGAGAGAAGAAATGTGGAACAATAGAAGTGTTAGATCATATATTTTATTTGTATTTTCTTTTTCTTAGCAAATCATGGACCAAGATATATATATATATATATATATATATATTTGTAGTTGTGGGTTGAATAGATCAATATATGATACTTTGTTTAACTTGCTATGATAGATCATATGGTGTATGCTCCTAAATCTATAATGTAATGTTTTCATTAGTATATGGCAAATATATGGTGTACTCCATTTTTCTCTAGTGCTTTTTTTAGTAAGTATTATTTTCAATAGGTAATATGAGGATTTCTAACAAGATGTTTCAATTTTGAATTGGATAGAAATAATAAGATTTCCAGCATGATGTGGAACTATTCTTCTTTTAGATTCAACATAATTGTGTTCTTTCTTTTCTTTTTTTTTGTTGCAAGTTGAATAAATCAACATATGGTACTTTGTTAACCTACCTTAGATAGATGATAAGATGTATCTTGTTAAACCTGCAATGTAATGTTTTCATTAGCATATGGCAAATATATGGACTATGGTGTACTCTATTATTTCTCTAGTTCTTCTTTTAGCAAGTATTATTTTTAGTAGGTGTAATATGAAGATTTCTAACAAGATGTTGCAATTTTGAATTGGGTAGAAATATAATTACAAATAATGGGATTTCTAGCATGATGTGAAACTATTCTTCTGTTGGATTATGTATAATTGTTGTTCTTCTTTTTTTTTTTCCAATTCTCTAATAGTTTGTTGTGGTAGAAGTTGTTTGGTTCTTGGGTTAGTTTTTACTTCTTGTCAAGTTATATACTACAAACTATATCATATTCCTATCAGGATTGACTATTAGCTTCCATTTCAATTATAATAGCACTTAATGGTACATATACCTTCCCCCCGCCTTTTTTTTTATTCCTATTAAGATTAGATGAACTTTTATTTGGAATTTAAATCAATTACCTTCCATTTCAATTGTAATAGAAATTAATTACACATACATCTTCTTCTTTTTTTCTTTTTTCTTTAATTCCTATTAAGATTAGATTAGCTTTCCATTTCAATTGTAATGGAAACTAACTATGCATACACCTTTATTTTTTTCAAGCCACCTAATTTTTATAGGAAAGATGAGTATCTACAGATGTCCATATTGGTTATCATATATTCTCATTACTTAGATTCCATATTTTTACTTATATTAACTACTATTATCTTACACTGCACTCTTTATTTGCTGCTAATGTTTTAACCAACAAACACATTAACCACAAAGAAACTATAATGTCATTGGAAAACACATTGAATTCATACATGTAAATACAAGCATTAGCTTAACACAAAATTGCAAACTTACAACTCTATTTCAAGTTGATAAAAGTTTCTATAAGACTTTCTAATAGTTTAAGAAAACTCGAACCTAATATCACCACCTATTATAGCACTACATAACCCACAACCATATGCTAGGAATACAAACCCAACTAATTATCAAAGACCAATTGTACAGGATGATATCCCTCTTAAGCTTCACATTGCTTGCTTTTAAAGATTTTATCTTTTTTCTTCCACTATCCAATTCACATCCACTTGACTCATTGTGGCTAATACCTATTGTAAGTTTTTTCAACATTGCATTTTCCTCCAATGGTCGTACTCTTTCTTCTTAAGCTCTGACTAACTCTAGTGTCAATCTTTCCATTCCCAATGGTTAGGACCTTCATTACTTCTAGCCTAGGTAAAAAAATTACAACTATAAGGGACAAACAAATTAACTTATCCTAGTTGTGACACAAAATTCCAAGTTTTGCATGCTTAAGCATTTGATGACACGATTATGCATCATACCCACTCCTACATCTTGCAACTACTAGGAGGCTTTGTATTTGCAAACAAATCAAGTAGCCTAGTCTATTGTATGTTCCTTCTACTCTTAGAGGACTTTACCTTTATAAGGCAATATAGTTAGGGCTCAAACTGTTTGGCCTAGTTATATCGCTAGTTGTGCTGTGCATCCACTTCCACCACACGAGATGGAGGAGCAGCAATTCTTCTATAGGTGTAGGCATGGGATAGGTTCTCACATGTAGCTCCCTTAAGCCGTTATAGGATTTCATTAGAGGATGAGAGGCCTTTGGCGTCTCAATGGAAGATAGCTCGAGACACTACATAGTACCCCACATATGGTGTACAAGCATATAGGGACAATTTGACTACTAGAACCTACAAAAAAATATGTTTTCTTTTTATATTTTTATATTTGCTAGACATTATAAATCCTCATTAGCATCTGCACATTTATTGTTAAGTTATTTGGCAACCTTATCCTGGGGATCTCATTAACATTCTAGCCTCATTCTGTTGTATGGGTAGAGGCATTTGAACTACTCGAGTATCATTGATATGCTTTCATATTGTAGAGTAGCACTACCTAAATCGCTTTTGCTACTAGTTTAGTGCATTACAACAAGTATTTGTCAATGTTGACATAAAGCTTTACTTACACCATATTGATTTATGGGGCTAGACTGACACTGATTAGATAGAGTTGTATACATCTCACATTGCCCATTGGGAAGATCGTCACTCCTATAGAATCCTATTAGAATATGGTAATGGTGTGCATTCGGACTATATCTAATGGTACAAACATATCAACTGCCTCTACATAGGGCGTATTGGAGCAATAATTAGACACTTGGTAAGAAATACATTCACAATATCACATTGGCTAGACTACATGACTAAGTTAGGCTAACACATTTTCTTCCACTTCTTCTAAGCTAACACCCTTCACCACATACGCATAGCATCCGATCTACCTTCAACAATTTCCTTAGCCAATGCTGGCATACAACTAATTAAGGATCGTAGCGAAGTTGTACTTTTTCCTACCACTTAGCATGAGCAGCCACTAGAGGGGGAGGTCGTTGTAGACTTGGAATACACACCTCCAATAGATCTTGCACCCACACCATCACTATGCCATAGTGTTAATAGAGAAAGAGTTAGAGGAGGATAATGAAGGGATGAGCAAATCCATCATGACCACAATCCTCTAGACATCATAGTTGAGGATACCATAGGTAACTCAGCTCCTTATACTAGCTCGTTTATCACACCCCATAGGCACTCTATTAGCAATCTTATTCCTACCCTACCCCCTTCGAGAAGGTTAAGCCACTATTAATCGAATATTGATGACAACTCACAGCCTTTGATATAATGGAGTCTAGTTCCTCTACGCAACTTTGACGAGCCCCTGCAATTGCTTGCAACACAAGAGTTATAAGCTACTCCCACCTCTGATGTGAGATAAACTAGTACAGATTTATCATGTCTAGAATCACTAGAACATTTACTAAGAGTAAGAGTAGGATAGGATAGAGTTGTTTAGGATTTATTTTGAACATTTTCATGAATATTTGAAACATTATACATTTTAATGAAAAGTTTGTTTCACTTTTCCTTTTATTGTTAACTTGTGGCTGATATAATCACTTATATATATATATATATATATATATATATATTCTTATTATTGCCATTATGTGTATTCATTGGTATTTTCAGATGTGCTACTACATTTGAGATTAGAGTAGAGATATATGACTTCATGTATGAAGGCCTACTTTACAACAATTGTTCTAGTGATGGATATTGTAGTGGGAAGGCACATGTAGTATATGAGTTTTTAGTAGAAAAAAAAATTATACTAAAGGCACATGCAATGCATGAGTTTTTAGTACCAAAAAAAAAAAATTGTATTAAAGGCTCATGCAATGCATACAACTTCAGTACAAAAAATTTTTTTACTAAAAACGTATACCATGTATACACTTTCAATACAAAAAAAAAAATGTACTAAAGGCGTATGCATGTGCTTTTGGTACCATGTTCACATAATATTTTTTTTCCTTACCCTATTCATGTAATATTTTAAAAAAATTGCATTTTCTTAGAGATTTTGGCCGACCATAATGGCCAACAGAAATAAGTGGGTTATGCGACCCACTAGCGGCCATAGGTTATTGCCCACCACCTAGAGAGGTCATGTAAACCCCTAGGGTAATGGACAGCCACCCACAACTACCTATTAAAAAACAAAAGACCAAGTTTTCATTATTTTCTTCTTCTTTTATTTAGGTGACTATGGGAAGCCACCTACCACATAGAGAGGGTTGCACAAACACCCCCTAGGTGGTAAAGGGCCACCCATAGTTGCTAGTAAGTTGCACAACCCACCTTCTTTAAGTGAGTCATAACCTACGACCTTCTAGTGGTCATTCCAACCACCCCTTAGCCTTAAGGTGGCTAGATGGTTTTTTTTTTTTTTTTCCTTCTTCTTTTTTCCTTTTTTTTTTTGAATTTTTCTAATTTTTTTATTTTTTGTTTTTTAATTAACTTATTTATTATTTTAAAAAGTAGACCAATCACAATGTGCCACATGTCATTGTTGGACGCGAAAGTTAACGGTGTTAATAGAAAAACTCATTTATAAGATTTTAAAAATGTCACGGACTGAAAAAAAAAATGTTTAGGTTTCATTTAGAAAAGGTGGTAAACATTGAAGATTGAATATATACTTTTCCCTATATAAATTGTTATAAGAGGTGGAATGACTAAGAAATTTGTTGATGGAAATAAAATTATGACCACAACCAATGATAGTCATTTCAATCTTTTATAATAGTCAAACAATCAAGTTACATAACCTTAGTAAAATATATAATGGAAAGCTTATACACATTAGGTGAAGACATGCATACATATGTTAGAGAGTTGATTGAGAAATTGGTTATAATTATAACCTATGTTAAGTCTAAGAGTATTTTAGTGAATCCATTGACAAAAGCATTGTCAAGAGATCTAGTTAAGGAGACTTTTCTAAAATGGGGTTGAAATCATACTAGTTGATTGCAATGGGAACCTTACTTCATTCTAGTAGATCACCATATTAGAAGTTCAAGAGGTTAGAACAAGTTACCATCAGCTGTGAGCTCATTACTATAAATTAGAGGATAAGGCGTTATAATATCTCTTAATGGATCAATTGAGTATTGGAAGTTTGTTTTCATTTAAATAAATTCCACTTATCACCTACATGAAGTTGCAATTGCCAATAATTGCCGATCAACCATATAGTGGGGGATTTGTCCCTGGTCGTTAAGCTAGACCTAAAAGGTATTGAAGAAATTTCAAATCAATTGCTAGTCCTTTAGTTGATCCTAGTGAGGAAGGGATCCTACTCTACCAATAGTTTTTTACTTTTGTAAAAGCTCAATATAGAAGTGGTATTGCTTCTAATAAGAGTTTATTGGTAAATCCACTAAGCTTGATGGATAATGGAAATATATGTGAACTTTCTAGGTGTAATACAACTTTGAGGAACTTACATAAAGAGTGGTTCAAATCTTTGAATACCATTCTTTATGCATTTTCTCAATTTGGAAGGAGATTCTACATAACTAGGGAATATAGTGGAGGATGTTGAATAGATTTCCAATTATATAGTATGAACTTTCATAATGATGGTCCAGATGACTTGTAGAAGTGATCTAGATGACTTGGTTGGTTTGTAGAATTTTGCGAAACATCATTTTATTTGAAAACACAATTGTAACTTAAACAAGTGTGTTATCTCAAGCAAGGTTGTCAAACTCAAGATTCTACTTAGAATCGTCAGAGGATTTATAAAATTGGAACATAAAATTGAAACGTAAAAACATAAATTTCTACAATCTATGTAAAGTAGTTTTTAAAAACTATAGATATGTTTACTATAATTATAAAAAAAAAAGAATAAAATATAAAATGGAATAAAGAAATTTAATATAAATTTTAGTTACAATTTATAATAAAAGTTATATACTTATAATACAAATAAATTAGTATAATTTGTTAAGGTAATATATAAAATTATAATATGAATGATAATACCAATATGAAATGAATTATAACATAAATTATAAAATTAGTATAACTTGTTAAGGTAATATATAAAACTACAATATAAATAATAATGCCAATATAAAATAAATTATAACATAAATAATAATAATAAATACAATACTAAAAAAAATCACCAATCCCTTGATCATCATTAGAAGTCAAAATTATTGCCGACACTCTCTTCACTATCATCATCATTGTTGTCATCTCTATAATCAATACCAACATCATTATTTGTATTATTATCAACATTACCTTATATTATAATTCCAATTCTTTTAAAAAACTAATAATATTTATATCTTGTGAAAGTTAAGTTTTATTTTTTTAATTTTTAGCTCATTTGACTAAAATATATAGAATCGGTAAACTCGATTAAAAATATGAGATTTTACTTATTTTATGTGTAGACTTATAATTCTACCACAAGTTTATATGAAAACTATTTTATACCCAAATTAACTCAGAAAGGTATCATAAAATTATAAATTTGTAGAATCATAGGGATTGAATCGTGATTTTAACAACTCTGATCTCGAGTACTTAGGATGTTTTGCTTCATGTTCAATGGTTCATATCATTTAGTAACTAATTTGTTTACAAATTTAATGCTTAAGATTCAATATTTGAAAGATTATAACTATTAAGAGTGTAATGACGCATTTTAATGCTTAGAGACATAAGTGCAACTTCTTATTTGGACAGTGATTGAGCACAAACTTAACATACTGAAAACTCTCTTACTTTAAATATTCCTTAGAACCCTTTTCAAATTTTAACCAAGACAAGTGCAGCATGAAGAGCAAAAGAATCGCTGCATTTGTTCGTGAATCACTTAGTTATATCCAAGGAAAATTACGCTAATCTTTAGCAATCTTAGTGTAGGACACGTGAAACTCTTTAATAAAAGCATTTACGCACCTTTCATTTCTTAGTTGTCACATTACATTTCTGAAATATTCAACATCCAAGTTAACACTGGCCAAAGCATTGAGAAGTCCGTATAGTGTAGGCCACATCAAGAAATGTTGAGTTATTCATTCCTTCCGCCCTGCATGGCGTCAAGTCTCTTTGTATCAGTTGACAATTGAATCTTAGTATCTAAGTCTAGGTCCGGCTCTTTTATATGCATGGACTCTGTGGGTGCTCATAGAAGTGAAGTATCTTCTAAAATGTGCCATTTAGACACATCCTGAAGTTTACTATTCTATAATAACCCATGCTTCACATTCTATGTTGTAAATGCAACTTTCTCCTCAAAAGATCATGTTGATGGATAGCTATTCTAAGAACTAAGAAGGGTGATGTTAGTCGATATGGTTGTCTTTTAAGGTTCTTATTCATGGGCTTTGCTCTTGCGGAGACATATTGTGCATATAGCTACTTTCGCAAACTACTGAAAGGGGGTTTTGCCTTGATTGTTGGAATTTTCCTTTTTTTCGGATTTTAGTTGAAATGCTTTGTTGTAGACACTCTATTTTTGTTTCGGTCTTGATTTAAAATAAATAAATAATAAAAAAATAATAGCAATAATAAAAAGTCTAGTTTACAAAAAAAAAATACATAATAAAGACAATAATTAAAAAAGAAAAAAAGAAAAAAAAAAGAAAATGGAAAAAATTCAAAAATGATGAAAAAAATAATAAATAAAAAAATTAATAAAAATTATGAACATTTTCAATAAAAATAGGAAATATGATACTCTAAATTAAGTTTAGGAACCTCAAAATCAATAAAAAATAATCAAGACCGTTAGCTCATATATAATTTAATTGCAATAATAAACTGAGAAATGGGTCAACTCAGTTGATCTGTGTGGTTGCCTGGTGCATGCGGGGAGAGGGTTAGGTTGCGAGTTCGAATCCTGTCCAAGGCACTTTATGCCATTTTCATTTGTTTTCCTCATACTACCACATGTTAGCCTCTGATTAGCTAGACTTGATCATATGCTCGGCACGTGATCGTCTTTAACCTCCAATCGTCGACCACGGGGAGAAGATAAGAGCGAATCTAACCGTTTAGAGCTCAATTTTTAATACAAATCCACCGTTATTTAACTAATAGATTGATAAACATCACATTAAAAACAAAGATTAACATCAATCTTTAACTAAAAAAAATCAAACGAAAAACAGAGCTTATCCCTACTTAGATTCGATAAAATCCAAGGTCCCCTGAGCTCATCCATGGACTCCTATAAATAGATCAAGGTGCCGTGACTTCAAAAAGACTAGAAAAATCATTAAAAAATACGCTCATACATTTCGACCAAGAGCTTTCTCTCTCTAGGATGTTGATCGTCACCTTCTCTTTAGGATATCTCCACTTACACAACCTTAAGCCACCATTTAGGCGCTAGAAGAATCCTTAGGTCACGTAGAAGAGGAAAAACCCTATCTTTTGATCCAATTTTGCTTGGATCGACAAAATCGAAAAACCACCACAACCACCACTCTCAACCACCTTTGAAACATTGCCCTAGGCTAGCTTTTAGGCAAAAATAACACCACCAATCAATTCATCACCCCCCAAAACCTAGGAAAACACCCATTAATCATCCCTAACGATCGTCGGATCGCCCCAACGAGGAGCTCCGCTACCGTAACCCACGACCCACGATCCGACTTGTGACCCGAGATTTCACTCGCATTTATCCAGCAATCCGGTTAGTTTTTCTTTTTTTTTTCATTTATTTATTATTTTATTAATTTATTAATTTTAGAGCATTTTAGTTCTTTTTTTTAGCTTATCTTTAATTAAAAATAAACAAATAATAATAAAAATAAATTTAGAGTACCCATTAGGTTGTCGTGGTGTATACTATCGCTCGATAGCGAATAAAAAAATAAAATAAAAATCTTTAATAAAATAAAATAAAATAAAAATCTTTAGCAAATTAAATAAAAATCTAAAAAGATATAAAAATAAATTTTTTTAGTATAAGTTAGGATCTTAAAATTAAAAATATAAAAATGAAAAATAAAAATTAAATTAAATAACTAAAAATCTTAGTATAAATAAAATTTTATAGGCAAGTAAAAATGATAAACATATATGCAAAAAAATAAAGTTTTTAGGTTTTTAGTTAAATGAATAACATAAGAATGAAGAATAAAGTATAAAAATACATAAAAAAAACTTTTATTAGAATATAGTATTTTAAGGCTCTATCACTTAGAATTCTTTTATTTTTAAAATAAAATTTAATATGAGTTTTTTTCCCAAACTTAGGTTATCTTAGATTTTCCAAAAACAAAATAATCATTCAATAATCTAAGCCATTTAGGTATTTTCTTAATAAACATTAATATAATTAAATAACGTAAACATGGTGCTTTTTATTAAATAAAATTAACCAACAAATTAAAATTTTTACAAAAGAAAAGCGAATTATGGATGGTTTGATCTTGGCTAGTAGGTACATAGGCACTTTTGAGGCAATCATAATAAAATAAAAAAAATTAGGTTAAGTAAAATAATCATAATAAAATAAAAACTTTATGTTAGGAATAACAATCATTATAAAATAAAAACTTTAGGTTAGGAAAAATAATCATAATAAAATAAAAAACTTTATTTTTAGAAAAATTAAATAAAAATAATAAAATAAAAACTTAAAAAATAAATAAATAAAACAAAAACTTTAGAAAAATCATATGAATAAAAACTTTAGATTATTAACAATAAAAGCCTTAGAAAAATTAGTATAATAAGACTTTAGGTTTTCTTTTAATATAAATTTAAAATCTTATAAAAATATAATAATAATAATAATAATAATAATAATAATAATAATAATAAATAGCATATTATGACAGTAGATAAATAAGAAAATGAAGAGAAAAAATATAAAGGCATTTTAGTAAATATTCTTGAAAATTCTGCATGGTAATCGTTTAAGTTTTAATATATTAGCTCCCAAATTCAGTAACTTTGGTTTATGTTTTTCTAAAATATTTTTTAGAAAAATTCGTAGACTAGTAGTTAGTTAAGGTTAATCCACCCAATTAACTTTAACTTTATTTTCCAACTCAGGTTGGTGGCGACTCCTTTTAAAAATCAATTTTCCTTAATTTAGTTTAGTAATCTATGTTAAATGGATAGGATTTATTATAGATTAAAACTAAGAAAAATGATCAAAAACACGTCTTGACAATGGCTTTTTTAACAGGAAATTGTTTTCCAAGTGCGTTCCATTTTTCAAATGTGAGTCAACTCACATCTATGCGAGAAAATCTCGTGTCCACACTCTAATCACGTTGGTTAAAATTTGTGATGGTTAGAGATCAATAAAGGATGTGATCTTTCAATTTTTAGATCCCTAATCCCACTCACTCATTAAGAAAAGGAACATGATTTGATGGTTTTTTTTGTAAGACTTCAGATGAATCTAATTGAATTAGAACTTTAGCACACGTGCAAGTTTTATGTCACTAGATTCATATTTCAACATGATTTTACATTGGTAAAACATATCATATCTTAACTAGCCTAAAAACTTTTTGTAACATGAGCATGTATGTTTAATTATTATAGTAATTCAACCTGTTAATTATTTTGATATGAGATGTGATGTTCCTGAACTTAAAGGGGACAACTATAAGGTTTGGAAGGAGAGAGTTCTCCTTCATTTGGGATGGATGGACATTGATTATGCCATAAGGAAACCGGAGCCTCCTACAATAACTAAAACCAACACTCTAAATGCAATAGGTCTTTATGAAAAATGGGAGTGATCTAATTGCTTGTCAGTTATGTTCATAAAGACTAAAATTTCTACTAGTATAAAGGGCTCTATTGAGTAATATCAAAGGGTCCAAGATTTGCTAAAGGTCATTGATGAGCAATTTACTACTTTAGGCAAGGCAATGGTTAGCACCTTAATTATAGAGCTTTCGACTTTAAGGCTCACTGACATTAAGAGTCTGTGTGATCATACCATGTGCATAAAGGATATTGTGGCCCAACTGAAGGCATTGGAAGTTGAGTTGTCAGAACCCTTCCTAGTTCACTACATACTTTGTAATTTACCTTAGGAGTATGGCCCATTTAAGATATCTTACAACACACATAAGGATAAATGGTCAATCAATGAGTTGTTGACCATGTGTGTTCAAGAAGAGGGTAGACTACTTATGTAGGAAAAGGAACAAGAAAAGGAAAGGGTGAACTTAATTACTCATGGAAAGAGTAAAAGGAAGGATCAGGCTAAGTAAAAAGGAAAAGGGAAAGGGAAAATCCCTCCCATAAAGGACATAAAGAAGGAAATTGTGTGCTTCTTTTGTAAAAAGAAGGGACACATGAAGAAACAATGCTCCAAGTTCATGTAGTGGCTTGATAAGAAAGGTACTCAACTTTCACTTATTTGTTATGAATCCAATATGATTGATGTTAATCATAACACATGGTAGATTAATTATAGTTCTACAATCCATGTGACTAATTCATTATAGGATTTAAAAGACCTACGAAAGCTAGTGGGAAGTGAGCGTAACATCCATTTAGGCAATAAGATGTCCTCAAATGTGGAGGGTATTGGGACGTGCAACTTAATTTTGAGTAGTGATTACATTTTGAATTTGAAAAAGGCATTTTATATCTCTAGTTATTATAGGAATTTAATTTTAGTTTCCAAACTTGTATCGGATGGTTATTCCTTTAACTTTTCGTGCTTCGAATTTAATTTATTTTATAAATCTGATGTCATTGGATATGGTACTTTGTCTAATGGTTTTTTTCTTCTTAATTTATGAAATTATGATAACCATGCTATTATGCATGTTCATGAAAAGGTTGGCATTAAATGATGTGTTGTGATGGGTTACTAGTGTTTTAAATTTCACTTATTTTGAGACTTGTATAAGCTGTATTAAGAGAAAATAGACTAAGAAGTCAAAGAAGGGTGCCAAGAGGAGTTATGAAGTATTGGAAATCATACACACTAACATTTGTAGTCTTGACATAGATGCGTATTGTAATTAGTACTTTGTCTCTTTCATAGATTATTACTCATGGTACATATATCTCTACTTGCTTAACAACAAGAATGAAATTTTGAATGCTTTTAAAGTGTTTAAAGTTGAAGTAGATAAACAATGTGGAAAACAAATTAAAATTATGAGATCCAATAGAGGCGGAGAGTACTATAGTAGATAGAAAGAGAGCGGATAAGTGATTGATCCATTTTTGAGGTATCTTCAAGAGAATGGGATTGTTGCCCAATACAACTTACCTAGTTCTCCATATCAGAATGAAGTAGCTGAAAGGAGAAACCGAACATTATTAGACATGGTGCAGAGCATACTTGCAAACTCCAAGCTTCTTAACTCATTATGGATTGAAGCTCTTAAAACGGTTATGTATATATTGAACCGAGTTCCAACTAAGGCTATTGAAAAGATGCCATTTGAGTTATTCAAAGGGTGGAAACCGAGTTTGCGACATGTACGTGTTTGAGGATATCCGTCTAAAGTAGGAGTCTACAATCCATATGAGAAGAAGTTGGACCTAAGGACTATTAATGGATATTTCGTTAGATATGCCAAAAAGTCTAAGGGATATAAATTTTACCATCCATCTCATAGCACTAAGTTTGTGGAATCAAGAAATGCAAAATTTCTTAAGAATGACTTGATTAGTGGGAGAGATCAATCTCAAGGCCGTAGTTCTAAGAAAGATCATACAGATGCTTAGTGTGTCACTTCAAGTAACGGGCTGACTGTTGTTTTTAACAACATGCCTCTAGCACAAATGCGTGTTGAAGAACCAATCCCAAAGGTACTACAAACTGTTGATCTTGATCTAGTAGATGTTGAAGTTCAATAGATGTTCGAAGTTGTTGAACAACTGGCTAAACAACATGATCCTATTCCTCAAGAGAATGTTGATGCAGCATTAAGAAGATCAACTAGAGTAAGGAAATAGCAATTCCTAGTAACTATATTGTGTATCTACAAGAGTTTGACTATAATGTTAGAATTAAAAATGATCTTGATATGTTTTCATAAGCCATGAGTTCTAAGGATTTAAGCTTATGGCATAGTGCCATGAAAGAAGAGATGGATTCGATGGCATCTAATAGAGTATAGAATCTTGTCAAGTTGCTTGATGGTATAAAAGCCATTAGATGCAAATGGGTCTTCAAATCACATAAGGACTCACAAGGCAATGTTGAGAGACATAAAGCAAAACTTGTTGCTAAAGAATTCACTCGAAAGGAATGAATCAACTACACGAAGATATTTTCTCCCATATCTAAGAAAGATTCCCTTCATGTAATTATAGTATTGGTTGCACATTTTGATTTGGAATTGCATTAAATAAATGTGAAATTGACCTTCCTTAATGGTAATCTAGAAGAAGAGATTTACATGAAACAACCTAAAGGATTTTCCACTAGTAATGATGAGCATTTGGTTTGTAAGCTTAATAAATCCACATATGAATTAAAACAAGCCTCCTATTTGTGATATTTGAAATTCTATGATGTCATCACTTCATTTGGTTTTGAAGAGAACATTATAGATCAATGTATATACCAAAAGGTCAGTGGGAGTAAAATTTGTTTTCTTATGCTATATGTGGATGATATTTTGCTACAACCAATGACAAGGATTTACTATATGAGGTGAAACAATTCTTCTCGAAGAACTTTAATATGAAAGATATGGGTGAAGCATCTTATGTCATTAGCATTAGGATCTATAGGGAAAGATTTTAAAGCATTTTAGGTTTGTCTTAAGAGACTTATATCAATAAAGTTTTAGAGAGATTTTAAATGAATAATTGTTTACCAAGTATAGCGCCCATCATGAAGGGTGACAGATTGAGCATAAGTCAATGCCCCAAAAATGAGCTCGAGTGGAAACAAATGAAAAACATCCCATATACGTTAACCATTGGAAGCTTAATATATGCTCAGGTTTGTACTAGACCTAATATTGCATTTGCTATTATGACGCTAGGGAGATATCAGAGTAACCTAAGTGTTAACCACTAGAGAACTGCAAAGAAAATAATGAGATACCTTCAACGAACAAAGAATTACATGCTCATGTACAAACAGACTAACAATCTAGAGGTTATTGGATATTTTGATGTGGACTTTGCTGATTGTGTTGATTCATGCAAATCAACATTTGGTTACATTTTCATGCTTGCTAGTGGAGTTGTCTTAGAAGAGTGCAAACTAGACCTTAAATGCTACTTCCACTATGGAGGTTGAGTTTGTATTTTGTTTTGAGGCTACCTCACATGATGTATGGTTGAAGAGTTTCCTGTCTAGGCTTAGAATTGTTGATTCTATTTCTAGGCCATTGAGATTGTACTGTGATAACTCAACTACTATGTTTATGGATAAGAACAATAAGAGCGATAGTCGAAGTAAGTATATCAACATCAAGTACTTAGCCATAAGAGAACATGTTAAGAAAAAGAAAGTGGTCATTAAGCACATTAGTATTGAGTTAATGATAGTTGATCCTTTAACTCAAAGCATGCCACCAAAGAATTTTAAGGATCACGTAGTGAGAATGGGACTTGGTTCCATGATGTAATCTTTCATTGTACATGCATTTGATGTTTCAATGAAACTCTTATTCAGTTGATGTTTCTTGTTTGGTTTTGTGTATACATTTTTTTGTCTATTCGTTTGTTTTAAGAAATGTCATTAAGTTTGGACCTAGAATGAACATATGGTTTATTCATTAAGTTTAAGAGCTAGTATTGTGAGACTTGATATGTTATAATACATGGAAGATAACACTCGCTATGAAAAGACCTATCGCCATGATTTATATATTTTGTTTCTTATGTTTCATGTTGGGGTAAATGGACTAAGTGAGAGAATATTGGAATTTCCCTTTTTTTTTAGATTTCAATTAAAATGCTTGGCTTTTTTAACAGGAAACTGTTTTCCAAGTGTGGTCCATTTTTTTAAGTACAAGTCAACTTATGTCCACGCGAGAAAATCTCACATCAACGCTTCAATCATGTCAATTGAAATCTTTGATGGTTAGAGATCGACAAAGGATGTGATCTTTTGGTTTTTAAGTCCCTAATCTCAATCACTCACTAAGAAATACACCATCAATATTGAGAGGGACATGGTTTAGAAGTACCAAGCCAAAACCAAAGAAAAAATCTAGTGCATTTATTTAGTAATGGCTAGAGGTAGGTACATAATCTATTTTTCCTACTGCTTTTATTTCTTGTATGTTCATTGGGTTGCTAAACATGAGATACATATAGATATTTGTGCCCTAATGCCTACATCTATAGCATTCTTTTGAATGGTTGTCTTAAGGAAGGAAAAGCTAGAGAGGCATATCACCTTTATAGCCTCATGTTGAAGAATGGAGTTGCTTTCGATTACGTTCCATGTCATTAGAGGCCTATTTATTCATCAAGATACTGCTAGTGTGGATGCAATCCTACGACATATGCTAGAGGATTCAAACGTGCCTGAGGCATTTATTTGGAAAATCTGACTTAAACACTGATCATGCTCCATTCAGGATTCTCGAAAAGAAATACAGCAAACTTGGCTGGCACGGGGAGACTGCAAATCTTTGCCAAAAGTGGCTGACCGAGTGCAGGTACAATAAGTCACAGCCGGAATGGGCTTTCCTTTAGAACTCAATACAGGCTATTATCAGGTGGCTTCTGTTTCCACGCGGAGCAAACTTTACACATCAGGTTTTGCATTGCAGATGAACCCGATGGCATCATAATAAATGAGGTCTATCATAGGGAAAGTGTTCATCTTCATCTTCGAGGCATACTTCTGTATTTTAGCACGTTTGGGCTCTCATAAATATCAAATCGCTTGTGATGGATGCAAGTGTTAACATTTTCCAGGTATTTCCAACTATATATGCTGTCACTACATTCATTCAGTAGTTCTGGAAACTTGCGCGCATTTATGGAAGATGATGAGACTTAAGAGAGGATTTCAGACATTTCTTGTATAAATGCAGTCTATATAGACCATGCATTTCAGACCACTAAATTTGTAGGATTTAGATGAAAAGGTAGTAGATTTCACATTTCTTAGGTGAAAAAACATGGTTTATACAAAAAATTTCCCCATATACGCATTCTCCACTTTCACCGAAGCCAAGACAAAAATGGATCTCCTAGGTGCTGCCCATAGAGATGATAAAGAATGAACTAGGAAAGGAGGGGATAGGAAAACAGCATACTGTTTCAGCACAGTGAACACAAATTGCTTCATACCAACCACATACTATTGGTGAAATCTGGAAATTTCTTTCATAAATCATATGGTCTACAGGCCATTTGTTTTGTAGCCTCGAAGTACCATGCCTGGACGACTGAGCTCTCATTGGTCCATTTATTGCAAGGATGAGGTCATTCTGGAAGGCAAAAGATTACTTTTCCCCTTTGGCTATGTCGACCTATTCTGATTTTTTTTTTCTTTTTTTGGCAGTGAGATCATGATTTGGTATATAACAAAGCATTGGTAAATAAAGAAACTGGACTCTTAGTTCTGCAAGCTTGGAAATGGGATTTTCAATACTCCAAGCCTACAAATTGTACTATTAATTCTCTATAGTGGGAAGACAAGTATGATTTTCCTTTTTATGGTTAGTTACAGGAATCACCGGTTTTCGGACCATCGGAGAGCGTTACCTGCTTCAGATGGTAGTTATATTAGTAATGTTCATGTTCTCTTTAGTCTTCGTGTGTCGAGGTTGAGCTTCAATACGTACCAAATGCGTGATGAGATGTTTCCTTAGCCGTAGAAGTTGTGCTTGACATAGACCACCGCCTCTCATTCTTCCTAGTTCTCCTGGCAATTTTCCTGTGTCACAGGTATTTTTGTTGGATATGAAGATGAAGGTCTGAATTTTATTGGTATCAACGATCCTTAAATACAAGAGATTCACAACTGAAATGCAAAAACACTTCCTAAAAAATCTGAAACAACTCCCTGCTTTATTGCTTACTTAATCTAAAACGAGTAACAACCAAAAAAGAAATAAAAATAAAATAAAACAAACAATTAGTTCCTAAAAATCAACAACTTATGGCACTGATGCACAATCTCAGCACTCCTCCTTAACTTAGTAGCTGCAAATTCTCCTATCTTTTTCCTTAGATTTTCAAACTTTCCATTAGTTAAAGGCTTAGTAAAGGTATCAGCTACTAGTTCTTTAGTTCTACAATATTTTAGTTGAATTTCTCTCTCATTTTGAACGTCCCTAAGAAAGTATAGCTGGATATTAAAATGTTTTGTTCTTCCATGAAAAACTAGATTTTTGAAAGTGCAATGGCAACTTGATTGTCAACAAAGATCTTTGTACTTTCCTTTTGCTCCACATGCAAATCAACCAGTAATTTTCTAATTCATAGTGCTTGGTTAGCAGCCCCTATAGCAACAACAAATACTACTTCAATCATTGATTGTGCAACAATCTCTTGCTCCTTTGAACTCTAAGAGAGTATTCCAAATCCTAGTGAGAAACAATATCCAGATGTACTTTTCATATCCTTGATTGATCCTACTCAATTAATTTCTTGTGTTCATTCATGCATGACTCCATAATTAGTAAACCCATTGATATATCTCAGCACTCTTTTAGCAACTATAAAATGTTCTTCATTAGCACAATGTAGATATTTGGTAAGCATAGAAACAGCACAAAGAATGTTTGGTCTTGTTGCAGTAAGGTATATTGAACATCTAACTAGACTTCTATAAAGTGACTCATTAACCTTCTTTGAACCACCATCTTTGATTGGTTTTTCCTTTTGATTCACAGGAATGGACATAAGCTTGCAATTCTCCATACGAAACCTCTTAAGAATTTCCATAGCATGCTTTTGTAGACATATGAAACCGCCTTGATCTTGCTACTTCATCTCTATTCCAAGAAAAAAAATGCCATCTCTCCAAAGTCTGTCATTTTAAAACACTTCATCATCTCAATTTTGAACTAAGTAACAAGTCTATCATTGCTAACTGTTATTAAAAGATCATCCGCATACAATGACACAATAAGAGAAGATTAGTCCCCAATTTCATTATATACAAAGTAAATTCACTGAGACTTTTATTGAAGCTAAGACTCAACAAATATTGATCTATTATGTTGTACTAAGTTTTAGGAGCTTGCTTTAGACCATATGAGGCCTTTCTTTAACAAATAGACTTTATCTTCTTACCCCTTTTGTATGAAAACTTCAAGTTGTTCAACATAAATTTCTTCTTGTAAGATACCATTTAAGAAGGTAGATTTAACATCAAGTAGAAATACCTTCTAACCTTTATGAGTTGCTATTAGAGGTATGCAAGTGAGTTAAATGGGTTAACTCAACCCAATCTACTTTGGCCCACAAGTTAAACGGGCTAACCTATAATAACCCATTTAATAAGCGGGTCAAAATTTGTCAGCCCTAACTCAATTCACATAGGTTGGTGGGTTAAACAGGTTGGCCCACTAAGCTAGCTCATTTAACTCATATATATGCTTTGGTGGGTTAAATGAGTCAATACAACTCATTTAAACCATTTATGTATTTTAGTGAGTTACATGGACTAACCTATAATCCATTAACAATAGAGTTTATTTTATTTTTTATTTAAAATTGTACAAAATATAAAGTCTATAATGACTTTGTATCATTTATGCAATAGCGTGATAAATTAATTTGATATTTTATACTATAATGTGGATATCATAATTATAATATCTTTATAATATGAATATTATAAAATGATGGAAGGATTAAAGGATGGAACTAGAGAGGATGATAAAAAGACTAAGATAAAAAAAAAAAAAGGTAAGAATGAAGAGTGAGGAAGATAATGCTGAATGATGATATGCAACTTGAGTTTTATAGTTTATTATATTAAGCTTAAAAGTGAAATGATAAATGGCTTAATGTTATATTGTGGATATAATATGTGATTAGGGTAAGTTATGCCAATTTTTTTCCTTGGGTTGGTAGGTTAGCCTGCAAATTAAATAGGTTGACCTACTTTAACCTACGGGCTAAATAGGTTAGGCTCGTTTGGCCTATTTCTTAAATGGGCTAAAAATTTCAACCCCAACCTATTTTTAAGTAGGTTAAATAAGTTGGCCTCACAAACCATAACCTATTTGCACAACTCTGGTTGCTATAACTAGCAACAATCTAATTATGTCCATTCTGGCCACTAGGGCAAAATTCTCTAAGAAGTCAACTCTAAATACTTGAGCATATCCTTTAACTACCAGTTTAGCCTTGAATATATTTATTGAGCCAACTACATTTAATTTTGTTCTAAACACCCACTTAACACTATTGAATTTCTTGTTTTAAAGCCTTAGAATTAATTGTCGTATTTGATTTTTTTTTTTTTCGATTATATAAAGCTCCTTCATTGCATCCATCTATCTTGAGTCTACTTGAGTTTCATTGAAACTAGCTAGTTCTAGCATTGCTACATTGCACCTATCATAGATATCAAAAAGTGTTCTTGTACCCTTGACAAGTTCATCATCAATGTTATCATTATCTAGTGGTAAATCATCCCCTTGAAGAAAAATTTTGAAACTTTTACCTTTCTACCTTCCTGGGTTTTTTTCTTCCCAGTTCCATTCTTACTTTTCCTCAAAGTGTGCATCTCTACTTGCAAGTATTTTTCCTAAATTTGGTTGGAAAATCTTGTACGCCTTAGAAGCACTATTATAACCAATCAATATTCCAGGCTCAACTCTTCTATCAAGCTTATCATGCTTCACTTGGGGTATGTGACTAAAAAAAACACATCCAAAGACTTTCAAATTTGATAGAAAAGGTTAATACCCATACTAAGCTTTAAATGGAGCATTTCCTTCCGTTACCTTTATATGTAATCTATTAAGCAAAAATATCGTTGTGTTTGCAACTTCTACCCAAAACTTCTTAAGAAGATTCTTCTCATGTAGCAAGTATCAAGCTATCTCCATCACTATCCTATTCTTCCTTTAACTGTTCCATTTTATTGTGGAGTATATAAAGCAATGAACTAATGTTCAACTCTAGCATTCACACAAAATGTGTGGAATTGCTCAGATGTGTACTCACTTTCATTATCTGATCTAAGGATTTGAATCCTCTAACGACTTTGATTTTCTATCCAGCATTTGAACTCTAGAAACACTCTAGCAACTTCATATTTGAATCTCATGAAATAAATTCAACTCATTCTAGTATAGTCATTAACGAAAATTATATAACACTTACTTCCACTAAGTAATGGTTCCAAAAATGGTCTTGCCAAATCAATATGGATTAGCTGCAATTTTTCTATTGCTCTCCATACACTCTGGGAGAATGGTTGTCTAGCTTGCTTTCCATACTAACATGCTTTGCAACTTGTCATATAATCTTTCAGAACTAGTAACCTTATAGCCATGTTCTCTTTTTTCATTTTAAGAATCGTAATATAATTGTAGCGACCCAACCTTTTGTGCTAAAGCTTAATAGTTATATTTGGGGTGACAACATTTGCTTGATACACTTCTAATATATTCGACAAGAAGTTTGTTCCACTCATCTTTACTCTAAATAGCTCCGCATCATCTACACTTTTAATCAAGCACATTCCATTTTTAAAGATAAGTTTATATCCTTTTTTAAGCAACTAACCTATAATAATTAGGTTTTGACTAATTTTAGGTTCATAAAGAACGTCTTGAATTACCTTAATACCTAAGACGGTTTCCAATTAATCCTTTCCCTTAAATTGCAATAAGTTCACAATTTCCAATTGAGCTAAGAGATAGATTCTTTGTTTATTTCCTTAAAAAACTCAATATTATTGTCATGTGGTTTGCACAACTACTATCAATTAACTAGTCCCCATTCACGTCATTTATTAGAAAACAAGATGCTACAAATAATTATTCCTCCAACTAATCTACAATCCAAGCTTTGTGTTGTTGTTGTTGTCCCTTCACATTACAGATTTTTGCAATGTGACCAAGTTTCTTTTAGTTGTTGCATCTAACAACTAGTCTCTTCTAGTACCTAAAAGATCCACAATGCTAGCACAGTGGATATCTTGATTTGCCCTCTGAATCTACTTAATTTTCTTTCTTGATCTTCCTTCCATTTCTTCTTTTCTTTTGTTCTTTAATTTCTATGCAACTTTTCTTGCAAAGCTCTTTCAATTGTGCTTTCTTATCCCATGAGTCTTCTCCACTTCTAAGCTTGTAAAGCACTCAATACATTTGCCAAGGTAATGGTTGTCAAATCTTTAGAGTTCTCTAAACAAGAAATTGTGGACTCAAACCTCTCAAGAAGAGAAACTAGAATTTTCTAAACAATTTTAGAGTCATTGAATACCTGTTTGAATAGTCTAACTTGATTAGTAATGCTAAGAAGTTGATCATACTCCTTTACTATTTCTAACTCCTTCATCCTTTGCATCTCAAATTCCCTAATTAAATTCAAGGCTTTCATCCCTTTGATCTTGTCATCTTCTTCATATTCCTTCTTGAAAAAATCCCAGATCTCCTTGACTGATTTCATAGTCATGATTTTGGTAAAAATTCCTGGTGATACCACATTGAACAAACATGCCTTTGCCTTTGATTTCCTTTGCTTTTGTTCTTTATGATTTCTTATTTGAGCAATCATTAGGTTGTTTAGTGAGGGTGGAATTGCATAACCATCTTCAATAGCTTCCTAAAGATCTATTACTTCTAGATAAGACTGCATTTTGACTTCCCAAACTTGATAGTTCTCTCCATTGAAAACCGGTGGTGCAGCAATTAAGGTAGTTGTTTAAGTTCACATGTTGATTTTTTATTTGGAGTTTAGATTTGTATGGTATGCTCTCAATCTCACACGGTCCTTCAAGACGAAAAGCTCTGATACCAATATTGATGGAGATGAAGATGAAGCTTTGAATTTTATTGATATCAACAATCTTTAAATACAAGGAGTCACAATTGAAAATACAAAAACACTTCTTGAAAAATTTGAAACAACTCCCTACTTTATTGCTTATGTAATCTAAAATGAGTAACAACAAAAAATAAAATAAAATAATATGAAACAAACAACTATTTCCTAAAAATTAGCAACTTATGGTCGACACTAAGGCATAATCTTAGTAATTTTACTAGAGTGTGAGGACAATCTTCTCATGGAAACTATATTTTCTAATGACTATAACTAGTTTTTGCTTAATTGCATGGAGAAGGTAGAGAGCAATTGGCCTTTTCCTTTTGCTTACCATTGTGTCTGTTCTTGAAAACTAGCATTGGCAATTCGCGTTGTCGTGTTGTGTCTTGTATTTTTGCCTAAACGGATTTGTGTCTAAAAAACCTCAATCCATGACACTACCCATTTATTAATCTTGTATTAAAACCTAAACCCATAACCCGACTCATTTAATAAGCATGACTCATGTCAATTTTAGACCCATTTATCTCTTAAAAAGTTACTAATAAATTAATGTTAAAATACGTAAAAAAAAAAATCCCCTTTACCTTTTTAGTGATTAAATTTTGTGTATTTCATCCTAATTTTATATTACACCTATACGTATATTTTTATAATATTAATAGAAAAATGTATGAATTCTAAAAATATATAAGAGATTTTTATGAAGTGCATGTATTTGCTGATATTCACTTTTCAAATTGAATTATAATGGCAAAAAGAATGTGGAGTCTTTTATAGGATTGACAAAATTTAAATACAATTATCTAGCCATAATATTGAATATGAAAACCACCCATATGAGAATTAAAAGAAAGCTAAAGACAAATGAATACTTTTACTAAAATATGAACCAATCATGGAAGAAAACATATGTCCATTATTTAGCTCATTAACATGTAAACTCAAGAAGAAAAGCAACACCATCAAAGCATTGTTAAAGTCATCATAGCTAACATCAAGTCGTAAACACCAACCATGCCATCAATGATCCACACCAATCACAATCACGCACAAGTCTAACCATATGTTCATGCAAATGAGGCCCACTTACAACTATTTAGTATCCATAGAATTGCAATCAACATCCCAAGCAAAAGAAAGCCCTAACATTACTAAATTAAGTAGAACCATGGCTTGGAGGAAGGTCACTAGCAATGTTGATTTCCAAACTCATAATGTTTTCTATCAAATCTTCAATGGAAACTCTCAAAGAATTTACACGTACAAAAGAATTGTATCAATAAAGTAAGTTATTTTGAAAATATATAAAGAATAATTTAGTTTACTACCTTCTTCTCCATAGAGCTAATCATTTGTACATAAAAAGCTTCTACAACTTTTAAACTTCAATGAGCCATGATGTTGATTAAGAATTTGACCTCTAATACTAAATGCGGATTCTAAAGCCATTGTAGATAACGATATACATAAGATATTATGTGCCAATCTTGCAACTTGAGGATAGTGGAATTGATTGGTTTTCCAATAACTTAACACATCCAATTCAACAATTGTATGCCGATTCTCGTCTAAATATAACTCTAATTTGGATTAATGGCACCTCTAAGGTTTTGCATACTTTGGAAAGATTGAAATTCCTCTATTAGGTAAAAAATTATATACATCATAAATAATGAAAGTAATTTCAAAGTGTAAAAATGGTATATAATCATAAAAAATAAAGTTACCTATAAGTCATCACCCCATTCATCATTCATATATTGCTTGCCTTTTGATTTACTAGTACCACCATTTTGATTTGAAGTTGTACCATCTTTCTTTGCATATTCATTAAAGAGAGAGAATAGTACTCTTTTCACTTTTATAAACTCATTTAAATCATCAACATATATCTTATGATAACTCCACTCAATAAATCAAGTTGATATCATGGATCTAATGTGACAGGAATTGCTAAAATCAAACTGAACTCATACTAATACTTTTCAAATTTGACAAACATCATAGTTGCCATCTTTCTCAAATACGCTTCACTTCTGCTCATATTATTTGTCAATGCTTAATATGCCTTAAAAATTGAAGGGAAGTACAAGTTGGTAATGGGATACTTTGTTCCAAAAAATTGACTAATAATATCATAAAAAATCTTCAAAAACTTGCTCATTTTTTCAATCTTGTCTCATTCTTCAAGAGAAGGACAATGCTTGTAATTTAAATTACTTAACTCTAAGTAATAAAACACACTTTTATAATAAACTGCATTCTCAAACATAAGAGATGTGAAATTTCGTTGAGTTGCAACATCCTATCTCAAACCCTTATCCTTAGATAAAGATAACAAACTCACACATTCAACATATTTTACCTTTCTTGTTTGAGACCCTTTCATATACTTTTTGCTTTCTCTGACCTTATCCATTACACCATCAATCTCTTTTAAACCTTCATGAACAATTAAATTGAAAATCTTTGCACAACATTTGATATGAAAATAAAAACCTAAAGCCAAAAGTCCACCTCGCATATTTGGTTGTGTCTTTAATAAACTCACAAAAAGATCATCAGTTAAAGCATTATCTAATGTCACACAAAATACTTTACTTTCTATACCCCAATCAGTTAGCAGAGTCATTACTCACGCAGTTAATGCTACACCTATATATGAAGGTGGCATATATGCAAAGCTTAAAATCCTTTTTTGCAAGACCTAATTTTTGTCAATAAAATGTGCAATTACGGATATATATATATATATATATATATATATCCATTAGTAACTATTAATGTCCACAAATCAAATATCAAACAAATTCTACCAAGACAATCCGTAAGCATATGCTTAATTCTAGTTCTTTCCATCTTAAAAATTTTCATCAGATTAGCCTTCAAAGTATTCCTAGATATATGCACAATATTCTCATTTCGATATTCAAATAATGCTCTAATTCCACCATACTCCATAATTGAAAGAAGCAATTCATGCTTTACAATTGCAATAATTAACAATTCATGAAATTTTTCCAGATTAAATTTGATGGTTTTAAGTTTCATGTTTGCAGATAAGAGCATTTGACCAACATCCCAAGTATTATGTTTAGGACATTTATTTATATGCCTCTTTAAGTTTCCCATTCCAAACTTACTATCATATTTTATCTTAGTCTTACATTACTAACCTGTTGCTTTTATAATAACCGATTCATTTGGTTGCTTCTTACAAGCATGAGTAAAAAAGGTCTAAACTAGAGATGTAAGCTTCCTTTGTCATTTAGAATCAATAGTTGATGTTGAAACTTCAACTTCAAAACCGTCATCCTCTCTTCATTTGGTCCTAGCACTTCCATCTCATCGAAGTCTAATGGATCTTCAAATGGAGAATCCATCTACATGCCAAACATAAATACTATGCTAATTTAAACTATTGCAATTCATCTCCAACAAAAGATCCATTTAATGCGAAGAGCACTGCAAGGAATGCGTGTTTTATTATAATTTTATATTGAATAAGTTGCTCTTAATTTTTTTTTTCCATGTAAATAGAGAGTACAATAAAACTAAGGTAATGATTTAAGTTTTATTCACTCTATAGTTTTCCGTTAAAAATCTTGTTTGCTACCAGGGAAAAAAACAATGTAGTATATGAACACTATAGCAACACTAGCAACCTTGACTTGTAAACAACAGATGAATGATCCAATTCAGCAAATAGCAAGCCAACTATTTAGTCAAAAGATCCACAACAAACTATATTTTCTAAAGAGCCTTAGCTGAGCAAAGCTATGATATTAAGAGAAAATGATACCACTAATAATAAGCAAAAACAGAGATAAGGCACTAAGTTGAAAAGTTTGAGTTCAAATGATATCACACTTTACTAAACACTAAGTGAAAAGCTAAAGCACACTGGGGTAGCCAAAGAGAAGTATTTTCAATCCATCACACACTTGTTGCTATGCTCTCCTAAGAAATGTTTGATTTGGTCCAAAAACTAGGGGTGATTTTGGATTATTGATATTGCGAATACTACCAATGTGATGAAACATATATCACCCACTTAGATGGGAAGACCATCCACTTAAGAAGGAAACTTGTGACAAGAAAGCTAATAAGGTTCACAAAGTGGTGAATGCTAACACTAGATCGACAAAGAAATGTAATTCAAAATCCAAATCCATGTTACAATTTGAAGATCAAGCTAAGATAACCTCTACCAAATGTTAGAAAGAAAGAAATATCACCGAAAAAACACACACGGATAATGTACTAAACATATCTACAATGAGCAAGAATAAAACACACACACACACACACACACACATAGAAGTGAGAAAGAAAAAAAAACACACACACACAGAAGTGAGAAGGAAAAACATACACACACACACACACACAGAGAAAACTTACTAGTGAAAACTTGTGTTGAAGTCTTAGAGAAGATGAATGGAAGTAGAAGATAACCTATTTTGAGTTTAACTCTTCCTTGTTCTTTTCTTTTAATTTGTGAGAAAAAAAATAGAAAAAACCTGTTTTGGTTTGGACTTTCTATAGAGTGCCTACCAATGGTGTAGAGTGTAGTACTATAGTGTTTGTATTGTGTAGCTAGTAGGATGTGATAGCTTACAACTTTCTTTTGTTTATACATGTATATGTTATGTGCCTGTGGTGTCTAATCAAAGTGAAAACAGAGAAAGAGTTAAAAAAAATTAAAAATGTAATGTTAAACGAGTTCCTAGGTCAAACCTAGACTTGTTTAAATAAGCGGATTTGTAAACAAGTCTGGGAACTAGAGATAAACCCGAACACAAATTTAGCTATGTTTAATCAAGTCTAACCATTTATATCTCATGTCAATTTTTTATATACATAGACTTATTTAAATCATGCCATGTTGTATTTGGGTCTAACGAATCGGGTCTAAAATTGCCAACCCTATTGAAAACAAAAGATCATCCTAAGAGAACAAAAAGTTGTTTGCTTTAAACAAGTTCAAGATTTTCACTAAGAATCAAGACAAAATATGGAAAAGTTACCAATTCAACTCCAAACCCTCTTCACTATAAAATCACATTCGTTTTAACCTTCGGCCATGGATCAAGTGAATAATTCTTTTAAACGGTTGATAATTATTCAGTAGTTATTCAATGTATCGTTATCAAATTAAGTTTTCTTATTTAAGAATATTGTTTGTTCAGATAGGTTAGTGAATATGAATTCACTATTTGCTTCTCATATCGGAAACATCTGAAATGTATTCATATAATATGTATTGTATTATACCGAGGACTAATGTAGCACAATATCACATATAAATAAGAACTGAAAGTAAGTTTTCGTGAAAGGCAATTTTTTCTTCCTTGAGAGATTCAAGCTCATGTCATTAAGAAGTCCAATTCAGCAAAGCTAGGACTGGTTGATCTAAAGAACTGCGATTTTATTCAATATGGAGAGTTGCTAGAGGCCGGCAACTTCAATGTACTATTCTACAGAGAGTTTTCAGGATGTCCCTACTTATTCAGACACTCGAGATTTCTCATAATTCTTTCTGGAATCAGTAAAACACTCTATTACGCACTTTTGCAAATGGTGATCTGATCTGTAATGTCAGCTAGGAGACGCCTGCCAACAAATTATAAGAAGAAAAACCATGATCGCCTGCCGACGCTGTATTACTTTCGTGTTGGCTGCTCATAGATGGATTCCCGGATACAGAATCCCAGAGCCGAGAGGTTATATTACCTTCTCAGGAGATTAATGGCAGATGTTTTCCTGGGTTTCATTAGTCATTGCCTGCGCTTGCTACATGTCAATTGTTGTATGTCGTTCATGAGACTTGTGAATAATTGTCAGTCATTTTATCTTCATTCATCTGGCTCAGTCTTTAAACTTCATATGGGTAAGAATATGCCCAGGCACTATCCATGCTCATTTGAGAGGAGGCTTGATGCTATCTGTCATTGCCATCTTAAAATGTCTAGCTTCCGTTGACCATCTAATCGGTGAAATTCTGATTTCCAGCCATTGATTGATATATCCAGTGGAGTAGGCTGTAAGTTTTTGAATTTCGATATCCAATTTAGAATGTAAGTCATTCGATTTCAGCCGTTCAACAAAATCAAATCTAATTGGGGATTCACTCTGCGTAAGTTTAGACTAGGTAATTAAAAATTAAAAATTAAGCTCTTGTGAAATATAAACTATTATGAACATTTTAAAAGAAAAATTATAAGTATAATCCTTCAATCATAAGCCAAATGTATATATAGATCTTAAATTTTTAAAGTATAAATTTATTTTTTATAAATTTTTAAAATGTTTGTATCCTAAATTGTCCTTGAAATTTTAAAACTGTCGCTTTGTACAATCTTCTTGGAGGCAGCTCAAAGCTAGCAAAGATCTATAAGTTATTTAAATATTTTCAAAAATTACAATGGAATATTTAGAAAGTTTTCTTTGCTTTTGCCTCTCCATCACTTAATTTTTCAAAAATTATAAATTATAGTGAGGGTAGATGGGTGGAATATTATAGACGAAATTTTGTTGTCACCATGCAAAAGATGAAGATATTTTTATCATATATAATGACGAATAAAATTGAATTTCATCGCTAAAAAAAATTTTAAAAAAAGGCTGTAAATAAATTATTGGAAAAAGAAGAATAAAGACTTTTTTAAAATTGCAGTAGTGGGTTAGAAACTAGAAAGTCAACGAGCACGTGTTTGGCCCAACACGTAAGCAATTGTCTTGGTGGAACGACCCAAATCTACTTATGTCGTCCAATACACAGAAACTTAATGGCCCGATAGGTGGAATACTTCCACCATTCCAAGTATTTAATTAATTTTCTCTGAAAAAGTTTTATCCTTTTATGAATTCTTAAGGATAAGTATACACGAAAAAAGAAAGGAAATAACTTATCTTTTTTTTTTTTAATGGCAAGTTAGTAATTAACTAAGGTAGCGTTTTGTTGGTATTAAAATTCGGCACTAGACTAGACAAAATTTTTTGTCCCTCGTTTGGTTGCCACAATGAAGAAAGTACTGGACTAAACACCAATTACGTACTAGACAAAATCAGAAATTTTAGTACCGCGTGTAATTCGGTACTAAAAATGCAGTACTGGACTAAATGTAATTTTTTTGAAATTCTGAATTTGCCCTTCAAACTTACCTTGAATCCCTACTGCACAAACGCCCGTGTTTTCCTCCGCTCCTTTTGTTCGTAGCCGGTCGTGTTTTTCCTCCAGCGCCGCACAAGCTTCAACCGGTCGTGTTTTCCTTCGCTCCTTCACTACCGCCCATTGTGGAATCGGCCGCAAGTTCACCCATCGCTATTGTGAAGCCCAAAGTCGCCATCACGTACGTATGGTTCCATTTCTTCTCACATTGTTGCTTCCTTTTGAATGTTCCTCGCATGCTTGTTCGTTGTGTCCATCAACAAGTTCCCCAGTGCTCGCATGCTGTTCAAGATTTGTTGCTCGCTATCCATTGGGGGGTTGGGGGAAGCTTAAACATTGTTTTGGGGTTCGAATGCATGGTGCGCTTTAGGGGGTTTTTTGGTTTTAGGGTTCGAATGCATGCTCTATAATGGAGAAGAGTTGATTAGGGTTCGATTGCATGGTTCGCTTTAGGGTGTTTATTGGTTAGGGTTCAAATGCATGCTCAGTACACGGTTGAAGGCACGGCCATGTGTTAAGCTTGGAAAATCCACAGAAGCACACAAGGTTAAAGTACACGGTTGAAGGTACGACCGTGTGTTAAGGTTGGAAAATCCGCAGAAGCACACACGGTTGAGTACACGGTTGAAGGCACGGGCATGTGTTAAGCTTGGAAAATCCACAGAAGCACACACGGTTGAGTACACGATTGAAGGCACGGGCGTGTCTATGTCGTGTGTCGAGACCGTGTGCTTGAAAAAAGTCAGGAGAATTAGCAGACAACCGGTTCCTTTATTGGATATTTGTGTAGGAGAGCTTGTTAGAGAAGAACAACGACTCCTTACACAAGTTGTCTTATTGCCTACTCCCTAGTTGAATTTAGATTATGTAGCATATCATTTTGTCCATTATGTTTTGTATGGAGGGCCCGTCATAGGAACTAGAATGTCACTAATTGTTGTACTTTCTTTGATTATGTATCTTGGATCAGTGTTAGTACTTATTTTTTGTTAATTTTATATTATTGAAATCATTTGATTGTCGAATTTTCAATTTTATGTTGTAATGTAAATTGAAATATTCTATCCACTGTTTGTATGCATGAATTACATTTTATTTGTTTGGTTTTTGCCTTACACTATGGATTCGTTTACAGTCATGGATAGTAGAGATAAAAAAACTAGACGTTCTTGGAGCCAAGTTAAGGAAGATACGTTATTGATGGTGTTGGAGGAGTTAGTCGTTGAATGATACAAAGGAGAAAATTGCAGTTTTAAGAATGGGACTCATGAAGAAGCTTTAAAAAGGATGAAAAGCCACGTTCCAGAAATCAATCTCAATGTCAGGCAAATTGTTAACAAAATGAAGAGGTGGTCAATGAAACTGGCAGAGGTTGTTGACATGATAAATACTAGTGGTTTTGGGTGGGATGATGCCAAAAAATGTGTTATTGTTGATAATGATGCAGTCCTTACTGAATATATAGAGGTAAAATCAACATTATGTTTATTTTGAAATAAGCTCATTTTTTAAACGTTAATTCTTTATTGTTATAATAACTATTTCTATTATTTTGTAGAAACATCTGAAGGTTGCTAATCATGCCAACAAGGAATTTAAAGAGTTTGAAAAACTTCAAGGGATATTTGAAAAGGATAGAGCAACTGGTAAAAGGGCTGAGACACCAGCAGATGTGATACAGGACTTGCAAAATGAGGGTGAGGATACTTTTGATGAAGACATGGAATCAAAACAAATGCCACAGTCTACTGAAGCCTCAAGCTATGCCTCACGTGATCTATCTGTGCGATCGACTCGCAAGCATCCGATGGCAGAATATGCTGCAGAATTTATATCTACGTTTCAAAAGAGCATTAGTGATGTTAGGAGTGATTTTGCTTTACTTTCAGGAAAAATTGCTAATCCTCCTAGGGACGATATTGTTACAGAGTTGAAAACGTTAGGATTGTCGGAAAATGAAGAGTTGGATGTTCTTATGCAAATAGTGACAAATCCACAGTATGAGAAGTTTTTTTGGAGGCTCTAAGGAGAACAACGCCTAGCATTTGTTAGGCGAATTATTGGTTGATGTAAGGAATGTTTGTAGTATTTATGTAATTGAGACTTCTTTCATTAGCTTTGTATTATCGAACCTCTCTACCCTGGTTTAGTACCTTGTATGGTTAAACCGGTTTTTATATTTTGTAGAAGTTGTAACTCATGTATCTCCTACAACAGAGTTGGCAGGTTTTCTATCAGATGTAGTTAGCAGATCATAATTATAGAAACCACTTTGACTATTGAAACTTATGATTATTATCTTATCTATGTCATTTATGCCTTGTCTTTATGAAATATAAAAGTGATTGATGTTCTAATCTAATTGATCTAATTTGTGGATGGATTTTGTAATTTTCAGGTCCTTCAATGACTTGTTTAAAGTGGTTGATAGATATGTGGATGTTTCAATGTAAAAGTGTTTCATGTCTTCAGTGATATATTCAAAATCATAAATAATGTATTATTTCATTAAATATAACATAACTCTTTTTTCTATAATATTTAATATTATATATTAAACCTTCAAATCATTTTTTCTTATAATAATATCAAATATATATAAATAACTATGATATAAATAAAATGGCAAAATTGTCAATTTTACTTTGTCCAGTCTAGTACTTTGTAATTTCATATACTGGACAGCACAAAAGCCTTCTTCATGGCAAAATTGTCAAATTTACTATGTTCAGTCCAGTACTTTGCAATCCAAATACTGAACAGCACAAAAATTTTTGTCCAGTACTAAGTAAACCAAACGTGGTATAAAAATATTTTTTATCAAATACTTCTTTTTTAGTATTATCTAGTACTCTTGTTCTGTTCAGTAGTAATAACTAAACGGTACCTAATCGTAGAACGAGTGAATGGAGTCACTGTCGGCTTAACATTTTAATTATTAAAAAAATTTAAGGTACAAGACAAAGACAAAACACAAAACACAAAACGCATCGCTGAGTCGAGTCGAGTTGTATTTGCCTCGGCGAAATCTTCTAATCGAATACCAGAGAACAGTACTGCTGTTTCTGTATGCCTTGACTTGTTCTTCGGTTTCGAGAGAAGAGCTCAGATTCGATGTGACACAGCTTTAGACATGTTGCGTTCGTGAATTTCACTTGTTTCTTTTTCTATTTTTTTTTTTTCCTTTTGAATATGGAGCTGAAGAAGCAAAGGCTTGTGAGGTTAGTCATTATTGTTTTTTTATTTAACTTGACTGGATTATTGCTTTAAAACTGTAACTGTGTGGTTGCTACAGTCTTGTGGATGTGTAAAAATGGAGATTCTGTGGGTTTATGGTGACTTTTCTCCATGAAAGTGATAGTATGTGGCATAATTAGTTCGATATCATGGGGCTTTATGTTTTAGAGGTGAAAGGAGAGTTTTTTTTTTTTCGAATCCGAAGGGTTTTAGTGAATGCCCTTTCTATATAATTGCTTGAATATGTAGGATAAGAGGGGATATTTATGCTTGTGCGTGCTTTCTTTTGTTGGAAACTTGGCTGAGAAATCCGGCAAATTGTTTTACCTGACCGTCTGTGTATTCAGCTTCGTTTGGGCATATAAGAAACTGGGTTGTTATATAATCATGTAGATGCGTCTGATTCATACAGAATCTATCCTTGGGGATCTAAGCAAATCCCCTTTTGGGTTTAAGATTGAGGTTTCTTTCAAAGCACTGCACGTTTTCCTAACTGGTTGTAGTGAGTGCTTTTGGTGTGAAGCTGTGTTGAGTGTGGTGTGGATAATTTATTAGACGACCCATGTAACGATCCTGGCCTTTCGAAAATTTGTAAATCTTTATTCGACCTGTTTTATGATCCTGGTGGAAGCAGCGAGCTTGACTTGGTTTAGAGATGCCAACCCAACATGCTTAATGCATTATGTATTCATTAGGGTTGGTATGCTTTCATAACTGTTTGGACAATGTTGCTAATTAAAAGAAAACACAATAAAAAGTATTGCTCCTTCAATCATCGGGAGAAGCAAAGACAACAGGTGCACTAATCAATGAGATTGATGAAATAGCAATGAATTTAACCGTGGGATAAAGAAGATACGATACTCTCCCCTACAACATTATATTGTTTGTCAATCATAACGAGCTGCAAAGCAAGAGAAGTGCATATATTGTTATGCAGCAAAATTACTGTAAACCTACTTATGTACAAGAAATAGGATCCATATAGCTGATCCCACCAAGTAGAGTAAAAATGTGAGTGTTGTTGTTTTATCTGCCTATAAGAAAATTTAGTATGAAGAGTTGCATGGACTGTCATTGCACTTGTGTATTTGGACAAATACAACCAATCAGAACTCTGCATGTAGCTAAAGAAATTAAGAACATCAAAGTAGAATCTTCTTTTGATCACATGCCTGCTAACTTTGTTATTGAAAACCAAATGGGTACTTCTAGAAAAGAAAAAAGTTTGTCACAGAATGAAGAGAAGTGGCTTTAGACAATTCTAGGGGCTTTAAATCGTGCTTGCTTTACCACATCCAAGACGAGCTCTTTCTAAGGTGGGAATCCTTCTGAACTAATTTACTGAAAAGTCTTTCTGCAACAAGAGTTGAAACTGTCATAGAATGAAGAGAAGTGGCTTTAGACAATTCTAGGGAACTGTGCTTGCTGCTTGCTTTACTGCATCTAAGGCAAGCTCTTTCTAAGGTGGGAATCCTTCTGAACTAATATACTGAAAAGTCTTTCTGCAACAAGAGTTGAAACTGACATCAAATTACTTATAAAGTTGATTGATGGAATGCTCCCTGTTTCTTTTCTCTAAATTGATTAAGAGAACAGAACAAAAGAAGGGCCAACATAGTTGTTTATATACAATTTTGACTTGCCTTTGACTTGTGCGATTTTCTATGGATCCATCATTAAGCTTACTTCTTGAGGTGATTACATGTTTGTGTTCTTCATTTTGTAGGTTCCTCTCGGATGGAAAGAAAGAACACAAGGTTTCAGATTCTTCACTGCTAAAGCCTGAGACTAGGTTGGTTGGGACTACATATAAGCTACCTGAAAGTTTCAAATCTGGGAGGAGTGAAGTATTTCCTGAGGAGCTAGCTCCATGGAGAAGGAAGATACTTGACCCAGGAAGCGAGATAATGTTACGATGGAATCGGATCTTTATTCTCGCATGTTTATTAGCACTCTTTGTGGACCCAATGTATTTTTACTTACCATCTGTAGGTGGGGATCACGAAAACTCTTGTGTGAAGACAGATTTGAACTTGAGGATAGGGGTGACCTGTTTTAGGACACTAGCAGACCTATTTTATCTGCTTCATATGGTAATAAAATTCAGGACTGCTTATGTTGCACCGAGCACTCGAGTGTTTGGAAGGGGTGAGCTTGTGATGGATCCAAAGAAGATTGCAAAGAGGTATCTGAGATCTGGCTTCTTCATTGATCTTATTGCAACGCTGCCCCTGCCTCAGGTACTTTGATAAATTAAGATGGCTATCTTCTCAGGACAGCTGCTACTTTTCCAATGATGCATTAGGGTTAACCTTTTCTCTCTTTTATTTTTTTATTGATTCATTCATTTGTAAATTCTGCTTTTTATGTAGCAAAATGGAGTTAATTACTGAAAGGGAAGTAGAGTTTCAACAGGGGTATTGAGAAAATTACAAAAAAAATGGTCTAGCCCAATGAGGTATGGATTTCATGAGAGGCAAATTGAAATGTACTGGGGACATGTACATAACAATTCCAAGCAATAACAGATGATCATGATGAGACAAACATAAGGAAACAACATCCTTGAAGCTTGACCTCACATGCAGTTTTAACTTCTTCTGATTCTTTACTCATCTAATCTTGTGTAGGATGATGACCTATCTAAATTATCTGTATCTGCAAATGATCGGCACCCGCACCTTATAGGGGACTTTTACTTTCTCTTTCTCCGGCTATGGTTATTACTTAGTATATGATGTGCTGCATTAGGAACTTCTTAAGTGATCTTACTAATAAAATTTTTCTTGACCTTTCTACCAAAGGATTTTCTTTGATTTCTCATCCCCATTTTAGTGGAATTTCAAGTGGTTATTACATCCAGTGATTAGGTCGTATTAGTCATGTTGAGTCATGAGAAGGGCGTATCTGTTTTCTAGTTGTGCTTGAGATGTTTCTTGATGTTTTCTCCTTGTTGAGTGTGGTTTGAAATGTGTTAGCAGACCAATTCTATCATTTGTGCTTTTTGAAAATTTGTGATTCCTATCACAACCTGGAAAATGGAAGTTTTCCTGAGATTTAAGTTGACACACTGCCATCCCTTACTATGCATTACCTCATATCAATCTTCATCATTTCTCTCTTCATTGTTTGTGGGCTTTGATCTTGACAATTCTTTTGAGTGAGTATGATGTGTCTTAACAAGGATTATGATAGAGCTTGCAATTTCAGACATGACACAATAATGTGAACACATAACGACTATAAACACATTGCATAGGCTAAACATGAAACAGGCAAAACCATGACATGATTAATACAATTATGACACACAAATAAACATGGTTTTAATATAAACAAATTATTTGTGATCTTATTCATTCATATTTATTTTTGGTATTGACATGAATTCAACATGAACTAAGACCCAAACATAAACCACTAATGGGAATTGCATTCCTAGATGATGGTTTGTTTTTCATGTGAAATATGCTAGAATCAGTGACGGCATCTTGTATTGTTCTCTCACTGTCATTCTGCTTTTTCACTAGTTTTATTGCAATTTGTTTCAGATATTTCTGTAAGTTTACTTCCCCCTAATGGTTTATGAATTTTTTTTCTTTTTGGTAAATGGATTATAATAATTATTCTGTGCTTCTTTTGCAGATCGTGATATGGTTTGTGATTCCAGCTACAAGAAGCCCACAAGCAGACCATAAGAACAATGCTCTTGCATTGATTGTTTTGCTACAGTACATTCCCAGATTATATCTGATATTTCCTCTGAGCTCTGAAATTATCAAAGCAACAGGAGTGGTCACAAAGACTGCATGGGCTGGGGCTGCATATAATCTTCTATTATACATGTTGGCAAGCCATGTATGTCTAGTAATTGGTGTTGACTTCTTTTTGATAGAACAAGTGCTGAACATAGAGAGTGCTTGCGTCATACTTCTAGTCAGCTGATGTTTTGTTTTCTTCACATTCAAACATGCAAGTTTACATGAGGACACAATTTCATTTTCATTGTTTTGCAGGTTCTAGGGGCAGCATGGTATTTACTTTCAGTTGAGAGGTACACATCATGCTGGAAGTCTTTCTGCAGGGACGAAAAATCCCCTATAGTTTGCCAACTAAATTTTCTAGACTGCAATACTTTCCATCTTTCTGACCGGCAAAATTGGGCCAACAGTACAAAAGTATTTACAGAGTGTAATCCTGAGAACTCTGATTCTGAATTTAAGTACGGGATATTTGAAGATGCTGTGACAAAGAAAGTTGTATCTACCAACTTTGTTGAGAAATACTGTTATTGCTTATGGTGGGGCCTGCAGCAGCTTAGGTAACAATTCCAGTACCTACCATGTATCAAGAACTGCACCCAGCTATCATAGTTAAATAGATCGCAATGAAATATCCCTAAAAAAGCTGCTATTTCTATGAATTAATGGAGCTTTTTCTGAAAAGATAATGTCATATCCTGCATAATTGGTCATTTTGGAATTTTTGCTTTTGGTAAATAAAATTTTATCATTTCAGAAGTTTTTGTGTGTATGAGAATGTGTTCTTGCTGTTTTAGGTTTTTGATGCTTGGAAATCATGTCTCAGCATCCTATCTTTCTGTGATGAACCATAGCAGATCTTTCTAATTGTCTTGTTATTTGGCGAAGGAAAAAAAAAAAAACCCACGTTGCATGCATGAGGGTACTTCTGAAGAAACTTCTCTGTTAATATCACTGGTGATCCTACTAATTTTCTCTCACTTGTGCAGTTCCTATGGGCAGAATTTATCAACAAGCATGTTCATTGGGGAGACTTCGTTTGCCATACTCATTGCCATCTTGGGTCTAGTTTTATTCGCCCATCTTATTGGAAATATGCAGGTATTGTGGACTTTGTGTTCCTGTTCAGTATTCAATATTTCCTTCTCCCCAACCCACCCACCCACCAAAAAAGGAAGTGTTCAGTATTGAAGCAGCTATTTGTGTCATTTAATATTAAGGGGCATTTGTGACTTTAATATGGCATGACGGGGTTGGAAATGAAGTGCTAACAAAACATAAGCTATCCGATTAGTGCATAACTTGAAGTTTGGGGGTTTTTTCCAGCTACCCAATTTTAAAGTTATTACTGCAGTTAATATTCTGCACATAACTGGGTGTTAGGATTTTAACATTTCTCTCAGTAATTGGTACCCCGTTTCTTTCTTTTAAGGAATTGTTGATGGCCAACCCAAAAGAAGGAAAATGTTTGGAACTTTATAAATGACAGAGTGCTGCTAAAAACTGCTGCTAACGGCAGTACCAATTATTTCAAATAAATGATAACAATGCCGCTCATTATACCTATAACTAGACATGGTTAAATAAACTAGTATTTGTTTGAAAAGGGTTATATATATGATCCAAAGCAGAAATAAAGAAATTCTCTCTACTAAGATTTTGAAGGATGGGGCACTAACTGTGTGGGTTAGGAGTAGAGTCCCTATGTTTTTTTCTTATAGATCTAGATTCGAACCTAGCTCCTATTAACACAAGAGAGCAAATTATGAAGGATGAAGTGACCTATTGATTTGGCTATCAATCTCTCTATAGATAATGTGTAATATGTGAAGTGACCTTTTGATTTGGCTATCAATCTCTGTATGGATATTCTGTAATATGTGTACACTATTAAACCGGATTAGTAATCTGTGCTTGCTGTGCTTCCTCCTGTGGTAGAAAAACTAGTGAAAAGGTTAAATTTGAGTAGTTCAGTTGACTTCACTTTCAATCAATAGCAGATGTTTTATGGAATCTACATTCTTGTCCACAAGAATGAATATGTGTCTCTAATTATCCAAAAAAATGAATATGTGCCTGCAACTAATTTGATAAGCATCCTGATTGTCATGCCCTTATGACTGCCATCTTGTAGACGTATCTGCAATCTCTTACCGTGAGGCTTGAAGAATGGAGGCTTAAAAGGAGGGACACTGAAGAATGGATGAAGCATCGCCAGCTTCCTGAAGATTTGAGGCGTCGTGTCCGGAGGTTTGTTCAATACAAGTGGCTTGCAACTCGAGGGGTTGATGAAGAGTCCATACTGCGTGGCCTTCCAGCTGACCTACGTCGTGATATTCAATGCCACCTGTGCTTGGACCTTGTTCGGCGGGTATCATCTAGATCTGATCTCTAGGAGCTAAAACCTGCATCATATTACTATTCCGTGTTATGTAGTGGAGCATCCAGAATGAGTCCTTCCATTTCATTATCGAGTAGATATTTTCTACTGTGTGTGCATATGCTCAGCATCCTTTTTATGCCTTTATCAGTAACTTTTTTTTTTTAAAATATTACATTGGCTCATTTTTTTTAAAAGTTTATTTTGGTTTTGCTACTGGTATCGGATGTTGTAGTAGGATATTTATTGTCTCTTCTTTTTATGACGTATATGCTGTGTAAAAATAAATAAATAAATAAGAAGAATGAAACAGAGGAACTGTCGGTACCACTCTGAGCTTTCTATCCACTCTAAGTTTATGGGTATTGAGAAATAAATAAGAAGAATGAAACAGAGGAACTGTTGGTACCACTCTGAGCTTTCTATCCACTGTAAGTTTATGGGTATTGGGACTTGTTGCTGACGTTAGATGTGTCTTGTCTGTTGACTATGCTTTTCCTTAAAAAACTTGGACAGCTCCCTTGCAGGGCTGCTGTAAATACATTATGTGACAATCTGAGGCAAGTTAGAATCTATGTTTTTTGCCCTCAAGAAATATAAAATTTGTAGCTGCACTGGAACTTTTTGTCACAGATCTGTAGGGAGCCTCTTCTTATACATATATGAGTGGTGCATTGTATAAATTAATAAACTTCCAGGTATAAATGACTGAATACCTACAATTATGAACACCTAAAACTACATTAAATTAAAGTTTATTTATAAAAAAGAAATTAATTTGATGTGATCTTAATGAGCTGAATCTCTTTTCATACCTATTTTTGTTGGAGATAAATACCAGGATTTGTAGAGAAATGCAGGCATCTTCAAAGCCCATCTGCTTGGTAGGTTACCTGTAAGATAACCTGCTTGCTTCTGAATTTCAGGTGCCCTTCTTCTCCCAGATGGATGATCAGCTGCTTGATGCCATATGTGAGCATCTTGTATCATCTCTGAGCACAGAAGGAACCTACATTGTTCGAGAAGGTGACCCTGTCACTGAGATGCTCTTCATAATCAGAGGTCGACTTGAGAGTTCTACAACAAACGGAGGGAGGACTGGTTTCTTCAATTCAATAACATTAAGACCTGGAGATTTTTGTGGGGAGGAGCTACTAGCTTGGGCATTACTTCCAAAATCCAGCGTCAATTTGCCTTCTTCTACAAGAACAGTCAGAGCTCTTGTGGAAGTTGAAGCTTTTGTGCTCAGAGCTGAAGATCTCAAGTTTGTGGCCAATCAATTTAGGCGTCTGCACAGCAAAAAGTTACAACATACCTTCCGGTTCTATTCCCATCATTGGAGAACATGGGCTGCCTGTTTCATACAGGCAGCATGGCGCCGTCATAAAAGGAGGTTGATGGAAAGTAGTCTTTCCATGAAAGAGTCACTCATAGATGAGAAATTGGATTATGAATCAGAACATGACAGCAAGGAAGATGTCTCTGTTGGTTCAAATTCCTCTCAGGCAAAACTAAATTTAGGAGTTACAATCTTGGCTTCAAGGTTTGCAGCAAACACAAGGAGAGGTGCTCAAAAGATTAAAGATGTTGGGATGCCAAAGTTACAGAAACCCGAGGAACCTGATTTCTCTACTGAACTTGATGACGAATAATGTGTTGCATCGGTTTATATCTCTTGCCTTTTTATCGAATACATCTGAGAAAAAAGGTTCCACGATTGAGAAAAAGCTTGCAAATGCAATGCTTATGGTGCGTGTCTATGATGAAATTGAAGGGAATTACATGATCGGTAGGATAGTCTGCTGGGTTTCTATGTAAATTCGTAACACAGTGCTACTCTGAGAGGAGTGAGCTCTCTGATTTTCAGTCTTCAAAATTCTCTATACCCTGGAAATTTAGGATCAGTGACTGCGATTTACCTCGGTGTATTCGGAAAACTGAAAAACCAATATCTTAGGGCAAATACAAGAATATCATGACCATATGGGTGATTATTAGCCTCTTCTTTCTTACTTCTGTTATGCGAGAGATCGTCCAAATCATACCAGAACCTTAGTCAAGTAAGGTAGTAAATGAGTTGAATCAAGGCTTTATCATATGGAGCTCAATTCAAAATTTCAAGAAAGCTTTTGAGTTGGAGTTTAACTTCAAGTGATATTTGATAAGCTCAAACTAACTTTAAGTGATATTTGATAAGTTCAAACTTGACTTTTGATACTCTTAAAATAAATTTATTAATTTAACTAAATAATATTGATATGTGTGGAAAAATATTTAGAAAAGTAGGTCATTTGGTTGGTGGCTCTTGAATCTATGATTAAGGAGTATTGCAAAGGTGTTTTTAAGACATTAAATCCAAATGAAAGAAACTACTCATATAAATATGCTAAAGAACAAATACTTGAAGGTTTCTCCATATTACTAAGGAAAGATTTTACCCTTTCATCCTCCTCTTGATTAAGACAGCTGGCTCTTATCTGTTTTCTTTCTTTGTTGCATCAACAGCAATGTGAGCTTGTCCTAAGCCAAGGGATGGACCACTTTTCTATCCCTACTCACGACTTGAGGGCTTCCAATGTAGTTTCCAATATTTTTCCTTAATATAGCATAGTTTTTTGTAGTAAGTGTATCATAATTCTTCTTTATTTAACCTTTTGAACTAGCCAATTTTCACAACTTCAAAACTAGTACTTCTTTTTGCTCCTCCTAAACTAGTTTTGACATTTTTAGCTATCATGGTTGAGCCATTTTTGGAAGGACTCAAGCATTAGAGTCGTCTTACTCTCCTCACCCCTAATAATGGCCATTACCTCATTGAAGTATGGAACCTCCTATTTTCTAAGAATTTAAATTCTAACTTGATCAAATTCAGGATTCAAACTAAAAAAAATCATAAACTCCGTCTTGTTCAATAAAGTTCTTTAGAATCACATCATTATCCGATTACCTAATTTGAATTACCCTATAGTGGTCACGTTCTTGCCATAAGGATTTCAGTTGATTAGCATACTTAGTCACTTTGAATATGTTTATTGGATTGCATCCCAAATATCCTTAGCTGTGGCCATAAACATCATTGCATCACTTATCTCATGAATCATGAAGCTCCATAACCACGCCATGATCATAGAATCCTCCTCATCTCATTACTCAACTAAGGGGTTTCTTAGTTATGATCTAGTTTCAGTGAGATGGTTGATTTATCCTTTTCCTTTAAAAATGGATTGAACTAATTGGGACCATTTTAGATAGTTCTTATCATCCAATCTATATGTTGCTTGAATATGTTATAATTCTCCCGAGTGTTCAGAATGATTTCCATCCTTCATAGATCGAGTAACGTGATTAAATTGTGCTGTAAATTCAAACGTCACAACCAGACTCTTGCGAAGACAATAGGGACAACGTCCTAGCGATAAAGAAAAAGAAATTCTACCAATGAAGGCCAAAAATAGACGAGATTTCCAGTGATAAAGACCAGAAAAAGATGAGAATTCTAGTGATGAAGGCCAGGCAATAATACAAGTTATGGACCCCGTTTCAAATCGCTGGTGGTATGCAAGAGTGCATGCACGGCATTCAACGCACCAGAGTTACGCTGCACCGGTGACCATGCGACGCCGCAGACATGCAGGATACACGCAGATGTTCAAGGCCGTTTCAAATTCGGTGGTGGCATGCAAGAGCGCATGCGGGACGTTCAACGTGCCGGAGTTCTGTTGCACTGGCGACCACACGACTCCGTAAACGTGCAAGATATACGTTGACGTTCTAGGTTGCGTGACCAAGCGTGTATAACAACGCATACGATGATGCCACCAGCACGCGCACATGTTACCGGGTCAGACTATTCCATTACCTTTTGTCCAACTGAATCATGAGCGTAGCGTTAAACTTATTAATTTAATGGCAATCAAAGCCAAAAAAAAAAAATCATAAACCCTAAAAAGCTCCTATGCCATATTATAAATAAAGTTTAAATCTTATTTATTGATTAATTCATCGAGGATTTTTATAAAACAAAATGATTACAATACTAATTAAAGAAAATAATTTTATTCTTAAAAATTAGGAAACTTCCTTAAAATGATTTCCTAAACTATAACCATATAATATCTAAAAATATATATATATAATATCTAAGAATAAATACAAATATTTGGGTTCCTCTACTATTTTCAATGTTTTTGGAATACGATGATTTATGACTTTCATTAATAATTATATTCGGGTCACCTAGGTTTTCTTGCTTAAGAATAAATTTGATATTAGTTCTATGTTCCTTAATTTTTTTTTCAGTGGTAAAAAATTAGTTTGGTGTGAGTATTAATAGATTAAGATCTAATAATGGTTAAGATAATTTCAATTAAATCATCACTCCTTATTGTCAAAAAGAGGAAATGATTCATGAATCTTCATGTGTCAAAACATTATAACAAAATGGGGTGGCCAAGAGGAAAAATGGACATCTTTTAGATCAAACTCGAGCATTGTTGTTCCAGAAATGTATTCCAAAACATTTTTTAGGGAAAGATGTTCTCATAGCCACATATCTTATTAGTAGACCACTTGAGTTTTAGGATTCAAGAGCCTAGTGGAAATACTTTCCTCTTTCATCACCAACAAACTTACACCTCGCATTTTTTGGTGTGTATCCTTTGTTCATGTCTACAATCAAGACAAAGGGAAACTTAATCCTCGAGCCCTAAAGTGTGTCTTTTTGGGATATTCCTCAACTTGGAAAGGGTATAAGTGCTGTGATACTCCATCTAATAAATTTTTTGTGTCAAGGGATGCCTCTTTCATTGAGCAAGAAGCATATTTCACCCAACCTTATCTTTAAGGGGATTTCTTTACGGAAGATAAGATGAGTTTAGAGAGTTTTCTTCTTTTGAGCGGTCTTTCTCTGTCAACTTAATCCCCTTAGCCTACATGTGCTGGGTCTACATTGGTTGAGTCCCTAGCTACTCCAATTTCAAACCCACATGTCCCTAAACTTGAAAAATCTGTTCTTGAAGAAGTATGATTTGTTAAGAACTTAGTGTACTCAAGATAAAAAAAGGAACTTTCACATTTTAGGATCTATGCAAATTCAAGAATCTAACCCAAGTCTTTTAAATAAGGTAACAATTTATGACTTTCTAGCCTTACAAAGTGAAATTGAACGTCAAAATAATGATGATGATTAGAACCTTCCAATTGCCCTTAAGAAAGGAAAGAGAGAATGTATAGAAAGGCCACTATACCCCTTGTCACACTACCTCTCTTTCCAAAATTCTCACCTACTTATGGAGCCTTTCTTGTCAACCTTAACACTATTACCCTTCCCACTATCTTGTCTAAAGCATTGTTTGATGAAAAATGAAAGCAAGCCATGAACATTGAAATGAAGGCTCTTGAAAAGAATAGGACTTAGGAACTGATCAAATTGCTAGTAAAAAAAAGGCCTATAGATTGCAAATGGGCCTATACAGTAAAATATAAGAGTGATGGGTCGATTGAGAGGTATAAGGCAAGGTTGGTAGCTAAGGGATACACGTAGGCTTATGAAATTGATTATCTGGAGACTTTTACACTAGTTGCAAAAATAAACACAGTGAGAGTCATTTTGTCCCTAGTTAATAACCTTGGGTGGGTGTTACAATAGTTTGATATGAAAAATGCATTCCTACATAGAGAACAAGAGGATGAGATTTATATGAAGATCCTACCTAGTTATGAGAAAAATATGAGTACCGACACAGTGTGTAAGTTGAATAAAGCCTTATATGGTCTAAAACAATCTCCTTGGACATGGTTCAGGAGATTTGCTAAAGTAATATTGGCTTTAGGATACAAACAAAGTCAAGGGGATCATACTTTACTCATCAAACACTCAACTTCATGGGGAGTGACAACCTCACTAGTATATGTAGATGACATCATTTTGATTAGGAATGATGAAAGAGAGCAACAAGTCCTAAGTCAATGCCTAGCTAAAGAATTCAAGATCAAGACGTTGGGGAGATTGAAGTATTTCCTAGGAATTGAAGTTGCTCATTCAAAAAGAGATGTTTTTATATCCCAACAAAAGTATGAAACTGATTTACTCAAAGAGACAAGTCAAGCTGCATGCAAACCAACAAGTACCCCTATAGACCTGAATCATAAACTGGGGAATGTTGAGGAAGATGTCATATTGAACAGGAAATGTATCAACCTCTTGTCGGATGGCTCATTTACTTGTCTCATATCAGACCTGATATAGCTTATGTAGTAAGCTTGATAAGCTAGTTCATGCATAGCCCAAGAAAGACTTATTTGCAAGCTACACATAAGATTTTATAGTACCTCAAAGCAACACCAAGAAGGAGGATTTGTTTGAAAGAAATAAGGATGTAACCCTTAAAGCCTACACTGATATAGGCTATGTAGGATCTATTGTTGATAGGTGATCAACAACAAGGTATTTCACTTTTATTAGAGGAAATCTAGTGCCATGGAGAAATAAGAAACAAAATGTGGTTACAAGGTCTAGTGTTGAGGTAGAATTTTGTATAATGGCATAAGACATGTGAGCTACTATAGTTGAAAATCATTCTTGAAGATTTAAGATTAACTAGGTTAGGCCATTGATGCTCTATTGTAACAATAAATCAACAATAAGCATAACTCACAACTTAATTCAACATGATCAAGTTAAGCACTTTGATATTAACATGCATTTGATCAAGGAAAAATTATACACTCCATATGTATCAACACATGAACAACTTGTGGACATTCTCATGAAAAGGTTGAATAGTTCAATGTTTGAGAAGATTGTGTCCAAGCTGGGAATGGAAAGTTCCTATTCATCAACTTGATGGGAAGTATTAAAAAATACACGTATTTATTTTTAGATATTGTACAACTATATTTTAAAAAATCACTTTAAAGAAATTTCCTAATTTATAGGAATAGAATTATTTTTTTTAATTAATATTATAACTATTCTATTTTATAAAAATCCCTAAGGATTAATCAATGAATAAGATTTGAATCCTATTTACAATAGTATCTAAACTCAATCTAAATTTAATTAATATTTAAACTCAAATCAAGTTTAACTAAACTTATAGGCTAGCAGATGTAAGAATCATAATACCACTCGATTCAATACATTACTTGAGTAACTTAAGATTAAACTCGATTACAGCTGAGTCAGATTTGAGTAAATACCAAAACGATTTCAAATAGCTTGTCTTATTTACATGTGTAATCATTAACATGTTTTATATTATGCTTATACGCTTAGTATATGTAGTTTTTGCAGCATACATTGCCTTTCCAGTAATATCAGTCGGATATCGATTCATGCTTCCGGGAAATACACACTAGGAAATAGAAATGCATGCCAAAAAGCATATAATACACTAGACTGTTATTGACAAACAAATTCGTGGCTCTTATGGGTGGTAAATAAACGGTGGCAAACTGATTGATACGTTTTGGCGGAATGAGAATTACATCTGTGCTCGAGTATGAAGCTATTTGTTGATCAGAACAACATTACACACTGAATGTAGATCAACGCCCTTAAAGCTGCACCAACGTGTCTACCATATGCTTTCCCTGGAAGAATTGTCATGAGAGAATGTGAAAACCCATTGTTAATAAAATTACTCTTGATTTGGTTGGCCCATTATTATCAAAGCTTATCCATGTCATAAAATTCTATATTTTTGTATTTCTGTGAAATAATCTCTGCTTGAACTTTCCTTGCAGTGTCTGTTGCACAACCAACCAGAATCAGAACTGACGTGCCGGCAAATCCTCTAAAGGCGGTTAAATGCGAAACTTGCTCAACTACTGCTGGACCAGCAGCTAGGACAGCCAAAAATCCAGAACCCAGAACAGATATCCGGCTGAGTACCTGAAATGAGAATCTTCAATTCGTAAACACGCACATATTTTAAGCTAAATAGAAGATGCTTCATTGCAAGAATCAGTTATGCTCCCAGATTACTCCAGGTAATGTGCAACAGCTATAAATAAATAAGGCCCTGCTGTATAAGCCAAAGTTATGAATAAATAACAACTTATTAAATCTTGGGCTTGTCTGTTTAATCCCGTGAAATAGGATTTTAAGGAATCTAAGTTTCTACTGCTTTCCATGAGAGTTTGATAGGACGTAGGACAAGATGATAAAAGGAATATGACTCAAAAGGCTCCCAATTCTTTTGAACAAGGTTCCTCTTTCCCACTGGTTATTATGGCATAACATGCTTTAATCATTCCATCATGCATCCTCATCATGTTCTTATGGACAACAATAAAAATTTGGATTATTTGGGATCTTATTCCAAGAAAAAAATAAAAAATGAGGTCAGTCCCCTTGAACCGAGATAAATAACAACAAAACTTAAGCCTTATTCCTACAAGAAACATAAAGCTATGGAAAAAAAATATTCCTCCTTAACTTCCACAAGAGTAACTACATACTGTGAGCACATTTCAAAAACACAGAAATGCAGCAAGATTTATGAGGCATCTGCTAAGCACTGTTGTAGTTACGGAGAACCATATGCATTACAACCTTCTTGATGATCTGGACCGAGGCTTTTTAAAACAATATTCAATGATCTCCACCTTAGTGAATAATACTCGTGTTTTCAAGGCTCAAGCTCATAGCACATTCAGATTGCAGTTGACAAAAAGTAAAATTACATGATATTTTCCTTGGCCAAAAAATCACATGAAACGAGATATCAATAACAGTCAGAAGAAATAAAATACCGTCTTTATATATGTAGCAGTACTTTTCCCAGGTCGCACAAGGGGTATTGATGCACCTTGGCGTTTTAATTGCTCGCTCACATCATCAGGGTCCAATTGCAGAAAGGTGTAGTAATAGTTGAAGAATGCTATCAAAAGTATATTAGTTGGGATATAGAATGATCCTGCAAACAGATATAAAAGGCTTTGCTCATTTTGAAACTATCAGTGGGAAGCAAGAGACTACAAAATCAAAGAACAAATAGTAGCAAGTGCCTCTAGGACATTTGTCAAAAGCTAAAGAGAAGCTTTCCATATTTTCAATTATCAATTAACTTCAAGAAAAAGTAACTGCAGGATGTTATAGAATGTGAATCAATGTATATAATTATTTGTATAGGACCAGCTAGGCGTAATCATTATGATTGATTCTCATTCAATAGGTCTTTCCTAAGATAATCTTCTCATTTTGTGCATAAATATATATGTATCAACTCATATAGATAATAATCATAAGTAACTTTTCTATTTCAATCTTTCTCACAGTATCAGAGTCATTGCCCTAGTGAGCAACTTCAATTTTTTTTTTCATTTTTCTTTCTTGCCCACACATGAACAGTCCTTGTCTGTCACCCTAAAGAGTGTATTATCATCACCACCGGACTAGGGAGGAACACGACCAGCCAATCTACCTATCCCCGTCTAGCCACCAGGATATCAGTGTGCGAAGATCACATGCCACCCAAATCCTTCGCTTCTTTCTTCACAAGGCAGTATGTGGAGGTTCTTCCAGTCCATCAACCACCTTTTTCGGAGTGGCTTGGACTGCTTCACCCTCCTTAGAGCCTCTCCATCCTTTATGTCCTCTTGTTGAAGTGATATGATTATTTATTATTTATTTTTTTGCTTGTTTGTTTATGTTAATTTTTCTAACATTTTGTTTAAGTCCGTATTTTATTAGTTTTGGTTCGTCTTTGAATTAGTTTTGTAGTGGGTTTCAGCTTATGACTCCTGTGTGGGTCAGGGACAACTAACAGACACAGAGAGAGAGGAAAAGGAATTTGATTTCTTTTGAGAGCCATGCCTAACCTATGGTAATGGTAAACTTTATTATTTACTTATGATTGACAATACAAAACCTACCTAAGATCAACATTGATTCCCATGATGTCAAAAATCATGGAACATAAACTTAATGTAGATATTGCTTGGAGTAAAACTGTGTAGGTATATTTGCAAAGTATTGAAAAAGATGATCATCTCACCAAAGATCCTTCCACTGATAATACATGGTAGGCATGGTTGTGAGATGATACCTGGATATTTTTGCAAATCCGAAATCCCATTAACAGTAAGATAATTAATCTAACTTATCACCGTGAATATGTTAGAGAGCTAATGGACTGTTTAGATTTCATAAACTCAGGGAAAGGAAATATATCTCATATCGATGGTGGGTGTAAAGGTTTCCAATGTGCCAAAAAGCAAGATCAATCTCTTACCACCTATCTTATGAAAGTTCAGTAACTCAATGAGAACAAAAGGTAGTAATGAGTTTTTAGGCTAGTTTTCATGCAGAGTTGGATAATGTTAGATATCATATTCTCTCCAGTTTTGAGATTTCATCTTTGCAAGAAACCTTTACCAGGGTACTTTGCACACAGAATAATGTGTCCATACCTTTGTCTCAATCCAATAGTGCCCTTGTTAGTCAAAGTAGTGAACGTTCTTCTAATGGAAGAGGAGATAACAGTAGCCATGATAACTAGGGTCAAGATTCAGGGGTATTTGTGTATTATTATTGTCATAAGCCAGGCTATACAAAGCTCACTTGTAGAAAATTGTAGAATCACAATCACAATCACAAGAAACAGTCACCATATGTTGCCTCAAAACATGTTGTACCTGACTTCTCTTTTGGGATGACAATTAAAATATCTGCAAATGAGTTTGTAAAGTTTTTTCAGTACCAAGTGTTGAAGTCCTCATCTCATCCTATCATTACTATTGCTAAGTTAAATAAACCAACTACATGTCTTATTTCCTCTTCCAAATGGGTCATTGATTATGGTGCCACAAATCATATGATAAGTAATCCTAGTTTCTTCTCTACTTTCCAACTACACACATCTCCTACAAATATTACTTTAGCAGACAATTCTATTCATGTGTTCTTAGCTCTGGCACTGTTGACCCCACTGCTTTCCTTTCCATATCATTTGTTTTGATTATTCCACAATTTTAAACCTTGAATTGTTGTATCTTATTTTTTCTTGATCATTGTCTATTTCAAGATCTTACGACAAAAAAGCTTTCTAGTAGAGGACATAAATAAGGAGGCCTTTATGTTTTGGATACTAAGGTGACTAGGTGTGCTGCTTAGTCTTGTAGTTTCTTAATACCTTTTGAAGCACATTACTGGTTGGGCCATCCCTCTCTACCATTGCTAAAGAAATTATGTCCTTAGTTTCATGATGTATCTTCCTTAGATTGTGAGTAGTGTAAATTAGTCTATTCTAATGTTTAGGACATTATCCTGTTGTGTCTAAAATTGGGTTCCAATATTTTGCTCTGTTTGTTGGTGATCCTCTGTGCATGACTTAGCTTTATCTAATGAAAAATTGTCCTAATGTACTTTCTCATTTTAATGTCTTTTGTGATATAATCAAGACATATTTTAATGTTTCGGTGCATACCTTGAGAAGTGATAATGCTAAAGAATATTTTTTTCATTCTTTTCAGACTTACATGATTAGAATGGCCTTGTCCAGTAATCTTCATGTGTTAATACACCCTCTCACCACAAAGTCGCTGAAAGGTAAAACAGGCATCTTGAAATAGCCTAAGCTCGTCAATTTCAAATGCAAGTTCCTAAATAGTTTTGGGTGGATGAAATTTCCACAGCTTGTTTTTTGATCAATCATCTACCTTCGTTTGTTCTTCATAGCAAGACTCCCCACAATGTCCTTTTTCCTATCAAACCTTTGTTTCCTATTTAACCTCAAATATTTGGTAATACTTGCTTTGTTCATGATGTTTGTTTTCAAGTAACTAAATTGGATCCTTGGTCTCTCAAATGTATCTTTCTAGGTTACTCTCAGGTTCAAAAGGGATATTAGTGTTACTTTCTTAGTCCTGACAAGTATCTTGTGTCCATTGATGTTATGTTTTTCGAACAAACTCCATTCTCCCATTTAGCCACTACTTCTTCAACACAAGGGAAAGATGATGATATTTTAATCTATCATATCACCTATTAGTGATATGAGGCCAAAAAATATATCTGATATACCTATCCAAGTGTATCAAAGGAAAGGAAAAAAAATAGTAATGTAGTAATTCTAATAATACTATATAGTATATAGTATATGGTATAAATAAAGAAGTGGGCAGAGCTGGCAAGCGTAGTGGATGGGGGAAGGTGGCGTGGAGTCTAACGTGGATAGTGGATTAGGAGAGAGAAGAAGGGAGTGACGTGGAAAGGGGGAGGCAAGGGATAACAGAATTACAACAGAAAGGATGGACCACAAGCCCACGTAGAGGAAGGGGAAAGGGAGAATAAAATAGAAGGAAGGCAGAGCAAATGAAGGGGAATTTTCTTGGAGAGTTTCGTGAGTAGAGGAACCTTAGAGAGGAACCTCAGTTGGGCAAGGAGCTCAGGTATTTTCTTTGCAATATTGTTTTGGTCTAATTGTTGAGTGTGTAATTGTGTGTTCTGTGCAAGAGGCAACAGTAGCTACATTGTTCTAGTTGTTGTTAATCCTAGTTCTATCAATTTGGTCCGACCTGCCGGATCATCTCTCGCGGAGGTCCTAGAAGGAAGCCGGATACTACTAGCGACATGACACGAATGGAGTCGAGAGTGGAGACCTTAGAAAAGACTGTTGAGGAAATCCACCAAGAGGTGGCTGAGATACAACATCAGTTGGTTACCATGGATGGAGATCAGAAGGCCATGCTTGGAGAAGTTTCGGGAATGCAAGGAAAAATGGAAAAGATACAAAAAATATTAGAAGACATGTGGCTGAGCAAGAACAATGAAACCGGGGGAGGAGAAGGAACATCCATGGTCAAAGATCACAGCAAACAAATAGTGGGAAGCCAAAGAATGAATGAGGGATTAGAGTCATCATTTGACTCTGGGCAATCGGGAGCATCAGATGAAGAATTGCGGATAGATGCGGCGCGAGTGGTGCTGCCCATCTTTGAGGGAGTCGACCCTTCCAACTGGATACTAATGGCTGAGCAATACTTTGAAGCTCAGCATACCAGGGAAGACCGGAAGGTGGCTCTCGCCGCAATGTGCATGAGGGGAAGGTGTAATCACTGGTTCCGCATGCTGCAACGAAGGGAGGGTGACTTAACATGGCCACAACTGAAGACCGAAGTTATGAAACGATATGGGGGGCTGTTAGCGGCCAACCTCTTCAAGAGCCTATCCCAGCTTAGACAACATAGCATGGTTACACAATATATTGAGGAGTTTGAATCACTTGTTTCCCACGCTCCCACTATGCCGGAGATGCAGCTACTAGGCTACTTTATGGGAGGATTGAGGGACGACATACAAACTCGGGTAGATACATTCTCACCGGTGACCGTAGACCGGGCCATAGATTTAGCCGTGAAGATAGAAAGGGAGTTCGACTTGGGAATATTCCTATCGGCGGAAAAGAGCTGGGGGGGAAGAGGAGACCACCGCACTTAGGGGATATCATCCTCAATTACCAATAGAGGAAATTTAAGTCAAGCTGGCCTGGTGTCCCTGATGATGGGACAATTCTCTTATCGTCACTCACGCTATCAGTCGGGAGAAGACGGACGAGGTAAGGAAGGAGTAAATTGGAAGGGCACTAAAGGTGAAACCTCCGTCAATGGAAACCACCACGGAAGTGGGGGAGCTAGGACATATAAGGAGGGAGGAAGGAGATCTCACGGGCAACGTCAGTTGACTCATGCGGAATTTCTGGATAAGAAGGCTAAGGGGCTGTGCTTCAAATGTGATCAACCCTTCAATCCAAATCACCGTTGTCCCAGTAAATTCCTACAGCTGTTGGTACTAGAAGAGGAAGGGGAAGAGGAGGAAGAAAATGAGACGGTGGACAGGTCCAAGGAAGGAGGCCGGGTATCTCTATCCTTGCTAGCAATGCAAGGATTTAACGAACCTTGCACACTTAAGATTCAAGGTACGATAAATGACTACCCCGTGATCATTCTAGTTGACAGTGGCGCCAGTCATAATTTCAGGTCCCTCCAATTGACGAACCAACTAGGCATGTCTAGGACGGACAATAGAAATGGTTACCTTGGGGGATGGGAAGTCGAAAGAATGTAAAGGGTTTCACGTGGGGGTACCCCTGAGAATGGGAGAATACGACACCAGAATAGATTGTTACTTAATGGAATTGAGAGGAGTGGATGTCATTCTAGGGATGACTTCGTTGAAGACCCTGGGGGAGATGAAAGTGGATTGGGCTAAGATGGTAATCACAGTCGAACATGATGGGAAGGAAGTTCAGATATGCGGGGATCCAACCTTGTGCAAATTCCCTTTATCATTGAATTACTTGCGCAAGTTGGAAAAGCATAAGGAAGATCAGATTTTATGGGTAATGAAAGCACAATCCTTCTCACAAGAAGTAGAGGATCATCCCTTGTTGGGGGCTCTGCTGGAAGAATTTGCACAAATATTCTCCATTCCGTCAGGACTCCCTCCCCGTCAATCCAAGGAACACAGCATTCCACTGCAAGTTGGGGTGAAACCCATATCCGTAAGGCCCTACAGATACGCTTATACACAGAAGAATGAGATTGAACGGATGATTAAGGATATGATTGAGGCAGAAATCATCCGACCTAGCTCCAGTCCCTTCTCCAGCCCAGTGATCTTGGTCAAAAAGAAGGATGGGTCGTGGAGGTTTTGTGTAGATTATAGGGCACTTAATGAGGTTACCATTCCGAACAGATTTCCTATTCCGGTAATAGAGGAATTGATGGATGAATTACACGGCCCTAGGTTCTTTTCCAAGATAGACCTACGGTCCGGTTACCATCAGATCAGGATGGCAGAAGAAGATGTCCATAAAACCGCCTTTAGGACCCATCATGGGCATTACAAGTTCATGGTCATGCCATTTGGGCTAACCAACGCACCTGCTACTTTCCAATCCGCCATGAACGAGGTGTTCCAGCCCTACTTAAGGCGATTTGTTTTGGTTTTTTTTTTATGACATTTTGGTCTATAGCAAGGACATGCCCTCACACGTAGAACATTTGAGGCAGGTATTCTCTACCATGAAGCAGCAGCAACTCCATGCCAATAGAAAAAAATGTGCTTTTGGGCAGACTTCTTTAGAATACCTAGGGCACATAGTATCAAGGCAGGGTGTATCGATGGATCCAAAGAAGGTTCAAGCAGTGGCAAATTGGCCCCAACCTAAAACCTTGAAGAGTTTGTTAGGCTTCCTAGGCCTATCTAGGTATTATAGAAAATTCATCAAGGACTACAGGAAGATAGCTAAGCCACTGATAGAGTTGCTAAAGAAGGATAACTTTGGGTGGACAGCTCAATCACAAGAGGCTTTCACACGGTTGAAGGAGGCTTTGATCATCGCCCCTGTTTTGGCACTTCCGGATTTCTCACAGCCATTCATCGTGGAGTGTGATGCTTCGGGCAGAGGGTTGGGTGCCGTCCTATAGCAGCAACGCAGACCAATAGCCTATTATAGTAAGGCCTTAGTTGATCGAACGATGGCAAAATCAACTTACGAGAGGGAACTCATGGCCTTAGTGCTAGCAATCTAACATTGGAGACCATATCTGTTGGGTAATAAGTTCATTGTTAAGACGGATCAGAAGAGCCTAAAGTACCTCCTCCAACAACGAGTGGTAACACCCGCCCAACAAGAATGGTTGCCCAAGCTACTAGGATATGACTTTGAAATACAGTACAAGCAAGGAAGTGAAAACAAGGCCGCCGATGCACTCTCTCGGGGAGTCGAAGATGTTCAATTAGCCCAAGTATCTGGACCAGTGTGGACAGACCTGGAAGCTATCCGAAAATCAGTGGAAGAAGATGAGGTACTAGGGAAGAAGATAACACTGCTGAAGGAGGGTATCTGCAGGACAAGGATTCCACATGGCAAATGACACTCTTTTTTTCCATGACAGAATAGTGATTCCAGCAACCTCTAGGTGGCCACAGGTATTTATGCATGAACTACACTCAACCCCCGTAGGAGGACACGCTGGGTTCCTACGCACCTATAGAAGAATTGCAACTAATGTGTATTGGATTGGAATGAAGAGAGACATTATGGAATTCGTAGCCGTCTGTGCCGTATGTCAGAGGCAGAAATATCAATCTCTTGCACTAGCTGGACTCCTCAGCCCACTGCCCATTCCAAAAGCAATCTGGGAAGACATATCCATGGATTTTGTAGGAGGGCTTCCTAAGTCAAAGGGATTTGATGTGGTTTTGGTAGTGGTGGATAGGCTGTCCAAGTACGGACATTTTATACCTATCAAACATCCATACACAGCCAAGAGCGTGGCAAATCTGTTTGTCAGGGAGATAATACGTTTACATGGACTGCCTAGGACCATAGTTAGTGATCGAGATCCCACTTTTGTCAGCCATTTCTGGAAGGAATTGTTCTAGGCCCAAGGTACATTACTACACTACAGCACAGCTTATCACCCGGAGACAGATGGCCAAACCGAGGTGCTTAATCGATGTATGGAATGTTATCTCCGCTGCTTTACTAGTGAACATCCAACTCAATGGAGTGGGTGGCTTCCATGGGCTGAGTATCACTACAACACGGCCTTTCACACGGCCTCAAAAATGACTCCCTTTGAAGCGGTATATGGACGACCTCCTCCAGCATTAAGAGCGTTTGTGGATAAGGAGGTGCAGCAACCAGAGCTCCGGAAGGCACTACGGGATAGGGATACTATCCTATCACGGCTACGCCAGAACTTGTCACACGCACAAGATTTGTACTGTTGAAGCGCCAACAAACATAGACGGAATGTTGAGTTCAAGGTGGGAGATTGGGTATTTCTAAGGAAGAGGTCTACTCTACAAACCACCAGTGGCATCAAAAACAATTCTAAGCTTTCGCCACGTTTCTTCGGACCATTTCAGATCTGCCAACGAGTGGGAAAGGTCGCATATCGATTGCAGCTGCCCTCAACCTGTCGTATCCACCCAGTATTCCATGTTTCACTCCTCAAAAAGGCAATCAGATCATTTTCCTTGTCAACCGATCTTCCCACCGAATGGGCTGAAGAACCGCAGTTATTTCTAGAGCTACCCGTAGCTGTACTAGGAAGACGCTTCAGAGTACAGGGCTAAGAACAGATTTCTCAAGTACTAATACAGTGGCAAGGCCAAACAGTGGATGAGGCATCATGGGTCGACACCTCCGAGTTTCAACACCACTTTCCAGATTTTGTCCTTGAGGACAAGGACAGTTTAACCGGGGAAGCAATTGATATGAGGCCAAAAAATATATCCGATACACCTATCCAAGTGTATCAAAGGAAAGGAAAAAAAATAGTAATGTAGTAATTCTAATAATACTATATAGTATATAGTATATGGTATAAATAAAGAAGTGGGCAGAGCTAGCAAGCGTAATGGATGGGGGAAGGTGGCGTGGAGTCTAACGTAGATAGTGGATTAGGAGAGAGAAGAAGGGAGTGACGTGGAAAGGGGGAGGCAAGGGATAACAGAATTACAACAGAAAGGATGGACCACAAGCCCACATGGAGGAAGGGGAAAGGGAGAATAAAATAGAAGGAAGGCAGAGCAAATGAAGGGGAATTTTCTTGGAGAGTTTCGTGAGGAAAGGAACCTTAGAGAGGAACCTCAGCTGGGCAAGGAGCTCAGGTATTTTCTTTGCAATATTGTTTTGGTCTGATTGTTAAGTGTGTAATTGTGTGTTCTGTGCAAGAGGCAACGGTAGCTACATTGTTCTAGTTGTTGTTAATCCTAGTTCTATCAATTAGTCACTTGATGTTCCCACATCTGTTGGTATGCCTCCACCTCCACTACTAACTCTACCACCATCACCACCACCACCTCCACTACCTATTCAACAAGTCTATTCCAAACAACATCACAATCCTACTAACTATCCTATGCTGACCTCTTCTTCTTCATCAGATTCAATTTCAAGTGATCTTAATCTTCATATTGCTATCTGGAAAGGTAAACATCAATGCACTTATCCTATTCCTTCTTTTGTTTCATATGGTCACTTCTTATCTTCTACTTTTTCATTTATTGCCTCACTTGACTTTAGCCATTCTAAAAATTGTTCATGCTACCTTATCTCATCCCAAATGGCGTGATGCTACAATAGAAAAGATAAATGCTTTGGATGCTCATGGTCCTTGAAATTTAGTGGATTTACCTATAGGTACAAAGGCAAGTGGTTGTAAATAGGTATTGGTTGTTAAAGTCAATCCTAATGGATTTGTGGCTTGGCTTGAAGCCCATCTTATGGCTAAAGGTTAAGCTCAAGCCTATGGAGTAAATTATTCTAACACATTTTCTTCTATAGCTAATTGACATCTATTTGCTTGTTTATCTCTTTGGCGACTACTAATTATTGGCCTCTCCTTTATTTGGATATCAAAAATTCCTTTTAACATGTCAATCTTCAAGAGGAAGTACATCTGGAGCAACCACTCAAGTTTATTGCTCAAGAAGAGTTTGGAAAAGTCTATCATCTTCACAAGCCATTATATGGATTGAAACAAGAGTCCCCCCCAAGCTTGGTTTGGAAAATTTAGTCAATTAGTAGAAAATTTTGGCTTGAGGAAGAGTAAGGCTAATCACTCCTCTTTAAACAATCTGAATCCAGCATCATTCTACTTATTGTATATGTTGACAATTTTGTCATTACAAGAAGTGATATTGCAGAAGTTCATCTCCCAACTCCTTCCTCCACACCTAGTTTAAGACAAAAGATTTGGGGATGCTGAAATATTTCTTGAGAGTTGAGGTGACAAGAAGCAAGAAAGGAATCTTCTTATGCCAGAGAAAATATGTGCTTGACCTATTAGTTGAGACAAGAAAATCGAGAACTAAACCGTGCAGTACACCCATGCTTCCTAATGTGCAACTTACAAAAGATGGTAACTTATTTGAAGATCCCGAAAGATATAAAAGATTAGTTGGGAAGCTGAACTATCTCACAACTACTCATCTTGATATTGCATACTTTATTAGTGTTGTAAGTCAATTTATGTTTTTTTTCCAACTGTTATGATTCCCCGTTTGGGATCGGGTCACCGAACGAAGGATTGAGAAGTCTCCTTCCAACAAAGGGTTCTTACCCTTGTTCCTTCTCCTTGATGCACCTATCCTTGAAATCTAATGCAGCTCGTAAGGGAACTACCACCTTGGAACTCGTTAAGAGAGAGTTCCTAAATCTCTTGGAGTTTTTTTTTTTTTGAAAATAATTCTCTGCCCTTTATTGCTTAGTAACTCCCTAAATATAGGGAAATACAAAAGATTAGGATTCCTAATTAATAAATATTAGGATTCCACAATATTCCTAACTTTCCAAAAATAACTCCTACTCTAGATAAGGAAAGATTAAAACTGGAAATTGAAAAGATATGCTAAAAAGAAACAAAACAGGAAAGTAAAATATAGAATTCCTTAGTTTGCATTCTCCTTTTGGCGTAAACGTCTTGTATATTTCTGCCCTATGAATGCATCTGTAACATTACTCCCCTCTTCGACAAATAGCTTGTCCTCGAGCTGGAAGTTAGGAAATGCTAGCTTGAAGTCCAATACATTTTCCCAAGTAGCATCCTCTCGTGTGCCTTTATTCCAGTGGACCAGGATTTCCCATTAACCTCGGTTTCGTCGAGTTTGCAGAACAGCCAGAGGGCTGATGACAACCTGACCATCGGCTAAAGGAGGCAGCTCCGGGGGTGCGCTCGGCAAGTCACCCTGGAAAGGTTTCAGCAAGGATACATAGAAGACATTGTGCAGCTTGCAGTCCAATGGCAGTTCCAGTTGGTATGCCACGGTTCCAATGCGCTTGACTACCATGAAAGGCCCATAGAACTTAGGAGCAAGCTTATGAGAAAGGCGGCGAGCAAGGGTCTTCTGTCGATAAGGTTGTAAGCCCAACCAAACATAAGTACCAGTAGAGAAGTCCACCTCACGATGACCTTTATCATAGAAAGTCTTCATACGTTGCTGTGCTTGGTGGAGTTTGGCGCGAATGTCCACTAAAGCTTCATCTCTAGCAAGAAATGCTTGATCCACTGCATCGACGTTTGAAGTGCGGGCAACATAAGATGTGAGACTCGAAGGCGCGCGTCCATACACAACTTGGAATGGAGATGTTCTAAGGGTTGTATGGAAGGCGGTATTGTAACAGAATTCTGCCCACGAAAGCCACTCAACCCAGTTTTTCGGACGAATACCCGCAAGGTAACGTAAGTACATCTCAATGGTGCGATTCACTACCTCTGTTTGCCCATCAGATTGGGGATGATAGGCTGAAGAGAAATGAAGATTGGTGCCGCATAAACGAAACAACTCCTTCCAGAAGGTGCTCGTAAAAAGGGGATCGCGATCACTAACAATAGATTCCGGAATGCCATGTAATCGCACAATATGTTCAAGGAATACCCGTGCAATGGTGCAAGCATTGTAAGGATGAGCTAAGGGAATAAAATGAGCATATTTGGAAAACCTATCTACTACCACAAATAAAACACTTTTACCCGAGGATTTAGGTAAGCCTTCAATAAAATCCATGGAGATATCGGACCAAACTTGGTGTGGTAATTGCGGCGGCTGTAATAACCCAGCTGGGCTTAAGTGCTTGGCTTTATTATGTTGGCAAATGAGACATGCAGCGACATATGCCTTGATGGTAGTCTTCATGCCAGACCAATAAAAGTCCTTGCGAATACGCTGCAAGGTCCTCTCCACGCCTTCATGAGTGTTGTCATGGATTCCTGATAAGATAGCGTTGATCAAGGAAGATGTTGGGAGTAAATAGATACGATCCTTGAAGAATATCATCCCATCACGCAAACCCCAACCCACGCTTGCTGTCCCCTGTTCAATCCGTGACCAAAGGGCGCGCAATGTGTCTGAATTCTGTATCTCTGTTCGAATTTCATCGAACAAGAGAACCTACGGTTGGGATACTGCGTACAGCAATGCTCCCTCGTCCTCTCGACGTGACAAGGAGTCTGCAGCTGTCCCTGTAGCATGATGGGGTTGCTGGCCTTCTCAAAGCGCATGGTGAGGGCGGAAAAATCCCATAGAATTTGTCCCAATGTTTGAAGCCACTGTATGCCTAACACCAAGTCAAATCCTGCTAAAGGGATCACATAGAAATCTGCCTGGAAAGCGTTATTGTTGATTGAAAATTGCAAGTTAGTGCATTTGCCTAACCCCACCACTTGCTCCCCATTAGCTACTGCCACTTGAAGGTTTGTTTGAGGTTGCATCTTGATTCCTAGTCTCCGGGCTGCTGTTGAACTCATGAAGTTGTGAGTACTCCCCGAATCTACCAAACTGTTCAAGGGTTGTTCATGAACCATGGCAGTCAATTGCATGGTCCTCGCATTCTGCTCCCCGGTGATGGCGTGTAGGGATATGGCGGGCGTATTTTCTTCTTCCGATGGTTCTTCCTTTGCGGTTTCATCCATTTCCAACCAGAATAGTTTCTTGCATTGATGTCCGGGAACATATTGCTCATCACAATTATAACACAATCCTTGCACTCGACGATTGGCCATCTCTGCTCTTGTTAATCTTTTTACAAATGGCGTTGCAGCACTGCCAGAAGAAGAAGCTGCACTACCCGCCGTGGTGCCTGGTTTTGCACTCATCGGAGTTCCCCTTGAACCGAAACTTATGCTGGGGTTTACTCCTTTTTTAACGTTTTGGGAGAGTTGCAATTTCCTTTCAAAGGCTCGTGCAAAATTCATGGCATGTAACAAGCTTGGGGGGCTGTGTAGTTCCACATCAATGCGAATATTTTCCTTTAAACCCGCCGTGAACATGTCTACTTGCTGATCAGGTCGCACTGAACTTGCCCTTGCCAATAAGGTTTGAAACTCCCGCTGGTATTCTTCTACTGTCCCGCTCTGTTTGAGATTGATTAATTCTCCTAAGGGGTTACTACGCAGGGGAGGTCCAAAACGTAGGATGCAATATTCCTGGAACGTCTTCCAGGTCAGATTGGGTTCTTCCTTCTCTATTTGGTAAAACCACAATTGCGCCTCTCCTGTCATGTGGAACGCTGCTAACCCCACCTTATCTCCTTCCATTGTTTTCTGGTTTGCAAAGAACTTGTCACACCTATGGAGCCACATTAACGAGTCATTCGTTCCATCGTAAGTGGGGAAATCCAGCTTCATATACCTTAGCACCCAACCCCCTGATCCCTTGCCACTAATATCGCCCTTGCTACTGCTGTTATCGTCTTCTGTGCGTGATCCTGGGTTGTGGTTGGAGCCTGCGTTACTTCTGTCCCCTGCCTCTATTCCCTTGCCTCGGTTGCTTGCGCTAATCAAGGCTTCCATCTGTTGTGATAATTGTTGAAGTTGAGCTGCCATTCTCGCTTCTGCAGCAGCCCTTCTTGATTCTACTGTTGCGATTTTGGCTTCCGTTTGAGATTGGTTCTCATGTAAGAGATATCGTAGCCGTTCCTCTACAAGGTTTTCGTCCATGGTGAGTGGCTCTGATACCAAGTTGTTATGATTCCCCATTTGGGATCGGGTCACCGGACGAAGGATTGAGAAGTCTCCTTCCAACAAAGGGTTCTTACCCTTGTTCCTTCTCCTTAATGCACCTATCCTTGAAATCTAATGCAGCTCGTAAGGGAACTACCACCTTGGAACTTGTTAAGAGAGAGTTCCTAAATCTCTTGGGAGTTTTTTTTTTTTTGAAAATAATTCTCTGCCCTTTATTGCTTAGTAACTCCCTAAATATAGGGAAATACAAAAGATTAGGATTCCTAATTAATAAAGATTAGGATTCCACAATATTCCTAACTTTCCAAAAATAACTCCTACTCTAGATAAGGAAAGATTAAAACTGGAAATTGAAAAGATATGCTAAAAAGAAACAAAACAGGAAAGTAAAATATAGAATTCCTTAGTTTGCATTCTCCTTTTGGCGTAAACGTCTTGTATATTTCTGCCCTATGAATGCATCTGTAACACCAACAGTATATCACTGGGCAGCTTTAAAGCAAATTTTGTATCATCTAAAGGGAGCTCCTAAACATGGCATATTGGATGAAAATAATGGACATAACTGCATTGAGCGCTTCTTAGATACAGATTGGGTGAGTTCCAATATAGACATGAGATCTACTCTAGGTTATTGTGTGTTTGTTGGAGGAAATTTAGTTTCATAAAATAGTAAGAAGCAAAATGTTGTATCCCGCTCAAGCACAAAATCTAAATACAAAGCTATGGCACAATCAGTATGTGAAATAATACAGATCAACACTTAACTAAAATTGGCTCTAAGGTGCCAATACCTGCAAAATTATGATGTGACAATCAAGCTACTCTTCATATTGCATTTAAATAAGTGCTTCACAAACGAACTAAGTATACTGAAATTGAATGTCGTTTTGTTCGTGAAAGTACAATAAAATTTGATTTCTACAGAAATGTAAAGACTTGTAACAATTGAGAAAAATCTTTACAAAAGCTTTAAATGGGGTTAGGGTCAATTATATTTATAACACATTGGGCATGATTAATATCTATATTCCAGCTTTAGAGGGAGAATTAAAGAATGTAAACTTACATAATTATTGGTATAGGACCAGCTAGGCAAATTATTATGATTGATTCCCATTCAATAGGTCCTCCTAACATAGTATTCGCATTTTGTATGTACATATATATATATATATATAACACATACATGTATCAACTCATATGAAATAATAATTAGAAATTACTTTTCTATTTCAACCTTTCTCACATGAAAAGTTATAAAATTTCTTATTTTAGCCACTTAGCAAGTGTTCTCAAGCATGCATTATCATATCTATTTATATTATTGTAAGTTCAAGAAAATGCTGGCAAGGATTTCACCTCCTACATGATTTTCTTATTTTCATTTTAATAGCAACTATACAATCTAAGAGAGAAAACTAACATTGAACTTTAAAATGGGCTTGACTTTTGTCTCTCAATCTTACTTTCTTGGCCAAGCTTAGGAGTTTCATTATAGAGAAAATGTAAGAAAAGTATAGTCCAGTGTACAAAAGAAAAAGAGTAGTCTATAAAACAAAAGGAGCGCTAAAGAAAAAAGTGTTAGACTATGCACTACATAACTAAAGAGTGCACAATCAAATAAGCTCCCTAACTTAATACACAAAATCTCTATTATCTATAGATATAGAGGAAGCTAGAACTTTCTTAAGAATATAATGCACATTTAGATATGGGTTTTCCAACCTCCTTGCATTCCATTCTCTCCACAAATAGTAGATCACTACTGTAAACACTTTCAACCAATCAGATTTTGAGTTAGACTAAGGCCCAATAAAAAAATTGGAGATGCTGTGTCAGCACATGCACCTCAACTGGTCATTGGAGTTTGACTCTCAGTTTATTTAATAGCTTCCTCACAAAATCACATTTAAGAAGAGATTGTCATGAGACTTTTCCTCAATTTTACAAATCAAGCAAACATTCTGATCAATTACATTTCAGAAAACAAGCTTGTCCACAATATGAAGCCTTTGGTGCACTATAAGCCAAAGAATAAAGGCAATGTCTAGATATGCAATTATTATGCCACATTAAATTTTGCCAAGAGACATGAGGAGAGTGTTGATGAGAAGATTGTAAGCTTCCTAAATAGATAGAGGTCTATTCACACAAGTTTCAAGACCAAGGACTTAGGAAGGTCAGGGGAAGTCATCAAACTTGGCTCTAACTCTACCTTGATCACACCATCCCACACTCCTCTGACAGGCTAATCCCAACCATGATAGATATCAAACAACAATTTTGGCCACCCTCTTCATAGTTTCCTCTTTCACCAATCCATCCACTAGAACACCCTTTAGGTGCTAATTATCATACCAAAGAAAGATTTTATATCCATTCCCAACTTTCCGCTTCAACAATTCTCTTGCCTTGCTTCTCATTTGTAGAACTTTTCTCCAATACCAAGCTGTGTCAGAAAGAATCATTGCCTGCCAAAAATTTTTCCCTCTTAAGAACTTCAGATTGAACCCTGCTAAGCTGCAAAGGATCTCCATTTCTCAAACAAAGAGTCTGAATATGTCTGTAATTGAGCTGCTGGATTCCACTTGAACAAATCCAAGATTCATTGCCCACCCTCATCATGTAGTTTACACACCTCTTCTCAAGCAATCTTCACCTTTTTCCACACTCACCATTCCCATTGCCCAAATGATAATAATAATAATAATCTTAGGTGTGATCTCCTTCAAAATAGTTTCAAATAAAACAAATATTGAAGGCCAATATAGACCTGTGTTGGAAAGAGAATACTCGATGAATTGGAATCCACTAGTGTAGGATGGGAACTTATTAGTAATGGTTATTGCATGAAGCACACCTCTTGACAAGACTTTTGTACATTTTCTCGGAAAGCTTGGAAGATAAGGACACTCCAAGGTATTCAATAGGCCTTTTTTGCTTGGATGAAAATTTGATAGGAAGACTTCCTAAGGAGAAACCTATACAATTCAAAATTTAGGATTGTGTAACATTGCCTTCAATCCTAACAGATCTTCAAACTCCAAGAGCGCTTCTTTCACCAAAGAGATTAGCTCTAGATCACCTTAAACAAAAATAATAAATTATTTGCAAAGAAAAGATGAGTTAGCTTTTCACTTTTAAAATGCCAATATGGAACTTGAATCTATCTTCCATAACAAGGACAAAAAGAAAAAGAGAGATGGGTACTCCTTTTCTAAGTCCTCTAGAACTTTGAAAAAGCTAAGTCACCATTAAGGTTGATAGAGAATCTTAGGGTATGATGCATTAGCATAATCCAACCAATGAACTAATTGGGCAAATTGAGAGCTTACAGGAGTTGTTTTAGAAAATTCTAGTTCAATAGCTTACAAACTTGCATAACATAAACTTTGATAGCACATCTAAAGTTCTTAGAGTTCTCATGATATCCCTTCATCAAGTCTTAGGATAGCATTATATCATCCACAACGCATTACCAACGACAAAAGTAATATGTTCTTTCCCTACCAAGTTAACAAGGGGTTTTAATCTATTAGCCGAGATACTTGACCTATACTTGTTGATTGTATTGCAACAAGAGATCGGTCTGAACTCTACTTAAAGATTGATGTAGTGTGTTGTATCAAATTTTTATGATATACACGAATTTTCACTTAGGTTGATTTTGGTTTAACATTAAATAATTCAATATCCTTTCAAAAGTTTATTGCTTTTATTTGGTTTAGAGTTGGTGAAATACCCAATAAAGAATTTAAATCTAGGGGCATAAGGGCTAAAGTGCCCATTGGCTCTCTCTTTAAAAATAAAGCTAACTCACAAAACTCAAGGAGAAAACCCTAGCTCTCCCTCCCTCTTACCACCTTCTGTCGATCTTGCTCAAGGGCCACCGCCCCACCTTCCTTCTCTTACCCCCATCACCAATTGCCCTTGCCACGCATGCTCAATCAACTTCCTTTTTTTTTTTAGATAATTCAAATTTTATTGATCCAAAGAAAATATACAACCGTCAATATGACAGTTAGGAGTATATCACAAGTACAGTTATGTTAAGAAAAGTACAGCATTGTGCAAAACAAGGAAAACTCACACAATTACAAAAGAGTGACATAAGCATTAATCTGGCTGGTTATGGAAGTCGTGCTAGGGAGGCTACTTCCTAGGTGCGTTTTGTTTCGGACTCTCCAAATGCAATAAACTACTGCCACTAGACTCATCCTCCATCTTTGGAACATAGGCGAGGAGTTAGCAGTTGCAATCACAGAGGCTATAACACCCCTGCCAATTTCCAAAAGATGCTGAGCACAATAGGCGATTACGAATCTATTCCCATATTTGGGAGGTATATCTACGATTAAAGAAAAGGTGAGAGTGATCTTCCGATGCTTGTTGACAAAGAAAGCAAATTGCGGATGTAGTGATTTCCCAAGAGACTAGCTTGTCAAGTGTGGATAGTTTTCCTAGCCAAGCTAACCACAAAAGGAATAGTGCCGAGGTAGGGTAGTCTTGTTTCAAATAACCTTGTGCCAAGGCATGGTGGTGCCTAGAGGGTTAAAGAAGGCGTATCCACTCTTGATGGTGTAATCACCTATAGTGGAGTGGATTCAATGAAACCGATCTGAAAGTGAGGCGTTCAATTGAATATGGGAAGGAATCTTGAAGTTTGTCCAGAATGGAATATCAGGTAGCTACCATGTGTTATTTTTCATCAAAGAACAGAGCTTTGTAGTTAAGGGGAAGCCTGAATTCCTTATCTATTGTGTGCTATATATGGTATCCAATGGGCCTATTGGAAGCCAATAGTCAGACCACGAGGAGATGAATAAGCCATCATTGGGTTCCCATTGAAAATTGTTATGAACCATGCATCTTAATTTTAGGAGCTTCTTCCAGGACCAAGAGCATATAGCTGGTGCTTTAGATGACTGGAAGCTTTTTCCTTTTAGAAGGGTGGAATGAACTTAATCCGACCATAAACTTCTAATGCCACTTTTGCATAGGTGTCATATGTGTTTGGTTTGGATGGCTTTGTTCCACGGATGAAGATTTGGGATCCCTAAACCCCCACATTTCAACAGATTGTAGACCTCGATCCAATTGACCTTAGCTTTAATGTAAACATCTGGTCTTCCGCTCCACAAGAAGTACCTAAGAAGTTGTTCAATTTTTGTAATGATGAATTTAGGGAGTAAGAAAACAAAGCTCCAGAAGATCTGCATCAAAGAGAGGACTGATTTCACCAGTTGTAATCTACTCACATAGGAGAGGTATTTGGAGATCCAAGAATTGATGCATACTAGGATTCTTTCTAATAAAGCATCACAATCTTCCTTCTTTAGTTTTGTGGAAAGAAGTGGAACTCTTAGGTAGCGTATTGGGAGTTTACTTTCCTGAAATTAAGTGATCTGGAGTATGATCTCCTTGAACCTGGTAGGGACATGGGAGAAGAAGATGTTGCTCTTGCTATTGTTGGCGACAAGACCAAAGAGGGAATAAAAATGTTGTAGGGTGTCCTTGATCAAGAAAGTTGATTTAGCATTGCCTTTCGTGAAGATGAGAAGATCATCTACAAACAAAAATGGGTTAGCCTTTTAGATTTATATCTCTAATGAAAGGAGAAGTTTGGGTTCGAGGATAGCCTTCAGAGTAGGGAGGAGAGCATTTCCATGCCAATTATGAATAGGTAAGAGGATATGGGGTCCCCTTGCCTTAGACCCCTCTTGCTGGCAAAGTAACCGGTCAATTCTCTGTTGATGTTTATGGAGAACTTCGGTGTGGAGATGCATTGTGCAATGAGGGTACAAAAATGTGTGGGGAAGTGCATAACTTTAAGGACCTCTAGTAAGAAATCCCACCGCATAGAGTCATAAGCTTTTCGAAAGTCCACTTTTAGGGTATGACAAAGAGCACCTTTTTGTGATTGGTATGCAACCCTTAGTTCTTGTGCTATAAGTATATTATATGTGATTTTACACCCAGGAATGAATGTGGCCTATTCTCTTCCAATTAAGGAGGGTATGACATTTTTAAGATGTGCGGTCAGCACCTTGGAAATGGCTTTGTAAAGGATATTGCAGCAGGCAATTAGATGGAACTCTCCTAATCTTGAAGGGTTAGCTACCCTCAGGACTAAGGAGATGATGGTGGAGTTTATCTCATTGAGTAGGTGCCCTGTTGCTAAGAACTCCCTAACTGCTGCATTCACATCCTTCCCTATGATTTCCCAAGATTCCTTGAAGAATTTGGTTGAATACCCATCTAGCCCAAGAGTTTTCTCATTTGCTTACGAGAAGAAACCCCGTTTTATCTCTTCATCTATGAATGTAGCATTCAAATCTTCTTTCTACTGTTCTGTCAACTTCCAGGTCACTAGTTTGTGAACTTGCACATGGTTAATGAGAGGGAAAGAGCTATCATATAATCGTTGGAAGTGTGGTGCAGCTAACTCCTTAACCTTTGCTTCCCCTTCCACTTCACTTCCATCCTCCTTTAGGAGCCTATACAAGGAACTTCTGTTGTGAAGGTTCTTCTTTGCTTTATGGAAGAATGAGGTATTTTTGTCCCCTAGTTTCAACCACTTTGTCCTCGATTTCTGTTTAAAGAAACTCTCCCCAAATCCTCTAAGCAGGTAATACTTCCCAAAGGCTTCCTTCTCCTCTCCAATTCGGGATGTATCTCCATTGCCCTGTATGGCTGTTTGCACCTGTAGGAGAGTATTCTTGGCCAATTTCACTCTATTAGATATGTTGGAGAATTCAACGCAGTTTAATGCTCAAGCTCCACTTTCAACGCTTTAAGTTTCCTGACTACTTGAAACATTTTTTAACCTTCAATCTTGGTGCTCCATATGTTAGTAACTATGTCCTTAAAGTTTTTGTGTTCAATCTTTCGAATCACTCCATAGCCATCACCTCTATGGACTTTTGCTCTGGTGCAAGGAAGTTGCCTTTAATAGTAAGAAAATCCATAATAAATCCTTAAACAACTATTCACATTCTAAATCTAATTCCTTTTGATGTAGTGGAAGTGGGATTTCAAGGATTTCTTAGATAATGCATGAAAATCAGTAAGTAAATCAATGTGTTCCTGAAATTCTACAGTTCCAATAATAGAAACCTAACCCTAGTTATGCATCTATGAAAGGGATTGCCTTGGTGAATAGTTGAATTGGACAAATCGTCCTAAGAATTTTTCACTCATTATGGTTAGTGAACTCTATCGTTCTTCCTTGGACTAAATTCTTTAGGAGTTCAATCAAAGTTGGGATCTATATAGGTTGTAAATTTTCAATAAAGGTTTAAGTATGAATTTGTAATTATTATGAAACCTTAAGACTTTAATTTTTTTTTTTTTTTGTGAACAAATAATTTCATCAAAAAGAAGACAACGTACAACCATCAACAATGGGAAGCTCACATAACAACTCTCAACTTAAAGAGAGAGAGCACAAAAACCTTAAGATTTTAGATGTTTCATGGCAATTTGAAGATTGAAACCCACCTTTGGTACCTTAGATCTTAAAATTAGTAAAGACCGGTTAGCTTATGCTTATGCAACAAATAAACCATAAATTGTGGAGTTTTATGAAGCTGATCACTTAAAAGAATCAATTAAAAGGCTTGAGGTTGTAATATGAGATTGAATCATGGAAAAACCTAAGAAAAGATAAAAAAAGAGATATAATTCAACCTAGAGGTGAAACTAGGAAGAGATAAGACCCTTAGTCAACCACCTATTACCTTAGGTCCATTAGGTGACAATTTAGAGACCCAATGCAAATCTAATAGACTTAGAATCAGGTATATAAAGAGGAAACTAAGTATTAGCCTTTGGATTTCTAATCTTTGAGTATACATAAGCATTGGGCCTGCTTGAATTATCTTTTTTTTAGTCAGTATCTTATTTAAGGCGGACAATTCATGTTAACAAGTAGTGCTAATCTCTCTATTTCATGTCAAATTCATGTCAGTGTCAAAAGTATACGAAATTGAATAGAAATGACAAATAACTAAGTTACAATATAATCATATTTATTTGTGGTATAATTGTGCTTTTTTGTCATGTATCATACAGCAATTGCCAGCCTTAATCTTATCTATATCTATTATATGTCTAATTTGTATCATTTTATAATCTGGCGCTTGGAAAACTATCCAATTCGCATCTTCTTTGTTTTGGTTTCATAATTATGGTGAAGGAGATGATTCGGGAAAGACAGTTAGGAAGTGAAAATTCACATACTTTCAAAGCAAAAAGTTTAAAACATATATTTCATGTACTCGGGAAAAAAAATGATTGGTTTTTTCTGTAAAAATAAATGATGTAAAAAGTAAATAAATCTAACTTTATAAAGATTTATTAGGTATTTAAATATGCAAGAAAGGTATATATGTACTTATACTTTCATCTTTTTGGTATCTTATTTTGGCAAATACAATTTGAAAATTGTGCCAAAAAAAAGATGAAAAAAAGGATAAAGCAAACGGACCCTTAATCTACTAGACATTGGATTTAGGTGGTAATTATAATTTCGGTATTGTCAAGGCTTTCAACAGATTTTAGGTATGTAAATGTTGTTGTATGATGTATGTTCATATAAGCTAGTTGTAAATGGACGAATGAATATTAGATCCCTAATAATGTGTGTCGCTTGTGATTAGCCATTTGAACTAGCAGGTGGCAGCCGATTACAGGGGGTTAAGAGTATTAATCCTCTCAAATGACTTGGTTAGAAGTAGGCACAAACATCACCATATGTGACCAAGCAGGTTGTCAATATTAGGGAACTATAGCTAATACAGAGCAGTCAAGCAGGATGTCTATAAAGAGAAACTATTCTAAAAGTATCCATAGGGTTTCCACATTTTTCCGATTCAGAAGCTGTCTGGTGAAAACCTGCAATAGGATTGCCTATCCTGGGCAAAAGGAGCCTAGACTTGGTGATTCCAGGTTCAGCTAATGGAAGTCAAATGTACGTAAACTAATGAGGAAAGAGAATATTATAAAGAGCAATTTTTAAATAAAACTGGTAGGGCACATGATCATTTGAAAATTGTAATCAATTTTCATTAGAAGTTAGAATAAATTGTTTTGCTTTACCATTAAGGCAACACACTGCAGGCAGCACTGGCTAAGATGCATTGATTCTACATAGATCATGTCCATGGGTCTTGTTTACTTAAGCCAAGTTGCAGATCTCTTAGAATTAAATGGAAGACTCATTAATATGTTCTTTCAAAAGAAAATTATAATTTGCATCTCAGATTTCTTTCACTGGACGTTAAGTCAATGTATTTCTAGAGAACATTTTTTGAAAGTATTAGCAACCTTACCCCCTGGGTTTAAAGCCACTGCCAATTTCTTTAGTGCAGCCAAACCAGTGAAGCGTGCAAGAGTTCCTGGAAGTGCCAATGATGATGTAGAAAATATGATTGGCATTACTCCAGAGCTATTAACCTGATTTAATAAACTACTCAAATAAGTAAAATAAATGACTGAAATTGTTGTATGAAAAAGATTGGTATGGTTAGAACTTGGAAGCACAATCCTAGAGAGTGGGATAGCTCAACTTAGTGAATCAAGAGGTCAATTGATGACAATGTGCATAAGGGATGCCTTATTTCATCAATTCAAATTTGGAATTTTGGATGCTTTATTGACCTCTCTTGAAAAAGTAAATATCCATATAAGAACATAAATAAGGTCCTAACCAAAACAGTGAATGAGGCTTATTATTAAGAAGGAAAATAGTTCTAGATCAGATTTTGCTCTGTTCTATTATTACGGCTAAACCAACATATATATATACTTTTCTTTTTGGTGGGGTGTGGGGGGCCAAGATAGAATGATGAATATTTTGCATAAGTGAAACCCATAAATCACCCTTTTGTAAAAATGGTGAAGATAGATGGCCTTCTCATAAAAGAGAGCTAATATAAAGCAAATTATAAAAAGGTTGGTATTAATGTTGCATGAAACTTAAAAAGATAGTGAAATTATCACTTGGAATAAAGTTGATGAATGTCATAGTTTGAAGAGAAAAAGAATGGAAGACAAGACAAATGCACAAGTGCATGATAGAGGTGCCAACAGTATGAGTTGAAGGAATTGTGCATAGAAAGTAAAGTAATGGTAAGGGAGAACCTTGAATGGTAGATATGCAGATTTTTGAAGCCCTCCACCTCTGCTGGTATATCTTGATGCATAATTAAGAGGAATCTTCCTCTCAGCTTCCTGAAAACCTTCGTTGACAATTGTCTTAGCTTTTATTATGGTATTCCATTCATCCAGTGAAAGTTGCAGTGAAAAATATGATTCAATTACCTGGACATAGACAATACCAAGGACCAAGAGGAAGAAGGAGACAATGATGGTTGCAAGACCCATGTAGTTACCATCTTGATATGCTTGTGCAACAGTCCTTCCGAAAGATGCTGGCAAGTAGGATATAATGCTTGTAAATATAAGAAGAGATGTGCCATTTCCAAGTTTCAGGTCAGAGATCCTTTCCCCAATATATGTCGTAAACACCGAGCCAAGTGCCAGTAAGGTAACTGAAGTGAGAACCCACTGTGTACTAAAGTCATCAACATAGGGACGAAGGTAAAGTACTTGACCAATTGCCTATCATGGAAGCAGGATTCAATCATCAATGTCATTCACATATAAAAGTTAAAAACATGGAGTAGACTTCTTCATGCTTTAATTTCTCTGTTATTTCATTTGGCCAAGGTTTACAGATTAAGATTCAATTTTTTTCTACTGGAACCTTAGGAAAAGGCTGGCCAAAAGCAGAAAAGTGCAGTGAGGTGAGTACCTTTATGACCTAAGAACCTTAGACACAGAAAAGTTTTTTCTTTAGGGGAGTAAAAAATTTAAAATAAAAGATAAAATAGACAAAACATATCCTAACAAGCCAATCAAACAAAAATGAAAAAAGATAGCTATTAGTTGTTAACTGAAGTACTTGTGCATATAGCCAGCTTCCTTACCTGTACTATGGCAAATCCAACTGAGGCATATCGAGTATACTGGAGAATTTTCTTTCTTCCAGCTTCACCTTCTCTTTTTTGGAGGTCTTGCAACTTAGGATAAATTTGAGCCAGGAGTTGAAATACAATCTGTGCATTGATAAAAGGAACAATACCAAGAGAACAAACTCCCAGCCGACCAATACCACCCCCAGAAAATGAATCCAAAGTGCTCAACAAACTATTCTGATTCAAATTTCCAACAAAGGCATCACGATTTACCCCACCAAGAGGCACATATATCCCTAGTCGTGAAAGGGCCAAATATCCCAACAACTTGAGAAATTTCCCAGGCAAAGGCCCCTTGAAGAAGTCTCCAAAGTCAATAGAACTGTCCTCAATTGCAGCTGTCAGTTATCAGAATTATTTTCAATGACCCACTATATGAAAGCAAATTTATTCTTTGGAAAATACATATGGAAAATATCCTACCTGCCACGCCCCTAGAGGACATCTTCTCCTTTTTTGTGCCTGAAGAGCTCTGAAATATTGGTGCAAAAATTTCCAGTATGCTTTCCCATGATGCATTCCACGGAAAAGAGGGATGTGGTTCTATTTCTAGAGGATCAAAAACAGAGTCATGGCAGCTGATGAATCCAACAAAAGTCAGTTGTATCAGAATAACTACAATATGAAAGCATCAATTTCTTAAAGCTTTCCAGAATAAATTAGAGACCAAGAAAGACAGTATAAAAGCTTAATAGGTTCCCTAATACTAATCTCAAATAATTTTCATAAACTTCTCATCACTTCCGGTACTGATATCCATCCCCAGCCACTGGACACCGCAAATCACAGCTACTTTTCACCACTTCCAATCTTTACCCACTACTACCTCAGACAATCAAGCGCAACCTCACCACCGTAATGTACAACCACCACAAATATTGAATAAACCACCACACTTTTTAAGTGACAAAGTTTGCATGTCATTGTTCGATGTCCTGTTCATGTCCTACCAATCACAAGCTGCACTAAGCTTCTAACAGTAAACAGCTATAATATGATGAATCGTCCAAAATTCAATAACCTCATAGAAGCAATCTTAAATCCCAAATTAAAAAAAAAAACCCTTAAGTGGAAAGAAGAAAACAAGAAAACCCAATTCCAAAGAGATATACAGAAGAAAAAAAACCTGGTGGCGGAAAAGAGGAGGCCAAGATTGGTGGATTTTCTTGGAGAAGCAAAGGTTGCTGTACAAGTGAACCTCTTCTTTCTAGTCCTCAACTGTCGAGAAGAGCGGACATTGCGATTTAGAACTCCAAGGGAAGAACAAGACACGGAAGCTGCAGTTGTCTCAATAACCGTTGTCACCATTATCTTCTTCCACTGTGCTTTCGATTGCCTCAAGCTTCCACCTTGCTCCGGCTTACGCTTAGGCCGCACACAAATAATTAATGCATTTTTTTTAAATTCCATTTTTGTCCAATTTATTTTCTTCTATTCGCAAATTTAAAATAGAATTTAAACGAAATTATTTTGTGGATATTAGAGTCATAGCCTTAAATTATTTATAAGACCTGGCAAAAGAAATTATTATAGAATATAGCATCTTATTTTTTTATTTTTTAAGTTAACTACATGGAATGTAAAGAAGCTTATTTCTTCGATCGACAAAAAGAATATATATATATACCACTATACCCTAAACTCAAAAAGCATGTTAGCTCACCATTTATTTCCACCTTAGTAAGAATACATAAGGTTCACTTCTATATACTCAAGTCTTATAATTTAATTATTTAATACCTAAAAGATGGATCCCCATATGGGGTGGTGAGTAAATTCTTAGCAAATAATCTATAGTATCAAATATAAACAATATAAATTTATGGTGTATTTAAGACAAATGCAGTTAAACAACCACAAGCAAATAGAACAATCCGAGTGTCCCAAAGAATAACCCATGAGTTACTAGCACGAGTAACAATAGTATACATACACCCAATATTTGAAACCCTAAACATATAGTTGCTCATTTTATATTTGTTATCGAACTAACAATCAATACTATTGGTCTATAGTATAAAGATGTCACATAATGCCAATATGATTCAACTATAACTTCTTCCTAGCAAACTAACCCATATCATAATAGTACCTTAGTCAATAATGACTCAAAACGCATGCACACATTAGCAACACTTAATCTACCGCATTGTTCCAAGTTACAACTCTGCTTAGAACAATATAGCTAACAATACCCATATCACAATAGTACCTTGGTCAATAATGACTCAAAACGCATGCACGCATTGGCAACACTTAATCTACTACATCATTCCAAATTACAACTCTACTCAAAACAATATAGTTAACAATCTATGGGAGTCATATCATATCATTAATAGCCCCAAATCTGTGGGTCCGACTAAGCATAACCATGACAGTATTAAAGGTAGAATTGTTTTAATTGACTAAGCCTATAGGCACAACATGTAATCAATAGTAAAATACTCACCTTGATTTTCTCGTAATTTCCACAATTATCCTTTTATCAAACACTTAACAACCTATAATCGTATACTAGAAAGTTTACCAAGATTTGCTTAACTTTTCTCTTTTCTTTTTAGCTTTTATCTCAAGAATATAAAAATCTTAATAATAATCTTCCTTTAAACTTTTGTGTTTAAAACAATGTAAAATTATAAAATTACAAAACTTGGGTGATGTCCTTTCCCATGTTGATTGAATGAGGTGAGGGTTGCAATTAACCACCATAGGCTTCTCACAATGACCAACTTAATGCCTTTGTCGATTGGGACTCTATAAAGGGGAAGTCTTTGAATGTCTTTTCATATTTCTAGTTATCATTTAAGGTTTAATTTGAATTCTAGGTTAAATTTATCATTAGAGCCAACTTCTCTTTGGATTTCTTATCAATTTAATAAAATTGAATTTCTTTCATGTAAACTAAAATCCGAATTGATGTTTCAATAATTTTAGGAAAATGGAAACAGGGCTTTCTCAATCTTTCACTGGAAATCAAATCTAGGATTCTAAATCTTTTAATAGTTATACAATTTAGGATATGCTACAAGGAATTTCTTAAAAGTACAATTAGGAACTAATAATTTCAATTAGGGCTATTATGTATTGCATATAAAGATCTCAATTACAATTTTAAAACCATTTGTAATTGATCAATTTTGAGATATTGACCCTTTAACAATGAAAATGTAAAAACAAGATTGATCCCTTTAATAATGAAAAGGAAAAAAAAGGTATTAATTTTGTAAAATTAGAAAATTAAGGCCTAATTAGGGTTATAGAAGCAACTTAAGAAAATCACCCATTTCTCTATTGTTAAAACTTGGTTTATTTACTACTTTCTTGTTATTCTAAAGCAAACTACTAAGAATTAAAATCTAAAATGTACTTTCAAAATTAGAAAACTTACTTGGTAATAACTATTGGTTTCTCCTCCTTAACAAGAAAAACTTGTTGGAGCAAATGGAAAAGGTGAGGTTTCATAATATATTTATAAGATTGTGTATCAGTTCTATCGCAATAGGCTTTTTAGTTTTGTTTCTCTTCTAAATTTGTTTGGGTCTTCTATTACTAATTGGATATTGAATTTCAATGTCTATAATTTGTATTGCTCCAAATTATTGATACCCTCTTATTTTTGTTTGCTTAGGTATATTTTAATAGCATAAGTTCTATTTTTCCTTTACATGAAAAATTTCATTTCACATTAAATTTATGTTATCAAAATTAAACAAGCATATGTAATTTATTCATTTGAACTATTTATTTATAAGTACTATATCAGTTATTCTTTTTATTTTGTATTTCTTGCAAGTTAGTTATTTTATTTTATTTGAGAGATTTTAAAGACCATATGATTGCTTATTTAATGCTAATATACAACTTAAAAGCTTCATTTATTTTCTAATTAGCCAATTTTTTTATATAAAAAGTAAAACCATGAACTAACTAATATTAAAAATTGAAAATAGCATATTAAATGATAAATATATTATCACCTCTTTCTCTTCCCTCACACTTCCCCATTTCATCATAATTCATTCTTAATGACATTTCTATATCATATTCCATTTTCCTATATAAAGAAAGAAAAAAATCATTGTTTTTAATTTTTCCAATTAATGAAAATCACATCATTCGATTTTGACAAAGATTTTGGATGGTTATGAAAAAAAAAATTAAAGAGTTTAATGAATCAATAAAGCAAGAGAGTGATTTTGAACCACTAAATATAGGGAAATTACATATAGAAGATGGGAAGGAAACAAAAGGGATTTAAAAGGTTGTGTTTTCTAAGGGGCATGCTTAAGCCTTGTCATAGAAATGTGGAAGATTTGATAAGAGCAAAGTCCCAAAGGGCCTCACTTGGTGTTCGAGACTCATGTGATAGGGGTATAATAAATTCTAGTGGACTAATGCGTGAGACAAGCCTTTTTCATAGAAATGTGGAAGATTTGATAAGAGTAAAGTCCCAAAGGGCCTCACTTGGTGTTCTAGACTCATATGATAGGGGTATAATAAATTCTAGTGGACTAATACATGAGACAATATGGTTAGCCACCAGGCATGAATATATGGCCATTTGGAAGGGATTACCAAAGAGTGAAGCAAGTTGAGAACCCACACAAGGCATTATGGTAGCATTAAGATAAAATTCTAAAGGTATTGTGGCTAGGATAAAATTCAGAAGTTCCATGAGTAGAATGCAAAAAGGCATTATTAGATTAAGTGGGAGAGCTTGTCATCCACCTCCTATGCAAACAACGACTAAGAGGTTCTCCCAAGCCCACTTAAAAGAGAAACCTAAGTCGAAGATCAAATTTCTAGAAGTTGCAAGGTTCCAAAAAGATCAAAAAAGCCTTAGATTGTACCATAGTAGGTAGGGTAATTAGATTTAATTAATGTAAAGTAGGTGAGATAATATTATAATCATCAAACCAAGTTAATTTGGGTTGTTCATTCATGAAAGCCTCTTGTATATATAGGGGAGATCTCCTTTAGTTGTAATCATCCAAACGTTTAACTGAAATACAATTGTTTAAGAACTTTCTCTTTCTAAGTTAAGTACAAGGTGTTACTGAAAACCCCAAAAAATAATAAATATGGTCAAAGGAAATTTTTGGATTGAATTATAAAGGAATTTCAAGTTAAAAATTTTAATTTTTTTAAAAGAACCTTTTTATAATTAAAATCAGTTTTATTGAAAATAGTTCCAAAATAGTCTAGTGACCTTAGACAAAATTCCAAGACCCTAATCAAATGAATAAAATAATTAAGGAATTATTTAGAGTTAATTAGAAAGGAAAAAAAATTAAGTTTGGAGATCAATTTTTCAAAATGACAAATTTTACAATTTAAAACAGTTTTATCGAATTTGGAATTGAATTTCTTAGAGACCTTAAATATAGCTCCAAGACCTTAATTAGGTGAATAAAATCAATTATAAAATAATTGGAAAAGAAAAAGTTAAATTCATAGATCAAATGGGTAAAATGATCAAATTGCTCTTAAGCTTATTTTAAAGGAGTAGCTAATTAATTTAAATTCCAAGGGCGTTTTAGGAAAAAGGAAGCATCATTTTGCAAGTGGAGTAAGTTGAAGAAATTAAGAGAAAAATAATATTAAAATAGGCTAAATTAAAAGGACATATATTGCCATAAACTACAACCAACTAACTTTTGTGGACTCATTTACCCTTACTCTTAAACCCTTACTAAAACCTACTATTTAAAACCATTTTTGGATAGAAAGTAGCAACCCCCCATTTCATTTTTTTAGAAAGCTTTCTAAGGTAAATGTTCTCAAAAACTCATTAAGCCTATTTTATTCCTTAAACCTCTTAATACTCAATAAACCATATACTAATCTAGTTATTTCCTTGTGAGTTTTAGATCAAAGATCAAGTAAAATCTCAATCTAATAGGGGGCTACTATCCACATGATTTGGGTGTGAAGGTAAGTAAGAAAATGACTTAATTCAAGTGGATTTTAGTTTGTAGATTATAAGTCTAAGTAATATATGATATTTATTGTGAAGGAAATCAATTGAGAATTCAAGAAAAGCATCATCTTGGAGATGGGTAGACATGGTTGGGAGAATATTTGGGTATTTCCTAGGTCTTCAATAAGATAAGTTCAAAACTTTATTCAAGTTGATAATTTAAGATAGTTTTATATGATTGAACTTGGTGATTTGATGATTTCTTGAATGTTGAGGATATACTAGAATGTGTTCTTTGTACCACCACTTTAATGGATGTATTTTGGATTAATTTGATGATCAGAGTGTAGATTTATGTTAAGACATGATGAATGTAATGATCGGTGCTGGGAATGTGGTTAAAAATCAAGTTTGATGCACTTAAATGAAGATTATATTGAGCATTGTATAATTGCCATTATGATGATGAGTTTGAGGTTTAAATTGTTCTTATTACATCTGATTTGAGTGTTAATTGATGATAACTTGAGGATTGGAGTAAGAACTTCTAATATCTTAATTGATTTTAGTAATTAAATGATATATAAGCAAAGTTAAGAGTGGAAATTGGTGGTTAAAGAGGGTCAATTGATGACTAAATTATTAATTCCCAACATGTTAATATGTTTTTGATGTGATAAATCTGATGGAAATTGAAGTTATAAGATAAGCATTGAGTTTGGTAAAAATTGAGGATAAATTAGGTTAAATTAGAAGATAGTATGAACTTGGAACTTCGATTTTCTTGCATATTTTGGTATGATATTTGATTCTAGAAAAAATATGATAAATTATGTTTATTTTGAATAAATTTGGTAGAATTATGGTTTAATTATAAATAGGAGTTGGATTGGATATGAAAAGAGGTTTAAAAGTAATAATGTGTTGAAATTGGACTAATGAAATAGATAAAATTTCCATTGGGGTGTGTTATATTTTGATGGTATTTTGAGCTCGAAAATGAAAAATAAATTATGTATTAGACTTTAGGAAGAAGTAGGAACAAGTGGGTTTGGTTTGAAGTGATTTAAACCTAAATTGAATAAGTTATAAACTTTTAAAGTTGAAAATTCGTAATTAAGTTTAGTTTGGTAGTTCAAGGGCTCTAAATTGAAAAAAATAAAGCTTTTTATGTTAAAATGGATAGTGGAAGTGATAAAGAAACAAATGGCTTTGATTTCACTTAATTCATACTTAAATTAAGTAAATTATGATTCTTTAAAGTTAGGCTTTAAACACAATTAAATTTAAAAATCCAAATAACTTATTAGGTAATTAAATAAACTCTAAATGGTTTGAGTTACAATTAGCTAAAAAGTAATTGAGCCTAGATAACCTTAATTGGGCTTGTAATTAGTATGGATCTTAAGTAATTTAAACCAACTTTATAATAGAATTCAATCATTTAGAATAATCAACTAACTTATGATTTTCTCTTTGATGTATAAAACTAACACAATTGACTTAATTGGAACTCGGATTACAATTCAAGAAACGTTGACCTTTTAGGTATGCAATAACTTGCATGTTGTGTGCTAGGTTAGAAAATTAAATTAGACTAATAATCAAACTTAATTAAGTATCTACTTGCTGCTTGTGTGTGGTTATTTAAGCTAGTAAGTGACAAATCTTAGATTAGGATTATAGCTATGGTCATATACCTCAAAATGATACATTAGTTAGACACTTAAGCCACCAATGTTGGCTTAATGGTAAGCTGATGAGTAAAATACAATGGATAACGGGCATTATAAATAGAGAGGAGCTATATCAAGAGTCATCTAAGGTTGTGGGTCTGGACGGGCAATATGATACAGCTAAACTATGATTAGTGAAGACTGCATAACAGTAGTTTCAATTAAACGAGGCTACTTAGGTACATAGTTTTTAGTAACATGGAGTCTAGCTGCTCCCATTAACCCCCGATGTTCGCTGTTGTGGAATTAGACCCTTTATCTCCCATTGTGGTGTCCGAAGTCATGAATACTTTTGTGTTAGATGTTTAAATAAAATATTTAATTGAATTAAATGATTGTTTGTTGCATTAGTTGTAGGTTTGCTTGGTATGCATGAATGTATTTGTGTTATTGTATATTAGGCCCTTATAACTTACTCCTTTTTTTCTTTTTTAGGTGAGGATATTTTTTATTCGTTTTATATTTTGATGAGATATGGTTCAGGGGAGGAATAATAGGATGAGACTGTAGATTTAGATTATGTCGTCTACGATTATGATTGACTTCTATTTCATTTTCCAAACTATGTTTTATTTTTATATTTAGACTATTTTGAGAGTCATTTGTAGCTCTATAGCCTATTTTAGTTTATTTGTGTTTTATGAGCCTCATAGGCCATAGGACTTAGATTATCTTTTCATGCTTTACCATGTGTTTTTATGACAAACCAACCATCAAACATTTTTGAAAATCCAAAGTTTCGCTAAAATGTTTACAAAATCTAATTAACAATTTTGGGATTCTAAAATTGATTTAGAAACCTACTTAATAATCAAAGTCTTACATATTTTACTTAAGTAGAGTACATAGAGAACTATTAGTACCATAGTAGTTTTGAAACATGATAGTTACAAGCTAAAGTTAGCACTCTTAATCTTTTCTTACAGTGCCTAAGTGCTACATGAAAACCTTATGAGAAGAAACTCCCCTAACATACACGCATGTATATACATGTGCACTTTCAAGGTTTTAGGTTATCTTTAATATTGTTCAATTTTTCTTTATTCTAATTTAATATGATTTATGAATTTTTGTGTTTTAAGTGCACCTTTATCTCTTCATTAGGTCTAACTTGAAACCGATAATTAATTAATTCATTTGGTGCACCTTAATTAAATAATTAATTATAACTTTAAATTAATTAGTTCATTTCAAGCAACTAAATTTTGTTTTCCTTGACCTTTAACCATTTTAGGTCAAATCCTAAAATTCATACTATTGTGTGTGATTATCTAAGTTCACATTAAGATAGTGCCACAACTAATTAGAGACTTATCATAACACCTAACAATGTTTGTTGTGCCATATGATGCTTTAGGGAAGATCTCCATGATTTAGAACTAAGTGTGAACACATGTGTGTGATTATATCTCTCCATTTCCATGTCTTAAATCAATTTATGCATGATTAGTCATCACGAATTTGATCTATTTGCTTAGTTTGTTGGAAAAAGCTTATATTTGATGGGATCTCATCATGGGTGTATATTTTCAAATTATTTGTGCCTAATCAAATGGCCAAGGATATACAATCTCTAAATAAGAGATGAGTAGATCCTATCTTGATTCATCACAAACCCTCTCAATTGCTTTAGTTCATACTCCACAACCAACTTGATAATGACCAATGAAGGAGTCACACTTACCATCATTAAAGCGTAGCGATCTACAATAATCTCAAGTTTAAAAATTAATCATATCGATTCTCTAAGAAGGAACTCTTGACACTTGAAATCCAATTGCTAAGTTAGTGAGTATGACCTACGATCACCATAGGTAGTTATCTTGTGCCTATATCCTCTTAGGCACTCACTCAATCATGGACCATTTTAAGATTGTGGTAATATTAATGAGCTTTTATAGACAACAAACTGCACCTAAACACCAATATCATATGTTGTTCAGAGATTTTTTTTAATTAATTAGTGCAAGTGGAAATGCACCTAATAAATGACAAATTTGCCTCTAATAAATAATCTATTATAAATTTACATATGGTGTCTTAGCATTATGTGTATACACCAATAGCTATGATGATTCTTCTCTTAACCATGAGTGATGGTGATTGAGCTTCCTTTGATCATAGTGATGGTGGGTGGTATTGTGCTTGAGAAAGAAATGGAAAAGGTTAGAACCTAAATGAACTTAACTATTGCTTACTTGAAGCTATATTCAATGTATGTATAGATATAGGATTTTGAAAATAAAATAAACATAAACATGTGCAATGGTTCAATAGTCATTCAAGGATTTATTTGAACCCAACTTTGGGTTTATAAAAAATTTGGATACTTTAGCATCTATTTAGCTCATGATTCACAAAATTGATTTATCATGACTCATGCTGGAACTCCACTAGTATAATAATCCATGTTTTATCTAAGGTAAATTCTTATTCCAATTCCTAGCCTAGAATCTTGGAAGCTCCACATCTTTTAAAACAGAATAGCCTACAATATATAGAAATTGTCATCTATTAATTAATTTAGTGAAACATAGTAGTTGTGGGGTGCCTATTCCGCTTTTAAGATAATGTAGTGTTATCTATTCTTTAAAATCCACAAATATATTTAATTTAATTTAATTTAGAAAAGCATAGACAAGACTTTACCACTCGTGTCACCTTCATCATGAAAGGAGCTTTTTCTCATTCAACTACATTTTTTGTTAGAGAGAGAATTGCTAATAGAAGTCTATAAGGCAAACTCATTAAAACTTTAGTTTTTTCCTTAGGAAATTTCACATCGTATATCGTATATGGTGAAAACTCAGTCACATGCTCATACCGCAACATAAGCATGCAAAGCTCAGAAACTAGCTTACATCCACATAATTAGCAACATAATCCTTTGAACTATCATTAATGAAGTCTCTCATAGTAATATTTCTAATTAACTACAAGGCACATATGGAGAAATTCTTTAAATTCAATTGAGATTTGGCTAACTACTGGCAATAGCCTAAAACAAAACAACACAGTTGTTAAAATTGCAATTTCACTCGTATAATTTTACAATTTTATGATTTTAGGTTGCTTCTTTGAGTTAAATTGAGTATAAAATTGTTTCCGTGTAGATTCTAGTAGAATCGTGAGTCTGTAAGCCCATCAACAATTGGCGCCTACATCATATTCTATATTTTGTTCCAATTTTGTTTCCTCTCTCTCACTAGTCTCTTATTCGACATTTATAACCTTAATTCAAGTTTTAGCTCTAGCTACAAAGTTTACAAGGGAATCCATTTACTTTAGTTATGCCAACAAGAATTTAAGATGAGTTGAAAGGGTCAGTTTCCTTTAATTCATAACTTTTTGCAAACAAAATAATAGAAAAAGAACTTAATTTTGACTTTGATTATCTTTATTCTATGCATGTTAGATTATGGGTTAAGAGTTTTTATGGAAAAACTAGTGAGTTTCTTCATTTCTTTATTTCACCATATATTTCATTTTTTTAAAATTATCGTAAATATATTTACAATTTTTTAAAGTTATTTTATATCAATTGTAAAAGCATATGACTATTGTAAAGATATCTACAATTTTTGAAAATTATTTTACTTAAGTTATAATAACTTATATTTTTTTCATTTTGGTTTTACAAACTTCCTAACAATTTTAAGTAAAATCTTGAATTTGACAACCTTGTAAAATAGAACTATTGAATCAAGTTTATTAATCTACCTAGTAGAAATAACCAAATATAATGCTCTTCGCTATGACTAGCTTGTACCCTCCTCCAAAATACAAATTGCAAGGAGATAACCATGGTAATCACATTCTTCATAATCACTTGAAATTAAAATCTTGAAGAGGTAAGTAAAGTTTAGTACATAACCATTACAGGCAAACATAACTAGATGCCACACCACTAATGTTCTCAATAATTCTAATGTAGTAATCATTTCATGCGCCACATTACATATTTAATCAATTTAACATTTAATGTGAATCCAAAACACACAAGCCATTTGGAACCAGACCCCTACATTCGAGTTTTAAAAGTGTAAACCCTTATACACTAGACCAATCTTGAAAGTGTAGATTCATAAATGTCCCTTAGAAGCCAGATTTTAAAAGTGTGGATCCATAAGAGTTCTTTGGAGTCCAATTTTGAAAGTGTAAGGAGGTGTTTTTGAATTTGTGGCTCTTTCAAATCCCTAAAGTCTAGAATTTATAAGTGCAGAGTGGGTTCCTATAGTATGAGTTTTAAAAAGTTTACGGTAGAACCATGAAGATCGAGTTTTAAAAGTATAGGGCAAATAAAAATTAAAAAAAGTGGGTTCATAACATTTCCAAAGGTTTTCAAAATATCTTTTTTCCAAACACATGCATCAAACAAACATTTGATAGTTAAACCGTTATTAGTCGATCTTCATTCTAACCCTAGTATACATAACCAAAAGGCAACAATAATCATGTACTTGGTTTCTATTTAGCTATTGATAAAATTTTAATTAAATCGTAATTCATAATTCAACATCAATTAGTATCACATATGACATAAATTCACTCCTTAGGTTTATTTTTATGGTTATCCCACATTTTAGATTAGGAATAAGGCTTATTAGGTGAAAATATGCATTATTGGGGGTCATGTGGTTGATCTCAGGTTTGATTAGGAGAGTGAGGTTGACTAATCAATCGACCAACCTAGTAGCTAGTTCTCTTGTGGTCCTCTTATATGGCTCAGGGCAACTTGAATTAAGCCTTAGGTTAACCCTACCAAATCTTAGGTTGAATTTTTCCTTTTTCTTTGATACTAGAAATAAGGTCTTTCACCTTAGTTATATCTTAAATTGAATATCAAGTTCCTAGGTCAAAACTTCAATTACTATTCCATAGATTTGCCATCTTAGTAACTATCATGTCATCAATAACCTAAGTTAACTGTGTTGATTGATTTTCAAGGCGATTTTAGTCTATAAATTGATTTAAAGCCTATTAAGTTTAGGCTTTCTAAGCTTCTTTAAGAGGGAGACGGTTTAGGTGCTTAGCTCAATGTGGTTTTGGAGAATCTTCACAGGCTGTATTACTTAACACTTCCTAGAATAACATTTGTCTAGATTTACCCCTTAATGCAATATTAGAAAAATTAGGAACCTATTACTTGTGATTAGAGACAATCAAGGCAACATACACATGCCTTATGATTCCTTATCTCCTAAGCTCATCTTTATAGTGATTCCATTTCTTACTACAAAAAGAAAGAGATTTGTGTTAAGTTAATTAATTTATGATTAATAATTAAAGGAATAATAGAATTGAATAAAGAAAAATCATTAGTTTACCTTTGTCAACAATAGTTGACTGTTAACTTGAAAACGAAGGGAGCATACACACAGAAGTCACAAGAGAGAGAGAGGTGGCTTTACTAGGGTTTATAGATGAGGAGGTGGGAGTCTCACTTTGGTTTCCTACAAAGTGAAGCAAAAGTTAGGTTTATATTTATTAGGGAAAGGGTCTAGGGGCAAATGTTTATCTTGCCCTTGTTTTCTAAAATATTTTTTTAGGTTAATTCAACTATATTACAATCTAATATTTTTATAAATTATAATAATATATTTACATAGTCTATGTATGAACAAATATTATATATGAATACCATCTATAAAAATCATGTTAATAATATTTATAACTTAATAACAATTAATAGATAGTGTTAAAACTATTTATGATATATTATAAGTTAAATATAGTACTAATAATATTATAATGATCAAGAATATTGTCATACAAAATTACTTTAATGGTATAAAAATAAAATTTTGACAATAATTGTATGGACAAAGTTACAATAGGGAGAATATAATTATATTTGATATGTAATAATGTGAATACATTAACATTAAGAGTATTAGTCATAACGATGAAACATACTTATTATATTAACAAAATATAATAACTATACTATTATATAATGATTAGAAGTATTTTCAATTTATTTATAAACATTAACAATAATAACTAATTGATGTAATATATTTAATATACAAAAATATATAAATGTGATTGAGGAAAATCAAATATATGTACATTAATATTATAATTATATCTATATCATCATACTTTTATCATTTTAAACATTAATAATGTCCAAATATAATATTATTCTTGTTGATATTATTCGTTTTCTCAATATCATTTTTGAATAATCATCTTTTTATATTTTCAATTTTATATATGTCTAATTTTTAATTTCATTTCTAATAATATAACATATATGTCATCTGTAACTAATTTAATATATTACATTACATAACATTAATATATTATTTAGGATAAACTGTACAAACACCTTCTAAAAATTTTTAAAACTGCATGGATCTAATAATTTTTCTAAAGTTAGCACCTAAATCTCTTGAAATAGCCATGGAGCCTAATTCTTTTATGTGTTAGCTGTTTATGTGTAATTTCTTACTTATGTGGATAACTCATGTAATATATTCAATTAACAAAAATTCTAAATTTTTTAGCAAATTAAAAAATTAAAAATTAGAGGAAAATTAAAAGAAAAAGAAAATTGAAAGAAAATTATGTGGCCAACAATGATAACATTTTTTTTTAATTTTCTTGCTTTTTTATTTTTTGAAAATTTTCTATAGTTTTGTTAATTAAATATATTATATGAGTTGCCCATATTGATACAAAATTACGTATAAGTAGCCAACATAAAAAAAGAAAAAAGAAAAGAAAAGAGTGAATCTTCCTACTATTTCAAGGGATCCTAGTACTGGCTTTTGAAAAATTAGGAATTCATGTAATTTTAAAACTTTTCAAAGGGTATTTGTATAATTTATTTTATTATTTAATATAATATAAATTATTCATGCAGTACTATTATTGCATCATTTATGTAATGTCAAATACTATATATTTTTTTGAAAAATATTCTTATATCAGGAGATCCTAAGGAGTTTACGATACTATTCCTTTAAATTAAGTGGGAATGACCATTTTTCCGTTAGAACTAATAGATCTAACTCTTAGAGTGACTTTTCCCCCCTCTGGGTGTAAACATTGAAATAAGAATGATGATTATAAGAATGGACAGAATAGAGATAATTTTTAAAATGACTATTCTAAAAATTCTTTAAACTAACGATGGAAACGTGCGTAGGATTTCATATTAACGCCATTAGCTTATTAGCTTATATGTTATGAGAACTTTTATATTTAGTTATTTTATTTTATATCGTACGTAGGTTAGACATAGTTTTATTAGTATTATTTATTTAATTATATAATAGTTTATTATTATTATTATTTTTAATGACTAATTAATAGCTACAAGATTATATTTTGATAGTACGGCTCATATTTGACTTTACTTTTTCATAAATACATTTTTTTCTTATTAAGATTTCAAACATAAACGTTGATTGAATAAAATTACTTTCTCAAAATTGGTGTCATACCGTCTACATCAGTTTCCTTTCTTTACTTTTCTCAAATAGTGATCATAAAAATCTAAATCTTGAAACCTTTAAGAAGTAATCACTGTACTGCCGTTGCTTTCGGAATCCACTTAATTTCAACGATTTCATCCTACCAATAGCACTTGTTGGAGGCAATAAATAAGTCCATCATACTCTGCTCGTGGAAGAGGAACTCCAAGCTTTGTCACGGCATCGATTTTGCTAAATAAATAAATAAAAATAAAAAAGGAGCTAAATCAAAGACAAGCAACTATATAAGGAATTGATGAATATACATACTAGACATGATTACAGCAGAAGGAAAGGTTCTTTTCTTTAAACTATGAATTTTCTATTACTTTGTGGTGAATTTTTTTGTATTTTTTATTATAGTTCTTGTTAATTTTCCACATCTTTGGACATTGCTTTCATTCCTTTAATTACTTCCTATTTCATATTTAACATCAATTTGGTATTAAAGCCCAGATTAACATTCTTTCTTAAAAACACACACACACACACACAAAGAGGAAAAAAACCCTTTTTTATACCCACAAAAAAAAAATCATATATTGGGAGAACTCATAGTGGTACAACTTTTAGAGATGACTCATCTATGAAAAACAATACTAAACCATGTAAATAGGCAATGCCTAGGATGGAAGAAGTTATGATTGTTTTAGACATGATTCGTTACCAACTACGGACCCTTATAGGTTGTGTAGATGCCCTAGAAGTTATTGGGTTACTCATTGGTTAGGATGAGGATGAAGAAACCATAAGCCAAGCCCCAAATAAAAATTCTAACTTGGAGGCTAATGCACCCTTAGATGAAATCTTTAAAGGAATCCTAAAGCTTATAATGTCCATAGAGTTGATCTAGCACGTCATAGGATGCTACATAGGAATTTCCAAGAAGATGACCTACACCATGACAGTCGTGTTGATGACCTCACTAGACATATTAAGGCAAATCTACCCACATTTAATGAGAGTCTTAACCCTGTTGTCTAGATAGATTAGATAACTGCCATAAAATAATATTGACTTCTATAGGATGCTTGAGAACTATAGAATGCATTTTACTAAGATGTTATTGATAAGTCAAGTCAAACTGCATTGGACCAATGTAGAATGGCATCTTCTATGATTAAGATAACCACCTATAAAGTATTGAGTAAAGATGAAAATCAAGATTAAGGATAAATTCATCCTTTTATCTTATTAGGATGAGCTATACCAGCTATACATCAACCTTAGGCAGGGAACCATGACAATTGAGGAATATATGGCTAGCTTCAATATGCTCTTGATTAGGTGTGATAAGCTAGAGTCACCTAAGTTGATACTCTCTAAGTTTAGGAATAACTTATGTCTTGACATTAAGAGAGACTTTCAACCTTGCTATGATGAGAACTTAGAACAGACTTTTCAACAAGTCTTAGAGATCAAAAATTAGTTGAAACCACAAAGGAGATTCAATTCTCAAGTTGGGGAGCAAATCTTTATGAGCAACAATCTTAGTGAGAGATCCAGCAAGTCCATTAGAAATACCTCTATAGCACCTCAATTAGAAATCTTACTATGTCTCGGGGTAGAAACAACAAAGGTAAGAACAATGTTACAGAGAGTTAGTCAAAAGTGTTATAACTATTATAGTTCTAGTCACTTTGCTTATCAATGCCAAATTAGGAACCTTTGTCTCAGAGAGGAAAGCCACTACAAAATGAGGATTGTAAGGCATTAGATCATATTCCAAAAGAGGGTGTTAGTGATGAAGATGACATGGGCTTGGATTATGATGAGTGCAATTTGAACATTGTTAGATGTCTCATTACCCAACCTATGAAGGAAGATGATTAGAAACGGACTAGTATAGTCCATGCCTATACAAAATGTAATGGTCATAATTGTAAAGTAATCATTGATGGGGAGCAATATGTATGCAGTTTCAAAAGTTGCTGTATCTAAATTAGGTCTTAAACTAGAACTACACCTTAACCCTTATAAGATAACTTAGGTCAATAAGACCATCTTACCTATCATTTAGAGATGTCTAGTTCCCTTACACTTCTGCCACATATACAAATCAAATTTAATGTGATATAGTGCTCATGGATATTACTCATATTCTTTTAAAGAGCCCTTAGTTATATAACCAAGATATGGTTTATTATGGTAGCACTAACACATGTGTTCATGTACAATGGTGAGAAAATTAAGCCTAGTCCTTTGTTGCTAGAAGAACTTAAGGGAAGCACTAACAAAGGCTCAATTAGCACCATAGATTCTAAGAAACCCCACCATGTTATGAATGCATGTGAATTTGAGCTTAAGTTTAAAGAAAGCACTTTATATGCTTTAATGGTTAACGAAGTAGAGGAGCATAACCTTGAGTTAAAGTCAAACCAACCTATAAAATTGAAGCCTTTACTTGAGGAGTTCAAGGACCATACCTTAGAGGGACTTCTAGATAGGTTATCACCTATACATGATATACTGCATGCTATAGACTTAATTCCTAGAGTAGCTTTACCTAACTTACCCCATTATAGGATGAATCCCAATGAGCATGTAGATTTAAAGGGGTAAGTAGATGGTTTGTTATGGAAAGGTTTTATTAGGAAGATTCTTAGTCCACTTACCCCATTATAGGATGAATCCTAATGAGCATGTAGATTTAAAGGGGTCGGTAGATGGTTTGTTATGGAAAGGTTTTATTAGGAAGATTCTTAGTCCATGTGCTATATTTGCACTCCTTACTCTTAAGAAAGATGGAAGTTAGAGGATGAGTATAAGTTCACGGGCTATCAAAAAGATCACCATCAAGTATAGTTTACTAATCCCTACATTAGATGACATGTTAGATTTTCTTTCAAGGTCTAAGTGGTTTTCCAAAATTAATCTTAAGAGTAGATACCATAAGATTAGGATTAGATCAAGGGATGAGTGGAAAACAACTCTTAAGTTAAAAGAGGGTCAGTATAAGTCATTAGTTATACCTTTTAGATTAACTAATGCCCCCATCTACTTTCATGAGAGTGATGGCACAAGTGTTGAGACCGTTCATAGGAAATTTTCTTGTTACACATTTTGATGATATCTTTGTTTATAGTAACACTCAAGAAGAGCATCTATCACACTTAAAGAAATTATTTGAGACTCTTAGGCATGAGGAACTTTACATGAACTTGAAAAAGTGTGCTTTTTTGATAACCCAAGTAATCTTCCTAGGTTTTGTTATGTTAATAGAACTATTGAGAGCAAACCTTAAGAAAATTAAGATAATTGTTGAGTGGTTTAAATCAAAGAGCATTCATGATGTTAGAGTTTTCATGGTCTTTCCACTTTTTATAAAAGATTCATTAGAGGCTTTAACATCATTATAATCCTAATCACAAATTGCATTAAAAAAGGGGAATTTAATTAGACTAAAAGTGCATCTAAAGCATTTATGAAAATCAAGAAGAGGATGACTAAAGCACCTGTTGTTTGATACCCAATAGCTTTCTTTAGTGAGAAACTAAATGAGGCAAAAAGATACTCAACCTATGATAAACAATTCTATGCAATGGTGTAAGCTTTGAGACATTGGAGACATTATTTGTTGTCCAATGAATTTACGTTGTATAATAATCACCAAGCTCTTAAGTATCTCATTTCACAAAAGAAACTTGGAGCTAGACATGCAAAGTGGGTTCAACTTTTGCAAGAGTACACATTTGATTTAAAACACAAAACAAGATTTGAGAATAAACCTACTGATACTTTGGGTCACATGCACATACTGTTAAGTATTTTAATTGTTGAGGTTGTTGGTTTTGAAAAGATAAGAGAGCAATATGTAGCTTGTCCTAATTTTAGGGAGATTTAAGCATCACTATCTAATGTTTTATTAGGACTTTATGTTGATTATGTCCTTAAGGATGGTTACTTGTTTAAAGGTGATAGATTGTGTGTTCCAAAAAATTCTCTAAGAGACTTCTTAATTTGGAAATTGCATAATGGAGGTGTATTTGGTCATTTTAGGAGAGATAAAACCATAGTCATCGTTAAGGAATAGGTTTTATTAGCCTAGTATTGAAAGAGATGTCGGTATAGTTGTGAGGTAATATCGAATTTGTCAACTTTCCAAGCATATGAAATAAAATACAGGTCTTTACACACCCTTTTCTACATTCACCTTAGTAGGACATTAGTATAGATTTCGTGTTAGGTTTACTTGACATATAAGAAACATGATTTAGTCTTTGTGATAGTAGACTGCTACTCTAAGATGGCACATTTTATACCTTGTAGCAAGACTACAAATGCCTCTCATATAGCCAAACTGTTCTTTAATGAGGTTATTAGGTTGTATGGGTTACCTAATACTAAAGTGTTAGATAGGGATGTCAAATTTATTAATTACTTTTGGAAGGCATGGAAAATGCTAAGTACCAAGTCATAGTTTTTCTTCTATCTTTCATCCCTAGACTAATAGTTATATTGAAATAGTCAATAGGAGTTTAAGTGATTTATTGAGGTCTTTAGTTGGTGACTATGTGTCTACTTGGAATAACAATCTTCCTATGGTAGAATTTGCTTATAATAGTTTAGTAAACAGATCCACTGGATTTAGTCCCTTTGAAGTTATACTAGGTTATCAACTTAGACACCTCGTTGATCTTATACCACTCCCACTTACATCTAGACTTTCCAAGCCTAGCGAATCCTTTGCCACTCATATTCGCAACCAACATGCGAAAATTAGAAAGAAAATTAACATAAGCAATGAATTATATAAGTGTGCTATAGATATTCATCGTAGGTATTAGGAATTTCAAGAAGGAGATTTGGTAATTACTTGTATTAGATCGAAGAGGTTTCCATGAGGTTCTTGCAAAAAATTACATACTAGAGGCATGGGACCTATCAAGGTTGTGAAGAAGACAAGTGCAAATGCTTATGTTTTGAAGTTGCCATGAAAGGAAAGATGAAGAGGTTGAAGATACTATTAATGATTAGATCATGAGCAATGGTGGGTATTTTCTTATCAAATGGGTGAATCATCCACTTTTAGATGCTATAGGATTATTGAGTCAAAGCTTTAGAGAATTAATCTAAATCTTTATGAGTGATACATCATTTTTAATTCACTAGTGGTAAATCTTCCCAAACCAAGGAGAAATGATAGGAAACACGGATATATATATATGTATTTTTATTGTTAAGGTTTTTGACATGAGCATTGACTAAATAAAATTACTTTTCAAAATTAATATGATACTGTCTACATAGGTGATGTGAAACTATCCTTAAAATTGATCGGTAATGAAGACCATCAATTTCCTTTCTTTAGTTTTCTTATCACCATGGAAATTTATGCTAATAATAACATTCGTTGGAGGCAATAAAGAAGTCCATCGTACTCTATTCGTGGAAGAGGAACTCCAAGCTTTGCCTTGGTATCAATTTTGTTAAAAAGGTAACTAAAAAAAGAAAGAAAGAAAGAAAGAGCTAAACCGAAGACAAGCAACTATATTGGGAATTAATGAATATACGTACAGGACATGGTTACAGCCGAAGGGAGGGTTCATTTATTTGAACTTTAAATTTTCTATTATTTTGTGATAAATTTCTTAGAGTTTTTTATTAGGGTTATTTAATTTATTTATTTATTTTTTTACATTCTTACACTTACACATCGTTTTCATTCCTTTAATTACTTCTACTTCAATATCTTACATCAGCTAAACATTAAAATAGATACTATTTTGTAAATAGTTAGCAATTCGATAGCAATACAATACACTGCCTTGAATTAGACTTATGGAAGAGGACAAGCCACTAGCATGCGCTTCTCACTGGTCACTATCTTTTAGGAGGAGATTCTATGTTACTTCGAAACACAATTCCTTGCCATAAGAAAAGCTGATTGCATTAATTATATTATACCATATGGGTATGTCTTCATAATATGAGAGAATATTTATATAATATGGGGTAATTTGCATATATTTCTCTTTATGTTTACACCATTGATGCTTAACATCCTTATTTTTGAAATTAATAGTTTAAACCTCTAAATCTTCTAAAATGCACTTTCAAACTTAAATGATCTTTATATCCTGTATAAAACAACATAAAATTTTACTCTAATAAAAGAAATTACACAAAATCTTTAACAAAAGGGAGAAATCCTATTTCCTAATTTTTGAATGTTTTGTTATGTTTAATAAAGGTGAGTGGATACAGGATGTTAAGGTATGATACCTTATGTGTATCTTACCTTGTAGATATAAGTATTTGAGATTTAAAATTGAACCTATCCTATGACATGTAGGAACCCTCACGAAACTTATAACTTAAGAAACTTGTAATTTTTTATTATATTTTATAATATAGAATTGGGACGTGAGTGGTCCTACGATTTTTTAGCTTTTTCCATGCATTTATAACTACTACATTCATCTACCTAATTATCTCTAACAATTAATGACATATTTTCATGAAGGCTTACATCATATATCTAATATCAAAACTCCAAATAACTTGTACAAAATACTTTTACAAAATTGTAATATATCATAAGATCTAGAAATACTTAACAATTTCAAACATGTGTTGAGCTAAACATATCATATTTTGTTATGTTTAATATTATTAATATAAAATTTTCATAGGCAAGTACATGATATCACCTGTGCCCTCTATAATTTGAAGTGCATGTTGAAACCAAAATTTATTTGATAACTTTCAACACTCATTCAAAACCTACTTGACAAGTAATGATAGAGCATATGCGAGTTCCAACAAGATTTCACACTCACCTCTAATGCTCAATGATTGATATATATATACACACACACACACACACTTTTTTACTATTAGCAAGGGCAAAAGGGCATTTAGGGAACTAAAAATATGCTTCTTTTGAGATTTGGGATCTTAAAAGTTCAATTTCAAGGACAGATTAAGCATGCATACTTTGAAAAATGCTTCTTTAATTGAAAAATGTTCAATTAAAAATATGCATACTCTAGAACATAGAATAAACAACCAGTCTACTTTAATAAAGGGAAAAATGCTTGCCCTTTAGTAACTAAATGTTTTCCATTTATTCACGATAAATTAAACAAATAAAATGAAATGTTCTAAATATATGTACCAATACTCTCAAATGTAATGCACACGTATAAGAGTGGAAAAGTTACAACAAAAAAAAAAAATGAAATGTACATTCTAAAAACTAAGTAGAAAAGCACCTAGACAATGTTATTGATTAGATAAAGTTTCCAATCCTTCAACTAGTGACAAGCAAAAGAAACTGCAGCCTAACCTTGCTTGCAGGTCACATGTATGATTCCCGCATTTTTGCGGTTAGTCAGTTAAATATGTGTTAACCCAATAAAAAGAAGCATGCCTTAGCATACAATTGCAAACAATTTGGTTTAAGCAGTGCATAATACTTGTGTGCAAGTAGCTAGAGTTATTTTTCAAGTTATTCATGTAACATGAAATTTTAAACGTAATACTTAGCTTATCTCTAATTTTGCAAAGAATGTGTTCAATCCCAATTGCTCTCATCCATCCATTGGCACCTAGAGAATTTCCAACTGAACAAAATACCTAGAAAATAAAAACAAAGACGATTATAGGCTGGTAAATGGCCCTTATCATTCTTAAACAATGTTTGTGAATTCATGTAGGAGATGTCAAAAGGAATCAAGGGAGGAAACTAAGTGTGTGTGTGTGTTTGGTGTGTGTAAAGTGCAAGTGCATTTGTAGTGTATAGGAAGAGAAGTTGCCATGTTCTTTGTGGGAAAAAAAAGGTTAATAGGCATTGAACCCTTTCTTTGGAGAATTATAGAATTAGAATTTGATTCGAAAATAGCTTTGTGATTATGCTTTTAATGAATTAAAGATCGAACTTGAAATGTTGAAGAAAAGAGGAAAAACCCTATTAGATAAAATGTAATTAAAATTGTTTTGATGGAAATACGGTGTTTCTTAGAGATCAAATCATGAAAGTTGGAGGTTTCCAATCAAAATCAACTTGGGATGATTTTTTCTTTTTTTTTAATTAAAAAATTGTATTAATAAGAGGAAGACATGTACAACCGCAAAGGAGGTAGCAAAACTCAAAGATTATAAGGAGTTTTACAAAAGCTTTCTGGAAACCAAGGTAAATTGAATAGAAAAAGGTTAAAGCTTTGAATTGGATAAGTTGTATCAAGCTAGAGATACAAGTGTAGGAGCAACATTTCCAAGGCACACATGATTCTTAGTTCTCTAGAGGCATTAAACTCCTATTGCAAGGGACCCTCCATGATAAAATCTTGGGATCATTGGAGGATCTTGAAGCTAAGAGAGTGACAATAGTGTTGTTCTAAGATGTAAAAGAGGGAAGGCATGACAACTTTTGAAATCCAATGGCCTAAACTTGAGGAGAAGGGATAGTTGAAAAAAAAAATGGTTGTGGTCCTCAGGCGAGTATAAGCAAAGGTAGCAATTCGTTGATGATGCAATTTCTCATTGTGTAAGTTTGTTGAGCATGTGCAATTTCCTATGTCAAGCAAGCCACAAGATGAAAGAATGTCTTGGGATATTCTTACTCTAAACTACTTTATGCTACTGAATTTTAGTAGCTAGAGTTTTCAAAAGTGAATAAACTAATTTAATTGAGAAATCCCCCAGATTGGAAAGGGAGAACACCAACTTATGGTTTAACGGTCGAGGGAATAATGACCAAATTCCAAGGGAAACTTGAGGGAAAAAACCTAAGAAGCACCTTATATTAGTGAACATAGATGCAAGTGCAACTGCAAAGGTAAATCAACAGCACAAGACTCCACAATATACCTTTCTAGTTGGTTTGACTTTTTTCTTAGAATGGTCCACATTGGGAGAAGAGCTGCACCTCACCGAGTCCTTTACAAAAACCTGATTTTTGAAAAAATTAGAAAAAAAAAACCAAAATAAAAACAAAAAAAAGAACAAGCAAGAGAAGATTAAGTAGATGGAAGAGGGAGAAGGATGATGGAAAAGGAAAGAAAACACTAATAAGAGAAAAAGAGTCCCTAAGAAAAGTGGTTTCTTATGGTGGTTTTTTAGAGGCAATGTTGATGGGTCTAATAAATGCCTTTTTCAATTGGAGATGATTTTTTATAAAGTGTAAGGTCTATAGGAATTTTTGGGCAAAGGGTGATCATCAAATACCTTTGCTAAGGAATGCTTTGAAGTCACCAAAGAGAGGGGTAGTCAAACACCCTCTTTTATGGGCTAGTGGCTGAATAAAAAAGGTCTTGATTAAAAACGTAAAAGACCAAGTATGAAAAAAAAGATAGAGTGAGATAATGCTCTCTCCTCTCTCTACCCTTGTCCTAGCCCACCCCCCTTAGAGGACTACTTCCTTTAGGTAATACCATACACTTGCCCGAAACCACCACCATCCTTGTACCTGTCCAACCCCCATACGCCAGCTACCACGCTCATCAGCATCGTTCCTGATGAGGGGCGAACTAGCCAGAAGCTCCCATTCACCAAGCAAAGTCGGTGATACACATCGGACAACCTTGGTAGATCAAGTTCCCTTGGATTTCTTTGGAAACCAGAACAATAAAACCAATGGCATAGCCTCGAAGGTGGATTGTAGAGGAAGCCCAAAAAGGGAAAAAGCAAAAGTAACTTTTGCTAACACAAAAAGTAACAAGTTAGACAAAGCTAAAAGGCATATTTTGGAGCCAAGTGCCATGTCAACTTAGGCCGACACACAGCAGGGATATCACCACCTTGACGATTGCCCCATCACTGACAACTCTCCTTTGTCTCCTCCCCTACTTACTCACAAAACCACCTTGGATAAAGTCAATGGTTTACTGGAAAAAAGGGAGGACCAAAACCAGTAGCCACCAATCGCTGCCCATACCAGCTCAACCACCAGTATTCTAGCTAGTCCCAAATCATATGCTAACGCCTGTGCCTCTAGTAGCGCCGCATGCAACCAAGAATTCAACCTCTGCTTCATCCCTCCGGCCAAGAAAGGACCCATCCCTCGAGTGACTATACCGAAAGCTATAGAGGAGATGGGAGTAGATTATTGGGAATCAACACTTGTAGGATACTTCCTTGGCTAGAAAATACCATACTCACTAGTTATAGTTACGACTTTCCGCTTATGGAAAGAACATGGAATCCTTGATGTTCTAGGTAGCAAGGCTGGCTTTTTCTATTTTAGGTTTGTTCAAGGGAGTGATTTAACACCTATATTGGAAAAGCATCGATACTTTGCCCAAAGATTTCTAATTTAGCAAAAATGGCAGAAGGGAATGCCACCCGATAAACCTCAACCCACCAATGTCTCGGTATGGGCACAATTGAATTCCATTCCTTGCGAATTCTTATTTGCTAAGGGGACTAGTCAATGGTGTAGGCATCCCTCTCAAGGTTGATGCACTAACCATGTCATGTCGAGGGCTAAACATGCAAGGATCTTAGTGGAAATTGATGCACGGGATGAGCTCATCACCCAAGTGGAGGTGGAAAAGGCTGATGGTGCGGTTGCTTTAATACATGTGGAGTATTAGTGGCTACCCCCCCAAGTGTGGTGAATGTAAGGTGTTTGGTCACAAGTGCGGTAGTCAAGCCCCAAAAATGCAACCCCAAGTTGCTACTGACCAACACATAGCCAAAGGGGATCAATGGAGGCCAACTCGCTGCACCGGGAAGGGGAAAAAGGCGACTATTGTAGAGGTGGCTAGCATGGGCAAGTCACTAGGAACTCTACGCCATCAAGGGAAAGGCGAAGTTAATGAGGAAGTCAAGCTACCCCCCATAGGTGAAAGCACCTTGACTGACCGTATAAACTTAAAACTGAAGGTGGATGAAAGCAACAGAAAGGTGACCATATATTAGAGCAAGAAGTAGAGGACACTATAGAAAACATGGTGGCTGAGTGAGCCGTAGAGGAGGGAACAGTAGGCTCCTTAGAAAACATAGAAGTTAAGAGACTGAGTGAGGAGGCCAATCAAGAACTAGGAGGGAAGTTGACTACTACAATTCCAGATATCAAGGGGTGCAACCCTGATGTACAAGAGGGCCTAATGGTGAATGGAAGAGAGGAGGAGGAGGAGGAGGAGGAGATGGAGGAATTTGAAAACACCCCTCTCAACAAGCTACTATCTCAATTAAACCAGGCATCTAGGAACCTTTCCAAAAACAGTAAAAGCTCTAACTCCTCTAGCCGAAGGAAAAAGAAACAGCGCAAGAGGAGGAGAACTTTTACCTAGCAATCGGGATCCACCTCTCAATCTCATGTATATAGTAGCTTGGAATATACGGGGATTGAATGATCCCATAAAGATTGTAGAAGTCCGAAGAACATGTGAAGCCCAAGGAATAAGTCTTATTGGCCTCCTTGAAACAAAGGTTAATCCTTCCAACGACGATGCCATAAAGAATGTGTTGGGGCATTAGTGGCAGGTATAGATTAACACAGCTGCAAGGAAATGTATTTGGATAGCCTAGAAACCAAGGGATTGGAATATTAGGGTAGAGAGAATACATGCACAATTCATACATTGTGCAGCAACTAACTTACGTAACAATTTAGTTTTGGCTACAACGTTTATCTATGGATCTAATAGTAATAGGGAAAGAAGATCCTTGTGGCTAAATCTTAAGGCTCTAGTGCCTTCACTAAGTCGTTGTCCTTAGGTGGGACTAGGCGACTTTAATACGACGAGAACCCTATCGGAAAAGAAGGGGGGAAGGATGCGAACTATGGAAGTTATGGCTAATCTCCAAAACTACATTACAAATGTGGAATTGGAAGACTTGAGGCAATCAAGGGATCTCTTCACAAGGTCCAACAAACAAGAGTTAAACCCTATATTGAGGAAGCTAGATAGGATTAGGGTTAATCACTACTGGCTTAGCACCCTCTCGAGAACACAGGCTAAATTTCTACCACCTATGTTCTCGGATCATTCATTGGCAGTCATACACTTGGACTATGGTTTAAGCAATAAGAAAGTCCCCTTTTAGTTCTTCAACTTTTGATCCGACCATAAAGATTTCAAGGAGATAGTTAGTAGCATATGGATAAGGGAAGTAAAGGGATCCAAGATGTTCTAGGTGATTAAGAAACTCAAACAACTCAAGGTGGAATTTAGAACTTTGAATTGATCTGAATTCTCCAACTTATCTAGCTGGGTTAAGGAAGTGAAGGATCACCTGGTTCACGTTCAAGCTCAAATTCATGCCACAGGGAACACTGCTTGCATGGAAGAAGAGAGGGTTACCTTTAAGGCATATTACCTACTACGAGGGGCAGAGGAGAGCTTTTACAAGCAAAAATCAAGGACCAAGTGGTTGAAGTTAGGAGATAAAAACACTACATACTTCTACAAGGCTATGAAAAGCTTACATAACCGGAGTGCCTTATACCGCTTAACTAGGGAGGATGGTAGTGAGGCAACTGGAGAAATTGAAGTAAAAGCTCTAGTAGTAGGTTACTTCCAGCAACTCTATGACAAACCTCCTACGTTTGGCAGCTTGGAGGATGTTGGAGACATGGTGACTTAGGCCTTAAATGAGCAGCAAAGAAACAAGCTCAATGTTCCATTCACGAATGATGAGATCAAATGGGGCTTCACATCACAAGCTAATGAAAAAGCCTCAGGATCGAATGGATACATGGCTAGATTCTTCAAAGAGGCTTAGGAAACCATTGGTGCTAATTTGATTGTTGCAACAAGAGAATTCCTATTATCTAGCCACTTACTCAAGGAAATTAATGCCACAATCATATCCTTAGTGCCTAAGGTGGCAAACCCCATCAAGTTAGGAGATTTTCGCCCCATAGCTTGCTACAATGTACTTTACAAGGCAATCTCCAAAGTCCTTGCAGCACGCATTAAGAAGGTCTTGCCATCTTTGGTCGGTAGGGAAAGTCAGCTTTTATCCCAAGCAGAAGGATAATAGACAATATCTTCGTCGCGCAAGAGTTAATGGCGAGGTACCACTCATAATTGGGAACACCAAAGTACACTTTAAAGGTGGACCTACAAAAGGCCTATGATATGATACGCTGGGATTTTCTATTGGCAGTCCTAAAGGCGATGAAGTTTCCCTAAAATATCTGTACACTCATTGCACAGTGCATCACTACCCCTAAGTTTTCCATTAACATAAATGGAGAACTGACTAGTTTTTTTGCAAATAGGTGAGGGTTAAGACAAGGGGACCCTATCTCCCCCCTATTTATTTGTATTGGGTATGGAAGTGCTCTCCACATCACTAAGGAGGTTAACTTCTAACCGCCAATTCTCTTTCCACTAGCGATGTAAGTTTGAAAAACTAATCCATCTCTGTTTTGCAGACGGCCTACTCATATTTGCACATGGCAATGTTGAGTCTATATCATTGGTCATGAAAACCCTAAAACACTTCTACACTATTTTTGGTTTGGAGGCAAATAATAATAAGAGCAACATATTCTTCTCCAATGCCAACATAAGGACCAAAGAGGACATCCTTTGTGCTACCCGATTCCATGAAAGTGAGCTACCAGTACGCTACCTAGGGGTCTCGCTCATATCTTCGAAGCTCAAGAAGGTGGATTGTGAGGCACTTCTAGAGAGAACCCTAGCACGCATCACCTCCTGCACATCCAAGTACCTGTCTTATGCAGGTAGACTACAATTAGTAAAATCAGTCCTATTTTCTATGCAGGTATACTGGTGCTTTGTGTTTGTTCTCCCTAAGTCTGTCATAACAAGAATTGACCAATTACTTAGGAACTTCCTGTGGAGTGGTAAACCAAACACATACACTAAGGCCAAAGTGCGTTGGGAAAATGTTTGCAAGCAATTGAGGAGTGGGGGATTAGGAATTTTGAATCTACAACAGTTGAACAAGATTATCCAAATTAAGCATATATGGCACCTATGTAAGGATGGACCAAAGAGCTTATGGCAAGAATGGGCACATTCTATCCTACTGAAAGGCAAAAACTTTTGGTCCATTAAGGCACTTGTTGTATGTTCATGGTCTTGGAGGAAGCTACTAAACTGAGGACTACGGTTCAAACATGCTTTCAATGGGAACCCAATAATGGGTTAGAGATATCACTATGGGTGGATTATTGGCTCCTAATAGGCCCTTTGAAAGCGTTATACTGTGCTAGAGAGATGTGCAGCACTGGATTCCCCCTTACAATGAAACTTCGTTCCCTAATGAATGAGAATGAATGGAGTATTCCAAATACTCCATTTTTTACTAACATCCATATACTACCCTCCTTGCGACTGAATGTCTCTCTCCCAAACCGACTCCGCTGGATATATTCGAGTTTAGGAGAGTACACTATCTGAAGTGGCTATGAATTCCTCAGCTCTCTAGATATTACAATGCCATAGTGTAAAGTGGTTTGGAATAACACCTCCTTGTCGAGGCAATCCTTTATACTATAGCTAGCTTGGCAAGGAAAACTAGCTACTCTTGATATAATGATCTCTTGGGGAATCTCAACACCTGTAACATGCTTTCTTTGCAACCAAGGAATGGAAAACCATGATCACCTTTTTTTCACCTATTGCTACACATCGCTAATATGGAGTTTAGTTTGTGATCGCTTACAATGCCCTTCCTCCTTTCGTACATGGTAAGGAGCCACAAACACTTTGGTGGAAATGGCGGATTCTTCGACCTTGATAGTCAAAACGTGGAGAGTGGCCCTAGTAGCTTCAGTATAATATATATGGAAAATGCATAACAAAGTATGCCTAGGGAGAAATCTACCCATTGTGGGTTCTATTGTAAATCAGATCAGAACATATGCTACTCTAATGTAGGCTAGAGTTGAACCTTAGCCAAAGTACTTTGCTTTTGTGACTGTAACATTGTTGTATGTTATACTTGTCGTCTGGCGGTTATAAACCTTTCCTTTCGATTAATAAAATTTCATTTATCAAAAAAAAAGGTCTCAATTAGCTGCCAAGACACCATGTTTGAATGAATTCCATGTGTATTTTAGCTATGTTTTACAACTTGATATTGATTATAAATATATTCTCTTAGATATTTGATCCATAATTGAATCATTAAACTTGATGTGAACTTTAGTCAAGTTAGTTGAAGTTTTACTTGCACAATTGGTTATGTGTAGGGTAGTGAACAAAATAAAACTAAAGTATATATTGGACATAATTTACTTATTGTTTGTGTTTGGCACTAAGGCCCTTTGCCATTCAAAGTGCACTCATTACTCAAAGCCATTTTAGTTAAGTAATTGGGAGGACATGTTATGGAGAGACTAATGGACTAAGCTCAAGAGATGTCAAGTCATGATGATCAAGGAAGCAAGGATGCAAGCCAAGAGATTTCGAGTTTGATTAGCTTGCCGCAAGGACCTATAATAAGATCTCAAGCTAAGAAGATACAACAAGCTTTGATTGTTCATCTATAAGGCTTGGTGAGGACGGCTGGTGAAGAACTTCAAGGACATCAAAGCTTGAGGACAATTGCAACTTAAGTTCAATACAACTTAGTGCAAGTCAAAGTGGAGTTCCTAAACATTGAGAAGGCCGCTAACTTTGGAGCTTGAAAGGCCGTTGGTGTTACAACTTGAAAGGCCATTGGTGTTGGAGCTTGAAGGCTGCCGGCATGGAAGTGAAAGCCGCTAGCGTGGAGAAGAAGGCCACCGACCTTTGGCCGATGTTGAATCAAAGCCGCTAGCTTATGATTAACGTGGAGCAACTTTCTTTTAACTGTGTTTTGTAACTTGTGTTTTTATTAAGGTTTTGTGGAGGGCCATATAAATACCTTTTTACTGTATTTTAGAAGGAGTTTTTGTTTGGTTTTGAAATCACAAAAAGCTATTGCTTATTCCTTGTGTTCTTGTATAGAATATGTACTTTAAGAACATTCAAAATAGATTGATCACCTTTCTTGTAAAGTGTTTTGCGTTAAAGCAAACCTGTGTTCTAATTTCTTGATCAATAAGTAAGAGAAACCTAATTCTAGTCCATCTTAGGGATTGAATCAAATTGATTATGAGGGTTTTTCGTGTTACTGTTGTGAGGGTTCATAATATCAAAAGGGGTTCTCAAGTGTATTCATGGAGGCCCCGTATCAAGACATCTTGCTATTTAAGTTCTCAGGCCACATATGTGGATAAGTGCATCGTCACTATGGCAAATGTGCAGCTATTGTAGTTTTAGACATTTAGAAAGAAGCAATAAAAAGGATGAAGTCATACTTTGAGATGCCTTTGTGAATGGGAGCAGTGAATTGAATTATGAATGGTTAGTACAGATGGAGAAGTCAATATGAGACAATTTGACTCTTGGCTCCAAAACTCTCATCATGGAGTTTTTTTGCTTGGATAAAATATAAAATAATTAGATGGAGCTATATTGCCAATTGAAATACATGATTGTTGCATAAGAATTTTAGATTAATGTGTGATTTGTGCATGCAAGTATGTTTTTGGTAAAGCTTAGCTTGTTTAGGTTTATAGCTCATCCATTTTGGATTTTAATGTTTCAGGTTCAAATTGTTAAGAGAAATGTTATGAATACCCTAACTTGAGATATGATGTATAGATTGGAGAAGGTTGCAACAGTGGTCAGTATAATCACACGAAACTTTAAAATGACTTAAATCTTTTGGATATTCATTTAATAAGAACAATTTTCTAGTTCAACGTTTTCAAAGGATTACTGGAAATTGTTTTAGAGTTCATTGTTGGAAGACTAAGTCTAGACAATGCATTAATTGAATTGTTTGAAGTTTGTTATATATCTGTGGATTTGGTTTCAGAAATCTAGAGTCTTACATATTCTTGCCAGGTTAGACCACTAGAAACGGTGACCTAATCGTGGTGAATATCGTAGTTAATTATGTTACAAGTTGATTTGAATTACAACTTGTAAATTTATAAACATGACCCTTCTCTTGCATGATTTTCGGCTCAGCCACAATAAAAGGACAAGTAGGTATAGAATGGGGAACACAAGCTTTTCTTTCCCACCTTTTTGACTGCTGTCTCCCAAATGATCGTCATCAAGGTTATAGTAGCCATAATATAACGCTTACCATAATCAAATGGACAAGCACAGGGGTTTTAAAGTCACTCTATTTAGTAGTAACCTATCTCTCTGCTGGCTGAAACCAACACATTCCCTATTATGACGCCATCTACTATATGACAAGAACAATCCCTATGATATTTCATAAGTGATGCATAAACTTGATCCAAACTTCCACTAGTAAAGTCTCTTGTATTATCAATGGCCAGACTAGTTATAGAAATATCACACAAAGTTAGGTTTACAGCCTTTGGGGAATCTGACCCATGATCTTGAGAAGAATCCTCAGTTGAACAAATTGTGAGGGAACTTTTCTCCTTGACATAGAATTTTCTTAACAATGATACAATTAAACCCCTTAAATCAAAATCCATTTGTCAGAGAAAGAGCAATTTCTGCTGACCCAGCCAAAGATCTACTCTCAAAATCACCATTTCACATGACTTAGCATTCGTTATTCTCATTCTGCTGTTCCTGCATTGAAACAAAAAGAAATTTTGAGAAGGTTGACTTCCAGCTACAGGATCTCTATACAGCAAGAAACAAGATTGATTTGGCTTTTCTCTAACACTTTCCCATTTCTCAATGATTGTTATTTTCCTTTTAGTTTTTGCTATGAGCTATATATTTTTGTCATACTTTTATGAGAATCCACTTTCTCTAGCTGTTTCTCATGGAAAAGAGATGTTTATCCATAATAAAGAGAAGGGAATGCCAAAGATTGCCCACATACCTTATCCCTTCGGTTGTTGGGTTGCATTCTCTCGATTTAACTGAAGGATGACATGCTGTGCCACAACATAATTAACTCGTAAAGGAGAAACCTCAGAAATAGTTTTAAGGAGGCAATAGGTACAACCAGATTCACTTATCTTAGTGCATCTTCCATTTGAGATTCAAGACATAGGATTTTGGAGATTGTACATGGAAATATGAGAGCACATTGCCTATGTGTCAAAACTAACAGAAGATGTATCTATTTTTTCAAACAGTCCATCCTATCTATTTTTCCCCCTTAAAGGAAACAATGTAATGATTGGAATCCCTTTTAGGCATAATTTAATAAAATGGCTCTGAATAGATGCATCTATCATTTTGATAACTTTGCTTACCTTAATTTGTGTTCGGTTATATGTGTAGGTGATGTGAATGGTTCCATCACTAGCCTGAATGATTGCAGGGTAGGAGAACTCCATTCCTTCTTGCTCTTCCAGAGTCAAAGCTTCCTGCCAGGAGTCGCCATCGTCTGTTGACAGTGCAACTTTAAGTACACCCCTTGATAGCGTATTATAGGAAAGCAAAATGCAGCCATCCCTTAGCTTGACCCCATCAATACCTATGCAATCAACATCAAAAGAATAAGTGGGAACACTAAAGTTATACAGTTTTTTGATGCAGTTTAGTAGATATCTCATATATCTTTTCTTGTAAAGATTTTCCTGAGGTCTAGAGGAAACAAAGAAATAGTCTGTGGAAAATAGAAGGATTCAACATTAGGGTTTTTTTAAAGAACGCTAAAATAGTCCTAAGAAAAATGCTCTCTCCTCTCTCCCCTCCCTACACACCTCCCTATACACTTTCACCCCTAAGAACCACCATAGCTAGAATTTTCTTATCCCAATAGTTTATAGGATACGTCTAGTAACTGATCACCCATCATGGCAACTCCGGCCAAGGAGGGGGCGTCAGACCGGCCAAGGGTGCCGCTGGAATTGGGGACGACACACCATGCTATTGGGGGTGGCCTATCATCACCGGTGGAGGCTAATTAGAGTGCTCACAAAGGGTTGAACACACTTCCAGAGGTGGTATTGAAGATGAACCCAAAAGAGGCAAGACAAATGCCTACTTTTTCAGACGGGAAAAGCAATGGGCAAGACTTAGCTAGGAAAGGAAATGTGGAGCCTTGTGCCTACATGGCTTGCAACAGGTCTAGCACCTGCAACCACTGTCCCCTTAGCACAAAAACATCCAAACCACCTAGCATTGCCACGCCCTTATCCCAAGAATTTCCTTCTTTTGGAAATTCCACCTTAGAAGAAGTCAAAGTGCCGCTTGAGGATCTCGAGGACCCCAACCGGAAACTGCCTAGCCATGGCCAAACAACCACAGCGAGAACTTCGACGGCTAGAACCTATGCCCAAGCGTACCTCTAAGATTAAGGCCACCCCACCGACGTTCAATCTCCAATATATTTGACTACAAAGGGACCATCTACAATGATGAAAATCCCTAAGGCAGTGGGGGACTTAGGGGCGGAATTCTGGAACAACAAACTTGTGGGTTACTTTCTTAACCGCAAGCTGCCCTACTCCCTAGTCCGATCTATTGCTTTTAAGCTATGGAAGGAGCTTGGCCTTGTGGATGTGCTTGGAAGTTTGGAGGGTTTTTTCTATTTTCGATTCGGCTTAGATAGCGATATCACCCTAGTGCTTGAGAAGACGTGGCATTTTGCCCAACAATTTCTCATCCTTCAGAAATGGAGAAGAGGCATGTCACTTGACAAGCCACAACCCACAAACATCCCCATGTGGGCAACATTTTCTTGTATTCCTTGTGAATTCTTAGGAGCGGAAGGACTAAGCCACATAGTGAGTGGTGTAGATGTCCCACTCCAGGTTGACATCTTGACATCTAAGAGGCAAAGGGCGAACCATGCGCGGGTCTTAGAGGAACTTGATGCGCGTGATGACTTGGTCACTCGCATGACGATTGATGGAGAGAATGGCACCACCGCTGTTGTCTATGTGGAGTATCAATGGCTCCCTCCACGTTGTGCTAGCTGCAAAGTTTTTGGGCACAAATGCAACCCCAACCAGACACCACAAAGGAATGTTGATGCGACAGTGGGGGAGAAGGGTAGTAAATGCACTCCACAAGGCGCTACTGGAAAGAAGGAGTTGCGGGGAGAGGAAAAGGAGAAGTATGGAACACCTAATGGCCAACCCCAACAGCCCAAGAGTGCGGGTTTGAGTGTAGGAGAGGTCCCAGATGTGGGCCTACTCTCATTGGCAGCCACTGTGGTGCCAGAGTCCCCTAGCTACACGGTGGACATGCAACTAGTTGGTCAAGGTGGGGAGGTGGAAGAAACACTCAGTAGGGATAGGATCAACACTAGCAGTTAAGGAAGAAGATAGCATAAGGGTATGGATGGACGAGGAGGTAACCAGTACATCGGAAAATAGAAGGTTAGAATACTTAAATATAGACTTTCCGTCTCATAGTCTGATTGATCGAACTTCCGGGATGCTTGTATGGCTGCTGATTCCCAAGCCTCTAGGAATCCATACCATCTTGAGGGTTCTGCACTACTTAAATATAGCATTGCTCCTTCCGCCGGTTGAGGGGGAAGCCAGTATGCTCCTTCTTTTTGGACTCTTGGTTGGTATTTGTACGGTGTTTCCAACCAACCAGTATCTCTAGATGACCTTGGTGGTCCTCTTTCACCTGCATACGTAGGAGTCCATTCCTCGTTTTCCGTCTTGATGATCGGTGCAGCGATCATTTTCCTTGGTGCTGGGAGAGTTCTAGGAGGTTGCTCCTTAGACTTTCCTTTGCAGAGCTTTTGAACATCTGCCAGTGATGTGATCATATTAATTCCTTGTGAGGTGTTCTGATTTTTTAAGATCATATACCTAGCTATGTTGGCATAGTCTAGTACCTCTACTGAACAGGTTAAGGGCTTTTGATCTCTAATAATCTCAAGGAATTCTTCCAATTGTTCATCAGATAACTCTTTTCCATTATTATACCATTCTAGGAACTTATTTATCTTCCCTTGGTTAACCTCCACAGTATTCAGGAATTTGGTCTTATCAGCGAATAGAAGTTTATGAAGAGACTGTTGAGTTTCTTCTATTCCCCTATTCTTATCAGCAAGTTGTTCTGGTTGTTCTGGGATTTTTGTATCCACCACGTTTTGGCTCGCAACTTCTGATGTTTGAGCTAAATTATCTGAGAGGTTGTAGGAACCTTCCTGATAATTTACTCCTTCTGGATATCGAAGCCTCATGCTTTCCAAATCAGGGATTGTTTCCCAATCTTTTGTCCAATCATATCCAGGATAATGCTGCTGAAGTAAATCTAATGGGCTTAGATCTTCTTCTTTTATATGCTCGTCTTCCAATGGAGTCATCTTGGTTGAAGATGATCCGGTTAGACATGCTTGATTTTCTAAGGTCTCTAGATGTTCTAGATAAATGAGGTATGCCTCATCGTCTAGTTGCTGAAGCTTATCTAGATCCTTATCTGAGAGCTTAACCATACCAATGAAATGGTTATCCCGTTTATTCCTCATGCTCTCTCCTGTTATGGCTTCAAATATTTCATCTTCATCTGATTCATCCTTAATTTCATTTTCCCTAAGGGGGTTATGATCTCTAGATGAGTAAGATTTGAATGATACGGTCCTGCTGCCATCCAGGTTTTTGAAAGAAGTGGTTTGGTTAGGGACTTTAACCAAATCCTTTTTTAAATCTAGGTTCCAGGTTTGACCTTGTCGAGGCTCAATCCTTTTACCTTCGATTGCTTGGATACCCTGTGACTTTAGCCAGTGAATAGGCGTTCTTAAGTCCAACTTGAAAGAGGTAGTCGCATGGTTTGACAGGCGACCAACTACCATTGTGGTAATTATCAGATTTTCGGCGTCCTCTACCATCTGATATCCCTTTGTTTTTACCACAATCTTCCAATACTTACTGAAAGTCTTGACACTTTTCTGTATATTGGGAATGACATATACTAAACCGGAGTTATTGGACATGTCAATTTCCATTTCTCCAATAGTGCCTTGTTCAAGATCCAACCATGAACAATCGTGTATATTTATATACACCAGGGTTCCGCTATTCTTCTTGTGACATCCTTGGATTCCTATGTAGATGAGCCCTACATGGATCCATTGGAGGTCTTCGCTCAAGAGCTTTTCCTCAGATTTCTTATCAATGAGCGAAAATATTGCTTGCGAGTCATCATTAGGCAGGGTCACACTATGGGTGGCATAATGGTGATATACCTTAAAATGACTTTGGCTCCATTTATAGGCGTATAATTGCTCAGGTTCAGCAATTTTAGCCTGGTTAAGATCTATGTACTGTTCCTGTTTTGCGGGATCCAGATACAGTTCGATCTTTCTTAAGCTTTTGAGTCTAGTTTTGCCTAAACTCATGCTTCTCTTAGTGTAAGAGTAAGGCCGTATTGTGTCATCTGATGTTATCCAGGAGCTATTAGAGCTTTCTGGAATATCAGGATGAGCTTGCGTGATCTTTGCCTTTCCCTTTTCTCTGGACATCTTTAGTGGGTGGTTCAAAGATTCGAGAGCTACCAGGTGGTGGTAGGAATCTTTGGGGAGATGGAGATGTCGTTGGTTGTAGTTTTGACTCAAAGGATCTTATTAGATCTGCTAAGTCAGGGTTTGGTGGTGGAGTAGATGATGGGCTAAGAAGCTGTTCTAGTCTAGTTCTAATTTCTACTAAAAGCTGTATTATAGTATTATTTTGTTTAATTAATATTTTATCGGATTGGACCTTAGGTTCCTGAAAATCAGGGTAAGGTGCCTCTCCATCAAATATAAATCCGGCAGGCGGATCAAAGAACTGCCCTGTTGCTTCCAAAGCTCTTTTATAGAAAGGGTTTTGGTTCATGTGGGAAAAAGTTCTTTCACCTCTACTACCAGACTTCTAACTTCTTTAACTAGACTATCTATTTTTAAAGCTACCTTTTCTACTCTATCTATACTATGTTTGACCTCTATAAGGATACTCTTAGTTTCTCGTTCAACTTCCTTAGGTTCTGCCCAAAACTTAGAGATAAGATCCTCTATTTGAGCTTTACTAGGGATGTTTTGTAAGTGACTAAGGTCCTGTTGGTCTTTTATATACTGTAGGTTTTCTAATATTAAACCTAAATTATCTAGGTTTTCTACTTTAACCTTTAATTTCCTATATAAATTTAGAAAACTTCTAATTACTATTCTATTTGATTCATTTTCAGCTTGGTGATTCTGGAGAATTGTGTATGCTAGGTCGACAAGAGTATTTTGTACTCCGTCTTTCTCGTGTACCTTGTGAGAGAGCTCGGGGGTCCTAGTACTTTGGCGACTTCCTGATCCTAAACTTCTTCTTCTATCATGAAAACAAATTATCGGTTTTCCTTCTCCGGGATCAATCAGACTATGAGACGGAAAGTCTATATTTAAGTATTCTAACCTTCTATTTTCTGATGTACTGGTTACCTCCTCGTCCATCCATACCCTTATGCTATCTTCTTCCTTAACTGCTAGTGTTGATCCTATCCCTACTGAGTGTTTCTCAGGTCTAACTCCTAATTCTCAGTGCTCATCTTTCATGGGACTTACAAAGCGGGTCTTACCTCTTGCCCTTGGCTGCCCTCACGAGTATCGCACCTACCTTTTAGAGACGACGGGAATCCCTATCACGATGTCTCAACACTCTCAAACGAAGGAAGGAGAAGATATGGATATGCACAAATAAACAGATAACCAATAGATAAGCAAAATAGTTAGAAGAACAGATAAATATTCTGATGATCTAAGAGAATAATAAAACTGAATAAAATGATAATCAATTAAGAAGATATTCAATAGATACAGATACAGGAAATCAGTACTTAGTAGGACCTCCGAACGGAGCCCCTACTCACAAAGCATACTTACAATCAGCTTACACAACTGCTCTGATACCAAAATAGGATGATAATGCGGAATTTACAAGATCTAGGTAAGAGACTGTATAGTACTACGCACTCCTTACATACACACTTATTTTCTCTCTATTGTTGATCGATGATCTCTAATGTACTAAGACATGCCTATATTTATAGGCTGGGCAGCGTCTTGAAGAGCATCTGCTTTTTAAAAGTAGCGGTCCTACCACGTGGATGGTAAGTGCTTTCGGTGGGAGATTCCTTTCTCTTTTGAAATGAGTGGAGATCGGGGCCCACTATTCTTTGGCTGTGCATTAGGCTTTTCATAATGGCGGGGACCATTATGTCCTTCCTTGATCTGGTTCCTTGAAATGTGTCGGCAAGATCCTAGCCTTCCATCTGGTTCTCGATGTTGGCTATTCCTTCTGGTCCGACTATAGCTTCCAGATTTCCTTCATAGCTATCCGGAGGACTTCGAGGAGAAGATGAACCATACTGTCGATTTATCTCGGTGACCTCTTCTTCTACTGAATCAGCAAAGGTACTGATCAGAGTGGATAACTGTGTGGAGATATGTCCAGTAACCGTTGAGTGGATGTCTGAATAGATCTTCTGATGTTGATCCGCGGTTACAAGTAAATCTGTGGCTCCATGATCTGTTCATCGAGGAAACCATTCATCCTGTCCTTTTTTAATGATCATATATGCAATATAATTCCGGTAATTTTTCCTGGGTGGATAAAATCTATTAATGATCGTATCAGGATTATTGACCGTATTATATTCTAGATCATGTAACGGGTCGTTGCGAACGCAATCACCTAAGACCATATATTGTTGATATGCTGGTCTAGTGATTCCAGATGTTCAAAAGCTCTGCAAAGGAAAGTCTAAGGAGCAACCTCCTAGAACTCTCCCAGCACCAAGGAAAATGATCGCTGCACCGATCATCAAGACGGAAAACGAGGAATGGACTCCTACGTATGCAGGTGAAAGAGGACCACCAAGGTCATCTAGAGATACTGGTTGGTTGGAAACACCGTACAAATACCAACCAAGAGTCCAAAAAGAAGGAGCATACTGGCTTCCCCCTCAACCGGCGGAAGGAGCAATGCTATATTTAAGTAGTGCAGAACCCTCAAGATGGTATGGATTCCTAGAGGCTTGGGAATCAGCAGCCATACAAGCATCCCGGAAGTTCCAGATGAACGCTGATGGCAACCTAGACTTCATTGAAAATCTACTAGGACCAGTAGCTAAATCTTTATGGGACACATGGAAGGTAGTCTGGTCAGGAGAATACGAAAGACTGAAGGCAATTGCTGGGGATATTGGAAATATCACTAGCACTGTCAAGAAAGTTATCATAGGACAAGACGCCAGAGCATAAAGTGGCGGGATTGCTGACGCAGCCTTGAGAGATTTAGAGAGGCTCTCAATAAAAAATATGCAAGAGTATGATGATTATTGCAACAACTGGCTTAATCTATCAGCTCAAGCAGGAAAAATGGCAGACCAAGTAACCAACGAGTTATTTTTCAGACGGATGCCAGAATACATAGGAAAGGATTTGCTTCAGAAGCTCTCACAGAGGCATGGAGTCTCAGAGAGAGAAATATACACCTCTCCTATAACCACCATCATATTTTGGACCACACAGGAATTAAAGGATATCTGTCAAAAACAGATGATCGAAAAGGAATACAAATCATACAATTTCTGTAAGAAGTGGTTAGGCCCTAAGTATGACAAGCCGAAAGCCTCAAGAAAGCTACGCAAAGCCAAAACATACGAAAAGGGCAATCCTCGGAAGCATCATGTTAAAAAGTTTGACACAGGTAAAAGAACCAACTTCTCTAAATGTAAATGTTATATTTGTGGAGAAGAAGGCCATTTTGCTAGTGGATGCAGAAGCCGAAGAGGAGACAAGGAAAGGCTCAACGCCTATACATCTTTGGATCTAGCGGAAAATTGGGACGTCATATCCTGCACAGGGAGTGATATCTCACTAGATTCTGATGTATGTTCGATCATAGATGAGGAGGAGGTATCTCCTCGCATTCATTCATTCTTTATGTTAACAAGTATTGGCAGACCCCCTCTTCCTGCCTGTTCTCATAAATTTGATTTTTATGTAGACGGAAGAAATTTTGAAAGATGTTTAGCATGTTACTTCACATATCAAAAGAAGTACAGAGCTAAATGCCAGACTTGTAAACAATTCTTTTGTATATATTGCATAAATTCTACTTTTGGGTTGGAAATTCCACCCTATACATTAGAAGGACAAGGGTCCGATATACCAATAGGAAATGTTAGATTAGATAAAGACCTTTTAATATCACAACTAAGCAATAGGATTAGAGATCTTGAAGACCAAAATGCGTCTTTAAGGATAGAAGTAGATAGGCTTAACACACTAATTCTTAACAATGCTTCTTCGTCAAAAGAAACCCAGACTGAAGAAACAGTATCTACTAATCTAGTACTTAACCAACAAATCAAGGATAAGATGTCTAGACCAGGAGCATATGTAAATAATCTCCTGAATATCCTTGCTCAAATAACATTTCATGATGGTTCCAAATGTACAGCGACTGGAATCATAGACACAGGGGCAACTGTAACAATTCTCTCACAAGAAATTGTTCCTAGCGAGGCCATCGAAGAATTCGAAGGATTCTTTGTAAACTACGCGGACGGAGAAAGTAAATACATAAACAAGAGACTTAAGTCTCCTGCTTATCTCTCCGTACAGACAGAAAGGTACTATCTCCCTACAACAATCATTACTGAATTAAATATTGGAGATAACACCCAGATGATTTTAGGAATGAACTTCATCAGATCACAACATGGGGGAATGATTATCAATCCCGATTCAGTAACATTCCTAAAGAAAGTATCCACTATTCCTGTATCTCGGTTATCAATCACGACTAATGATTCATGTAGTACAGGAATAACAGAGTTTTTTGAAGAGGAACAGACGCTGTTAGATGCACCCATCTTCAGTATCTCTACTCAACTAAATCCTAACCTCCTGAAGCACATACAGAGGTTAAGAGACAAAGGTCTGATAGGATCAGATCCAAGGCTTGGATGGAAGGACACATATGATAAATGTAAGTTGGATATCATTAACCCTGATATCTGCATCTCTTGTCCTATAATGAAGGTTCATCCCGCGGAACAGGATGAATACGACTATCACATCCAGAAGCTACTTGCCTTAAAGGTAATAAGACGATCGTCCAGCAGACATCGTTCTAATGCCTTTATTGTGCGCAACCATGGCGAAATCGCCAGAGGTGAGAGCAGAATGGTCTATAATTATAAGGATCTGAATGCCAACATTCAGCCAGATCAATACCCCATTCCGCACCTCAAGTCCATTCTTTTAAGAGTCACTGGAAAGAAATTCTTTTCCAAGTTTGACTTAAAATCAGGATTCTGGCAAATCCAGATGCACCCTGATGACATCCCATGGACATCATTTATTGTTCCACAAGGGCAATACGAGTGGTTGGCAATGCCATTCGGCTTAAAAACAGCCCCGTCCATATTCCAACGGAAAATGGACCAAATCTTTGCAAAGCACAAATTCATTTATGTATACATTGATGATATTCTAATTATGTCTTCTAGTATGCAGGAACATGAACAGCACCTCAAAGTCTTCTTCGATCTAGTAGAAGAATATCAGCTTGTGCTTTCTGAGAAGAAGTTTGAAGTTCAAAAAACTTCAATCGACTTCCTTGGACTGAAGATCAATGGAGGAAAACTTAGTCCTCAACCACATCTATTGAAGTCCATAATTGATTGGGAATTCACAGGAAGAGAATTTGATCTCAAACAGATCAGATCTTTCCTAGGAAAACTCAATTACATTAGGAATTTTATTCCTAATCTTTCTAAATTAGCAGGCCCCCTATATCAGAAGACCAAGGCCAAAGCTAATAGAAGAATCACAAATCAAGATCTAACCTTAATTCAAAAAATTAAGGAAAAGATCAATGATTTGCCAAACCTCACCCTGCCACCTGAAGATGCATACCTAATTGTAGAAACGGATGGAGCATCAACTTTAGGATGGGGAGGAATCCTAAAATGGCGAGCGACTAAATCGCATCCTATCAAGGATGAAATCATAGCAGCATATTGCTCAGGGCTATATAAGACAAAAGTCTCATCTATAGATGCTGAGATAATAGCCATTTTGAATGTGTTAGAGGAATTCAAAATATTTCTCATGAGCACATCTTCGTTTGAACTCAGAACGGACTGCCAGGCCATAATTGATTTCTGGAAACATTGTGCCGATAAACACTTTAACAAATTAAGGTGGAACCGGTTACATGATTTTATTATTGGCAATGGATACACAGTCACAATCACCCACATTAAGGGGAAAGATAATATTTTGGCAGATCTCCTTTCGAGGATGATCAAAAATGCCTTCTAACGTTTGTTATATTTTACAGGAAAGAAGATGGCTCACACCTTCTTGAATGTCAGGTTCGAGACCAACCTTGATGGATTGTTCAGTCACACCCTAAAGGCGATTTGGTATTGTCAGAACAAGGAGGATCTAAAATCGCATATCATCCATCTTGGACGATTATGCTCAGGGAAAACCCCTCTCCTTTATTACTGTGTCCCTCCGGGGATAGAGAATCTGCCCTACGGGATTTATTGTGATCGGGCTAAATTAACCATCCCGAGGCTCACTCGATTTGGTAATCTAGACCAATACATGACACCTGCTTCCAGCAGGGTAATCTGCGTCTTCACCATCTATAGGCTAGCTGCCAACCAGCTAATCCAATGGATTGGGAAAAGACTATTCTCAAGTATGGTAAATGAAGCATTGCCAAACAATGCGACAAATACTTGCTTGCCGTGCCATCGCTTGGCGATTAAATTGGCACAAAGTAGAACACTCTTGTTGGATATGTCAAAGCAGATCCATAGGTACAAGAGAATTTCTGAGGATCCAACCACAATGGATTGCCTACAGAAAAAAATTAAGAGATATCTTAAGTTCTTCAGACCACTCTGAATTACTTAAATATCTGCAAGAACAAGAGTCAGCATCTTCTATGGATGACTCTCAAAACTGTTTTGGTTTTCTAAAGGTACGAGCACATCTCTACCCTAGGAAAACTCTTAAAGTTTTGCCTGGAGAAATTCAGGAAAAGATTTTAAAGCATGCGGAGGATAATTTTTATGGAAAAATCAGATACCTCCAGCAACTTTTTGAAAGCTATTGGGACGGTCTTACACTGCCAGAAGGAGTCATTTGGGTCAAACCCTATTTGTGCTACCTTTCCAAAGAAGAACGCAAGAAGATGCCTTGCGAATGTCCCCATAACATGGAAGAAGATTACCCGGAGTACCTCTGTGCGGCCTGTCATTCCAGGGTTACCTGGTTTAAAATCGGAATTGATGCCGGCAGATTCCAAGGAATCCGGTTACCAAATAATGAAGAACTCAAACTTCAAGGGTTACTTGACTTAGGAATGGTCCGAGAAATATATTTTGAACATATATCAGAAGTCCATCACCTAGGATACAAGCTAACGGAAGTTCTTCATCATCTCTTCCAAGAAAGAGTCCTTAGAACGGGAGCTTGGGTATATGTCAGCACAATACCCCCAGAATGGATCCGATATTCTGGAATCACTAGACCAGCATATCAACAATATATGGTCTTAGGTGATTGCGTTCGCAACGACCCGTTACATGATCTAGAATATAATACGGTCAATAATCCTGATACGATCATTAATAGATTTTATCCACCCAGGAAAAATTACCGGAATTATATTGCATATATGATCATTAAAAAAGGACAGGATGAATGGTTTCCTCGATGAACAGATCATGGAGCCACAGATTTACTTGTAACCGCGGATCAACATCAGAAGATCTATTCAGACATCCACTCAACGGTTACTGGACATATCTCCACACAGTTATCCACTCTGATCAGTACCTTTGCTGATTCAGTAGAAGAAGAGGTCACCGAGATAAATCGACAGTATGGTTCATCTTCTCCTCGAAGTCCTCCGGATAGCTATGAAGGAAATCTGGAAGCTATAGTCGGACCAGAAGGAATAGCCAACATCGAGAACCAGATGGAAGGCTAGGATCTTGCCGACACATTTCAAGGAACCAGATCAAGGAAGGACATAATGGTCCCCGCCATTATGAAAAGCCTAATGCACAGCCAAAGAATAGTGGGCCCCGATCTCCACTCATTTCAAAAGAGAAAGGAATCTCCCACCGAAAGCACTTACCATCCACGTGGTAGGACCGCTACTTTTAAAAAGCAGATGCTCTTCAAGACGCTGCCCAGCCTATAAATATAGGCATATCTTAGTACATTAGAGATCATCGATCAACAATGGAGAGAAAATAAGTGTGTATGTAAGGAGTGCGTAGTATTATATAGTCTCTTACATAGATCTTGTAAATTCCTCATTATCATCCTATTTTGCTCCTCCGGATAGCTATGAAGGAAATCTGGAAGCTATAGTCGGACCAGAAGGAATAGCCAACATCGAGAACCAGATGGAAGGCTAGGATCTTGCCGACTTTCCGTCTCATAGTCTGATTGATCCCGGAGAAGGAAAACCGATAATTTGTTTTCATGATAGAAGAAGTTTAGGATCAGGAAGTCGCCAAAGTACTAGGACCCCCGAGCTCTCTCACAAGGTACACGGGAAAGACGGAGTACAAAATACTCTTGTCGACCTAGCATACACAATTCTCCAGAATCACCAAGCTGAAAATGAATCAAATAGAATAGTAATTAGAAGTTTTCTAAATTTATATAGGAAATTAAAGGTTAAAGTAGAAAACTTAGATAATTTAGGTTTAATATTAGAAAACCTACAGTATATAAAAGACCAACAGGACCTTAGTCACTTACAAAACATCCCTAGTAAAGCTCAGATAGAGGATCTTATCTCTAAGGTTTAGGCAGAACCTAAGGAAGTTGAACGAGAAACTAAGAGTATCCTTATAGAGGTCAAACATAGTATAGATAGAGTAGAAAAGGTAGCTTTAAAAATAGATAGTCTAGTTAAGGAAGTTAGAAGTCTGGTAGTAGAGGTGAAAGAACTCTTCCCCACATGAACCAAAACCCTTTTTATAAAAGAGCTTTGGAAGCAACAGGGCAGTTCTCCGATCCGCCTGCCGGATTTATATTTGATGGAGAGGCACCTTACCCTGATTTTCAGGAACCTAAGGTCCAATCCGATAAAATATTAATTAAACAAAATAATACTATAATACAGCTTTTAGTAGAAATTAGAACTAGACTAGAACAGCTTCTTAGCCCATCATCTACTCCACCACCAAACCCTGACTTAGCAGATCTAATAAGATCCTTTGAGTCAAAACTACAACCAACGACATCTCCATCTCCCCAAAGATTCCTACCACCACCTGGTAGCTCTCGAATCTTTGAACCACCCACTAAAGATGTCCAGAGAAAAGGGAAAGGCAAAGATCATGCAAGCTCATCCTGATATTCCAGAAAGCTCTAATAGCTCCTGGATAACATCAGATGACACAATACGGCCTTACTCTTACACTAAGAGAAGCATGAGTTTAGGCAAAACTAGACTCAAAAGCTTAAGAAAGATCGAACTGTATCTGGATCCCGCAAAACAGGAACAGTACATAGATCTTAACCAGGCTAAAATTGCTAAACCTGAGCAATTATACGCCTATAAATGGAGCCAAAGTCATTTTAAGGTATATCACCATTATGCCACCCATAGTGTGACCCTGCCTAATGATGACTCGCAAGCAATATTTTCGCTCATTGATAAGAAATCTGAGGAAAAGCTCTTGAGCGAAGACCTCCAATGGATCCATGTAGGGCTCATCTACATAGGAATCCAAGGATGTCACAAGAAGAATAGCGGAACCCTGGTGTATATAAATATACACGATTGTTCATGGTTGGATCTTGAACAAGGCACTATTGGAGAAATGGAAATTGACATGTCCAATAACTCCGGTTTAGTATATGTCATTCCCAATATACAGAAAAGTGTCAAGACTTTCAGTAAGTATTGGAAGATTGTGGTAAAAACAAAGGGATATCAGATGGTAGAGGACGCCGAAAATCTGATAATTACCACAATGGTAGTTGGTCGCCTGTCAAACCATGCGACTACCTCTTTCAAGTTGGACTTAAGAACGCCTATTCACTGGCTAAAGTCACAGGGTATCCAAGCAATCGAAGGTAAAAGGATTGAGCCTCGACAAGGTCAAACCTGGAACCTAGATTTAAAAAAGGATTTGGTTAAAGTCCCTAACCAAACCATTATTAGAGATCAAAAGCCCTTAACCTGTTCAGTAGAGGTACTAGACTATGCCAACATAGCTAGGTATATGATCTTAAAAAATCAGAACACCTCACAAGGAATTAATATGATCACATCACTGGCAGATGTTCAAAAGCTCTGCAAAGGAAAGTCTAAGGAGCAACCTCCTAGAACTCTCCCAGCACCAAGGAAAATGATCGCTGCACCGATCATCAAGACGGAAAACGAGGAATGGACTCCTACGTATGCAGGTGAAAGAGGACCACCAAGGTCATCTAGAGATACTGGTTGGTTGGAAACACCGTACAAATACCAACCAAGAGTCCAAAAAGAAGGAGCATACTGGCTTCCCCCTCAACCGGCGGAAGGAGCAATGCTATATTTAAGTAGTGCAGAACCCTCAAGATGGTATGGATTCCTAGAGGCTTGGGAATCAGCAGCCATACAAGCATCCCGGAAGTTCCAGATGAACGCTGATGGCAACCTAGACTTCATTGAAAATCTACTAGGACCAGTAGCTAAATCTTTATGGGACACATGGAAGGTAGTCTGGTCAGGAGAATACGAAAGACTGAAGGCAATTGCTGGGGATATTGGAAATATCACTAGCACTGTCAAGAAAGTTATCATAGGACAAGACGCCAGAGCATAAAGTGGCGGGATTGCTGACGCAGCCTTGAGAGATTTAGAGAGGCTCTCAATAAAAAATATGCAAGAGTATGATGATTATTGCAACAACTGGCTTAATCTATCAGCTCAAGCAGGAAAAATGGCAGACCAAGTAACCAACGAGTTATTTTTCAGACGGATGCCAGAATACATAGGAAAGGATTTGCTTCAGAAGCTCTCACAGAGGCATGGAGTCTCAGAGAGAGAAATATACACCTCTCCTATAACCACCATCATATTTTGGACCACACAGGAATTAAAGGATATCTGTCAAAAACAGATGATCGAAAAGGAATACAAATCATACAATTTCTGTAAGAAGTGGTTAGGCCCTAAGTATGACAAGCCGAAAGCCTCAAGAAAGCTTATTTTCTCTCTATTGTTGATCGATGATCTTTAATGTACTAAGATATGCCTATATTTATAGGCTGGGCAGCGTCTTGAAGAGCATCTGCTTTTTAAAAGTAGCGGTCCTACCACGTGGATGGTAAGTGCTTTCGGTGGGAGATTCCTTTCTCTTTTGAAATGAGTGGAGATCGGGGCCCACTATTCTTTGGCTGTGCATTTGGCTTTTCATAATGGCGGGGACCATTATGTCCTTCCTTGATCTGGTTCCTTGAAATGTGTCGGCAAGATCCTAGCCTTCCATCTGGTTCTCGATGTTGGCTATTCCTTCTGGTCCGACTATAGCTTCCAGATTTCCTTCATAGCTATCCGGAGGACTTCGAGGAGAAGATGAACCATACTGTCGATTTATCTCGGTGACCTCTTCTTCTACTGAATCAGCAAAGGTACTGATCAGAGTGGATAACTGTGTGGAGATATGTCCAGTAACCGTTGAGTGGATGTCTGAATAGATCTTCTGATGTTGATCCGCGGTTACAAGTAAATCTGTGGCTCCATGATCTGTTCATCGAGGAAACCATTCATCCTGTCCTTTTTTAATGATCATATATGCAATATAATTCCGGTAATTTTTCCTGGGTGGATAAAATCTATTAATGATCGTATCAGGATTATTGACCGTATTATATTCTAGATCATGTAACGGGTCGTTGCGAACGCAATCACCTAAGACCATATATTGTTGATATGCTGGTCTAGTGATTCCAGAATATCGGATCCATTCTGGGGGTATTGTGCTGACATATACCCAAGCTCCTGTTCTAAGGACTCTTTCTTGGAAGAGATGATGAAGAACTTCCGTTAGCTTGTATCCTAGGTGATGGACTTCTGATATATGTTCAAAATATATTTCTCGGACCATTCCTAAGTCAAGTAACCCTTGAAGTTTGAGTTCTTCATTATTTGGTAACCGGATTCCTTGGAATCTGCCGGCATCAATTCCGATTTTAAACCAGGTAACCCTGGAATGACAGGCCGCACAGAGGTACTCCGGGTAATCTTCTTCCATGTTATGGGGACATTCGCAAGGCATCTTCTTGCGTTCTTCTTTGGAAAGGTAGCACAAATAGGGTTTGACCCAAATGACTCCTTCTGGCAGTGTAAGACCGTCCCAATAGCTTTCAAAAAGTTGCTGGAGGTATCTGATTTTTCCATAAAAATTATCCTCCGCATGCTTTAAAATCTTTTCCTGAATTTCTCCAGGCAAAACTTTAAGAGTTTTCCTAGGGTAGAGATGTGCTCGTACCTTTAGAAAACCAAAACAGTTTTGAGAGTCATCCATAGAAGATGCTGACTCTTGTTCTTGCAGATATTTAAGTAATTCAGAGTGGTCTGAAGAACTTAAGATATCTCTTAATTTTTTTCTGTAGGCAATCCATTGTGGTTGGATCCTCAGAAATTCTCTTGTACCTATGGATCTGCTTTGACATATCCAACAAGAGTGTTCTACTTTGTGCCAATTTAATCGCCAAGCGATGGCACGGCAAGCAAGTATTTGTCGCATTGTTTGGCAATGCTTCATTTACCATACTTGAGAATAGTCTTTTCCCAATCCATTGGATTAGCTGGTTGGCAGCTAGCCTATAGATGGTGAAGACGCAGATTACCCTGCTGGAAGCAGGTGTCATGTATTGGTCTAGATTACCAAATCGAGTGAGCCTCGGGATGGTTAATTTAGCCCGATCACAATAAATCCCGTAGGGCAGATTCTCTATCCCCGGAGGGACACAGTAATAAAGGAGAGGGGTTTTCCCTGAGCATAATCGTCCAAGATGGATGATATGCGATTTTAGATCCTCCTTGTTCTGACAATACCAAATCGCCTTTAGGGTGTGACTGAACAATCCATCAAGGTTGGTCTCGAACCTGACATTCAAGAAGGTGTGAGCCATCTTCTTTCCTGTAAAATATAACAAACGTTAGAAGGCATTTTTGATCATCCTCGAAAGGAGATCTGCCAAAATATTATCTTTCCCCTTAATGTGGGTGATTGTGACTGTGTATCCATTGCCAATAATAAAATCATGTAACCGGTTCCACCTTAATTTGTTAAAGTGTTTATCGGCACAATGTTTCCAGAAATCAATTATGGCCTGGCAGTCCGTTCTGAGTTCAAACGAAGATGTGCTCATGAGAAATATTTTGAATTCCTCTAACACATTCAAAATGGCTATTATCTCAGCATCTATAGATGAGACTTTTGTCTTATATAGCCCTGAGCAATATGCTGCTATGATTTCATCCTTGATAGGATGCGATTTAGTCGCTCGCCATTTTAGGATTCCTCCCCATCCTAAAGTTGATGCTCCATCCGTTTCTACAATTAGGTATGCATCTTCAGGTGGCAGGGTGAGGTTTGGCAAATCATTGATCTTTTCCTTAATTTTTTGAATTAAGGTTAGATCTTGATTTGTGATTCTTCTATTAGCTTTGGCCTTGGTCTTCTGATATAGGGGGCCTGCTAATTTAGAAAGATTAGGAATAAAATTCCTAATGTAATTGAGTTTTCCTAGGAAAGATCTGATCTGTTTGAGATCAAATTCTCTTCCTGTGAATTCCCAATCAATTATGGACTTCAATAGATGTGGTTGAGGACTAAGTTTTCCTCCATTGATCTTCAGTCCAAGGAAGTCGATTGAAGTTTTTTGAACTTCAAACTTCTTCTCAGAAAGCACAAGCTGATATTCTTCTACTAGATCGAAGAAGACTTTGAGGTGCTGTTCATGTTCCTGCATACTAGAAGACATAATTAGAATATCATCAATGTATACATAAATGAATTTGTGCTTTGCAAAGATTTGGTCCATTTTCCGTTGGAATATGGACGGGGCTGTTTTTAAGCCGAATGGCATTGCCAACCACTCGTATTGCCCTTGTGGAACAATAAATGATGTCCATGGGATGTCATCAGGGTGCATCTGGATTTGCCAGAATCCTGATTTTAAGTCAAACTTGGAAAAGAATTTCTTTCCAGTGACTCTTAAAAGAATGGACTTGAGGTGCGGAATGGGGTATTGATCTGGCTGAATGTTGGCATTCAGATCCTTATAATTATAGACCATTCTGCTCTCACCTCTGGCGATTTCGCCATGGTTGCGCACAATAAAGGCATTAGAACGATGTCTGCTGGACGATCGTCTTATTACCTTTAAGGCAAGTAGCTTCTGGATGTGATAGTCGTATTCATCCTGTTCCGCGGGATGAACCTTCATTATAGGACAAGAGATGCAGATATCAGGGTTAATGATATCCAACTTACATTTATCATATGTGTCCTTCCATCCAAGCCTTGGATCTGATCCTATCAGACCTTTGTCTCTTAACCTCTGTATGTGCTTCAGGAGGTTAGGATTTAGTTGAGTAGAGATACTGAAGATGGGTGCATCTAACAGCGTCTGTTCCTCTTCAAAAAACTCTGTTATTCCTGTACTACATGAATCATTAGTCGTGATTGATAACCGAGATACAGGAATAGTGGATACTTTCTTTAGGAATGTTACTGAATCGGGATTGATAATCATTCCCCCATGTTGTGATCTGATGAAGTTCATTCCTAAAATCATCTGGGTGTTATCTCCAATATTTAATTCAGTAATGATTGTTGTAGGGAGATAGTACCTTTCTGTCTGTACGGAGAGATAAGCAGGAGACTTAAGTCTCTTGTTTATGTATTTACTTTCTCCGTCCGCGTAGTTTACAAAGAATCCTTCGAATTCTTCGATGGCCTCGCTAGGAACAATTTCTTGTGAGAGAATTGTTACAGTTGCCCCTGTGTCTATGATTCCAGTCGCTGTACATTTGGAACCATCATGAAATGTTATTTGAGCAAGGATATTCAGGAGATTATTTACATATGCTCCTGGTCTAGACATCTTATCCTTGATTTGTTGGTTAAGTACTAGATTAGTAGATACTGTTTCTTCAGTCTGGGTTTCTTTTGACGAAGAAGCATTGTTAAGAATTAGTGTGTTAAGCCTATCTACTTCTATCCTTAAAGACGCATTTTGGTCTTCAAGATCTCTAATCCTATTGCTTAGTTGTGATATTAAAAGGTCTTTATCTAATCTAACATTTCCTATTGGTATATCGGACCCTTGTCCTTCTAATGTATAGGGTGGAATTTCCAACCCAAAAGTAGAATTTATGCAATATATACAAAAGAATTGTTTACAAGTCTGGCATTTAGCTCTGTACTTCTTTTGATATGTGAAGTAACATGCTAAACATCTTTCAAAATTTCTTCCGTCTGCATAAAAATCAAATTTATGAGAACAGGCAGGAAGAGGGGGTCTGCCAATACTTGTTAACATAAAGAATGAATGAATGCGAGGAGATACCTCCTCCTCATCTATGATCGAACATACATCAGAATCTAGTGAGATATCACTCCCTGTGCAGGATATGACGTCCCAATTTTCCGCTAGATCCAAAGATGTATAGGCGTTGAGCCTTTCCTTGTCTCCTCTTCGGCTTCTGCATCCACTAGCAAAATGGCCTTCTTCTCCACAAATATAACATTTACATTTAGAGAAGTTGGTTCTTTTACCTGTGTCAAACTTTTTAACATGATGCTTCCGAGGATTGCCCTTTTCGTATGTTTTGGCTTTGCGTAGCTTTCTTGAGGCTTTCGGCTTGTCATACTTAGGGCCTAACCACTTCTTACAGAAATTGTATGATTTGTATTCCTTTTCGATCATCTGTTTTTGACAGATATCCTTTAATTCCTGTGTGGTCCAAAATATGATGGTGGTTATAGGAGAGGTGTATATTTCTCTCTCTGAGACTCCATGCCTCTGTGAGAGCTTCTGAAGCAAATCCTTTCCTATGTATTCTGGCATCCGTCTGAAAAATAACTCGTTGGTTACTTGGTCTGCCATTTTTCCTGCTTGAGCTGATAGATTAAGCCAGTTGTTGCAATAATCATCATACTCTTGCATATTTTTTATTGAGAGCCTCTCTAAATCTCTCAAGGCTGCGTCAGCAATCCCGCCACTTTATGCTCTGGCGTCTTGTCCTATGATAACTTTCTTGACAGTGCTAGTGATATTTCCAATATCCCCAGCAATTGCCTTCAGTCTTTCGTATTCTCCTGACCAGACTACCTTCCATGTGTCCCATAAAGATTTAGCTACTGGTCCTAGTAGATTTTCAATGAAGTCTAGGTTGCCATCAGCGTTCATCTGGAACTTCCGGGATGCTTGTATGGCTGCTGATTCCCAAGCCTCTAGGAATCCATACCATCTTGAGGGTTCTGCACTACTTAAATATAGCATTGCTCCTTCCGCCGGTTGAGGGGGAAGCCAGTATGCTCCTTCTTTTTGGACTCTTGGTTGGTATTTGTACGGTGTTTCCAACCAACCAGTATCTCTAGATGACCTTGGTGGTCCTCTTTCACCTGCATACGTAGGAGTCCATTCCTCGTTTTCCGTCTTGATGATCGGTGCAGCGATCATTTTCCTTGGTGCTGGGAGAGTTCTAGGAGGTTGCTCCTTAGACTTTCCTTTGCAGAGCTTTTGAACATCTGCCAGTGATGTGATCATATTAATTCCTTGTGAGGTGTTCTGATTTTTTAAGATCATATACCTAGCTATGTTGGCATAGTCTAGTACCTCTACTGAACAGGTTAAGGGCTTTTGATCTCTAATAATCTCAAGGAATTCTTCCAATTGTTCATCAGATAAATCTTTTCCATTATTATACCATTCTAGGAACTTATTTATCTTCCCTTGGTTAACCTCCACAGTATTCAGGAATTTGGTCTTATCAGCGAATAGAAGTTATGAAGAGACTGTTGAGTTTCTTCTATTCCCCTATTCTTATCAGCAAGTTGTTCTGGTTGTTCTGGGATTTTTGTATCTCCCAGCACCAAGGAAAATGATCGCTGCACCGATCATCAAGACGGAAAACGAGGAATGGACTCCTACGTATGCAGGTGAAAGAGGACCACCAAGGTCATCTAGAGATACTGGTTGGTTGGAAACACCGTACAAATACCAACCAAGAGTCCAAAAAGAAGGAGCATACTGGCTTCCCCCTCAACCGGCGGAAGGAGCAATGCTATATTTAAGTAGTGCAGAACCCTCAAGATGGTATGGATTCCTAGAGGCTTGGGAATCAGCAGCCATACAAGCATCCCGGAAGTTCCAGATGAACGCTGATGGCAACATAGACTTCATTGAAAATCTACTAGGACCAGTAGCTAAATCTTTATGGGACACATGGAAGGTAGTCTGGTCAGGAGAATACGAAAGACTGAAGGCAATTGCTGGGGATATTGGAAATACGCGGACGGAGAAAGTAAATACATAAACAAGAGACTTAAGTCTCCTGCTTATCTCTCCATACAGACAGAAAGGTACTATCTCCCTACAACAATCATTACTGAATTAAATATTGGAGATAACACCCAGATGATTTTAGGAATGAACTTCATCAGATCACAACATGGGGAAATGATTATCAATCCCGATTCAGTAACATTCCTAAAGAAAGTATCCACTATTCCTGTATCTCGGTTATCAATCACGACTAATGATTCATGTAGTATAGGAAGTGATGATTATGAGAATAACCCCACTCAACAAACTATTAATTCAAATGAACCAAACATCGGGGAATCATCCCACACACTTAGCAAAAGCTTTAGCTCTTCTAGTCGCCACAAGAAGAAACAGCGCAAAAGGAGGTGAAACTTCACATAACCACTTATCTCCATATTTCCATGTCATTGGCAGCATGGAATGTAAGGGGTTTCAAAGACCTCAACAAGGTTTCGGAGGTTAGGAAGTTATGTGCTAACCATAGCATTAGTTTTATTGGTTTGTTGGAGACAAAAGTGAATGCTGCCAATGAGGATACAATCAAGAACATGTTGCGTCAATATTGGCAACTGTGGATTAACACCATGGTAAGGAAACGTATTTGGATCGCTTGGCAATCGAGGGAGTGGGATATCCGTGTGGAAATAAAACATGTGCAATTCCTACATTGCATCGTGACAAACTTAAGAGCATATAGTGACATAGCGGTCACGTTTGTTTATGGATTCAATAGTAACCAGGAACGTAAGGAGTTGTGGTTGAACCTTGAGTCATTGGTCCATAATATAGGAGGAATGCCGTGGCTGGTCTTGGGTAACTTTAACACAACCCGACTAGTCAAGGAGAAACATGGAGGAAGAGCTGTGGTGATGGATGCAATGTTGGATTTCCAAAGGTGTATAGCCAAATTGGAAGTGAAAGACTTAAGATATACTGGGGATTTTTTTACATGGTCTAATAGACAACACCAGGTGCCTGTACTTAGGAAACTTGATAGGGCTATGGTCAGTCTCCCTTGGCTGAACTTATACCCGAATGCTCATGCACAGTTCCTCTCACCCATCCTATCTAATCACTCATTAATAGTGGTCCGTATGGAGTATGGATTGATAGCTAGAAGGAGCCCATTTAAATTCTTCAATTATTGGGCAGACTATAAGGGCTTCAAAGACCTAGTTAGCAACATATGGAAGAGGGACATTAAGGGATCTTACATGTTCCAAGTAGTGAAGAAACTCAAGCTTATTAAGGAGGGACTCAAATGTTTGAACAAATCTACATTCTCCAACATTTCACAAAGAGTCCAAAGTGCGAAGCAACGATTGGTCCAAATGCAAACCACCATAAATGCGGCTAGGGACACAACTAGATTGGAGGAGGAGCGTATAGCCTATAAGGAGTATTACACACTAAGGGGGGCAGAGGAAAGTTTCTTTAAACAGAAATCTAGAACAAAATGATTGAAGCTAGGCAACAAGAATACGGCCTATTTCCACAAGGCTATGAAAAGCCTTCACAACCATAGCTCCATACACAAATTGATTAGGGAGGATGGCAGCAAGGTACCTGGGGAGCAAGAGATCCAGCTAGAAGTCCTTCAACACTTCCAACATTTATATGATCCACCCAAATCCCCTACCACCCCCATTGATGAGGAGAGCTTCAGACCCCGAACTCTAAATGAACAGCAACGACTCACCCTTCATACTACCTTCTCGGATGAGGAGATAAAATGGGGTTTTACATTGCAAGCGAATGAGAAAGCTCCTGGCCCAGATGGATTCTCTGCTCTTTTCTTCAAAGAGGCCTAGGACATTATAGGTGCGAACATGATCATTGCGACTAGAGAGTTCCTGACATCAGGGCACCTGCTCAAAGAGATCAACAATACTGCTATTACCTTAATACCTAAAGTTGCCAACCTTACTAGACTGGGTGATTTTAAGCCAATAACCTGCTGTAATGTGATCTACAAGGCGATCTCCAAGGTCCTTGCATCAAGGATGAAATCAGTGTTGCCTACTCTAGTTGGGAGGGAGCAAGGGGCATTTGTTCCAAAACGGAGGATAACTGACAACATATTCTTGGCCCAAGAGCTCATGGCAAACTACCATTCCCATGTGGGAATCCCCCAGTGTACGCTAAAGGTGGACCTCCAAAAGGCCTATGATACAGTTAGATGGGACTTTGTCCTAGGGGTATTTAAGGCTATGCAATTTCCTCCCCATTTTTGCCGCCTTATCAACCGGTGTATATCTACACCGAAATACTCCATCAATATCAATAGGGAATTGGTGGGGTTCTTTGCAAGCAAACGAGGTTTAAGGCAAGGGGATCTCATATCCCCTTACCTATTCGTCCTCTGCATGGAAATCCTCTCCACACAATTGTGGCAAATGATCCTGAAACCTGCTTTTTCACTACATTGGAGATGTTAGAACGAACGCTTGACCCACCTCTGTTTTGTAGATGACCTCCTCATATTTGCCAGAGGCAACAAGGAATCTATATCCCTAGTAAAAGAAACTCTACCGGACTTCCAAGCCATCTCGAGTTTGACAGTATACAATAGCAAAAGCAGCATTTTCTTTTCCCATGTCCTAACAAGCACTAAGGAGGCCATCCTACAATTCACTCAATTTAGTGAAGGCCAACTACTAATACAATACCTGGGGGTTCCTCTCATTTCCTCAAAGCTCAAAAAACAGGACTGTGAGGTGTTAGTGGAACACACCTTATCTCGGATTAATTCTTGGACAGCTAAATATTTGTCCTATGCGGGTAGGCTTCAATTAATCAGATCTATCCTATTTTCCATGCAAGTCTACTGGTGCTCCATTTTCATTCTTCCTAAGTCGGTTGTCTCAAAGATAGAACAACTACTAAGGAATTTACTTTGGAGTGGTAGACTGCACATATTCACCAAAGCTAAGGTCACATGGGCAGAAGTGTGTCAAGCCAAGCGAAATGGAGGCTTAGGGATACCAAATATCCATCTCTGGAATAAAGCCATCCAAATCAAGCACATATGGAAACTATGCAAGGAAGGCGTGAAGAGTTTATGGCCAGAATGGGTTCATTCCACTCTATTTAAAGGCAAGAGCTTCTGGTCCTCTAGAGCACTAGCCATTTGTTCATGGACCTGGAAGAAATTACTAAAGCTAAGAGGCTTGGTAAGGTCTTGTTTCATTTGGGAACCCAATAATGGCCTTGAAACCTCTCTATGGGCAAACTTTTAGCTCCCAACAAGACCCCTGGACACATTGTTTAGTGCACGAACCATGAGTAGTATGGGCTTCCCAAACATTACGAGACTATGTTCCATCATGGATGGGAATGAATGGTGTATCCCCTTATACAGAATGGTGCAGTTTCAGATCATTTTTGTTGGAAACATTCAAGGACGAGAGTATACCATCAAGAGTGGCTATGGTTTCCTAAACCCTCTAGGACCTACTATACCATGGCAAAGAGTAGTATGGAATAAATCTTCCTTACCTAAACACTCCTTTGTACTATGGTTGGCTTGGTTAGGGAAGCTTGCCACCCTTGACAGGGTACACAATTGGAGACTAGTGCAATCCACTACTTGTTTTTTGTGTAACCGGAATCTGAAGGACCATGCCCACCTATTTTTTCAATGCGATTACATGGCACAAGTTTGGAGTGTAGTCTATGACTTCTTGCACTACCCAGCTTCATCCAACAACTGAGATGGTGTTACCAGGTTTATGGTGGCACCGGGGGACTCACCGACTCATCAGAGTTGGCGAGCTGCACTAGCGGCAACAGTTTACTACATATGGCACACCCAGAATAAAGTGCGCTTAGGGAAACCCCTCCTAGGGATTAGCATGTTAACCCACCAAATATGATCCTATGTTAAGCCGCTGTAATCTTAACTCATTGTCTTAGTTCAGATGCTAGGCATTTAGTATGCGAGCACGATTATCGATTACGTACTTTTTGTAACTTTATTTCACTTGTTCATTGTATTTTTCTACCATTCAATAAAATTATCAATTATCCAAAAAACAAAAAATTAGGGTTTTTTGTATTCATGGAAGACCCCACTAATTATCTTAAGGGTCATGCTATGATAAGGCATATTTACTGTCAAGAAATGAGCAAGCCCACTAGCCCCACTATGGTACTGGCAGTAAGGAAGACATGATGCAACACCAGACATTAGGATAAGAGGCAAAAGAATTAACTCCATATTGCAGAGTACTGAATCCATAGAAATTGGAAAATGACACAGAAAGGGAAATCAATAACTAAAAGGAATATTATGTGGCCTTAAAATATTAGAATTAATGAGAAAATACAAGATAAAAAGCCAAGTTTATACAAAAATATTGATCAAATCTTTATTCATTTTCAGCTAAATCACATTTTTTGCACCTGCACTTTGACCTTTTTTCCATTTTGCTAATATGTGTTTCTCTTCTTTTACAATTTTCTCACCTATATTGTCCTCCTTTAGGAACCATCAATAATTCTATCAAGATAAAAGCATGTGACTACCAGTGCATATTTTAGACCCTCAAATACATGCTTTGTCTCTATCACTTTATGCCAACTGAAACTGGAAGAACAAGTGCATATCACGCAATCCAAACATGATCACTACACAAGTGAGCTTAGGTGTTTGATGGAATCAAAATATGCACACAATAGTGACATGCTTTTATTTTACATGAATCATTAATGGCTTCTAGCAGAGGATAAGATACAGTAGCAAAGTGTAAGGAGTTAAAACACATGTTAATAAAAGGAAAATGGGACGAAACACAAGTGAGCACAATGTAATATATCCTTCAGCTTTTATGGCTAAAATAAGTCTTCATGAAATTTTTTATTGGTCCATCACTTAGTACAATACTGTCTAGTGAAAGAATGAACAGTCATGTAAGAATGCAAGGAGAAGGAACAGGAGGCAACAACAAAGAGGAGATGCCAAACAATTAATATTGCACTCCATCACTTCACACAAGATATGACACAAAGCACTGCAATATCCAAGCCCATCCAAAGTTTGAAGGCATGGAGCGATTTGGGAGCTCAATTTAGATATAAATCCCTTAAAAACATCACAGCCTAGGTAGTCCAAGATCGAAGTTGAAATATGTGATAGCACTGTGAATTATTAGAGAGCATAACAGATCATTACTTACAAAGATTGGAGAGCCTTCACCTAGATTTCAACTCCGTGAAAAATGCCAAGGAACATTATATACAACTTAAAAATTATTAATCGCTTAACTTCCTAATCTCAATCAGACCTACATTACTACATTTCTGGATCTAGTGGAGTAACTCGGTACTGCTCATTTATGCAATGGTTATGGTTTAATTTGTTTCTTTGCTAGCAAATTGAGCAGATCTAAGTTTGAAATGAGAAACCATCATCCCATTCAATCAAATCAGGATGCCCCGGATCTGACATGTTTCTTGATAGGAGTAAGATGAAGCTCTCCATTAAAGAACTTGATTAGAGGTCAGAAGCTACAACATTTTAACTGGTTTACAATGACAGCATAAATTCATGAAACTCAGATCAAATGTTCTCGCATGATCTAGTTAGTACAACACAACCACAAAAAATGTCAGAAATTTCGGCCACCAACCTGAATTAGGGTTTGGGAGTTGAGTAGGCTTTGCATAGCCCCAATTGAAGCCTCCATCATGGGACTCTGCCATGCAAACTTTATCAATTCCAGTGAACGAACGTAACAACAAGCGCACAGTTCCTTTTGTCGTCACATATGGGACTGGCTGGATCACACCTAGAGTCTCGTCTTTTAAGTATATGGGACCATATTTTCTCCATGTTCTACCAGCATCAGCTGTGACCTAGACCTTGCAAGGAGCCTATATAAACTCTCTGCTTTTATAACTAAAAGAAGTTACCATTGTTGGACAAAAATCTAACCTCCATCCATGCCCCCCAAGAATTCCAGCTTTCAACAGATGACCCACAGAGCAAATACCCATTTTCCGTCAAGAAGGGCTAAAAAATTGAAGATGCACAAATGCTTAGTATCTTAAGAGAGGTTAACTGGTAGCCAACACATAAATATAGACCTTGGTCGACATCACAGGAATACCTTATTCTTGATCGGCCCAAGTATACCTGGAGGAAGTTGTTCTCTTTCACTCCAGGTAACACCTCTATCAAATGATCTTTTCAAGCATCCACTCCATCTGAATTAGCAATACATTAAACAATGTGTTGATGAAACAAGTCAATATCTGTTATGATGTAAACTCTTATTAAACCTGGCAAGTATTCATCAATGTATACCTATCCAAATGGGAAACCATAAAATAGAACTTGCATACATGCATTCTTTCATTACCAAATAAAGTTGGTCTAAGCGACTATGAAAGTTTTCAAGCTCCTCAAGGAATATGTTAGTTCCTTGAGAAAATGCACCTCCTTTGGAGTGCAAAGACAGTTTCTTGATGATCATGGGAGGGGAATCAAAGATGTTATTCTCATGCAGTCTTTCAGAGTTGTTAATACCCTTAACGACCTCATGGGACAAAAAATGACAGCTAAGAAGGAATGTTAAGAATTTGACAAGAAAAAAACATTGAAGAAAGATGAAGCTTTTACATGAGATTTATCTAGCTTCAAAATTGAGACTAAGCTCTTTACCTTTGAAAGTCCTCACCTATCTTGTAAAAAAGCAGCACCTCATTCGATGGAAGTTTGAATAACACTGGGTTCCACATTGGAACATCAGGCTGCTCATCAGCAATGAATGGCGGATGCCAATGCCCATCCTGCAGAAGAATTTTATACTAATGAATCCTCCATTTGAATTTGCAAAGTCTTGTTAATGGAAACATAAGAGTAAATTTATCAAATTGCTCGACAATAAGTGGGACATGATACCCATCCATCTGCTCAGAAAATCATGGAATGATGACCTATCACAAGAATCAAGCATCCACAGTTCAAATAGAGAAACTGTTAAAACTTAATTATCAAAGGCTGCTATCAAAATGGAAATGGTAAATAGCATGAAACCCGAATTCTTTACAAGCAAAGGCTATTTTCCTTAATTCTGCAGAGTTCACTTTATTCCTTTTTTTACTGAGAGCCTAATGAGGAATTATGCTTGTGGATGAGGACAAGTCACCTTGCACAATATGGATTCCAAACATTCATGATCCATGGTTTTCCCAATTCACTGACATTTGATTCCTTCCTTCCACTAGACATAACAATCGGTGAATAAGAAGTAATGGAATTACATTTTTAATCATCATCCTTACTTCCTCAGCAGGGACCCACTAAAAATAAGAACAAATTGCATTCTATGGAATTAACCAAACATGGGCATGGAAAGGCATGCAGACAAATTACATAAATTAATCTCATTTTCTGAAGCAATGCTTAGGCTGGATGTCAAATTTACCTGGTACTTCTGTAACCATATCTTCACATCAGGTGCTCCTTCCTCTGTGCCCGCAAAATAGGCAACCAAAAAATGATCTTCACCAACCTGGTAGCAGAGTCAGCTATACAGAAATTATCTGAACATTACGGATAAAAAAATGTACAAAAGTAAAAGTAAAAGTAAATCTAAGTCATTGCAGACCTCAACAATGGTAGAAGCATGTGAGTTTTTGAAGGGAGCAGAATTTTCTGGAAATGTGAATTCCTCTCTCATTAACGTCAATAAGTTACAATCCTTTGTCATGTTTACACTCTGAACATTATTCTTCAGAGGAATGGTCTCTGTATAGACTCTTTCTATTCTGACCAAATACAGAATCTATTAGCAGTTGGACTATTATAAGTAAATTGCGATAAGACATACAATATAGGAAAATTACAAGAATTGTATACTGGAATGGGGAAAAAAGGCACATGGAGTGCCTGAACTGTCAGATTTTGGCAATTTAGTGGCTCAAGTTTCATTCTTTAGAATTGCTCAAATTCAAAAGTTCAGGGATTTCGAGTGCCTTTTTCCCCTAGAATGGCGTAAATGTAAATTTATCAAATGCTTATGTCTTAAAAAGGTAGAAAAGAGGAGTTCTTTGTCCTAATCAGTTTAGGAGGTGAAAGAAGGAAGAGTTCATGAACCCATCAGTATATAGGATAAGAGCATTGCTTTATCAAGTACTTATGCAGTGTACATTCCTTCCAGTTGGTTTCTTCACACACTCAAGCATGGACCACAAAGGAAACTGCAGTCTAACTACCCGTTTTTAATGGAAGCAAAGTTTGCTGTAAATATATATATATTGACAAGACATTTAACAGCAAATATGTAATGTATCCACAGAGTATATAAAGTCATAATATGCATCTCTAGGTAGTTTGTATTCATCCCCTCCATGAGTTCCTTATTCCCCTTCCTTTCTTTGTTTTATTTTCTTAGTGGACCGGCAGGGTTACAATTGATTGATGATGTCCAAATGCTTAAATCATCCTATAAGGTCCAAGCATTGATTAAATCCAACTTAGATGGGCCAGAAAATGACTTCTAACTGGCTTAGAAATTAAACTACATACCTCAAGTTTGCCCCTTGAATCAGACAATAACTCATGCCACTAGGCTGATCATCAATTGTATCACCATATAATGCATATCATTTTGATTATTTTCCTTAAAGTTTTCCTTTTTTTCTCACAAATGCTTACGTTCAGGAAAAAGAAAAGCATGCTTATCAATGGACGAACAACTCCCTAACCGAGCCAAAAGTTTTCAATTGCTAATACTAGAAACTTCTTCAGCAGTATCTATCAGTACACACTGATGAATGATGGGGGGTCTCTCTAACTTCAAAAATCTTTTCAATTATTGCTAATTTTTATAGATCTGCTCTATCTAAGTCTAACTTAAAATCAAAATGCATGAATTGCCCTCAATAAGATCCTGCACTTGCTAATCTCCTCACAACCTTTGAATAGTACGGACAGTCAACCAATTTTATGGACCTAGTTGCAGAAAAAGACCAATACTTCAGTGAAAGCTAGTAAAAAAAAAAGGAGAGGACACTTCAGCTACATCAACCACTATAAGAGACAACATTAATCGGTTAAAATAACAATGGTCCGAACAAGAAATCACCTGGAAAGGTGCACCTGCCTAGAGTGATGTAAAATGAAGGGCTGCAGTGAGTATTTAGTAATCAAAACATTGTCTTTGAACTTGAAGCTGTTTCTGAACAATAAAAATGGCAAAAACAAATTTGAGTGATTGAACAGACAAAATAGCAGAACCAAACACAAAGATGAACAAACACATAAGACCCAATTGGATGAATTCCACATGTTCCGGCTTTTGTATGTACAGAAAACAAGAAGCAAGTCTAGACTGGCAACTTATTTATAGCACCTATAAGAACTGTTGACAAAAGAAGGAGTAAGCAAATGCAGTGGCTTTTAGCTTATGCTTATCTCAGATCGTGGATCATTAAACAAAAGGGATAGCACCTAATATCGCCACTGTAGCATCTGAACAATCGGCTACCAGAAAATTTAATGCATAGATTCAGATTTCAGTATGCAACTGGGGTTGGCCCTTTGAGGAGAGAGAAGCAAGTTAAGGTTAAAAAGGTTTTTTTCTTTCCTCACCCAGTCTAGTGCCATTTTGTTGGAAACTAAAAGAAAAAAAAAATTACGAAAAGCTGTATTGGCTTATAATAATTCATCAAATAAAATGCTATCATTAAATATATATTAATAAAATAATTTAATAAAAATAAAAAAGGAGAACATTAAATTAAAAAAAAAAAGCAAGAAAAAAATTTTTCAACCTTTGCTAAATGAGTTAGCTACCTTAAAAATAAGATGCTGGCTACTACCTAAACAAGTTGTCAAACCTTTTATGATGGCATTGTTATTCTTGATGATGGGATAGCCAACAAGATTAAGATGATAGTAGGTTTCAACCCATCATTATAGGTTGCTTGTACAATTCCATCATGGTGAATATTTAATTATATAACCTAATAGGTATTTATTATTTATTTATTTAAATTTTGGGATGATGTAATTAATCATGAGAAAATTAATCGTAATTACAATTAATATTTAGTTAGGTATTACCACTTTTGTGTTTTAGTGTTTAAGAATGTAGGATATGATTACTTTACCCACTAGGATATTACTCATCAAGCAAAAAATTTAAACTAGGAATTAATTAGATTTGAAATAATAGATAAATTAGCTAGTTTTGTGTTTGACATAATCATTAGATTGATAAAAAAAAATGCATTTGAGGGTTTGACTCTATAAATAATATTTAGGGTTTGTAATCAATGGCTTCCAAAATGATAGTGCCTAATGTAGCCTAAACATAACATAATACGAAATAAGGATACAATGGTCTAAGGAAAAATAAGTAAAACGCAAGGTTTTAAGTGCAGATCAATAGTAGCCAGCTAAATGGATGTGTTAACCTTCTTATGCTTAGAATGTCTCCTAGCTCATGTGAATGGAAGCTATAGGCTCGATCGGATGGATGTGAGAAGTTAGATGATTATGCAAAGCCGATCAAATGGGGACAAAAAATCCTATAATAGATATAAGCAAACCAATGTTAGTCATATCCTCCATGGAGTCTAGACTAGCACTTCAATCCTCAAACAAACGGCATTCAAATATCCCATACCCTTAGAGTAAGCTACAAACACATAACTATAATACTCAAACACACTAGAATCAAATTCATTCAACAATTTGTAAACAAACAAGCACTTGAGCATGTAATAGAGCCTAAGGATATAAGATTCTTATCGTCACCCCAGTGGTCTTGTTGATTTGCCTCAAATCTAATACATCTTCTTCCTCGAAAATGTAAGGTGATAAGTCACTCCATAATCTTCGGGCAGATCTAATTAGTAAGCATTACCACTAAACTTCTTTAGGACTTTGAATAGTCAATTAGCTTTAGGTGTTAGTTTAGACCGTTGCTACTTTAGAAACCTTTCCTTCCTCAAATGAAGTCATACTTAATCTTTTGGTTGAAAAATCACTTGTCTTCTACCCTTGCTACCCTTATTCCCTATTTTTTACAACTTGCTTGGTTAATTGCTCATGGACTTTCCTATGCAACTCTTGGATTTCATTGCTCTTATTACCTCCACTAATGTTATCTCCTTCGTGTTAGGATATGGCAACAATTCCATTGGATTGGTAGGGTTATAACCATTGACCACATTGAAAGGTATTTTACTTGTCACATTATTCACAGAGTAATTATAAGCGAACTCAAATATCAATATGCATAAGTTTAGATGTCAAAGATTCTTCTTGACTATGGTTTTCAATAGTATTATTAAAGTTCAATTCGTTACATTGGTTTAGCTATCTATTTGTAGATGGCATGAGGCATTGAAAAGTAGTTTAGTGTGAAGTCTTTTCCAAAAGGCCTTCTACGAAAAGCTCAAAAACTTGACACCTTAGTTGAATATGATACTATACGGAACTCCATGTAACTACATGATCTCTTGCGAAAAGAAGCTAGCAATATAAATAGTATTATCGATCTTATGGTAGGGGATAAAGTGGTTCATTTTAGAGAACCTATCAACTACTACTAGAGTGAAGTCATTTCCTCACTTTGTCTTAGGTGCTCAAGTCAGTCTAAGAGTGTGACAAAATTGGTAAAGGTATATAAAGTCTATAAGCCTCCCTCTTACTCTTAGCCCTCCTATAAACACCTCTCCACAACTCTAACCACATCGCATCTCATTTCTAGCTAATAAAAATATTCCTTCAGAATCTCCTTAATTCTTTATATCCTAAATTGCCAAGCCCCTAACATGAGCCTCTCTTACAACCCCCTCATGGATCTCTGTGGAATATATATCTTCCCTAATCGGAACAAGTAACCCTCACTCATATAGTAAACATCCATAGCCATTCCTCACTCAAAAGTGGATTTGATAGTAGCAAGTTACTTTTCATTAGCATATTGATCATCAAGGGCAATAAAACCAATAATTTTGCTAGCATAATGCTCATAAGGATATATCAGTGCGGAAACACATCTACCATCATATTTATATTTCCTTACTTATATTTAATCACATAAGCAAGGACTTTAAAAATTCAACTCATTAGCATGTCAACATGAATTTATTTTGTCTCGTCAGTACTTCAAGGACTCATGGCCAATATAAATTACAAACTCCTATAACAATAAATATTGTTACCAAGCCATCAAAGCATGCACCAAAGTATAAAACTCCCTATCTTACATCGAATAATACACATAACTTTTCCTATCTTCTCATGAAAGTAAGTTATGACTCATTTCTCCAGTATCAAAACTACTCCAATCCCAACACCTAAGGCATTACACTTTAACTAAAACACTTTGTCAAATTTTGAAAATAAAAGTACTAATGCAATGGTAAGTTTCTCTTTCACTAACTCAAAATTCTTTTACGTTGTGTCACTTTACTTATCTCCACTCCTTTATTTATCAAGTTCATAAGTGGTGCAACAATAGTTCTAAACCTATTCACAAAGCATTTACATAATGATGTCAACTCATAAAAACTCCTAATATCCCCTACAAAAGTAGGCATAGACCACTCAACAATAGCCTTTATTTTCTCCTCATCAACATGCAATTTATCTTTGAATACAATAAATCCTAAAAGCATAACCTCATCCTAGCAAAATACACACTTTTTCAATTTCCCATACAACTTCTCACCACTCAACACTTCAAATGCAACTATCAAGTGCATCGAATGGTTAAACATATCTCTATTATAATCAAAATATTATCAAAGTAAAAAACAACAAACTTATCTAAGAACTCCAACCACACATGGTTCATGAAGCGCATAAAGGTTCTTACGGCATTTAATATGTTAAATGGCATAATAAGCCACTCATAGAGACTAGGCATCGTCTTAAGTGCAATCCTTCAATTATCTCACTCTTTCATCCAAAGTTAGAAATAGCTTCTCTTCAAGTCAATCTTTAAAAAAACTTAAGCTTCATTCAACTTATCAAGTATATCATCAAGTCTTAAAATTGGGTATCAATACTTCATTATGATATGATTAATGGCTTTATTGTCTATCGCATCTTATAGCTTCCATCATTCATTAGCACTAACAGTACAAATGCAGAATAAGGGCTCATGCTCTCTCATCTATATCCCTTCTATCAAATCATTAGCTTATCTTTTCAACACATTTGCTTCATCAAGGCTCATTTTATAGGCAAGACAACTTGGAAATGAAAGACAGACAACAAGTCATGTTGGTACTCAACACCTTTCAAAGGAGCCAAACCCTTAAGCAAATCTTTAAGAAATATATCACTAAACTCCTCTAGTAACAACTTTAATCCCTCGAGCTTATTCTCCCACTAGTCACCTCCATCACATGCCTCACTATCAACATCAATACAACTTTCCCACCTTTAACAACTTCCTCCAACCATCTCCCTCTAATTAACAATGACTTCTTCAATTGTTTCTATGAGGCAATTTAGTTGTTTTTGACTTCCTTAGGCCTTAAAGGCTATAAAATAATTCTCTTTCCATCTTTTTGGCACATTTAGGAATTTTTATAACCACCATGCAACACATGCCTATAATGCAATCATTGTTTCCCAACAAAATATGTGTAGTATATATTGATACAATGTCATAAACAAATTCATCATCAAATCTTACTACCAATAGAAATAGGAAAATGCACCTATTTGGTATCATGGAATGTACCTTTGCCACTCAACATTGTTGTTAGTATGCTTGTAGATGGGCCATAGTTGGTAAACTAAGTTTCTCCATTATGTGAATCACTGCTACATTTGCACAAGTTCCATCCTAAGTAATAATTCCACATAAAGTTCCATTCACATTGCATCAAGTACTAAAAATATTCTCCCTTTACTCCTCATTAGTTAGTTATTTAAGGTCTACCTCAACATCAAAACCTTTAACCCTTTTCCACCATCAATGCGAACCCTTTTTGCTTCAAAAGCTCTAATCTCATCCTCTATCTTTCTCTTCCTCTACTCCTTCACCTTCCTCCTCACCAACTACCTCTAAAGCTAGTATTTACCATTTCACCACCATTACCCTTTAGTTTAAACATTTAAATGTAATGTGTCCATAACTAGAGCAGTTGAAGCACATCATTTAACTATTATGATGCCCTATGATAGGTTGTTCAAATCTTCACCCTTCGTTGTCCATAGGTGCTTTCCTCCTTTCATCCCTCCTATCAAATCTCCTCAATTCCCTCAAATGTCCTTCCTTAACTTCTTTACTTCTAACATTTCAACTCTTACCTCCTACATGAAAGCAATTTTGAGTAATCAATTTAAAAGAAGTCCTTGTTGAACTATATTGATTCCTTCATCCTTTTTGTTCCACCTTAAGTGCCAATTGTATCACATTGTCTTTTGTTTCAAATCGTTGCAATTCCAATATGGTTGCAATCTCAAACTTCACCCCAACAATAAATTATGCAATTGTTTGCCCCTTTAGCTCTTCCACTTCAAACCTAATCATCAACATCTCAAAATGTTTAACATAGTCATCTACAGTCATGCTTCCTTGACGTAAAGTTTGTAACTTTAAGAAAGTTCTTAATTGTAGTGAAGTGGAACAAACTGCTTACATGGTGCTCACTTCATTTCCCTTTAAGTAACTATTCCTCCTTCACCATCTCTCATCATTTGTGACCTCAATTTCATTTACCATAACACCACATAACTTGTAAACTTCAAAGCTGCTAACCTCACTTTAATCCAATCATCATAGCCATAACATTCAATAACTCTCTCAACTTTATGCTTCTAACCTAGATTATCATCAATCTAACCACTCTCTTCAAAAGATTGGATCTTCATCTTGATAGTGTCCACACCGCATATTTGCCTCTCTTTATTACCTTATCCATCTCCATGGAAGCTATTATCTTCCTCCTTTGAGTATTCATCTACATCCTTCCAGATTCGAATCCTAACACCTCTTCCTCCATGTACTCCAAATCCTTAACCTCTAACAACTGTTGATTGAGCTTGTATATTCATCATCATCTCTATCAAGGCTTGTATTCTATCTTTAATAGTTGGTGAAGGTGCATGTTCAATTCCTCTTCTATAATATCTTCCCTATAACACTTATTCCTCCAACTCCACTATACATGCTTTCCTTAGACGTCTTTAAGACACTCTAAGAAAAAGTATACTATTATACTCCTTCATGTGTTTAGTCAAACACTTAGTATACTTAAATTACCTTACTATGTAAATGCAAATTTCTTTCATCTTCAACCCTTAAACAACCAACTATAAATGAAAAGGCACTATCATAAAACTTTAGTAACACAATCACAGCTCAAAATGATCACCACACTCATACACTACATTCCACCTACATGCTAGCCCTATACAGACAAAATCCTAACTTGCACCTTAAGCTTTGATATCAAATAAATATGATGTAATCAAGTAGAGACCATTCTCAACTCCAATCAATATTTAGTTAGGTATTAATATTTTTGTGTTCCAGTGTTTAGGAATTTATTATATAATTACTTTACTCACTTGCATATTACTTATAAGGCAAATAAATTAGCCTAAGAAACAACTAGATTTGATATTCTACACAAATTAGCCAATTCTATGATCACCCTAATATTAGATTGATAAGAACATTCATTTAAGGATATGACTTTGTAAATAGGGTTTAGGGTTTAGAGTTTGTAATCAACTTTGATGAGATCCGGGATGAAAGCCAAGCCGGAAGAAGAAATGTGGATCCTCTTGAAGTGCCGCCTGGACCGATCATAAGAAATCGAGCAAAACGATTCAAGGAAGCACCTTCTTCCGGCTTAGCTCTCATCCTGGATCTCATCAAACTTCCTTTAACATGCTAACGTCATAGTTGTCAAAATCATAATTTTACTCACACGATTTTAGGAGTTTATAATTTTAGGTTGTCTTTACGAATTAACTCAGGTATAAAATCATTTTTATATAGACTTGTAGTAAAACCAAGAGTCTATACTTAAAATTGGTAAAATTTTATGTTTTTAACCAAGTCTACTAATTCTACTTGTCAAATGAGCTAAAAATTGGAAGATACAATTTAACTTTCACAAGATATGAACATTATTGGTACTTTGAAAGACTTGGAATTAAAATATAAGGATATCATTGATAATAGTACCAATAGTGATGTTAGTAATGACAATGAAGATAGCAATAATGATGATTATGGTTAAGAGAGAGTTAGTGATAATTTTAACTTTTGATGATGAAAAGAAATTGATTTTTTTTCTTTGCATTTATTATTATAATTTATATTGTAATACATTTCATATTAACACCGTTGTTGTCTGTATTATAGTTTTATGCACTAGCATAACAAATTATGCTAATTTATTTGCACCATAAGTATGCAATTTTTATTGTGTATTATGATAAAAAATTATATTAAATTAATCTATTTTTATCTTATATTTCATTTTTTATAACTTTAGAAAACATATCTATATTTTTTTATAGTTGTTTTACATAGATTATAAAAATTTATATTTCTACATTTTGATTCTATCGACTATTTAGTGATTTTAGGTAAATTGTGAGTTTGCTAACTTTAGCTAACACAACCTAAATATAACACAATACAAAATATCGGTAAAATGGTTTAGGGAAAAAAAATAGTAAAATGCATAATTTTAAGTGTAGATTAGTAGTGGCCGATTGTAAATATGTGTAAACCCTCTAATGCTCAAAATATTTCCTAGTTGAGTATATGGAAGTTGTGGGCTTGGTTAGATAGATGTGGGCTAGTTGGATGGTTGTTACTAAGCTAGTTAGATGGGGGTAGAAACATTTCATGGACAAAAGTAAACTATGGTTAGTTGGATGCTTCCCTAAGGTTTAGTTGGATGGGGCTCTACAACTAGGTACTCTATCTATTAATAGTGCTTCCAATAGTCAAGTTCTACTCACATCTCCAAGCGCTTTGATTTTCAAAACAAATGACATTTAAACATCCCATACGCTTAGAGTGAGTTTCAAACACATCACTATAATTCTCAAAACACATTAAAATCAGATTTATCAAACAATTTGTAATCAAAATTAGAAATAGCACAAGCTCTTGGGCAAGTGATAGGGTCTAAGGATGCAAAATTACTATCATGGTGAATAGCCACTCATCACCTAGGATGATTAGTAGCCATCCACCACCATGGGTGTATTGTATGGCCTACTTATAATGGCGAGTTTCAACTTACCAGCATATAGGGCCTTCACTAACTACCCTAGAGCTAGTGGACCATTGGTCACCACTCTTAGGGGATCACCCTTAGAAGGTGGTGGATGGCTAACCTTCGACCATGGGGTAGTTAGCCACTTGTTCTAATTAAGGTTTTGATTTTTTTCTAGCTTTTTTCTTTCTTTCTTTTTTAATTTTTATAATTCTTAATTTTTTTTACCAAAATTTTTAATTAATATATATTTAATGATATCATTTTATGTAATTAATTATTATGAACCAATTAGAAATTGATTGTGTCCCTAATTAATATTAACAAAATAATTGTAAAACATATGTCATGTAATTATCAAAAAGCAAAATACAAGTCATGTTTTTATAGTTTCTTAGAGTAAAAATGGGGGAAAATAGAGAGGGGAGAAAATGAGAGAATAGAGGTATTAAAAATAGGGAAAGTCAACTAGTTCTAGTGTTATTATGATTTGTTTTATTAAGAAGAAAAATGTTATGGTTGTTTCATATTTATTAAGGCTAAATCACAAAAAAGCTCCTATATATTTACCTTACATGCCCTTAGCTTTCAAAATTGAGTATTTAGAATCCTAAATCTTTTTTTTTTTAACAAAAGAAGAAGAAGTATATTTGGACTCTTTATGACCATTTCCCTTGATTTTATGCATTTTTTATTTTAGTATTTTTATTTATTATATTAAGGGGAAAACAATAAAACAATATTCAAAAATCATTTTTTTTATTGATTTTGAGGTCTAAAAACTCCATTTTAAAGGTAAAGGTTAAACTCATTTGAAGGAAATAAAGAGTATATGTTTGCAATTTACCCAAACTTCTATTCTTTCACATGTGAAAAGTTTCCCTTTGAACTTACTTATTAGTATGAACAACACTTGTTATTTAGATCTTGCTAATAATAAGATACAATAAGAATTATGTATTAATCTTTATCATTTTTTACAAATTAAGGGTTAAACTTCAATCAATACACTTCCCTCTATGTGAGAAAATACCAAATCCCTCCAAAAATACATATCTTTATAGTTTATAATCATAAAGATAAATTTTTTCCATTGATGTTTCCTAAAAAAAAATTCTCTACATCTTGTGCATCCAATGAAAAGAAAAAAAAATTATTTGAAAAACTTAGTAACAAGTTCTAGGGCTTATAGCCAATACTAGAATGAATCATGTAGTAAGTGTGCAACATGATTTGTTTTAAGCCCAAAATGAAATGTACTTTCTATGATTATAAATCAATTATAAAAATCACCGGTTATTATTATACTCAATATGTGTTGAGAGTTGATAATTGAGGGATTTCTTAAGCATTGGTTGATAAATTAAATAGGAAGATATTAGGAAATTAAAAAAGAAAAGAAAAATTTAGTCACCTAATAAGAATATATTGTTGATTATAGTGAAAGCTTTGAGCAAAAAATAAATGGCTAATAGAGACAATCCTTTTGGACATGGAGCTTATTTTTCAACCATAAGCATTACATAAAAAATCAGCAATGGATAAATACTTACTATTATGAATAGTAATTTAGAATTGCAATAATTGCACAACAATTTATTTATTAATGTTAATTGATATGTGAATAACAATAGCAGATTAAGGATATAAACATAATATAGTTGTATGTTCACTTTACTATAATGCCAATTCCATTGCAACCTTATTTCTAATGGAATGGCTATTATAACGTTTAGTTGCATTTTAGGCCTACAATAGCAATTTAGCGAGGAATCTCTATTATAAAAAACATTTAATAGTCATTCCTTATTCAAACTTATGAATAGTAATTCAATACTACAACTAATTTTTTTTCCTTCAAAAATACCCTCATTAAAATCAAAACGACAAATGGTAATTTTATTATAATTCTATTTCATTTTTCAATAATAGCTATTATATTATTGTCTTATTTAATTCAGTGAAGTAAAGGGGCTATCAATGTTAAAATGAAGGCTCAAGGCTACATATGTTAGATTTTAAAATTTAATAACACACTCTTAATTTTTTGTTTTCCAACTTAACTTAGTAGGAAAAGCTTTGAGTTTGAAATGGGGCAAATTTCCCCAGCTTCTCCCATTTCCCTCTTTACTCTAATACTTTATTTAGTAAAATAGAGGAGAAAAGAAATGAGAGGAAGTGAGGGAAAATGAAAGGAACTAGAGAGAAGAGAGTGGAGAGAATGTACCCTTTCCATGTTTTGTTAATATGATAAGGAGGAAATGAAAGAAGTAAAATTATTGATTAACTAAATTGTCCATGCTTATTACATAACAAAACCTATTAAGCATAATTACGTTTTACTTAATTATATAATGTGCTAATTTAAGACAACACATACATACATATGTGCATTAGGCAAGATAGATTGAGTTGGGCCTAAGTACATTGAGGCCATAACTCATGAGTCATGTATAGATTCTAATCATTATCATATTTTATATTTGTTCGGTAGTTAAAATTTACACCATAGGCAAAGGCTAATATGTTTTACTAAGTTATTATAACCACCATAGGTGGTTATAATAAAGTAAAACATTCATTATGCTTGTAAATGTAGTTTTGGATGTGCATATAATATGCATGTAAATGAAGGGTTGAACTTGATAGTGACATGCCTATGATAAGCTTGTTGGTGTCCAATACTATATTACCTTGTTCTAGTGCTCAATTGTTTAGTAACCTTAAATTGAATTAATGAAAACGCAACCTAATATTAATTGAGACATGCATAGCATGACTCTACATTACATGATCTTTATAGATCAAGGGTCCTAAAGAGGCTCCTTTTATCCCTATTCAATTAAGTGGTTATAATTATTTTAGTGATCTCTCATTGCACATTTTGTGTATATTAAGTCAAAAGTTTCACCAATCCGCTAAACCAAGCTATAATAGAATTATTTTCTTTAACCTCTTATTAGACCTACAATTGATGTATGGATATTCATATAATTGCTCATGCATTACATTTGTTAATTGTTGGATTAATATTTGCCTTGGCTGTATGCACAATACTTAGTAAGCAATTGGATTGCTCGCTTTTCTATAATTTTTTTATGTAGGTCTATATAAAAAAAGTAAGTGTAATTCAAACTTTTAAAGCTACACGTAAGATTCATATTTGTGATGAAAGTAAGAGTTGGTTTTAAATAAAAGTGAAATTGTAAAGTCATAATTATTACCCTTAGTTATGAAACTTTAATAAGTCTCCATGTGTTGCACTTTGGAATAAACCAAAATCAAATTGAAATATTTAGTATGGTTTAGCTTTTATTACAAAATTCTAAGAGCCAAAAGGTTTAGTTGGTTTCAAAAATCATAAAAAACTAAACCATACCAACCTCTACCTCTAGACACCATCCAAACATCCCAATGAGGATATCAAGTAAGCATTTCACCTTACCTCTATTTCTTTTTCAGTCTAAATATCTTGACTTAATTCAAGAAGATGGGCATTTTAAACACATAGAGAAAACCTATATTAGACAATTGATGCACTTTAGTTAAACAATGGAAAAAAGGACTCATTTCATTTCAATTAAAATCTCTTGATCGTTCTAGACATGATTGGTGGTATGCAACATCGCACATTTATGATCACAAACCTCCATTTGGTGTGGCAAGATAAGACTTTAGTACAAGAATGCAACTTTAAACGCACTAATTTTTTTTTTGGATGAAATCTCAACTTGTTAAATTTCATTTAAAAATAGTCATAAGACAGTATATAAATGAGAGAACTCCCAATGAGACCAAAGAACTCGAGCTTAGTGCCAACTAAAACAAAAAGGTACTAAAATTGAGAATTCGGCTAGACAATCAAGGAGAACCATTAATAGCAGCATAATAAAAAAGAATCTTGTGGGTTACATTTGTAGCTATTTAGACACTCAAACCTAATCTATTTTTTTTCCATACATAATAAATTACAAAACCAGTAACCAATTTCTAATAAGATATGAGCATTGGACCCAAGGAATTAAAGAGATCCTACATATTTGTGGCTTAAGATGGCATCAAGGACGATTTTGGTAGAAAAATTTCCAACTTCATCTATATTTCATAGATAAATGAGCATTTGAGAAATAAATGACAATGTGACTCTTCTTCCCTTCCACACAAGAAGTAGCTATTTTTGCACATAAGTCCCCAAAGCACTAGCTTGTTAAGAGTTATAAGTTTCTATTGGGCAATTAGCCACAAGAAGAAGGAAAATCTAGAGACCAACTTCTTATTCCAAATGAAGTGATGCCAAGGAACTACATTTCTTTGTTGTTGGAAGGTAACATAAGCTAGCTTGATAGAAAATTGTATCGCTGGCTTCTCTTTCTAAACAAACTTATCAATATAATCAACTTTTGGAGTAAAAGAACTTCCTAGTTTCTCCTTCACCTAGTGCCACAAGTCGCTTAATGGCTAATCCCATCCATCATCATTTGTAATGTAACATAATATTGCTTTTTTCTGGATGCTTGCAAAGTAAATAGTTCTTTCACTTAACTGTAAAACTAGGGCGCCTTTTAGGTGTCAATTGTTATATCCAAGGGAAATAGAGTTGCCATTACCCACTTCCCACTTGATCAAAGATGTAGCCAAAGGTCTTTGTTAATGTATCTTGAACCATGACCATGAAGCATTAGCTAGAATTTTAATAGACTAGAAGTTTCTCCCCTTAATTAGCTTTAAATGTACCCAATTGGGCCAAAGTGTATCCTTGTTATTCAAGCACAAATACCAAATATGTTTCAACTATGTGGCCTTATTCCACACTTCCAAGTCTAAAATTCCAAGGCATTCTTATGATTTTGGTTTACAAATTGTATCCTAATCAACTTTAGCTTTAACCTTTAATTTATCATTCCCCTTTTAAAATAATCTTTTCATCTTCATTGTTAATACTCTAGGTGGAAAACTCAATAGTTGGTGTACCTTTTCTTTAACATCTAGTGAAATGTCACTTATAAAAATATTACCTTTGCTTGGGCTTGCTTTGAGACTAGCCAAGAGGGAAAAACTCCTCTAGTCCTTCTTTTAATCAAGGAAGTTGATTGGAGATCACCTTTCGAAAAAATCAATTGGAGCTGGGCGTGGTTTAGTGTGCGCTCCCATCCTGTCTAACCCCCTCCCCACAAGGAAAACTCCTCTAGTTCCTTTTTCTTTTTTCCTATAAATTGAACTTAACCATATGATTCATTTTATATTTTTTTTAAACCTAAAAAAAAAATGGTTTATTCTAATTCGTTATATAATTTGAACTGGTATTACACATGTTATTATTTTTTTCTCTAAATATGAGTTCATGGAAAATTATATTAGATATAAAAAAATATAATTCATTATCATTTATTCAATATCACCATCTATCTTCAATGCTCATTTGATATAATAGATGAGGTATTATTATCTCTCTTTAGGTAATTTTAGTTTCTACATTAATCAATAAGAAAAAAATAAAAAATATAAAAAGCAGTGAGTTACTTGATAAAAACCAAATAAGATAAGGAATTGAGTAAGCGACATAGAGCCTCTTTTTGTGGTTATACATTCTCTAAACTTTCATCGCATTTCTTTCTCTCTCTCTTTATACTTCTTATATTTTGGTTTGTTTCGTAATTTTTTTGAACCTAAGAGAAACAATTTAGTTTAGTTCATAATTTTTTTGAACATAAAAAAATGGTTCAAACTTATTATACTATTTGCTCTAGTTTGGTCTGGTTCACGATTCAATTAGTTTGTTTACCTAGTCTTAAAAATCATCACATCATTTGCAAAACAAAGGTGATTTATATTCATTCTCCTTCCAACATCTCCAATGATAAAGGAAGCCTTCTTTCCTCCCAACCTCTCCCATAATGCATGAGAAGAATTCCATAACAAGAACAAAAAAGATATGGTGAGATTAGATTGTCATGTCTCAAGCCAAAATTCCACTAGTTCACCATTAAGATTCATGAGAATTTTAGAGTGAACACACATTTCATGATCCATTATGTAAATTGTGGAGGAAACTCCATTGTTCTCAATGACTACTCAAGAAAGCACTATCTCACGTTGTCATAAGCTTTTATGATGTTTAGCTTGATAGCACATCTAACACCATGCATCTCTTTCTGATTTCCAAAGAGAAGATCTTGAACAACAAAAACACTATCAATGATTCTCCTTTGATAAAAGATGTTTGCTCCTGCCCAGCAAGGTACGAGGATCATCTTAAGACATTCCGCTAAAATCTTTAAAATACATTTGTGCAAAGTATTAAAACAAGAAATAGAACGGTAATCTGATAGGGAAGAAGGATAATGTGATATTAGTGCAAGAGAAATAACAGTATAATTAAAGGATTTTAGTAGCATACCAGAAGCAAAGAAGTCTTTTATGGCCATATATACATCTGCCCCCACAATGTCCTAATCATTTTGAAAAAAGTTGACGTTGTAATCATCAAGTCCTAATGCTTTGTCAAGAGCCATCAAGTCAAATGAAGATTTGATCTCTTCATCTGTTACTGGCTTCACCAATACATCCCAATCAGACCTCTTTACTCTCTTTGAAATAAGAACATCTAGCCAGCGGTAGGTTCCTTCAACATCTCCTCAAAAACTTTAGTGTGAGCTTTAATCTCTTGAGGAGAGGATAAGCGCTGACCAAAGCCATCAACTAAGGATCGAATAGCATCTTTGTGGTATTTTTGCTTCATTGAACAGAAAAAGAACTTAGTGTTCCGATCTCCAAGTTTATGTCAAGAAGTCCTTGAGTTTTGTTTGAGAAAAGATTCCTTGGCAGCACTAAGAAAATAAGATTCCTTATAAGCCCTTTTCTCTTCTACTGAATCTGCATGACAAGGATCAATGCAGTTACACTCTCGCACTTCAAGTAATTTTGTTCTTGCATCACCAGCTCGTTGTTAAATTTTCGGGAAAAAAAAAAAACCTGCATATTTAAGTTCCTTACCTCTTTCTTAACCAACGTGAGTTTGGAAACCACTTACAACATAAGAGTTCCTTCAACATTTTTATTCCATACTCATTAAACCGTATCCTTAAAGTCTGGGTGATTCAGCTGATGATTAAAGATTTTAAAAGGAGATCTTCTGGAAGTTGATTCAAGATTCAACCGATCTATCAAGGGGCTAGGATTAGATATGAGCTCACAACTTGAACTTCCGAGAGAGGATATTGCACAAGCCAAGGGTGGTTAATCAAAGCTCGATTTAGGCGTCCAAAAATAGGATTTAAATGGCAACAATTCGACCAAGTGTAGCGAAAGCCGATAGAACGCACGTCTACCAAATCCGCATCAAGACAAAACTCGTTGAAATCATCCATTCCTTTAGAAATACACACATTTCCATCAAACTTGTCATTGATATTGCGACACTCATTAAAATCTCCTAGAATAAATCACGGTTCAGAAATGGCATTTCTTGTCAACCGTAAATCATTCCAAAGAGTCTTCCTAGATACCTCATTGTTCGCCCCATAAATAAAAGTTGTGTAGCGCAGGAAATTTCCACCCAGCAACTGGTAACAACAGTGCATAAACTAATTGGAGGTCTCCAAAACCTAAATATCCCAAACACTTAGATCCTAAGCTACCTAAATATGGCCACTAAGATATGCCTCCAACCTCCAACTCAACCACAAACACCCCTAAACTTGGTCAATCTTGGATGACTACACCTTTGTTTCAACAATACTAAAAAAGTGAAATTTTATATTCTCTACATAATCTAACAACTTCATCACATTTACGCTGGTTGTTCAACCCTTTAATATTCGAAGAAGCCAGCATAATATTTACAACATATACAAGCAAAAGAAGCACAACTCAAAAAGCAAGCAAATTAGAGGAATCCCAACCTTCTCCCTCTCTTTTCTCTCTTTGGCACACTTTTCCTCGACTTCTTTTTCTTTTTTCTAGAACTGTCAGATACATTCGCATGTTATTTTTCAACTTCAACAGCTAAAGGTTCATGATCAGCCTCTTTTGAGGTTGGAGAAGGAAGAAGAATTTCCTCTACCCAAGAGGGTGAGATCAAATTTACCATCACAAGGGATGAAGAATCGTAGCTTGAATCACTATCGACGCCATTGGATATATCAACCAATGTGCCGGATTCATCATATTATCCTTGAGACACCGAGCATTCAGCAGGGAGAGAAGATGGACCTTCCCCCAACTCTCAAAGGAGGAATAGAATCGAAGCAGCTAGACTCCAAACAAGCGTAAGAGGACTTTGCTTTACCTTTCCCAGGTGTCACTAGTGCCGTAGTTGGGTTCATCTTCAATCCATCTTCCTCGATCACTATTCCAACACTTCGTTTTCCAATTCGATTGGCTTTACTGCAACAGCAGTCGGCAAAGATGTAGTCTTCTTCATTAACCACATTCCTCACATTTTCCTTTTAATCTAGACATTTCAAGAAATTGTATCCAAACACTCGACATTTAGAACATTGCGGTAGCAAAATATGATATTCACCATTCACCCTATGGATTGAGCCATCAGCACATTCCATGTGGAAACCCATTAGGAATTCCCCCTCAGCTTCCGTTCCACCAAAGCTTGAACATACTTAACTCTTACGTTTGTGGAAATCACAATATCAACGTATAAGGGTTTGCCAACTAATGGCATACCTATACCTTTATTGCGTAGACTTTCCATTGGCACATCCCGTAACCTTAACCTTACCTACACGAGCACTCATGATAGGGCCATCCCAATCTTCCATCTTTCTAGAACAAGAAGTCTATTTGAAAAGAATCATGGGTGCCTCAATACCCTCAGGAGGGAGTCTTCAGCTACTAACTTAAAAGAGAAAGTACCCGCAACCATTTGTAAGAACCTTAAGGTAGCCTTCATTGCTCCATTCTTAGCAATATCAAAAAAGGTAAACTCCTTCCGAGGAAGTACCCGACAGGAGTATTCTTCCATATACACTAACACCTCCGATACTGATTTTGGTGGTTTGACACTACCTTTCCCATCAACTCTCGGAGGATAGTGCTTCAAAGCCACATCGATTTTTGGAGCAAAAAGTCGTAAATGGAGAAGCCTGTTTAGCACCTAAAACCTTGGTTCTCAACTTTCAAGTTCCTCTGCTACATTAGTAATTTCTTTCAAGGTAGAGTTTGAAAATGAGTCTTGTGAGTTACTCGAAGCAACTAAATTTTGAGACTTCCAACCCTCTTTAGAAGCAGAGCTCGAAATAGCAAAAATAATTTGTCCAGCGGGCAAGGACTAGTCATCCAGCCTCACACCCCTGATAAAAGACCTAGGAGACGTCACCCCACGAGCCTGTTTATGTACCGCAACTCCATCACCCTTATCTATCAAACCCGGTTTACACATACCAGAAACTGCCATAGCATCCCTTATCAGAGGAGACCTCCAAGGACAACTTTGCCGGCACTAGCAGGAGCTTTTTCGGCTACAAGAAGATGGCCCTAATGAAGGGGGGTGGGGGGTGGTGTGGTTGGTGTTTCGAACAAAAGTTTTCGTGACAACGAAAAATCCACCAAAGAAAACCAACAGAAAGACAACCAAGATTTAAAGCTAACTAAAGACTAAGAGAAAGGAGAGAACAGAAAACGAAGAAGAAAAGATTTTAAGAAACCATAGTAGCCTCATGGGGAGAGTGGGGATGAACCTGACTCTTGAATCCATTTTCTCAATGCTTCTCCATTCATAGATCCAGCAAAATTTCAATGGGTAGTACATTCAAAACTCCATAATTTTGACATACACTCATATATTAGGCACACTCACTTTAACATTTATTGTGGTTCACAGCCATGATCATAAACGCATTCTGCTGCTCGCTACATTTGCTTGTGTGACAGCCAACAACTAAATAGGTATCCCCTTCGGTAACATGAGAAAGGGGACAAACCAACAAGGTCGAAGTACAAAAATGGTTGCACAAATAACAGCTTCACCTCCTATTCTCAAGGAAGCCAGAGGAACAGCACAAACACCCCCACACCACCACATCCCCCCAACCTCCTCCCCAGTGCCAACCACACCACCCCCTCACCCAACCCAACACCACCCCCCCCCCCCCCCCCCAAAAAAAAAGAAGAAAGAAAAAAATAGAGAGAGAGAAAAGAAAATAACAGAAACAAATACAAATTTGAGTATTTTGGTGCAAGAAGAGCAGCCTCCATCGGATGACACAATTATTCCCACTTTTAGGTTCCACTGCGGCAACTCAATCTCTTGCCTTGTTACTCCATAAAGGTAGATCGGATAAAAAATAAAGCATAATTGAGAAAAACTCCATTTGATGGGTCTCATCACGCTAGGCCTCATCATTGGTAAAGAAAATGAGAGGCACTGTTAGACGGAGCTTGTCCACATACTATAGTCTCAAGCATCACACTGTAGTCCAATTTAGAATGTCGACATGCTGCCAGAGTTGACTTGAAGCCTGAAGGTAATGGAGCTGAAAGGTCTTCACCAGATTAGATAGTGGCAGCCATTGAGATCACTGTATTTTGAATAGATTCTTCAGCTTTACAACCAGTCTCCATTCCTCCGTAGACAGATCATCCTACAAAAATAAATTAACAAACTATAAGCAATACAATCATGCTGGAGTGCAGAAAGAGTCATAACAATTATCTCCAAGATCATGTATCCAGGTTTAAGGCGCTTTTATTTGCAATTATATATATATATAAGATTCCAGATAATACCTAGTTTTTATAGAATTACAACTATAATTCCACCATCCTTAAGTCTTTTCACATTACCAAATTTGCAATGAGCAAGAAAGAATAAAATTACCAGCTTAGAAGTATATTCTGATTGACAAAACAAAGGAACACTGCAGAAAGACCCTATGTCAAATAGAGCTGAACCTCAACTTACATATTGACATAATAAGAGAAAAGTGATGGGCCACCAGAGAGATCTTTATTTAAAATATGTTAAAAACATTATTGGTTCAGTTGTCAAAATAATCTTTTGACGTATCTTTGACCACATGATTGTCTCCAAAGGCGGTAACCTTTTAGACACCAAATCTCAAAAAGAAGACTGAAAAATTAGTCCTCACATCAGAGCTTCTCAATCAAATTGAATACAGGACCCATAGCTCAATCTTTGCCATTTTTTCGTTTTTATTTTATTTTATTATTATTATTATTATTTTCTTTTGTGGGTAGGGTGGGGGAGGGCAATATATTAAAGCATGTGGAGCCAACTGGGGAGGCTGCGAATTTGTTCTGGTGTCATGGACTTGTGGGCAAAAACTCTTCGCATGGCATGTCCTCTAGTATGCCATGGGAAGCATTTGGGTTACTGCAACGAAACTACTCCACCAAAATAAATAATAAAAATTTAAAAAATATTGGTCAGATCAAGTCCCTACTATTGAGAAAGCTACACTGTTTGGTTATACAAGTACAAAAAGAAAATTGAAGACTAGTAACTGCAAGCAGCACAAGAATTTCACATTTATAGTTTTTCTTTATATGTCATCCAAGCAGAGTTGCATGCATCCACATAACTATGCACGCATTTGTTAAATGTCTCTTTAAGAAGGGTGATTCATATCAAAGAAAAGGAAAGAAACTCATGACTCGTGATTGTAAATCCACTTATAAAGGAAAATGTAAAGATCAAATCAAACAGTTCCAATTAAATTAAATTATAATTCCCCTGTAACAGCCAACTTTGCATATCGTATACTAAAAAACAATTACCTAGTTTGACCAGAGCTTCGTAATTAGAAAGAGATCTATGAGGAAATAATACCCAAAATAAACATATCAAGGTTTTGTAGTGATACCCGGTAATTTGCCTTCAGAACATCAATAGACTTCCTTGAGATATGACTGACCAGTTCATCATCCAGCTCAAAATGCCTACCGAACATCTTCTGCTGTTCCTCAGGGCTGGTTCCCACAATCTGAAATTTCAAAAAGAAAATTAGAGAAATGAGGATTAGGTCTATTTGCCTTTTAATGCTTATTTGATTCAATGAAATAAAACCGCAGGGCACAGGTACATATTTCATAACTGCAGTTTCTCCATGGAGAAATTTGCATCTAATGAAATGAGCAAAGAAAGCACCAGTGGGAAGCATAACATCTGACAGGAACCTGAATAACTACTTTCTGGGAAACAAATCAAATTCATGACCAATTATCAGCAATACAACATCCCAGCACATATTGAGCATAGAAGGTGAGCTTGTCCTTTACAGGTGAAGGAAAACAAAGGATGCTACCAGATTCTTAAGTAAAAAACCACAGTACTATCTATTGCATGAATACACCAATATATGATACCCTGAAAAGTCATCTCTGATCAGTTTGTCATATGCATAAAACCACAAAAAGAAATGTAAAAATGCCTAAAACCAAAATGAAAATTGTTCTATAACAAGCAATGCATGGTTAAGCATTGGTGAACTCCCCCCCTCCAACACCTGTTTTTTGGTGTGTAAAATAAAAATCAGCAAACCATTTTTCCCTCACAGTAGATTTTGTTTTTGGTGGAGAGGGGTTTTTGTTAGTTTGGGGTGGGGGTGGCGGTGGGGGGTGTGGTGAGAGGGTGGTGTCAAGTATATCACTAGATGCACACAAACAAAAATTCTGAGGAACAAATATTCTGATCAAAATCTGAAGAAAGAACAACACACCTTAATGGCCACTTTCTGGCCCTTCTTGGCGATGTCAACAGGTTTGTGGTTATTTTCAATAGAAGCAATTCGACCAATAGCAATAAACTCCCTTTGAGGAATACAAATTGGTGTCCCCACCTATTAAAGAACACCAAGGAAAAGAGAGAGAAAAAGCATATCAGACCAACCTTTTAAGAAGGCACATGTTGGCATGGATGGGGTATTTGATTACTGTCTCTATACTTTGCAGACCAATTTCAATTATTATATATGTAATGATCAAAGACCCAAATTTCTCTGTAGTGCCAGTCTGGAAGGAAAAATATTCAAAAATTTATCTATAATTAAAGGCTCAAGCTTTCACTAGAGCCAATCGAGAGGAAGAATTAGGATCTTTATTTAGTTAATTACAAAAAAGCATGCCTGAGCTTTCACACTTTATTGCTTTGCTAATATGTGTTGTTATTTTATTTCAATTACATGAGTTTTTTGCACATGTTAACTTTGCTAACGTGTATAATTCTATTCCCGAGCTTTCACAGTTTTTTTACTTTGCAAACCTATGTCATTATTATTTTTTTCCACTTATATAACCTCTGCTCCATCATAAAAAAAGTGATACAGCCCATTACAAAATCTGAGTCTTTATACCATTTCATGTCTCTTTTAGACTCTCTTTTTCAAAGGTAGAGCAATGTTTTCATAACAGAGCCAATGTTATGTGACTTAAAAAAAAAATAATAATAATAACAAAGGTCAGCAAAGTTAATAAACACAAAAACTCAAACTAAACATAACATTAAAATACAATAACATGGGTAAAATATGTGAAAAGGAAATAACCTTTTACTTTAGGTTTTTCGAATATTGCATCATTATAAACAAGAAGGTTACCCATACATCCCGCACCAAAAGAACCTTATGGGGCAGAGAAACAGCACAGAGTTAGAGAAAATCTTTTACCTTCTATTGTCTAAACCATAAAAATGAGAAACATATCTGCCTAACGAGCTGGCTTTGCAAGAAGTAACAATGCCCTCATACATTTCTAGTCCAGAAATTACAACCTAAAAGTAAATTTTCAATAGATCTACTCTAACCATACTGGTTAGTAAATTACCACATATCACATGACAAATAAGTTCCACTGACTGGTTCCAAATAGCAATCTTGAGCATACCAAGTCACCAGGCAAAGGTAGCAGAGTGGAGTGTTCAGGACCCAAATTCAATTCTACACTACACTATTGCTGCTGAACCTGGGGGTTTGCTTGTAAGGCATAATCAACACCCCTTGAGGATTTTGCAAGGGAGGGATGATCTGAAAGGCCCTATTCTCCCCAGTTACCCAAAGTTAACCAAAAAATTTATGTTAAACCCTCCTTCCTCCTCAAAGATAAGGGCCATCATTTAATAGTGTTGTTATCTAGGTTCCATTCCATGACATGAATCCTCATTAGGCAACTTTCTTAGGTGTCATAAAAATGGACAACCAAAGATTTATATTGAGAGTAAAATGATCTAATCCAATGTAGCCAACAAGCATATGATAAGAATCTACCAATCCAGTGTTCCACTTAATGGGTAACATTGACAGTTGTTCTTGCTTGGTATATAGAGCTGAGATAGAACAATGACAGCAGCCCACAAGCTACCCTTAGAAAATCAAAAGATTGCAAAATCCTCATATGATCTAAAAAGAAAACACCTGGCAAAAGGATTTCACTTTTTAGTGCATTTGCCATAGGCTCTAGAATAAGACTAATCCACCTTAACATAATCTATGCTGCGTCCAGACATCAGAAGGCTAGACTATCCTTTTTGCACCTCTAATAGAACACAAAGTGCAGTTAGAGGCAGTCCTTTGCATAATGCCACTAAAGCCGTCCATTGTAAGCACCAAAGTCTACATGGGATAGCCTTAACCTATAAAGCTGGAAACCATGGAATGCGCCACTAATATTTATGGATAATGGGTGACTAGTATATGCAATACACAGCTGGAAAGCTCCATGGGTTTTGATAAGAAATGTCCAACAAACCGTGCCTTAGGCCTTCATCGAGTGTGCTTTTATCGCACATCCATTAGCCTCTGATTGTGGCAATAGCTACAAGCCAATTCCTAGGATAGCAGTATGTTGCTGGTGATGCACCTCCCAAGAATGAACACAGATTGTTCTCATCCCTTAACTCATTAATTACTCCTTCTATGCATTTATATATCATATGGCATGACATAGGCAGAAAATCCTGAAAATTCAATAGGGCTTGCCACCCAAGGAACCAAGGGGATGGCTGTGAAGTTTAACTAATTTAGATACCTTGCGCTAATAAGATTTGTATTGCTTGCACTGCATCTAGAAGCACAGTATCCCAAGTAGGTCTCTAAAGAATCTAGGCCAGGGCAATTATTATTTTCTTGGCCAAGTACAGTGTCTTTTATCATCTCCTTACTGATCAACTTAGTCAACTCCCTTTTTACTCCATCACCAACTTTTTTTTTTTTTGTTTTTGGATCATACTCCACCAACTTCAGATAATGATTAGGACAAAACCTTTATGAGGTTATTGGACTTACTCCCATAATTTAGAAGAAAATACAGGTGCTGTTGATGTATTGCCCTCAGTAACATAGCCATCTAAACACTTAAGAGAGTTGATGTGAGCTATGCATCTCCAGGCCAACAAAAGATAGTTTTTATTGATAATGAAGAAAAAGTTTACATGCCTTCCAGCTAGAGCTGGGAATGCGGGGCGGGCCGTGCAGGCCAGCCCACACAACCCACAAATTTTTGCGGGTCGGGTTAGGGAAATTTGGCCTGCAACTGGTGCAGGCTGTTTTGACCTGTGGGCCGGGCCTGGCCACATCGTGTGGGCACGGGTTGGCCAGCATGGCCCGCACTTTGCCAAAAAAAAAAAAAGACTAAACAGGAGTCAGGGACAGGCAGACAAGGCAGGGGCAGGGGCAGGGGCAGGGGTGCAGTGCAGGCTTGTCACAGATGTGTCTCATCAATCGTCACTCGTCACTCAGTCCGTCAGTCGTCATCGTCTAGGCTAGGACTAGGAGTAGGACTGTAGGAGACTGGGCTAGGACTGGGATGGTGGGACCTAGGGCTGGGAGATGGTCACGGGATGGGTGGGAGTTCATTACTTCATTTTCAGTTCAGCACTCCACCTCCACTCAGCAGGGCAGGTCAATCTATTATCTCTCTCCTCGAAACCATCCCGTTTGGCATCCATCTCTCTCTTTCGGTCTTTTCTTTCCCCACCTCTCTCGGATCAGTCTTCTTTCTTCTACTCTTCTTGGCCGACGAAGTAAGTTGTGGAAAAAGAAAACGAAAAACTCACTCACTGTCCACTCAGCTGGGAAAAAAAGAAAGAAAAACTCACTCGTTGACGTCGAGTCCTTCTTCTTCTCTGTTCATGTTGTCGAGTCAACGTCGTCCTGTAGCTCAAGGAGTCGGACCATAGTCATGGACTCACAGCATGGCTCGGTCTCGGCTCTCGGCTCAATCACGTTAAAAGTAAAGAAAATATCCAACTATTTTTAAAATATCTAAAATCTATTAAAGAAAAATACGAGTAAAATCAACTAAAGTAAAATACAAATAACTAATAACCAATTTAACGATTGGCCTTTTGGGTCATATCAATACCCTCCCCATGAAGAATAACCTTGTCCCTAAGGTCTAAGGAAGGGATCCACATTCATCCATGTAGCATGAGTAGCTGACAACCCTTCCTAATTCACAAGCACCTGACATGATGTCAAAGCCCTAGCAGACCAAGAATCACCAGCCCAAAATAGCAAGAGGCTGACGATCATCCACCTCAACATCTCCAACAAAATCTGTGCGCTAATCAAAAGAAATTGGAAAAGGGCCTGTGGATTTCTTAGGGAGAGATACAAGAAACATGGGATGTAGACAATTCCCTAGATGCAACTTCAACCAATCCATAACATCACCAACCCTTTCCATGATCTGAGGGTCTGTAAAAATGAGGAAAGAGCTTGGAAGTAGACTTAGCAGACAATTCATGTCACAAAGCAGAGGGAAAACCCAATACCCTACACCATACTTCACAGCTCACCTATGCTTATTAGCCACAACACAATTACATATCTGAGCTTTCTCCAAATTCAACCACAACTGTCATAATATGTCATCCCTAGATTGCAATTCCTCTTGTAAAACTGAAATAGAAGTAGATCCTAGCAAATAAACAAAGTGGGAGGTTAACTGTAGACAACCTCAAAGGACATCACTGTGCTGAAGATTGATATGAAGTATAATAGGAATATTTTGCTCAAGCAATCTATTGAGACCTAGTCTTAGGCTGACAGCAACAAGGCAATGCAAATAGCAGTCAAGACAACAATTCAAGACCTCAGTTTAGTCGTATGTATTGAGATGATAAGACATGCTAAAATACAATTTCATCCCTTGAATGCAAAATATCTCTTGCAAGAAAGAACTCATAAAGTGAGGATCACGGTCACTTACGATGAGTCATGGTATTCCATGTAAGAGAACCATTTCTCGCATAAAAACATAAGCAACTACTTGAGAAACAAGGATGTGCAAGTACTAAGAAGTGACCATAATTTGATGAAAGATCAATCACAAGAACTAATCCTAAGTCTCTTCTTGCTCCTTTCCCTCTAAACATAGTAGCAAACCAAACTAATCAAAATCTTTCAAGATGGTGAAAGGGTATGCCTAATAGAGTTGAAAAGGTCTAATATATTATTGGCATTATAAGGAAGTTGTCTCCTCTCTAGAAGAGTCACTTCTAACTTCTTCCATATGCTAAGCACAAAAGTACACTTTAGAAAAAGGTGGGCATGAGATTCCTCTTCACTACTGCACAGATAGCAATGGCTTCAGGTTGTTACTCCCCACTAAGAAAGTTTATCCAAAGTGGTTATCCTCTGTTGAGCCACCAACCAAAGAATGAATGAGTGGCATGGCAGAATTTGTTTCCATCAAACTCAAAATGCCCATGGAACCTTTGTGCCTGGTTGCCTGAGAGCTAAGTAAGCTTCTTTGATTGTCAATGGTTTCGTTGGTTTCTCTTTCCATACAAATTTGTCCTCCTTACTTTGCACTAAGCTTAAAAGTAGCTTGCAAATCCTGTTTAAGTCTCCCATATAGCACCTTCAGGTCATTCCCATCCATTATTTCCAATAATGCAGCAAGAGTCTTGCCTCTTTTAATGAGCGAGAAGTAGAAATCAATCTTTCCGCTAGCCAAGATGCTAGCACACCCCTAGGGTGCCAACAATCATACCATAGAGACACTAAGTTACCATTGCCCACTTCCCACTTCAAGAGATCTTTTACCAACGGCCATAATTGCAATAGTTTGCGCCAAGAACAAGAAGCTGTTGCAGGGATTTTCACAAGCCAAAAGCTTCTATTCCTTAAGAGTTCAGAGTGAACTCAGCTTGGCCATAATGAATCTTTTATGTCACTACACAAAAACCATAAATGTTTGAGTTGAGCTGCCCTATTCCAAGTTACTAAATCAACAATGCCTAGTCCACCCTTCTTTTGTGATCTGCACATAGCATCCCAATCCACCTTGGCTTTAGCTCTCTCCTCATCATTGCCATTCCACAAAAAATGCTTCATTTTAGTGGTGACTTTAGGTTGCTCCTTGGTAATATGAACACGGATGACCAGTACACTTGAATTAAGAATAGAGTACTCCCGCATATGATAACACTTTAGAGGTCCAATTATTAATATGCTTATTGAACTTTTCTATCAGGAATTGACAAGTGCTCTTGTTCAGCTTTGATGATGATAATGGAACTCCCAAATATTTTATGGGTAGTTTTTCATACTTGAATTCCAGCAAATGTAAAATCTCCTCTTTCAATCTTTGTGAGACCTCACTAGTGAATAGTTAGCTTTTTTCTTCGCTAGCATTAAGGTCAGGTCAGCAGCATATAAAACTCCTCCAGACCTGCCTTTATCAGCTGGATGGATTGCCAATCTTCTTTTGAAAAGATCATAACATCATCCGCAAAACACAAATGGTTCGCTCCTTCCTAAACTTCCAATGATGAAAAAAACCTTCCTTCCTACCCACTGCTCCCATAATACACAAGAATAGTTCCATTACCAACACAAAGAGGTAGGGGGAAATCAGATCCCCTTGTCTAAGACCTTGTGAACTTAGGAAAAAAACCTACAAGTTCTCCCTTCAAATTTATAGAGAACTTTGGAGTTATCACACATTGCATAACCTAAGTTGTAAATTGTGGAAAAAATTCCATAGCTCTAAGAAGTTGCTCCAACAAACACCAATGTACATGATCGTATGCTTTCATTATATCTACTTTTATAACACATCTAGCTTCAAGGTTATTCTTGTGATATCCAAGGAGTTCCTGTGCTACAAAAACATTATCAACAATTCTACAACCTCTTAAAAGCTGTTTGCTCCTTCCCTACAAGATATGGAAGCACCAACATCATTCTACCCGCAAAAATCTTCGAGATACACTCATAGAAGGTGTTGCAACAGGAAATAGCTCAGAAATCAGAAAGCTTGGAAGTGGTTTTTGTCTTAGGCACCAACAAAATCACTGAAGATTTAATGGACTTCAAGAGAGAGCCAGTTGCAAAAAAGTCCTTTATCACCAAAGTAACATCCTTACCAATAATTTCCCATGTGCTGCAGAAAAAATTCACATTATAGACTAGGCGCCTTGTCTTGGGCCATCTTGAAGAGAGTTTCTTTAACCTCCTCATTCGTCACTGGGTGAGTCAAAACCACCCAATTCAAGATTTTCACTCTCTTTTCAATTAGGACTTCAAATTTATGGAAAAAATGAGCAAGAGCCCTTGGTTCCTCCAGTAGTTTTTCAAAATAGCTAACTACCATCATTTTTTTCCAATGAGTCAATAACATGCTGACCATCTTCATTGAAAAGTGATTTGATCACCTCTCTGATATTTTTGTTGTAGCAACCGATGGAAGTACTTAGAATTGCGATCTCCAAGTTTAAGCCAAGTGATCCTTGATTTTTGCCTCAAGAAAGACTCATCTGCCGCACCTAAAAAATAAAAATTTTAAAGAGTTGCTTTTCTTTGTCCCAATCTGCTGAGTCTCCATTAATACGGTTCATTCTCTTGGCAATCAAGGAGGGCAGCTTTGGCATCTTGGGTTTGTTGCTGGATATCGGCAAAAGCCCTTACATTTAGCTTCCTCAATTCCTTCTTTAATGATTTTAACTTGGTAACCACCTTATACATCAACGCTCCTTCAATCGGCCTTTTCCACACTTCCACCATGGTCTTGAAGTCCGGGTGACTAATCCAACAATTGAAGAATTTGAAGGGAGATTTCCTTTGCACAGCATCAAAATTTGCATGCACTACCAGTGGACAATGGTCAGAAACTCCTGGACTAGGAACTTCCATTTCTGTGTTGGGAAACTTTGAGAGCCAGGCTTGGCTTAAAATAACCCTACCTAGATGTCTCAGGATCAAATTTATTGGGCAAAAATTTGTCCAAGTATGGAAAATCCCAGAAAAGTGTGCATCATCCATCTCCGCTTCATAGCAAAAATTATTGAAGTCCTCCATTCCTCTAGTGATTAGAACATTACCCCCCACTTTATCTTCCAAGCTACGACACACTAAAATCTCCCAAGACGACCCAAGGCTCTACAATTGAACTTTTACAATTTATCAAATCATTCCACATAGCTCTTCATGCTGATTCCAAATTTGCAACACAAGCAAAATCAGTCCCCGCCATCTTGCAAGCACAGTGTACAACTAGGTCTGATGAGGAAATCACATTTATATTCCAAACATGGGGATTCCATACAACCCATATATGACCAGAAGGGTGTGCCTCAAGCTACCAACCTGGAAGCATCTGGTTCCATATCTTTTGAATGTTTGGAGGTTTCACTTTAGTTTCCAAATGCCAAAGAGAGAGACTTGATGTTTCCTACAAAAACTTCCCCTAACATTCCAAGAAGCAAAAAACATATGTACCCAAAAAAAAAAAAAAACAGATCAGGAAAACTTAAAAGGATGGAGAGGGGAAGGCACCCATTCCTTTTCCTTTTCCTTTTTCTCCCTCGTTCTCTTCTTCCTAGACTTCTTCTTTTTCTTATCAACTGAGTGTCCAACCTCCTGCCCAAAGCCGGTTCGTCAACATAGTGACTAGAAGCTTCTGTAGGGGAGATAGGAGGCAAAGGAGTTTCACCCACTACTGAAGTGGAAACAAAAGAAGATTGACCAGACTCATCATCACCATTGCTTGAATTGTCACACAGAACACCTAACTCCTCAACAGAGCCATGAGAAACTTCCATGGCATCAAGAAGGGCAGATGGCCAGCCACCATCATTGCAATGGTGGTAGTTGTCATAGTTGCTGATTTCTACACTTCATTCAAAGGCAGTATCCTTCCCTTTGCCTAGAGTTACAGGTGCCAGAAGTTTCTCTTTTCCAACCTCTTCCTCTTTAATCACCACACCTTTTACACACCGGTCTCCCACCTTGTCTTTTTCCCTTCTCTAGGCTCTTCCTTACTAATACCATAGTTGACCTTCATATGCTTACAAGGATGTTCCGACCTCATGCTCCCCCCAGACTCTTGGACAGGGCATTTGGCATCACTATGCCCAAACACTCTACATTTAACACATCTTGGTGGTAAAATGTGATATTCCACATCAACTCTGTAAACTGAGCCATCAGCATACTCCATATCAAACTCCTTTAGGAATTCAGCTTCCATTTCTACCGAAGCACACACATACTTTACATGAATATTTTTTGCTGTTACTATGTCTACTTAGAGTGGTCTGCCCAATGAACTAACAACATAGCCAACTCCCTCATCTTGGAGGAATTCATTGGGACACCCCACAACCTAAACCATACTAGCATTTTCCTAGGTTGGACCCTTGATAGGGCTATGCTAATTCTCCATCTTTCTAACACCAACAAATCTGTTTGAAAAGAACCATGGTTGCCTTAAAACTTTCAGGAGCAAGTCCTCGTCTTCAAATTTAAAAAGAAAGTAACCGCATCCATTTGAGAGAACTTCCACCAGGCCTTCATTTGCCCACTTTGCTATTGCTAACCCCTGCACCACAAGGATTGCTAAACTTCTTCCAAGGAAATAACTGACTATGGTGTTCCTTCAAATTTTCACACCTATCTCAGAAACAAATTTTGGTGGTTTCACCCTTACGCACCCTCCCACTCTTGTTGGGGGATAATGATTTAGCACAACATTTACTTTAGGTTCAACTGATGGATGCTTCTCTGGAGATTTTGGGCCAGAAACCACTTCTACAAAAGATTGAGGAAGGTTTGATTTCTGATTAGATGGAGAAGAATTTTTCCCAAAAAGCCAGCACGATTTTCAACTGTCATTTTACTAGTCTATCTATTAACCTTGGGCCCCACAACCTTCCAAGAAAACTCAAGACTCCCTTTGGTCAAATCCTCTTCCACAAAATCAGAAACCACTTTCCCTTCTACAAAACCAGACATTTCTCCAGTTGAAGACTTTGCCAAAGAAGATCAGTTTTTCCTTTTGCTCTGGTGAGAACCACCTTTAGCACTTACAGCTAGAGCTCTAGCTGCAAACTCATCAATGAAAAACTTCCTCTTTCTTAGCACAAAAGTCTTCATAAGCCAAACTAAAGAACAACAACTTTAAAAGGAAGCAGATAACCAAGAAAGCCACAAAAACCGGAAAAAGGGACAAAAAGGAAAAGAAAAAAAAGGTGAAGATTTACTGTTAGCTTACCTATAATGTTAAAATCTATTCAACTATTGAGCTTCAGTTTAGAAAAAATTACTGTTAGCTTACCTATAATGTAGCCAAGAAGATCCATGTCCTTCATGCAATTAGATAATCAAACAATAACATGGAAAAGGAAAGAAGAAGTACCTTAGCAATGCCTTCGAGAACATCAACTCCCAACACAATTGGATCCTTCTTATTGAAAACACAATTCGGCAGTATCTGAAGGACACATGGGAAGACTGCTTCATCAGCAGCTTCCCTCTTCTTTTCCTCTTTAATAGTTTCAATATAAGCCTTAAATTGATCAAACAAGTGATATATGATATCGGCAATAAAAATTTTCACACCCAATTCATCTGCAAGTTCCCGAGACTCAGGAGTCACTTTCACATCAAAAGCCAAAATCGTGGCAAATTCCTTTCTCTTCTCAAGCATAACACTGGCTTTCATGACATCTTTTTTGTGTACAGGGCCAATGCTAATGCCACTGACGGGAATATTTACTGCTGGGGACTTCAAAAATTCCAGTAATGCTTCCAAGGAACCAAGTGTGGATGCTTGTACACAAACTCCCTCGCCACTTCTATCAATTCTACTCATCACAGACTCCATATCTTCCATAGTTGTTTCCTTAATTTCCTCTAAATCATCATCAGGCCCTACAACATATAGACCAGTACCAGCAATGGCATGCTCCAAACCCTGAAAATAAGGAAGCAAATCTTTCTAATTGATTCCTACTTCAAGTTGCTAGCTAATTTGACTCATATGAAATGCCTCAACAACTAAAACACCAGAAACCAATAAGAGTTAAATGTCTCAATTCTAATTCCTGACTAGATAGAGATATACAATGCCTCAAACCAAAAAACCAGAGATGAAAGATAATTTGATATCTCATTCCCAATTCCTAAGTAGAAAGCAGAAAACCGACCTGTGCAGTAATCTTGATTCCCTGTGCAGCCTTGATTTCTTTATGGTGCATATATGTCCCCTGAAACTCGGAGCACATCAAATTATCATAAAGTGCATAAAATAAGACAGACAACTGTGTATATTCCCTTTTAGGGATGACTCATGTACAGATTTTTTTAACTAAATATGTTCACTAAACTTATCCAAAAAAAATTAAGACAGACAACAGTATCTGTTGTTAAGTATCTATAGGTCCTCCCAAAGCTATGTATATGTGATAACTACTGAATTTTCAGGTCTAGAGATCAAAGTTCATGAAGAGAAGAGAGAAAAATCACAAAGATATCTTGAATTGCATATTCCATGTAGCAGTCAAATCAGTAACCACTCAGCACAATACAAGCCTTAACATACAAAATAAAATAAAAAAAAATGGCATAAAAAAGCCATAATACAGTAACAGCAACCTTTGGGGCTAGTAGGAGCAGTAAGGGATAGTCCTAACAGGCATCAGAAGAGAAGCGAATGAAGGTTCTATCTTTTCATAAGTCATTGATCCAAATAATATCAGTGATCACAGTTTAATTGCATCTATGACAGGCATCGATAGCATGCAGTTAAAAAAAACAATAGCTGTGAGTAGTGTGTCATTATAATTTTGAAACCTTGTCAACATAATGTGTCATTAAGTGATATTTCCATACTTGAATGAACCAGAACAATAAAAGAGAGCAGAATGGTTGGATAATGAAACAAGACTCCAGGTTTTGACTAAAGCTATGCCCCAGAAGATAGTCTGGTATCAATGATACCCCTAAAGATCTGAATGAGGTATTGATTCACAGTAAATGTTGAGGAGAGATGAAGACCAGAATAGATGCTCACCTTCACTCGGAGTTCCTTCATTGGATGGGGAGTTAACAAAGCTCGAATTGTGGTGACAATAGGTCCCTGAGAGCAAACAACTTGTAACAAATCAGGAATATGAATAAACAACAGTTTTGCGATGAATGTCATTTTCCTGGCATGGGCAACAGAACATGAAAGAATTTTGCATACCTGCAAGCCACAGACAACAATTTGATCTCCTTCATGAAGCACGCCATTGACTAGCACAACATCAATAGTCGTTCCATGTCCTTCAACAACCTTGACCTCCAGCACAGTACACTGGCAAGCAATATCAAGGAACCATGATTATCTTCCAATAATTCCATTTTATTTGAGGTGCTACCAAAGAGACACAAAACAAGAATACAACAAACCTGAATTTCATTGCTATATGTCAACTTCTCAACCATAGTCTTTTGAGTCCACTGAACTAGCAACAATAATAAATCTGGGATGCCTTCTCCACTGTTACATCTCGACATGTCAGTATGAGATAATTTATGCAGTGAAGCAATAAGAGAGTGAACTGCCAAACGTGGCAAGTATTTCCATCACTCAATGTGGAAATGTAAGAATGAACAGTTAGGAGATATACCTGATAGCACTTGTTGGCACAATACTGAAAGTTTCTCCCATATCCTTATTTTTGTAATATAGTTCAGTGTTTAGACCCTGCTCCTTAAACTGGGTGACAATCTGATAAAAACAAATAGACTTTCAGTACTTATACACAACAAGTTCTAATGATATAAACGACAATTATGTGAAAGCCAGAGAAATTTCTGCCAATTATACCTGCGTAAGCCTCATATTAAACTCATTTTGCACATCTCTAGACTGTTTTTTCATTGCCTTAACAATTGGTGCATTCCTGCAAGTTTGCCATCCATAAAGTCTGTCCACCTGCAATGTAATAGAAAAACATGAAAAAATATCAGTTTGAGAGTCAAAACATATAATGAATTCAAAAGTGCTAAAATTTTACGCTAGAAAGACATTTATGGCATAAGCCTGACCTTGTTTAAGGCAACAATGAACTCTGTATTTCTCATTTTCAAAAGATTCAATGACTCTATGGTCTGCGGTTCCAAACCATGCATAATGTCAACAACCAGAATGGCAATGTCACATAAGCCTGACCCACGTGACCTTAAATTAGTAAACGACTCGTGCCCTGGTGTATCAATTACCAAGAGACCTGGGACCTTGAGCTTTGCATCAGCTTTCAGCTCCCTAGTTCTCTCCCTTATATTCTCTGCAGGGAAATAGGTAGCTCCAATTTGTTGTGTGATACCACCAGCTTCACCTTCCTGAACATTAGTGCCCCGAATGCAATCAAGCAGCTTGGTTTTACCAGTGTCGACATGACCCATAATACAACAAATTGGGGATCGAAGGTTCTCCTCAGTTGGTTTACTAACAGAAGCAGCACTCGGCTGAGAGATTTTCTTTTCCAAGGCAGGTCCAGGCTGCTGCTGCTTCTTGTCCGTAACTTTAGCCTCTGGCTGGCCTTTCTTAATTTCAGGAGCTTTGGAAACTGCTGGTGCAGGTTTTTTCCCAGCAGCTATGGATTTCACAGCAGTTGGCACAATTAAATTGGAGAGTGAAGCAGATTTAGTAAACAATGAAAATTACAAGTAGACAGAAGAAATATCAATGCTGATTGAAGCAGGAAAAAAGCTATCACCTGCACTGTGGTAAGGAGGCACTGCACTCTTTATCTCCTGTTTCACATTTTGTTTAGGCTCAGACTCTGCCTCCTCATCAGCAAAGGAGCTTTTGACAGATATGTTAATGTCATCCCAGCTTTTAGCATCCCATTCATCGTCATCATCATCTTCCTCTGCCCCATTTTCTTCAACTGCATCAGCAGCCTCTGACTTTACTTCCTCCTCATGCGATTCCACTTGTTCAATCTTTTTTGCTTCCACTTCAGTCACAGCCTTTTCCTGAATTTCCTTCTCAGGTACACTGGGCTCCTCCTTGACAGATGCAGCGCCATTCACCTGCTGGTGAGCTGATTTTGACTTCTTTTTCTGATACTTTGGCCGTTTTGCTGGTGCACCACCAGCTTCTCCTGAAGAAAAAGGCAAACCTCCTGCATTAGCAAGTATCTGATTCCTCATTGCCTCCAGTCTCCGAGCTTCTTCCTTCTGCTTCCCAGTTAGAAGCCGGCCTTCTTGTTTCTTCTTCAATAGCTTCTCCTTTTCTCTTTCTTTTTTCCTTCTCTTGGCCTCCTCTGCTTGCCTCTCAAGCTCTTCTTGCCTCCGCTTCTCCTCTTCCTCCTTCCTCAATCTTTCCTCTTCCTCTCTCTTTTTCCTCTCTTCAGCTTCCTTTCTTCTAGCAAGAGCCTCCTGCATCTCCCTAACATGCTTTGGCACTTTCTTGTCAGTAGCTTTACTCTTTCCATCTGCCTTTTTGGATTCTGTGATTTCAGCTTGAGCCTGGTTTTCTTCCTTTTCATCTGCAGCAGCAGCTGCTGCTGCTGCAACCGCAGCAGCTTTCTTTTCCTTCTCCTTTTCCTTTTTCTTTTTCTTCTTCTTTGCTGCAGCAGACTCAACGGCTTCTTCTTCACCTTCTTTCTCAACAGGTAATGCAGCAGGTTCAACGGGTTCTGATTGCACTTGAACTTTCTCCTCTTCGGGTGGTGGCACAGTAGGTTTTGAAACAGAAGGCCCTTCCCCAAGCTCTGCAAGAATTTTATCCAAATCCTCCTCCTCCTGAGCGGTTCTCCCGCTTTTCTTCTTTTTCTTCTTGTTCTTCGTAGTTTCTGATACCTGTTCACTTTTCTTGTCTCCTAACAAATTAGAAGTGTATAGCAGTAAATACCTTTCTAATGCTCCTCATATGAACAAAATATATACCTCATAGAAAGCAAGCATACTGCTCTTTGAAAATACCGATAGGCTTTTTGTTTTCTGGAAACTTGGTCAGACGCATTAATGAAAATTATTCATTGACAATTTGAACCACATTAGCATCAATCCATGAAAAATCACTTGTCATAGGCAGCAGAATTCAGCTAAGGACTCAACTATTCATCTTGACTCTCTGATGCAAACATCTAAGAGATGATTTCCATTGTCACATACATAAAGGTGTTAGGAATCAATGTCTACCAAATATTTTTATCTGGATTTCCTTTTTGCCCCTTAAATGCTGATAAAATTAATAGTTGACTTTCTCCAAAAATATTGCAATCTCAGGAAAATTTTGACTAGGGTATACTGGCATGTGTCCATTTTGGAGATCTGCATTTTATTTAACAGTTTATGAATGGGCCTTCTACAAATCATCAAAGGGAAGAGCCACGATTCAAAGATCAAAAAAAGAAGAGCTTACATGACTCTTAACTAGGTTTGCTGGGAGCTGGAGTCATAACAAAACATAAGGTGCAATAGACATTGACAAAGGAAAAGGTCCTTATCAGTGGAACAATTCTTGTTTGTGTTTTTTGTTAACCCCATAGTTTTCCAAAGGCATCAAGGCAAAGTGAAAATTTCCTGAAATTCTGATTTGCCATGAACCATCTATCTATTTGTCTGTGTGATATTACAAGATCAGAGAAGACTGATTCAAACATATTGGTAACCAATGAATAAACAGTTTATTCAGACTAGGATTCTGTAGGAGAAACAAAGGCAACATACATGTGGAAGTACTAAGATGCATAAGGAAGCAAGAAAGCACATCCAACAATCTATTTCTTCTTGCAGAGGATTCAGATGCTATCAAACTTTCCTCACTTGCTAGCTTTCCAAATCTGAATAGATTGCAGGTAGATGAAGCATGGCACGAAACTGATATTGTAAAACTTTCAAGAAAAAAGCAGGTGTGATGATGCATATGAAGAAAAGCACTCTTACCTTGAACATCAGTAACATATGTATTTGATTTTTCTGCTTCTTTGGCATCAGCAACTTCAGTTTCTACATCAGCTTCATCACCAAAAGTTGCAAAAGTGCTGCTAGTCTTCTTCTTAGAAGATTTTTTCTTGCCCATGAATGATACTGCAGAGCTTTCTTCAGTATCATCACCAGCATCATTCTCATTACCCTCATCAAGGAGGCCAGCACTAAAAGCATTTCCACCCTTTTTCAATGACTTGGAAGATTTCTTTTTCTTTCCTGAAAAAGAAATAGCAGCAACATCTTCATCTTCTTCCTCTCCCTTCTCCTCATCATTTTCTTCTTCTCCATCCAAAGCACCAAAACTAGAAGCAGGAAATGAAATTCCAGAACTTCCTCCTTTCTTGCTACTCTTAGATGACTTTTTCTTACCAGTGAAGGAAATGACTGGGGCATCATCCCCATCATTGATAACAGCATCATTCGCTTTGTCTACAGCACTGTCATTTCCATCCTCATCATCAATAACATCAAACACAGATGAGGAGAACACATTGGCCCCCTTTTTACTGTTCTTCTTTGATGGCTTCTTCTTCCCTGAGAGGCTAACCAACGGAACTTCCTCCTCCCCATCACTATCCATACTGCCAGTTACCACAGATTTATCCTCATCATAGTCATTATCCTCACCTTCCTCTCCAAGCAACCCAAAACCTGAAGCTGAGAATGCATTACTACTCCCTCCTTTCTTGGATTTCCCCTTTTTGTTCCCAGTAAATGTAGCCACTATACCAGTGTCCTCATCTTCTTCCTCTGCTGTGGCCTTATCCGAATCTTCATCATTGTCCTCCTTTAACTGCCTAGCTTTGACATTGCCCTTTTTACCCTTCTTCTTCCCTGTAATTAACACCTTATTTTCCTCCGGAGGCTGAAGAGGCTCCTCAGACACCTCAGTGCCAATTGAATATTCATCATCATCAATCACAATTGCCTTCTTCTTTGACTTAACACTGGCAACAGGGACTGAATTATCATCATCACCACCACGTACTGTGGGCTTCTTTTTTCCCATTAAGATCCGACAAATTCAAATCCTCAATTTGACAAAGACTGCCCAACAGCAGTTCTATTCAATACTCCAAACACTAGGAAGTAAGGGCAAAACAAACAATCAAAGAAAACCCAAATAATAATATCTCATCAATTATATGGAATTCGATCTAAATAACTAGGACCAACCAATAATAGGAAAATAAATCAGACACAACAAAGAAAATATAACAGATAACACTAAGCTTACATAATTATATATGGAATATGTGTCCCATTCTAAGCCAAAGGAGAAAAAAATAAAAAAAAAAAAAGAAAAAAAAGCAAATATTGAAATCGATACTAATTGAAATTCAGAGCAGACAATCCTAGGGCAAAGAAGTTACCATTGAATCGAGTATGATAGAAAATTTTCAAGAAAAGGGAGAGATGACTATACATAATTGATATTTACACGGACACATTAATTATATATTTACAGAAGAAATAAGACACTTATTCTAATAATTTACAAATAATTCATCCACCGATATTATTTTAATAATAATTAAAATTACTTCTTATCAGTGCGGAATCAGCATTCCAAGCCTTAGTCACAATTAAGTTGAAGTCTATGTCCGAAACTTTTCAAAGGTAAACGGAATCAGGGTAAGACCCAGGATATGATACACATTACCGTCCCTCGCTTATGAATTATGATGAGCAGATTTCGACATAACTATAACAAGACATTAAGATTTGAGTTCAGACTACGGATTTCAAAAGTAACAGTGATGCCAGAATCCGTAGAACCAAGATTAGGCCAATAACATATCAATCAACAGGAATAAAAAACAGATGAGAGAGAGAGAGAGAGAGACGAGATATCTAATGGAGTGGATCGGAGGCGGGCGGCAGCTCGGTCAGTGGTGAAGAATCGGAGCTTGGTTCAACCGTTTCGTTGAGTGATTGAAGAGCCCTTATTTTGGGTTTTGGGAAAAATATTTGGCGTTTGCCGTGAATCGAATTTTTGTAGCAATTCTTGGGTTTTTTTTTTTTTTTCCGTTTTGCAAACCCAAAAGTTACTGTAAGTTTCGTGGGGGATTTCCACAGTCCGGCTCGATCCCTGCCGTTCATTAACGCGTTAACGTTATAGATGTTTTCGGATTTACTTATTTTTGTCTGTATTTGCCTATTCGGCAGTCTTTAAAATCTTATGCCCGGCCCAGTTCTGCTTGAAATGAAATCTGATATTTTAAAAAATCTGTGTCTAAAAGGTTTGATATTTCTCAGTTGGATCCATTATCTTTTCTTGTATCTTCTCCATCAAGAGGGTAATTCCATAATAAGATTTACGAAGAGAAAATTCACGTACTTGTAACAAAAAATATTTTAATTTTTTTGGTTAATATATGAGAACTTTACTGGGTTTTATTATAAAAATAAAGAATAAATAAACTTAATAATTTATAAGAATATATTGGATATTCAATTTTATAAAGGAGTATAAATATCCTTTTACTTCCATTTTTGTTGGTATATTAATTTGACAAACACACAATTTGAAGATAGTGGCAAACTGATCTCAAAAAGAAGAGGAAGGAAAAAAACAAGAAAAAAAAAAGATAAAAAGATGAATGAGTTTGGTTAGGTGAAATATAACAAGTCTAGCATAAAAATAATTATTCCATATGGTACATTTGATATGTAGAAATGAATATAAAATAAAATCGTGATTTTAGATTATACTCTCATTAGGATTACAAATAGATCAAGTGGCTTGTTAGCTACTTAAGCTTGGCTCAACTTGAGCTTCATCTATTCATTAATATATTTAGCATTTTGGGTTTTTACTTTATCTTATAATCATAGGGCTATAAATCAAATGTGCTACTTGCGTGCTTCTTGAGCTCGATTTGTTAGCAAGTGAAGCCCAAACTCAAAATAAAGTTTGTTTATCAAAATGAGTTGAGCTTAAACTTATAATTTTTAGGCTTTGTAAAAGGTTGGTTTTGCTTGAGCTCAATAATTTTTTAAACGAGCTAAGCTTATATATTCAAAAACTCAGCTTTACTCAAGTTGACTCATTTACGACCCTAATTCGAATTCTTACATTTAAATATGGCTTTAAAAGGTGAAATTACAATTACCTATAATTGACATTTTCACTATTGAGTGCATTCAGATCACAATTTTATTCCAAACTTTAAAAAGAAAATGACATTTTTAATCATATTCTTTAAGTTAAAAACTCAAACTATATGTATATTATGTACATACATACATAAAATTGATATCATAAACACTATATAGATTTTCAATACTTTTTCAATTTTTTCACACGAAGTTTGCAGTTGCTAGATATAATCAAGTATATTATATACATACATGTATAGGACTATTGTCAAAAACACTACTTAAGCTTTAGATACTTAATTTTATATATAAAGTTTGAAGTTACTAAATGTTATATACTAAATCAAATTTTTATACATTAACTTTTACATCCAAAGTTTAAAGTTATTCAATACGGTACTCAATTAAGCTTTCACTTGTTAATTTTATTACCTCCACCATCTCTAGAAAAATGATGTGACAATTTCTCATTAGATGAAAAGTATGATTATAAATAGTTAGATATAAGGTAGTAAATTTGATAAGTGAAAACTTGATTGAGTATGGAATTTAGCAATTTCAAACTTTATATAGCAAATTGAAAAAACATGTAAGTTCAAGTAGTAATTTTGATGTTATCTCTATATACACATATATACATACATACATGGATGTACACATCTAATGAACAAATATATGCTATTGATAATTAAAACATATTATACATACATAGTGTCGTTGCTTAAACCTCACTAACTATGGGCTTGGGCCTAAAAGGTGGATCTTTTAGCTAGAGTGAGGGTGATATGCAAGATAGAAACAATTAAGGGGGGTATCAAAGGTGTCTTCATCGTAGAGGCTCTAATGTTTAAGTCAGTGAGTTGAATGAGAATATAAGCAAAAGCAATATAATAGTTTAGATAGCAAAGAGTTAGAATCCTTTACCCGATGGCTTCATTGAATAGAGAGGTTAGTGGCACACCTAGGACACAATAATTTCCTTTGTGTTTCTTAAGCCACATGTGATAAGGGAGTTAATGCATAGAGGGAATCAAAAGGTTTAAGCAGAAAAAGGGGGTGTATAAGCTTTCATTTATTCCTCCTAAGTTTGCTTCTTCTTGATGGGTCAAGCTGGGGTATAGAGGCCCATTAGAGAAATAGCCATCAACACTTGCCCCCCACTTTCTTTGGCGATTGGCTGGTAAGGTGAAAACACTTTTATTGGGCCTTCAAGCACACTAATTAGGGTGGTGCCTAGCATTATGGTGTAGACACCTCACCCAAACAATTAAGATCTAGCTTAGTGCTTAATTGACTTGATCTTTTGGCATTTGAGGTATCTATGTCAAGCTTAAAGGTAGGTTAGGGGTAAAGCGTTGGCCTAACCTTGAGTAGGATTCATGTTGCATATGGAGTGAAGCTGCTAAGCAAAGAGGATGTGCCAAGTAGAGTAGATTGAGCGAGCGAGTGAGACCAAGTACGATCTTCACTATGTCTCCCAAGTAGGTAAGCTGGGAGTCAAGCAAGTCAAGTAGCAAGTGAATCTGAGTAGAGGCTTCACTATGTTGCTCAAACTGGTGAACTTGGGGTAGAATGTGCTAAGTAGTGTTATAGCTATGCCCCCTTAGACTAGAGTGATAGGTGAAGCATCTCTCTTAAGTCTGCATGATGGTTATATTCCTAACAATTGTCACCCACTAATTCAAATTTTAAAATTATCTCGCATGTAGGACATGATTCCTGTTGTCATGTGCGTGTTTTTCAAAGCATTAAATGCCACGTACATGTATTTATTAGTGGGTAGATGCGCAAGTACCAGTGTAACCTCTATCAGTACAATTGATTCGTTTGAAGTTTATGTCAAGCCATATTGACCTAAATTTCAAATGAATGGTTGGATTTTTGAAAATACCACAACCTGACTCTTAAGGAAACATCATTGTGAAACATCTAAATTGAATTTAAAAAATAAATAAACTAGACATATAGCATTCTAGTTGCTATTCTACTTTTCCCTAATAGTAACTAGTCATAATCTTAGAGTTAACTCAGCATATAGACTTATGTTTTATATTGGTATTTTTAGAAAATGTTTGTTTTGTGGCTGGATCATTTACCCCCTAATTTTGAAACATTTACCTTGTCCCCAAGGTCAATCTCTAGATGAACCTTCAAAATAACATCTTAGTCTTCTCATATGGCATTCTTTAGTGTTACAATGTCATAATGTCACAATAAATCAACACTTGGTTCACAAAATTATCCTTGTTATGTAGTACATCTAGTTTCTAAAATAGCTATTGGCTTAGCAATAAGATGATTCCACTCAAATTCCTCTAAAATGATAACACCTTTAGATTGTTGCCTAGGTAATTCAAGAATATGAAAAGTACATATTATGATAGGAATCAAAATTCTATAGAACCTATCATTAGGGGAATAGCTAAAGGGTTATAAAATTTGGCGACGAGGGTCCTCTTTGAACATACCGACCCCGAAAATATTTGTGTACTAACTTTTTTTCTATTATTTATTTATTGTGCATTCCAGCAGGTATACTTATGGGTTTTTACAAGGTGATGAATAAACTCGCTAAAGCTCAACTTGAAGGTTATTTATGGATTAACCTAAACCAAAGAAGAACTGGACCAAAAAGTTGTTTACTTGAATTGAAGAACTGGCCACTTGAAGACCTTTTGAATATGTAATTGGTTTATAAGAACCAGCCATTTTTGTTTATTTTGTACTTATAATTTTGATCTTTCGAATCGGTCACCTAGTGGCAACTTTGTAATTTTTTGGTTTATTTTACCCTAATAGGAGCAAGTATAAATACTTGCTAACTAAGGTTTGTATAAAGCTTTTGACATTTTTGAACAAACACATATTGTTGCCATGAAAGTGAGGAGTCCTCTTGCTAATACAAACACTCTTATCAATTTCTAATAAATTGTGGCAAGTGAGGCTCGGAATATCTTGTGAGTAGTATCAAGATCTTCTAAGTTGCTTCCTTGTTATTACTAGTGTGTAATATCTAGTGATAATAGGTTGTTTTCCATTCATTTGTTGTTCACACAATTAGGGTTCACATTGCTTCAATTTTATAAGATTGGAGTTGCATGTTATATGTAACTTGATTTGATATTGGAATCTTTTGTGTTGCTTACAAATTGATTCATGCAATTCGGGTTTTATTACACTAGGCATCATGCCATTTGCGAGTCCATTTTGATGATTTGCTTTAAAATCTGAATCACAAGCACACAATTGCAATTGAAGAATCAACTAAACAAATTCCACAAAGTGGCGTGATTCCAATTGCCACATGAACCCTAATTGTAAGAAACGATTTGCTCTGATACCAAATTATGATGTGCTCAAAAGTGCAAGCACATGTACATAATAACAATTGTAGAATCAATGAAACAAATCCACAAAATGGAGGGAGAGAGGTTAGTGGCACACCTAGGACACAATAATTTCCTTTGTGTTTCTTAAGCCACATGTGATAAGGGAGTTAATGCATAGAGGGAATCAAAAGGTTCAAGCAAAAAAGGGGTGTATAAGCTTCCATTTATTCTGTCACGCCTCAAAAGGGGGCTTAAAAGTCTCCACTAAAATCATCATGGCACGTGTGTACTCGTTACATGATGATCGTCTTACGAGTTAAAGATCGTAAGACTTTAAATAAATAATTGCATTTACAACTAATCATAGTACATATAATTGGATAATAAAATAAAACTATGGATCCCGTATCCCGCAATCAATCATGATCTCAGAGAATCGGTATCCCCTACCAATCAGTAAAATAGGATAAATCCTAAGTTTCTCAATTTCAATTCTATTTACATGGGGGTCTTAACATTTCATCTAAGTAAATCTATCATTCACAATTCTTACTTTGTTGTTCTAGTATTCCAAAACTCTTAACACTTCACATTTTATCCTATCCCGAGCTTTCATAATCATTACCTGCAAAAGAGTCTGTGAGGGGGTGAGCACACTATGGCTCAGTGAATGGGATGGTAACACTTTTAATGCTACGTACACACAAGCAATATCAAATTAAGTTATCAAAACATATGCTATGCATGAGCAACCATATGAATGCAGCATCTCACGTGGTCTTTCGGTAACTGACATGAAGTTTAGGGTTTAAGCCCCCCTTAACCTTGGGTTAGGGATTCCAAAGCCACCATTAGTGCCCAAGTCATTACTCGGTTTATTTATTTTATTACTTTATTAATTATGATATCTTTTTAACTCAACAGTGAACGTTCCTGTGCCTCTCTGCACCAGACAGAGCAAAACCTTCAAGGACTAACCAGCTCGGAACCGTCAAGGTGCGACAATCCCTTAATCACTCAGTTCGCACTTGGCAGAACAGTAATCCTCTTGATTTCCTCGACGAGCCCTGTAGTAGTGATGGCCTTTAATCTCATGTAATGTCTCGTGAAAATGCATATCCAGTTTTAATTAGGTCCACTTCCTTAATTAATTGATTTAAGGTGATCAAACAACATATATAATCACAATTAATTCTCATTCAAATAATGAAGCAACTACCAAGTAATTCATTTCGCACTCGTCACAACAAGCACAGATCGTGCCTTTCTTATCACTCAAGACAGACACTAAACCCAAACCCCGTGGACGTAGACTATCCAGTTTTACAACAGGTTAAATTAACTCGGCACCTCTTTGTGCCATTTCTCTTAAATGTCAAACCAACCACTCAAGGTTGATTTACAATCATCATATCCGACACCTCTGTGTCGTTTGTCTTAAATGTCAAACTAACCACTTGGGTTTGATTTACAATCATCTTATTTGACACCTTTGTGTCATCGCACTTCTTAAGTGCTCTATTATTCACACTTTTGAGAGCCAGAAAGGTTGTCTCATATTTTCCTTTTGATGTCCTCATGAATTTTATGTATAATATATATATATATATATCTACACATATATATATGTTCGTGACATATCTTTAATTAAGGACAATTCACTAGACACATTTCCTTACGTATTTAAGAGGGCAAGAAAACATGATTGTTAAGTTGTAAAAACCAAGGTTGCACTCATGATTTGTATGGTTGTTTTCATGAGTGTATTATATAGATATAATAGGAAAATAAGCTTGCCTAAGTATATATAGACACATTCAGGAACCAACTCTAATATGTATACATAATGATATCTATATACCCTATTCCAACTAAGTACACCTACTTTGTAGCTATAGAAGGAAAAGCCAGGTTTCTATATTTTGATTTGATTTGAAGAAAATGATTTTTTGTTTTAAATCATGAGACAAGCTTATGGTAATAGCACTAGCAATATGGTGCTAAGTGCTATTGCTAAGGTAATGACATCTATACCCTTAGACCATTTATTCCTCTACACACTTTACGACTTCTTTCCTAACTCATTAATCCTCACTATGACTTGACTCTGCAATAATCACAATCATTTACAAATACCACAAGAAATAGAATTCACATACCTAGCATATCAACATACAACACAACATAGTAGCATATCATAAAGTTTCCCACTCACCTGTTTAGGGTCGTCATAGTCTTGACTGGAGTCGAGCGATTCCAGCGGGTAACCCCTTTGCGCTCCTCTTGAAATTAGTGTCCTTTTACGATGCTTCCTTAACCCAATCACAGAAAGCTGCATCTCCACTTGACTTTGGTAGCCTTCTAGCTCCTGATATATGTACTCTACTCATCTTGCATTTGATGGCAAAGCATGAAGTCTCCTCCTTAAGGAACTTTAGGCGAACAAGATTTGAATGTTGAACACTTCTTCAACGTGATTCTGATACAGTGTTCCAAAAGGAATGATCTTCCTATGAATCATTGCTTTCAATACCCCAAGTTGCTGTGATCGATTGTCTGCTTTCCTTGTGTAGAAGTTGAGCAATAAAATGTCTTCGATTTGCCAAATTTGTAATTCTTTCTTCCATGTATGCAAGATACCTTTGGAAAGGACAACTAAAGGTCTTGCATTAAGGTATTTGGCCAAGAATGATCTTCCTCGATATCCTTTGAACATTCCATTGTGAAATCCATTTCATTCAAAAAATCCCCCAAGCCATCTTCTTGGATGTTGCTTGAGTCATTTCCTTCACCATCTATGCCATCATAGATGCTTCTTCTTTCCATGAAGCATTTTTGAACCTTTCGTTTATCAATTTATCTATAATATCTTCCAACGAACTACTTGTAGGACAACCTGTAGGATTTAGTAGTCTTTAAAGATTTTATATCACATTCTTTCTTCTCTCCTTTGTTGATATTTCCACCTATGGGGTTTCCTATCCTTTCTACTGGTTTTCATCCTCACTTACGCTTCCATTACTTTATATACACCAACCTTTCCTACACACCACGTACACACCCTCACATATTCTTATCCATATACAAACACACTTTGCACACCATGCACGCACCTACACATACATACACGCAATCATACCATACACCTGATTACATGCATACATAACTGCACTTTGCTATCCTCTTTTCTCCTCAAGTCTACATACACACACGCCACTAGTGCATACATACACACACTCTCCATTCACTTCTTACACCACTAACACACATACACTTTATACTCCAAATACGTACACACACCCAAATGCTCCGTCTACACCTCGCACCCCCATTACATACTTACCCACATACTCCGCACATACTACACACCTCCTATATACATACTCTCATACCTACACCACACATCATCTCATACACTTACATAAATATTCCATATACACCATACTCAACTTCCATATGCATATCACATACCTACACACTACACATCTTTCATACCTATACGCACATACCACATACTCTACATACCATCCATATACACACACGTACCGCATGCCCCATATCTTCCATACACCTACACATGTACTCTATACATCCCACACCTTCTATATATACACACACCCTCACGGCAATCCATACACATAATCACAAACCGCACACACCACACATCATCCATATACGTACATTCCCTTCACACACACCACATATCATACTACACACACACATCTTGCATACACCACACACCATTCGTATGCATACACCTCTTTCGCAAACACCACATATCATCCTACATACACACACATACCACATATACCACACCACCCATATACACATACATGCTGCACACACCATACACACACACCACACACCCTACACCTCCTCATGCACATACGCATACACTTATACGCACTACACACTCGACTCCTCCTTCCCTACACATACACACATCCTTACACATACTACATATCATCACATATACACATACATGCATACTCATACATCCCGCACACCACCACACACATATACACCTTACGTATACACACACACACGTTCACTATCCTTTACACAATTCTCTCTTCTCCCTTGGATTCACTTACTCATTTCCTTTTCTTCCTTGCTGCCCAACATACATTTGTATACATACATATATATGTCTTTCTCTTCCTCCCGTTTCCCCTCTTCTTTTCTCCCTCAGAATGCTGCTATCGTAGTTGATGTTGCTGTCTCCATTGCAGTTATTGTTCTCCTTTCCGCACACACACACACGCACACAACCACACACCGTTAGAAGCACATTACTGCGTACGCCAGCGTCCGATTCTCCACATTTGGCTCCTTTTTCCGTTTCTTCTTTTCCATTCCCTTCTATTGTCTTCTCGCTGTCGTTACGACGGATCTCCAATCGTCCATTTTCCCCACCAACTCAACAAGTGCATGCCATGTAATAATTTTCATCACTGAAGTAGTGTTTCTCCCATTTGTTGATAGTTTGTTCAAGATCCTCAGCGAGGATGTTGTCACTAGTTGCTTGCACCTAATCACTGTCGTCATGGTCATCTTTGTCACCGTCATGGTCATCATCACCGTCTGATCCATCTCCACTATGGGGTCCATCGTCTCTATGAAGTTTGCCCTTAAATGGTTGCTGGTTAAAATAGTGGTTTTGGTCATTGGTGAAGCTAGTAGTAGTGGAGAGGAAAATGGGTAGAGAAGAGGGCAAGTGCAGGGGTCTAAAGGTAGGGATGATGCGAGGAGTAGAGGTTGAAGAGAGGGAACTTAACTTGAGGTCTAGTCGTTGTTGGTGTGCCACACATGTGTATGGTAGCGTAAGGGAGAAAGCGTGTGTATGTGAGAGAGCGGGAGAGTGAACGGGAGAGAGAAGGCACAGACATCAAGGAGATACAAAGACGAAAGGAAGGAAGAAAGAAGGAGAAGTATGGGACAGAGGAATGGTAGGGGAGGCAGACGCCGCTCAGGAAGAAGAAGAAGAGTGAAAGAAGAAGGGAAGAAGAAGAAGAAAGAAAAGAAAAGAGAAAAGGAAAGAGGGAGAGGGGGCGAGACGAGATGGTTGGAGTTGCTACTGCTGCTGCGTTGCCTGCTGCTGTCTCCTCAGGTCACGTCCAAAGAGAGGACATTGCAGTAGATTGAATTTTTTTTTTAGTTGTGTATATATATATTTATTTATATTATATTATATTATATTTATATTGTAACGTCTCTATTCCAATATTCTTCTTACGTACAAAGTATCTTTAAATTTCATATTTTTAGCATTTTATTATGAAAACTTACATCTAGTTTAATTTGATTACTCCAAACATAAATATTTACTTTAATTTTCATTTAAAATTCCTAGGTCTATAATTTATATTAATTTCATTATTTAATCTAATATTGTTTGAAAAGTACGTTTTTGAGAATTTATTCTTCTAATTGTTTAATTTTTAAAACCTATTATTAACGTAAATTTATTGAGATAATTGCAACATTTGAATTTTTATCGTACATTTCTTGAAGTTTTTAATGTTGCGAAACTGTTCCTCTCGCTACCTCAATCTAGAAGTATTTATTATTCTATTTATTTTCTTTAATTTTCCATATAGTTTTTCAAAATTTTTAGGACTTTACGTATTCCTCCCAAGTTTGCTTCTTCTTTATGGGTCAAGTTAGGGAATGGAGGCCCATTAGAGAAATAGCCATTAACACTTGCCCCCCACTCTCTTTGGCGATTGGTTGGTAAGGTGAAAACACTTTTTTTGGGCCTTCAAGCACACTATTTGGGGTGGTGCCTAGCATTATGGTGTAGACACCTCACCCAAACAATTAAGATCTAGCTTAGTGCTTGGTTGACTTGATCTTTTGGCATTTGAGGTATCTATGTCAAGCTTAAAGGTAGGTTAGGGGTAAAGCATTGGCCTAACCTTAAGTAGGATTCATGCTGCATATAGAGTGAAGCTGCTAAGCAAAGAGGATGTGCTAAGTAGAGTAGATTGAGCGAGTGAGTGAGACCAAGTACAATCTTCACTATGTCTCCTAAGCTGGTAAGCTGGGAGTCAAGCAAGTCAAGTAGCAAGTGAATTTGAGTAGAGGCTTCACTATGTTGCTTGAACTGGTGAACTTGGGGTGGAATGTGCCAAGTAGTATTATAGCTATGCGCCCCCCCCCCCCCCCCCCCCCGACTAGAGTGATAGGTGAAGCATCTCTCTTAAGTTTCTGCATGATGGTTATATTCCTAACAATTGTCACCCATTATTTCAAAATTTAAAATTGCCTCGCATGTAAGACATGATTCCTGTTGTCATGTGCGTGCTTTTCAAGCATTAAATGCCACATGCATGTATTTATTAGTGGGTAGATGCACAAGTAAGAGTGTAACCTCTATTAGTACATTTAATTCATTTGAAGTTTGTGTCAAGCCATATTGACCTAAATTTCAAATGAATGGTTGGATTTTTGAAAATACCACGACCTGACTCTTAAGGAAACATTGTTATGAAACATCTAAATTGAATTAAAAGAAAAAAAAGAAACTAGACATAAAGCATTCTAGTTGCTATTCTACTTTTTCCTAATAGTAACTAGCCATAATCTTAGAGCTAACTCAGCATATAAACTTATGTTTTATATTGGTATTTTTAGAAAATGTCTATCTTGTGCCTGCATCATTTATCCCCTGATTTTGAAACATTTACCTTGTCCCCAAGGTTAATCTCTAGATGAACCTTCAAAATGACATCTTAGTCTTCTCATATGGCATTCTTTAGTGTTACAATGTCATAATGTCACAATAAATCAACACTTGGTTCACAAAATTATCCTTGTTACATAGTACATCTAGTTTCCAAAATAGCTATTGGCTTAGCAATAGGATGACTCCACTTAAATTCCTCTAGAATGATAACACCATTAGATTGTTGCCTAGGTAATTCAAGAATATGTAAAGTACATATTAAGTTTTCAACATTTACTAACTTTTTTATCTCAGTGGTTAACCTTTATTTTTTTTTTCTATTTGAGCTATTTGCCTTTTAAAACTTTTTTTTTCTAGTCCTTTTGTTAATTTAAGAAATCTGTCAAGAGTTGATGCATGTCAATTTCTAATAGATTCATAATATTTAATTTACTAAAACAATATTATTAAATATATTTAATTAAATAATATATTAAAAGTACAAAAATTTAAAAGGAAAAAGAAAAATAAGAACAATCGTTTGGGTCAAAAAGGGTGGCTACTCTACACATAGTTAGCCATTCCCAATTCAATGAACAACTAACCACAACCTACTTCATGCATATTATCATCATTCACTATATCGTCGTCATACTTATAATCAATTGGCATCATCACTTTTGCCTTCATTTATGTTTAAATGATACTTCTCATCGAATTTGTAACATAACTCTTTTTCTCTCTTTTTTAACAACTCTTAGGCTAGCATCTTCTTAATAAGGTATTGTTGGGAAAATATTTGAAGATTGAATGTTTGAACTTAGTTTAAAGGTGGTGTTGGGAAGAAGTGGTGATTAGCTATGTGTAGAAAAAATTAGGTTTTTGAAGGTCCATTGGTCATTTATTTTGCTACGTGAGTGCTTGAATTAAAGATATAGAGAGAAAATATATTATCGCTCTTTGTACATCTCTTTTAAGACCTCCAATAAACCAACTCACTAAAGAAGATTCAGATAATCAAACTACATTATTTTAGAGGAAATCAAAATTTTGTTGGCCTTCTATTATTCACCCTTTCTATATAAGTTTGAAAAGAGCCTAACTTTGATGGCCTAAACAAACTTGTAATGCATTCAAGAAGCTTACCATTAACATAGTTTCTTATTTTCATACATCCATTGAAACCGACTCAATGTTACACCCTCTATAGAAAAAAAAGAAAGATGTAATGGTAATTCTTTCTTTATCATGTACTGAATTGCTCCACTTTGAATATCTAACTTAGACTCCGTGAAACTTGAGAACCTCTAACTTTAAGGTACATGCATATTTACCTCTCTGTTGCCTATGTATGTTAGGTGATGATTCTTGATCTCCAGTTTCACTCATCGAAACATCATTTTGATTTTTTGTTGGACTTATGTTTTCTTTTTTAGCATCAAATTTCTTGTTAAGGTTAAGAATCAAAATCATGAATCTTTCTTACATATGGATCATGTTTTCTTGAGTATTTTTTTAATTTATTTTTAAACCCATCCAACTATTGCTTTACATGATCAATTCTTTGATTCTTTTTCATAGTAGAATCAATGAAAGCATTAGTTGATGGGCCTCTTGGCATAAAGCTTAGCCCATTGAATTAATTCTTGACCTAAATTTTAAATGGATGGTTAGATTTATCAAATTATCACCACTCGAGAATTAAAAAGTATCACTAAACAACATTAGTGAATAGATAACCACGATTAGTTGATGGGTCTCTTGGCATATTATCTCTCTTTATTCCTTTGCTTGGGTTATTATGAAGTTAGGATTTGTTGGTTCCATATGACTTCAAGTCCTTTGTATGCATTTAATCTAGTTGCTAGAACTAAGTGTGTTTATGGTTCTAGCAAAATCGAGTCTAATTTTGGAAAAATCTTCCTAAAATTTATGTAACTCATAAACTTATCTTTTTCTTTTCCATTGTTGTCAAGTTTTGCCTATAATTTCAAGAAGTTTTTCATTTCCTTTTGATTTATTTTAAAAGTTTTACCTTTACTTCCTTCCTTGACATGGCTTTATTTAAGCTTTTTATTCCTCTTGTATTTATTGAACTTTATTTAAATGAGATTATATTCTCTAGCCATTAAAAATATGCATTCAAGTTCCTTCCACTCTTACAACTTGTTTACTTTCTAGAATAAAATAGTTAAGGAATAGAAAAAAATTGGGAAAATTACAAGCGAGAAGATCAATATTTAGGCTTAAGTTTAAATACATGATTAAACTTTGAAGTAATTAAAATAGAGAATTAATGTTATATTAAATAGTTCCAATGAGGATTTCATTATGATGCAATTACTTATTGTAATAGATTTTCTTAAGTAATGTTAAATTTCTATTTTAATCACTTGAATATTTGATCATCTATTTTAATCACTTAGCATTTCATTGATCCTCTATTTTAATAATTTAAAAGTTTGATATCTTATTTGAACTTCATCTCAAATGTTGATCCCTTCACTTATAATTTTTCCAAAAACAATTCATTGGAAATAACTTTTACTGATAATTATTTATTGAGAGTATTAATTTTCATTATTTAAACTTTTTATTCCTCATGGAGAGGAAATAAAAATAACATTTTACAAAAGGTAAAAACTATTTCTTACAAAGAGGAAATAGAGTAGTTATCTAGAATAAAAATTCTCAAACTAATTTGCAAATAAACATGGTAATAGATAGTATTTCAGAAATAATTATTCCATTTCTTTTCTATTACTTTCAAGTAAATGGACCCTTATCAAGTTTTTTTTTAATCACTTCCTTTAATTAATTAAAAAATGTTGGGATACTTATAGTCTTGACTAAAAATATGAGAAGGAAATCATCTAATTCCAAAAAAGTCTAGTTGAGTTTGCAGTCACTCTAGTGAGTGCAGTACTGTAGTTAATTCTTTTATGTGATACCATTATTAACCTTAGTTACAAAATAGATAGACATTTTTGGAGTCATTCATGAGGAGTGGCATGTTAAGTTAGACTAAGAAGAGCTGAATAGAACTTGGTGGAAGCATAAGGGGCACTATACGAGGAAGTTTGTTCTTATAAATTTAAGGGTTACGAGACTTGTAAGACATAGAAAAGTTCATCTACACATCATTATAATATTTGTCAACTCATAGTGGTTAAGTTGATAGAGAGAATTATGCATAAGGCAAAATTTATATAATTTTGAAACTATTTTCTCTTATCCTTCTTGTCGTCATCATAGTTGTTATTGCTTTTTTTTTTTTTTAAGTATTTCATTTGCTTATTCTTTATGGAGTCAAGCTAAAATTTTGAAACACAAACACCACTTCATTCTCTCTTGGTTGCATAAATTGCATCTTTCACTATTTAAAGAAACTACCTTGCATAAGGCTTAAAAGGCCAAAAGCCCATCTTACCTTTTCCCTACTCTAATGGTGTATTTCACCTTATTTTTAAAATTTAGGGTAATTTGGTTTATACATAATTGCCACTATCACTCAACAAAATTTTACCAAAAATGAATGTAAATACTTAATCTTTTATTATATGATTATTTCATATCTAAAATAAAGTATTTGTATCCATATTATAAATGTATTATCTCAAGTGAGTTTTATGCTTGTCCTTTTTCCAATTATAAGTTATTACCACCAATTTGGAGACATGTACACGCACATCACCAACCATAAGCTTTGTCTCACGTATTATATTAAGACTTGACAAACTATATCCTTACAACAATAATGCACTTACTCCAATATATACATGAATGATTATTTGCACTTTACAGTCCTTAAAACTTCATATATAATTTAGCATCAATTATGTGCTCAATTATATATATAAAAGAAAAATAGGATGATGCTTTACATTAGTATACTTTTGATAATTATTCCAATGTAAGAAAGTAAAGGTATATGTATTTGCTATTAGTGATCTTAGCAGACATAAAAGTAGATAGATGCTATGATAACCTACATTATTATCATTTGGCAGTTAGAAATAGAGGATTTCTTACATTATTAAACTTCATATATAATTTAGCATCTATTATGTGCTCAATTATATATATAAAAGAAAAATAGGATGATGTTTTACATTAGTATACTTTTGATAATTATTCCAATGTAAGAAAGTAAAGGTATATGTATTTGCTATTAGTGATCTTAGCAGACATAAAAGTAGATAGATGCTATGATAACCTACATTATTATCATTTAGCAGTTAGAAATAGAGGATTTCTTACATTATTAATCATTTAAATTCTATATAAAAAGATTCATGTATCACTAATGGTTGTAGTGTGATTTCTTTCTTTAGTAAATATGATTTCACTAATAGCTAGTTTGGCACGATGTTGTCAAACTCCTGCTTCACCTATTATGTAATATTCTCATTATAACATATGATTATATAGCACAATAAAAGATATATATATATATATATATATACTTTTATTCTTAATGAATTGTATGTTTTTGTCTTATATTATGTTCATTTTATCATATTAAGTTATGAGATCATTAAGGTAGTCATTAGTTGATGAAGTGGTTAGGTTTTTTCTTGCCAACTATTACTTATATATTTTTTGTAGGTCTCACTCATGGGTATGCTCGAGTATTATCAAAAGTTCATATTTTTCAAGATTATTCAACATGCTTTAATTATAAGTGAGTATGAGAAAAACAGAAACAAATTACCTCTCTTTGAGAAATGAAGCAAATATTGGTAAGCATGGAAATGCGGTATGCACAAATGAGAGAGAGAGATAAAAATGAAATTTGCTATAAATTATAGCTTGAAAATCAAGAATAATGACATGTGCAAATGAACTTTTTTCCTTTCTTTAGAGAAAAAGCCATGTATACACCAATTGGAAGATTGAGATATCAATGATGTTTTTGCATTGCGATATCTACTATTGAATTATAGTTTATAAAGTTAGATATGAAAGACCTCAATTATTAAGAGGAAAATTTTTTATTGTCCTAACTAACTTATTTTTGGTGTTTTCCAAATTATAAGAATAGTTTGTTGACTTGCGAACAAGAATTTTTTATAATGAGCAAAAGAAGAAAAAGTGAGTTAATGGATCTTTTCTTTCTCATAACCCATGTGAGCAGATGTGTGAAAAATCATAAGCAACATTGATAGTTTTTTTTTTCTTTTTTCTTTTTGGGTTTAACACTCTTATTCTATAGTTTATATGAAAAAAACTAACTAACACACACCATGGTGAAAATGTCCAAAAGTCTTAAGATATTTTGAAAATCAAATTATAACTAGTCATATGAGATTAATATTGCATACTATTGCCTAGGTCTTTGTCAGTATTTCTCTCTTTATTTTGTAATAAATGCATCATTTAACTAGATTCATTGTGTTTAATTAAACATGCCAATCAGTTCCCTAGGAGAAAAAAAATATTTAAATATGCCACATCAATCCCACATAGCATGTAAGAACTTGATTGTATAATCTTAAAAAAGTTTCAAATTCTCATTGTTGAAATTTGAAATTTGAGCATTTGATTGCAATTCTTTTTTCTTTTATAAAAATTCTAAGGCTTCCAATATATATTCATTTTCTTTCTTTTTTGCTAGCATTATAGAGATATTTCTATTTCATATCAACAATTGTCAAATCGTACACAGAAAGATGAACTAACCCCACAATATTGAAAGTAAGGATAATCAAGATAAAGTAGCTTAAGGATGATAGATGGAAAGTTCAACCACTAATATAGTGGATGCATCCTCCTCACATAAGAAGCTACAGATCAATCATCAACTAAATTTGCTTTAGGCCTAGCAACATTTAACGATAAAGTAACATTAAGTAGGGAGTTCGATACAAATAAAACTTCTCTAAAATAGCCCAAATAAGAGTAATGGAGGTTGCTCGTATATCCTAATTAGGCTTGATAGAGTGTCTGCTAGTAGTCTCAAAAACCACATTCTTCCAACCTAATTTCTTCATAAGCATAACACAAAGATTAAAAGCTTAGCTGTTATGGAAGAGTCACCGATCCAAGCTCAAGAGCCAAGTCAAGAAGAAGATCAAGTGGCTAAGGATGAAGTTCAAGGGGTTTCAAGTACGATTAGCTTGCCTCAAGGACCAATCACGAGATCAAGAGCTAAGAAGCTACAACAAACATTGAATTCTCATTTGCAACGCTTGGTGAAGATCACAGGTGAAGGACTTCAAGGGATTCAAAGCTTTGGGGCAAAAGAAGGCCAAAAGAACTTCAATTTGATGAAAATAGCATCGGGTGAAGATACACCGGCTCAAGGCTGCCGGCCTTGGAGCCGGCCTTGAAAACGCCGATGTTTCGGTGCATTTTCAAGGAAGGCCGCCGGCCTTGAAAAGTAGGCTACCGGCTTAAATGGCCGGCCTTCTTTTTATGCGCACTTTTCACTTGTTTTGCGATTTCCATGTAATTTTTAGGGTTTTCTCCTTTATATTCCGGACCTCCTCATTGTAAAACTCAGTTTTGAGATATTGAAAATACCAAAAAGCTTATTGCTTTGTTCTTTGTGTTCTTATTTGAATACATGCTCCTAGGAACAATCAAGGAAGATTGATCGACTTCTCTTGTGGATTGTTTCGAAATTAGGGCTTTCCATAGTTCTAATTCTTAGATCATTAACCTAAGTCAAACCTAAATTCTAATCTTCTTAGGGATTGATTTCCAAATTGGTGTCGTGGGTTTTCGTATTACTGCATTGGGGGTTCACACTAATCAAAAGGGTTCTCAAGGCGTGATTGCGAAGGTTTTCGTATCATTTGGTATCAGAGCTTTGGCTCTAGATCAGGTTATATCTTTTCTTGTTTTTGTTTGATTCTTGTTTCCCATCGTTATTTAGGATATAAAGTTGTGATCTTTATGTACTCCATTGATTAGATTGATCAAATTGTGACTTCTCATGTTCTAGGGTTTGTTCATCAATTTGGGGATTTTCGCTATTTTGATCCTTGCTTAGGATTAGTTAGTCTTCAATTGGTGTTTAAAAAAAAAAAAAAATTCGTGCAAAAAAAAAAAAATTTTGAGTGTGAATAGTGTTCGTGAACAGTGTTCATAACCAAAAGAAAAAAAAAATCTGAAATTATTTGATTGTCTTGTTTTTGCTAATCCTTGGGAACACCATATCCTTTAATCCTAGTGTAATCTTGTTTAAGGGATAGTGGGAAACACCAAATTCGCGTCTTTGTATTGAAATTCGTTGGAAATTGCTCTTGGGAGTGTGATTCGCTTAAGAACATTTAAGAGCGGGCTTGAGAGTTGTGAGGAATACCTGTGTGCTAAATATCGATTGTGAGAAACACGAGTGGATAACCCCATCAATAGAGTGCAAAAACACGAAAGGGAGCAGTTGTGAGGAAACTCAAAATTTTGTTTAGCATTAACGTTTTTTGTTTTTGCAGGTAAAGATGACAGGTAGTGGTGTTGAAAAATCTGATAAAAGTGCAGATGATGCTTTGTTGCGTGAAGCACAACAGTCAGAGTTTAGGCGTATGACTAACGCCATTATAGCTATGAGAGAGTCTCTAGAGCATATGAATTTGAGACTACAGGTTGTTGAGAAGAGGGAGTCAAGTACTAGTGAAGGGAATAGGGGAGGTAAAAATCCTATGCATCAAGCTGCTGAAGTGACTGATGCTAATGAATATCTGGAGGAGGATTATGAGGATAGTGCAGCCATGCTAGTCAATAGAGGAAGAAGAAGTGGTAGAGGAGTAGGTAGAGGCATGGGCACAGGAAGAGGTAGAGGTCGAATGCAGGAGAGTTACACTGCCAGTAGGGGTCGATTTGTTGATGATGTAGTAGACAGGGGTCTAGGAAGTATTAAACTGAAGCTTCCAATTTTTCAGGGTAAATCTGACCCAGAGGAATACTTGCAGTGGGAGAAGAGAGTTGAGTTGATTTTTGAATGTCACCAATGTAGTGAAGAGAAAAAGGTGAAATTGGCTGTAACCCAATTTCAGGATTATGCTATATCCTGGTGGGATCAGCTGGTGACTAGCCGGAGGAGGAACATGGAGTATCCTATTGAGACTTGGCATGATCTCAAGGCTGTGATGAGAAAAAGATTTGTCCCTAGATACTTTCATAGGGAATTGATGCAGAAATTACATTTCTTGAGACAGGGTAGTAGAAGTGTGGAGGACTACTACAAAGAGATGGAGATGATCATGACGAGAGCTGATGTAGATGAGGATGAGGAAACTACCATGGGACGTTTCTTTGGTGGGTTGAACAAGGAGATCGCCGACAGGGTGGAGTTGCAGCATTATGTAGAGCTAGAGGAGATGGTACATCTTGCCATCAAGATTGAGAGACAACTCCAAGGTAGAGGGCCAAACCGGTACGTTTCCAAACCTTCTTCTAATTCTAACTCTGCATGGAGAGGTTATGGAAAATCTGATATTAAGAGTGGTAGTAAGCCTACTGTTGAGGCTTCAAAGGGAAAATCAATTGGGGTTTCATCTGAGAAACCTAAGGTTGTTGATCAGAAAAGTAGAAATAGGGACATTAAATGTTGGAAGTGTCAGGGTGTAGGACACATTAGTAGGGAATGTCCTAATAGGCGGACCATGGTGATAAGGAATGGTGAGATTGTCACTGATGATGAGGAAAGTGACAATGAGGGTGAAGACGATGATATGCCTCCATTGGAGGATTGTAGTGATGCTGAGAGTGTTGAGGAGGTAGTGAAAGGTGACTTGTATGTAGCTAGGCGTGCACTTAACACCCAGTTGAAGGAGGATGGCCATGAAGAGCAAAGGGAAAACTTGTTTCATACTAGATGCCATGTGCAGGGGAAGGCATGTAGTGTGATTGTCGATGGAGGGAGTTGTACTAATGTGGTGAGTACACTCTTGGTGAACAGGTTGGGGCTGCCTACTGTACCACACCCAAGACCTTACAAACTTCAGTGGCTCAGCGACTGTGGTGAGGTTAAGGTAAACAGGCAAGCTCTCATTTCTTTTTCCATAGGCAAGTATAGTGATGAGGTGCTCTGTGATGTAGTACCTATGCATGCTGGTGATATCTTGTTGGGCAGACCTTGGCAATTTGATAGGAAAACCGTGCACGATGGATATCTCAATAGGTACTCATTTACTAAGGATGGAAGGAGAACCATTTTGGCACCACTGTCCTCTAAGGAAGTGTATGAGGACCAATGTAAATTAGAGAGGTTGAGAGTTGAGGCCGAAAGAAAAGAGAGGGAGAGTAGAAAAAGCAATTCTGAGGGAGTGAAGAATAAGAGTGCAACTAAAAAGTGTAATAAAAATGAGCAGAGTGAAAAGAAAGAGGGGAGTGAAAAGCAAGATGACAATCGGCCTGGAGAGAAAAGAAGAGTGTGAGTTTGATTGCTAGGGCAAGTGAGGTTAGGCATGCTTTGAGTGCCAGTAGACCTATCTTTGTACTTTTGTACAAAGGGGCCTATTTGGCCACTGACGATATTAACCCATCTATTCCTAGTGTGTTTTCTGATTTGCTGCAGGAATATGGAGATGTGTTTCCAGCGGAGATGCTCAGTGGACTTCCACCAGTTAGGGGCATAGAGCATCGGATTGACTTCATTCCGGGAGCAGCCATACCCAACCGACCTGCCTACAGGACTAATCCCAGCGAGGCAAAGGCAGATTTTGTGAGGAAGCTACATAAGCAGGTGAAGGATAGGATTGAGAAACAGAATGCCAAGGTAGCTTCAAGGGTGAACAAAGGCAGGAAACCCATGATTTTTCAACCGGGAGAGTGGGTTTGGGTGCATTTTCGCAAGGAGCGGTTTCCACTACAAAGGAAATCAAAGTTGAACCCCCGGGGAGATGGTCCTTTTCAGATACTTGAGAGGATCAACGACAACGCCTACAGAGTGGACTTACCAGGTGAGTATAATGTTAGTTCCACTTTTAATGTTGCTGATCTTAGTCCGTTTGATGTAGGTGATGCTTTGGATTCGAGGACGAATCCTTTTGAGGAGAGGGGGAATGTTATGGAAGAGTCACCGATTCAAGCTCAAGAGCCAAGTCAAGAAGAAGATCAAGTGGCTAAGGATGAAGTTCAAGGGGTTTCAAGTACGATTAGCTTGCCTTAAGGACCAATCACGAGATCAAGAGCTAAGAAGCTACAACAAACATTGAATTCTCATTTGCAAGGCTTGGTGAAGATCACAGGTGAAGGACTTTAAGGGATTCAAAGCTTTGGGGCAAAAGAAGGCCAAAAGAACTTCAATTTGATGAAAATAGCATCGGGTGAAGATACACCGGCTCAAGGCTGCCGGCCTTGGAGCCGGCCTTGAAAACGCCGATGTTTCGGTGCATTTTCAAGGAAGGCCGCCGGCCTTGAAAAGTAGGCTGCCGGCTTAAATGGCCGGCCTTCTTTTTATGCGCACTTTTCACTTGTTTTGCGATTTCCATGTAATGTTTTAGGGTTTTCTCCTTTATATTCCGGACCTCCTCATTGTAAAACTCAGTTTTGAGATATTGAAAATACCAAAAAGCTTATTGCTTTGTTCTTTGTGTTCTTATTTGAATACATGCTCCTAGGAACAATCAAGGAAGATTGATCGACTTCTTTTGTGGATTGTTTCGAAATTAGGGCTTTCCATAGTTCTAATTCTTAGATCATTAACCTAAGTCAAACCTAAATTCTAATCTTCTTAGGGATTGATTTCCAAATTGGTGTCGTGGGTTTTCGTATTACTGCATTGGGGGTTCACACTAATCAAAAGGGTTCTCAAGGCGTGATTGCGAAGGTTTTCGTATCATTAGCACTTAGCTAGCTCTAGGCTTGGAAAGTACATCAATAAGGATTTGCATGTAACAAGATTACCTTAGTAGTCTCAAGCCACAATCGCTGGCCCAACTTACTCATTTGGACTCAATTCATGAAGCATATAAATTCACATTAATAGTTTTGCTTAATGGTGGGGCCCATTTTTCCTTTTGTTTATGATGAATTAAACTCTCATCACACTTGATAACACTTATCATGCACCACATACAAGTAATCAACATTTGAAATATTTAGCTCTTCATTTAAGGCTTTACATGACCAATCAATCATCTGTCCATTTTCCACGATAATATCTTGACCTGCGTATTTCACAATAGTACCTATTTGGCCATTACTCTACTTAAAGTTGTCACACTCTAGGTTGCCTTTTCTTTTTACAATGGAATCTTCCTTGGTAATTTCTTCTTGGGCAAAAGTGTATATTTTCTTGAGAGTTTACCTCTTATACTTATGGCTGGACTTGCCTTAACTAGGAAAAACTTGCATCTTTCCTTCCATATGTTTTACAAAACCACTCTTATAAGACATCACCACTCATTCCTTTCCCTTTTACTACACCCCCATGACTCTATAGCCTCTTCAATCCATAGTTGTAACCTTATCACTATCATTTTTTCAACTTTCATATCAAGGCATCTAAACCAAATGCATCTCACTCACTAGTAGGTTAGGAACACATGCTCCAGGTTTTCCTCTTCATCACACATGACATGCTTTAAAGAACTAGAAATATTATACTAAGCTAAGTTTAGACATGTGATTCAAAAAATGAAATGCTTCATTTTGGCTCAGTTCTTTTTATTACACATTTTGTTCCATTTCTAGAAAGCTTGTTGATTTGCGTATTTTGTTATAGAGATAAAATGCAATGGTAAGCTAATGTAACTGAGTAGAGCTAGATTTTTCCAATGGCTAGATCATGATGCATATGGTAAGGGAAAGGTATCACTTTTATTACCTCTATCTCTTCCTTTATAATTGCATTTTGTACCTAAGATAATCTATAATCTTATTTATAAACTCCTCCATAGTCTTCAATTGATCCATAATATGAGCATTAGGCTTCAAGTAGAAATTAGGCAAGCTAATAATCTATCTGTCACTTAAAAAATGCGTCCTTCTCCCATCTTGAATGTGCTATATAGCCCCTTGAAAAGGATACCCTTCCCCACTAATATACTGCTCCAACCCTAAGAATTTCTACCTCCTTTCATTACATCTCTAAAATCTTTATATCAAAAATTGATTCCTTTGAGAACACAAATCCATAGGGCACTGGAGTAAGATTCCACTCTCCAAACCACCTTAGTTAACAATGCTATGTTATATTGATGCAAATCTTTGAAATGCATTGCTCTTATGTACTTTGCCTTTCTAAGAGTATTCTAAGCAACCCAATGTACTTTACCTTTTGCTTTGCCCCAGCCTTAATTGAATCGTGTCGTTTACCATTACACCACTTTAAAGAAATTAGAGACATGACATATGATAGGTTGGGATAGAAATAGCAATTGCTTTTATCATAACTCACCTTCATGCATTGTTCAACAAATACTATTTCCACCTTGGTCATTTCTTCTCAATCTTCTCTTTGATAAAGCCTAGTGTTTCTATGTTAAATCTTCCCTATATTAAAGGAAAACCAAGTAATTACTAGGATCATCAACAATAAGTAGACCTAAAATACTGCCTAATTTCTCCTTTTAATCAACTAGAGCATTGTTGCTAAAATAAACATTGGACTTTTCAAAGTCGACTTCTTGAGCAGAAGCTTTGCAATATTGTAGGATTGGATTATTCAAAAATGACTCCAATTCATAATCCTCCAAGAATAATAAGAGAGTCATCTACAAAAGACTAGATGGATAAAGTAGGACAAGTACCTTTAATTAAAAAACCTGATAGTTCACCATCATCCACATTCCTAAAGATACTTCTTGAAAGGACATCGACAACAATTATAAATAGACGGGGGGATAAAGGGTCCCCTTGACCCGTCCTCTACAAATTATAAGGATTGATAGGGTGATATTAAGTGATAGATTTTTTAGAAAATAGAAAACCTGATGTACTATCACTATGATCGATCATTCTTTTCAAAACAAAAGAACTTTGTTTTTTTTGTTAGGTATTCATTGAGGAATGTTGTAAGCATATTGATTGAGATTTTGACCCAATTTTACACCAGAAATTATAAGGATTGATAGGGCAATATTAAGAGGCAAATTTAAGGATAGAAACCTTAGGGATAAGAATAAAATCAGTAGTGTTTAAGGATGAAGTTCTTAAATGGAAGAAAGAAAGCACTACTTTAATGATAGATTATCCCATTATATCCCAACAAAACTGATAAAAAACCTTTAGAAAACCATCCGGGTCTAGCACCTTAAGTCCCCCATATGAAAAATTGCTATATTTATCTCATCAATAGTCATTCATCCCATTAAAATATCATTTATTTCCTTATTTATAAACATGTTGATCTAATTTAAGCAATTCCATCACTCTCTCATCCCATTAGACTTAAATAAATCACTAAAGTAATTCTTTAACTCCAATGCTATATCGACTTCATCCTCTAACCAAAGATTTCTCTACTTTTTAATCTCATCACTTTATTGGCTTGTCTCCTGCTCTAAGTGGTATGATAGAAGCACAAGGTGAGCTTGTGATATCACACGTGATTGAAATCTCACATAAATTGTGAGTGATGTTGAGTAGTAGTATATAAGGCCAAAAATAACCAACAACCAAGCAACAAACACTAATGGGTATTTTTTAACCATTTAACTCAAAAGTTTCTAAGTAGTATTGACATGCTATTTACTATTTGGCCTTATATATCATTACTCAACATTTCCCATAATCTATATAAAATTTCATTTACATGGAGCATCACAATCCCCCCCCCCCCCCCCCCCCCCTAAAACACATGATGTCCTCATTACAAGACCTTATATAATTAGGTTTAGATCTTTCCCCCTTTTCGATTGTTCTAAATTGGATACCTAATAGTAGGAGGTCAAATTTGATACCATTTGTAATGCCCCAAGCCAAAAGTAACTAATAATCAAGCCAACAAATACTAATGAGCCTTTTTTTTTAACCACTTAGTTAAAAAGTTTCTAATTAGTGTTGGTATGTTATTCACTATTTGGCCTTATATATCACTACTCAATATCTCTTATAATCTAAATGGGATTTCATTTACATAGGGTGTCATATCATAATACCTTCAACCAGTTTACTTGTGATTTTTGATGCAAGAGCCTCTCTTTTCTTTCCCATACAATGTTTAGGTCCCTTTCCTTTAACAAGTTCGAATCAGCTTCCAAATTTTCTTCATGGTCTAGTTTAATTAATATAACATTAATTTCACACTTATTATTCGAAAAGAACCTTTTGTTCCATTCAATCAACTTCTTCTTATGTAAGGATAGGTTGGCCATGATGTGAAGTTCTCTTGTCATCAATCTCTCAATTTGTCTCAACAAAAGCCTTGCACTCATCCATCATGAGCCACATATTTTCAAATCGAAACCTTTTCTTTCCATTAGAATCATGACAATGAAGCTTTAGCACTAGAGCAACATGATTTGATCCTAAGGTTAAGTGATGTATCACTTATTGATGAAAGGTATTTTTCAATCTATTTTAGCAAGGTTAGACTCTTATCCATTCTTTCATTGACAAAAACTCCCTCATATCTATTGTTAGACCAAGTGAATTTAGGCCCTTTGAAGCTAAGATCATATAAGTTAGTATTAGATATCATAACTCTAAAGCCCTCAGCTAGTCGTGCTTCCTTTCTCTATCTTCTCAACTTTCCATGATATTCTTCTATGGCATTGAAATCCCCAATGCAAACTAAAGGTCTTTCACATCAATAGATCTACTCCTTATGAAGTTCCACAAGTGGACTTTATGGTGAAAATTAGTATGGCGATGGACCCATAAGTTGTAAACCAATATACTTCCATCACTATAAGATGCTATCGAACAAATATAATGGAAGTTCTCTTCTAAAATAACCACCCTTACACTATCATGCCACCATGAAGCTAAACTTATCGCTAAACATCTCATCTCAACATATCAGCACCCTTTATACCTCCATCTATTTCTTAACCTTTCAACTTTAGGGATATTATTACATTAAGTCACCTAAAGGAGACTTATTTTTAAATTTTATCGATTTGGCAGGTTACCGATGATACCACTTTTATGATACAAATACAAGAAATTGGAAAAAAGTTGTAAGTGTGTCTAAAAAATATGATACCACTTTTATCCCATGGCAACAAAAAACATGAGAAAGTTGGTAGGTATGCATCGATTATGCAGTATTATCATATTCTTTTAAGGGTTACAACAAAATTCAACTATGTTATCAGAACCACAAGAAAGTGGGTAGGTGTACCTAAAAATGTGATACCACACTTATCCGTTGACCACCAAAATTGCAAGAAAGTTGGCAAATATGTGGCTACTTTGCAATATTGTCATGTTTGTGCAAAGATTACCACTAATTCAGCTTTATTACCAAAACCATAAAAAAGTTGGTAGATATACCTCAAAATTTTTTAACACTTTGATTCAACAGTTACTAGAAGCTAGAAAAGTTAGTAAGTATACATCCTATATGCAGTATTATTACATTTATTTAAGAATTACCAAAAATTAAATAGTGTTACCACAAACACAAGAAAGTTGATAGGTGTACTTGAAAAATGTGATACCACTTTTATCTTATATTGCTATAAATGTAAGAAAGTTGGTTGGTATGTGTCCATTATGTAGTATTATATATTCTTTTAAGAATTACAAAAAAATTAACTATGTTACTAGAACCATAAGAAAGTTGGTAGGTGTGCCTTAAAAATATGATACTACTTTTATCCCCTAACCAACAAAAACATAGAAAAGATAGTAGGTTTGTAGTTACTTTGCAGTATTATCACATTCTTTTAAGAATTACAAAAAAATCAATAATGTTACAAGAACCACAAAAAAGTTGGTAGGTGTGCCAAAAAAATATGATACCACCTTTGTCTCTTGGTGAGTAGAAACGCAAGAAAATTGTAAATAAGTGTCCACTATGTAGGATTATCACATTCTTTTAAGAGTTACCAAAAATTCAACTATATTACCAAAATCATACGAAAGTTGGTAGGTGTGCCTCAAAAATATAAACCACTTTTATTCTTAAGCTACCAAAAATGTGAGATAGTTGGTAGGTATGTGGTCACTTTACAATATTGTCATATTCCTGCAAGGATTATCACTAATTAAATTTATTATTAGAATCACAAAAATATTTATAAGTATGTGATGTGAGGCAAGCATACCTATTAAATTTTATAATATAGTGGATTGAATACGGATAATGATCCACAAGGATTACGAGTACTAATACTAACCTACACCATATTATCTAACTGATAAATTATAAAGATTAATTAAATTAAAACCTATAATTAATTATTAACTAATGAACTAAACATTAAATTGGAAGAAAAAAGAGCAAAACAAATTGTAATTAATTTCAAGATGGTAAGATAAGTACCTAAACTTTGTTTATCCTAGGATTTATTATGTAGCATCAATAAAATTCATTCAAATCCTTCTTTAATTTCATTGACTAAGAGAATTCCTAAATTAGTTTAATAACTTTATCAATTTTATTAACCTTAAACTTAAGAATACCTATTTGAACTTCTTCATAATAGCATATTTCAAATATTGAATTAAAAACAATGAATTTCCTATAAAAAATTAATCGATCATGAAATAATTATGTAACTTATCTCTAAGATTACATAAATTATCTTCAAACATGTTAGATCTAATTATGCCATAATGTATAACATCAAATAGTTAGAATAATACTTTAAAAATATTAATTTGAACAAAATCAAGAACACATGCTTAAATCAAGAAATTTAAGAATTCATTGAATAGCAATAAATCTAATCATATAATAATCTTAGGATTCGCAAGGTTAGATACTAAGAAAATTAAGCTCTAATTATATTGAAAACAAAACTCCTCAATAATGCAAAAACATGCATCATCAAAGATATCCAAGAAAAACTCTAATTCTTGAAGTATAGAAAAATATTCTTTTATTCTCTTAAAGAACCCTAAAACAATAATAATAATAATAAAAAGTCTTCTAAAAAGTTATGAGGTCAAGTCCCTTTTGTCCTTTATATACTAGGCATCAAAAACTTTGTTTTTAGGCTAACAAGCTATCTAACATGGTCATGCTTTGGGTTGTGTCGAAATTGTCGATAAAAAACTTTGGAAAACTAGAAGTTGTAGTTGACACAATCTAGATGCAGTCGTGTCTAGAGATCGTGTCTAAATTATGCTTAAAAATAATTATTTTCGAGAGATACATGACCAATAAACACAATCATGTCTTGCCCCTGTGTAACTCTTGGCTTTTATTTCTTTAAGTTTCAATTTTCAATATGATCTTGATATGGTCATGTTTGCTACCTATGTTTATTTAAAAAAAATTCTTAACTTCTTTTATTTAACAGTAAATTGAGTAAATTTTGATTCTCTTTCTTCGTTTTTAATTCAATTATCCATTAAAGCCATAAAATCAAGATATTACTTCATTAAAATTCAAATTCTTCAAAAACATGCCAAAATGTGGAAAAAATATTTTAAATCTTACTTAATATAATATCTAATTAAGTACCTATCAAACTTTTCCATACGTAAGTATTTGCTTGTCCTCAAGCAAATTAATCAAATTTAACAAAGGAACAAGAAATAATTAATCAAACTTATTACTATTTAAGAAACCATTTAAAAGAGATCTTCTTTAATCTTGTAATAACTTAAGAGACAAACTCTTAATTAACTTATGATTCCAAAAGAAAATTAACAATAACTCTTATATTTTTCATTTAACCAACCGTCATAAAGATACCAAAGACTTGAATTCACTAATTAATCAATGCAAATCAAAGTTTACTCATATCATTTAACAAAGGATTTTCAAGACTCCAAAGCGCGAATTATCATCTCCTTAATTAAAAAAAGAAGAAGAATTCATAAGCACTTTACTAACTTTACTAAAATGTATACACCTCCTTCTTCAATTTTGCTAAACACCATAATCCAAGATAAATATATAATACATCCAATTATCCCTTAACCATTCCCATAGTATATTTATTGTTTGAAAGAGTTTTTTTTTTTTCCAATTTAAAAGTAGTTTCATTAGTTAATAAGTCCTAGACCAGATGATCTTAAGCTACTAGATTTTAAGATACCCCTTCGAACCATCCACTATCTCTATTTAATAGAGCTCATTTACTTACATTTAGCCTTTACATGGACTTTTCTTTTAACCCTTTTAGTGTGCTTTCAACCAATAATCTCAAGCTCATCACTTAAGTTAATAAGTGTTATTCTACACAAAGGAGACACCTTGCAAGCTTAATTACTCCAATCAACGAAGCCTACAACTAAACTTTGATTCAATTAATTTATCCTTATTTATTTTAGCTATAACTATATTGACTTTTTAAGAACTTTTCAAAGAATAAATATCAACTATTTACTTATCAAGGATTATAGTACTATAAAAATATCCAAGGAAGAAAATATTCATCAAAGTAAGTTTAAAAGAAATCATGACTAATTCTTAACTAGTGATGTTATTCAAATTTCTAAATTTTAAAATTCAAAACTAAATAATAAGTGACTATACTCTACAAAGATTTTATTATTCAATTCGAGTAAAGCATCATTAAAGCACTTATTGATCAAGTGTTTAATACTATGCATAGAATTATCATACACCAAATTGCAAGTTAATGTAATAATTTTCAAGTTAAATAAATGAATTTGATTTCTTAAATAACCACAAATTTTATAATCCCCTTCCCCATATTTAAAATCACACATTGTCCTTAATGTACGAATAGAAAAAAAAAATAGCAAAATAAGAATTCAAGAGAACAAAAATTTGAGGAAGGTGGTGGGGAAAAGAACTAGTACTCTCTTGAATATGTCATCTATTCCATTCCAAAAGGAGCTTAGTGTGTAATATGATTGATCTTAGATGCTCTAAACATGTAAAAGCTACAAAAATACAAAGAGGAACAAAAAACTAAAATAGCAGTTAAAAGAAAAAAAAATTAGTACAGTTTAGTTTAGCAAGTCATATTAGTCTCGGTAGTTACAACAAAGAAAGCAAAGATAAAAGAAATTAGTCATTATAATCACGATCATAGTCCTACTTATCTCCCTCTTCTTCTTCTTGCTCCTCTTCTTCTTCACTTTCATCATCAAACGATCATGGGATCTGCTTACTTGTATTTATATCAACCGGAAAGTCAATATTAAATTGTGTAGTGATGTTGTAAGCAAACCTTTCCAGCCGATTTTGTCTTCTAAAAACTCTCATAAGGTCTGTGTGATAACAACATTACAGATCCACTAATTGCATGAGATAGTAGCTAGTAAATTACTTGGTGGATGGGATTACTAAGGTGAGAAGCCTTACAAACTTAGGATTATAGGTGTTTTGATCGCTTATCCTTCTCCAATATGACTAGCGGGGCACCTTTCTTGGTAGTTAGTATGGCAAAGCTGCAAATTCTTCAAAATTAACGTAATCATCATCATAAAAGCCCTAACATGTACCAAACTCGGCCATGGAGATTTGATAAGGCTGACCACTGATTCTAAAGTTTAAATAGTTCATAATCCTCTAAGACACTTCTTTTTGTGATCTAATCTGTAGGTTGTCAGAAATTCTAGGGTCAACCCTCAGTAAACTAGGGCCCTCAATGGAAATAACCTATCCTAAGCTCCAACTCCTATTAGACTTTTTATCTCATCTTCCATTTGGAGCTTTTAGATAACATCTTAATTGAGATAGAGTGCTTGGCTGAAGGTCTTTTTCTTCAGCATTTTATATCTATCTAAATGAGTTATTTCTGTGAACTTAAGCATTAGATGATTTGGTGGTAGTGGTAAGGCTATAGGAGTAATTGAAATTGAAGTTCTAGTCGAGGAAGTAGATGCTCCTAGCAGACCTTTGCACTAAACTGGTTGTTTAACTCTACTTTATTTAGGTATCATTTGTTTAAATAGAGAAGAAAAATACTTTAACACCAATAATTGCACTTCTTATTCAAAATATATAGACTTACCACTAGGCAAATAAGGAAATAGATTTATGAATATAATCTAATTGCCTAGTGCTAACATTGTCAAATGATTCAATCTAGGTTAATTTTAAAATTGAGTAGAATTATCATCTCGATTATAAGAATCAAAATGCTAGATCCTTCTAAATGTGACCATATACTATTCATTAAGCTTATATGAAGGGAAAATACATAAAAACAATATACTTATTGAATAATTGTGAACATAGAGACGAACATAACCTTAATTGGGATAGACATGATCATGCTTATGTTGTGTCTAGTTGCAAAACTTAAACAGATGATTTCTTAGTTATGACCCTTCCATACAATGCTACTAAGGGTTCTTACTAAATTTTCACCAAGAAAAATGACCTAAACTAGCCAATATGTTCAGAATTTTCAAATTGCAAACAAACCCTAAAACTTAGTCCAAAGCATGTTCAAAACATCCAAGAAAAGGGAAAACAAAAGCATATAAGCCGTGAATATTAGGAGCCATACCTTGTGGAAGCAAGAAATTGATGAAAAATCCAAAGAAAATTGTGCATAGTGCGGACTATAGTGTGTATGCTAAGTGTCATCATGCTTGTGTCTAAGGAAAGAGGAGTGTGTGTTTATGTAGGGTGATTTCTATGTGTATGTCTAACCCTTTTATATAAAAGGTAACATGTTGGGTTGATATGAGCATGTCGAGCTCATGTCTATTCTCAGAAAATTAAAATAACTGATTCAGGATCAACATGGCTAAGACACGACCATGTCTAAAGACTATGTATCTCTCACAAATAATCAAAATAGGGTGCACTCGATATGACCTTATATACGGCTGTGTCTAAAGTTTGTGTAATTATTGTAAATAATTAACATTCTTTGGATGTTCTAACACATCCTTGACATAATTGTGTCTATGGGTCATGTTTCTCTTGAAAAAAATTAATTTCAAAACCCCATTAGACACGATCTAAACATGACCATGTCAAAAAGTTGTATAACTCTCGGAAAAATTTATTTTTGATAAACAGCCTTGACATGACTTCAACTTGCTCCTTTTTTATGATCATGTCATCTATGAAGAATGTCCTTGTATGCAACACGTCCTTGACACAACCATATTTGGTAGTTGTGTTAAGCTCACAAAAAAAATGGTTTGTTTTTTTTTTTTTATAAAAATAAAAATAAATCTAACTAAACTAAACTAAGCTAAGAAAAGCTAATTGAAAAACTAAACTTAGGTTGCCTCTTAAGAAGTGTCTTTGTTTAACGTCGTTGGCTCAACGCATTTCTCTAATTTACAAACTTAGCATTGGGTGAAGATGAAATTCCTCCTTGTTATTTGATGCAAATTCCCCTTCTCTGAAGTAGAGTGTTAATCTTTGACCATTTACTTTAAATGTACCTTTCTTGGGATGTGTGATTTCATTTGTTCCATAAGGGAAAACATGAGTAACCTTGAAAGGACAAAACCATCTAGACTTCAATTTCCTTAGGAATAACCTTAAGCAAGAGTTACATAGTAGAACATGATTACCTTCTTTAAATTGTCTCCTTTGCTTGATTATTTAGTCTTGGTACCTTTTATTTCTCTTCTTATAGAGCTTGGAATTTTCATATGCCATAGCATGCTATTCATTGAGCTCATTTAATTGTAGTTTCCTACAAGTACTTGCACACACAAGATCCCAGTTAGTTAATTTAGTAGCTTAAAAAGCTTTATGTTTAATTTCTATAGGTAAGTGGCAAGTTTTCCCATAAACAAGTTTATAGGGAGTAGTTCCTATAGGTGTTTCATAAGCCGTTCTATATGCCCATAAGGTATTGTTTAACTTGTCGAATCAATCTTTCCTATTTTGTTCCATGGTCTTTTCTAGGATCCACTTAAGATCCCTATTGGTACCTTCTGCCTACCACTTGTTTGTGGGTGATACAAGGTAGCTAGTCTATGGGTAACACTATAGCATTTAAACACTTCTTGTCAAGCTACACATAGTAAAAATATGTTCTCTTATCACTAATAATTGCTCTTGGAGTGTCAAATTAGGAAAATAAAGTCTTAAGGAACCTCTTTATTACTCTAGCATCGTTAGTTGATGAAGCTTAACCCTTAACCCATTCGAATATGTAATCAATGACTACTAAAATGTATTTATTCCCATTGGAGTTTAGAAATGGGCCCATAAAATCTATACCCCATATGTCAAATAGTTTACATACCAAGATGGGGTTTTGTGGCATCTCATCCCTACAAGCTATATTTCCTACACACCAATAACCATTACAGAGTTTCACATACCTCTAAGTATCCCTGAAGAGTTTAGGCTAATAGAATCCTGATTCTAAGACTTTATGAGCTGTCCTATTGGTGCTATGATGTCCTCTAGTCGGCCTAAAGTGACAATGGCTCATAATTTGACATCTTTCTTCATGGGATACACATCAACGAATGACTTGGTTGGCACAAACCTTAAACAAAAATGGATCCTCCCAAAAGAAATACTTCACATTAGAAAAGAATTTATTCTTTTATTAGTGTGTTAGTTCCTTTAGAAGAATGTTAGCCATAAGATAATTAGCAATATCTGCAAACCATGGAGTTTCTTCTTCCTTTACCTAAGCTATTACATATAATTGTTCCTCGAGGAACTCATCATTCATGTCGTGTTCCTCTAATTTCTCCAAGTTGGGATTTTCCAATCTTAATAAATGGTCTACTGTTAAATTTTTAATGCCCTTTTTATCCTTGATTTTTAAATCAAATTCTTGCAACAAAAGGATCCATTTGATAAGTTGTGGCTTAGCATCTATTTTTGTTAGTAAATAACTTAAGGCAGAATGGTCAGTATATATAATAACCTTTGAAAGAATTAAATAAGAGTAGAATTTATCAAATACAAAAACTACAGTCAAAAGCTCTTTTTCAATAGTTGTGTAATTCTCTTTTTCAATAGTTATGTAAGAGTCTTGTTGGTGTAGTAAATTGGTTGAAAATGCTTATCCCTTTGTTGTCTAAGTACTACTCTAACTACGAAGTCACTTGCATTGCACATCAACTCAAATGGTAAATTCCAATTAGGTGCAACCATAATGGGAGCCTTTGTTAGTTTGTCCTTTAATAGATTAAATGCATCTAAGCAATCCTCCAAGAAAACAAAAGACACATCTTTCTCTAATAACTTAGTTGAAGGTCTAGCTATTTTAGGAAAGTCCTTTATAAATTGTTGATAAAACCCCACATGTCCTAAAATGCTTCTTATTACCTTAACCGAAGTTAGGGGTAGAAGCTTTACAATAGTGTCAAATCTTAGCACTATCTACTTCAATACTCTTGTGTGATATTTTATGCCTTAGGACAATTCCTTCTTGTACCATGAAATAACACTTCTCTCAATTTACTATTAAGTTGGTTTCTTCACACCTACACAACACTTTCTCTAAATCAAGCAAAACACTATCAAAAAATCACCAAAAATAGAAAAATCATCCATAAAGACTTTCATGATGTCCTCTATGCAATCTTAAAAAATGGCCATCATGCATGTTTGAAATGTTGCTAGTGCATTACAAAGTTTGAAGGGCATTTGCCTATAAGCTAAGGTGCCATATGGACATGTGAACATTTGCCTTCTCCTAATCTTCTGGTGTAATTGATATATGAAAATAGCCAGAAAGCTATATAGAAAATAATAATATACATGTCTCACCAAATGCTCTAACATTTGATCAATAAAAGGTAGGGGAAAGTGATCCTTGTTCATTACATCATTTAACTTCCTATAGTCAATGCACACCTTCGAGCTTGTGACCATGTGTACATGGGGATCAATTCATTCTTGTTGTTTAGGACTACTGTCATCCCTCCTTTCTTGGGTACTACCTATATAGGATTAACCCATGAGCCATCAAAAATTGGATAAATCATACTTGTATCTAGCAGCTTGATTACTTCAGCCTTGACTACTTCTTTCATATTTAGATTTAGTTTTTTTTTTTTAGGTTGCACCATCGGTTTGTAACTTTGTTTCATCAATATTTTGAGGTGTAAAATGAAGGACTAATCCCTTTTATGTCTAATATTTTCTATGTAATGGTCTTTTTGTGATTTTTAAGCACCTTTGACAATTTCTTCTTTTGGTCTATTCTTAAGTTAGAAGTTATAATCACTAGTAGCTTAGAGCCCTTCTCCAAAAAGGCATATTTCAAGTAATTAGGGAGTTTTTTCAATTTTACTACTGGTGGATCTTCAAGCCATAATTTTTGAAATAATTTATATGGAAATAGATTAATGCTTATTCCTAAATCTGCTAAGGCCTTATCAACTAACAAGCTACTAGGTACATAAAGAATAGTGGAACTTCCTAGATCCTTTAGTTTCTTTGGTATCTTGTTTTGGAGAATCATTAACCATTCCCCGCTCAGTATAATAGTTAAAAGCTCCTCCAACTTCCTCTTGTTGGATAACAAATCCTTAAGGAGCTTTGTGTATTTTGGAATTTACGATAAATCATCAATAAGAGGTAAGTTAATATGTAACTGCTTAAGTAAATTGAGAAACTTACTAAATTGCTCATTTAAACAATCTTTCTTTAAGCTTTGAGGATAGGGTATGGGTGGTCTATATTCCTTCACTTTTGGTGGTTCCTTACTCTCTTTTTTCTTAACTTTCTCTTCGTTCCTTACTAACTCTTTACTAATTTTCTGCTCACTTTGTAACTCCCTTCCACTTCTAAGAGTCACTGCTTTCACATGCTCCTTTAGATTTGGTTTAGTGTTTCCTAGCAGCATCCCTTATTGTCTTTCAACCATCATCTTTGTAAGTTGTCCCAGCTGATTTTCCAGATTATGGATAGAGGCTTCTTGATTTCTTAGAGATGTTTCAATATTCTGTAATCTAGTCTTATTAGTTTAAATATATTTAGTTAAAAGTTATTCCAAAATTGATTTCTTTTCTTGTGGTGGGGGTTGTTAGAACCTTGGTGGAGGTAAATTCATTCTTTATTGATTTGATTCTGATTGCTTTAAGAGAAATTTAGATGATTTCTCCATCCCAAATTGTATGTGTTACTAGACGAGTCTTTTTTTTTTGTGGTCTAGAGGAATTCCCTAAATAATCCGCTTGTTCCCATTGATGTTGAGTCCCAATTCCCTCTACATTATCTTCTCCTAAATTACATTGAGGATTGAGGAAAAGTTCACCCAATTTCCTACTAATTGCATCAACCTTATTGGTTAGAGTTGCCACTACATCTAATTCATAGATACCGGTTGCCCTATTTCTCACCCTAGTACCTTCCCATTGATAGTTATTCATCACTATGTCCACAATCAAGGATTAGACCTCTTCAGGTGTTTCAGTGTTAAATGTTCCTCTAGTAGCGATATCTATCATTTGCCTAGTTGATAAATTTAAACCATTGTAGAAAGTTTGAATTTGCATCCATAGAGAAAGGCCATGATGTCGACGTCTTCAACAGTTCCTTATATCTTTCCCAAGTGTTGTACAAAGTCTTAGCCTCTAATTGAGCATAAGCTCATATGACCTTTTGGAATTTAACTGTTTTAGTAAGTAGAAAATATTTTCCAAAGAATTTTTAAGCTATATCATCTCACATAGTGATGGATCCCCTTAGAAGTGAATTCATCCATTTTTTTGCTCGACCCCTTAATGAGAAAGGAAAGAATCATAATTAATTGCGTCATTAAAAGCCCCATTAATCTTAAAGGTATCATAAATCTCTAGGAAATTTGATATGTGCGCATTAGGGTCCTCATTTTGTAATCAGTCAACTTTGACAAACTATTGCACCATTTATATGATATGAGGTTGAATATAAACATTGTTGGTAGCAACAAGTGACCTAATAATACTCGAGTTAGCTCCAACTAAAGAGGATTTTGACTAATGGATATAGTTCATTGTTGTTCTGATTTTTGTCACCTATAATTTCCAACTTGTCTTCTTCCTCTTCTACCTTCAATCTTAAAGAGGAACCTTTATTTAATTCCTTTACTATTAGCCTAATTGTTTTATGTAAACGCTTGGCTGTCCTTAAAATTTTTGGATAAAAGATTAGTGCATCTAATGGAGTATTTCTGGACACACATTATTGAAAAAGAAAAGAAACTAAAAAATTGATTAAATTAATAAAGTGATAAGTATTTTTAACATCGAAATTCCCTGCAACAATACCAAAAACTTGATGTGAGGTAAGTATACCTATCAAATTTTGTAATATAGTAGATTGAATACATATATCGTTCTATAGGGATTACGAGTACTAATACTAACCTATACCTTATTATCTAACTAATAAATTGTAAAAATTAATTAAATTAAAACCTATAACTAATTATTAACTAATGAACTAAAGACTAAATTGGAAGAAAAAAGAGCAAAACATATTGCAATTAACTTCAAGATGGTAAGACAAGTATCTAGACTTTGCTTCCTTTAGAATTTATTATGTAACATTTCTTCTTTGATTTCATTGACTAGGAGAATTCTTAGATTGGTTTAATAACTTTATGAAGTTTATTAACCCTAATATTAAAAATATCTATTTAAATCTCTTCATAATAGCATATTTCGAAGATTGTATTAAGAATAATGAATTTGCTAAAAACAAATTAATCAATTTTGGAAGAATTATGTAACTTATTTATAAGATTATATAAATTCTCTTCAGACATGTTAGATCTAATTATACATCAGATTTCTCAATCATAATGTATAATATCAAATAGTTAGAATAATACCTTAGAAATATTAATCTAAACAAAATCAATAATACATGCTTGAATAAAACAATATAAGAATTTATTAAATAGCAATAAATCTAGTTACATAATAGTCTTATGATTCACAAGTCTAGATGTTAAAAAAATTAAGATCTAATCATATTGAAAATAAAAATCCTCAATGATGTAAAAGTATGCATCATTAAAAAAAATCAAACAAAAACCCTAATTCTTAAAGTATAAAAAAATATTCTTTTATTCTCTCAAAGAACCCTAAAATAATAATAATTAAAAAAAAGTCTTCTAAAAAGTTATGAGGTCAAGTCCTTTTTGTCCTTTAGTGGGTGTCAAAAACTTTATTTTTAGGCTAACACACTATCTAACATGGTTATGCTTTAGGTCGCATCAAAATTGTTGATTAAAAACTTTGAAAAACTAGATGATGTAGTTGACATGACCTAAACGTGGTTGTTTCTAAGTCATGCTTAAAAATAATTATTTTTGAGAGATACATGACCAATAAACACAATTTTGTCTCGCCCTAGTATAACTCTCAGCTTTTATTTCTTCAAGCTTCAATTTTCAACACGATCTTGACATGGTTATGTCTATTACCCATGTCTATCTTCAAAAATTCATAATTTCTTCTATTTAACTTCAAATTGAGTAAATTTTGATTCATTTTCTTCATTTTTAATTCAATTATCCATCAAAGTCCTAAAATCAAAATATTATTCTATTAAAATTCAAATTCTTTAAAAACATGCTAAAATGAGGAAAAAAAATACTTTAAATCTCACTTAATATACATATCTAATCAAGCACCTATCAGTATGCCTCAAAATTTTTTATCACTTTTATTCAACAACTTCCAAAACTACAAAAGTTTGGTAGGTATGCATCCTATATGCAATATTATCACATTCATTTAAGAATTACAAAAAAATTAACAATTTCATCATAAATGTAAGAAAGTTGATAGGTATGCTTGAAAAATGTGATACCACTTTTATCCCATGGCTACCTGAAATGGGAGAAAGTTAGTAGGTATGTGTCTACTTTGCAGCATTATTACATTCTTTTAAAAGTTACCAAAAAAATTTTAGTATGTTACCAAAACCGTAATAAATTAGTAAGTATGCCTCAAGAATATAATACCACTTTTTCCTCCTTGACTACTACAAATGCAAGAAAGTTATTAGGTATGTGGCTACTTTGCAGTATTATTACATTCTTTTAAGAATTACAAAAATTCAATTGTGTTACCACATCATTAAATAAATTGGTAGGTGAGCCTAAAAAATGTGATACCACTTTTATCCCATAGCTACTAGAAATATGAGAAAATTGGTAAGTCCACTATGCAACATTATTATATTCTTTTAAGAGTTATAAAAAATTCAACTTTGTTACCAGAACCACAAGAAAGTTGGTAAATATGTTGAAAAAAATTCAACTTTGTCACATTCTTGTAAGGATTATGACTAATTCAAATTTATTTCTAGAATCACAAAAAAAAAATCAAAAGATGTGTGTAAAAAAAAATTATCACTTTTATTCAATAGCTACCATAAACTAGAAAAAATTGGTAGGTATGCCTCCTATATTTAGTGTAGTATTATCACATTCATTTTAAGAATCACAAAAAATTCAACAATATTACCACAAATGCAAGAAAGTTGGTAGATATACCTAAAAAATATGATATCACTTTATCTTATGGCTACTAGAAACATGAGAAAGTTAATAGGTATGCATCCACTATGTAGTATTATCATATATTTTAAAGAGTTGCAAAAAAAATTCAACTATGTTACTAGAACTACAAGAAAGTTAGTGGTCTGCCTAAAAAATGTGATACCATTTTTATCCCCTAGCTATAAAAAACTTGAGAAAGTTGATAGGTATGCAGCCACTTTATAGTATTATCACAATCTTTTAAGAATTACCAATACTTCAACTATGTTGCTACAACCTTAAGTAAGTTGGTAAGTATGCGACTGATTGAATGGGTAAGACATCCCATACCTTAAAATATAATCGAACAGTTCATATATATATATTTTTAATCCTTATTCAACGGCTATAAATGGAGACATGCTTCTAAGTCACTATTTAGCCATTTGACCTAAAACCATCCCTCAACTTTGTTTTCTTTATTATTATTATTACTAGTATTTTGTCTCCATCATTGAAATTTATGGAAGATACAATATGCCCTTTTAGCAGTCACTTCTACTGTGCGTCTAAAGAGATGACAAAATACCACTGTAACTGACAAGATTTTAATATTTCATACAGATTTCTCCAAGCAGTTTAACCAAGGGAAAATGACAAAAGCATGAACCTCTTCTGCAACCAAATGAATAGTGTATTAGATAAACTAAAGAATAACAGTTTCTAAATGTGAAAGAGACTCTTAGCTAACTTGAAATTCTTAAACCAAGAAGTGGGATTCGGTTTACGTTCGTTAATTAGCCACATTTATTCCCGATCATTACTTAATTAGTGTTATCCCATGTGATCAACGTAAAATAATTATAGTGGAGAAACTAATGAGATCGACATGATAGTATTTAAATTATTTTGTTTGGGGCATCTCATTGTCCTTATCGAGTACCTTGGTTTAGTGGAATGTGACGAAGAAAAGAGAAGGGAAGTGATTAAGCCACCCATTAGTTGTTTATTGGACCTTTTTTCTGAGCCATATGCTTGTGTTCTTGCTTCCTTAGTTATGCTAGAGAAGCTTTAAAGTATTTTCTGGGTAAAATTACTTAGCTCTTTAGGCGATTAACTTGGCATGCATATTCTGTAAGGTAATATTTATTTAAATTCATATCGATGTATGTACATAAAGATAGAATAAAACATACGCCTTACATACACGCATTGGTATGTGATGGATTAGGTTTATGATAAATAGTATATGTTATAATATAATAAAACGATGATTGTTGCTTATTATAAATATAAGTAGCACATGTTATAATATTATTGTTACAATACTTTTTATATCGTACGATGATGTCATATACCATTTTTATTGTTTTGTTAAGTTGTTTCATTTTTTATTATTTTTAGTTGTGCATTATCTAGGTATTCAACTAGTTTAGATATTAGAAGCGAAAGTATAAATGGATGGAAATTGGCAAAAAACAAATGGTCGTATTATTTTCCAACTTTTGGGCTTAAATGGATTTTATTAAGAATAAAATGAAATGAGTGGAAATGAGTAAAAAAATATTTTATAAAATCATAAAAATTGCTTCAAGCAAAAGGTTTGAATTATTTTAGGCTGAAATATTTCATTTCCTCGCATTTTCTTCTTACATATCAACCAAATAACTAGAAAAAGAAAGAGTTTCATGGCCTTTCCTTCAATTTTTCACCACATAGCTAAATAAAAAATGAAAACTAACTTTTCCTTTTGTTTCTTTTCCCTTCCTCTTATGAGTTATATCGCAAAACATCGTTCGAGTAGGAGCATGCAAACATGATACTAAAATACCAAAAAATGCCCACCGGAAGTTATCACTTATTTTCAAAGAAGCTTCTTCGAACCTCTATCGCAATTGCAACACACATACCCCCCTAGGGTACTAGAAACTAAATTTCACCAAATATTCTGATTTTCAAAGAAACAAAAGTAAATATTCCGATGTGTTCAGGTAGTGGATTCTCGATGACAAGCCCTTTGATGTAAAGTAGTTTATATATTAGTGCAATATAATGATTTAGTACTGTATATTCACTCGTTTATCGTATTATTGGTTGATAATACCCCCACATAAAGTATTCCTTTCTTGCCCCCAGTTCCATCCCACGAATCCATTCCACCATGTTTAGCACGTCATTACGCATCTGCTAGTGCTTAGTGCTTGCTTTACCTCAGACACTGAACTTATATCAACTATGTCCACACATGGACCCACATTCAATTCGTTAGATAACACCAAATATTCAAATCTTCTATAAATATATTCACTTTAGCTTTGTATTTCCACAAAACAACATCAGAAAACAACTTGCATCTTCTCTAATTTTATCTACTTGCCATTTTTTCATTTCTAAGATTGAGAGTGGAAAGAAAATGGCAAGTGCAAGAGCTCCTTTTAACTTGACTTCGAAGGCATCGCCTATGGGACAACAATCGCTATGGCATTCTCCGGTGCCATACCTATTTGGTGGCTTAGCTGCCATGTTGGGTTTGGTAGCTTTTGCTCTTCTTACTTTGGTTTGCTCTTATCAGAAGCGATCTGGCCGTTTTGGTGGTGGTGATGACAACCAGGGTGCAGATCGGGACGTTGAGAGGGGTGAAGGGATCAGTGGGGCTGAGGACCAAGCTCAGAAACCACCGGTGATAGTAGTGATTGTGGCCGGGGAAGTGCAACCTAGCTTTTTGGCCACACCAACTTGTAGCAGCAGCGGGACATCTTCTTTTGGTAATTGGAGTGATAAGTCTAGTAGTGATGGGGGTGAGAGAAAGCAGGGGAGCAATGACCAAACAATTATTCAGGAGGATTTGGAGAACCATAACATCTGTTCCTCGGATCGGACATCATAAGTCCCATAATATTAGTTCTCTCTGACAAAGTAGTAGCTCTAGCATACACTGAAAAGCAGAGACATCATCTGCTTGGAGATATGCAGGTGCAATGGGACCATGTCTACCGAATCCAATAATACTGCAACCCACATGGGGTCCATCTAGCTTGCGATCATACATTCTTCATGGGCCTAAAATTGCATAATCAAAACCTAGAGAACCTCCCTTTTCTACGGAAATGTAAATTTTACAGCGACAAAGAGTGAAACAATTGGAAGTTTTGTTTTACTTTATTCTTCCAATGTAATCTTCCTTCTTCCCCTCTTAATCACCGTGATTCTCCATGTTTTTCCATATATTGAGACTTATAAATCGGCCATAAGTTAATTGATTTGGAAACTCTAGCTAACATCGAGCTAAGTTCTAATGTCCGATTTGAAGCTATTTGGTACCTGCACTTTACCAATCCGGCGATGAAGCCACTTTATTTGATTCACCAAATAGATCTAATTGTGACAGGAGCCTGTTCTGCTTAATTTTGGAAACAATACAGCGTTAGATGCCCCCTATCAAAATAAACAATCTGTACTAGCTTCTCAAGGAGTTGATTGGTTCCCTTGTTTGCTTTGCGTGGAGGAAATAAAAATCCCTTAGAAACATCTTTTGGCTTTGCAAGGAAACAGCTAATAACTATCCCTATCCATAGAGAATAGAATCTGCGACTTATTTTCGAAAACTATCCTTATAAAATTCAAAGATTACATCCATTACTGTTCCTCTTTATTCACACCATCATATTTTATTCAAAGAATATTTTGGTGCATGTTCTTCTACACCTAAGGACTTTACCATCGTTCAGGTGAACCAAACAAATGTAATGCAATAGGTATTTCCGGATAATATTTATTTCTTCTGCAAACCAAAGGTCGCCTAAGTCCCTACTGGGAAACAGCTGATCATACTTACTCTTGTCCAGAAGACGCGTTGGATCATCCTATTCTGCAACATGTTGTATTAAGGTCGAAGAATTTAAACCATACTCGCAAATTTTTTTCCGACGAAATATCTTTCTGCTATCAAATAGTATGACATGAGATGAGATACATTAATGCCAACTGAAAGGTATTTTGATTCATGTGGTAAATCAAGGAAATTTTCCTTAATATAATGATAATTGTTATTATTCTGTAACGTACGTTAAAAGTCAAGAACTGAAGTGCTTTTATTTATTTATTTTTATATCACATAGCAGATTGAGTTTCACTCTACCTGAAAATGCAAGACTGGTTCAGTATATTAGAAAATTAAATTTTTTTTTTATTCGCCACGATATGGCTCCTCTATGCTTTATATGTTGTTTCACTGTCACTCTTCCACGAGACATTTCCATCCATGTCCCCTTTTCCTTGCTATTATTTAGTTTTAGTAAGAAAGTTAATTGTAGCAATTTCCATCCTAGTTTACTTTTAATTGCCTAATTTTATATGTAATTTCATTTTCATGTTTCTCTTTTTATTATTCTACTCTAATTTAAAAGAAAATGGGCCCAAATTGCCATTAGAATTGCGAAATCAATTTTTACATTTCGATTAGGCCTTAAAAGAAATCGAGTATTAATTATTGAAACTTGGATCTTTTTGGAGTTTGTATGATTATATAGGTTACAGGATTGTACTAGACTTTGCTTGATTGATTCTAATTCCTACTTTATTCTGAGCCTGCTCTTAAAAAAGTACCTCAAAAACTGTCTACTCTATGCCACAAGTGCAAACATTTCGAGATGCCCCTATATTTTGTTGCTAATATTAATACCCTCGTCCGCCCACTAAAATATCCCCAAATGCTACAATAAGCTTTGAAAAATATTAAAGAAAACCAATCAAACCCAAATTATTAGCATTTCTTTAGTTACGTTGGAGTTGCAATTCATATGTAATGAATTTTTTCGGTATGAATGGCTGTAATACTTCTTTTAAGTGTTAATATGTACAGAGTTGCATTCTTGAATTGTAGAACATAGGTAAAATCTTTCAAGTTTTGTAAGTATCTAAAATTGCTGGGTTATACAACATACATGTGTTGGGGTAGTTGCATGGTAAGTTGAAATTCTAAATTTAAAAACTAGCATTTAGCCGTTAGGGCATATAGTAGGGTTTCATGAACTATTCATCTTTTACAAGCTTATGAATGAATGAACTATAAAAAAGTTCATAATGGAAAATCTACAAACCTAATATTAGCCAATTGATATAGTGACAAAAGTATCAGCTATGAATTCTTAAATGTTGCTTTTAAGATTTGAATCTGAATTTTATGTTCTTCCATACAAGAAAGGAATTCCATTCCCTATAGCAAAAGTTCAACTTACTAGATCAACATCATCAGGACATCTTCCTAGATTCTAAGAACATTATAACATCCCTCTCACGGTTAACCTTTTTCAATTGATCCGATGAAAATGATAAGAGAATGTACATACATCTCATGCATTTCAATGGAAGGCCATGTGAGAGACACGTTGAAAGAGTGGGGGTTAAGTGTTGATTGCCAAATTCAAACATAGGCCGTATAACCTAACACGACCAAGTCCAGTAGCCTAGAAAGCATAGGCCTTATCCATCAAGCTTAGCATAAGTAATCATATGCCTGGGGCCCTAATGCCCACAATGCATTAATTTAGAGGGGATGTTCACGCAACGAGCTCTTATAATGCATTAGATAAAAGGGGATGTTTACAAGGTGGAGCAATTGTGCTAATTATGCCTTGACTTATCAGATATCACATCCTAGGTATTAGGCTGTTAGCCAATCATGATACAACAATCTTCATATAAATACCAACATCAAGTGTCATGCACTAGGTCCCAACTTCTACACACCCTTAGATAACTTACTTTCTCATTTACTTATTCTCCACCTATAAACCACTTAAACATCGAAGTGGCTATGCTAAAGCAAACTCTAGCACCCATTCTGGTCATGTATTATTGTTGCAAGAGAATCTAAGCCTATTACCCAACTAGACAAGTTTACACCATCAAGTATGATATTTGAAGCTAGTTCATCCTATTTGCATATTGTTTGTTTTGGATGGAAAAATTATAATGAATATCTAGGATACTTTTCAAGAGGCTAAATGAAGTTTCAATATTTTTATATACTTACTTTTTGTGAATTATATAATATTGTAAAAATAAAGAAGAAGATATTCTTTCAACCTATGCCACACGTACTAAAAAAAAAAAGAAAGGAAAAGAAAGAAAAATGATTACAACAATATATGCACATCAAATTAATTTTATGTATATTTAAATGTGTCATAGTAAGCTAAATAAAATAAAAACTCCATTATGGAATATTTATGTGTGGAATACCTATTTAGAGTTATGCGAAGCTAGTTTCAACAAGAAGAATTTATTTTAGTCAAAAAGCAAATGTAGTATACTAGAACAAAAAAAAAAAAATTATGGAGGACAAGAATTTGTTTGAATTTTAAAAGTGAAAATTTTGTGTTATGATATGTTTGTGAAGAAATTTACTATGATTATTACCACAGGCAATTCTAAGATCCTATCTATAATAGAAATATTTTGTTGAAGACTCATCAAGCCCAAACAAGTAGTATGAAGAATTTCTTATCCAACATAATTTTCTAGGATCTTGAATATTTATTTACACTTCCACAAATTTCTCTCTCTACAAATTCAATAACGAAGGAATTACTAAAAAGCTCGAAATCATTGGCTTCATGCCATAAATATTCAACCACTATCTAAGAGCAATATGATCATTGTGAAGACAGAGTAGCAAATATCAAGAGGTAAGTATTACATTGATGGTATAAGTATAGAGTCATTAATATAATTGTTCAACTATAAACTTGAAGAAAATTGTCAATGTTACAAATGAATTGAATAATGAAGGCAATAACTCAATGACCTGCATATTTTAAAGAACAATTTAAAGAATTGAAACATGTAGCAAAGTGCTCAAAACCCCTTAGACTTTGTTAAAGGAGCTTTGATTAGAAGATAAAATATAGAGGATAGTTTTGGTAATTGGGTCTTTGGCCCATTTTTCTAGCATGGACTAATTTCTTGAGCTAATGATAATGATGAGAATTAGGACTGTGATTACGAATCTAGAAGGTTGAGGATGAATGAAAGTTCAAATTGGCAAAAGCAAGATCTTGATTGCAAATAGATTTCAATTGGAAAATTGTAGAGTAAGGCTTGAATGCTATTATGGACAAGAATGTAAATCATAAGTGTGGAAAATGTGTTCCAAGGGATCCTTATCAAGCTTAAGTCACTAAAAGGGCAAACAAAACTTTTGGAGCACAACACAATTAGTGGTGTTAAGCATATAATGCTTATCTTTTATGTACTTACGTTCTACCCTTTTTACATCCTTGGAACTGATATTATAAGTCTTTCATAGAGGAATCGGCATGCAAGTTAGGCTATATGAAGACTAGGTGAAAAAACCACAAAGTAAGGGAGTACCCCCTTAGAGAAAGGCTTTAAATAAACTAAATTATACCTTTGACAATATAAGAGTTTAAATTAGATCAATTATTAGATCTTGAAAGAACCGTGAATAGGGTTAGATGTCCAAGAGCAAAATGCTATGAGCACTCACATGTAGGAAATCATTCAATAAGGGATTATTTAGATCTTAGATAATGGTACTTTAGAGGATGAGAGCATTACCACACTCCTAGAAGAATTGTCTATTTTGAATAAATAGATTAATTAAATATGCTCACCCGAAAGGTTAAATTTAAAGAGGTGGAGCTTGTGCTTAAATACCTAAAGTATGGTCTTCCTTAAATTGAAATTGTGATGAACAAGCTTAGAGGGTTTAGGTTACAACAAGGAGTCATGTGAAAAACTGTTCCACATTGTTGCATGTAATGGGGATTGGGACATGATTTCATGGATGATGATAGTGAATAGATTTTGGGTGAAAACCTTAGTGAATATAGCCTAAAAGTTGAGTAAAGGTCTTTTTAGACAGGTACTATATACGAGGAAACCCATGGATATTTAATTGTTTTAATTAGTTTTTTTATAATTGGTCCATTTAAAAAAAAATTCTATAATTAATGCTTTTGGGTTGTCCTTGTAGAGCTAAATATACAAAACACAAGTTTAGAGTATTGTTTCTGTCCCTCATACTTTATTTTTCTTAATGTGTATTAATGAGTTGATTAGGAAAAGTGAAAAGCAATAGATTAATTTTAGCTTGTTTACTATCGATGGATGGAAATGCAAGTGTTAGCTTTGTGATGTAAATTAAATCAATTGAAAGTATTACTTTTTGCATGGTTTTGGTAAGAAATTTTATATTAACTTGTTAAGTATTGATTACCAATGCTTAAGTTATTATGAAAATATCACATTTTTTTGACAATTCATTCATCTTGTGATGAAAATGGGTCAAAGGGAGATCATGCTTTCGACTAATCCAATGACAACCAAAACTTTGGGCATAAAATAATAAGCTAAGTTTAGTTTCAAAGTTCAGTTGTGTTTGAGGGGAGCTTTGACACCTAAAATCTTCTATAATACAACCACTAGGTCTTCAAATATGGATAGTCACTTTTTAAAGGGTTAAAAGAGAAAGCCCAGCTAAAAAACCTCAAAGTCATCATTTCTAGAAAATTAATTCAAAATAATTAATTAAATGAATTTAGGAGGTCATATTAAAATTTTGGAAAATAAATAAAATTACAAAATTGACCTCATAAGTTAAATGGCATTAAGGGTGTTATAGTAATTAGAAGAGCCTAGATATTATTAAGTATAATTACCTTAGATATCTTTAATTGTTGATTGTATAAGGAGGGGTATTTGGGTAATTAGCACCTATTGGAATTGGGATACCCATTTAAACTCAAGATTAGTCTAGAATCCTCTCAAATCTTCCCTCCCCTAATTGTCCCTCTCTTCCTTTCCCTCCATCTCCCTCATCCTTCCTAATCTCTCTTTCGTTCCCACCCTCTCTTATTGGACATGACACACATACACCCATCTAAATGGATTCCAATGGGTAGGTAAGTGGGTTTTGTAGCTTAATCTAGCTAATTTCAAGCATTAAAGAGGTATTTAGGTAAGTACTTTATTCAATTGGAAGTTTGAGTCTAAATTTTAGACTAAATCAAGTTTGTAACAAGCTCAAATAATGTTTGAACAAGGAATCAATGTATGGAGGTGAAGATCAAGTGAAAGATTAGAAGCACCATTGTTGATCATGACTTATATATATAGCTAAGTTTAAATTTGAGCTTTAGAAATTAGATATGTTGATTAGTTTCTTCCAATCTATATTTTAGTGTATTAATTTAGGTATTTTGGTGTTGAATTGTTGGGTAAAAGTTCAAGTGCTTGGTGTGGGGACACTTGAAGGTGAGTGAATTCATTTAGAATTGAGACATCTTATAAAGCACTTTCCAATCTACAAGTTTCATATATGTACTAAGGGTTGGTTTTGGGTTTTTGAAGGTCATTTTGGTATTTGAAGTTGATTCTTGAAGTTTAAGAGTTAATAGAAGGTTTTTGGTGCTAAGAAGATAAGGTAAGTGTTAAATCCTTAATCTAAAGTTTAGAAGTATATTTAGTGATTAATTAAAGAAAAGTGGGTATGAGTATATATTTATATATATATGGCATGTGTGATTAGAGTTTTGATTTGATGAATTACAATGTTTAGGTGTTAATTTAATGTTTGATTAGTAATATGATGGATATGGATAGGTGTTTGACGCATTGATTTGTTAGATGTTGAAGTTCTTGTGCATGCCATGGGTATTTGTGTGATTATGGGTATGTTCTTGATTAATTCATGAAATTTGATGAAGAGAAATGGATAAATACTAGTTTGATAGGTTGATTTAGCTAATTGGAGTATGTGTATTAAGAAGAAATTGATGTAATGGATATTTCTCCTTGTGGCAAAGACATTAGGTATTAAATGGGTTTTTGAAATCTTAAAAATATCATTTTGATGATCTTGAATGATTTGTAGTTGATGAAAATTGATCTGGATTAACAAATCAAATGTTGGAAGTGAAATGGTAATGATTAAAGCAAGTTTAGGTGTAATTTGGGTGGTATATGGTTGCTAGATGTTCTAGAGATTAATTTGGTATTTTTGAGTGTTAAATTGATACTAAAATGAAATTAAGATGTTACTTTGACGATAAGAAGAAGTTTGGAACAATTTTATTTTGGTTTGAGTTAATTCAGAGTTAAAATGGTTAAGTTATGGTGATTGCAGTGAAAATTTGTAACTAGAATGTTGCTATATATTTAGAGATAAAGTGCATATCTTGCTTAAAATCTTGGTTTAAATGATGAAATAGATAAAGAAAAGGGTTAGGAATCTTTTGGCTTAGGTTTGACTCTATTTAGATCTCAAAAGTAATAAGTTATCTGTGATTTCGTATAGTATGTTCAAGAAAGTGTTTCCATGGAAAGATCAATAAATTAAGGATGATTAGTGTTGATTTTAATTTGATTTGAATGAAGATTTAATGCTGGTTTTGAATCTGGAAATTTAATGATAAATATTCATATTTTGATAAGGTTTGATTTGTTATGATAAGTATGATGATGGTATGTGTTGCTATTGCATATTAGTCCTTTGAATTAAGCTTTCAATGTTTATGAGTATATTCAAGTGTTGTTCAATAAGAGTCAACTCGTTTTATATATATATATATATATATATAATGTAAGTTTGATCCAAATTACTAATCCAAAATAATCAAAAATGCATTTTTATATAAGATTTGGGTTAATAACATTTTCATGCATAATTTAGCTTGAAGAAATGATTTCTCTAAACATTCTTATCAAAATCAAAACACTTTTCATCTAGATTGCAGCTGAAGATTTGGATAAGTTTGTTATGAAAATGAGCTTGATTTTTATGAGAATAGATAATGAGTATGAAAAGGGTGTTTATGGTAATTAGTGACTTAAGTAGTGTCTTATGGGTTTTAATTAGCAATTAGAGTTAAAAAAATGATAAATGGCCTAAAATGTAACAAATGATCAAACTAACAACATGGGCCTAATAATAATATAATTAATAAATAAAATTAGAAAATGGGTAGGCTTTCCTCTAAGTGGACTGAATTAGTTCAATTAGACTAAACCGGTTTGCATCTTGAATCAAAATCATTAAATTAGTTCACAAACATGAAAATTAAATAATTAATAATTGATTAAACAAAATATTAAAATAAATCAGTTTAGGGCCAACCCCCTTAAAAATGATACGAATCCAATTATCTTAAATCTGCTCAATCTTATCCTAATCAATTCACTACCTCAAAACTGATTCATTTAAACAAGTTGATTCATTACCTAATTAATGAAATTAAATGGAATTAGAATCTATTAATTAAATTAATGATCAAGCTAAGATAGTAGGTTTATTTAGTAACACTAAATGGACTCATTAACTTAAAGGACTTACACTTAGTTAAGCACTAAGATATGGCCATTAGGCTTAAATGGTAAATTAACATTAATTGGACTAATTAAATATACATTAATACTAATCAAGGATAATTACGTTCTCATTTTCATATAAATTTTAAATCAAGCTAAAGGACTTCTAATTGACGTTCGGCTAATGGCTCTTGGTTTCTTAGTGTGGAGTAGTTTGTGTGCTATATGCTAGAATTAGGATAAATTAAAAATGAATTAATACTTAAACTCAACCTAAAGTATCTGTAATGTTGCTTATGCTTGGTTACTCGAGTTGAAGGGTAGCAAAAGTAAAGGTTGTAGGTGCCTAGGCTACAAAGTGGTGAGGTAGATAGTTGATAGAACTAGTACTCATGCAGAGCGACTACGGAGGCAAAGAGAAGTTAATTGGATGACATATATGTAATGGGCCATATATATGATGGTGGCCAAGTGTTTAGAGCAAACACCTAGATGAGACTACTCAAATGCAATATTTTAGTTACAATTTCGGATATGGTTTCAGTCATAGTAGTTAAATATGCCATAATAGTCCTCTTATGCTCATCGAGTTGGGTTAGACTCTCTTTATCCCTCGAAGTATCCAAAATCATGAGTATCCCAATGCTACTTGTAACACTTTAATCTAATTACTTAAATGAATTCTTTCTTGTTGCATTAAAATAGGTAAGCATGACATGCAAGAATGTGTTTATGGCTATTGTGTATTAAATTCTTGTAGCTCATTACTTTTCCTTAACATTTTTTAGGTGATGATGATTTCTATTTTGATAACATGTGCTATGATTTCTTGAGATATGGTTCCCATGATAAGTGTTGGGACCATGAGAGTGATGCTTAGGTTTCCCTTGGCTGATGATTATTATTTCTACTAATTGATTCATTTCTTTTATAAGGGATGGGAGGACATCTAAACTCCATACTTTTCCTTCAACTTGTATGGATTGTCTTAGACTTTAGACTATTTTTCACTTTGCTATCTTTGGGTCAAAGTCTTGAAGGTTTATGATTATGTTGAGTATGTTTTAGTACGTTTATATCCACTTCAATACCTTCCCATTCATGAATTAAAATTAACTTAAACGATTTCATGAATTAAAATTAGATTAGAGACCCACTTAATGGTAGTAGTGAGCCTCAACGTAACTTACTTAAGTAGGATATGTGATGAACTGTTTACACTTAGATGATTAGGAGAGTGACACCAAGATAGCTAAACTAAGATGAAATGTAAAAACATATAGTGATTAAGCTCATGGGAGTATTTTATTCTAAAGATTAGTGTTGTAAGAGCAACTAATTTTAGAATCATTTGGGGAGGATTCAACTAAAATAGGCATTTAAAAAAAATTGAACTTAAATAGTGGTTCTTGAAAAACTTACTACAAAAGTAGGTTTTGAAGGTGCATATTGAGAATGCGCCTTCAGTTGTAAAATTTTGTTTGAACTAAAGGAACATTCCTAATATGTGCGTTTAATTGAAAGCCCTTTCAGATCAATAAATAAGAACATAATGATGTCAAAAATACAACGTTACATTATAATACATTAACTATCCATTAAAAATAGCACCAGATGCCAAAATACTAAATCTTCAAACCTAAACTCTAAACCTAAGCTCCATACTCCATTAATTGTCAAACTGCATGAATCTTAAACACTATAGAAATCACAAACTCAAAACTTAAATTGCAAATTCCATCCAAAGGTAGACATTCCAATCTAAGGTTTGGAATTTGAGAAAAATCATATACCAAATGTATAAGCACAATAGGAACTAAGTATACAATATCGAAAGAAAGAACAACTTAAATACTTGAAGAATTTAAAATGTACATGAATTTCAAAGGTTAATGAAATTTTTGCATATCAAATACTATACAATACATTCCTATTATCTTTGGTTACTTCTCCTACTAAAATGTCGTGCAATTCACAATAATGTAGAGGTGTGCTCTCCAGTTGGTCTATCATCTCTAGTAGTAAGAGCTTATGACTCTTATATTGGATGGTGTTATGGGGTATCGCTAAAGTCACAAGGAGGTAGTGACTCCATTATATGTTAGGCTTTGAGCTCTCACCCATTTCCATCACCTATTGACCGTGGTGTCTCTTCTGCAAAACAAGCAATGTAGGGAAGGGACCACTGATTGAGTGACAATGGGGGGTTACAAAAGTGCTAAAGATTGGAGCTAAGCTACTCATCATCTCTTCAGCCATAAGCTAATTAGCTTGAGGTGCATAATCTTAATGTTGAACCTAGTTACGGCTCATCTAAGTCCTCTAGTTCTAGATCTATGTTCGTATGTAAGGGGCTGTTGTTGCTATTGTTGATGTGAGCTTGCTCCTCCTTTACCTTTTCCTCAGGAGCTTGCTCTTGGTGAGGTTATGGGTATGGCATCAACTTGGCATGATCCTATAGAACTTGTACTCCTTGATTAGCTAGAGATACAGTTATAGAATGATCAAGAGATAAGTGAATATTTTAGAAAGTATTAGCTTATGTGAGTAAAATACATTAAAATGCATTAGTATGAGCTACATAATACATCATCCAGTTATTATAGATGCTTTACTTATTAGATGTCCAAGAATAGCTCCTATATAACCTATATACCGATGGATGATACTTTTAAACTATCTCATGTAACCATGTTTAACCCCAAGAGGACCTTATACGTGAAATAAACAGTCTAACCTCCTATCTCATGCATTGTGGAGATAGTTACAAAACACAACTGTTATATAAACAAGTTAAACAAGAAAACCCCTAGTTTTACCTACCTACAACATCGAAGTCCTCCAATAAGGGAAAAACATATAGTAAACAAGACATCTAGATTTATCCACAAAGATGAATCTACTTTTTAGCTGCAAAATCTAAATGCACGTTTGGTGCTTAACTTGCTTGTCATCTACATTTGCTAAACAAGATGTAGAATTACTCCAAAGCCATGGCAAACTCACATAGTCACCCCTACTACCTACAACTAATCTTGTGCCAAGAAATTGCTCACACGTGCTAATCTAATTAAGGGAACTGCTTCCTATGATTGCTTGACTGTTTACCAATAGGCCTAACTGTATCTCCATGTCTTAGAGAGTGATGTCAACCTCTCCAATTGTCATGTGGAATGTATGGGTCTTTAGCCTCCATCTCTCTACAAAGGCAATGATCATGTGCTAGTCAAGCTAGATAAAAGGTAAGTGGCTCACCCCTAGAAAACTAACCCATTAGAGATATGGCTCTGTGTGCAAATCTAGCGATATGCTATTCTCGTTGTGCCAGAGCGATAACTCGCGATGCCATATGACAATTTAAGATTGGTCCTAAAAGTGGACAAGTGAAACATATAAGAAATAATAAATTAGGTAAGATCATCCATTTAAAAAATAGCATTTCGATTACCTCTCCATCCTAAATGGCCTATGAATGATGTGTCTCTTGTTTAGTTAGACTAATTGGTCATATGGTACAAGCTCTATCTAATTTGCAGAAGAAAGCACAAATAAGTAAGCATCATATAATATATGGTTTGATAACCAATCTAAAGAAGCCTAACTAACTTAATTGAATATTTATTCATACATTTGGTATTCCATCAATTACCATTCTCATATCTACGCAGGCACCTTTTGCTATTGTGCCCTTGGCCTCAACAAAGACTATGTGTGATTTATGTTTGGATGCTCCTTAATATCAATCTCCATGAAATATCTTTTCCTCCTAGGCTTCCCCTTACTATGTATAAGGTTTCAAGTAAGGTGGAGTAATGGAAAGTTTACCAAGTGCTAATTGAGCTCATCACTTATGGGGAGGAAGTGGTTGGCTCCTATACATATGCTTCTGATGCATCTAATTGTACCACTCTAGAATAGTTGATGACATGTTAAGGTGAAGAGATGCTATTACAACAAATGCGCGTGAGCATGGGATTCGATATATATGCCATTTTTTATAAGTACATGTACATTGAGTGAAGTTGACAATGTAGGTCCTCCCTCCTCCCCTCATTACGCTTGCCACACAAGAGCTTCTAGTTAATACCACAAAAATTCTTTCCTATTTACTATAAGCAATAACCTTATGGGTGCTGACTCTTGAATTCCATCTATTAATCATCTCAATGGCATATTTGGTGAAAAAAAATTTCTTTAATATCCTCTTCAGCACTTTTGTATGCTTCTCCACAAAGTAGTTCATGCAATTGTAGAAAATCTTCTTTACAAGAGCTACCTTTGGTAAGCCCCGAGCATCTTTCAATACCAAATTGTAACTTTCAACAATGTTTAAGATTATATAGCTAAAGTGATAGCAATCGTCATAGGCAAGAGTTCATTGCTTTACTGGGATGTCATTAAACCAATATAGGGTACCCTCCTTAATTGTCCCCACCTCCTTTATGAAATAGCTAAGCTTTCAAGCTTGAGCCTAGATAATTGTCCCTCCATCCTCTATGAAATAGTTAAGCTTTTGAGCTTGAGCTGCATTCACGTGTAAATCACCAATTTTTTACACTGCATATTCTTGTGAACCTTGTTGAAATTGCTCCTAAAGTGTCATATAAAAAAACTCCAAATTGCAAGGGGAGATTGCCATCCATTAGAGGCCTCATTAATTGTAGACTTTATACTGGCATGTCTATCAAAAATAAAATAAATGGTTTCATGCCCTTCACACTGGCCATGTTGCTTCAATTTTTTAAAAAACTATTCCCATGTTTCAACTAACTCTTGATCCACTAGGGCAAATGCTAATGGGAATATGTGGTAGTTTCCATCAATGCTCTAGGCAATCAATAGTTTGTAGGTGTACTTGCCATATAGAAAAGCGTCATCAATAGTCACCACTAGTTAACAAGTTTTGAATGCCGCCATGCAAGGACCAATTGCCTAAAAAACCCACTTTAGGACTGACTCCCCAAGGGTTTTCAATCTTCTCCACCACCACTCAACTAGTGTTATGAGATTACTAATTTTAATTGCATTCAATAGCTTTGGTTGCTCATTATAAAAGTTTTCCCAATTCTTGTATATAATCTCAATTACCATATTCTTGCCTTCTATACCTTTCTTCTAGATATCTTGTAGCTAAATTCATGTTCAATAGTAGAAGTGAGCTTAGAAACCTTTATATCAAGATTATCTCTAGCAAAATTAAAAAAGCATTTGGCAAGTGCATTACAATATAATTGTGGATGATCTTTGCTTATCATCGAATTGATGCATGTGTGTGGTCTTTCAAATTTGGTTACAATAAATAGCCCTTTCGATTTTTTTCTATGGGCTCGAAGCCTCCACTTACAACTATCTTCCCTTTTTCAACAATAAACCAACTACAAGATCTTACTAGATTTACTAACATTAAAGTTATAGTGGTTCTTAATATGATATGTCTTAACGACTTGAGTAAGATCTGCATTTGTGTTGAATCTCATGTCCTTATTGAATTCTTCATTGTTGCTTAAGTTATTATACATCACATCTTGTGTCTCCTTGAAATATATGTAACAATCACCACCACCAACATTGAAATTTGATCACTATTTATTCAATTTCATCACTTATCCCATTTAAAGGATAAAAAATTAATTCATGAAAATAGAAATATCTAAAATTGTAAATCTTTTAGAATTATAGATTATCCATTAAATATCATGCCTCATAGTAACAACCGAGCAATCCAACATGAGAACCCATTAAATACAAAAGAAAACAAAGAGAAAAGGAGAGAGGGAGGATGTACCCGATGGGTGATCTCTAGTTGCTTTGATGACTGTAGAGATGTTGTGTGTGGATGAGAAATGTGGATTTGCTAGTGGATTTACAAAAATCATAGAGATGGGTTTTGAGATTGAAGGTTTTCATAATAATCCATGGATAGATAGACAAGTAACTTTTTAGGAAAGGGTAAGGTGAAAAAAGTTTGGGGTTAAGGTTTTGAAAACCTTCCATTTCTAACGATATGCAAATGGCTAACTTGGGAAAGAGAGGGCAAACATTGCTATAAGCTCTTCTTGGAGCGGCACTATGCCAAATGAAGCAAGGTTCCAATTCTTTTGAAAAGGTTATTACAAACTTTATTAACAAAATATAAAATCTGATATTCAAAATTTTCTCAAGTGATAAAGATATTTTAACAACTTTACTTGAGTAGGGTTACATCTTTTAAGATGCATGTTGACTAATCGAAATAGATTTTTTATTTTACCTAAAGGAGAGTTAAAAAGAATAATAATAAAAGATAAACCTTTATAAGCTTTTAGCTTGATGAAAGGTCAAACTTTAGAAAAGGATTTCAAATTTTATGTTACAAAATTTAAGTAAAGTTACTAATTTGGGAAGCTCATTTCATTTACAAATTTTGGTGTTAAAGGAGGGCTAGGAAATAATAATTATTTTAAGTCATGTACACTGCATAGGTATCATTTTAAAATATAGTTAAGTTAATGAAAATAACATATTTGAGCAAAAGATTATCGTAATTAATACTTTATAAATTCATACATATAATGTATGTGATTATATACATGTAACTTATATATTATAATGTATGCGATTAATGATAGTTGTATGAAATATTATAGTGTTTAGAAAAAAAATATAATCCTTTGAGGCTATGGTCCCTTCCATGTTTTCGACGTGATCGGTCTATCATTTAATCTTACCATTAATTTATATATTAATAGTATAAATTTAATATACATAAAATAATAGTTTAATTAGAGGCAGAACCAATCTTGTTAAAATAATGGATGGGACCAAAAAAAGGTCCCTCCTTTAAGTTACAAGAATTCAATGTCATATACCAAGGGGTGCATCATTTTATATCTAGTTAGGTAAAAGTTGTAACATTTTAACAAATACCATCTCGATATATCTAGAGAAATAAAAAAGTTTTTGATAATAAAAATAGTAAAAAGTATCGTTAATGAAAAGATATGAATAATAAAAACTTTTTGAAAATAAATAAAAAATTAAGGAAAATAAAAAGCAAAAGTGAAGATTTTGTTGTTATTATAGGGTTATGATTACTTCTAATATGTAAAGGATTTTTTAAAAATGAAAGGTAATAGGTAAGACCCTTATAACCTAATGATATAAACGCTAGTCTTCTAAATGAATTAATTAGATTCAAAATTACTCTCTACCTATTACAATCACTGGAAAAAAAAAAAAGAAAAGAAAAAAAGGGTACCATGAACATAGTGGTGGGACCTTCTATAATCTTGTCCACCATTTTAACGGGATCAGTCTAGCATTTCATCTTACCTTTAATTTACACATATTGAATCTCTAATATTAATCACTGTTAAATCTCCACTATTAATATATAAATTAATGGTAAGATTAAAGGTTGAACTGATCTCATTAAAAACATGGAAAGGATCATAAGAAATTCCAAAATTATATATTATAATAGATTAAAAATAGAATATGCAACTAAAATGCTTTAAAATATACTGTTAAAATAATTAAAATCCTTCAACCTTTAACTTTTATGTATCATAATATAAAATATTTTAGAGTTTCAATTTTATAATTATCAAATGTACCGGTGCAATTAAAGAGACACACATAAAGGAATATTGCCAATTGAGAAAATTTGTGTGGTTGTGGTTGCTTTATCATACGAAAAGGGTCCACTGTTTTTGTATGTCCCTACCAAGGTTACAAAATTTGTCAATGTGTGGTTGACAAACAAAAAAGGAAAATGTGTCAACATTTTTTTTTTTGTAGTAAAATTTGTCAATATTGTATAGCTTGTCTATATACAAAAGGTTAATGGATATATTAGGAGAAACCATTAAGATAAGTTTTAATACATTTTTCTTTTGTAAAAGGTGTAATAAATATTATTAAATCTAACATTATTTTTACAACCCTTAATAAGTGTTCAAGGAAGATCTTTAGATAGTAAGTATTTGAAGCAAATGAAATAATTCCATTCCTCTTTTTCTTTATTTTTTAGGAGTCTTATCTCATTATTTGAAGAGATAGAAACATGCTATAGTCATTAAATAAATATAATATCCATGATTTCATTTTACTTGTAAACACAATTCTCTATATTAACCTTTTTTTCTTTTTTCTTTTTTTGTCATTTGATCTCTTGTCTTAAATTTCACATTTTATTTATTTGTATTTTTTTTTTGTTGCGTTGACATGAAAATGGAAAAAAAAATGTAAATTAGGATTTAATGGATCTAGGTTTCCTATCAAATATTGAAATTGTCTAGAAATTTAATCCAAAACCTTATGGTATTTTAAGAATCTTTTTGAAACCATCCAAAACCTTACAAGATATTATCATATTAGGTAAATATTGAGTTCAGTTAGGTTAGATACCCTATATGACCTCACCTACCTACATACTTATATACAAAAAGGACAAAGTGCTTCCTCACTTTTTAGAAACACAACAATCTATTGGATGGGTTACAAGCATCCTACTAGGTTATTAGACTAGCCTCAAGTATGTGGTAAAAAAATCTATAAAGTTTAGGATTGGTTTCCAAACATGTTGATAAAAGTCTTATTAAACCGGTCCTACTTACATCCTAAGTGGGTGGAAAATTTTAACAGCATTTTAGTATTGTTTACTCGATTATAGTTTCCTTCCAATTAACTAACCAGTATTTGAATAACTCACTAATTAACAAACCATTGACTCGAAATATGCACATGTGGTGGCATTAATACCTAATCTATCACATTATTCTAAATTATCATCCCCTTTGGAACAACATAGTTACTAGTCCATGGCCACCATATTTTATCACCTATAGCCTTAGAGCTCTTGGCCTGGGTGTAGGCACAATCAACATTTAATTTAGGGTTTTGATATTATTAGGTTCATTCATTTACTAACCTAAGAAGTATAGCCATCAAATGAGGTAATCATGCACCTGGGTGATGCTTAACCATCTCAAATTGATGGAGTAAATGATTAACACTCAGTAATGCACATACCATAATTTATTAAACTCTTAGTTATATTCTGCACTACATGGATCAATTTCCAACTTAATTAAGTGATTAGGAAATTAAAAAAAAAATGTCCATGACCCTTTAAGGGATAACTTGGTTAACTAAGGGTTACTAAGGTTGATTGAACACATAAAGAAGTGAAGCGATCAACCATATATGCAATTTGATCGATCGACCATGAATGAGGACTAGCAGTCAATTGCAGGCATAGATTGACCAATTGACCCTAGAGAAATACCCCATTTGGTTAGGGTTGAACCATAATTGATTGTGTGTCTTTGTTGACCTCAACTTTGAAAATCAACTCTAAACAAACCTTAACTACAATTTTTGACTAAATTCAACCTTTAATTTAATTAATCCTCCATAGATACCATATATTTAAATAACTATTTCAATTAACATGGATCTACCAAGTTTATTCCATTATTTAATCAATTGAAGAAACCCTCTTAAAACTTAGATCAAGAGAAGGATAAAACATCACATCTAGTTTTGTACTTATCTTCCAACATCGAACAACAAACTTTCACACTTTAGGTTGAATCTACAAGCTTCTTCAATAAATAACAACAACCAATAAAATTCTTATCATCTAATAGTAAGCACTTTAGAGTTTATCGATTACTTACTAGATTTGAGAGACTTCCTTTGCCCTCTGCATTTCTTCATCTTGCATTACTGAATTTTGTAATTAGAATTAATTATTCACTTAATGGTAAGTGAAGAAAGGAAAGTAAAGGGAGAATTTATCTTAAATTGGAAAGGCGAAGAGCACAAACCTAAAGAAAGAAAGAAGGAGATATGTGTGAGAGAGAAAGAGATACATGGCATGAAGGCTTTAAAAGAGAGAGGGCTTAGGAGTTTTGAGATAAAGAAAGAGAGAGAGAAAGAGAAGGCTAGAGAAAAATGAGTCTTCCCCTTTTTCTTTTGACACATAAGAGAAGGGGTGCAAAAAGAGATTATTTAAAGGAAGTGGGATAGGGACAGGGAGGGAGAGGGTGGTTGATAATTTACTAGTCTCCCTCACTTTAAAATGACTTTTTTAGGACATTTCATTATCCTACCTAAAAAGAATTTCATTCTCAAAGTTTTCTTATGATTTAAAGGTAGAATATTTGTTTCGTGACAAAATATTTTAAATTTCATTCCTAGTCTCCCTAAAGCATACTTATTTGTTATCCACAAAGTATCCAAGAATTACTCATAAATCTCTAGTTATCTCAAAACTATCCTTAACTGCAGCTTCCATTGTGTTAATTTGATTAAATATTTATAACATAATTGTAGAAACCAAATTAATTTGCCTATAACTATTCCTTATTCATACTTATCCTTATGCAACTTCCATTTCCTAAGATACTTCACTTAAATTTACTTATATCCTCAATCAAGATCAAAGTATGCTCCTATATAACCACCAATGATACATTTAGATCAAGGACACGCTAAGCTTTTTAAGGTTCTATTGCTTGGTACTAATCCATTCTTAATCAACTTATAACATATTCCTTCTACCCTTTTTTGGGCTAACTATAGCATTTTTAAATCTATTGAGGATGATTTTTAATACAAATAGATTTTGCATTCAAATAACTCGTGACTCACTTTCAATATGGTTTATATTTTTATGGTTTTTATATGGATTAAATGAACAGGAGAGAGAGAGAGAGAGAGAGAGAGAGAGAGAGAGAGAGATGTTTTTAAGGTTTTTAAGTTTAATAGGTAATGAAGCAAATTAAATGTGAATAAATTGTTAATAGGATATGACACACCAACTAATAATATAAACTAACTTTAGGATTAAATCTTAGGATTGATATTATAGACAAACTTCTTTTGCCCTTGTTTTCCTTGATGAATGGAAACCATTTTCGCTAAATCTCATTAAAATTCATATGCAACAAAACAAATTGATGATCACCCCTCTCGATGGAATAAGTATTTCTATACCTATCATGTACTAGATATCTATCATATTGTTAAGGCCCTCTTAAAAGCAATTGCATTGCATCCATAGGAATAATGTCACAAACAACCTTGTTAATGCATTTACTTATCAAGAAACTTGTTTATGGATATATAACACCGCTTGTCTAGTGTGCCAATGCAAGCAATAAGGCTTTAGATGCATACTAGTTAGCAACCCCATCATCTTAACAAAAATTTGGGACACGACATTAGTATTGTTGCCTTTGTCTATAACTAAGTTACATGTTTTACCTCAAACCAAGCATCTAACGTGGAATAAATTCTCTCTCTATCTTGAGTCTTCCTTAACCTAATTACGTTGACCCTTCTACAATACCAATGTCAATATATTCATGGTAAGAATCAATTATGTTGTATCAACTTCCATATCATTTATTCCTAGTCTCCTTATTAGCTTTATTTTACTTACAACATTATTCCTTTCTCAACTGCTCTTAACCTTAACCTCAATAACCTTCACCAAAGGCTTTGTAATAGTATCATTTACATATTAAATTTTAGCCTTTTATGGAATGCTTTTAATCTTTAACTTCTTTAGTTTCTCTTCCATTTCTTCTCCTAATATCGCTTTGATCACCCACATGTTTCCTTTCATTTGAATGCAACATTCCCTACAAATATAAATTTTCTCAAATTTATGCTCATGGCTACCTATGGAATATTTATATCTTTATCTCAACATCTCCCTTTTTCTACCATTAGCGTGGATACTTTAAGCAATGTTTTCTAAACCTTAGATCATTTGAATCACTGTTGTATCATGTAAGTTCTCAATAAATTTCATAAATACTTTCTTAGATACCATCAAGAGACTTAATTCTTTCCTCTCCTACCATCGATTCAAATTAATGAAATGATAGCATCTCAACAATTTCAAACAACTCAACCAAATTAATCACAACCAACAATCAATAATATCAAATCCACAATTCTCCACAAACTAACCAAATAACTACAAATTTGCAATATTAATTGCACCTACAACACCGAATCTCCAATTAAGGATAAGAAAGAGTAAAAGGATATAAATGAATAGTTAATAGGATATAACACACCAATTAACAATACAAACTAGTTTTGGGGTTAAATTATAGGATTAATATTATGCATGGTCTTAAGAAATAACCATAGATTAAAGATGGTCATTATTATGCACGAGATTAAATTAATCTAGATGTTTGCCATAATCTAATTAAGAGATTGATAAGAACATAATCAGGAGAAACTTCTTCAATAAGAAAGTGTATTCAATATCATATGAGGATTGTCTCTTCAATTATAACATAAGACTTTATACAAGACTTAAGAAGATCAAATAATCAATTTATAGCAGTTCTATCTTGTATATCGATTCACTCCTCCATCTTCCACTTGTTAGGGACCCAATCATCTTCATTGGTTTATTCCACTATATCAAAAACAAATCCTTGAGAATTACAACAAACAACCACCACAACTCTATCCCTCATTGTATTATCTCACTTAGCTTTCCTTAAAGCTAATCTCACATATCTATAGTGAAAAGTAATCTCTTAAGAATTACAACTTCAAAAGGAAGTATTTAGTAGTGAGCGAAAACAAGTATGGATATAGATTCCTCTATAAGGTTAGTGTTTTAACAAAATAAATTAAAAAGAAAATTGATTGCTTCAAATAATTTCATATTGTATTCTATTATTCTGTGTATGCCGTTCCATTTTTGTTTGACTTGTATTTATAGATGAAATGCAACAATCAATTTTTAATTATGCCTTCCTTGATCATAGCATTCTTCAATATTTAGCTTTAATTCTCCAATCTTATCAGAAAATATGTTTTCTTCACACTCTTCTATTATTTCGAATAGGAAATATTTGACCATGATAATAATCAAGTGTATTAAAGGTCGATAATCTCCTTGTAATGTTCCATAATCTTGTCTTCTTAATCATTGTGTAAATAATTTGCCTTCCTTTCGTAATCATGTTTTCGATTGTTCTAGTAAAAACAATCCTCATGATATTTAATAACCAACTTTAATGGAACATGTCAAATATATCATCAAAATATATTCAACTAGTGGAGGTGAGTCTTAAAATTAGTTTTTTCATCTTGTGTATCTTGTAAATTTTGGAAATAAATGTCTTGTTGATTCTACCTTTTAAATACTAGCTTCCAACTTTAGTTATTTTTCTCAATTCTTTGAAAATGTTCTTTTAAATTGATTCCAATCCATTTAACTTAGTTTTGATTGCTGTATATGATTTTTATGCTTTTGATTCTTTCATGAAGTTTAAAATGATCCTCTACTTTTGACAAATACTGAAAGCTCATACTTGTTTCCAAAACTTCTTCAAGCTTGTGATACATACTCAAACCTATTACTTATGGACTTTGCACACTATCAAAGATATTAGCTCACCCCAAAAATACCTTTCTCCTAACCTTTTGTTGTCATTTTGTATCATTTAAGCTATTTTAGCATTTTCCATAACATTCTTCCCTCTTTTTATAGCATAACTATTTTGGCATTCTCCTTTTTATAACATTATACTTATTACTTTATTATCATCAAAACTATTGAATCATTTTTCCTAACAATTATAAAACTATTGGAAATACTAAACTACTAAAATTGTACTAGAAAACCTATTATTAAGTTCCCATGGTGCACTAGTGTTGATCGTAATGCCATGTCTAATAGTCAAAATTTATACCTAATCCTTTATCTATAATACCTAAAAACATAATCCATAAAAGGGTGAGTTAAAGCTCAGTATGATAGTCACTATATACACATGTGTATGGTAAATAGAACAAAACACATGCATTCATATTATTGATGCAATAAATAATAATTTATTATCTCAATTGGATGTGACAAACAATATAGTCTTAATGTTTCAAGACATGGAGTATCTCATACCCCCTAGCATACATTATAAAAAATATATATATATATGAAACCATAGCTTCAAAGTTGTCTCATCGTAGGTATACTATTGCTATCAGTCTTCAATGCAAGTAGTCTAAGACAACCATTTGTAAAGGCATTTCATTCCACTAATGCAACCTAATTGCCCCTTTGTTCCAAAGCAACAACCTATATTATAATAGTTAGCTAATTCACAATGCACCTATTCACACGTGATATTCCAATGCCTAAGCTACCATCACAACACCTATTATCCCCATTGCTAGTCCACAACCTTTACTTCCTACACTTTGGTACTCCTAACCCTTTTGTATCGGAGCAAGTACAATCAACACTATTTTAATTGGTTATGATAGTTTTAGATTCATTTTCACTTCTAATCCTAGAAGCACAAAAAGACAAGCATGGTAACCGTGTACTTGATGCTTTCTACTGCTTCCAAACGATTGCATAAGAATCTACTCATCGAATTCCAACATACAATAGCAATGATTTATCAAGAAGAAATTCTCTCAAATTTGTGTCGATCGAAATTACAAGTTCGACCGAGATTTTCAATTTCAGTTGCTCCTGACATAATCATCAAACGTCCCTCTTATGTACTAAGCCTCATCGCTTTGTTGTTGTTCCCAATCTTCTATTTCAATACCATGAATTTTGTACCCCGTCTTAATTTTTTGTTCTTGCAGCCACATTCCAGATTTAAGACCATGATTTTTATGCTTGGTCTCAGGTATTTCTTTTTGCTGTTGGACATTTGAATTTAAGACCGTAACTTTTATGGTCAATAATCTTTTACTTTTGCTCTATTTCAATCAGTATGGGGTGATGCATATCTTCGTTCTACCTCGACCGTTGGTTTGGATGTATAAAAAAAAAAAACTTAATCATAAGTTTGGTCCTAGCTCATGGGTGCAACCGCAACCTAGGGTTTCTTGCTTTTGCAAATAAATTAATATTGCTAGCAACGTTATCAATCCATATGTTCCTCAAATACCTCTTGATAGTAGGGTTAATTTCAACAACGTCAATGATTTTACGTACCATAGAATTAATAATTTCAGTCATGACTAAATCCATCAAGAGAGTAAACTTTACTTACTTCCTTTGGAATTAGCTATCAATACCTCCTGGGATTGGCGATCATGCCAAGACCGTAGCGATGTCTTTTAGTGCAACAGTGGTCTTGGGCTCCATGTCAGTAGGGCTTCAGGCTTCCCAATGCTTCGTGCATGGCCTCTTCAATCGCATAATGATGTTTGACCATCTACTCACTTTGAATCGTGATACTTTTCATGGGAAATCTTTGATTAGAGACATTTGTATTCAAGTAATGATTACAAATTTAACCGATAAGACTCTAAAAAAGAAAATTTACAATGTTTTATACTGGGTCGTATCAAGAACATTGGTTTCACAAAAGAAGACAAGCTAATTACGAAATTTTTATACTATTGATGCTATTAACTAAACTACTGTAACAAACATAACTAGTAGCCTAACTACATCCTAACTATTTCACACGTGCATAAATATATATATACAATAAAACATTAGCAGTTGACTTCACAATTTCTTTCCTACTCCTTACTTTGTACCATTCCAGGTATCCTATCAAGTCCAAGCAAGTCTCAATTGAGTATCCATCTGAATTACAATTCATGTAATGTAATTTTTTTTTTCCTGCTATCCTTCTTATCAGTAGTATTAGACTTCATACTATTTCTATTCGGTGTAAACATGTCTCCTTCATTAACCATCGATGAAGATACTTGTCTTTGCTTTTCAACCTATAACACTAGATAGAAACCTCGTCTGATTACATACAAAGGATCAAATAATAAAATTTGATTTTTCACTTATTCATATATATTAGATAATCCAATAAGAAATTGAATCAACTTTGTTTGAGGCTCATACTCAAAAAGTCTTTCCTTCAAATCACATATACAATAATCAAACCATCCACAAGTCTATGGGAAATTTCCCATCCTCAACAATCTTTTCAAATTCAACAATGGAAACAATTAACATTCATTTACAATAGAAATTCTCAAACAATTAAATAAAAATCTAACATGTCTTTCCTTAGTCTATCTACTAGTCACCGTAATAGACGGATTCTACATTCTCTCCATTGTTCCAATCTTGAGCTGTTTCCCCCAAGGTTTTCAACATATCTTACGATCTCTTTTATAGCATCTATAACTAAAAAAAAAAAAATCCCACAAGGAGTGAGCTAACGCTCAGTACAGTGCATACCTACATACACGCGCGCATGCCATGTTAGAAATAATAACACATGCAAACTGCACCATAATATTCATTCACAATTTTATTTATCTTTCACATTCTTTAGTCGATACAAAATCACAACATAAACATCTTCACATATAACATTCCTAAACATCCTTTCATAATCTATTCACAAACAATATATACATATATATATATATATATATATATATATATATACATATATATATATATATGACAAAGATAATCTTCTATCCATAAGTCTCTTACCATACATAATAATATACTCTCCACTATCCATGAGTTCTCATACATCTACCTTCTACATATATATGACAGTGGGTATTCCCCATTGTGCATAAGTTCATATACTATAACCTTTCACAATACATGTCACAACCTTCCACATCACAACATTTTACAACACAACTTTCCATATAAGATTCGAATCATTTCGGTACACGACTCCATTAGAGATAACGTCACATACCGATCATCAGGGTGCCACCTCAAGAACACCGACCCACACTCGGTTTCTTGGACCCAGCAATTCATAATCACATGCACATTCAATCCAGTTCATTTACAATATCATTAAACCCACACAAAAAATTTAATTTATCAAGCACAAGCAACAAACATAGTATACACGTACCTGACTTTGGAAAACTTGGTTTTGTTTTATACTTTTCTAGTTTCACAATTCTTCTAAACTTATACATGATTCAACTGGTTTTAATTTAGAATTATATTTCTATAAATATCAAAAGGAGACTAGTTAAGTTTCAACTCAACACGGTCATGTTGGGAGCTGTGTTGTTGAGTGCGGGGTAATACACGACCGTACCAAAGGTCGTATACAATTTTTTTTTAATGGTCTCAATATAGTCATGTTAAGACATCATTTTTTTTTTTAACATGGTCTCAACATGGTCATGTATCTCTCTCTATTTACTATGTCTTTTTTTTATTTTTTTCAACATGGTCCTCAAAACGATCATGTTGAGAAGTCATGTATCTCTCTGTTTACTATTTATTGACACGACCTTAATATGGTCATGTTGATAGGTCGTGTTCAACTTTTTTTTAAACACGATCGTGTTAAGAGGTCGTGTATCTCTCTGTTCACCTTTCATTTTCAACATGGTCTACAATACGATCTTATTAAGAGGCTGTGTATCTCTTGGTTCACTTTGAGTTTTCAACACAGTTCCAACACAGTTGTGTTGGGAGGCCGTATACCACACTGTACACCTCGTAAATCGATCCACCAACTCGATTTCTATTCGATTTAAGCTAATTGATCCATCTAACATAAAATTTATAATTTAATACACTAGTAAATACACTTACTTGACCGGAATTGTTATCATGATGAGTAAATCACTTGTTTTGTCCCTTATATATCATGGATTAATCTAGATTTGTAAACCTTAATACATTAATTCTCTACGCTACCATATACATACTTAAATAACGATTCATAATCATTGATTTATGTAATTACCTTAATCCGATAAGCTAATGGTGGAAAAAGGTTGTCTCCTTCTCTATGGATTCACACAAGAAGGTTCTAGAGTTCTGTAAGAGGCAAAAGAAGGAAAAAGTGTTAACCTTAGGTAAAAGGAGCTTATATACCTAGGTCGTGAAATGACCATCATATCCCTAATCATAATTCTTATTTCTTGTATCATCCTTGGTAGATTTTTTTTATTATTATTAATTACACAAATACATATATATAATATTACTCAAGTATTTACATTCTCCCCCCTATATAAATTTTCGTCCTCGAAAATTACCTAAATCACTGAAAAGTTCTAGGTATCTTCTTCTCATCACTTCTTCTAGTTCCCAAGTTGCTTATCTTTCTGTTTGATCGCTCCATTGCACCTTGACATACTTGATAACCCGTCTTCTCAAAGTTTGCTCTTTAGTATCCACAATTTTGATGGGTCTCTCCACTATTGTGAGATTTGGCTGCACTTGTAGAGGTTCCAGTGCTGTGATTTGATATTGGTTTGGCACATATTTCCTTAGCATGGAAATGTGAAATACATTGTATACTCTAGTCAGACTTGGTGATAATGCTAGTTTGTATGCAACTGGTCCAATTTTCTCCAAGACTTCAAAGGGTCTTACATCTAGGGTTCAATTTCTCCCTTAGTCCAAATCTTATCACTCCCTTCATAGGTGAAATCTTCAACAACACATGATCTTTTGCCTGAAACTCCAATGGGCATTTTCTCTTGTCTACATATGACTTTTGGCAACTTTAGGCTAACCACATTCTTTACTTGATCAATTTCACTTTGTTTACTACATCTTGCACTAGATCAAGTCCCAATATTTGTTTCTCACCCACCTCATCCCAATGTAACGGCGATCGATACTTTCTTCCATACAACACCTCATATAGTGCCATTTAGATGGTAGCTTAATAACTATTATTGTATGTGAATTCCACTAAAGGCAAATGTTCATCCCAATTTTCACCAAGGTCTAATGCAAATGCCCTCAATATATCCTCCAATATCTGAATCATTCGTTTTGACTAACCATCTGTCTGTGGGTGAAAAGCCATATTAAATTGTAGTTTTGTCCCCAAAGCTCTATGTAGACTATTCCAAAACCTCCCCACAAATCTCATATCTCTGTTTAACACTATGGAGATCGGTATCCCATACAACCTTACAATTTCTTTGATATAAATTTATACCAACTTCTCTAATTTATACCCAGTACCTATTGGTATGAAGTGTGCCGATTTTGTAAGCCGATCAACAATCACCCATACTGTGTCCAATTTAGTCACCGATCGAGCTAGTGCTGTGACAAAGTCTATGGTTACATGTCCCCATTTCCACTCTGGTATAGGTAAAGGTTATAGCATACCAGTGAGTCTCTAATGTTCTATCTTAACCTGTTGGCAAGTCGTACACTTAGATACATAATCAACCACTTCTCTCTTCATATTCCTCCACCAATAATGGTTCTTCATGTCTTTATATATCTTGGTACTTCCATGGTGTATAAAGTACCTAGAATAATGTGCCTCTTTCAATGTCTCTTTCTTCAGTTCATCTATACTTAGCACACATAGCATGTGACCATACCTTAACACCCCCTTTGCATCTTCATTGAACTCTAGAGCTTTTCCCTCTTCCATTCTTTTCTTCATTTCCTATATCCCCACATCTTCAACTTATGCAGTTTTTATTCTGACAATTAATACTGGTTGTATTTCTAAACTGGTGAGTCTAGCTCCAACTTCTTAGTTAACAATCTCTAAGTCTAGTTTCTGCATATCTTCCAATATTCCCTTTTGAGTTGTGATCATCATTGCTAAATTGCCATGCTTCTTTCTACTGAGTGCATCAGCAACGACGTTAGCCTTTCTGAGATGGTATTGGATGTCTAAGTCGTAGTCCTTTATTAATTCTAGCCAGCGTCTTTGTCTCATATTTAGCTCTTTCTAGGTAAAGAAGTACTTGAGGCTTTTGTGATTTATGTATATTCAGTACTTCTCCTCATACAAATAATGTCTCCATAACTTGAGTACAAATACTATAGTTGTTAATTCCAAATCATGTGTTGGGTAATTCTTCTCATAGGGCTTCAACTATTTAGATGCGTATGTAATCACCCTATCATTCTGCATCAACACACATCCGAGCCCTTATATAGAGGCATCACTATACACTACAAATTTTTCACCACTAACTGGTAGTGCAAGTATAGGTGTAGAAGTCAATCTCTTCTTCAATGTCATGAAGCTTGCTTCACATTGATCATCCCATACAAACTTGACTTCTTTCTGAGTTAAATTAGTCAAAGGGGCTGTTAGTTTGGAGGATCCTTCCACAAATCTTCTATAGTATCCTACTAACCCAAAGAAGCTTCTAATTTCTATTACGGTCTTTAGCTTGGGCCATTCATTTGCAACTTTTATCTTCTCAAGATCTATAGATAATCCATCCTTACAAATACATGTCCCAAAAAGGTGACTTGCTTCAGCCAAAACTTACACTTCTTAAACTTAGCGTACAACTTTTCTACTTGCAATTTGCTTAATACTACCCTCAAGTGCTGCTCATGTTCTTCTTCACTTCTAAAGTATATTAAAATGTCATCTATGAACACGATGATAGACTTACCTAAGTATCCCCTGAATATGCGGTTCATTAAATCCATGAACGTCGCTAGTGCATTTGTGAGTCCAAAAGGCATTACTTGGAACTCATAATGCATGTATCTAGTTATGAAAGCAGTCTTCTGGATGTCTTCCTCCTTGATTCTCAATTGATGGTACCCGAATCTCAAGTCTATTTTGAGAAGACTTGAGCTCCTTGTAATTGATCAAACAAGTCGTCAATCCTTAGGAGAGGGTATTTATTTTTAATTGTAACCCTATTCAACTCGCGATAGTCTATACATAACTGCATGTTGTTATATTTCTTCTTTACAAATAATACCAATGCACCCTAAAGTGAGACACTTGGTTTGATAAACTTCTTGTCCAATAACTCTTGTATTTGATCCTTTAATTCTTTTAACTCTGCAAGTGTCATACAATACGAGGCTTTTGATATGGGAGCAGTACCAAGCACTGTATCTATGCTGAATTCAATCTCTCTTATAAGAGGTAAACCGAGTAGGTCATCTGGAATACTTTAGTAAATTCCTTCACTACTCTTACTCTCTCAATTTCCATCACCTCTTCAGCTTCAACTGCTATTGATGCCATCATACTTTTACCCCATAGTTCATAAGTTGGCAATCATGTTGGTCTATAAGTTTCCAATTGAAACTTAAATTGTTCTCCTTTTGGCATGTTGAAATGGATGGTCATATCATGACAATTTATTGTTGCATGATGTCTAATTAACTAATCCATTCCCAAAATTACATCAAAATCGACCATGTCTAACACTAGAAGATTTGCAAACAATATTTTACCATGCACTTCTATACAGAATTTTCTTCATATTTGATTCAATCCCCTACCTACACCCATAGGAGTACTTAAGCTCAATATAGCATCCAGCATCCCTTTACATACATTATATTTACTTCTAAATGCATTAGATATACATGAATGTGATGCACTAGTATTAAACAACACATGCTTCAGCAAAATTCACTAATAATGTACCTGCTAAAGTCTTTGTATCTGGAGTGTCCTGTCTCTGTAGTGCAAAAACTCGTTTTGGTACCCTTTTCTTTAGCCCTGCTTATTAAGGTCTACCATTATTAGTTCTAGTCTAGTTTCTTACCGTTGAGGTTGGCTATACATTCTATTTTCTGTTTTCTAGGCAATCTACCATCGTATGACCCCTTTGTTTGCAAAACAAGCAAAATGTCAATGGGATTGACCTCTCCCAACAAGTTTTGCTGTTGTGTCCCATCTTTCCACATGAGAAACAAGCACCCTCTAGCCATTTGCATTTGTTTAGTTTATGTGGCCCATAACATCTTCCACACTTGTTACTTTGTCCCACATATAAGGTTTTTGCTTGGGAGGAGGGTACTGCTATGACCATAGATCCAGACTGCACTATGTGAGGCCTTTTACCCTTATCTTGAGTGATAATATTCCGAATGGGTCTTTTTCCCAATACCACTCTAATTCCCAATGTTCTCATCTCGTCAATTCTCTTGTGACTCTATTCTAAAAGTTTTGCCTTATTTACAGCTTCTAAGTAAGTTTTTGGTTGGAAGGCAACTACCTTATGCTACAATGTGGGCTCTAATCCCAACATAAACCGATGCGCTATTGACTTCTCATCAGCTTTGAATGTAGGTGGCAACAACTGTAATATGATGCCTACATTCTGTCCCTAATGATGATCGAGAAATACTACTCATACAACATTTCTTTAAACCTATCCCAAGTGATCACCCCTACGGTAACTCTGGAAACACTCGACCACCATTCAAAAGCTAAGCCTCTTAGTAAATACACAGCATATTTCACCTTTTTATCTTCAGGTGTCCCCAGTGCTTCAAAAGTTTTTTCCAATTCATCAATCTACTATTCAGCATCCAATGGATTATCAACCTTAGGCCTAAATTCCTGACCATTCTAACAAAATGGTCCAGACCCATTTCTCTAGCTAGCCTCTCTCTAATCCGTCCCATCATCTGGGCTTGTCTCATGTTTAGCACTTACATGTCTTGTATCTATTACTACTGCTATGCCACTACTCCTGCTAGAGTATTGATAGCCTCTAGCATTTGTATAGCATTCACTCCATTCCCTCCTTGTCCTTAATGAGGAGCTTTAGTAGGCATTCGGTTATCAAAAGCATCACCTCCAGCTCCTGAGGATGATCTTAGTCTTGAAATTCTCCTAAGCATTTTACAAAACAAAATACAATAATGAGGAAAGATATAGGAATATATATACATTCCTCAAAGTAAGAAAAGATTTAAACATGACATTTTAAATATTACTAAAGGAGTTCACAAATCAATAATGTCGGTCCCATTTTCTAACCACTCTCAATATATATCTTTATCCTCCAAATCCAACACCTAATTCATTCTAAGATCATGACTTACTTTCTATTGGATAAAACTTACATTATTGATCTTCGCTTAATTCTAAAGACCATCAAACTTATGTAGTTCATAAATTCATCAACCTAAGCTTTAAAGATCGTAAACCTACATGCTTTTGATCAAAGCCTAAGCTTCTAAGGATCATTAACCTATGGCTCTGATACCACCTAAGCTATAATGCTCCAAAACCCAGGTTTGCTACAGCCCGCCACATGTCCTCATTTCCTAAAGACACACAAAGACTCAATCACTATTATTCTTCAAATACTCTCGTTCACATACTCCTGATGATAATCATAAATTATCTTCTACATAACAAAGACTGATGAAATTTTCCATTCTCAACAATAAGTCATCAATAATCTCCTTAAATTCAACAGCGGAAGCAATTAACATTTACTTACAATAAAAATTCTCAAACAATTAAATAAAAATATAACATGTCTTTCCTTAATCTATCTACTAGTCATCGTAATAGACGTATTCTACATTATCTTCATTGTTTTAATCTTAAGTTATTTCCCCCAGGTTTTCAATATATTCTACGATCTCTCCTGTAGCATCTGTAACTAAAAAAAAAAAAAAAAATCCCATGAGGGGTGAGCTAACGCCCAATATAATGCATACCTACACATACACGCATGACATGCCAAAAATAGTAACACATGCAAAATGCACCATAATATTCATTCATAATTTTATCTATCTTTCACAATTTTTAATCAATAAATAATCATAACATAAACATCATCACACTTAACATTCCTAAACATCCTTTCACAATTTATCCACAAACATATATATATATGACAAAGGTAATCCTCTATCCATGAATCCTCACACATCCACCTTCCACAACCATACATAATATACATATATATGACAATAAGTACCCCCCATTGTCCATGAGCCCATATACTACAACCTTTCACAATACATGTCACAACCTTCCACATCACAACATTTCACAACACATCCTTCCATATAAGACCCAGATTATTTTGATACATGACTCCACTAAGGACAACATCACATACCAATTATCAGAGTGCTACCCTAAAAACATCGACCCGCACTCGGTTTCTTAGACCCAACAATTCACAATCACATGCACATTCAATCCGATTCATTTACAATATCATTAAACCCATACACAAAATCTAATTTATCAAACACAAGTAACAAACATGGTATACACTCACTTGACTTTGGAAAACTTGTTTTGTTTTATACTTTTCTAGCTTCACAATTCTTCTAAACCTATACATGATCCAAATGGTTTTACTCTAGAATTGTATTCCTATAAATATCAAAAGGAGACTAGTCGCGTCTCTACTCAACACGGTCATGTTGGGAGCCGTGTAGTTAAGTGCGAGGTAGTACACAACCGTGCCAAAGGCTGTATACAATTTTTTTTTTATATGGTTTCAATATGGTCATATACCTTTCTCTATTCACTATGTCATTTTTTTTTCAACATGGTTATGTTGAGAAGTCATGTATCTCTCTGTTCACTATTCATCAACATGGTCATGTTAATAGGTCATGCTGAATTTTTTTTTTCAACATGATCGTGTTGAGAGGTCGTGTATCTCTCTGTTCACATTTCATTTTCAACACAGTCTCCAACACGGTCATGTTGGGAGGTCGTATACCTCACTGTACACCTCGTAAATCAATCCTTAAGCTTGATTTCTATTCAATTTAACCTAACTGGTCCATCTAACATAAAATTTATAATATAATACACTAGTAGATACACTTACTTGACCCGAATTGTTATCGTGATGAGTAAATTACTTGTTTCATCCCATGTATATTATGGATTGATCAAGATTTGTAAACCTCAATACTTTAATTCTCTATGCTACCATATACATACTTAAATCACGATTCATAATCGTTTATTTATGTACTTACCTTAATCCGATAAGCTAGTAGTGGAAAAAGGTCATCTCCTTCTCTATGGATTCACATAAGAAGACTCTAAGGTTATGTGAGAAACAAATGGAGGAAAAAGTGTTAACTCTAGGTAGAAGAGCTTATATACCTAGGTCACAAAATGACTATCCTATCCCCAATCATAATTCTTATTTCTCGTATCATCCTTTGTAGATTTTTTTTATTATTATTAATTACACACACATACATATAAAATATTACTTGGGTATTTACAATATAAAAAACTCTAGGACAACTCACTATTGATTGAGTTAAGCAACCGGCATCTAATCATATAATTGCAACGATTCTAACAAACAAAATCACTTGAATTAACCTTAAGTTTAAGAATCATCCCATCAATAAACCCTAACTTAAGCTTAGCTCCTAAGTCCATTTGTATTTATCTACTCTAAACTAAAAAATTATTTCTATTTTAAATTATATTTTCTATTATCATTCCTACATTATCTGATACCAAGATAAATAAAGGATCAATCGTAGTGATCACAATTTGATTTTGATTCATGACATGCCCTAATGCAATTCAACCAAATATTGAAACAAAGTAAAATCTAATAAGAGATCACTACTGTATGCTCGGATACCATGTAAAGTGCTCTATTGCAATTGTGGAAGAGCTGAAAAACGTACAAGTAACTAAAAGTACAAGTGTCTATTTATACTATTGATGCTGTTAAATAAACTATTGTAACAAACATAACTAATAGCCTAAAACCACATCCTAACTATTTCGCACGTGTACAAATATATATAGACAATATCTTCACAAACATGAATTTTACGTCAAGACATCGTTTCCTTTTCTACGAACTGTTATATATGCCATCGTTTATAAGTTGTCAACTTCAAAGGACATGCCAGTTAAACTGTTTGATCCTCTCTTATAGTCAGGTCTGTAAAGTAAATAAAATTTGACATGCGGAGGCATCGTATCATGTTTGTGAAATTACCGTGAGGGAGATGTATACAATACGTTTCATAATCTTCTTATTGGCAATAGAATAAATAAATAAACTCTTTTATCGGGTACAAGCGTTGAATATAGCAAATTATTATAAAAATATCAATATGCCGCCATGCCGGCCTCGGTCGGCTAGCTCCGTATACTAACTATGAAAAGGACAGAGAAACCACTAAGTCTCATTTAAAAGAACTCCGTTTTGCACTAGGATATAGCTCCAATAAGAGAGGGAGAGAGAGCTGAAGCCTTTTCATTGTTAAAACGAATCTTATTGTGAATCCCATAGTTAATTAAATTAACAGCTATGGGATCATCTTTCTGCTGCTGTGGTTCAGAGAAGGTTGAAGAAGGGTGAGTATATCTCAAAAACTAGGGTTCTTATTTATTTTTATTTTTTTTTTTCGTTGATATAAATTTCTAGCAGTTCTCCTTGTGCTATATATCTTATGCGAATGAACCAATGAATTGAATTTAACCTCGTAATTTTGTTAAGGATGTCCAGTGTTGGCGGAAATATGATGCCGTGGAGGATATTCACGTATAGGGAGTTGAGTCAAGCTACGAATGGTTTCAGTGAGGACAACAAGCTTGGTGAAGGAGGTTTTGGAAGTGTTTACTGGGGTAAAACTTCCGATGGGCTTCAGGTTATTACATTTCATAAAACTTTACTCATGTATTGTTAATTAAAGTTCATTCATCATATGGAACCTCATTTCCCAGAATGTATTATTAGTTTTAGCTCCTAAATAATAAGATCGAAATTTCTATTTTGGAAAGTAAACTCTGATCCTATCATCTTACTTAATCAAAAGTTCTGAAATATTTCTCTTCAAGACTAAACCCCCATACTTTCTCCAACTCGATGTGAAAGATCAGATATTACCAAAGTAAAATTGAAAAAAATTTCCAAAGTTAGAGCCAAAAGATCCCGATATAACATAAACTAATGAGAATGTGAAATCTCACCTTGGGATCTCATTAGCCGAATAAGATCCTGCAGTAATGCATGGAACATATAAAAATGTAGATAAGGATGAGTGCAAAGCTATGCAACTGGGGATTGGACTTATTTTGTAAGTTAATATTAAAATTATTCATAAAAAATGAAAAAAAAAAACTGCTTGATAAGTAAATAGCAATCCAGGATAATTTATTTAATTAATTATAATTTTGTGATGAATGAAATTTAATATTATTAATTATTATAAAAAAAAGTAAAATGAAAAGAAAAGATTAAAGGTGAATGTTAATTAAATAAAATATTATATATATAACTTGAAAAAGGAAAAAGAAAAAAAGAAATTTTCTCTTTATGGCATCTGAGTCCATGAGCAAATACTTCTAAATTGAAAAACTTAATCACTCAACTATAATGATGTTCTATAAAATATACATACAATATATATATATATATATATTTCGCTTAAACAAATTAATATAATTAATTTTTCCGAACTCGAGATTGCTGGAGCCCTTTCAGCACCCCAGATCCATCCATGGATGCATATTTTTATTGCGTAAACTATATATAGTTGACAATGGATGGAGAATAAGAACATAATGCCATGGCACAGAATATGTAGATTGATTATAACTACAACAACATGGATCAAAGTATCAAGTAAAGTTAGCATATATTTTCAAATCTGTGCATAAAATTATGTATATTAAATAATACTCAATGATCATTTTGTTTCAAAATTATCTAATTTACTCTTATAATAATGAGATGATCATTTGTGCAACATAACATATACATGTTATGTCTACGGCTAGAAATAGAAGGTACAGATGTCCCATCGGCATTCCGATAATTAATGGTCTTCCCTAAAGCTTTTCGAAGACAATGGTGTATGCTGTATCTCCAAATTTTTTGGTAAATATTAACTATGTTCATCAATTTTTTTACGCTCATCCAAATCTAGATCTAGTATTTTTGCTTATAAGACATCACTTTTTTGAAGTTTCGGTTTTTGTTTTCTTAGCTTTCCCGGATTAACTCAAAGTTTTTTTGGCAATCCCTTCTTTTTTTCATGGGTTCAAACATCAAGTACTTCCTAAACTTCTAAATCTTAAATCGCAGTTTCACTATACTATTCAAATGTCTCACTTCCCTAATGTGTATGGTTTGGTTTGGTTTCGTAATCTCAGTTAGTAATTAACTCTTGGTATATGGGATATAATTAAGCCGGCGGTATTATTATAACCTTATAACACAAAAATTTATAATCAAGTCCCCATAAAAATAACTTAGCCATATGGAAAAGGAGGAAAGGAAATTGATGGATGTATCGATTAACTAAAATTATAGAGGCGAGTAAAACATTGGTAAAATGCAGTAAATAAAGCAAGCCCATCAAGTTAATGGCGATCAAAACATTGTCGGAAAAAAGGCAATTAAAACGTGAATATATGCGTGTGTGTATGTGTCTTTATGCCTTTAGCCATGACCAAATTTGCTTTTCCATTTGAACATAAGAAATGAACATATTACTGCTATCTGAGGGGGAAAAAATGAAAGTCAAAAAAATATTTAAGCAAATATAGGTAATATTAATTCATCCACAATTACTTTACTTGCATAATATTAATGATTACTGGACATTATATTGTTTGGGAATTGGGGTATGTTCTATAGTCTACCGACCGGATCCATCGACTCATCATCTAATGCTTGAAATTCTTATGTATTAACTTCTACAGCTATCTGAATAGTCGGATAGACTGGGACATGGTTCTCATAGAAGTTCTCATATAAAGGGTATATATGATCTAGATAGGCTACTCCTAAGAATTGGTGATTTTGTATACTTTGTACAGATAGCAGTGAAGAAGTTGAAGTCCATGAATTCAAAGGCTGAAATGGAATTTGCGGTAGAAGTAGAAGTTCTTGGAAGGGTTAGACACAGGAATTTGTTAGGGCTGAGAGGGTATTGCGCTGGGGCAGATCAACGACTCATCGTCTACGATTATATGCCAAATCTAAGCTTGCTTTCTCATCTCCATGGTCAATTTGCTGGCGATGCTCAATTGGACTGGAAAAGGAGAATGAAGATCGCTATTGGCTCAGCTGAAGGTTTGCTGTAAGTTACCCGAACTCCCTTTTCCCATCTAATCGTTGTTGTTGTTTCAGTTTTTCTATTCACCTTTCCTTACATAATCCTTCACATGCTGCCAGTAACTGATACTGCATACTATTTCACTAAAATTATTAATATTCCCAAAAACGATAGTATTAAATGTCTGAAATGGTCAAAGATTTCGGACAGGAGTATCAAATATCCGCTTTTCCTTTTTCGAGGAAGACAATCTAACCGATAGACACCCAACCTGTAATGTTACAGGTACTTGCATCACGAGGTAACTCCACACATCATCCACCGAGACGTCAAGGCAAGTAACGTCCTTTTGGACTCGGACTTCGAAGCACTCGTAGCTGACTTTGGATTTGCAAAGCTGATCCCAGAAGGAGTTAGTCACATGACTACCCGTGTTAAGGGAACACTAGGGTACTTAGCCCCTGAATATGCAATGTGGGGCAAGGTCTCCGAGAGCTGTGATGTCTACAGCTTCGGCATCCTGCTTCTCGAAATCGTCACCGGAAGAAAACCCATCGAAAGGCTACCTGGTGGAACCAAGAGAACCATCACCGAGTGGGCTGAACCATTGATAATCAAAGGCCGGTTTCGGGATCTCGCCGACCCGAAACTTGGAGGAAACTTTGACGAGAACCAATTGAAGCAAGCTATCAATGTAGCTGCACTTTGTGCACAGAGCGAGCCAGACAGAAGGCCTACCATGAAGGAAGTTGTGAGTCTATTGAAAGGACAAGAGCCAAACCCGAAAGCACCAGCACAAATGAGGATGGACAGTGTTAAGTATGGTGAAGATCCAATGGCACTTGATCAAACAAGTGAAGAGGATGGTAATGGTGGTGGTGGTGGTGATGAAAGTACGCTTGGAGTTTTTAGTGCTATCGAGGTACAAAAGATGCATGACCCTTATCATCGTTTCGGTAATGATAACAAAGTAAGGAAATTTGTTTGAATTTTCATGTTTCATGTTGACATTGTTAAGGACAGGTTTCTTCCATGCCAGAAAGAAAATTGGCTGGAAGGTATTTTTAATAGCTATGTTATGAAGTGTACGTAAATACATAATTATACGCATATATATATACTTTTCTGTGGTAGTGTGGAATAGATATAACAGAAATTTCAGTTTGCATTTTCTTCTTTGTTTGATTCAATGCCAGTTTTTCTATCTTTTTCCTTGTGCAGTTGAAGAAAATAATTAAATTTGGAACTGTGTTGTTGTGGATATATCAACTCCCTATTATATCTCTTTCAAATTCAGTTTAGCAGCATAATGCGACAAACTAAGTTCGAATCTTTTTCTCTTATTATACTCACAAAAGATTAAAAAAAAAGAAAAGAAAAAAATTATGAACGCGGATTGTGTTTTGACTTTTGACCATATTGCATCAATTTCTTTCTTCTTTTATTGGAGATAAGAATAGATAATCATCTTACAAAACTCTCTAATGTACATATCAAAATTTATGTTTTTAAATATCTCAAATTTTGATATGGAAAACAAAACTAAGATTTCCAATAAATAGGAGCACCCATTCCCATTCTTCATAATGCAAATGTTTCCGAAATCGCTACCACTGAAATTATTGAATATAAATTATTCTTTGAAGAATTTGCACAGTATGGAATGGTGGTGTAATTAGCATACTTATTTGATGTGTCCATATCCTTGGAAGAATTAAAGGCATGATCTTGAGCTTATTACTTAGATAGCAAAATATGTTGTGCCTAAATCCTCAAAAGAATCAAAGGTACCGCCTTTAAGTTGCGCAGCCAATCAAAGATTGGATTCGTATTGCTCGGATACCAACATATGGCCTACTCAGGAGAAATATGATTAGGTCTATGTAACCTCATCAAGAACACTTCCACAAGCATCTAGAGAAATTAGTCACTAGATCGTAAGCAAACAATAAAGGTTTAATGAATAAGGCAAAGAAATAAAATGAAATAATCTATAAGGGTTCTTATGATTTTATGAAATAGAAAATTAGAAGGATATGCATGACTATCGAATTGGATTTAATGCACCAATTCAATAAATGAACTGAGGTTAATTAAATTCTAGAATTGATATGGTCTACAATATTACAAAATAATTAAGTTCATTAAAGAGAATTCGTTATGGCATAGAGCTCATGAATGGAGCGTTCACCATACAATATAAAATAGATTGATACGAACAAGAATGTTGAAAAGAAAAAACCAATAATTTCAATTTATAAAGTCTTGATCTTCATTGTATTACATAGTAGGCCTATTTATAGGCAAAAGGGAAAATAAACCTACTTTCTAAAAAAAAATATTAAAATGAAACTTATTGATATCCTGCTATATAAGGAAATATTCTTGATAGCCAAATAACTAAGGAATAAGTAGAAACTAGATTAAATCTCAGCTTCCTAAATTTGTAAAAGCCAACTAATGACTTTAACTAAAATAATAATACTCTTGAAAGATATGGTATGGATATTTAGAAACAATGTTAGAACGAGATTTTTCTAAAAGCAAAATGGTCAAAAGCATCACCAATAAAAAGTAGCATGTTCCTTAGAAACCAAAATTAGCAACAAAGTAAATTAGTGGCTAGAACCAGAAGTAGAAGTAGCAATAACTAGAAATTCATCTCGAAGACGAAAGTAGAATTGTAGAAGCTAAATAATAGAAATTCTTCATTGAAAGAGAATCAAAATCTATATTCAAAACCATAAGCTCTACAAACATCAAATTAGAAGCTTAACTTGATAAAAGCTAGAGAACAGAGGTTTTGCCGTATAGTTTAGGTTCTTAAGTAGATTGCAAATTGAACTAGAGATATCTAAAAGCATGCACACTAAATTTCAATAGCGTTTAGAATCATATGAGTCAACAGCTGAGCTAGAAGCATCTTCTTCCCATCGTTCCCCACTACGCTTTGAAAAGATTCATCCTAAATCTTAGGAGTGCAATTGATGCAGTATAAACACGTGAAATTAATAGGAACTTTATCACAAAACCACTGATTCTATGAATACCCAGTATGTAACCTTCCAATATCAATTGATTCTATGAATTCTTTGATATTTGGCATCCAAATTCGATAATTTTTATGAATTCCGAAATTTGGGAGAAAATAGAGCAAAGACGGCTCAAATTTTCAATCATACTCAATGAGAATCTCTGCCCAATGCCCGAGGGCATACAAATAATAGCCAGCACAAAACTGTCAAAAACATAACATAAAAAGTTTCCAAAAATGAAAATGTCTAAAATTTACCAAAAATAAAAAAGACTAAAACTTAAGGACACGTAGAAAACTAGAAAACAAATACAATGCTACAAACGATACTCAAAACAAAAGTATCCATAAAAAGTTATAGCTAATATAAAAATAAAAAATTACCAAAAATAGCAAATTCGATTGTTTAAAGGACTAAGTGAAGGAATTTGCCCTAAAAATGGCATAGCTCAGCACTAAAGGTACTGACTTCTTTGAGTTAACTCGTTTCCATCGAAATAAGGTTCAAAGATCAAGAAATCGCGACTGACCCAATTTTGTCCCATTTTGCCATGTACCTGTTTGCTACCACCTCTACCTCATCAACAATCCACTTAGGTCAAATCCTATCATGCCAAAATCAAAGAAGGTTTAATTGAAATACCTAACTAAGCTAGGCATAGGAATCACCATCAAATGCAAATACTCCAAGATAATCCCTAAAAATCCTTTTGGAACCAACAATTCCCATAATACCTCAACATCAACTCCAATTATGATGGGAAACAAAAGTCTAAACCTTATTTTAGAAGGAAACAAAGAAAAATAGAATTAAATAAAGGTGATGAGGTTCTAATCACAAGATATAAGTCAATAAACGTTAGGTTCTAAACTCTTATAAAGTGGGTCATACACATGAAAGTGGCAAAGAATATGGTTTTAAGAGGAAATCTAATGATAGATAAGTTCAAAATCATGGAAGAAGCCAAGTCAGAAGTATAATTGATCATCAAGAAGAATGCCACGTGGTTATGCTTTAGAATGCGAGATAGCTTTCAGAACAATGAAAGGTTGTGATTTCAAAGATAGAGTTGGAGTTACTTCCGATAACAAGTCTAAGACCTTTTAGAAGAATACTTTTAATAGATGTAAAAGAAGCTTATGCTAACAACTTGCTAGGAGGAGTTATTTGCATAGGCTAATCTTAATTAAGTTGAACAATATTCTAAATCTTTTATATTAGGATAGAGAATATTATAGCACCTAATGAAGTAAGGATGCAGTTATCTAGATAGTTATTATTTCCTCTATAGAAAGGAGGAGAGTTGAGAGAGGGGAGTCTAGCTGAGTAGAAACTAAACCTAAGAAGTTCAAGTAGAAAAGAGTGCCTAGAATGAACTTCATGAAGTGAAGTGCTTCAAATGCCTTAGGTATGGTCACATTGCGTCTTAGTGCCTAAACAAGCAACTTATGGTCAATAGAGGGAATCGATCTGACATTGAAATTGAAAGTGAGAATGAAGAAGAGAAAAAAGGCAACGCTTTTGAGGAGAATGAAGAACTTATCTACCTTTGACTAAAAGAAGGAGATTTCTTAGCTGTAGTAGGTCAACAAACTTTGGACAAACCAACTAAAGGGAGCGCCCGACCAAAGAGAAACTTAGTCCAAACCCGTTGTCTAGTGAATGGGAAAACTTATGCTCTTATTGTGGACAATTGAAGTTGTGCTAACATTATTTCAACTAAGCTAGCAAGAAAAATGAAGCTTCCAACCTCCCAACACCCAAAGCCATGTGGGTTGCAGTGGTTTAATGACCAAGGCATGGTACATGTCCACAAAAACGTTAAGATTTCATTTAGCATTAGGGAGGACCGAGATGAGTTAGACTTTGATGTTGTACCTATGAATGTCACTCACATAATACTTAGATGACCTTGAGAATATAACCAACACATTATCTATGATGGTTTCCATAACTTACTCTTTTAAGAAGGATGAGAAGGGCTTCCTACTACTGCTTATGAGTGTTGAGGACCTATAGAGGGACTACCCAACTCTAGTCAAGAAAAGGAAGGGAAAGAGGAGCTTATTTTCCACTTGCTCTTTAGCTTATTTTGTAAGGCAACAAAGATCAGAGCCGAGGTTAACTCATTTGCAACTCGAGGGGATGATAAGGTCATTAATCCGACCACCTTATTCCAAGTACCAAGCTAATGGCCAAGTATTGAGAGCATGTGAGAAGCTAAGTTCGTTGAGGAAGAGGTAAGAGAACAAGCCTACATTTGTCTAACCTAGTAAAGTTCCTGTAAGACCTTACAACTACTATTGAGGTACCTCAATCCATTGAGTTAAGGCCTTACCAAGCTCAACCCCATGAAGTAAGGATAAGCTATTCAGGTTGGCCAACCATAAGATGAGGTTACTAGCTTTACCCAAACCATTGATCAACTTGGGACCCGTACCTTTTAACTGCAAGAGAATCAAAATCTATATTCAAAACCATAAGCTCTACAAACATCAAATTAGAAGCTTAACTTAATAAAATCTAAAGAACAGAGGTTTTGCCATATAATTTAGGATCTTAAGTAGAGTGCAAACAGAACTAGAGACATCTAAAAGCATGCACACCATATTTCAACAGCGTTTAGAATCATATGAGTCAACAGCTTGACTAAAAGCATCTTCTTCCCATCATTCCCTACTGCTTTAGGAGTGCAATCCACTCAAGTCAAATCGTATCATGCAAAAATCAAAGAAGGTTTAATAGTAATACCCAACCAAGCTAGGCATAAGAATCACCATCAAATGCATATACTCCAAGATAATCCCTAAAACTTTTCTTGGAACCAACAATTTCCACAATACCTCAACATCTACTCCAAGAGCTCTAATGATGGGAATTAAAAGTCTAACCTTATTTTAGAAGGCAACATAAAAAAATAGAATCAAATAAAGGTGATGAGGTTTCGATCACAAGAGATAAGTCAACAAAAGTCAAGTTCTAAACTCTTATAAAGTCCATCATATACATGAAAGTGGCAAAGAATTTGGTTGTAAGAGGAAATCTAATGATAGATAAGTTCAAAATTATGGAAGAAGTTAAGTTAGAAGTATAAGTGATCATCAAGAAGAATGCTATGTGGTTATGCTTTAAAATGCAAGATAGCTTTCAGAATAATGAAAGGTTATGATTTCAAAGATAGAGTTGGAGCTGCTTTCGATAACAAGTCTAAGACCTTTTAGAAGAATACTTCTAATAGATGTAAAAGAAGCTTCTACTAACAACTTGCTAGGAGGAGTTATTTGCGCAGGCTAATCTTAATTAAGTTGAACAATATTCCAAATCTTTTATATTAGGATAGAGAATATTACGATGCCTAATGAAGTAAAGATGTAGTTATCAAGATAGTTATTATTTCCTTTATAGAAACGAGGAGAGTTGAGAGAGGGGAGTCCAGTTGAGTCGAAACTGAGCCCAAGAAGTTCGAGTAGAAAAGAGTGCCCAGATCAAACTTCGTGAAGTGAAGTGCTTCAAATGCCTTAAGTATGGTCACATTTTGTCTTAATGCCCAAACAGGCAAGTCATGGTCATTAGAGGGAATAGGTTTGACATTGAAATTGAAAGTGAGAGTGAAGAAGAGAAAAAGGGCAACACTTTTGAGGAGAATGAAGAACTTATCCACCTTTGACTAAAAGAAGGAGAATTCTTAGTTGTAGTAAGTCGACAAACTTTGGATGAACTAACTAAAGGGAGCACCCGACCAAAGAGAAACTTGATCCAAACCCATTGTCTAGTGAATGGGAAAACTTATGCTCTTATTGTGGATAGTTGAAGTTGTTCTAACGTTATTTCAACTAAGCTAGCAGGAAAAATGAAGTTTCTAACCTCCCAACACCCGAAGCCATGTAGGTTACAATGTTTTAATGACCAAAGCATGGTACATGTCCACAAAAAAGTTAAGATTTCATTTAGCATTAAGGAGTACCAAGATGAGTTAGACTTTGATGTTGTACCTATGAATGTCAATCACATAATACTTGGATAACCTTGAGAATATAACTGACGTGTTATCTATGATGGTTTCCATAACTTACTCTTTTAAGAAAGATGGGAAAGGCTTCCTACTACTGCCTATAAGTGTTGAGGACTTGCAGAGGGACCATCGAGCTCTAGTCAAGAAAAGGAAGGGAAAGAGGAGTTTATTTGCCACTCACTCTCTAGCTTATTTTATAGGGCAACAAAGGTCAAAGCTAAGGTTAACTCTTTTACAACTCAAGGTGATGATAAGGTCATCAATTTGAATCCTTATTGCAAGCACCAAGCTAAAGACTAAGTATTGAGAGCATGTGAGAAGCTAAGTTCATTGAGGAAGAGGTAAGAGAACAAGCCCACATTTATCAGACCTAGTAAAGTTCTTATAAGACCTTACGGCTACTACCAAGGCACCTCAATCCATCGAGTGAAGGCCTTATCAAGCTCAACCCCATGAAGTAAGGATGAGCTATTCACGGTAGCCAACCATAGGATGCAGTTGCTAGCTTTATCTAAACCATTGATCAACTTGGGACTCGTACCTTTTGATTGTAACAGATAAGACCTCCACACCTTGAGATTAACTCGGACGCCATCAAATCGTCCCCTACCCAGGTCGATCCCTCACCTCGACTTATCTCTAAACTAACCTAGCTAAGTTACCTAGAAAACAGACCATAGGGACGATGATAGAATAGTTAACCTACTCCAATCTAACTCGCCTATAACCAATTTAGATTAATCCCAGCCACTAGCACTAATACATGCCAAAATGCACAGTTTCATTTACATAATTTAGTAATTTTACTTATTTGCCCCTGTAGGTCTCCATTTAAGGTTTAACATATTTGTACATATTTACTAAACTATCACTAAGGTTTTAAACATGGTATAAATAAAAACACTATTAACTAAGAATGAATGAAGAAGAAATTTTATGCTTTTGCCTATTGCTTGCCTTGATTATTAAGTGAAACCTCCTTTCCTCTTTAATGCCCATGTTCTTATCAATCACTCATTGACTGTGGTGAACCCTCCTTTAGGAGATAGTGTGTTATAGCTATAAAACAAGTGAATTAGTTTAGTGTTTATAAGTAACATCAAACCTATTTTAATCATAAACTTAACTTGTGATTGTTGTTAGTGAGTCGTATCTAGCTACATTCACATTCATACTCTTATTTTACTATTTATTTACCATCATTGTGCATATCACCGAAGGTTGACTCAAACATGTGCGAGAGTCAAGGGTCAAAAGGTTGAACTAGGCTCAATTAAGGGTAGAACCAGGGTCAAGAAAAAATTAGAAATATAGTTTCTATTTTAATTATAAAAAAATAAATATAACATTATACAGTCAAATCCATATAGATATTTAATAAATATTATTTATAAGAAAAATACTATAAAACATATTAAATTATATTTTTATAATAATATTTTATATAAATCTTTTTTATGTTAAGATACACGTATTGAGTATGAGTATTTTAGTAAGGAAATTGAGTAAACCCTAAGTTTTTGTTTCCTTTTCCTTACAATTGCCAAATGCAAGTTACAAAAATTGTAGACAACCAATACAATGCTTAATATTACTTCTATTTAACTTAACTTAAGTAATGACAATAATAAGATGAGCATACACATAATTTATTGGAGTAACACAAAGTTTAAAACTACACATAAAGTAAGTTAAATTTGAATGATTCATAAATTCTAATAAGTTTGCCTTTGCTTTGCATTGTCTTATTATAATTAATAAAAATATATTATAATGTTGTTATAATATTATGTATATCAATTTCATTATTCATTTATGGACAGCTTTGGAAATTTTGTAATTTCTACAAAATCTTAATCTAACCAAACCATATAAGCAAAATTAGGTTATAATTTATTTGAATTAACTAAATAAAATGTTTCCTTATTAATTCAATATAAATAATCAAGCAATTTAACATAGCTTACAAAAAAAAAAAAGATTTTCAGCTACAAAATTACATAAAAATATAGTATAAAGAAATAAATTTAGTTGTTGCATAATAATTATAATTAGTGTTGTTTAAACCATCTAACATCCATATTTCTCTAAGATCACATTAATGAAAGTCTTTTATACTTGTACTCTTTTTTAACATGTCAATAAATCATTAATGTGGGACCAATATTTAGCTACTTTTCTTGCTTTGTTAATCCTACAATCCTAATTTGTGAAAAGCACATTTATAAAAAGACTCTTTATGTGCTCTAATGAGAGACACAATGGTACTACATTTATTGCATTAAATGCCTTAGAGCTTGTAATTGTTGGGTCCCTTCAAAGTAAAACCCAAATGTGTTATCTATTTTAGTACTATTTTTAGTTTTTTTAAGTTTTTTCAAATAAAATTATTGCTTTGGAACCTAATTGACTCGATCAAGTTGACTGGGTTATGGTCAAATAGGCTTGGTTGCATGAGTTTGTTCGATTCATTGCAAAAACAAGCTAAGAGCTTAAACTAGCCCATTATAATAGATAGTTCCAACCCAACTAAGTTGACAAAATCAAGCCAAGCGGGTTTTTAACAATATTGATATTGGCTTTATACAAGAAATCCTATAACACCTCATAAAACTCCAAACTCCGAAAATGCCCATAAAGTTGCAAACATCTACCATGCATTACGCCACATCAACACCAATTGTAAGTTAGATGCCATCTTAACACAAATAACCACTAGCATGGCTCCAATAAACACTAACAAAACACCCTGTAAGGCCTTACAAACACTATAAAATTATGACATCCACCAATACCTCACTAACCCAACAATGTTGATCATAATAAAATAATCTAAATAGTGGAAAATGAAAATGCAAGTACCTATAATCAACAATAGCTCCAAGAATCAAGAATAATGGTACCATGAGTATCTCACTATCCATCTATACAATTCTACCCTTATTTGATATCATGGATTGTGGAGTGATCTTCTTCATCATACCACTAGTAGGGTTATCCACTTCTACTACATCAACACTCGCATCTACACCCTTTATATGACCCTCTATTTTACTCTCTACATCCTTATCCACAACATTAGCAGCATGGTTATCAACAATCATTGAAATCTTATACTCTTCTTCTTTACTCTCAATCTTTATCTCAAGCTCCTCCTCCTCCTTATAGGTTTTATCTTTATAGTTTAGACAATAAACAACAAGGTGTCCAAAACTTAAACATTTGAAGCACTTCTTCTCAATTGATTTATTTTCAATCGGCTTTAGCTCTAATTTAACACCATTACAACCTTGCTTAATACAAACCTCTAACTCCACAAGCTCCACATTCATAGGAGTCTCTTCAATTGAAATTTCTTCTACAACTTACTCTTTAATATTTAGTATCTTGGTGGTTGGCTACTTCACATCTTAAGACTACACAACCATCAATGCCTTTATTTAATTCATTAAATCTAAAATACAGCTGAATTTGCTAAATGAGTAGATATTTCCACTCCTAGTGCTAACTAAATAGCCTCGTCTAATGTTTCAAATATAAAAGAATTGGCATCTCTAGCTATTTTACAATCCAAACCTCTAACAAATCTAGCTATGATGCATAAGAGAGTTTTATATTCCCAAGCATACTCTTTAATATTCATGTGTCCTTGCCTTAATGTCAACAACCTATCATACAACTTATCTTGATGATGTGGGGTACAAATTTTCTCCTCATCAAACGCTTGATAACATCCTATGTAACATTCTCTATGTTCTCACTAGGGGTCTAACAGAGTCGAGTTGAATCAATATAGATATTGAGCCTAAGCTTGAGCTCGATTAAAATACTTGAAGCTCAAGTCCAATCGAGCTCTAAATTATGAGCTTGAGCTTGGCTCGAAGATATACTTGACAAGCTCAAGTTTGATTCAATTAACTCAATTAAGTTAGAATTTTTATAAATTTATTTTTATAAATTCTTTTTCCTTTACAAATCTTTGGTTCAAGATTAGTTTCAAATGATTAAATGGTAAGTTGGTACTAAAGCACCTGAACATTTAATATATTTGGAACTATAAGTCTAATAATGAGTATTTTTCTTGCATTTTACCTAAAAAAATTAAAGATAATAATACAAACAATCCACTGAAAATTAAAAATAATAATAATAATAACAAAAAAGAAAAGAAAACAATACACAATTCAAAATCCAAAGCACTTTAATAACATAGAAAAGATGAAATTATAGTCCGTTACATATTATAAAAAAAAATCCAAAAACACATTACTATAAAATTTAAGAACTGAAAATCATTAGATATCTTCTTAGATGACTTTTCCTTGTACCCTTACGCTCTGAAAAAATAAGATAGTCGAATGCTTCTAGGCACGTAAAAAGAATTAGCTGGGAAAAATAATATATAATTTAACTACGTTAGAAATTTTGTGTTATAGAAACAAAATGTCTCAAAAACTTGGAAGAAAAAATTGCTTTCTTGTTATTCAAAACATAATGATAATTATGCTAATTTCTATGTTTAACTTGTTGAAGATTACATTATGTAGCCACTTTAGAAATGATAATGACTGATAAACATCTCATGTTTTATGTTTATAAATATATGCCCTATCCTATTTGAAATGATTTCTATGAATTCTGCAAAAAAAAAAAAAAAATACACCTTAAGTTATTAAAAGATTAGAAGATCTGAGCTTGCAGTTGCTGACCTCTTGTAATTACGTATACTATTAACTGTTCCAATTTTCCTTCCTTCTCCGTTGAAGGACAAAAATTACAATATTTATTATTGAAGTTGCATATTATGCTCTCGATCTTAGCCAAGAGACTGAGAAAAAGAAAGGCATAAAGCTATGTTACTGGAAACAAATTGGATGGAATGAAGAAATATTAGCCACTTCACAAATTCCTTATCCTTTTCAACTTGTCCTTCCAACCTGGATTTCGAGATTGTGTGACAACTCTGCAAACTTGAAAACGAAAATACCTTATTTTTTACAGCAAGTTGAAGCATTTTAGGAAAATTGATCCATTAACAAAAGCATTGTATCAGTCAATTAGAGGAGGAGATCTTAAAGGTACTTATTGCCTATTAGGAAAACACTATCATGAAGCAACATAGAAGAAAGCTTATGAGATGGGTGTTCAACCAATCCCATAAAAGTGATATCTCCTTACAAATTTTAGTCAAATGTACATACTGATCCATTGATTAAACTCAACCATTCAGGAGGGGCATAAAATCAACTAAAATGTGATCAGCCTAGTAAGAATTCATCCAGTAGTTTGACGGAAGAAACCATGGCAATATGAATTGAAGAAGGAAAGAAGAACAAAACTGGGAGTAACAGGAGTCGACAGATAGAGAGGATTGAAGAAATTGGACGGTCGTCTAATTGTCTCTTCTTCTCGCGTGAAAAGAGTAGGAATCTAGTTAAATAATAGTCTTGTAACTTTGTAGAGTATAAATGAGGGAAATAGAATGAAAACATGAGTTATTAAATGAGTAAACCAAAAAGTCGAGGCAGGTGGGTTATATTTGTTCGAATATGGTTTGAAAATATAAGCAATGTACTAAAAAATTACATTAGGTTTAATTAGGCTAACAAACTTGACGAGCTTAGTATTTTAAAACTCAAACTCAACTTGATTAAATATTCGAATAGTTTTATCGAGTCAAACTCGAGTAAAAATCAAGTTGAACTCAAAAAATTTACAAACCAGCTTGATTCATTTACACCCTAGTTCTCATCCATGATTTTCCATATCTTAAAATTCCTCCACCAAACTTCCAAAAAGCCTCTAAGCTGCCTACCAGTTACACTCTCCTTCTTATGCTTAGGATAATGATAAGCTTCAAAAATCCTAATCATGTAAAAGTCCCATTCCAAATACTCATTTGGACATTCATGCGCATCAAATGCAGATTTTTTTTTTTTTTTTTTACTTCCTCTAGTGTCATGTCCTTAATATCAACTCCATAGCCACATCTACCATCCATATTTAACAACTCAAAATTCAAAATTGAAAAAGTAGAAAGATAATTTACCAAGGAAGCATACATAGTATGCAATTGTATCACCAAGCAAATGAACCCTTAATCTTTTGATGGCACCAACACTTGTAACACTTCAATGATAATTTTGCCTCTTATCTTCCTTCTTATTTTCTTTTTTAATTTTGAGAAATTAAAAAAAAAAACTCAAATTTTAAATTGCAATTGTCACATCACTTTGCTACATGTTATGCTATATGTTAACACATGGTGATGTCATGTATCACCAAAAAATATCACGTGGCACACCACGTTAGCCTAGTTACTATCTATGTCACCGTGCCAACTTAGCCCTAGCAATAACTATAAGAACTTTTTCTTCTTCCATTTCATGTTCAATAGCCACACCTGCACACAAGCACCCTTGTTCATGCACCCACAAAAGGCTTATTCACTCATTGAACTACTTAATCATCTATGAGAGGTAGCAATACATGGTCTCCTTCAACAATATAATTTTAGTCAAGCCTCTAGTTTTTGTGCCCTATGCAAGTTGTTAGTTGAACAAATTCGAAGAAACCCACTACCTACATAGTAAAGAGAGTATACTGTAAGGTACATGAGATGTCTAAACTAACGAGAAAAAGACTAAGGAAAAAAGATGCCCAAGGAGCTTGCTAAGCCCAAACCTCATAAGAATAGGCGACCCAAATCAAACTGAATAAGGAGGTTAATTCTGAAGGGAGTAGTTTAGGTAAAGAGGTAGGGTACCTAAATCTTAGAAAGGAACTAGAGTAGACTAAGGTGGGCCTTACCTAGAGTCCCCAAGTAAGGCTAGTAATAAAGTGACCAAACTATAAAGTATATGTTTAAGGATGGATACCACAGAGGATAATGGAGACACTTCCAAAACCATGAGAATTTTTGGAAGAGGATTGTGCAACAATACCACAATTCAACAATATTGGACCACCTTGATGTTTGCCAAACCATGGTTAAGATGGTGGACAAGTTTTATTGACCTAAAATGTTAGAAGATATAGAAACTTTTATATAGACTTGTCCCATTTGCTAGCTTAAGAGATGAAAAACCTTAGTAAATATTAGAAGAAGGAATTCGCTAGGAATAATCAACAAAATGTATGAGATTAAGTCATAGAGAGCCATTCATTAGTTGTTAACTCAACTTAAAAATCATCAAGCATGTTTGGAAACCTAGTCCAATGGAAGGGAGTAGTTGAAAATAAAGCAACCTAGGAAACCAAGTATGTTTAACATTTGAAGAAAAAGTGATTGGTGTAAATACCCTATTTTTGCCCTAATGATCAATAATAATCAACAATAATTAATTTCTAATTTTTTTCCATTTTTTCTCTAATTTAGCAAAAATAGGACAAATATTCAAAAAATAAAATAAATAGGAAAAATACATCAATTTTAGAAAATAATTGTAGAAATAATAAGAAAAGGAGTTAAATAATTTTTACCAATTTTTAGAATTTCAAAATAATAAAAAATACAAAACACATATACAATTTGCGTAATGAATAAAACTGAGATTTGGGCCAGCTCAGTTGGCTTGTGGGCACGCCTGGGACGCGTGTGGGGAAGGCGAGGTCGAGGGATCGAATCCGGGCAAAGGCACTTTGTGCCATTTTGTTTTTTTCCCTCCCAGCTGCCACTTGGCACCGTCGAATTGGCCAGCTCGAGCACGCGCCAAGCGCGTGCTCATCTTCTTCCTCCCTTCGACCGGCGAACGAAAAACAGGCGAGAAGAAAGCAGAACAAATCCGAGCGAACTTAAGTCGATTTTTCCTAATCTTTTTGGATTTATCACGATCACAAATTAGATAAATCCCAAAAACGGCTCTAATCTAAGGGATAAAGATCACATTTTGAAGATAAGGGCAAATCCTCCACCGCGGTCGAGATCTGGACTTATCCACCATTGGGCTTCGATGCCTATAAATAGAGATCGGAGTGGAGGCTAGAGCACAAGGGGAAAGGGAGTGATAGAAGGAATTAAAAGGAAAGAAAAAAGAAAAGCATACGCCGAGCCCTCGCCGGAGTTTTCTCTCTCAAAACCCTCACTGTAGCTCTTAAACCACCGTGTAGGGTGGTTTTTGACAGAAAACACCACTATCACCGGATCCGTCATCCTTAGAAGCTTTGGAAACATATCTTATTCAACGAAAACGGACGTCGGAACGCCGCCGACAAGGATCCAGCCGCCGTGCCCGATCAACTCGACCCGACCTGCTTCGATCTGACCCGATCCAACCGACCCGACCCGTGCACCGACCCGGATCCAAGAAAGTCGAATTTTTCGATTTTTTGTATTTATTTTATTTATTTAGTTATTTTATTTATTTCGAATTTATTTATTTACTTATTTCTTAATTATAATTCAAAAAACTAGAGTAATGTTAGAAATTAGATTAGTTTTTTTTTTAGGATTTAATTTAGGATGAATAATAAAAATAAAAATAAAAAAAATAATTATAATAATAAATAATAATAATGCAAAAATTTATAAAGAAAATGATAAAAATATCATAAAAGAAGAATAATAAAAATTTAGATTTTAGAATATGATAAATAAATAATGTAGGAGAAAACTCTTCAATAAAAATTACTAAAAATTAGGAAAATTATAAAAAATTAATAAAAAATCAATAAAATTTATAATAGTATAAATGAGTTGAAAAATAGAAAAATAGAATTTTTATCACTTAGAAAAATCATTTTCTTAAATAAATCCAAAATTGGTTTTTCCTTAAAAATTACTATTTTTCAAAAATCAAATTATCAAGCTTAGGCTTAGATTTTTTTTAGAAAAATCCTAAAATGGTAAAAACATAAATCAAAAGAAATTTCACAATTAAAATTCACAAACACACTAAAATTTTTCAAGAAAAACGAACTACGGCTTGTTTGATCATGAATAGCAAGTACGTAGGCACCCATTTGGGGCAACCCTAAAAAGGAATAAAAATCATTTTCTCATAATATGTTATTCAAGAATAAAATAAAAGACAACAAAAATAAATAAAAGACATTTCGAATAAGGTTTGGATTTTAGGAGATTAGGGTGGTAACCTTAAGGTTTTAATAGGTTAGCCTCCGAACTCAGAAACTCTGGTTTTCCCTTTCCTCTTTACACAAAAACGAAAAGAGGAAATCACGTTGACTAGTGGTCCAAATTAGGATTGATCTGCTCAATTAATCCTAATTGAATCTTTCCCAACAACAGTTGAGTGGCGACTCCAACATAAAAACGAAATTCCTAACTCAAGTCGATGATCTACATTAGATGAGCATAGGGTCTAGTATAGATCAGATTAGGAATGAGAAATAAAAAATTAGACTCGACAGGATGGCGACTCCATTGGGGAGTAACATTCTCTAGTAGGCTAGCCACTTAGATCTCCTCGAATTGCTCCTTTCTAAGAAATGTCTTTTGATTTGTTATATTATTGCTAACCTTTCAGGGATTTAGCTAAAGGTTAGGATTCAGTTATTTACTTTAGTTATTGAGTCTGCATGTATACAATTGTGTGAGTAGATACGGTCAAACCTGGGCCGTCTTAGAACCCTAAGACGGGGGGCCATTGTGTAGGTTTCGAGCGAAGTGATATGATCACCGTTCGGGACTGATTAGGCTACCCCACCCAATGCTTCGATATGGCCTGAGATCCATTTCTCCGAGAATGCGGGAGGCCATAGAGCTTGGGAATCTATTAGAACCTACCTATTTGCATACACGACATCATGGGCCGACAATTGATTGATGATGTAATACTTTTATTCTGTTCATGGAGTTCAGATACGTTTCCCTGTAATGCTATCATTGTAACATAGTTCTTGTTGTAATTAGAAATTTCTATTGTAATAGATGGCTAGTTCCACAATTGACCGCCGCCTACGCCGCAGAAGACTAAGAGAATTAGAAAATAGATCTATTGTACTTTTTCAAGTATCGAACTCCAAAGTTTCCAGTATTAATAAAAATAAAGTTTCAGTATTATGTCATCAATCAATTATTAGCATCTATGTGACACATGCATCATATTTGCATACATTATACTAAAAAAACAAAATGCGCGCCAGGTATCAAAATAGCTCCCAAACAACCGAACCCTCCTAGAAGCCTAATTTGCACACGTTCAAGAACAAAAATGGCAAACAGTGGCGACAACTGCAACAACGCAAGTGCTGACGCTACTTCAGACTCTAAGATCGTTTCCCTGAAACAAACGGTCCAATAGTTAGCTGCACAAGTCGACCTCCTGACTGAAAGCATTGGCCTCCTTCGCACCACCTAGCCGACTCAAGAAGAACATTCAGGGGCTAGGAAAGGGAAGGCAGTGGAGAGGCAGCTTCCAAAATATGAGGAAATCAATTCCCACCTCAACCCAGCCTTTGAATATGAGCCGAAAATCAACCAAGGTCTAACCTCTGATGACCTGAAAAAAGAGATGGAGGAGAGACAGAAAGAGATGGAAAAAAGACTCTTCCAACAGCTAGCTGACAAGATGAAAACAATAGAGGGGCCTGACGGTTTCAAGCAAGCCAGAATCACCAGTCTGCCAGCATATGGGGAGGAGGTGTATCCTGATAAATTCAAGACCCTAGAATTTGAGAAGTATGACGGTACTGGATGCCCCAAAATGCACACAAGGCTATATGCCCAGAAGATGAGCAAGTATGCTCAATATGACCAACTGATGATCTAGAACTTCCGGGATAGCCTTACGGGCCCTGCATTAGTCTAGTATGCCCACTTGGATTTCAATCAGGTCAACACTTGGGAAAGGCTTGCCCAGGCATTTTATGACCGGTACAAGTTTAATATTGAAGTCGCCCCCTCAGTGATTGATCTAGGGAGTCTTCGAAAGAGACACGCTGAGCCTTTTAAAGAGTATGCTCAGCGTTGGAGAGCTCAAGCAGCTAGGGTAGCAACCTCAATTTTTTATAAAGAGTTGACATTCATATTCGTCAACACTCTAAACAAGACCTACTTCTCACATTTGGTGGGCTAGACATCATCCAGTTTTGCAGGAGTGATAGCTGCAGGGTGCCGGATTGAAAGTGTCATCACCACAAACAGACTCCAAACAATGGATCCTCCTAGGGTCACACCATCACAAAGGCCCTTGGGAGGTAACAAAACCAAGGAGTCTACCGTCAGCACAGTCAACTCCAGTAAAGCAGACAAAGCTGGAACTCGTGTAACATTCCAGACCACGAGTACCCCAGCCCAGCACTCCACGGCAAATTACGCCCAGGCTACCGGGGTCCCGAGACAGTTCACTCCAATCCCAATCCCGCTCAGCCAGGTTTTTACTCGGCTGCGGGCGGATAATTTGATCAGCTTCGAAATCCCAAATGACCGGTATAAGCCCAGAAACTTCGAATCAAGCCTCAAATGTGACTATCATATGGGCCAAGAGGGGCATTCTACAGACAGATGCTGGAGGCTCCGACACAAAATCCAGGATTTGATCGACGTTGGGATTGTGCAGCTAGATTTTGTTAACACCCCAGCACCTAATGTCAACACCAATCCGCTGCCTAATCATAAGCCCACCATCAATATGATCACATCTGAAGAGTCGGCTCCCAAAGAAGCCTCTAAGCAAAAGGCGGCAGGCCAACAGAAAAATCATTCCCGTCAAGCCCCAGAGAAAACCCCCAAGTCACATATTAAAAAGAGATGGTTAGCTGGAGACCCAACAGTCGGCACCTTGGGAGAATCACACGGGAGATTCGAATACCTGGTGAACTATTCTTATACCCCAACTGTATATAGGCCGCCTAGCGGATGGGGGCCCGAGTTTGAAAAAGAGGACAACCTACTAAAGGAAGGGGAGAAATCTATAAACATGATCAATTCAAATCAAAAGCCAAGAGTCATAAAATGCTATGAGGGACAGTCGACTGAGATACAAATCCCGAAGAAGAGATATGTGTTCAATGTCCCAATACCTACAGAGGGGTATAAGGCCGCACCGTTTGACTATCAGACCCTCGAGCAAGAGCGACCCCTATGGTGGGAGGAATCACCCGATCTAAGAGGGTATATGACCCGAAATATAAAATCTCCACTGAAGAGCCCAATACGGAGAAAGGAGAGGAAGAAGGAGAGGGGCTCGCTGCATTTACAAAAATGGTCAAAGCAAGTGAATATAAAATCATGGAACAACTAAATAAGGTTCCAGCACAAATATCACTCATGGGCCTCCTTACAGCCTCTGAGTCCCACATGGAAGCACTCTTCAAAGTGCTCAAACAAATTCAAGTCCTAGAAGGCATCGCTACAGACAAAATAAGTCACATAGCGGATTCTATTTTCACCATGGACCAGATATCTTTCTCCCTTGAAGAGCTAGGAGAAGATGGAGACCAACATACAAAACCACTATTCATAGTGGTAAGGTGCAACGACACGATTGTCTCCGGAGTACTCATCGACAATGGGTCGTCCCTCAATGTGTGCCTATTGGCTACCCTCAACTTATTGTGGGCCGATCCGAGCAATATTAAACCTAGCTCGACGGTGGTCAGGGCTTTTGACGGGTCAAAAAGAGACATAGTAGGGGAGATAAACCTACCGGTGGAGATTGGCCTGCAAGTGTTCTACATATCTTTTCAAGTCCTCGACATCCCAAGATCTTTCAACCTACTCTTGGGAAGGCATTGGATACATACTGTTGGAGCCATACCCTCCAGTCTCCATCAGAGGGTCAAATTTATTGCAAATGGGCAGATAGTCACTGTGTTGGGCGAGCAAGATTATGCCATCTACAAAGAAACCGCCATACTGTACATCGGGGAGGATGGTTCCGAAGACCTTGGTCTCTAGATATTCAACGAAGTGAATGTGGTGACCAGCAAGGAGGGCCATCAATTTAAGGAGGGGCAGCAAGGGACATTTGGACTAGGTTACGTTCCTACAGCTCGGGAAGAAGCACAAGCTAGAGGGGTCAAAGGCAGGACGAAAGAGAAGCCAAGCAATACCCCGATGCATATTCCACCCCTCCAGCAATCTTTCATAAAAGAAACTATCATTCAAGAGCCAAGGATAAGCGAAGATGATGTCAGCAATGGGAGCCCAACCCCTCGCACATCCGAACAGCATCCAGCTCTCAATAATTGGTTATGTTATCCTATTGATAACTCTAGGTCAGCTCAAGGATAGAGAACGATTATTAAACAATTTTTATTGAGACTTCTTTATAATTCAACAAATTATAGTTTGTCTTACTTATATATATCTGCTTTCATTTTACTTCACCCAGATCTCCTACCATTGAACATCAGGGACATTTCGCGCATGTAGGAAATAAAAACGCTGATATCGTTTCCAACGCTGCTGGGTCAGTTGTTAGAGGTGATATCCGTGACCACGAAATAATATAAGAAAATTGGAAAAAACATGAACAAAGCGGAATTTCAATCGACGAGCCGGTGGAGACAGTAAATCTAGGAAGCATTGAGAAACCTAAAAACTTCAAGATCGGGACCATTTTAAGTGCCGAGCAAAAATGTGAGATGACTGAGCTGTTAACGAAGTATGTAGATGTGTTCGCCTGGTCATATGGTGACATATCAGGGCTAGACCAATCAATAGTGGTTCATAGGCTTCCCACAAGGGAAGATGTCAAACCTAAAAAACAGAAATTGAGAAGATTTAGGCCTGATATCTTACTAAAGATCAAGGAAAAAGTCAAGAAACTGCTAGAAGTATGGTTCATCGAAGTGTCCGATTACCTAGAATGGGTAGCGAATATAGTTCTCATTATGAAAAAGAATGGAAAAGTACGCGTATGCGTAGACTTCCGGGACTTAAACCAAGCTACGCCAAAGGACAACTTCCCCCTACCTCACATTGATGTTCTAGTAGACAACACTGCAGGAAACTATCTTTTCTCATTTATAGACGGTTTCTCAGGATATAATCAAATAAAAATGGCTAAAGAAGATAAAACCAAAACGACTTTCATCACAACATGGGGAACTTTCTGTTACAAAGTCATGCCCTTTGGTTTGAAAAACGCCGGGGCAACATATCAGAGAGCCATGGTCGCGATACTTCATGACATGATGCATCGAGAAGTCAAAGTATAAGTTGACGATATGATAGCTAAGTCTAAAGAAGAAGAGAGCCATACAGATATCCTGAGAAAATTGTTTAAACGATTGAGAAAATTCTAGCTCAAGTTAAATCCGAAGAAGTGCACTTTCGGGGTTACAACGGGTAAATTGTTAGGGTTTGTCATAAGCTGGGAAGGCATTAAAATCGACCCTGACAAAGTAAAGTCTATATTAAAGCTACCTTCCCCACGTACTGTCAAAGAGGTAAGAAGTTTGGTGGGAAGATTAAATTACATAACTCGTTTTATCTCACAGCTCACAGATAAGTACCGGCCACTATTCTGCCTGTTGAGAAAGAATGCCGCAGTAGAATGGGATGACGAATGCGAAGAAGCATTCAGGACGATCAAAGACTATCTCATAAAACCTCCAGTCTTGATAGTCCCGAAGCAAGGGAAGCCCTTATTCTTATACCTCACGATACTCCCTGAATCCATGGGATGCGTGTTGGGGCAAAAAGATAAAGAGGGAAGAGAGCGTTCCATATATTACCTAAGCAAGAAATTCACAGACGGGGAACAGAGGTATTCAGAAGTAGAGAGGACTTGCTATGCTCTAATTTGGGTTATGTACCGATTAAGGCAGTATATCCTTTACTATCATATTAAGCTGCTGACAAGACATGATCCTCTGAAGTACTTGGCAGAGAAACCCGTTTTGATGGGGAGAATCTCCAAATGGCAAATGCTCTTATCGGAGTTTGATATTACATACATAAATCAAAACTTGATGAAAGGGCAATCTTTAGCCGACCAATTGGTAGAACACCCTGTCGAGGGGAATTCCCAAGAGTCACAAGTTCAATTCCCTTATGAAAATATATTAACAGTGGAAGGTACACTAGTAGAAGACTGTGGAATAAAGCAGAACCCTAAGTGGAAGATGTTCTTCGATGGAGCTGCCAATGTATTCGGTTGTGGGATCGGGGCAGTGTTGATATCCCCAGACGAAGCACAATTCCCTACAGCAACAAGACTCACATTTCCATATACCAATAATATCGTGGAATATGAGGCATGCATCATCGGCCTCAAAATGGTTGCCACATGGAAATCCGCGAATTAGAAGTATACGGGGATTCATCACTTATCATATTACAGACAAGAGGGGAATACAAGACTAAAGACCCCAAACTAGTACCATACCATCAACATTTGACAGAACTAATCAAAGAATTCAAAGCAATCACTTTCACATACGTCCCAAGAACTCAGAATCAGTTTGCAGATGCACTTGCCACACTAGCATCTATGATCCAGATAACGGGGGGAGCCAAAGTCCAACCGATGAAAATAGACATCGAAAATCGGCCCGCTTACTATTTAGCAATTGAAAAAGCACAAGATGACAAACCCTAGTATCATGACATCAAAACTTTTCTCTAAGAAAGAAAATACCCTGAAATAGCTAGCAAAAATGACCAGAGAACACTCAAAAGGTTAGCAAGTCATTTCTTATCAAGTGGGTCTATACTTTACAAAAGATCGTCTGATACCACCTTACTAAGATGTGTGGATAAAAATGAAGCATGCGAACTGATGAAGGAAGTACATGAAGGGGTATGTGGACCTCATATGAACGGCTACATGTTGGCCCGAAAAATCATGAGGTTAGGATACTATTGGCTAACCATGGAATCAGATTGCATCAAATATGTCAAGCATTGTCATTTGTGTCAAGTGTATGCAAACCGGATAAATGCTCTGCCTAACGAATTGCATTCATTATCAGCACCATGGCCTTTCTCCATGTGGGGGATCGACATAATCGGCCCAATCACTCCAATGGCATCCAATGGCCACAGGTTTATATTGGTAGCAATTGATTACTTCACTAAGTGGGTAGAAGCTTCATCATATACCAATGTCACAAAAGGGGTAATAGTCCGTTTCTTGAAAAGGGACATAATAGCTCGATATGGAGTTCCTGAGTCCATCATCACCGACAACGGTACCAATCTTAATAACAAGTCAATGACAGGTTTATGTCAATAATTCCACATAAACCATAGAAATTCAATTCCCTACTAACCTTAGATGAACGGGGCAGTAGAAGCAGCTAACAAGAATATCAAAAAGATCATCGAAAAAATGACAACTACTTACAAAGATTAGCACAAGATGTTGCAGTTTGCTCTCATGGCTTATAGGACTTCAATAAGAACCTCTACTGGAGCTACCCCATATTCATTGGTATATGGTACTGAGGCAGTGCTTCCAATCAAGGTCGAAATACCATCATTCAGAATTCTATCAGAAACTCAATTAACTGAATCAGACTGGGTAAAGAAGAGGCTTGATCAGCTGAATCTGATTGATGAGAAAAGACTCACTGCATTGTGTCATGGCCAGTGTTACCAACAAAGGATGGCCTGAGCATTTAACAAAAAAATGAGACCTCGATACTTCAAAGAAAGGAATCTAGTGCTAAGGAAAGTTCTCCCGAATGCCTAAGACTCCAGAGGAAATTTTACCCCAAATTATGAGGGTCCATATGTGGTAAAGAAGGTATTGTCAGGAGGAGCTCTGATATTAACTCAAATGGATGGCCCAGAATTGAGAGATCCTATCAATGCAGATGCTGTTAAGATGTACTATCCTTGGGTAAGAGAATTAAAATTTTGCCAATGTTTATGAAAGCCAATATTCAATATAAGTTTCGTTGAGTCTAGTTTTCATTTTTTACAAACAAAGTTAATGTCTCTGAATGGCCAATAATTCCATCCAATCAATTACAACAAACATTCCTAAACACATTACCCATCACTTCACCAACGAATGATAAATACTAAAATCATAATGAATCTCAATAAATTTTGTAATATAATTCTATCTACTTTTGATCATTAAAACCTGGTGCATTAGTAGGATAACACTACCATCAAAAGAGCCATGCGCATAAGAAAGGAAGCACATCAAGATCTTCAACCCCGTGTCAAAGCAAGAGTAAGCGAAGCAGGAGCAAACCAGCTCGAAGGTTCAGTTGTTTGGTTGCTATCCACGATAAATTAGCAAACATATAAATAACTATCATCCACATATCATGAAAACATCAAATCATTTAACCCAGTCAGTAGAAGCATGTTCAAAAGCATAAGATTAGTCAGCCCACAATAGGGCACCTGTCTAAACATCCCCTTGAAAAGGTTAGTCAGCCCGTAATTGGGCACTTTTCTAGATATCCTCTCTTAAGGTTAGCCCATAGGGGTACCTTTCGAGACATGATGTTATAGGTTAGTCGGCCCACATTGGGGCACTTGCCTAAACATCCTCTCTTAGGGTCAGCCCACAAGGGCACCTTTTTTTAAGACGTTTCTTCCTACTATCGGTCAGTTAGCTCGTAATGGGGCACTTTCCTAGATATCCTCTCCTAAGGTCAGCCTATAAGGGCACCTTTCGAGACATTTCTTCCTGTCATAGGTTAGTCAGCCCATAGAGGGGCACTTTCCTAAACATTCTCTCTTAGGATTAGCCCATAAGGGCACTTTTTGAGACATTTCTCCCCATAAGTTAGTCAGCCCACAATGGGGCACTTCCCTAAATATCTCTTCCTAAGGTCAGCCTGTAGAGGTACCTTTCGAAACATTGCTTCCCCAGGGTCGTGAGTCTAATAAGACACTTCCCACTATAGGTTAGTCAGCCTACAATGGGGCACTTTCCCAAACACCCCTTCAAAAATGTCAACCTATAGGGGCACCTTTTGAGGCATGTCCTCTCGCTATAGGTCAGTTAGCCCGAGAAGAGTCACTTTCCTAGACACCTTTTCCTAAAGTTAGCTTAGAGGAGCACTTTTCGAATCTATCGATAAGTTAACTCAGAGGAGCACTTTTCGAATCCATTGATTAGTTAGCTCAAAGGAGCACTTTTCGAATCTATCGATTAGTTAGCACAGAGGAGCACTTTTCGAATCTATCGATCAGTTAGCTCAGAAGAGCACTTTTTGAATCTATCGATCAGTTAGCTCAGAGGAGCACTTTTCGAATTTATCGATCAGTTAGCTCAGAGGAGCACTTTTCGAATCTATCGATCAGTTAGCTTAGAGGAGCACTTTTCGAATCTATCAATTAGTCAGCTCATAGGAGCACTTTTTCAAATTGCCGATAACCGATTAGTCAGCTCATAAGAACACTCTTCAAAGGTATTTTTCCAAACAGTCACTAATCTAGTCAAGACGCTTCTGTTAACAGGTAGCCAGCTCATAAGAGCGCTTCCTAAGACAATCTTCTCTTCAAGGTTGCTAGTCCGATAAAACGCTTCCTATCATCAGGTATTCCACTTACAATAACACACTCCTAAACAATTCTTGAGATTGTTCCTATCGCCAATTAGTCAACCCATAGACCACTTTTTGGGAGGATACATTACTTTAGATTGTTAAGTTATTTCCTAAGCAATACCAACCATCACGAAACACTCGTGGGATTATTAGCTCATGGAGCATTTTGCTACTAGAGACCAAATTCCAGATAACCAGCCAAACCAAGGCGTTATCCATCCAATTAAGAGGCAAAAAATGGTGTCTTTCTTGTCTTTGTAGTTAAGTTTTTCAAACTTTACTACAAGAGGGGCAGCTATAAATACCCCATTTTTTGCCCTAATGATCAATAATAATCAACAATAATTAATTTCCATTTTTTTTCCATTTTTTCTCTAATTTAGCAAAAATAGGACAAATATTCAAAAAATAAAATAAATAGGAAAAATAGATCAATTTTGGAAAATAATTGTAGAAATAATAAGAAAATGAGTTAAATAATTTTTACCAATTTTTAGAATTTCAAAATAATAAAAAATAAATAATAAATAAAGACACATATATAATTTGCGTAATAAATAAAACTGAGATTTGAGCCAGCTCAGCTGGCTTGTGGGCACGCTTGGGACGTATGTGGGGAAGGCGAGGTCGAGGGATTGAATCTAGGCAAAGGCACTTTATGCCATTTTGTTCCCACCCCCCCCCCCCCCCCCCAGCTGCCACGTGGCACCTTCGGATTGGCCAGCCCAAGCACGCGCTAGGCGCGTGCTCATCTTCTTCCTCCCTTCGACCGGCGAACGAAAAACAGGCAAGAAGAAAGCGGAACAAATCCGAGCGAACTTAAGTCAATTTTTCCTAATCTTTTTGGATTTATCACTATCACAAATTAGATAAATCCCAAGAACGGCTCTAATCTAAGGGATAAAGATCGCATTTTGAAGATAAGGGCAAATCCTCCACCGCAGTCGAGATCCGGACTTATCCACCATTGGGCTTCGATGCCTATAAATAGAGATCAGAGTGGAGGCTAGAGCACAAGGGGAAAGGGAGTGATAGAAGGAATTAAAAGGAAAGAAAAAGAAGAGCATACGTCGAGCCCTCGCCGGAGTTTTCTCTCTCAAAACCCTTACCGTAGCTCTTAGACCGCCGTGTAGGGTGGTTTTTGACAGAAAACACCACCATCACCGAATCTGTCATCCTCAAAAGCTTCAGAAACGTATCTTATTCAACGAAAACGGACGCCGGAACGCCGCCGACAAGGATCCAGCCGCCTTGCCCGATCAACCCAACCCGACCCAACTCACGCACCGACCCAGATCCAGGTAAGTCGGATTTTTCAATCTTTTGTATTTATTTAGTTATTTTATTTATTTCGAATTTATTTATTTACTTATTTGTTAATTATAATTCAAAAAAATAGAGTAATGTTAGAAATTAGATTTTTTTTTTTAAGATTTAATTTATGATGAATAATAAAAATAAAAATTATAATTATAATTATAATAATAAATAATAAAAATGCAAAAATTTAGAAAATGATAAAAATATCAGAAAAGAAGAATAATAAAAATTCAGATTTTATAATATGATAAATAAATAATGTAGGAGAAAACTCTTCAAAAAAAATTAATAAAAATTAGGAAAATTATGAAAATTAATAAAAAATTATAAAAATTAATAAAAAATCAATAAAATTTATAATAGTAGAAATGAGTTGAAAAATAGAAAAATGGAATTTTTATCACTTAGAAAAATCATTTTCTTAAATAAATCAAAAATTGGTTTTTCCTTAAAAATTACTATTTTTCAAAAATCAAATTATCAAGCTTAGGCTTAGATTTTTTTTAGAAAAATCCTAAAATGGTAAAAACATAAATCAAAAGAAATTTCACAATTAAAATTCACAAACACACTAAAATTTTTCAAGAAAAGCGAACTACGGCTTGTTTGATCCTGAATAGCAGGTACATAGGCACCCATTTGGGGCAACCCTAAAAAGGAATAAAAATCATTTTCTCATAATAGGTTATTCAAGAATAAAATAAAAAACACAAAAATAAATAAAAGACATTTCGGATAAGGTTTGGATTTTAGGAGATTAGGGTGGTAACCTTAGGGTTTTAATAGGTTAGCCTCCGAACTCAAAAACTCGGGTTTTCCCATTCCTCTTTTCACAAAAACGAAAAGAGGAAATCACGCTGACTAGTGATCCAAATTAGAATTGATCTGCTCAATTAATCCTAATTCAATTTTTCCCAACAACAATTGAGTGGCGACTCCAACATAAAAACGAAATTCCTAACTCAAGTCGAGGATCTACATTAGATAAGCATAGGGTCTAGTATAGATCGGATTAGGAATAAGAAATAAAAAATTAGACTCGACAATTGGTTTACTAGAGGGATGCTAGTGATGGGGTGTCACCAGTTTAAGACTTTAGGTAAGGGAATACAATAGATAATGTTCATCACCAAGACCTAGTTCTTAAAATGTTTTATAAATAATCTAGTATAATAAACCTTGGGTGTTAATATAATCGGATTTTAAATTGCAATTGTCGCATCACTTTGCTACATGTTATACTATATGTTAGCACATGGTGATGTCGTGTATCACCAAAAAATATCATGTGTCACACCACGTTAGCCTACTTACTATCCATGTCACCGTGCCAACTTAGCCTTAGCAATAACTACAAGAACTTTTTCTTCTTCCATTTCATGTTCAATAGCCACACTTGCACACAAGCACCCTTGTTCATGCACCCACAAAAGGCTTATTCACTCATTGAACTACTTAATAATCATATATGAGAGGTAGCAATACATGGTCTCCTTCAACAATATAATTTTAGTCAAGTCTCTAGTTTTTGTGCCCTATGCAAGCTGTTAGTTGAACAAAGTTGAAGAAACCCACTACCTACATAGTAAAGAGAGTATACTGTAAGGTACATGAGATGTCCAAACTAAAGAGAAAAAAGACTAAGGGAAAAAGATGCTTAAGGAGCTTGCTAAGCCCAAACCTCATAAGAATAGGCGACCTAAATCAAACTGAATAAGGAGGTTAATTCTGAAGGGAGTAGTTTAGGTAAAGAGGTAGGGTACCTAAATCTTAGAAAGGAACTAGAGTAGACTAAGGTGGGCCTTACCTAGAGTCCCCAAGTAAGGTTAGTGCTTGAATAAAGTGACTAAACTATAAAGTATAAGTTTAAGGATGGATACTACAGAGGAGAATGGAGACACTTCCAAAACCATAAGAATTTTTGGAAGAGGATTGTGCAACAATACCACGATTCAACGATATTGGACCAACTTGATGTTTGCCAAACCATGGTTAAGATGGTGGACAAGTTTTATTGACCTAAAATGTTAGAAGATATAGAAACTTTTATATAGACTTCTCCCATTTGCTAGCTTGAGAGATGAAAAACCTTAGTAAATATTAGAAGAAGGAATTTGCTAGGAATAATCAACAAAATGTATGAGATTAAGTCATAGAGAGCCATTCATTAGTTGTTAACTCAACTTAAAAATCATCAAGCATGTTTGGAAACCTAGTCCAATGGAAGGGAGTAGTTGAAAATAAAGCAACCTAGGAAATCAAGTATGTGTAACATTTAAAGAACTAGTGATTGGTTTACTAGAGGGATGCTAGTGATTGGGTGTCACCAGTTTAGGACTTTAGGTAAGGGAATACAATAGATAATGTTCATCACCAAGACCTAGTCTATTTCTTAAAATGTTTCATAAATAATCTAGTATAATAAACCTTGGTTGTTAATATAATCGGATTCATTTATGTACATAGTTGGTAAAGTTAGATCATAGTAGCTAGATCAAATAAATTCAGGTTATCCATCTTTAGAAATCTTATATATATAAAGGGTTTCTCCCCTCATTTTTAAGGATTCAAGTATTTAGGTTATCTCTATGCTCTTGTAGAGTTTCTTTAAATTTTCTCTTTAGTAAGTATATTCTTGAGTGTCTTTTAGAGAAAATATTGATTTAGTCTCAATAGTGAATATTCAAGTGCCTCTCGTTATAGTGATCAAGATATTTTGCATGCCATACTATAATGCCTTGCATGTCCTTATCTACAAATAAGACCACATGTTAGGTTACTTCAAGCTAGGGACATGATCAGTCTATCATATAAATTCATGATCTTAAACAAGCTCATTCATTCCATGGATAAAATAGTAAACATATACATGCAAATCCACCTCTAAATAATGTGACCATGAAGCGATTCACTAGAGATTTCCTCCTATACTTATATTGTTGTATATATAAAGTCACATTGTTCTTTCAGTAAAAAAAAAAAAAGTGAAAATTATGTTCAAGAATGTATTTCTTGTATAACATAAAATGTATCCACAAAATTAGATTTTGTAAAGGCAAGCGAATCCTCTTTTGAAGTCATGAAAATTGTGTTTGGCAACTTTTAAGGAGACTGAAAATGAAAGGAAATTTATGAAAAGCAAAGAAAACAAAAGGAAAACAATGGAAATCCAATTCTACCCTTATTTCATATGAAAGGAAATGAGTGAAAATGTTTCATTTTTCCATATTTGGTTAATACAAATAAATAAATAAAAAGAAACAAATTAATAACTAGATTAAGTTACCTTTCACAAATTTCTTTCTTTTTTAATTTCTTCTCTTCTTAAAGTTATTTTTGTAATTCTCACATTTTTTTTTAATTTCCCTCTAAATTTAAAGAAAAATTAAAAAAAAATGGTAGTAGAATATCAAATAAATAAATTCATAAAGCACTGAGCCATGTCCAATCAAAATGAAAAGTGGGACAAATCCTACATATAAATTTGGGAGTAATAAATCAAATGTACATATCGCAGAAAGTATTACATAATTCAAGGCTAATGTGTGTGAACCCGAATGAGAATGTTTACGTCTCCATGTTGCAGAAGACTATTGCATATCATGTCGTGTAATTTCAAAAAGGAATCACTTTAAAATGTAGACAGCAACCGCACGTATTCATTTGTGGGTGCGAGTCCAAGAAAACAATTGCCTCATTATTAGAAGATGATGAGCTCGAACTTAGAAGAGGAACAATGCGATAAAGTAAACGTGGAGATTACTCTCTCTCTCACACACACACACGCACAAAAATAAAACATAGAAAAAATGAAACAGTTAGTGTCTTGTTAACGTTTATGAATCATGATAAAATGTAGAGCCCTTTTGAGTGGTCATGACCATTCCTACCAAATCAAATAAGGATCCATCTTTTTAGCGATATCTCATTTGACGGAGCCTTGTTTTGGCTTCCTTGCTAACCAAGACAAAATGAAACACATTCTATCACCTTTGCTTATACCCCAACTCACCCAACCGTAGCACTTTTAATTTCCAACTATCAAGAAAAGCTAAAAAACACCCTACACTACACACACTCGAGGACAGACAGTTGGGCACTGTTGGCACTGCAAAAGACACTAATGCTTCTTAAGCAAGAATAATGAAATGAGAGCGCCCAAAGGTGGTCTCATCCTCTAACTGAAACTTAATTATTCTGTCCCTCTTCATCTGCTTATTTTAATGCTCCATGATTTACCAGGGTTCTTCTATAAGGAAGATTACATACTCAAGTGGCAGCGAATCTGTATCGGGCTACACGGAGCTAAAAGAATGGTGGATTCTGGTCCTTCTAATATACTTATTGGCATATCTTCAGACCAAAATGACTGCAGACTCCTCCTCTCGTGGGCTATCAGAACCTTAGCTCGACCAAATGACCACATCGTTGCGCTTCATGTTCTTGGTGCGTTTGCCATCACTATGATTATTTTGATCTTTACATTGTATAGTGTTATTACTGTTTAGTGTAAAATTGAGGTTGTGTTTTTTTTTTTTTTTCACAAAATGTTTGGAGGACCTTTTATGATATTTGTTATAATTATCAAATATTATAGTAGTATTTTCAAGAGTTTGCATTAACTAAGGACTGCCAATGGTGGAAGGTAAAAAGGCCACAACAATAGACAATGGTGGTGATTAAATATCATGGAAAATGTCAATTGAAAACGAGGAAGGTTTCAATTTTTAAAGAGGAAATTCCTTAATTTTTATTAGTATTTTCAGTTATTACTAACCACTGCTACAAGTGGCTATCTTCTGTCATTGACTTCTATCTCCATTTACTGCTACAAGACACCAGCACATGTAATGTTTTAAGGCTACTAAAGTATCTAACAACTACAAAATTTCAACTATAACAACTATCGAAAAAATTCCATGAATGTTTTATGCGAAATGAACACACCCTAAGCTGAAACGGGTTTCAATCGAGTTACAGAAGTTATAAACGTGCAATCAGTAATAACTTGCAACGTTGCGGGGTAATAGTTTGGCCAAGAATTCTCGTTAAAACCAAAAGTTTAGGGTTCTATCTGTTGACAAGGTATAATGGTAATTAGTGCCCTGTTCTTTTGCTTGAAACTGCAGTTGGCAAACATAAGAAGAAGGGTGAAATGACGCCGAAGCATCAGTCCAAGATTCGCCGAGCAAAAGCATATGTCATATCTGTTCTAGGAGAATTTGCAAAGACCTGCCAATCAATGCGGGTATACAACAGTGAATTTTTAATCTCTGGACTCTAGTCTTCCATTCCACAATATCTGTAGCATTTAATCCTAGACCCTAGAAATCCATTTCTTTACCTTCAGATAAATCTCGAAGCTCGAGTTAATATCAGCAGCAGCGTTGGGAGAGGTCTGATTAAGGAAGTTAAACTCATTTCTGCTGAGTACCTTCTTGTTCGTGGCTCAAGAGGACAATCAACTAGGTGAGAAATGTGTTCATCATTATAAAACAGTAATTGCTGATAAACGACCATTGACTATATTTCGTTTTCTGATTTATCCAATTAGATACCCAAATGACATTATAAGGTATTGCTTTGAATATGCCCCGGAAAACTGCGCAGTCATTTCAGTTGGGAAACGTCCCCGGGTACAAGAGCCCTCTTATCTCAATCACAGGCGACCAAGAGGTTAGCTTATATGTTCAACCTATAATTCACAACAAAGTCGATATTCTCTAATTTTCTTAATGCAACAGAAAATCGTGCTACAAGTAAATCCATGCCAAAAGTCCATAGTGGCAGGCGAATATGCACTGGTCAGAAGCCTCTTATCCCCGAAACCAAGACTAAAGTCTATTCACCAACAACAGTCCTAGATCAACTCGAGAGAGGCTCTCACACCACAGAAGAATACACTTCTAAAAGCTTTGGAGACTCATCTATTGTAGCCACACCATCTGTGGTTTCAAGCCACAGAAGCCAGTCTAACAGAAAGCGCACGTCTCCTTGCAAATTCATTTGGTCATTACTTTGCTCAGCATTTAGAAGAAAAAATGAAGGACTCGGGATGTCGAAAGGTAGAAGGAACCAACCTCCATTACAGTGCTTCAGTCATGAAGAGATTCTAAATGCTACAAGTAACTTCCACCCAGGTAAATATACACAACGTAACAGCTTGTGGATTAGATCAATTATCGGAATTCAGAGTTCTTACCCTCATTGTGGCTTTAATGTGGCAGATAATTTGGTTGGTCGAGGTGGATACTCTGACGTATATAGAGGTGATCTTCCAGACGGACGTGCAATAGCAATAAAGAGGTTAGCAAAAGACAACAGCGATGAAAAAAAAGAGAAAGAGTTTCTCATTGAATTAGGCATAATTGGGCATGTATACCATCCCAATGCAGCGAGCCTAGTTGGTTATTGCATTGAAAATGGACTGTATCTCATTTTCAACTTCTCTCAGAATGGAAATTTAGCTTCTGCCTTACATGGTAAAGATGATTTATTGTTTGAGTGATGTTCTTATGATGATTGTGAAAAAGTGTAATGACTAAACCAGCTACTATTTCAGGTAAAACAGGATCATCACTTGACTGGCCTACAAGATACAAGATTGCAATAGGGATTGCTAGAGGTTTGCATTATCTCCATAAATGCTGTAAGCATAGAATAATACATCGCGACATAAAAGCCTCCAATATCCTTCTTGGCCCTGACTACGAACCACAGGTATGAAACAACATGATTCCTGGAAATGGCTGTAAAAGTATTTTTGATAAATAGTTTTTAAGTTGAAATAGAAAAATCTACCTTATTCAGATTACAGACTTTGGTCTGGCAAAATGGCTACCTTCCAAGTGGACACACCATGCTGCTATTCCTATCGAAGGCACATTCGGATATTTAGCACCTGAGTACTTTATGCATGGGATTGTGGATGAGAAGACGGATGTATTCGCATTTGGGGTACTTCTTTTGGAGATTATCACTGGAAGAAGGGCCGTTGATTCATTGATGCAGAACATTCTTCCTTGGGTTAGATAGATAGACTCTCACGATTATTCTCTTTCAAGCATTTCATATACAGAGGAAAGATTTGTCTATCTTTTAAAGAATCAACCGAAGAGTTTATCTGCGATTGCAGGCAATGCCTCTTATGGAATCTGGGGACATTGCAAAACTGGCTGACCCGAGAATGGAGGGCAAGTATGATAAAGCTGAGCTACGGAGAGCAGTCCTGACTGCGTCACGGTGCGTAAGGCAATCCTCAATTTGGCGTCCAACAATGAGTGAGGTATTATATTTAAGTGTACTGCTGTACTGGTTAGCATTCTTTCCATCACCAAATGCACACCATCTGAACATGACTATGAAACTAGGTATTGGAGCTCCTGATCAATGACCATGACTCGGACACGGAGAAAAGCTGGAGAATTCCGAAATTTACTTCTGATGAAATGGATGACTATTCCATGGTTTATGGATATGATGTTCCAACCGATATTTCCTTGGAAGATTCTTTTTGATTTGTGAGTGGTTGCTATGCTACTGATAAATTTATCAGTGTTTAGGATTTTTAGATGATTGTAATATAAATATATGAGACAAAAAGATTTGAAGTAGATGATCAGAACATCGGATTTTGACATTTAAACATTGACAAGAACTAGAGAGTACCCTGTGTAGTACTAATGCATAAAAGATTCACTCTTGTTACAAGTTTCTGAGAATTTGGATGTCAGTATATAATAAGATTTATGTAAAGCTCTTCCTCATAATTACACTATACCACTATTTTAAATATGTGACTCCATTTTGACCACATATATGTGAATCCATTAATTATTGATAAGTCTTACATTTTATTATTTTTAATAGACAAAAAGAAATGCACACGTCTAATTTAGTATAGCAAACTTTAGAATTTATTTCTCATCGGGAAAAATATGTAAAAAAAAAAAAAGCAAAAACTTTAGATTTTATTGCTAGATATACATATAAATTAAGTTTTAGAAAAATAATATAGCTAAACATCCTGTAATTATCTTTGAAAATATTAATCTTGACTTAATAAACCCTAATTACCAAATCGAATTAGTTAGTAATTATTCATCACCACTAATGATGAGCTATAAGTATAAATACAATTTTTAATTTGGTCCAAATGAGCGAAAGTAATTGAGGAACATTGATGCAAAACAAAGGGATGGCTGTGGATACTCTATGTGCATGGAGCAGAGTTTCAATAATGTGTCAAAATAGTTACTAGTAAACATTTTGAGATTGCGAAGGAGGTTGATGGAGAACAGGTACATCAATTATAAAGAAAATTAGATATTATTCTTCATTTTCTCCACAATTTGTCCCTCTATACTGAATTGATGCTTCCAATTTAATTTTTCTACTCCCACTCTATCCAAATTAGAGATTATATGGTAGAAAATTAATGCATTTTATTTCATTAATGGTGATATGATATTGCACTATTAACTTGGTTTTTATATATTTGCTTTATTAGCTTCAACTTGAAAATTAAAAATTAATAATTCAAGGATAATTATAGAGGTTTTTTTAGTATTTTACTTTATTGAAGATTTATTCCATCTATAAAAGTATCTAATAATAATGCTTGATATACTAGGTTAAGCATGCATTTCTTTTTTACTTTGTCTTTTTTTCTTTATCAATATATATTACAACTATTAAGTAAGAGAGAATCAAATCTATTCATCCCATTAAGAACTAATATTTATATTACTATATTATAATAGTTTTAACTATTTCAAATGTTGAGCACGATAACTGGTACACCAGAGGTGCATCATTCCCGATCCTCTCGTACTAGGGAAAGGTCCTCTCAATGCTCTAACGCCCACACCGGATATGGACCGAACTGTCTCACAACATTCTGAACCCAGATCACGTACCGCTTTAATGGGCAAATAGCCCAACCCTTGGAACATACTACAGCTCCAGGTAGCGAAGAGCCGACATCGAAGTGCCAAACCTTCCCATCGATGTGAGCTCTTGGGGAAGATCAACCTGTTATCCCTATTACAATAGTTTTAACTATTTCTTTATACTTTTGATTACAATACATTATAAGCCGATATAAGTTATGGCTAATATTGTGAAGTAATGATTTAAAAACAATGGTGTAGGGCGATTATGAATGAGCCCCTCATATGTGCATTAAAAAAAAAAAGACGACCTTTAAGGCATTATATATATATATATATGGGGCAGGACTAGTGTGCTATTTGTTCAGCCTAAAAGTACATGCATCCAAGCAAGAAATTCTAGAATAGCTTTAAAATGGAGGTCCCTCTCAATAAAAAGAGAGGAACCTTATTTTCTTGCATCCGTCTGCTCTGCACTTTTCTTCAATACCGAACCAAACGTAGTAAATGACTATAATTAACCGTGTCATCTTTGACATCAAAACGCCGGTTGCCGGTGGGGCTGTGCCAAAATAAATTGTAACCATATTCAAATCATTGAATCTGGGAGGATGCATGATCATTAAGTGGCTGACATGATTCATTTTGTATAATAATGTAGCTTAAATATGACTGATTGAGCATAGTCCCCGTGAATTACATACGTACTGTGTAGGGAACCTGACATATCGTCTCCAGAGCCGGAATCGACCGCTCTCCATCTTCATGCGATCCATGGGAAGGGACTCGTCCTGCATTATCAGATATTCTTCCTAACATCTTCATATCACCTGTCTTTGGTTGTCCTCGTGATACGTTCTTTTGCCGTCCGCCCCATACCGGAGCTTGTTGCATTTTTCGATGGCACATATTTAATGTATCCTTATCTACATGATTACCACAAAGTTTTCTTTTTCCTTTTTATTTATTTATTTATTATTTGCGCATGTAATAAGGAGGTCGAGGATTTGCTTGAAATCGCTCCAGTAGCTAAGTAGGTCGTGTTACCGCTTGGCCGGACTGCGTGGCGGACCCAAGATTTGGTATTTCTTAATTGTAGTTTGCTGGCAATTTGACATTTTCCTGTTGCTTCTTGTCCCGTGCAGACTTAAGAGAGATTTAGCCAACCATCAAATCCTTCTTGAGAAACTGCAACATCACGAAACTAGTCCATTTGATTCCACTCCAACCCAACCAAATATGGGAAACAGCTTTAGAGAATAAATCCTCAGACCTATGTTCGTGAACTTTCTTCCCCAATCTGCCATACCTTCTTTCTGGGGTCCATTCAATTATAATGGAAAACTATCTAGTCATTCACAGTAGGATGTTCAATAGCTGAAGAAGGTAATTGTTCATTACACTGTCAAATTAATTCTTCAGGGAGACTAATTTTTTTATGTAGCCAGAATAGAAGCAAGCAAACTGCTGACCTATCAGTGCGTTGAAATTTTCTTTTCTTTAAAAAATTTGATGTCACCAGCCAAGAAGAAGAATGAATACAACACCATTTCTTAGTTGTGGGAAAGAAAAAGTCAGGACTCCATTTAAATTGAATATAATAGAACATATTTGAGCAGAAATTTTTTGATGTAAAGGAAGAAACATAAGTGAAGGTTGAAAGGGTACAGAAAAGAAGACTAAAGAACTTCGCACATTCACATTTAAGTAAAATGTTGAGACCTATGTAACATGATTCATCCAAAAATCAGTGCTAATAACTACTTAAAATGGGATCTCAATTCTCAATTACCAAGCAACTCTGCACGAAAGATGACAACTTTTCTTATCGAAGCTTGCAAGACATCCAATTCTTCTTGTAAAGACCTAGCCTCCTCCAGACTTTAGTGTATTACTCAACCTACAGGGTGAAGCTTGGTTCAGCAGGCTACGTAGGGCACCAAATTAAAGATTAAATGAATAAAACAAATACAATTAAATAGATAAATGAACTGTAAAACTAAATTGGAAAGTTAAAAGCGTATATTACCAACTGACAGAGCTGCAAAATATTAACTCTTGCAAAGAATTTTAGATTTCACTTCAGAAAGAAAGTACAGCTAATTGACTAATATATATTCAGAACATTATTCCCTAGCAGGACAAGCCATTATTCAGTAAGGGCAAATCATCTCATTTAGTCTTTTAACTTTGAAGGAAAGAACTGCCACAGTTAATTTTTCAAATAATCAGCACACGGCTAAAATTATGGGAAGCTGGCCAGTGCAATGAAAAAGGTCCACTTGGGCCACATTCACTTGCAAGTTGAGCAAAGAAGGCCGCATTAAAAATTTCAAATCAAAACAAAAAAGCCGAAAGTTTTGTCCCAAGTGAATTTTAATTGCTTACCACTCTGGCTCTCTCTACAATGCCAAATATAATGTGTCAATGTAATAGATTAGGGGGAAAAGGGCCACATAAGTCGTGTGCTTTATGTACCAAGAATGCTAGCCTTCATTCACTGGGGAATGGAAATAATTAAACAAAGCAGAAAAGAATCATGATATTAGCAGCATATCTGAAGCATATGAATAAAGCGTCATTGCCTAGTTATCTTAATAAACCTATACGAGTCCTCACGAAGTAAAGTTGCTTTACAGAGTCATGAAACTAAAGCTTATGATTGGAAAATTCCATGACTTAAAAGAATTCTAAATTGGCTTTGACATAAACTGATTTCGAGTTCCTGCTCTTTCCATATTAATAAAAAAGTGAAATAATTTCAAGTTTATCAAAAGAAGAAAGCAGAAAGAAACAAAAACTAGAACCCCAATAAGCATATTCACAGCTCCAAGAGGCATAAGAAGCTTTGCTTGGGCTGCTGTGAAACAAGAGAGACATTGTGCCATAATACCCATATCTAATACTTTTCAAACATAACTCGATGAAAATCATGAAAAGGCTGAGGCATCATAAGAGATTAAGATTTGCCAGTCGTATACCATTTACAATATCTCTCAAGGCCTAAGTGACTGGGATACCTCCACTTTAAGATAAGTTAATGATATCACAAAATCTTCTTCTTCGTAAACAGAAGTCCATTAACTCTCATGCACAAATAATAAAATTGGATTAAACAATAAAGACAGGTAGAACAGGGAATTCTACAGTGCCATTACGACACCATGCCATCGCATCCAGATTATGTAAAATCCTCCTGATAAAATGTAGAAAATCTAATATAAATATGCACCGTAGAATTTTTAGAGTATTTTAAGGATAATTCCCACACTGTGCTTTATTTTTACTGTAATTCAAGGAGATTATACGGTAATAGGAGAGTGACGGTACCAAAGAATTTGCCCAAGAACTTTTTGCAAGTTTTATCATCCATGTTGACCAAATATAGCCTTCACTATTTTCCCGCAATGCAAGGCATATTTTTGTATCAAATATCTAATAACACTCATTGAAGTTTTTCCCTTTTTATTTTTTATTTTTTCCCCCCTTCTTTCTGGTTGATAGAGAAGCACAGTCACAACCAGCTCCCTCTGGGCATATGAACCAAATCAATGTACAGTTGTAACTGCACCCACTAAGCTTATTCAATATGGGACTGCTCCTTCAATTTTAAACTTCAAACCACAAAGCCAACTAGAACTTTTCAGTTTTTACTATTTTCAAGTGGACCTTTTTCCAAATAGATTTTAGTTCACTTCAAAAATAAAATCATTATAACAAAGCATCCTTAACCTTGTGAAGACAGTTATGGTATGGTCAAGTAAAATTTCAAACTTCTACCCTCTGCTATCAAGACAATATATATCTGCTTTTGCCAAAATCCCTTTAAAGCACTAATTCATTAAAATTCATAAATCAATTCCAGTTACCAATCCAAGCCTTCAAAAAGGCCTTCTCCTTTAATAGCAGAAGTTTTGAAGATAGCCCACTGACGATTTTTAATCTTATGTAATTCCAAAGCCTCGGTAATTGCAGCATCATCTAGTGCTCCAGGAAGATCCTGAAATACAGAGATATTGCATTACAAGGATTAAATACACCAATCAAAATAAATGAAGATTCATAGAAAGAAGAGGAGAAAGAATCATGAATATTTTTTCTTTCTTTTATTTATTTATTTATTTTTATTATTATTTCTTTTTTGGTAATTTAGAAAACATAAACCTAAGAAGTGTAGTAGAAAATATTAATGCAATCATGAGTGGGAACTTCCAGCAATAAAACAAGTCATACAACTATGAAAAAATCTGGCAAAAAGGAAAAACCTGTTTGTTTGCAAATATAAGAGCAACAGCTCCTTTTAGCTCTTCTTCCTGCAAAAGCAGTTAGCAATTGTTAAAGCCACTAAAAGTGTCAGCATGTATTATATGCAATATGACTTGTATAAGACCAATGCAAAACACTGACAATATTTAAGAACCACTACCAAAGGAAAAATAAAGCACAAAGAGTGCATTATTCATAATTTACAAATCAAATAAACAATTCTTTCCAATTTGAGCCAGAAAAATCATACTCATGCTCTATAAGGGTCATAATGAAGACGGTAAAATGAATAAATAAATATATAAATAAACGAAAATCTTCTTAAGTCTTCTACCTATATCCAAGAAGCAAAATTCTATACAGCACACAGAATCTTGCCCAAGCACAAAAATTCCAAATGACCATATAGCAAACAAAATCATTATCCAAAAAAATATTAGCAAACAAAAGACACCTTCATATGGCCCCAGGAGTTTAGGAAAAACTAAACACATCTAAGATATATACTTCCAGCAGAATAATTACCAGGCTCGAATCGAACCTAAAAGAGATCAGAGCAATGAAAACACATAACTACAAACTCTTGCAAGGAAACCATCTCAAAGTACCTCCAGGATTGCATGAAACTCCTCTTTAGCTATCACCAGCCTATCAATGTCACTTGAATCAATGACGTATATTATGGCTTGAGTATTTGGGAAATAGCATCTCCAGTATGGCCTGCATCAAACCACCAAGGAGCAGGATTTCAGCAAGGAAATCCAGTGCAAACTATATGAATAATCAGAGAAAAGAACTTGCCAAGAGTCTCCAACACATTACAGGAGCAAGGGGAAAAAACCACAGAGAAAGAGAAAAATACTTATTGCAAAAAACCATCAGATTTGAAGTAAAGTAGGTGAATTAAGTTAATTAGAAAGAAAAAGTTTTAGGCCCAAGCTATACAAATCCAATTAACATGTAGATTGAGTTTCAAACATTTTCTAAAAATGAACTAGAAAGGAAAATGGAGAGGGAGAATAAAGATGAAACCATTATTGTAACTTCATAAAAAGTGGAAACATGGAAATTGGAGAATTTTGAGAAAACATATATTATACATGAGGTGCATCCAGAAGCAGTAAAAGGAGTACAGAATTGAATCAAAAATAAAAATAAAAAAATTTTAAGACACCCAAAGATATACTAAACACCAATCCCTCAAAAATCATCTGTTCCACTCTTTCCAAGTGCACCAGAGCTGCAATGCATTGACTGGTGCAACCCAGTAGATAATTGCTAATTTTGTGGTAAAATTACATGACAGTCTGGTGACCTCATAATGGAGAAATACCCAGTGGCAAGGCCTGGCAGAGTCCTTACTTTGGCTCGTTAAATGCCCAGTGACAAAACCTAGATCCTGGCTGTGCTATTCCTACGAACACCAATTTGAATGGTACCCCTCTTGCAGCTATGATTGCTTGATCACATTGCAACACCTGTATGGGATTTCTTAGTTTGCAGTCATAATGTAACCATGCACAATTATTTCTATCCAAGTACTTTCTCTCTAGGTTGTCAACTCACTCTATGCTGCAAGTTAATCATTCTAGAATTGCTTCCATGGAATTTTAGGGATTTGGGTCTATTGTATAAACCCATCAGGACTGACTCCCTCAATAGACTGGTTTGTCTTAAAATATTACATCGTTCCGAGACCAACATATTTGATTTGTCATCATTTTCATTTTTTTCTTGCAATACTTATTTAGTTTTGGTGTCCAATACATTTGAACCCAATCTCTTTTAATCCATGCAATCACGGCAAAGTTCCAAGGAAGCAACTGGACATTAAAAAACAAAAACAAGTACGCAATTCTTTCTTTCCTCTCCTGCTTGTACATTGGGCACCTGAAAGATCCATTCCCATACATGTCCAACTATTACTAGCCACTTCCATTTTCTCCACTGCTTGTCAAAGGTCAAGGTCAAAGTAGGCTTTTTCCATCCATTTAGGTTTCAAGTTAGATTGCTCTAAAGGTATAACATTACAACCTTGTGGAATCACGATGAGAATAGAAAAAATATATTTTCTTTAGAGCACATTCTTACCTACATCAAAGTAGATGTGTTAAGCATATAGCTTAGTTCATGAACCTTCCCATAGTGTATCAGCAAAGTCCTCCTCCACCTTTACACTATGTTCTTAGACAGATGACTCAGGGCTTAAGGTGAGTAAAAATTATGAACCGAGGCTCTGCCTGACTCACTAAACATGCTAGGATCACTAATCATTAATAATGGTATCAATATGATAGTGCTATTGTTTCTTTAGGAATCTTTGCCTTTGTCCTAAGAGCATCACAAATCATTAATAACAGTATCAGTATGATATTGCTTTATTTCTTAAGGAAAAATCTTTGCCTTTGTCCTAAGAGCAAAACCATTCATAGATGTACTTTCAAACTATTTGGCTTCTGTAGAGTTTCTGACCTAATTCGCTACTCAAGAAAGTGACTTTTATCTAGAAGATCCTGCCTTGCCTACCGTGACACTAACCATAGGCATTCAGCCCAACCTAAGGTTTTTCTCTTCCTGGACAGCAAGGAGAGAAAAGGAAGTGAATTACCTTTGAAATATTGAGTTGTCACATCATCTAAATTCTATCATTTTGTTATCTTTTGGTTGTCTACCTATGCTCTCTTTTTGCCCAGTACCACTCCTTTTTACTAGGTGGATGGCCATTTCTATGGATAGTACTATTAGTAAGGGAAACACATAAATTACTATTGACTACATCTCCAACGTTGAACCTTTACTAGTACAAGGAGCACCCAAAAACAAGAAAAAACACCTCTGAAAAGGGTCCCCTGCTCACTCAGAATGGTAAATATCCAGATACCAACACACACAAGTTGGCAAAAGGAGAGGTTACTAACATAACAAGCAAGAGAGAGAAGCAATAAAATAATGATAGGAACTACATGAAACAGGACCTCGTAGTACTTGGGTATAGTGAGGAAGGCTTAAGATATCTATTGTAGTTATAAGGTGGAAATAGAGAACAAGGTAAGCCTTTCACAGTTTACTCTATCCATCTTTTGTCAAATTTATTATGACCGCAAGACACCTTCTTTTGTCATGGGTGATGTGGAGGGCATGCTGCAACACATTAATCTTGTGAGAAAATCTCTACTACTATGATGTTAAATCTTTGAATTCATTATTATGATCTTTCCAATGCCAGTAAGTAAGCCTAACAGTATGTTTGGCAATTTTTAATGGAGGAGAAATGGGTAGAAAGGAAGAGTAAAAATGGAATGAAGTATGATTATTATTTTGTGTTTGGTAACATACAAAGGAAATGGAAGGAAGTGAAGGGAAATAGAGTTAGTAATGGACAAAATTGCCCTCATTATTATTTTGATGTATATTTTTATAAGGGGTAATTTTGTAATTTCATTCAATTTCCACTCATTTCTACCCATTGCTCTCCAATTTTGAAGAGAAAAGAAGGGCTTCAAATTGGAAATATTTCTATCCATTTCCAACTATTTCTACTCTTTACTTGAATTGCCAAATATCTCATTTCCACTTATTTCCTTCTATTTCCGCCGTTTTCTACCCATCCAAATATGGTGTAAATGTTTTTACCCCAATGTAGCAATCTAATTTTGAATCTAAAAGGATTGATGGAAGGAAAATGAGACTCCATAAAAGAAAATTGCCTAAGTTCTAGACACTAAAGAGCATAGTGATTATCAGCAAGGGGAAAAAAGACATGATCATAATTTTAAAAAATTCATTACTTAACTTTCATATTTTTCTTGTCCTTTGTTATGGATTTAGTTTTAGGAAATATGCATTCTTTAAGTTAAATGATATATACTAGCATAACAAAGAAGATTTCAATTACATAGTCTGTTTTTTTATTTAATGTTAAATATCTATCCAGTATGCTACCTTGAAAAATTGGAAATGGACTTGAGGCTAAAATGCATCAAAACAAGGGCAATATATCTGGGTTTTCTTCACCTTCTCCCTGTAGTTGATGTGTATTTGAGGGGTGATATAGGTGTTGACTGGATTTTCACACACTTGCAAGTTCTCCAAGCATTAAAAAATAAATAAATAAAATACATTCTCCATTGACCTTCTTTCCAGTTCCTATTCCCCACTTTCTAGCAAAGAGTAAAGTTCTTCACTACTCTATTTCTCCAGCAGTGTTTCCTACTCACCTCATATGATTTATCTTCCACTGATAGCCTAAACAGAGCATGTCTAACCTATAGTCAAATAGGCAATAGAATATCACATTGGGTTGATAGCAGTGATGGAGCTGATGCACCAACATATAGTGTCTTTCAGGTGGGGTTTTGTCACAATTGGGTATTTTTCTGGAGAAAAACGAACCCTAAAAAATAAGAGGATGCCACAGCTCCACCAGACCTATTAGTTCGAAGGAGTTCATATTATGGAAATGCTATCATTGGTTAAGAAGCCATTTTGAATGCATTTATTTCTGAGAAGATTTGTAAAGCACCTGCACGTGCTATTTCTGTTGCTTTCAGCCTATTTTGACTTTCCTTGTAAGGGACTTTGTCACAATCTCTTAGCCTGGAGAACTAACCAGAAGAAGATAGTGTCATCTGGACCTCACTCTAATGTATCATTTATCCATGGTCAAGTGTCACTCTGTATCATCCTAGGATGTTGGATTGGAAGCATTATGGTTCAAAATTTATTCAGCATTCTCTTCACCAAATTAGAAATCCAGACTGGCACTTATGCACTGCAATGTGAGACACCTTAAGATACCATCTAGAAGAAGGATAAAACACTAGCAATAAATCCTTCAACTTTTAAGTAATTAACATCAACAATCCTCATCTTTCTTATAGGTATTATGAGCATTATGGCTTTATGGATGAAAATAGAACAAACTATTAAAAATAAAGAAAATTACCTGATACTTGTCTGCCCACCTGCATCAAAAAGGAAACAATTCTATCAGAAAAAAAGATAACATACAGACTTCTCAAGGAAATAGGCAGCCACTATCTGTACAAAGCATGATGAAAACTTAATTTCAGCCTATGATAATTTAATCAACTGCATAAAATAATTTTGTTTCAATTTTTTCTTGTTTCAAGAGGCATGGTTGAGGCCAAAAATTGGATAAAGAAAAAATGAGGCACTCTATATACACATGGAATAGCATGAGCAAGAAGCACTCAACAAAAAATAATGTTAATAGCAAAATCATAAGCACATGTTATCCGTGAACTGAAGCAAAGATGGAGAAACCTAAAGGCACATACAGGTAGCAACACTTACTAGAAAGAGACACTTTTTTCCAAGGACAGCAAACTTATTGGCAAAAGGCATCTCAAATAAAAAAGGTTTCTAGAATGGAAAAACCATAACACCTGCTAGACTCCCTGCTCATTTACATCACTTTCAAGATGTGCTAGTTCAATGTTGTTTTTGATCCTTTATAGAAGTAAAAATAGTGGTTGTTCATTGATATATACTTCAACTCGGTCCAGAGATCACATGCTCATTTGAAGCCCTCTGTATGAAGAATCCAGTGGCAAAGGCTAAAGCAATCGATATTCTTTGCTGAAGTTAACTTCTCCTTGAATAACTTTAATTTGTTTTGAAACTAAAGGGAATAATATACTCTCTTAATGTGGGCATTCATAAAAGACAATATGACATTCAAATACAATAAATATTTGGATATTAATAGAAATTTCTAGCAAAAGCAGCTAAAAGCCAAAGAATGTTGCCCGTACAACATATAAACATGATGCACAAGCAGAAGCTTGTCAAAGAGAAAAAAAGGATTTAGTAAGAGAGAAGGATTTTTTTCTTTTTTTGTTTTTTTTTTCTCCATTATGTCAGCAAAGTCTCTATATCTTTTTTACTAGGATAGAGTATTTCAATGCAACACACTTAAACTTATAGAATAGTATGGGAGGAGATAACTAACTTTAAATTCTACCAAGATTTACAGAATAGAAAGATTCTGAGATCTAACCAGCAACAACAAACAATACTAGCAGCATATAATAATTTTGCAGAGTTTTCTAACCAATCATAAGGGTGACAAGGCCCAAAAGCACAAACAGCATAGCAGACCGAACCAAATAAGTCAACATATTGAGACAACTAAGCCAGATGCAAGCTTGAAACAATGATTTCTTAAATCTATGAATTGGCACACTACTATTTCCACTCCGCATTAAGTGATTTATTCTACAAGCTAATTTGAAGAGATCTTAAGTGGATTTGATAAAGGAAAAAAAGAAAAGACATACCCAGATCCCAGACTTGAAACTTGATGTTATTATACTGGACTGTTTCCACATTAAATCCAATAGCTGCATAGAAAAAATTAACAAAAGGACACTACATTAATCTCCATTTCAACAATCCATAGTCCTCGTTATATAGAATCACTGCATAAATCAATATACGTAGAAGCCAAAGAACCAAATCAAATAGCTGTAAACAAAACTACTAACTTGGAATTGTGGAGACAACTTCACCCATCTGCAACCGATCTAATCCACACAAACATAACATGATCAAAAACCATAGAAGACAAAAATTTGACAACTGCCCATTATAGGAAAATGCAAAACATGAAATGGTTATGTAATTAAAAGAAGAATCGTACAGAGAATTGTTGTTTTTCCAGCATTGTCGAGTCCAAGCACAAGAATTCGCGCTTCTTTGTTGCCAAAAAGAGAAGAGAATAGTCGAGTAAAAACAATACCCATCTTCAGATTCGATCAATGTTACTACTATAGTTCTCTCAAACCAGAACAACTGATTTGGATCAGACTAAATCAGATCTGCAGAAACAGAATTATACTTGGCCCTCCTAGAAAAAGATGTACAAAAATTCAATCAGTGCTAAAAACTCAATCTACAGGTATGCGTAAATGCTAATTCGATTAGAAATGTATGAATGAGTGAAGTATGAGATGTACCTGAGCGTCAGCCATGAAGGAGAAGGCCAGATTCTCTCGCTTATGTATGGAGTGGCGAAGTTTATTATTTAAGAAAAAGGAAATCAGGGGGAACAGAGTTTGGGAAATTTGGCAACTTTGCGTTCATTCTTCCTATGTGTTCTCTTTTTTCTGTTTTTTTCCCGTAAAAGATATTGAATTTAAAAAATAATAATAATAATACTAAGCCAATCCCGCTTAGATTTTAATGATAAATCTAATTTTTTTTTAAATTTATACTTAAGATATTATCACGTTATTAAAAAAATAGATAATGTTATCAATAATATCATAATATATTTTAAAAATCTAATAATTTCAATTATTAATTTATAAACTTAAAAACAAAAGAAAAATTGGGTAATTAATAATTTATTAAATAGCAAATTGAGAAATACAGTACAGGAATGAAAACAAGTTACAAGGAGCACATAATCGATGAATGTGCTAGTATACTAATCCTAGGCACTAATGTAAAGTAAAGTGATAGGATTACAGTGGCCTTATGTAGGCTCGTATGTGGTTTGCTAGTATGCTAATCCTTAAGATGTCATTCCCTAAACGCACTTGGTTTCGGGTGCGCCATATACAGTAGACTGCTGCCGCTAATGTTGCACACCATCTCTGATGTGTCGGTGAGTCTCCCAAAGTCATCAAAAATCTGGTCACATTATCTCGGTCGTTGGAGTGGGCTGGACAATGCATGTAGTCACAGACTATACTCCATACTTGTGAGGTGTAATCGCACTGGAAGAAAAGGTGGGCGTGGTCCTCCTAATGCCGTTTACACAGTAGGCAAATAGTAGACTGCACTAGTCCCCAACGGTGTACCCTATCAAGGGTGGATAGTTTCCTTAACCAAGCCAACCATAGTATGAAGGCGTGTCTAGGGAGGGAGGTTTTATTCCATACTACTCTCTATCAAGGTACTCTTGGTCTTGGAGGGTTAAGGAAAGCATAACCACTCTTTATGGTGTACTCTCCAGATCCTGAGTGTTTCCAACGAAGTCTGTCCGACTCTGTAGCATTTGGTTTGATGGAGGGGGGAATGCTAAAACTATTCAAAGGTTGGCCCTCCGGGATACTCCATTCGTTTCCACTCATTATAGAGCATAGCCTTGTGTTGTCTGGGAAGCCCGTGCTGTGCATGACCCGAGCACTAAACAAGGTATCCAAAGGTCCTGTCGGGAGCCAAAAGTCTGCCCATAGCGAAATTTCAAGGCCATTGTTTGGTTCCCAATAGAAGGAAGATCTAACCAAACCTCTCAGCTTGAGTAATTTCTTCCATGTCCATGAACAGACGGTCGGTGCCTTAGAAGACCAGAAATTCTTTCCCTTGAGTAGAGTGGAATGAACCCATTCCGGCCATAAGCTCTTTGTTCCCTCCTTGTAGAGTCTCCATATGTGCTTGATTTGGATGGTTTTGTTCCACCGATGAATGTCCAGTAATCCTATGTCACCACTTCCTTTTGGTTGACACACTTCAGCCCATTTGACCTTAGCTTTAGTGAATATGTGTGGGTTGCCACTCCAAAGGAAATTCCTAAGTAGTTGTTTTATTTTTGAGACAACCGACTTAGGAAGGATGAAGATGGAGCACCAATAAACCTGCATGGAGATAAGGACAGATCTAATTAACTAAAGCCTACCCGCATAGGATAAGTACTTTGCTGTCCACGAGGTGATTCGAGTCAAGGTGCGTTCCACTAACATCTCACAGTCTTGTCTTTTGAGCTTCGATGAGATGAGGGGAACCCTTAGGTATCGCACCGGTAACTTGCCTTCACTGAATTGGGTGCACTGGATTATGGCCTCCTTTATACTTGCTGGGACTTGAGAGAAGAAAATGCTACTCTTGTGGTTATTTATTGCCAATCCTGAGATGGCCTGGAAGTCCTGCAAGGTTTGTTGTACCAAGGATATAGGTTCCTTGTTCCCCCTAGCAAATATGAGGAGGTCATCTGCAAAACAGATATGGGTTAGGCGTTCATTCTGGCATCTCCAATGAAGTGAATACCCCGGATGTCGTATTAGCTGTCTCAATCACATAGAGAGGATTTCCATACAAAGAACGAATAGGTAAGGAGAGATAGGATCTCCTTGCCTCAAACCTCTTTTGCTTGCAAAGAAACCCACCAGCTCCCCATTGATGTTGATAGAGTATTTTGGCGTTGATATGCACTGACTAATAAGCCTACAGAAATGGGGCGGAAAATGCATAGCCAAAAGAACCCCTAGAACAAAATCCCACCTCACTGTGTCATAGGCTTTTTGGAGATCCACCTTCATCATACAGCGAGGAGCTCCCACTTTGGCATGGTAATTTGCCATGAGTTCCTAAGCCAAGAAGATATTATCAGATATCCTCCTACTCGGGACAAAAGCCGCCTGTTCTCGCCCAACTAGGGATGGCAAAACCAATTTCATCCTTGATGCAAGCACCTTGGATATCGCCTTATAAATGACATTGCAGCATGCGATTGGCCTGAAATCCCCCAATCTAGTAAGGTTGGGCAATTTGGGTACTAGAGTGATGGCTGTGTTGTTTATCTCTTTCAGTAGATGCCCTAATGTCATGAACTCTCTAGTGGCAATGATCAAGTCCTCACCTATAATGTCCCAGGCTTTCTTGAAGAACAGAGCAGAGAATCCATTTAGGCCAGGAGCCTTTCCATTCGCCTGCAATGTGAATCCCCACTTTATCTCCTCATCTAAGAATTCAGCAAAGAGGCCGAGTTGTTGTTGGTCAGTTAGAGTCCGTGGTGTCAAGTTCCCCACATCGACAATAGTGGTAGGAGCTGTAGGTGGGTCATATAAATGTTGGAAATAGTGGAGTATCTCTTGCCCGACCTCCTTTTCCCCTACCACCTCACTGCTATCCTCACGGGGTAGTCTGTGTATGAAGCTTCGGTTGTGAAGACTCTTCATGGCTTTGTGGAAATAAGCCGTATTTCTGTCCCCCAACTCCAACCATTTTGACTTGGACTTCTATTTGAAGAAGCTCTACTCTGCCCCTCTTAGAGTGTAATACTCCTTGTAGGCCATCCGCTCCTCTTCCAACTGGTTTGTGTCCCTATCCTAATGTATGGCTCCTTGCACTTGTACCAACCTTCGCTTCGCAGCTTGTACTCTTAGCGATATGTTGGAGAATTCAGTTCTATTTAAGCTTTTGAGCCCCTGCTTAACTAGCTTTAATTTCTGTACTACCTGAAACATATGGGAGCCTTGGATATCCCTCCTCCATATGGCACTAACTAGGTCATGGAAGCCTTTATGGTCTGCCCAATAATTGAAAATTTTGAATAGGCTCCTTCTAGCCCTCAATCCATAGTCCATACGGACTACAACTAGTGAGTGATTGGATATGATAGGTGGGAGGAATTGGGCATGAGCAATTGGATGCAAATTCATCCAAAGTAGGTTGACCATGGCCCGATCAAGCTTCCTAAGGATAGGCGCCTGCTGCTGTTTATTGGTCCATGTAAAGAAATCCCCAGAATATCTCAAGTCTTCCACCTCCACTTTAGCTAGGCATCTCTAGAACTCCAACATTGCCTCCGTGACTGATGCTCGGCCTCCTTCTTTCTCTGTGACTAGGCGAGTAATGTTGAAATCGCCCATGACCAGCCACGGTCTATCACCTATAGCTTAGGCCAACCCCTCGAGATTCAACCATAGCTCCTTGCGTTCTCTATCATTATTGGATCCATAGACAAAAGTGATAGCCATAATACTGTTCGCTCTCAAGTTTGTCATGGTGCAATGTAGAAATTGTGTGTGTTCCTTTTCCACACGTATATTCCACTCCCTTGGTTGCCACGCGATCCAGATGCGCTTACGTGCCATGGAGTTAACCCAGACTTGCCATTGCTGACCCAACCTATTCTTGATGGAATCCTCATTTGCTGCACTTACTCTAGTTTCCAATAAGCCAATCAAGCTAATGCTATGCATTGCACACAACCTCCTAACCTCCGAAATTTTAATGGGGTCATTTAAACCCCTTACATTCCATGCTGCCACTGACATGGAGATGTGAAATACAATCAATTAGGTGAAATTCCGACTCCTAATTGTAACATAAATTTAGAAAATCCAGATCCATGACTTGCATGCGTATGGCTTAAATAAACACAAGTAAGTTGCTTAATGCTTTATATGTGGTAGTTATATAAATTCGTTACAAATAATATCGCTTTTAAAAAATTTAATAATTTTAAATTTTTTGGTAAATTAAAGTTTACGTACATATATAGTCACCTTTATACTTTGCATATTTAATTTGACACTTTTTTGATCTCACGTTTTATTATGGTTTATTAGCATCGTGTTAACTTATGATTCCTCTATAATAACTAAGTTAATAAAATATTTTTTACAAATTTAATTAAATGATATAGTAAAAGATAATAAAATTTTATTAATTTAAAAAAAAAATCTAGTTTGAAATATTTCAATGCTTAAGGCCATAGTCGGCGATTCCAAAGCCGAAGGCGGCCAGTCACCACCAAAGGATCGTTGGTGTTGCTCGACCACAACTAGAAAAACTTGATGGATCATATGACCCAAACATAGTGATGAAAAGCAAAAGATTTAAAAAAAAATTCAAAAAAACCTGTCACAACCAATTGATGAGCTTTTTATATAAATTTATTATTTTAATTTTATTTTTTTTAAGATGATGAATGACTATCCATTATTGTAAGTAGGTTGTACTATCCTCTAAGTAAAAGATAGCTAGCTACTCTCTTGGATGAGTATAAAAATTTTTAAATTTATTTTTGTTTTTATATTCTTTGTACATTTATTATATTATTTAATTAGATATATTTAATAATATTATTTTGTTAAATTATTCGATTAGAAGTTGCCATGTATTCATATAAAGCAATGATAAAGTACAAGTATGTAAAGTACCAAAAATAGAAAAGTATACAAAGCGATAAAAATGAAAATAAACTATCTAAAGTGTAATTTATCCTAATTTTGTTGATAGCGAGGTTATAAAATAACCATCCATCATCCCACTAATTCAACAATATTCTCTACATTATAATTTTAGAAATTTGTATAATAAATTAAATGAAATTCACGAACATATTTTGACTTAACAGTATTGGTAGCCACACTCCATGTGAAACACAGCATAAAAAAATGGTATCTTTTTCTATATGCTATGGTGATTATTAAAAAAAAAAAATGTATTAAACAATTCATAAATTTAATGTAATGAGGAATCTAAGGTTAGAAGTGGTTAGAATAATGAAAAAACAAAAGCAAGAAAACCAATCAATTTGCTACTATTTTTGAATTTCAATAACTTCAAGTGCAAACATCAAAATTTGAAAAATCAAAGTTTTAACACTCAAATATAGAATTGAGTTCATTTATGCTTAAGTGGCTAATGAAAAGGTTGCTAATTAAAAACTATATAAAAACTACTATTTCAAAAACTTAGGTTTGTGTCAAAGGAATTAGCCCTTGTACGATTTGAATATGAATTTGATTTAAAACGAGTTAGAGAAATATGTGTAATATGAGGTTCATTGGAAGTTATAAATCATATCATGGAAAAGAACAATTTAAAAAATTATTAATAACTCCATAAACTTTGACCTCTTTGTAGACAATGAAATTATTAATAACTCCTCAAAAAGAAAAAATAAAATATGAAAGTTAAGGCACCAAATTAGAAAAGAAGAAGAAGAAGAAAATTCAGATGACCAAATGCAAAAAGGTGAAAGTTCAAACAAGTTTTCATTTTCAAAAATAAAACTATTCTATAATAGTGAAAAGTGAATAGATGATGACAAACTAATTTAATATTGGTACAAATTAGGTCAATTATGATATTAAATTCTATAAATGAACAAAAAGTTAATCAATTTTGAATGGCCATAGAAAAAAAAATAGATACAAGGACAAATGAGTAATTACATCTTTTATTATTTTCTATAAGAGGTTAACTCTCCCTTTCTTTATTCATAGATACAAAAGAAGAGCAAACCCTAATAGCTTACTTTCACTCTCAACTAAGCACTACCTCCCGAATCCTTTGAAGCACCACCGCCTCCCTACCCCCATCTCTCTCTCTTAGATTAGAAATCGATCACAACCAACTAACATAATTTTAATCTCTCAAATATTTTATTATTATTGTTTTCTCATCAACCAAAGGAAATTGATAAAACTAGCAATCTTATTCCTTGTTGCAATGAGAAGATTAGTGAGAACCTGAAGGAGAAATAATTCACAAAAGCAAGGTAGTCAAAATTGTGAGTCAACTTGTAGAATCACATGATTTTACATTTCTAGAAGGCTTTCCCTAGTTAACTCGCTTGCAAAATCCTTTCAAATTAAAATTATAGTAGAATCGTGATAATAAATGGTAAACTTGACATGCATTTCAATTGTTTCTACCTTGTCTCTTAATTTGTGCTATTTTAATTAGGCTTCCATAATGTTAAGCCAACTCATCATGCCTTGTTTGCCCTTACTTGTCTTTTACCTTTTCTTTTGCTTAAAAAAAAAAACCCTCATCTTACATTTTTTCCGTAATAACTCTTCTTTAAATCTGCTTCTTAATTTGTTCTCTTCAACTTTAGCTTTCTCTAAAACCACAAGTCCACAACTAACTTGAACATCTTTATTCCCATAAAGTGTTCACAAGATCTATCTTAGTTGTAGAAAAAATTAGATGACCATTACAATAGACACAACTTCAACTTGCATTGCCACTTTGAATACTGGTATGATTTGCGTTCACCATTAACTTATGTTTGCTCATTTTTTTTTATTATGTTATATTAATTTTTTTTCTAATTGTATCATACTTCGCAAGTACAAAGTTTACACTTTTTAGTTTTGCATACATTTGTGGATCTTTTAGCTTGTTATGGCTTCATTTTTTTTTTTTTTTTTGTGTTTTGCTTTTGTGAACAAGCTAACCCCATTCCTCCTTGAGAGATTCAATTTGGTGAATAGTCCCCAATTTTTTTACTGCATACATTTCGGCACATTGATTGATGAGGTACATACCAGTGTATGCTAACTATAAATCAAACAAACTACTAAAAGCATCTTCAATCATCAGGAGAAATATACATGACAAATTTTGAAGAAGTTTACTTTTAAGAATATCAATACTATAGCCACTCTGATGAGTTTTTCAAGAAGGTTAGACTTAGATTCAAATGGAAAGAAGATAAATAAAAAATTATATAGAACTTTAATTGGTTCATTATGTTATTTGACTACATCTAGACCTAATATACTGTTTTGTGTGTGCATTTAAGCACATTTTCAAAGTTTTCAAACTGAAACACACTTAACTGTTGTAAAGAAAAATTTTAAACCGTTGCTACAAATGCAAAATTAGATATCTAGTGCTCATAACGGTGGAACTTCAATTAATTAGATGCTCAAATGCTAATTATGTAGGATGTAAAGTGGATCCAAAAAGTACTTCCAATACATGTCAATTTTTAGGAGACGAGTTAATATCTTGGTCTACTAAGAAATAAAATTCAATTGCTTTTTTAATAGCAGAAGCAGAGTATGTTTCAATTAATAACTGTTGCACACAAATATTATGGATAAAATAGCAATTGTTAGATTATAGTTGAAATATCAAGTATACTAATTAAGTGTGATAATACGAGTGCAATTAATTTAACTAAGAATCCAATACAACATTCACATTCTAAACATATTGAAAAAAGATATCATTTTATTAGAGCTCATGTTCCTTATAGGAATGTTTTAATAGAAAAGGTAAGTGAATAAATATTAATGGGAGAAATAGATGTAGTTACCAATAAAAAAAGAATTAAAAAAAAGGAAAAAAAAGGAAAGATTCTAGTTACTAAAATTTTTGGAACAAGGTTAGTATAAATAAAACCTAAGGCTAAAACATCCTAAATTAACCCTAATCATGACACCCGAAAGAAAGGAGACCCTTGAGAATTCTAGTAAGAAAACTCCTAAAAAATCAAGCAAAGGAAAAGCTAAGGTAGAATTGTAGAAAAAGAGACCTCCCTCACCAATTGATGAAAATTTACTATATGATGATGAACCCTTGATAGAAGAACAGGAGAAATTCTATGATGCTTTAGTGAAAGAGATGGTTGACAACTTCAATAAAGAGAAAAGAGAAAAGAAGACTAAATTACAAATATAAAAGAGACACTCTTTTCTCTAAACAATGATTATGTTGCTCTTTATATTATTGTTGGTGGACTAAATAATTTGTTTCGATTTATGTTTTTTTTTTAATTTGGTTATGATTTTTTTTTCACTCCTATTATGTATTTGTTTGCATATATTTTATGTGTTTACATGTTTTAATGCTAATAGAAAGGGGGAGAAAGGGAGAAAAATAAAGAAAAAGAATGAGATAGAGAATCGAAAGAAATAAGAAAAGAAAAAGAATTATAAGAGTCATTAGTTTAGGGGGATATCAAAGAGAGATTGGAGAGATTAGAGAGTGATCGGAGAATATATGAATGCAATTAGTTTTTAAATAAGACGTTAGGATTAATAAGATGAAAAAAAAAAGAGAGATAAGTTCTGTATTATTAAAAGGGGGAAGAATGTTGGAAATAGGTTAGTAAAAAAGTGTTTTGATGCTAACAAAAGATATAAATAAAATAAAATAAAATATGTTTATAAGGATACACCAAATCGATAGAGAAAGATATAAACTTTGTTATGAATTAATAGTATGTTTTTAAGTGTGAAAAAATAAGTTATTTGGAATAGGTACAGTTCATCAGATATAAGTTCAGTTCTAAAAGGCAAAAGAATGAAAAGAAAGTTTTGAAGTAAAAGATGAGTAGTTGGAATTCTCATTCTTGTAAACAATAAGAAGATAGGAAGATTCTGAATGAAAAAAAAAAACAAACAAAAAGAAAAAAGAGAATCAAACTACTTGATGTAAATTTATGGAAACAAAAAGATATAGCAAAGGATTTATTTATAGGTCAAGACTCACCTCCAAAAGTTGAATATATTTAGGTAATATATTTGATTTGTTCTACTAAAGTTGATTTTTAAATACTATGGGATAACATTTTATTAGTAAAAAAGGATGTTATATATGGAATCCAAATTATTTACATGAAAACCAGAAAGGAAGGATTTTGAAACATTAATAGTAGATTATTAGCATTCAATTCAGATATGAGAGCATAAGAAATTTGAATAAAGAAATTAAAAACAAAATAATGAAAATAGTATATTTGGATAATATATTTGACTTGTTCCACTAAAGTTGATTTTTAAATATCATAGGATAACATTTTATTAGTTAGAAAGGATGTTACACATGGAAAGCAAATTATTTACACAAAAACAAGAAAGAAGGATTTTGAAATATTAATAGGAGATTATCAACATTCAATTCGGATTTGATAGCATAAGGAATTTGAATGAAAAAAATTAAAGAGGAAATAATGAAAATAACTGATTAAGGAGAAAATCAAGATTTGAACGTTAGTACATGATTTATAAATAAGAAGGAAGACAGATGACACAAAGACATAGAACATGTGAATATCAAGAGAATACGAATAGGTGCAAATTTAGTCTTTAAATTTTGTTTTTGAGCTAATATTGCAGAGAATCAATACTTGTCAAATCTTTAAAGGATGAAAACATCATTCCAAAGTTGTTTGTTTTAGTTTTCCCTATAGTTTTTTAGTTTTAACTTGATTGTATAGCTAAGTGAGATGAAACAAAGCAAAGGAAGTAGCTGAAAGACTATATTAAAGTAATTATAGAGTGGCAGACTATTGTAATAGTTATTAAGATTTTTTTTCTTTGATATAGTGGAATAAACTAATAAAAACAACTAAGATTCTAGTTATGAAGGCTGGAAGAGTGGAATAATGCATAATGCAAAATCAGTATTTATCATTGTCTGATTTTCTTTATTCCTATCCTCCTTTTTTTCATTTGCAATTTATTTATTCATTTTAGAATTGCAAATTATCCTACTAATATAGTTTGAATCTTGAATTAATATCCACTTATAGTAATCAAAGGGAATTTTAGAACTACATTTGCAAAAAAGGTTTTTAAATATAGTAATCACTAGGGCTAGCTTATTCAAGAGACCTCTTTATTCCTCACCTTTTTTTACAAGATCATCATTGGGGGCTCATACTCCCATTTATGAATTTATCATTCACAAAAATGTGCCTTGTACTTATTGGGCACCTCATGTTTCCATATGTAATCTCTCTTTATTTTTATTTTTATTTTTGCTTTTTAAAAAGATTTAATTAGGATAACCCCCCAACTTAGTTATCTTTCATTCTTTTGGTTGGGAAAACTTTTAAGTACAAGCTAGTTTTTGCTAAAAATAGATTGTGTATGCATGCACTAAAAATCATAACTATTTAGCAAATAAACAACATATGCACTACACTTCTTCAATTTAGCTCAACAAAACACAACACTCAAACTTCTCAACTTCGCCATTCAACCTTCTCAACCCCAACTTAAGTCTCTTATTATATCTTAAAATGAATACATTAGTAAGAAAGTTTAAAACTTTTGTCACACCCCGAAATGAGGCCTAGAAGCCTTTACTAAAATTATCATGGTACGTGTGCATCCGTTACATAATAATCGTCTTACGAGCCAGAGATTGTAAGACTCTAAGTAAATAATTACATCTACAACAAGTTATAGTACATATAATTAGATTATAAAATACAACTATGGATCCCGTACCTCACGATCAACCATGATCGTAGAGAATCGGTATCCCCTACCAATCAGTAAAATAGGATAAATCCTAGGTTCTCAACTTCAAAATCTATTCACACGGGGGTCCTAACATTTCATCTAAGTAAATCTATCTTTCAAAAATCTTACTTCGTTGTTTTGGTCTTTCAAAACTCTCAATACTTTACATCTTAGCCCATCCCACGCTTTTGCTATCGTCACCTGCATAAATTCTGTGAGGGGGTAAGCACACCATGGCTTAGTGAATGGGATGGTAACACTTTCAATGCTACATACACACACAAACAAACTTAAATCAAATATTAGACATATGCTATATACATACACAAGAAAATTCACATCAAGTTATTAAACCTATGTTATGTACACAAGCAAGCAAATTCAATTTAAAAATATTAAACGTATGCTATGCATGAATAACCATATGAATGTAGCATCTCACATGGTCTTCCGGTAACCGACGTGAAGTCAAGGGTTTACGCCCCCCTTGACCTTGGGTTGGGGATTCCGAAGCCACCATTAGTACCCAGGTCATTACCCGATTTATTTATCTTATCACTTGGTTAATTATGATATCTTATTAACTCAACAGTGAACGCTCTCATGCCTCTCTGCACTAGATGGAGCAAAACCCTCAAGGACAGGCCAGACTCGGAATCGTCAAGGCGCGACAATCCCCTAATCACTTAGTTTGCACTTGGCGAAACAACCATTTTCTTGATCACTTCCAACGCATCCTATGACAGTGATGGCCTTCAATCTCATGTAATGTCTCGTGAAAATGCATGTCAGGTTTTTAAATCAGGTCCTCTTCCTTAATTAATTTATTTAGGGTGATAAAAAAAAATTTACAATCACAATCAATCATACCACAAAAGTAAACATCAAACATTCCATTTCACCCAGTACAACAAGCACAAATCATGTTTTTTTCTTATCACTCAAGACAAACACTGAACCCAGACCTCGTGAACATAAACCTATCCAGTTTTACAATGGGTTAAATTATCTTGGCACCTCTCTGTGCCATTTCTTTTAAATGTCAACCGCTCGGGTTAACTTACGATCATTTCTAACACCTCTATGTCATTTATCTCACATGTCAAACTTACCACTCGGAGTTGATTTACATTAACCATCTTTAACACCTCTGTGCCATCGCACTTCTCAAGTGCTTTATCATTCCCACACTTTTGAGAGCCAGAAAGGTCGTCTTGTATTTTCCTTTTAATGTCTTCAAGACACTTGTGCATAATATACATATCTATACATATTTATGTTTGGGACCACTTCTTAATTAAGGACAATTTACTAAACATCTCCCCTTGCGTACTTAAGAGGGTAAGAAAATATGGTCATTGAGTTGTCAAAACTAAGGTTGCACTTATGATTTATATGATTGAGCTCATGAGTGTATTTTGTAAATATAATATGAAAATAAATTTGGTTAAGTATATGTATACACATTTAGGAACTGGATCTAACATGTATAACTCATGAGTGTATTTTGTAAATATAATATGAAAATAAATTTGGTTAAGTATATGTATACACATTTAGGAACTAGATCTAACATGTATACATAATGATACCTATACACCCTATTCCCACTAAGCTTACCTACTCGGTAGCTGTAGAAGGAAAAATTAAGTTTTTTATGTCCTGGTTTGTTTTGAAAGAAAACGATTTGTAAAACATAGGTTAGGCTTATGGTTATAGCACTAGCAATATGGCACTAGGTGCTATCATTAAGGTAATGACATCTAAACCCTCGGACCATTCATTCCCCTACATTCTTCACGACTTATTTCCTAACTCATTAATTCCCACCACATAACCCAACAATAATCACATTAAATAGCAAACACAACAAACAACAATTTCACATGCATAACATTCAACATACAACACAACATAGTAGCATATCATTAAGTTTCCCACTCACTTGTTTAGGGTTGTCGTAGTCCTAATCGTCCTCAAGTGATTTCGACGTGTAGTCCCTTCTTCGAGCATGGTACCGAAGGGTTAGCTACAACGACTCAAGGCAATTTCCGTTGGGTTGCTCGATTCCTTATTCACTCCTATCTCTTCTCAAGCTCTTTGATGCCTTTCCCCATACTCTCATATACCAGCACATTCCCATACACCACATGCACACCAACATACACATATTCTTATCCATTTACATACACTTCACACACCACACACGTACCTATACATACATACACACCCTGCTCCTTTCACCTTCCACACCACTATCATACACACATGCCTTACATATACTTCACACCACCAATACATACTTGCCCACATACTCTACACACACTACATTCACCTTTCACACCCATACGCCACACACCATCTTATATACATACATACATACCCATGTACACCACTCCTCCTATATACACATCACATACCTACTCACCACATGTCCTTCACACATATACACACATATCACGTACTCCACTTACCATCCATATACACACATGTACCATACACCCCACATCTTCCATACACCTATGCACATACTCTATTTACACCTTGAACCATCAATACACACACCCACATACTTTACACACACCACATTTGCCTTCCATACCCATACATACATATTCATACTCCACACATCGTCTCATATTTGTATATACATATCCCACATACATCATCCTCAACTTCCACATGTGTCCATACACCATACACTATTTCACATACATACATATATGCCCACACATACCACTCCTTCCTTATACATGTATACATGCCACATATCCCACACACACCATCCATATACACCCTAGTACCACTCACCCTAAGCCTTCCATACATATATACACACGTTCCGCACATTCCACACCTTCCATACATATACACGTACACCCTTACACACTACATAGCATCCACACACACACACAAACCGCACCTTACACACTACATAGCATCTACACACATACACAAACCGCACCTTCCACACACCATCCATATGCATATACCCCCCTTTCACATACACCACATATCATCCCATACACATACACTTCGAATACATCACACCCTTATACACACACATACCACACACCCACATACATATACCACCCTACATCACTTCATGCACCTATGCGCATACTCCTAAGCATTACACACTTGACTCCTCCTCTACACTTACATGCACCTTCACACACCATACATCATCACCAACACACACACATCCTTACATACACATCATACACCCTCAACCACACATACACACTTCATTCACACGCACACATTCCGCATACACTGCATCACCTCCTCATTTACCCACACACATTCCTACACACACACCATACTCCATCATTCACATACATACACACTTTCTCACATACATCACACACATCCCTACATAGATATGCATACATACATCTTCATTCCCGCACACACATATGCGCCTTCCTCCACGCATATACACTCTTGTACTTCCACACCATCATCCACACATACACACATACACCCTTGGCTCCTCCTTCTCCCTTTCACATACACATACCCTTCACCCGCACACACACACACACACATTCTTTCCTCTTCCACTTCCCTCACTTGCTCTTGTACTTGCTGTCCGTTTGTTGTTGCTGTTGTGGTTGTTGTCGTGATCATTATTGTCGTTGTTGGGATCATCGTTGCAATTGCTATGGGGGTCGTTGTTGGTGCTGCCGTGGCTATCATCGTGGCCGCCAGCATGGTTACTGCTATCGCTGCTATTGCGGTCCTCTTCCTTCGCGCACCCACACGCACACAACCACACACACACTACACTTACACCTCCTCTTCATCCATACACACTCACAAGCACACACTCTCATGGCCTCCCTCCATGGACACCCACACACTTCCTTCACTTGCATACACAAACACACCCTCGCACACACCATCCATCGCCATTGTTATTGCTATTGAGGGTCGTGGTTGTTGTCATCATTGGGACCGTCATTGCTGCTGTCGTTGCTGTGGCCGTTACTGTCACCGTCGTTAGGTAGCTGTTGTTGTCATCACTGTTGCTGTTGCCGCTAGAGCTGCTGGGTCGAAGTCATCTCAGTTGCTGTTGTCACCACGGTTGTTGTTGCAGTTGGGGTGTCGTCGCAGTTGGGGGCCGCCATCACTGCTGTTGAAGGTTGTCTGTGCAGCTACCGTTGCTATCATCGAGCTCATCATCATTCCAGTCGCCGTTGTTGCGGTGATCATTCCCTCTCACGCACACTCACACACTCAACCATCCACTGTCGTTACTGCTGTCGAAGGCTGTTGTCGCCGGAGTTGCCGCCGGACGTTACGGCCACTGCTGCCGCCGAGTTGCTGTCATCATCGTCGCTTGTCGTCATCGGGAAAGGAGACGAGGCAACACGATGCCAAGCCGCGATCGAGGACACCATTGCTGCTGTTGTGGTGGCCGTCATTGCTAAGGTCGAAGTCGTCGCTGCCGTTCACCGTTGCCGTCGTTGTTGTGTCATCGCTACCACCATCGTTGCTGTGGTTGTTGTCGCCATTATTGCAGCTGTTAGGTCGTTGTTGTTGTCGTTATGGTCGTTGTTTCCGTCGGAGTGGGGTCGCCACTGTCACAGTTGTTGCGGTAGTCGTCCTCCTCGTCATCGTCATCCCCTGTTACTGCGGAGATCGCTGTCGTTGCTGTCGTTGGGTGGCTGGCTAAAAGGAAAAGAAGGGAAGACGGGAAGAGAGGAAGGGGCAACGGGAGGAAGGAAAGTGCAGTCAGTGAAGGCAGATGAAGAAGATCGGGAGGAAGAAGAAGAAGAAAAGGAAAGAAAGAAAAAAAAAAAGAAGAAAAGGAAGAAAGAGAAAGGGAGGGAGTAAGGACCAGTCAGTAGGGGAAAAAGGTAAGGAAAGAAAAGAAAAGAAAGGGATGGAACATTTTTTTTTTTTACAGTTGTATATATGTTTATATGTATTTTTATATATTATATTATAATTATATTTTATTTAAAAATACCCCTATTTTAGCATTTTGCACGCGTACGAGAATACCTTTAAAAATTATATTTCTAACAATTTATTACAAAATTTTACGTCTAGGTTAATTTGATTATTCCGAAGACAAATATTTACTCTAAATTTTAATATGAAATTCCTAGATTTATAATTTACATTAATTTCATTACTTAACCTAATATTGTTTAAAAGTTATGTTTCGGATGATTTATTCTTTTAATTTAATTTACCCGAACTAAAGTTAAAATTTACAATTATTTTCATTTATCCGTTTATATTTCTATATTCGGATATTTTTAAGTACGTCGCTTCCTAAATTTATTTGGTAATATATTTCATAAAATTTAATTTATTACATTTATTATCTTATCTTTCTTACAAAAGTCGTTCTTTCTAATTGTTTAAACTTTTAAAACCTATTATTATCACAAATCTAAAATAAAATGATATTTTTTATTCTATTTATTTTCTGTAATTGTTTATATAACTTTTTGAAAATTTTCGGACTTCACAACTTTACTCCCCTAGAAATTGTGTTCTTTACTTTTCTTCATTCCCTTGGATATCCTCATAAATTGTATTCTTGCCAAGCATGTTCTCTCCTTTATTTATGTAATTGACACCTATAAGACAAAAACACTTAAACCAATAACTATTCTTAAACAACTAAAATGAAAACAAATTGATTAATTGAAACAAGCAAATAAGAAAAATGAACATATTTTATGACTTTAGAATTTGTAAATGTTTTTTTTCTCTTTGAAATAGAGCTTAGTCTACAAATAGCCTTAAAAACTAAAATTAGCGCCAACCACTCCACAACAATGATGCCAAAAACTTAACTCACTCTTTAAACACTTGAAATTAAGATTACAATGCACAATTTTCTAAAAATCACTTTTTAAGGTGACTCTCACCAACAAGTGCATTAGTTCATGATTGTGGTGTAGTGTGATGAGTCCCTAGCGGTATGGGTTGAAAGAGTAAACTAATACACAAGGCGGAACCATTACAAATCAATTGTTCAATCTTCTTAACCCTTACCCTTTTCCTTTAGTGCAATTTATCTATCTGTTTCAATTTTCATTACAATACTTAATCAAAATTCGTTAATAGTAATCAAAAGGGGGAAAAAGCATTTCAAAAAATTTGTAACAATCAATTAACACCCTCTATTGATTACAAACTAAGACCAACACCTATCACATGCACAATCAAAGATAAGAAAGAACAAAGTTCCTATTGTTTGTCAATGGTTGCCTTTATGTATATAAAGTCATTTTGGTGCAATTGTAAAGAGGGATACAAGGTATTTGGATTTGGAAATTGATGGTTATAAAAGATAAATTAATATGGCCTTTCTTAAAGCATATTTGAATTAGAAAGTAAAATATTGTTACTAAGATATTGAACCAAGTGAAGATTTGGAAAATGGAATTGGGAAGATTTAGTTTCCGCAATGACAAAGGAGAAGCTTTGGGGAAATGTTCCCACCTCTAGGAGTCACTTTTTTTAAAAAAAAATATAAATAATATAACATAAAAGGCACAAGTTACACCTTTAAAAGGAATTACAAAATTACCTCTGTAACATTATACATGTGAATTATATATATAGCTTCTTCAACTAAAGTGATGCCTATATCAAGAGCATGACTGAATTGCATCATCCTATTGAATCCCCTAAATATTCATCAATAGTGCGAAGAAATGTCTTCTCATGAAGTGGAAAATAATTGAAAAGCTCCAAGTTATTAGATTCGTGCTATAAATGCTAATTAACATCTTGGAGCAAAGAGATCATTATAAGACGCTACATAAAGCACACGAAGAAGTGAATTTCATGACGGCAATACAAATACCAATTCATTTTATTCCAGGTCATCAACAAGCAAAAGAAGCATCAACTACATCAACATAATAAATAATCAAGTCACAAGTTCAGTGCCTTGCACATGTTTTATAGCAAACTCAAAGATGTTAATGAAATGCCTTACTCAAAAAAATGTAGAGAACTAAAATTATTTATTAAAAATTTAGCTAAGCCCACTATTTATTTAGGCTTAACTCCTTGTGTTAAGTGATAGGGCTTAATGAGTTCAGTCTAATTATTAGGATGACTCGAGGAGCATTGGCTTGGTAGACCTCAAACAAGGATCATTGGATAATTCCATCTACCTCTAACTTTTCTCAAGCAGGTTCATGCACTCATGAACAAAGCTACTAGCCTTGGGCTTATAGCAAGCTAATTAAAATAACTTTGAATTGAGAATACTTCATCTCATCTTTCGATCACAAAAGTGATTTGAAGAATGACATTAGAGTTAAGAACCTATAAATACCCAGCAATTCCTTCTCATTTCACATAACTCCTAAGATCAGAGAAACAATGTTTCACTATGTAATTTTGCTCTTAATAGATACTTAATTAAATATGTATATTAAGTGGGAATTAAAGTATTTTTCCATAATTTTGGTGTGTTTTTGAAAATTTTAATTTTTAATTGAGTAATATTTTGATTTTAGGGCTTTAATGAATAATTGAATTAAAAAGGAAGAAAATGAATCAAATTTTACTCAATTTGAAGCTAAATAGAAGAAGTTATGAATCTTTGAAAACATATACAGATAGTAGACATGACCATATTAGAATTGTAGTGAAATTGAAGTTTGAAGAAATAAATTGGGAGAGTTACACAAGGAAGAGACACGACCATGTCTATTAGCCATGTATCTCTTGGAAATAATTATTTTCTCTAGACACAACCGTGTCTAAACCATGTCAACTATAGATTCCATTTTCCAGAATTTTTGTTTAATGATTTCGACATGACCCAAAGCATGACTGTGTTAAACAACTTATTGGCATAAAAAAAATATAGAGTTTTAGACACCTGCTATATAAAGGAAAAGAGAGACCCAACTTTATAACTCAAACAAGATGTGTTTGATAGGTTTTAGGGTGCTTTTGGAGGCAGAGAAGAGCATATTCTTTTACTTCAAGAATTAAGGTTTTTTTTTTTTTTAATTCTTTCATGATGTATGGTTTTTTATCATTGAAGAGTTCTAACTTCACTATGATTAGAGCTTAAACTTCTTAGTATCTAGACTTGTGAATCTTAAGATTATTATGTGACTGAGTTTATTACTAATTCAATAAAGTCTTTAGTTTCTTGATTCAATCAAGTGTTCTTAATTTTGTTTAGATTAATATTTCTAGGGTATTATTCTAATTGTTTGATATTATACATTAGAATTGAGGAATCTAATATGTAATTAGATCTAACATAATTGAAAGGATTTTATATAGTCTTAGTGATAAGTTGCATAATTCTTCCAAATTTAATTAAATTGTTTTTAGATAATTCATTATTTTTAATGCAATATTAAAAATATGCTACCATGAAGAGATTCAAATAGGTATTTTTGAGGTTAGGGTTGATAAACTTAAGAAAGTTATTGATCTAATTTAAGGATTCTCCTAGTAAATGAAATTAATTAAATTTTTGCTAATGTCACATAATAAATCCTAAGGGAAGCAAAGTTTAGATACTTGTCTTACTATCCTGAAATTAATTGCAATTTGTTTTACTCTTCGTTCTTTCAATTGAGTCTTTAATTTAGTAGATAATAATTAGTTTTAGGTTTTAGATTAATTATTTTTTACAATTTATCCATTAGATAATAAGATGTAGGTTAGTATTAGTATTCGTAATCTCTGTGAGGCGATATCTATATTCAATTTACTATATTAAAAATCTGATAGGTATACTTACCTTACATCAGGTTTTTAGCGCCATTGTTGGAGATTACGATATTAAGAATACTAATCACTTTATTAATTTAACCTTTTTTTTAGTTTCTTTTTTTTTTTTGTTTTCTTTTGTAGTGTATGATTCGAAGTACTCCATCAAATGCACTAATATTTGATGTAAAGATCAAAAAGACATGTAGGTATTTAAGAAAGATAGTTCTATAGATAGTGGAAGAATTAAATCAAGGTTATCCTCTAAGAATTAAGGCAGAAGAGGGGGAGAATGATTTAGAAATTATAAATGACAAAAACCAAAACCAACAACGGACTATGTCCAATTACTCAAAACCTTTTTTGGTTGGAGCCGGCTTCAATATTGTTAGGCCACCTATTGCTACCAATAATTTTCAAATTCAACCATATATCATACAAATGGTACAATAGTTTATGCAATTTGATGGCCTACAAGATGAGGACCCCAATGCTCACATATCAATTTTTTTTGAAAATTTACGACACTTTTAAAATTAATGGGGCTTTCAATGATACAATTAAGTTGCGACTCTTTCCCTTCTCATGAAGAGGCCGAGCAAAATAATGGTTGAATTCACTTCCAAAGGGATTCATTACTACATGGGATGGGATGGCTTAGAAATTCCTTGGAAGATATTTCTCGCCTGCTAAAACAACTAAGCTTCAAAAAGACATAGCATCATATGCTTAATTAGAGGCCGAAACCTTGTATGATACTTAGGAAAGATATAAGGAACTATTGAGATAATGTCCACATCATGGCATCCCTCTTTAGATGCAAATCCAAACTTTTAACAATGGTCTTAATTTGTTAATTAGGCAAATGATAGATGCCACTGCTAGAGGAACATTAAATACTAAAACACTTGAAGAAGTTCAATCTTTGATTAAAGACATGGCAATAAATAGTTCCTAGTAAGAAGGTGCTAGGTTGAGAAACAAGGCCACAGGTATCTATGAGTTGGATGTAGTGACAACTTTAGCCAACAAAGTTGATGCAATTAGTAGGAATTTGGATGCATTGTCTATAAATCCTTAATATAATTCAAGAGAGGCAAGTGTAGAGGGATTTAGGACACAAAACCAATGGGAACAAGCGGATTATTTAGGAAATCTCTATAGACTTTAGAACAACATGTATAATAACACCTAATTCGAGATAGAGGAATTATCCAAATTTCTCTTGAAGCAATCAAAACCAAAATCAACAAAGAATGAATTTACCTCCATCAAGATTCTAGTGACCCCCACCATAAGAGAAGAAATTAGATTTGAAAGAACTTTTAACTAAATATATTTAAACTGATGAGGCTAGGTTGCATAATACTAACACTTCCTTGAGAAATTGGGAAGTCTCTATCTATAACTTGGAAAATCAAGTGGGTCAACTTGCAAAAATAATGGCTAAAAGGTAGCAAGGGACACTACTAGGAAATACTGAGACTAATCCGAAAGAGTATGTGAGAACAATAAACCTTAAAAGTGGAAAAGAATTGCGAAATTGGTGAGGAGTCGAAAAAAGAAAGAAGAGGAAGTTCAAGAAAAAGAGAGTGTAGAGTCATAGAAAGTGAAGGAATATATGTCACCCATACCTTATCCTTAATGTCTTAAGATGGACAACTCTGATGAGCAATTTAGTAAGTTCCTTAATCTTTTTAAATGATTATATATTAATTTACCTCTTATTAATACTTTATTACAAATGCCAAAATATGCAGAGTTCTTGAAAGACTTGTTTTCTAACAAGAGGAAGTTGGAAAAGCTTTCAATTGTTACATTAAGTAGGGAATGTTTGGTGATTCGTCAAAATAAGCTACCTAAGAAACTGAAAGATCTAGGGAGTTTTACTATTCCTTATTTAATTAGTAACTCATTAGTTGATAAAACCTTAGCAGATTTAGGAACAAGTATTAATTTGTTACCATACAAATTATTTAAAAAACTAGGGTTATGAGAGCCAAAACCCACATGCATAAGTTTGCAATTAGTTGATAGATCTGTCACATACCCTAAGGGAATTATAGAGGATGTACTCGTCCAAGTAGGAAAAGTTTATTTTTCTTGTGAATTTTGTTATTCCTTATATGGACAAGGACATATAAGTACTTCTTATCCTAGGTAAACCTTTCTTAGCTATAGCTAAGGCTATTATTAATGTTAGTGATGGTAGACTCATTTTAAGAGTAAGAGATGAAGAGATAATTTTTAAAGTGCTTAAAGTTATGAAAAAAAAAAAATCTACAAATCAGGATGATACATGTTACCACCTGGATGCTATTAATTTCTCTATTGTTGATTGTGTATAAGAGATTTTATCTAAGAATCCCTTGGTGTGCTGCTTACAAAAAGGGGTAGAAGAAGAAGTAGAAAAATCCTGATTGTGTTGAAATTATAGCCTAGTTAGAGGCTAACAATTCTATTAATAGGAAGAAGGGGTTTAAGCAAATCAATATGAAGAAAAAAATTAAGCTAAAACCATCAATTAAAAATCCACCAGTAGTAGAATTGAAATAACTTCTTGATTATCTGGAGTATGCCTTCCAAGCTACTGATAATCATAGCTTCCAACTTAAAGATAGATCAAAAGGAAAAATTACTCAAGGTGCTTAAGAAACACAAGAAGGCCATTGTATGGAAAATATTAGACATAAAGGGGATTAGTCCTTCATTTTGCACCCATAAAATCTTAAATGAAAAAAAAAATCAAATTGGTGGTGCAACCTTAAAGAAGACTAAACCCCAATATCAAAGAAATAGTCAAAGATGAAGTGATCAGATTGCTAGATGTAGGTATGATTTAACCCATTTTTAATAGCTCATTGGTTACAACTGTGCAAGTGGTGCCCAAAAAAGGAGGGATGATGGTAATCCCCAACAAGAAGAATGAAATGATTATCATGCACACACAGTTATAGGTTGGAGAGTGTGTATTGACTACCGGAAACTAAATGACACCATGCACAAGGATCATTTTCCCCTCCTCTTTGTTGACCAAATGTTCGAGCACTTAGTCGGTCATATGTACTATTGTTTCTTAGATGTCTTATTTGGTTACTTTTAGAAACTAATTGCACCAAAAGACCGAAAAAAGATGACATTTACATGTCCATGTAGTACATTTGCCTATAGGAAAATGCCTTTCAGTCTCTATCATGCATCGACTACATTTTAAAGGTGTGTGATGGCCATATTTAAATATTATATAAAGGACATAATGGAAGTTTACATGGATGAATTTTTTAGTTTTTGGTGATTTATTTGATGGTTGTTTGCTTAATTTAGGAAAAGTGTTATGCAGGTGTGAAGAAACCAACCTTGTGCTCAACTAAGAGAAGTGCCATTTTATGGTATAGGAAGGAATTGTCCTTGGGCATAAAATCTCAAATAAAGGTATTGAAGTAAATAGTGCTAAGATTGACACTATTACAAAACTTCCACCCTTAACTTCAATTAAGGTAGTAAGAAGCTTTTTATGACATATAGGATTTTATCAACGATTTATAAAGAACTTTGCTAAAATAACTAGACCTTTAACCAAGTTATTAGAAAAAGATGTACCTTTTGTTTTCTCATACGAATGCTTAAATGTACTTAATTTATTGATGGGCAAACTAATAAAGGCTCCCATCATGGTTACACATGATTGCAATTGGCACAGTCTCTAGACAACAAAGGGACAAACACGTTCAACCAATTTACTACGCTAGTAAAACTCTTACCAATGTACAAAAGAATTACACAACTACAGAAAAAGAGCTTTTGGTTGTGGTTTTTGAATTTGATAAATTCCGCTCATATTTAATTTTTCAAAATATATTGTGTATATTGACTATTTTGCTTTGAGGTATTTGCTAACTAAAATAGATGTTAAGCCATGAATCATTAGATGGATCCTCTTGTTGTAAGAATTCAACTTGGAAATTAAGGATAAAAAGGGTGCTAAAAGCTTAGCAACAAATCATTTATCAAGACTTGAAAATCCAAACTTAGAAAAGTTAAAGGAACATGACATCAATGATGAGTTTCCAAAGGAAAAATTATATGCAATAGCTTAAGTAAGGGAACAAGAAACTCTATGGTTCGCAAATATTGCAAATTATCTCATGGATACATGACATCAATGATAAGTTCCTAAAGGAATGATTATATGCAATAACCTAAGTAAGGGAACAAGAAATTCCATGGTTTATCGATATTGCAAATTATCTCATGGCTAACATCCTTCTAAAAGGACTATCACATCAACAAAAGAAAAAATTCGTTTTTTATGTAAAGTATTACTTTTGGAAGGATTCATTTTTGTTTAAAGTTTATGCTGATTAGGTTATTAGGAGATGCATTTCCTCTTAAAATGGGTGGCAAATCCTAAGCCATTGTCACTTTAAACCGACTGGAGGACATCATAATGCAAATAGAACTATTCATAAAGTCCTAAAGTCGAGATTCTATTGACCTACATTTTTAGGGATGCCCAGAGGTATGTAAAGCTTTGCGATAGTTGTCAACAAGCAAGAAATATATTCTGTAAGGATGAGATGCCACAAAACCCTATCTTGATATGTGGAGTGTTTGACATATGGACCATTGACTCTAATGGGCCATTTCCCAATTCTAATGGGAATAAATACACTTTAGTAGCCATTGATTATGTATCTAAATAGGTTGAGGCTCAAGCTTTACCTACTAACGATGCTAGGGTAATAAAAAGGTTCCTTAAGACTTTATTTTCCTGATTTGGTGCTTTTAGAGAAATTATTAGTGATAGAGAAACACATTCTTGCAATGTTCGACTTGAAATAGTGTTCAAACGCTATGGCATTACTCATACACTAGCTACCCCCTATCATCTGCAAACAAGCAGTCAAGTAGAAATCACCAATAAGGACCTTAAGCGAATTCTAAAAAGGACCATATAGTATCATAAGAAGGATTAGTCCAATAAGTTGGACAATGCTCTATGAGCATATAAGACATCTTACAAGACACCCATAGGAACTACTCTCTACAGACTAATTTATGAGAAAGCTTGCCATTTACCTATGAAAATTGAACACAAAGTCTTTTAGGCCATTAAATTAACTAACTAGGATCTTGAGTTTTAGGCACTAATAGGAAACTCTAATTAAATGAGCTCGATGAATGGTGTGTAATAACGTACGAGAATTCCAAGCTCTATAAGAAGGGAACTAAGAAGTACCATGACTAAAGAATTAAGCAAAGGAGACAGTTCAAAGAAGGCGACCATGTCCTACTATACAATTCTCACTTGCATTTATTCTTAGGAAAACTAAAGTCTTGGTGATCTAGTCCTTTCACGATGACTTATGTCTTCCCTTATGGAGTGGTAGAAGTTACACATCTCGAGAAAGGTACCTTTAAGGTGAATGGTTAGAGGTTAAAGATCTACCTAGGAGGAGAAATTGCATCAACTGAAAGGGAGGAGTTTCATGTCCACCCTATGCTAGGTTCATAGATTTGAGTGGATTTTCACTGAGCTAATGATGTAAAATAAAAGCACTTCTTGAGAGGCAACTCAAGTATTAAGTAGTTTAGTGTAGTTCTAATTAATTTGAAAAAACAAAAAAAAGGTAAGCCAAATTTTTGTGAGTTTGACACGACCACCAGACATAGTCGTGTCAAGGCCATGTTGAGTGTAATGATGTTCTTTGGATGTAACACAACCATTAGACATGGGTATGTCAAATTCATGTCAGGTTGTTTTTCAAATTTTAAATTTTTATAAGAATTACATGACTTTTTGATATGGTTATGTTTAGATTGTATTTAATGAGATATTGCATTTTCATTATTTATGAGAGATATGCGACCTATTGGCATGATCATGTCAAGGTCGTATCTAGAGCATTAGGTGAATTTTAATTATTTACGAGAGTTACATGACCTTTAGATATATTCGTGTTTGAGATTGTGTTGAGGGTACCTTATTCTTAATTTCAAATGAGAGTTATACAATCTAGGTCATGTTAACCCTAAACCCTTTGTTTTATTTTTCTAGGCATGGACATGGGCTAGATATGCTTATGTCAACCCAGCATGTCACCTTTTATATAAAAGGGTTAGACATGCACATTAGCACCACCTTACACATCAAACACTCATTTCTCCTTAAACACAAACATGACACACATCAACATGCGCTACAGTTCACACCTAGCACCTCATTTCTTTTAGATTTTCCATCAGTCTCTTACTTGCACGAGGTATGTCTCCTTCTTTTGCTCCTGTTTTCCTTCTTTTTGAACTTTTAGAGCCTATATTACATTAAGTTTTAGGGTTTGGTTGCTCTTTGCTATTTTTGGCGATATTGGCTGGCTTAGGTAGTTTTTTCTTGTAAAACTTTAGTAAAAATTCTTAGTAGCATGTGTAGAAAAGTCAAAATCACAAAACCCCTTTGATCGTTTATTTCGATTAGAGATGAAGTAGACACCATCGTGTCTATTCTAAGATAGGTTGTGTTCTTCTCCATATTTAGCATTACTCAATAAATCCATTGTTTTTGTGAAAATTCACACCATGCAAGCTAAATGTACAACATATGATTTATATTAAGACTAATTTAGTGCTCAAATTCATATAATCGGGATAGTTAATTGTGGTGTACTTAGAATCAACCTAAATTGAATCCTTCAGTGTTATTAATACTAGATCGTTAAATTACATCCATAAGTCCATTTCCTTATTTATCTAGTATTACATGTGTATTATGGGTGAGATATTCTGATTAATACATACATTTGCCTATGCTGTAGGCTTTTTTTTCCCAAAGAAAATGGCTCCTACGTAAAGTCGAGCTAAGCAACTAGTGTACCATAAAAATCAGCCAGGAGCATCTACATTCTCAGCAAGGACTTCAACTTCAATTGCTCCAATAGCCTTAACACCACTTACAGTTCATCCCATGCTAAAGTTTTTTAAAGATGAGACATTTAAATAGATACAAGATGTTAAAGAAGAAGGCATTTAGCCAGATACTTTGCATCAAATGGGATGTTATCCAAAGGCTAGTAAGAGTGGGAGCATGGGAGAGGTTATTTTCCTTAAGGGCCCTCAATTTACAAAGAATTAACTTTAGACTTTTTAACTACATACAAATTAGATCATGAAGAGACGTTTTAGGGGCTACAAAACTACTTGAATTTCAGGATTAGAGGCTAACCTTACCGGATATCCATGACCAAGTTTGGTATGTATCTAGGATTATATGATGCTAACTATGTGAACATTGAAGAATTTGTAGCCTTACCTTACCAATTGCCAAGAGGGGTTGCTTGTTGGTCTTATTAGGGATCGATAAGCAATTAAGATATATACAATCCCACCTATGCAACCCTGTCTACAGAATAGTCCACTAACTATTGTCTCACACTATTAATGAAAGGAGAAAGAGTATAGGCGTAGTATCTACTCAAGATATTCTCTATCTCTATAGCATGATTGAGAGGTATTCGGTTAATTTGACTATTTTGTTAACATTTTTTATACACAATAGGCTATAGACTTTAGAGTATGAAATATCTCCTATGGACCTTACATTATGATCCCGACAAGGGCAATTGGAGTGTTAAACAATCCTCCTCCTATAAAATTGACTTCTTTTAGACAAATGCATATATTACTTGAAGTAGAGGAACATCAAGGAGAAGGGTCAAGCCAATCTGTTAGTGTTAGTAGAGGACCAATGTCTTAATTGGATAGGATTGAGTCCAAAGTAGATAAAATGATCAAGAAGTTCAGAAAAGTTTTAGATTTGCAACGCCATTATCACATGGATCTTGTAAGAGTAATTAGAAGACAAAATCGGCTAGAAAGATTTGCACATAATGTAGCTACGCAGTTCAATATTGAATTTCTAGTTGACAAAAATACAAGTGAGAAGATTCCAGGATTATATGATGATGAAAGTGAGGAGACGAAGGAGGAGGCAGAGGTAGAGGGAGATAGAGATGGTGAGGATGATGAAGAAATAGTTGATGCAGAAGTAGGGAATGAAGATGAAGAAGTAGAAGAGGAGGAGTCTGATCATAATTTATTTTATTGATTTCTTTCCTGTTTGTTTTCTTTGATGTATCTACTAAGACTAATATGGCTTGGCAAATCAAATTGTACTTTTCTTTTCTTTTAATTGCTGCTTTAGATTTCTTGTTTGGTTTTCTTTTTTCCTTTTTGCATTTTTGTAGCTTTCTACAAGCTTAGAGCATTCAAGACCAAGAACATGTCATGCCGAAATTGTTTTGGAATGGACAAGCAGAAATTTTCAAGAGAGTACTGATTCTTTTCCCCATTACCTTCCTTATTTTATGTTTGATTTGTTCTTATTTCTAGTTTTTCTTTTTAGTCGTATATTGAAGACAATGTGTAGTTTTAAGTGTGGGAAAGGGGGTTATCAAATTTGTGGTTATTTAAGAAATCAAATTCATTTATTTATTCTAGAAATCATTAGATTAACTTATAATTTGGCATATGATAACTCTTTAGATAGTATTGAATACGTGATCACTAAATGTTTTAATGATACTTTACTGGAATTGAATAATAAAATCTTTTTAGAATGGAGTTACGTATTATTTAGTTTTGAATTTTAAGATTTAGAATTATAATAACATCACTAGTTAAGAATTGGTCATAAATTTCTTTTAAACTTACTTTGTTGTATGCTTTCTCCCTTGGATTTTTTAAACCCTATAATCCTTGTTAAATGAGTAGTTGATACTTATTCTTTGAGAATTTCTTAAAAAATTAATAAAGTCGGAGGTGAAATAAATAAAGAAAATAAATTAATCGAATCAAAGTTTAGCTGTAGGCCTCATTGGCTCAAGTAATTAAGCTTGTGGGGTGCTTCCTTTATGTGAAATAACACTTGTTAACTTGAGTGACAAGCTCAAGATTATCGACTGAAAGCTCATTAAAAAGGTCAAGAGGAAAGTCCATGTGAAGGTTAAACTCAATTGAATAAATTCTATTAAATAAAGGTAGTAGATGATTCGAAGGGATATTTTAAAACCAAGTAACCTAAGATCATCTAGTCTAGGACTTACTAATCAATAAAACTACTTCTAATTTTTTTTTAAAAAAAAAACTATACATATTCTAACAAAGAAATATACTAGAGGAATAATTAAGGGATAAGTGGATGTGTATTATATTCATCTTAGATTATAGTGCTTAGCAAGATTGAAAAGGGAGGTGTATACATCTTAGTTAATTCAATAAAGTTTTTATGACTTTTTCTTAACTAAAGAGATGATAATTCGAGTTTAGAGTCTTGGAAATCCTTTGTTAAATGATATCAGTAGGCTTTTAATTTGCATTGATTAATTATTGAATTTGAGTTATTTGGTATCTTTAGATCATAAGAAAATTGGTTAAGTGAAAAGTATAAGAGTTGTTAATAATTCTTTTATTCTTAATTTTGAAATTGCAAGTTAATTAGAAGTTTGTCTCTTAAGTATTATCAGGTTAAATAAGATTTATTTAAAACGATTTCTTGAATAGTAATAAGATCAATTAAGTGTTTCTTGTCCTATTACTTGATTTGATTAATTTGCTTAAGGATAAGCAAATGCTTAAGTATGGGAAAGTTTGATAGATTCTTAATTAAATATGTATGTGAAGTGAGAATTAAAGTATTTTCCCTTAATTTTGGTGTGTTTTTGAAGAATTTAATTTTTAATTGAGAAATATTTTGATTTTAGAGCCTTGATGAATTATTGAATTAAAAAGGAAGAAAATGAATCAAATTTTACTCAATTTAGAGCTAAATAGAAGAAATTATAAAATTTTGAAGATAGACACAGCTAATAAACATAATCATATCAAAATCGTATCAAAATTGAAGTTTAAAGAAATAAATTAGGAGAGTTACATAGGGAGAGAGACACAATTGTGTTTATTGATTGTGTATCTCTCATAAATAATTATTTTCTAAACATGACTTAGACACAACCTCTAGATACAATTATGTCATACCGTATTAGCTGCAGATTCCAGTTTCTAGAATTTTTGTTTGATGATTTCAACACATCCAAAGCACAATTGTGTTGAATAGCATGTTCACATCAAAACAAAGTTTTGGACACCTGTTATATAAAGGAAAAGAGGGATTTGACTTCATAACTTAGAGAAGACACGTTTAATAGGTTTTAAGGTTCTTTTAGAGGTAGAGAAGAGTATATTCTTTTACTTCAAGAATTAAGGTTTTTCTTTTGAATTCTTTAATGATGTATGCTTTTTCATCATTGAAAAGTTTTGAGTTCACTATGATTAGAGCTTAAATTTCTTAGTATTTAAATTTGTGGATCATATGATTATTATGTGACTAGGTTTATTACTAATTTAATGAAGTGTTTAGTTTCTTGATTCAATCAAGCATTCTTAATTTTGTTTAGATTAATATTTCTAGGGTATTATTCTAATTATTTGATATTATGCATTAGGATTGAGAAATCTAATGTGTAATTAAATCTAAGATGATTAAAAGGAATTTATATAGTTTTAGAGATAAGTTGCATGATTCATCTGGATTTAATTCAATTGTTTTTAGAGAATTCATTGTTCTTAATGCAAACTCGAAAATATGCTGTTATGAAAAGATTCAAATAGGTATTTTTGATGTTAGGGTTGATAAACTTGATAAAGCTATTTATCTAATTTAGAGATTCTCCCAGTCAATGAAATTAAAGATGAATTTGATTAAATTTTTGTTGATATCATATAATAAATCTTAGGGGAAGTAAAGTCTAGATACTTTCTTGCCATCTTAAAGTCAATTGTAATCTATTTTACTCTTCTTTCTTTCAATTGAGTCTTTAGTTTAGTAGATAATGATTAGTTATAGGTTTTAGATTAATTCATCTTTACAATTTATCAATTAGATAGTAAGGTGTAGATTAGTATTAGTACTTGTAATCATTGTGAAACAACATCTGTATTTAATTTACTATATTACAAATTTGATAAGTATACTTGCCTTACTTCTTCTCTCAAGGATCAAGGGAGTAGTTCAAGTAAGAACAATCTCAATAGCTTAAGTTGCAAGGTTAATGCCTAAGGTTCCTTTGGCTCCTTCGTTTGTCACTTAAGCTTTAGAGACATTGAGATTGCATGTTTCTCCTCTTTATCATTTTCTCCTATTCATCTCACTAAGTGTGCTATCTCCACATAACTTTTTTGAAGCCATGTGTAGCATAATACTCACATGACACTTATGTGATCACTCCAATTGGAATCTCTCATTGACAATTTTTAAGTAAGAAATAAAAGATTATTTTGGTTTAATTTGCTTACCATTTTTTAATGGTTTACTGAAGATTTTGATATGGGTTATTTTTTAGTTCGAAGTTTGCACATTAGTTATTTGATTATAAAATTTGTTTGTATTTTGATAAGGTATATGTATCAACTCCATTATTGAGAGGGTTAATCCAAGATGAATGACTAATGATATATTTGTTTTTCAATCAATCAATTGGTTTTCTTTTTAACAATTGAATGTTTGAATTCTTCTAATACTAACTTAAAAATGGTTTTTTTTTTCTTATTTTGCATGCAAGAAATTGTCATGTTTTATCATAATGTATACACCGAATGAAGGAAAACATATTCTTTAGTATTTTTAGTTGAGTAATCACCTTTGTTGGTTTAGATTAAGTAATCAAGAGTAGGGGAAAGTAAGTTCTAAGAGTTTGGCTTTGTTCACAATTTCAGAGTAAGTTTTTGATTGGAAGGCAACCGCTTCATGTTGTAGGATGTGTTCCAGCCCCAATATAAACTAACGAGTCATTGACTTATCAACTCTGAAGGTAAGTGGCATGAATTTCATCAAACGATTGAGTTCTGTCTCATAATAATCTACTGATATATTACCTTGATAGCAGTTGTAATATGCTGCCTATATCCTTTCTCTAATGGTGCTCGGACTATACTGCTCATACAACATCTCCTTAAACCTATCCCATGTAGTCACTCCTATAATGTGTCATGCCCCAAAGGAAGCCTGGAAGTTTCTGCTAAAAGCTATCATGGCACATGTGCACCCGTTACATGATAACCGTCTTACGAGTCAAAGATCGTAAGACTCTAAATAAGTAATTACATTTATGACTAATCATATTACATATAATTATACAATAAAAATATAACTATGGATTCCATGTCCCACGGTTAACCAAGATCGTAGAGAGTCGGAATCCCCTACCAAGCAGTAGATGGAATAAAACCCTTAGTCTCACAAATTCAAAATTTACATCAAGGTCCTAAAAATAACTTTTCATTTAAATAGTCTAACATTTACAATTCTTAATTTATTATTCTTGGCTTCCAAAAACTCTTAACACTTCACATCTTATCCTATCCCAAGCTTTTATAATTTTTACTTGCAAAATAGTTTGTGGAGGGTTGAGCTAATAGCCCGGTGAGATAGGAGTGCAATTTCTCAGTGTTGCAACAAACACAAACAAATTCAAGCAAATTATCAAACAAGTGCTATGCATGAAAAATCACATGAATGCAGCATCTTACGTGATCTTCCGCTAACCGATGTGAAGTCTAGGGTTTATGCCCCCCTTAACCTTATGTTGAGGATTCCAAAGCCACCATCAAAGCCTGGGTCTTACACATAATTTAATTACTCTTATTGCTTTATTATATCTATGTCTTAGCTTTAGTGATCTAGGCTCAAGTGCCTCTTATACACCGAGCATTTACACACCCTCAAAAGATAGGCCAAACTCGAAACCGTCAAGACGCGATAATCCCCTAATCACTTAGTTCACACTTAGTAGAACGATGATCCTCTTATCACTTTCGGCGCGCCCTATAGCTGTAATGGCCTTGAATAATGCAATGTTCGTGCAATGCATGCCAAGTTATTAATTAAATCTCATAATTAGTTAAAGTTTTAGGGTGTTCATCCAAGGTCAAGCACATATGCAAGCGTCAATCATGTCGACAATCTACTCATAACACATTTAATCATTTCAATGAGCAAGACATAAACGTAACATCAGTAAGGAAACAACATCCATATGATTTAAGTAAGAAATCATTAAGCAAGAGAGCTTTGAATCAAGTGCGTTTGTTACCATCCCCTTTCCTCTCTCATTCATATAACTTATACTCATAATTATAATTATAAGTCTTATCTTTGGATATGTATACATATATGCCCATAGCATATGAATGTTAAGTTAGATTCTCATATCTCCTTTGACCATATACACGTCATATGTATATGCTTGTATTGTTTGTGGTCATGTGAAACCACCTTCCTCTCTTATTCCTATATAACCATGGCTTATGTCACTTGCAACATCTTATCCTTCCCTCTCACTTAAATATACACATATATGTACATGTGTAAGGACTTAGGTTATTGGAGACTAAATTCCTTCCTTACAATTTGTAATGTACGTTTATGCATGTCTATATCCTTTACATCAACCACCACAATCCGCAACAATACACATGCCATAGTATATTTCTTTCCTACTACTAGTAAAATCATACATACTCACATTAAGGAAAAGATCCAACATCGATATGCTCCTACATGTTTTCTCATACCTTCATTCATGGATTTCCATCCTTCTTCTAATTTCCTAACACACAAGCACATAATCAAACCAACATCAATATAATTCCTACTTTCACCTCCATATCATTTCATAGCACGCATACTCAAGTTGAATTTCCATTTCCACCTTCTTCATCCCACATATGGGTACCGTTTGGTTATTGGTACTGGACAGAACAAGGAGTACTGAACAGTACTAAACAAGAAGGACTGGACAAAAAATATTTTTGTACCACGTTTGGTTTGTTCAGTACTGGACAAGGATTTTTGTGTTGTCCAGTGTTTGGATTGCAAAGTACTGGACTGAACATAGTAAATTTGACAGTTTTGCCCTTTTTAATTACTGGAGAAGGCTTTTGTGCTGTCCAGTGTTTGAAATTGCAAAGTACTAGACTGGACAGAGTAAAATTGACAATTTTGCCCTTTTTAATTATATCATAGTTATTTATATATATTTGATATTATTATAAGAAAAAATGATTTGAAGGTTTAATATATTATATTAAATATTTTAGGGAAAACAATTATGTTATATTTAATGAAATAATACGTTATTTATGATTTTGAATATGTCACTAAAGACATGAAACACTTTTACATTGAAACATCCACATATCCATCAATCACTTTGAACAAGTCATTGAAGGACCTGAAAATTACAAAATCCATCCACAAATTAGATCGATTAGATTGGAACATCAATACTGCAAACATGTTTTACATCAACCGATAATTCGCCTAACAAATGCTAGGCATTGTTCTCCTTGGAGCCTCTAAAAAACTTCTCATACTGTGGATTTGTCGCCATTTGCATAAGAACATCCAACTCTTCATTTTCCAACAATCCTAACATTTTCAACTCTGCAACAATATCGTCCCTAGGAGGATTAGCAATTTTTCTTGCAAGTAAAGCAAAATCACTCCTAACATCACTAATGCTCTTTTGAAACGTAGATATAAATTCTGCAGCATATTCTGCCATCGGACGCTTGCGAGTCGGTTGCACAGATGGATCACGTGAGGCATAGCTGGAGGCTTCGGTAGACTGTGGCACTTGTTCTGACTGCATGTCTTCATCAAAAGTATCCTCACCCTCATTTTACAAGTCTTATGTCACATCTGCTGGTGTCTCAGCCCTTTTTCCATTTGCTCTATCCTTTCCAAATATCCCTTGAAGTGTTTTAAACTCTTTAAATTCCTTGTTCGCATGATTAGCAACCTTCAGATGTTTCTTCAAAACAATAGAAATAGTTATTATAACAACAAAGAAATAGTTAAATGAAATGCAAAAAGAGATTTTTCTCGACATGTCATGCTTCCCCAATGGCCTGGACAGTTCTTCTACGTCCAGATACTTCCACTGAAAGACATCTTGATAGTTCTGCTAATCCTCATCTTTCCTAGAAGTTCTTGGTGATGCCGAGTGGAGGCAAGAAACTTCCGATGGCATCAAATGGCAGCATTGCTTTTTCATCATCAAGTCATAGACAGAGAGCTCTTCTAAGGTACTTGCTTCCCCTATATGAGAAATATCATATTCTACCCTTGGCATTGAAGAGCTACTATTATTTTTCCCTATGTTGGATAGATTAGTACCATGGCTAGCACAACCATGACCCTCACTTCTGGTGGCACCATCAAGGTTCATATCAAAACTTTTGGAGTCCATGCAATCAAGCTCCAGCTCCTTTAAGTTCATTGAAAAAGGCAAACTACCCCACACTGAGCCCTTTGTTTTTCTCCTTTTGTGTGCTTTTGAAGAAGTTTCTGTTGTCTCGCTGTGAGGGGAAGAGGGATGATCGCTTGAGCCATCCACCTGCGGTATTATTCTCTTCAATAAAGCATCAGTGGAGTTCCTCAGATAAGCACAAGAATCATCCTCTGAATCCTCTAAATCATTTGTATCCTCAATTGAATCAAGAATGTCCTGACACTCCTTATAAGACTCATTCTCATAATCCATATTAGCTTTCTCCAGCACCTTATCCATTGTATTTGCAGGTAAGAGAGGGCTTAGAATGATCTCCCAAACCAGTTTATCATCAGAGTTTATATCGTCCACAGCCTAAGATGAGGCAAGCCACTTTAAGATTCCAAGTGCTTCCTTATCCATAGCCTCAATACTTAATATTGTTAGCTGTTGTCTTGCAGCAACACTGGCAGGATCTCGAAATCCCAATTGACTAAGAGGAGTAGATCCTGATTTTGCATCTGGACCCGAAATCTGAGAGATAACCTTGCAATTGTCATCCTACAAATCACCATCTCCCTTGACAGGAACGGTTACTGAAGGATCAGCCTTCTTCAAAGCATTATCTCCTGGTTTTACAATCCTCTTCTTCCGATGGTTCTTTCCAGACTTGTCCAGCAATAATCCATGATTACTTAATGCCAAGCCTCCAGTAAAATGATCAAGATTCTTCAAAGTCTTGGCAAAAGCCACCATGTCCTCCCTATTATCTACTGGAACATCACGTGAGCCACCCTTATCACCCGGTTCAACATCTCCAAACTTTCCAACTCCACCCAAATACAATTTGTTAACGGTTTTATTCACTGGCTTCAAAACTGCAATTCCATCACTTAGGGGGAGTAGAAGGTCTATCTCAAGGTCAAACTTTCAGCTCTATGTTTTAGTGATTCATAACTTGAACCCATTAAGAGACCGTTGTAACCCTTTGAAGATGGGAAGAGAATATCATAGTTTTCTTTTCCTAATCTCCCTCCAAATAACAAAAACCTTGCAAAATCAATGTCTATAGCCGCCCGATCAAGGATAAATCTATCTAACTTCTACAGTGAAATAGGAAGCTGTCTAACTGTTGCCACAAAGACCACTGAGTCCAACATCAGTGTAATGTATTTGATGGAATGCTTTGGAGTTAGTATTCTTCAACACGTCCTACAAGTAATAGAAGTTTAAGTAAAGAGTTATGACGGACAATAACCATCTCGTATCTAAAGCAATGTAGGAGACCGAAGCAACCTTGACGGTGGACTCAATCTTAGACCAAACAAGATCGAAAGAAGATTCCATAAGCAACTGCTGATCGTGGTTGATTTTTGCTAGAGACAACTCCATTCTGCTTCTACGGTTTGGTTTTCTGCCGGAGGAGGAGGAGGATGGCGGTGCTTCGTGGAGAACGAAAAAGGGCTTTTGCATAACCAAAACAATTTTTCCAAAATCAGGTATCAATCAGCGAATTGGATTCAATTGGAAGTTGGGATTAGAGGAAGAAAACCTGAAGATTCTTCTCTGCATTTTCCAGTGGCGGTGACGACGGGCGATCGGTGGCAAAGGGAGCCATGGAGGCTTATCTTGCTGCTGCTCTCGGCGTCAGTTGAGTGTGGAATGGAGTATCATGTCATTCCTGTCGTCAACACGGGGCTTTTCGTTTTGGTGGGAAACAAATTTGTCCTGTCAACGAAACAAATTTCGTTTTCACACTTCCAGCCGATTACACGAGGAGCGGCAGTGAAGGAGCGGCGCCAATGAGCTCTTGTAAGTCCAGTTCCCGGTGCAGCGCTGATGGGTCAATAATTTGAGAAAGAAGGAAAAGGAAAGTAGAAGAGGCTGATTAACAGGAGAAGGAGGAATGCTAAATTGGGAATTTCGAAAAAAATAAGTTTTGTCCAGTGTTGAATTTTTAGTACCGAATTACACGCGGTACTAATTTATCTCATTTAGTCAAGTACTATATTAAGGTTTTGTTCAGTACTTTTCTCATGGGTGGCAACCAAACGATGAACAAAAAATTTAGTCCTATCCAGTACCGAATTTTTACGCCAACCAAACGCTACCATAAACATATACCTATATAGCAATCCCGAGTTAGCTTCCCAATCCAACAAAGTGCGCATATACCCATATACATATATATAATTATGAACCACCCAGCCAGCAATGAACTATTACTCACCCACGCGCATGGAAGAAAACAGAAAGAGAATCAGTAGCTTGCTATTTTCCAATTGGTCATATGGCTATGTTTAGAGTAGCAACAAAAAGAAGTGAAAAGGCTTAATTTCGGCCAACATCCACAACAAGCACTCGCAAGTTTGAAGGGGAGAAGACCCAGCAATCACAAGGTTACATGGAAATATATATATACCTCTACTTAATCATAGCATTATGTGGGTGTGTTTGCATTACAACTAATATACACATGTATACGTTTTACACTAATATCAACAAGGAAAGGGAAAAAGAAAACTTCCCACACGCAAGTTAGGCAAAATTCCATCAATTTGCACAGCATACATCTACATAGATATATGTATATATATATATATAGGACACTCAACTAGCTGCAAGATGGAAGTCTCATGCCCACGCACACTCAGGGGACGCCCAGCACCATCAAATATCATATACGTATATACGTATATACATACATATATATATATATATAATAGGTGACAGATGTACTGGACAAGGCCTTCGCACCTGCACATAGGGGAGGAAGGGAAAGAAAAAAATTGCCTCTGGCAAGTAGAAACCATCGCACAGTCCTCGCAATTATATATATATATATATATGAAGTCATTTGCTATGATAGTCAGCAAGACAGCAAGTAAAAAAAATAATTTCCCTTGCACACCGCACGATAGAGCGTCCAGTAGGTGTAGGAGTTTCGCATATATATATATATATATATATATATATATGGGCAACACAAATTTACCAATAAAGCACACAAAAACAACAATATACATATAATACAGTACGTCACGGAGTCTTACTCACCTTGGTTTTATTTTCTTAGGATTTAATCGAAATAGTTTTTGGATATCTCCGAATCGAAATTTTCTTCACTTAAAAAATTAGACAGCAAATACAGGAGATGTAAGTGCTAAATATGAGACAAGCACAAATGATGGGGGAGATTAGAGAGAGGCTGGCTAAGGAAGTGGGTCTAAATCGTTTTTTCAAAATGATTAGGAAATTCAGGCCTAAGGTTGATGATCTACTAGATGTTAGACAATGGGTCGATGAGCTAGAGAAGACTTTTGAAGCATTGGGAATGCCTAAAGACAAGAAAGTGAAACATGCAATATACCTATTGAAGGGCTCAACTTTTGAATGGTGGTTGAGTGCTTCCAAACTCACTATGTAAAATCTACAAAATTTTAGTCGTGTATAATAGCGAAATAATTAAAAGATTGTACTAAAAACCTTAAACATACTTTGTATAAAACTATAATAAAAGAAATAATCACACAAAGGGCAAACCATTAGAAATTATTGATTAAATGATAAAATAAATTAAAATTAGAGACTTAAGATTGTCCAATAGGAATTTCGAGTAAATATTCACGCTTGAAATAATCAAATTAACTTAAGCGTAAAATTTTGTAATAAAATATTAAAATCTTAAATTTTATCGATGCAATCGCGTGAAAATACATTAGGAGTTTAAAACTCTAATTATAATAAAGTATTAATTAATAATAATAATTAGACATAGTATATATATATGTTTGCATTCCGTGGAGGACCCACAGACACCCATAAAGTAACAATGAAACAAAAAGAAAGAAGCAAAGAGGGGACAGGGGCAAAGAAGAACAGGAACGAGAGGACGACGAGAAAAAGGGAAAAGGGAAAACCAAACAAAAAAAATCATAACTCACAAAAAAAATCATAACTCACACATATGACCTCCGATCGATGATCTGAGATCACTAACGTGTTCCTCGAGGTGAGTGCAACTCAACTAGACCAATTTTTTTATGAAACGGAGTTAGTTTATAAAAATTGTGTAAAAAAAACAAATAGGTATAAAAATTAGTATTTTATCTAAAATTAGTTGTAATAGCTAGAAAAATATTAAGTAAAGTGATCTAGACCATGTGTAGCATGCTGTTATGTCACAACTCTAGCTAGAGTATTAATAGCTTTTAGCATTTGTGCAGCATTAACTTAATTTCCTCCCTATCCATGTTGAGAATGTCTAGGTGGCATTTTGTTATCAACCTCCAGGAGGATGATCCTGGTCTCAAAATTCTCCTACAAAATAAAATACAACAATTAGGAATGATATAAGAATATATTTACATTCCTTATAGTATAGAATATTTAAAATTAACATTTTGAATATTATTGAAGGGGTTCACTAACTAGTAGTATTATTCCCATTTTTTAACCACTCTCATTACATATCATCATCTTAATTCTAAGGATTATCACCTAAGCAATCTCTAGATCCATCAACTTGGCCCTAATACCACCTAAGCTGTAACGCCATGGAACCTGATAACATTAAGGCCTACCACGTGTCCTTACTAGATGAAGACGCACAAAGGCTTAAATACTACAATTCTCCAACATTAACATTCATAATGAATAATGAATAATAAAAATTATTCTCCATAAACAAGAGGTTTATAAAGATATCTATCTTCAAAAGTACATCATAATCGAATTTGTTCAACTTATTACAGTGGAAGCTTTCAATAATTGAAATACTACAACTGTCTTAAATTCTTTAGTAATTACAATTATTATCCATCATTCTAAACATTTATCTACTACTCATCATAGTAGACATATTATACATTCTCCTCATTATCTAGAATTTGATTTGTCTCCAATAGGGTCTCATCATACCTTATAATTTCACTTACAATTAAAAAAGAAAAGGTTTTCACAAGGGGTGAGCTAATGCCTAGCACTATACATACCTACAAACACATACACATGCCATAACAAAAGCAATAATCACATGCATAATGCAACATAATACTCATACACAATTTTATTTATCTTTCACAACATTTAGCCAACATATGGTTTCATCATCAAAATCATCATACATCCTTACACATAACTACACAATCCTTCCACAAGCAATATATATACGCATATATATATATGACAAAGGGTGCTCCTCTTTGTCGATGAATCTATTTTCATTCATAATAATAACAATATATATATATATGATAGTGGGTATTCCTACTATCTATGAGTCCATAAGTCCTTTCACAACATCCTTCCACAAATTACCCAAATCATTTTGGTAGACGACTTTACTAAAGATAATGTCACATATTGATCATCGAGGTACCACCTCGAGAACACTGACCCACACTTAATTTCTCGGACCCAACAATTCACAATCGCACACACAATCAATTAAGTTCAATTACAATTATATTTAATTCATTCATGATATCTAACTTAACAAATACAAGCGACACACATGGTATACAAGTACCTAGATTGCAAAACTTGACTTGATTTTCTCACACTTTTACAGTCTCACAAATACTCCAAACCTATACATAATCCCAATTACACGATCTTAGAATTGTATCTCAATAAACTAAAACGAAAAAGGAAGCTTTTCAACTCAATATGGCCATGTTGGAGCCCGTGTAGGTGAACATGGGATAGTATTTTTGTTTAATATGCACTTGACATAGCAAGACATAACCATGTTATAGGCCGTATAACTTTCTATGTATATTATATTTTGACACGGGACGAGAAACAACCATGCTGCGAGGTCGTGTATCTTTCTATTTGTTTTATGTTTTAACACGAGCATGACACAACCGTGTTGGGAAGCTATGTATCTCTCTGTATGATTTACGTTTGACATGGGACATGACACGACCGTGTTAGGAGGCTGTATATCTTTCTATATAAATTGAGTTTGACATGGGGCAAGATACGGTCGTGTTGGAGGCCGTGTATCTTTCTGTGCCCTCGTGTAAGTTACTATTCATTACGAATCCCCTTTCTCAAATTTGAAATTCCTCGAATCTTTATAACCCTAACCTAATTTCTAAAGAATTAGACCTAATTAGTCCATTTAATTTATAAGTTATAATAAAATACAAGGATTCATACACTTACTTGATGAAATTTGTAATTGAGATCTTCAAATCGTTTGTCTTGTCTTGCTTTTTACCCCAATTTCTATACACATGTCATTAATTTATCTTAGATTTAAAATTCTATAATTCTAAATCACATATTTTGATTATTGAAATCTTACCTTGTCAAAAGAAAGAAAAGTGTAGGCCTAAGTCATAAAAAGGCTTATATACTTAAGCCGCGAAATGACTAAATTGTCCTCATCCATATATTCTATTTACTATTTCATCATTTACAGATTTTTATATGATATTATGAAATACACACACATAAAACAATATATGAGTATTTACAACCATCTTAGCTACAATCAACTTTGCTTTGTCTCCTAACTTTGACATAGGCTAGTATCTACTTTCTAACTAACTCAAACAATTTTAGAAAAGAAAAGAGAGAAAAAAATAGATAAAGTTCTTCAAAATTTCACTTAGGAAAGGCTCTATATTTCCCACCTAAAGTTCTATGTAAATATAAGCTCAAGTAAAACAGATCCTTATAAGTAGCAGATGTTCGATGATGTTGTTATCTTTTTCTTTTTATTGCATTTTGGTCTTCCGATGCTTGTATGTTTGAATACTCTCTTTTATCTTGTCCGACAATTAGATGATATTTTTATTTGAATGTTGAGAGATTCTTGCAAATTAACCATTGAAGGAACAATCTTGTGAATCGAATGTCTTCCTTAACTGCTATATAATTCTTCTAGGTCTTTGGAAATCCTGTTAAACACTTCCATGAAACTCGACAAGTTGAATTTATAATTTAAAAATCAAAACTAGATGTGTTTTTTTTTTTTGCAAATCTCTAGGCTTGTAAGAAACTTAATCTTCATAAAAATGATACAACTAAAACTAACTTTGAAAAATGCCTTCAATATATTGATACGAATCTTTGATTTGAATTTGAAATGCTTCATTTGCAATCAGCTATCTTGACCTACTGTCTCTCAGTCTTGGAAGTAATATCCTAGTAAATTCATATAAAAATCTCTACTAAATCTAATTTCAAACTTTCAAAATATCTATATGCTTAGATGGCTTCTTGATAAAACTTATCCATAAGCGTAAATCATATCAATAAAGCACATAAATAATCATCACGATGTCTAAACACTTAGTTTATTACTAATCTTAAGCTTCAAAATAGATCCGTATCTTCATTTCTCATGTAATATTGCGATAGTTTAACCATTTGAATAAAATGAAAAATGAACTTTCTTTATATGGATTTGTCAATTAAAGTAGAACTAAGTCAAATGCATTATTTAAATATATTCAATCAATGGAGCTAGGTGTTGATCTATAAAGACTTGAATTAAGATTCAAAATGCTCCATCTTTGATGCTTAAATAACCTTCCAAGAGAATGTTCCATGTTTCTTGAAGAAACTTCTATGCTCTGTTGTTTTACCTGTGCAAACCAATAAAACTGTTATGTCTACTGTAATTTTCTATGTTATCATGTCCATTGTATCTTTAATATGTAACATATTATTCTTTAAACAAAATATTCTATTTTTACTATTTTTCTTAATCAACAACTCTGATCTTCTTTTAGGATTTTTGTTAAGCCTTCTATCTTCATTGATGTCTTCAAAAACTTGCTTAATTACCTTCTACATAACCTTCTATTTTTTCTTTCTTTTACTTACTTAATAAATAAATTAGTAGAAACATTTACCATTTGTTAAAATCAAAACATATTTTAGAAAACCTAACAACCTTAATGGTCATGCACAATTTAAAACAACAAATTATAAAGGAAATTTATATTTCTTTTTTTCCATGTTAATTAAATTTGTCATGAAGGTTACATAATAATAAAATATCATATAAAATTTATTATTCAACCGAAATTAGTTTTTTTTTATGGAGATCAATTAAATAAAAATCAATGGAATAAAAAGAAGCGCCCATATTAATTGTACTACTTGAATGATGTGCTGTCATTTGTTCCAATTTATCAAATTTTAAAACTTTTAGCTCAATAATTTTTATCTAAGTTTCTTTTTGCAACAATCCTTACTCATCGGTGAATAATTATCCTATCAAGCAACCCTAACATATATTTAAAATTAAGCAAATCAATTAAGAGATTGGAATTTAAATATTATACTTTTCTTTAAACACTTAAAACTCAATTATATTTGATAGGTTGACCAGGTAAACCGACTTGGACTCACCTAATCGGTGGGTCTAAAACCTGGTTGAACCGTTGCGACTAGTTGTCAGCTCGACCTAGTCTGAAGTCTAGGTGCACCCTTTACTAAGACATTACTTTTTCCCTTAAAAAGCTATATTTTTACGTGGGAATTTTTGTCATGACTTTTTTTTTTTTGATGTTTCTTTTTTCATTTCATAGAATATAAAAAATAAGTACTTTGACTAATGGGTTCATAGATATGAATGGATTTTTAAAAGAGAAACACGTCTAAAAAAAAAATTATTTTTTCAATAAAAGTTAGGATAGTCTTTTAACATATCATATTTTTACTATTGAATACTTTGATATGTATTTGTAGATCTAAGGTTTTAACTAGAGTAATCACATGAGTGTCACATGAAAATTGCATTACAAATCATCTCAAAAAAATGATGCAGAAATAACACATTAAATGAGATGACTAGGAGAGAACGACGTGAAAAAGTAATAAGTAATCTTAGTATTTTAATCATAAGTAATAGATAAAAAAGTTTAGGAAACCTTAAGTATTAAAATTATACGATTGAGATCATTTTTACTTGTTTAATCATTAAGAATAGAGATTATATAATGAAATGCCAGATGAGAAGGGAATATTTATAAGCTTTTGGTTTGATTTGATGATATCCGTTGGAGTTTGGACCACCATGTTGATTGACGAACTCTTTTTAAAGGCATACATATTGAATAGACGTGGTCTTACATTTTTCCCGCCATTGCTTTTATTAGCTTTCGGCTTCCCCTGCAAGCTTCCCTCGCTTTAGCCTCTTTTGTTTCTTGAAACCATCTTCCCCTTTCATTTGTTTTATTTGCTTGTTCTTTTTCTTCGTATCCTTTTACCTTCGTCAGTTTCACCAAATCACATCACTTCTCACCAGAGTCACGCTAAACCCTAACTTAATTTCATTCCATCCACTCCACTCTTTTGCAAACCCTAACCCACCATTCCTTCAATCAAATCTTAACGCCCGCTTCCTCTACCCTCTCTCTCTCTCTCTCCCTCTCTCCTTATTCTTGGTTTTTAAATTTGAAGGGCCTCTCTTCCTCTCCTCTCCACCGTATGGGCTGCCTGCATTCCTCCACTCTGCTTCATCTTTGGAAAATGCTTCATTTTGAAGACGCTTAGGGTTAAGAATGGGTACAATTTGGTTGATGGTGTTGGGTTCGTAAGTTCAGATCCAAAATTGTTGTCGATAAGGGTTGAGTTAAAGGTGGGTTCTCCATTCACTCGCAACGCCTTTATATTCGAAGTCATTACTACTATGATTTCCTCCTTAGACTTTGTTACAGATCGATTGTCGTTTTGCTTGCCTCGTTTTGGTCTCTCTCTCTCTCTAGTAAATTAGGATTATGATTGCCATTTTAATTTCGTTATTACAGCTCATTGGAGCTTTTATACATAGTTAAATCTTCACAAGGGTTTTAGTAAACATAAAAAAAAAAAATCTGTAACGTCCTTACTTGGATAATTGGATCATTGCTTATTGTGATTGTCTAGTTCAAAAAGATTTGATTTTTGCTTGTTGGTATGATTTTTATTTGGAAATCATAAGTAGATTGAAATATACTTAGTTGACCTAGATTTATGATAATGAATTTTGTTGGCTTTAGTATATTATATATGCTTCTCTTGAAAATTTGTCACTCCGTATTTAATGAGCCAAAGTTGGGCTTTTGCTGGGTGTTGTTCATCCATGTATGTAAATGTTACTTCAAGTTCTACTGATGATTGTATCTTGTGGACGCATGCTAAAGTGGTGTTCTTGTTTATGTCCCTTTATATTGTTTAGTGAAACTCCCATTGTTTTCTTGTGAAGTGGGTTTCTTCATAACTGTCCAAGGTTTCGTTCTATGCATGTACTGTGTTTCAATAAGATTCCTTCGTTGATGTTCTCAAAATGTGGTCCCATTTAGTCTATTGTGTTGTATGTGTAAAAGGTTTCTCCATCATGAAGTCATGGATTGTCATTAGTAAATGTACTGTAGGTTAAGCTTTTGTGGGAGTTTAGTGGTTGATTTTTTTTTTCCACTGTTATTGCAGCTAGAGTAATCATGGATTGTGAAATTGGGAGGTTTAGTGGATTTAGCTTTGTAACCCTTACACTGAATGAGGAGGAATCTAGTGCCATTCAAGCCTTCAATGGGCAGGTATATATGTTTGATTTAATTTCTCCATTGTGCTTTTAGATGTTTTTCGATATCTACATGACACGAGTGTATTCTTTTGTTAATTAGATAGATCTGCAGTAGTATACAGAAACTGTGCTACTATACATTTTGCAAACAGAATCGGAATCTTCCCTCTTAGCCTCTTAAGTTTCTTATAATTAGATCTACTAACTGTGCATGTGGTGATTGGACCTTCTCATCTGGCAATGTGATTTTTTTTTTTTTTAGTGGTGAATTGGCTCCATAACATGTTTATAAGATAGTGTAAGCATAATTGAGTTGTCATTTCTTCTGAATTAAAGATGTTGGCACTGCATAATTTTAATTCAGTGGATGAGAGCTTTCATTGGTGCTGGAGAGTAGTAATTTCAAAGTGAAGATAGATTTTTGTTTGTTTGTTTGTTTTTATATTTTTTTGCTTTTCATATACCAAAATTCTGGGTGAATTTAAATTTATAGAAATATAATTCTATGCTATCTATCTGTTGGACCAGAACCATGACACATATCACATGAACAGCATTTTATACAAAAATAGGAAGTTAAGAAGAAAGAAGTTCATGTTGAATAAAGTGTCCCTGTCCCATCTCCTTGTTCTAATCATACAATATTGGCTATGCTCTATCTACTTTCTTGTGTAAGTGCTGCAGAATAAAGTGTTGATCAACTAATTATGCAGAATAAAGTTTTTCTGATACTTCCATGTGATCTCCTTGCAGATATGTGTTAATCCTCTGACAGAGACTAAACCAATTCTTATTGGACATGATTTTTACAATGAAAATAAGGTTAGATTTGTGGAAGAATTAGTTTATGCTCTATCAAGCTGTTCTTCTTGTCATGGTTCTGACAAATCTCATGCTATCTTTTTCAGAAATATGTATGTGATGATCTTTATTTGCATGATGTGGAGAACCAGCAGTAGAAATTGATCTCGAGCCCTAATAGTCAACCTCGTTGTAGTGCTCATCAGGTTATTCACCTGAACTACCTCTACATGTTCAGTAGCTTTCCAAGCTGTAGCTAAGATTTGTTTCACTTAATTCATGTATACATGCCCCAACATTTTAGCATGCAAGTTACAACATTGTTATGTTTCCATGTTGTGAATTTCCATCACCAAATCAAGAAAGGTTCCATCATTACAAGGCAAGAGCCTTCCCATCTTATTTTATGTCATATTGGTTTGTGGAAGTTGTTGGTTGGGTTATGGGTATCATTTTCATTATGCTTTTAAATCTAACATGCCGGATTTTTGGATGCTGGATCTGAAGACATAGTGGTGGTAACAACTAAAAATCACAAGGGATGTCCAAGTCCACATTCAAGTCATAGAATGGTGAGTTCATATAAAATTGAGATAATGATGAGGACCTTACTAATAGAGCCCTACTGATTTTCCCTCTAATTTTTCCTTCTCCAATCCATCATTGATACCCTAATAGGGTTGTCACCATTTTACTTTTCCCATTGCATAGTAATCAAGCCATGGTCTTCAAACTTATGATCCATGTATGACATTCCTCTAATAGGTTTTATACTATGGCCATTTTAGTAAACATAGTATGTGAATGATTGTGATAACAACCTTTTTTATTTATGTTCACATTGGAGTGCTTTGATTTTCCTTGACGAAGGTAGTTTTAGTTCATAACTCAATGAATTTTTTTATCGGGCATTGACTATTTTTTTTTCTTTTTTAATTTCATTTTAGAGAGAAGTTTCATGCTGTAAGATTGCTACAACTAAATTTGTTCTAAATAAGGAGAGAGAATGCTTCCTCCCAACAATAAAATCAAGAAAGAGAGAGGCTCTTGTCGAAGGCTACACTAATGAAAAAGGAGTTCACCTAATTTAGCCTAAAATGACTAATGACTGTTGGATTTGGAATATGTATGTTAATTATAGAAATGATTTGTTTTGATGTTTGTGACTTGTTTTTAGGGAAAGATGTTTGTATGTGTAGACCTAACATGGGGACAGATATGTTTTCATTTGGATGGACAACTATGAGAATTGAAGTGTTCCATTTGCTATTGGCTGTTACAAGGTCACTATATTGATATTTTCATTCAGAGTTAGTTATTTACTAAACTGGTGTTAATTTTGTAAGCTATATCAGAAGTGTTCTTGTAATTCATTAACTATTCAATTTTCTCGATGCTTTGTTTGGATTGTAATTTGAGCTTGTGATCATTTCATTGGAGTTTACATTTCACTCTGCTTGTAGGAGGTCTAGCTTTCTTAGAAGGAAGCATAGAATAAAGTTCTTGCTGCAATTCCAATTGATCAAGTATTTGATAGTAGAACATGAGTTACATTAGCTATGGGAACAGATCGTAATTTGAAAGCAGGTAAGCAATCTCAAAGTCCTTCCTTGAATTCTTGTGACTGATCTAGGATAATGCATGGTTGCATTAAATTTGGTGTTATTTCTCGAACTCTTTTCCAATTTCAAAAAGATCTTGATAATGCAAAAAAAATAGGCCTTGAACTGATTCTTGCTTTCTATTTACAATATCCTTTTTCTTTGGTAGGTTATCAAGAACTATCATTTTAAACTCATATATGGTATTATATTGTATTTATAGAGTTATTGCACCAGGTTGTTGCATCCACTAAACCCAGGGAAGAAGTAGACTTTATTAGGGGATGTTAAGTCTGTTATGCTTCTAATATTAGTTCCATATTTAAGGAGTGCCCTTATAAGTTATGAGGCTTTCTTCTTTCATATATATAATTTCTTTTTCTCTTATCATGATAAATCCTTTGTAAAGCACATTCCACTTTCTCAGCTTAGTTGTCTACTCATTTTCAAAATGGCTAATGACTACATAAGGTAAAAGTTATCCATGATCTAGTTGTAATGGAACCTATTGATGCTATTATGTTGATGAAGAATGAAGTTCTTTCTTTGTTTCTCTATGCATTTGGTCCAAAAGTCTATCTTTGCTTTTTTAGTGAGTGTGAAGCAAATTTGTTGAAATATTTCAAGAAGTTGACTGGGAGATTGTTGCTAGCAAATGATAGATGCTTATAGGCTTCATAGTTGATAATTCCACTGTGGCTAACTCATTTGACTGACCATCTATAAGTATAAATGCATTCCTTTTCTTCCTGTGTTGAAAGAAAAAAAAAGAAAAAGAAAAAATTGTTTAGCATCGGTCAAATGTGCAAATTCACATATTATAAATATGATCATAATTAAGAGTGTGTTATTTGTCAAGATTGAACTTTAATTTTAGTGTCTTGGATTTTCATGCCTTATTTTTCTTTTGGTCCTAGGATTTTTGTTTGGTCTTTTAGTCTATAGAATACTCACATGTACATATACCCTGTTGTTACACTCTAGTCACTCCATTTGCAGTTGAACTACATTTCTTTCTTAAATTTAGCTCGAAAGTTTTGTAATATTAGCTTAGTTTTCATGGATACAATTGCAGTCTTTTTAATTATAATATCCTTTACTTGATTGAATTTTGTACAGGAGGATACAAATATGTAACTTGTATTGAATGGAGATGAAGATTGAAGTGGAATATGATTTAAAGATGCTTTAGGTGATGATTTGACAACTAATGGGTATGTATAAGCTATTTAGATAAACTTATTTTGTAAGATGTATTTAGTACCTTAATATTGTACAGACATTGCATATTGAATTAAAATCATATTTAATTTTTATGTGATATAACCGAAACAGGTTTTCAAATAGGCTTGTGACTTTTCTATCTTTTACTGAACAATACATTAGCTATTCAGTCTCAATAGAAAAAGAGGAGAAAAAAAAGAAAAAGAAAAGAAAATTGAGACCTACGGGCTCACTAAAAAGAGTCCTAAAAGATTTTCTAGCTATTATTAGGACACAAAATAGTATCCTTAAAACCAGTATAGCAGTTGAATAATGTGTTTTATCAGGACACAGTTGTGTTGCACTAATATATTGTAAGTTTTTGTCCTAAAAAATTACTTTCATTTTATGGAAGTATAATTAGATGAGGTGATGAGATGCTATTTGATGTATTATCAAATCTATTGGGATGCTTTAATTCGTCATATTAGGTAATAGTATATTAGGACTCATCATGTGTCCTTTTAGCTTAAGGGACACGGCTTGGGATGCAATTTTTATGTTCCCACTACGGGAGTGTCTCAATTGATGTTGTTTAAGGACACATTTTGATGTTACAATAGGTAAAAATTGCAGTTCTCATTGCCCCCAATATATTGATTAGCATTTGCACAACAAATCTAATAACTTAGAGCTTTTCAATTATATACTAATTCATGAGAAGACATTTTCCGCACTATTGATAAATATTTGGAGATTCAATAAGACAATGTAATTAAGCCATGCTCTTGATATGTGTCACTCTAACAGAATAAATTGTATATAACACAGTGGTAAGTGGGGTAGATGGATGGTATAGGGGCAATTATGTATTATTATTATTTTTTTCAAGGTGCAAGTTGCACCTTTTATGTTATATTATAAGAAAGAAAGAAAGAAAAAGTGACCCCTGGAGGTAGATACATCCTTGAAACTTCTTGGTTATTGAACAATAATAGAAATTTTATTTTCCAAATCTTCACTTGATTGAATATCTTAGTAACAATATTTTACTTTCCAATTTAAATATACATTAAGGAAGGCTATATCCATTGCCACATATTAATGTATTTTTTATAACTATGAATTTCTAAATCCAAATGCCTTGATATCCATTTTTGTGGAGAACATTATAGGTGACATGAAGCACATTGAGAAGTGAATTTCATGACAATAGTATAGATGTTAATTCGTTATATTCCAACTCCTCAACAAGCAACAAAAGTGCCATCTCCACTAGTGTTTTAAGTAATCAAGTGATAAGTTCAGTGCTTCGTACATGAAATGTCCAAAATTCTTCGACTTCATCCAAAAAATCATGGTCAATTGCACCAAAATGACTGTATATGTAAGGGTAGTCATTGGCAAACAATGGGAACTTGGTTCCTTCTCTTCTTTGGTCATGCATGTGATAGGTGTTGGTCTTAGTTAGAAATCAAGAGAGGATGTGAATTGATTGTTGCAAAATTTTGAAATGCTCTTTCAAACACGTTTAAAAGTTTTCCTTTTGATTACTATTAGTGGATTTTGATTATGTACTATAGTGGAAATTAAAATAGATAGAACAAATAAATGAATTGCAATAAAGTAAAAGGGCAAAGGGTTAAGAAGATCAAGTAATGGATTTATAGTGATTTTTGCTTTCTGCACTAGTTCACTTTTCAAGCCTCTGCCATTAGGGGCTTAGTAATCTTCACTAGTATTGTTTCACTCTATTAATTAATCAAAATATTGAAAGTTTCAACATAGTTAGCCACCATAGCTTAGTCACTCACTACTCTATCTCACTAACTTCAAAAGAAGTTTTCGGTTGTAAGGAAAAACAATTATAATTCCTCTATAAGATCTGTGCTTTAATAGAACAAATTAAAATGATCACTAATTGTTTCAAAATGTTATTTGTATATTTGCATCTCAGTATATCTTCTCCTTCCTACTTTATTCTTTTATTTATAGATGAAATGTAATGGTTATTTGTGATCTCCTCTTCCTTGATTATAGCAACCTTCAATATCTAGCTTTAATTCTTTAATCTTGTCTAAAAATATGATTTCTTCAGTCTTCTTACGTGACTTCGAATTTGCGGTATTTGATAATAGTAATAAGGTGTATTTAATTTTGACAATATCCTCATAATTCATCACAATCTTGCCTTACTAATCCTTAAGTAAAATATTTATTTTCCTTAAATATGCATGCTTCCAATTGAGCCGGAAGTAAAAGTCCTCAAAATGTTGAAAAACTAATTTCAGTGTAATGGGTTAAAATGTATTATCCAAATATATTCAACTAATGGAGTTGGGTCATGAATTTTGTTTCCTTATCTTGAATAAACTTCGAAATTTCTAATTTTGTCTTAAATTTGGAAATAGTTGTCTTGTTGTTTCTACATTTGGAATATCTTCTTCTGACTTACTCTATTCTCTGGAAAATTCTTTTAGGCTAATTTTGATTCATTCATACTTAGTTCAAATTCTTGTCCTTGACTTATATGCTTTTGATTATTTCATGAAGTCCAAAAACATTATTTATCCTTGTTAGATCTTGTTTTTGAACAACTTTTTCAATTGGATACTTATTTTTGCACACTCAAATGAAGATATTAGCCTCATAACATAATATGCCTTTTCTCTTTACCTTTTGTTTGTTACTTATCATATTCGGAGTTCTTATCTTCAAAGTTTCAAATATTTCTTTCCTTCAAAACATTCTCTCCTTTATTTGTGATTTTCTTTATCATTTTGTTATTGTCAAACCTATTTAATCATTACACCTAACATTTTTTTCCTTTTGGATGGTAACAAAACCTCTTATCAAAAATTTTGACTTGGAACTTGGATCATGATATTTAAATATGCATTATTCCCATCTTCATCCTGTTTTTGCACTATCATTTTTTTCATCCTATTTCGTTTTATCTTTTTTGCATTGTATTATTATTTTTCTTTGTTTCTTCACCTCCTTAATTGATGATTATTGAAGAGCTTGTTCACATTTTCTTCTCCTATTCTCTCCTTTTTTGTTAATATCAAAACAAATTTGTAAAACATAGAGAAATTTGATGAACATTTTCCTTTCATGCAAAGACATCGTGAACATAGATACATAAACATAAAAACATAAACTTTTCTAAATTCCTTAGACATTGGTTGTTCATTAGATTCATAATCTATTAGAGATAGTGATATTCCTTTCAAAATCCAATATGGAATGTGTTCAGTAGGTTAGTAGTCTTTTAGCAAGGGTGGAAGATTGATTTTGATGTATGATGGGATTTCATAGACAGGTCGTGAGGTTGCTACCTCTTCTTTTAACTTAGTGTTTCCCTTTTCTTTTTACAAAGCTCTCGTTTGTTTCCTCTTGCTTGAGGTTTCGAAAGCTTGCTTTCTTTTGGGAGCCATTGTAAAAATTTTGAGTGTATTCTTTTGAGTGCTATGTATTCATTATAGACTATCATATTTATAGGCGAGGTTCTTGACATTTTTGGGAAGGAAAACTTGCTTTTCAATTATAAATATTTACTTTCCCTAAAAGATTATATTTTATAGTCCTATCTCCAAATATTTTTGGTTAGTTGACCATTTGGATTTATTAAACATCATTTTTTCCAATACTTCTTTAATAATTCCCTTTTTAACTACTTCTTTATTTGTCATTAAGAAGGTTTACTTCTTTTATTTTCTTTTGGCATCTAAACTATCATCCTTCTAAATCTATGCTATTTTTTGTGGGAAAATTACAAACATTAGAATCAATGTTTGGGGTTAAATTCATATAGAGAATCGGATTGTAAATGGTTAAAATAGAGGATCAATATTATGTTAATTACTTAAAATAGAAGATCAATTTTATATTAAGTAGTTTAAATAGAAGATCCATTAGTGTTCTATAAATGTGGCACGTTAGCTCAATTTAATGATGTTATAATAATGTCATAATGGGATCTTTGATTTGAACTGCTTAGTATAACGTTAATATTCTATTTTAACTATTTAAAAATTTAATCCTTTATTTGAACATGATCCCAAACGTTAAACGAATTATTATAGGGGATTGCAAACTCTTATTTCATTTCTTATATATTTGAAATTAGCTTTTTCCTAAGGGTTTAGTAAATATTTTTGCAAGTTGTAAATTAGTTGGAACATACTCTATTGTTACATTTCTATTTGAAACATGATCTCTTCTAAAGTGATGTCTTATTTCAATATGTTTAGATCTATAATGTTGAACTGGATTTTTAGTTAAGTTTATAGAACTAGTGCTATCACTTTTAATAGGAGTACTTTGATATTTTAAAGCATAGTCTAACAACTATTTTATCTATAAGATTTGTGCATAGCAGTTTTTGGTCAAAACATACACTATATCTATTGTGAAAAGGGTAATAAAGTTTTGCTTCTTGGATGACCAAGAAATTAACTTATCCCCTAAAAGTTGATATGTTCGAAAAGTGCTTTTCTAGTCCACTTTGCATCCTACATAATTAGTATCTTAGTATCCTATTAAATTGAAGTTTCAAATCTTAGAATACTAGATTCCTAATTTTATAGTGTCAGATTTGTATTTGAAAATTCTTTTTATAGCATTGAGGTGTGTTTTTGTAGAACTTTGAAAGCGTGCACATATGCAAATACAAAACAATATATTATGTCAAGATGCTGTGAAATAAAGTAACGAACCTAACAAGCTTTTGTATAGGTTTTCATTTACCTTCATTCCATTAGAGTTTAAGTTTAACCTTGTAGATGTGCTTGTTGGGGTTGAGGCTATCTTGACAATTTTGAATCCAGATTTCTTCAAAATTTTTTTAGTGTATTTTTCTTCATGGACAAATATGCCATCATCTATTAGTTTAATTTGCAATCATAGAAAGAAATTCAATTTGCCCATCATAGACATCTTGAACTATGTGTGCATTAACTTAGAATTCTCCACTATACTTTTCATTAGTAGATCTTAAAATAATAACATCAATATATATTTGTTCTACTAAAATGTCTTTTATTAGGATCTTCGAAATTAGGGGGTTGTTCTATATATACTTCTTCGTTTATATAGCCACTTAAAAATGCACTTTCAGCATCCATTTGAAAAGGTTAATTTTTTTTGTAACAAGTAAACATAAGCAACAATCTTGTTTCTTCTAATCTAGTTGTGGGGGCATATGTTTCATTATAATCTATTCTTTCTTCTTGTGAATATTCTCTAGCTACTAACCTAGTTTTATTTTGAACTATCTTTCCATGTTCATCTAACACATTTTTGAAAACCCATTTAGTTTTAATAGGATATTTATCTTTTGGTCTTGGAACTAGACTCTACATGTTATTTTGTTGAAATTGGTTAAGTTCTTCTTGCATAGCATTAATCTAGTAACAGTCCTTTAAAACTTTGTTAACAAAACTTGGTTCTATTTCAAATATTAGGAAAAATGATTTTTTATTTTCTTTAGACTGAATATGGTTCTTATGCTAGAATCAACATCACCAATTACTAACTTAAATGGATGGGATGATATGAATCTCCAAGTTTTTTAGGACTTTGCATGAGTCTCATGGCTTTCGAAGGGTGTTCTAGCAGTACCTTCTACTTCAGGTTTTGATGATCCTTTATTTGATGGTTCTACTAAATCCATCCTAGATTTTGATAAACCTTTAGCCTTAGAAATTGGACTCATTTTAGTTTCTTTATTTCCTTCTTCTTTAGATGATTTGTCTTGATTATCAAAGATTAGTGGAGTTTTGTCATTAGACTCATCCATTCTTATTTCATTAACAAACTTTATATTAATTGATTCTTTAACTACTTTAGTTGATTTATTACAAACTCGATAAGCTTTATTATTAAGTGAATAACCAAGATAGATTACTTCATCAACTCTTTGTTCAAACATTCTTAAATCAAATTTGTTATATATGACAAAACATTTTATTCCAAAAACATGAAATAAGATACTGTAGGCTTTCTACATTTGAAAAGTTTATAAGAGTTTTTGTTTGTATAGGGCCTTATATAGACTCTATTAATGATATAGCAAATTATAGAAGCAACTTTCACTCAAAAATAGTTTATTATACCACTAGAATTTAAGAAGGTATGGACCATTTCCTATATGGGTCTATTTTTACGTACAACAACTTGATTTTGTTGTGAAGCATAAGGTGTTGAAACGTTGTGAGCAATGCCATTCTCTTCACAAAAGGTTGTAAACTCATGATTTTCGAACTCTCTTCTATGATTAGTTGTTAAGTTGATTATAGAAGTCCCTTTTTTATTTTGAATCCTTTTTGCAAAACTTTCAAAATATTTGAATGTGGAACTCTTATGACATAGAAATAAGATCTATGTATACTTTGAAATATCATCAACTATAACAGACATATTCACTTCCACCAAAACTATGTGTTCAAGTGGGACCAAATATATCCATATGTAAAATTTCCAATAGTCTCTTTGAAAAAATCATATTTTAGTTTTTGTGAGAAAATGAAACCATTTTATTTTTGAGTAAGAACAGCAGTGAATATCTTCCTTGATATTCATCCTAAGTAAACCGTTTATTAGATTATTCTTTGATAGTTTTTCAAGTTGATTAAAGTTGACATCTCCTAGATTATGATGCCATAGGAAAAAATCATCTTTAATTGTTAAAAAGTTGTTTTCTTTTTCAACTTCAAAAGGTTTAAATTTATAGATATTTTCCTTTCAGTACCCTTCAAGAAATTTTGTTTTTCCACTTTTATTAGAAACTAAACACTTGTCCGTTTCAAAGATAATTTTAGAACCTTTGTCACACAACTAACTTAGGATATTATGTCTTGGATCTTTAATAAGATAAACATTTTCAATTGAGTGAGGAGTTGGTTTGGTTATACCATAACTAATGATCTTTCCTTTATTGTTGTCTTTGAAGGTTAAAAGACTTTTATTACTAAGTTCGTGAGTAGTGAGCATCTCGTCTTATGATGTAAACATCCACTATTAAGATACCATGTTTCTCTTATATTTACTTCATATACCTGCATTCATTAAGAAGATATTACAACTTTTTAGGAACCAAACTAGCTTCGACGCTTTAAGATTCAAGCTTGTATTCCTCTTTCTATTTACTTATTGGTCACTGAGCTTGTTCATTTTGTAAAGGTAACATTTCTTATTATAACCAATCTTGTTACAGAAAAAGCAAGCATAAGGTGTAAAGTTTCGACACTTGTTTTATACCTATGTCATTCGATTTTGATTTGGATACCTTTTGGCTTGTTTGAATTATATCATTTATTGTATCTATTGTTATGATATTTCTTATGATCTCTTCCATTATAGTTATTTACTATCAATTTTCCTTCACTTTACACTATGCATTTGTCGTAATTCATATACATGGTTTCTTTTGCCTTAACAAATACTATTATATTAGCTATGTTTGAACTTTCCCTTTTTTCAAATCCTAATCCATACTTAAATGAGTTGATACGTTGACTAGAGATTAGCATTTGAAGTTTTTTATTACTTTCATTGAGCTTATTAAATGTGGCATTTAAAGATTGAGATAGGTCTTCAACTTCAACTTTTAAATTCTTTTACTTCTTCTTTTAGCACTAGGTTTTCATCAAGAAGGCTTCTTTATCAACATGCAATATTTCATTTTCAACTTTTAGATTACTTATTTCTTCTCATAGAGCTTCCTTTTCACCTTGTCTTGTTTTCACTATCTAGTCTTGTTATTTTAGCTTTAGATTTTTACACTGCATCCAAAATTCTACATATATATCCTCTAGTATAGAGTCGAAGTCTAAGTCAAAAAGTTCTTTTGAGTTGGCCATTAAACAAGAAGTTCTTCATCTTCCTCTACTTCTTCTGTTTCATTTTCTTATTCATTTAGGTTACTCCAGGTAGCCATTGAAGATCGTTTCTTCTTCATTTTATACTTGTCCATCATTTTGACAAGCACTAGGCATTCATACTTCCCTCTTCTCTCTCTCTCTCTCTCTCTCTCTCTCTCTCTCTTTTTCCCCTTACTTTTCCTTGCATCACTTTTGCTAGATTTCTTACCTTGTTTCCTTAGTAGTTTATTGAGACATTGTGCAAGCATGGTAACTTCTTTATCTTCACTAGTAAGTTCTTCATTAGATTTTTTTTAGATTCTTTTGTCTTGAAGGCAACTATCTCATTTTTTCTTTCGTTGTCTTCAACTTTGAGTATATTGGTCTCATAAGTCATCAATTTTCTTTTGTGTTGACTAAGCGTGAGTTTGGTCATCTTTACCGGTGTTGTTGCACTATATCAATCAATCAAAACTTTGAAGGTTACAAAATAGTCAATCACCATGGCTTAAGTCACTTATTTCTCTATCTCACTTAACTTCTAAAACTAATCATACAGAACTACAATGAAAAATAAACTTTCAAAATAAATACAACTTTGAAAGAGGTTTTTAGTCACGAGGAACAAGTATCATTCCTCTACAAGATTTGCGCTATGACATAACAAATTAAAATGATCATTGATTGTTTCAAAGTGTTATTTTTATCTTTGTATCTTAGTATATCTTCTCCTTCCTATTTTAGCTTGTATTTATACATGAAAAGTAATGGGTCATTTATGATCTCTTCTTCCTTGATGATAGTAATCTTCAATATCCATCTTTAATTCTTCAATCTTGTCCAAAAATATAATTTCTTTAGTCTTCTACAATTTCGAATTTGTAGTATTTGACCATTGTAATCAACTGTATTTACTATTGACAATCTCCTTTTAAAGCTTCACAATCTTGCCTTACTAATTATTAAGTAAATAATTTGCTTTCCTTTAATATGCATGCTTCCAACTAATTAGGTAATAAAAATTCCCAAAATGTTTAAAAACCAGCTTTTGTGGAACAGATCAAATATATTATCTAATATATTCAAACGGTGGATGTGGGTTTTAAACTTTGTTTCCTTATCTTGAATAAACTTCAAAATTTCTAATCTTGTCTTGAATTTGAAAATAGCTGTCTTGTTGTTTCTACATTCAAAATATCTTCTTTTGACTTGCTCTATTCTTTGAAAAGTTTTTTCAATCCAATTTCGATTTATTCAGACTTGGTTCCAATTCTTGTCCTTATATGCTTTTGATTCTTTCATGAAGTTTAAAATCATTCTTACCCTTGTCAGATTTTAATTGTTTCCAAACAATTTTTCATCTTAATACTTATTTTTACACACTCTGATAAAGATATTAGTTTCATAATATAATATACTTTTACTTTTAATCTTTTGTTTGTTATTTATCATATTTAAAGTTTCGACTATTTCTTTTTTTCTAAACATCCTCTCATTTCTTTTGAGATTTTTTTATTACTTTATTATTATCAAAACTATTTTATTATTATACCTAACAATAGGAATTTCATTCATTTTCTTCCTTGAAACATGAGTGTAATAGGAACTTGGCTCCTTTTCTTGATCGCAAGTTCTGAGAGTAATACATAACCGACCAAAAGTGCGAGAGGTCACAACATGTCGTAAGTTCCTCATTTTTTTTTTTGTTTTTTTCGTTCAAGCTTGTGCCCTCCGACTCGTCTGTCATCGTATATATATTTTTATTCTCCTTTGCACCTTACCCATGCCCCAAGCATTCCTTCTCTGTCGGTTATTCATTTTTTTTTTCATTAATACCTGATAATTACTCTCATGCTCGAAACATCCTAGGAGTGCTTTGATCCAAACATGCTTAACCTTAGAGTTTCAATAAACTCTATGTCTCTACATCAAAAGACACTGCGATAATTAGAGTTCCATCTCCTCCTATTTGAGGATGCTGCATTCTCCCTCATTTACAAAACTGATTTCCTCGTTAGTTTATTACACAAGTTCAAGATTATACACTAGACAGGAAGGGCTTTAGAGGTGTTCCCTAATAGACACAAGAGGTACCTCCATACTATAGTACTTTGCCTTGCATGCCACTTAACTCCTTTACTTCCAGCTGGTGTATTACTCTAATACCACCTGTAATGACTTGATCAAAACTCTATCCACTGAGGCATTGTCTATTTTGGTATGACATGCCACACTTTTGTCTCATAGAATAGCAGCTTCCTAATAGGTCACCCATCCTAGGGGTCTTTCGAGCAGAGCACAATTAACCTCAAAGTTCTAATGAATTTTAAGTCGCTATACTGAAAAGTGTCTCGATAATTAGAGTTATATCTCCTTTTATTTGATGGATGCCGCATTTGATATTACAAAATACAAGAACTGCGTTTCAAAAACTGAATAGTGTCATAAATTAGAGATGCAATTAGTTTCCCCTATTCATAATGTGATGCGGCTGTGTTTGCCGAATTCTTGATTTCTTAATTTGTTGTTATACGCGTGCGGGCTTGCATTCATTTCTTGATTTTCTATTATATGTGTTACCTATATATATGCTTCTCCCTTAGGTTGTTTCTTCTTGGCAGTATTACATGTCTTCTGTATGTATGACATTCCCTCGAAATAAACCAGTATCTCTTGTTCATCACAATACCTGTTGATTAATGCCACTGATCAATTGATATATGTGACTGAATTCAATCGGCTTCCTTGATTACCCTTCACCAGACGAAAATGGTTTTTGTAATATCTTGAGTGTACATTTCTATCTTGTTCTTTAATTCCTTGTGTCACTCGGACACGAATGAATCCCCACTTGCTCCTCTTAAATACAAATTTGCGCTTATTTTGGTTGGCATGTGGGTGATCACAATGGCTTGTATCACTCGGACACGAATAAATCCCCACTCTGTCGTTGGATTAACTTCAGCAGTAAACGTTACATAAATCACGAAAGGTCCATTAACTCTTTTTTGTACTTTGGCTTATCTTATCGTTTAATATACGCAGACCTTGTACTCGTATAGGGTGCACATGAACGAAAATGTCAACGAACTCTTCTCTTCATTATTCAGAAGACTCATATATTGTTTCCTGGAAATCTCCATAGTCCACGAAAATTAACATGACATGCGGGTGATCACAATGGGTTTATTTATTTATTTAGTCCCACGATGTTGAGATGTACTTGGTAACACTTTGACGAAGTAATCAATCCATGCTTTTCCCACATTCATATATTTGATATATAGTCTTCTATGATAATTGGTGCTTCCAGATTGTCGTGAAATGCCCTCGCATATATACATTCTTCCTGAACATGTGCCATGTATATATATGCGCCATATAGTATAAGTACGTATTCTGTATGGCCTTTTGTGATAGCACTTGTCCGCTTCTTCTTTTCTTGTGCTTTGGTTTCTATAAGCATTTCACATGTTGGACAAGGATGCATTCTTATGCATACATGATGTACATATATTATGCTCGCCAGAAATGCTTTGTCTTACTATTTTATTCTCTTTGTTTTCTTTATTTTATAGGCACTGTCTCATAACTATCATTGCCCCCATCCAATCTTAAAGTCCACTTAGGAAGTAAAGTGATATTGTTCTTTGATGCCAAAAGAAACAAAGAACAACCAAAGATGTACATACATTATGCTTGCCACAGATGCTTCGTCTTACTATTTTATTCTCTTTGTTTTCTTTATTTGATAGGCACTGTCTCATAACTGATTTTGCCCCCATCCAATCTTAAAGTCCACTTAGGAAGTAAAGTGATATACTGATATTGTTCTTTAATGCCAAAAGAAACAAAGAACAACCAAAGATGGAACATAAAGGCGGTCGGGTAAAGAGATTTGTTGGTGCATGCTGATGATTCACCGCCAGTCCTAGCCATCAGGATAAGTGGCTAGATGAGACAATCTTTGAAGACATGTTATGGAATAAGATTAAACGCTATGAACTCAGCACGATAACCCCTATTGATGGTGAGTTTTGCTTTATTGAGTACAAACTTCATGCCGATTCAAGGCACACCATTAAAGGAGACTTGGTGTTGTGCTTTAGGAATGAAAGAAGAGGGTTGCCTCTCTCTTGTACTAAGTTTTCCTTTCTTAGATAGCCATTGTTCAAATGGAATGCTTGGGTAGAGTATATTTTTGTGAAATCAAAGTAGATGGTTATCTTAGAGAAGGCTTAAGTCAATGTCATCATTACCTCTACTCAACTGTAGTTCCCCATATGAGTGATATCAAAGTATAGCAAGATAAGACCCTTCATGCCAACACTACTTCCACTTTCCCAATAGGATACTTAACCTACATGTTCATCACTTCAACCCCAATGTTGGTGGATGTGGTCATAGTTTCGAATCTATGTGGCATTGAGGATACCAATATCATTACAACTTCGACTTCTCATAAAGAGCATGACTTTCAAACATCCTTATTAGGTACTTTAAGAGCTGGTCCCATTAAGAAGGAGTTGTCCATCTCTTCCTAACTTACATATCTCTTGAAGATTAGAGAGGAGATGGCTCCAAGGTCCCAAGCTAATGTCATGGGTGAGAGTGAGCATCTACATCTCTTATTTATGCATATAGATTTGCATGCATTTTATATTTGTGACTTAGGTATTTGTCTTTTATCCTTGCAAGTATGGCCTTACAACTTTCATTATATTCTCGCTATCATGACTATACTACAAGAGTCCATGACTTTGAGGCAATGTTTCTTTTGTGGTGCATTCGGAGCTTGCTCTCCCTTCTTGACAAGAAAAGACTTGTATGGATGCTCGCTACAGGAATTTCAATGTTAGATGATGTTTAATAAACATCGCAAAAAAGATTTAGCTACGTTTAATAACCGTTGCTAATAAACGTTGCCAAAGATCAGTCACAAAAAATATCCTCCAAGTTTATTTCTTAAACGTCGCTAAAGGTGAAAACGTAGCTAAATGTGTTATATTGGACGACGTTTAAACGTTACTAAAAATTGGTTATACGTGACGTTTAAACGTTGTAAAATGACAATTAAAATTTTAAAGGAAAAAAAAAAGTGCCGTAAATCAGTACTACAGGTGACGTTTAAACGTAGTAAAAGACTACCATTACTAGCGTTTAAACGTTGCTAATACAAATAAGATCCGCGGTGTTTAAACGTAGTAGTAGCATAGTTAAATAATTATTAGACACAAAGAGCGCAACAAATGAGCAATATTGGCGACGTTTAAATGTAGTAAAAGACTACTATTAGCAACGTTTAGACGTAACTGACAGTTATGATAGGCGACGTTTAAACGTAGTTAAACCACAATTTTGCCATTTTAGCAATGTTTAAATATAGTAATGATTTGATAGGCATTGATTTCAACTTGTATTCCTAATCTTCATATTCGCGAAAATGCACCTGTTTAGTTATACACAATTATATATACCCTAAAAAATTCTTTTCCACATATTCAAATAAACTCCTCCATAAACATGATGCTTTCTCATCAAGAAAACTTGCGAGGATAATCTTAATCAAACAAATCCACATAAGATGAAAAAACATCAAACTTTAATAGGTTTAACCTTAAACATTACATAAACTCGTCTAACATCTTATTTCTCACATCAGTCCTCATCCTCTTCTTCACTACTTTCATCATCTTCGTTATCACATTTTTCTTCACTACTTGATGTATCATCACTAGTAGATGTACTTGGTGAATGAACAAGGTCTTCTGCATTTTTTGTTCTTGTCACAAAATATACAACCTTTAAACAAAACAAGCATACAATTATATCTTTTTTTTTTTTAAATTAACAGAGAGAGAGAGTGGGGGATAATATGTTGTCACATTTTTATGATTATTTACTTGAAGTACTTGGAAAATTCCTAGCAAGTCGTGCCATTGCTTGAGAAAGCTCAGATAGCTGTAAGACATTCACAAAGTACTTACATATTCATCCTTAACATGCAAGCAAAACATCAATATTCTACAATATTTGCCCAAAGGAGTTATAATCATGCCGATACTTTAATATTCTAGAATATTGTCCTTTAACACCTACATGACAATACATATTGCACAAGTATGGACGACATTACTCCTTACATTATCTAAACCCACAATAATCCTACTCTATACATAAAAGCAATATGCATGCATTTACCTTGTAACACATATATCTTTAACTCAAAAGTATAAGTTTAAACTAACCTCTTGAGCTTGGGTGATACGTAGATCCCTTTCTTCTTGAAGCATTGACAACAGTTGTTGACGTTGATCATTGAATTTTCCTTCCAGTTGTTCATGTTTTTGTTTTTCCTCTTCAAGCTTTCCCCGTGTCTCTTGCAACACTGCTTCCATCTTTTCCATATAAATTCGTGTATGTGTACCTTTCCCAATGGCCGATGGTCTGTATCCTTTACCAGGATGATAGTCAGTTCGCACGTTTGCACCCATAAATTCATCAACTATCTCCTCCGCAGTCTTAGGCTTGTCTGAGGATTGAGATTCTTGATACATCTTGACCATATTCTCCTAGAGTAACAATGATAACAATATACAATGCAAACATAATAGAAATGTATATACAAACATAAACCATAGTTGAAGTGCTTATTTGTAAATTAACCCATCAACTTACATAATTCTGGCCAGCCTGTTAGGAAATCCAATCGTTACCACCATCAGACCTTGGCTCACTGTATCGGGTGACCTTAAAGAACTCGATTGCATTTAGTGGTTCGTGATTCCTCTCAATCTAATCACAGAATATGCATAAAGTTAAAGACTTCATCAATTTAAGTGTTATAAAATTAAATACTCACATATTCATTCCTCCTGCTCTCAAATAATTTGGATTCTAACCTGTGTAAATATTTTACTTTCCTACGTACAACCTTCCCACTCATTGCCCTAGTCTTTTATTTATCAAGACATCATGAAGTTAATGACATCATATAGTCAAAACCTTAAGAAAACATGACTAAATTATTATTACCTTTGTAGATGGATCTCCTGATTGTAGAATCTTTTTCTCTTCTACAATCTCTCTCCTCCATTCATCTGTTTTCTATTTCCAATCATCATCACTTGATCCCTTAGGTTGGATTGCATCACCATTATCTATCCATGCACTTTTAGTTTTACTTCGATGATTTCTATGGATATTTCCCATCCATTGATCAGCAGCATGAAACTTTTCAGGATTTTTTGTAATGTCATCAATATTTAGACGATTCTACAAAAAAGAAAAATGGGCTAAGGATGTAATATACATGTTAGAAACACCATGCAATAGGTTATGACAAGAAGGAAAATGACAGTTTGACATTCACTTGTTATTGAGAAAATTATTGAAATAGAGAGACAAGACAAATTAGTTGTTGCTTTCACCTGTACTCTTTCCCAAGCACGTTGTTTTTGTGATAAATCAAAATTTCTCCAATCCTTAATACAGAGGTAGCAAATCCTGACAAGCCTTCCCTATTTCCGATGCCATCTTGGCTGATTGGTCCGGTGTTAATGGACGACCACCACATGTCGTGAATTGAATGACCATTTTACTCATTCGTCTTCTATTTTCTCTTTCTAATGCTTGTCCTCGATATGCACTCCTCTTGCCTATATATGACACTGAGCTTGCTGCTAGTGCAAATATTTGAAAAATAAGTCTATCATAATTGAGGAAAACATAATAGAAACTGCAATCTCTAGTTAAATGTACACAGTTACATTGATTACCCGAAGATCGAGTAGGGTTAAAGGGAATGCCACCAGCCTCTGTGGGCACATCAACTACATTATTAGCAGGAGCATCATTTTGTGTCGGTGCATTTGGTGTGGCATGTTCCTCAGCTGAATTTGTGGGCTCCCTTTCTTGATTTATGGAGGCGTTTGTCACAGCATTATCATGAACCTCCCTATCACTATGGTGTGAATCCGACTCATCTCTAATTGTATGTTGAGTGTCTCGACTAACCTTTCCTCTCCTTCTTTGGGTCTTCCTCCGTTGCCCCGCCATTAGAGTTTTATAAAATAAAGTGAAAGCATGTATGATAAAGCTTATGTGAATAAAATCAAAACATTACAAATTTTATGTAGAAGAAAAATAAGTAACATTCATTCATACAATCATTATCAATCATATCATATTCAACAAGTGTATCATTGAGTGCCTCGTCTACATCCTCATCATCATTAGGTTCGATATTAGCATCGTACTGCAAGCCACTAGATGCTTTAACTGTCCTTTCTACTAATTCTCCTTGGATCGTATCAGGACACATATCGGTTCTTAATAGCACATCAACATCACAATCGACAACTAAATGTTGCTCATATCCTCTTCCCCCATCCTCGATGACTAGATCATCCAGGCTCTCACTTGCTAATTGAGCCTCCACATTGGTAAACAAATTTATGTTACCAATTAAATAGTCCACATTGTAAATATGGCGATGCTCAAAACATTGCACCACACGCCAATCAGCACCTAACTTCATGTCCTCTAAGTAATATACTTGTTTTGCTTGTGATGCTAACACATATGGGTCATTTACATACCAAGTATGAGTGACCTTAATACTCTTAATGCTATTCTCAACTCTAACATTATGATGTCAACTATCTGTGTCCCACCACTTACATTTAAATAAGAACACTCTCTTGTTCCTTATGTAACTGAACTCATATATATCTGTAACAATCCCATAAAATTCTATTGATGCCTGCACATCCCCATGGTTCCCCTCTACAAGAACTCCACTGTTTTGAGTCTTCTTCCTACTATCAAACTCTGATGTGTGAAATCGAACACCATTATATATCAGCTTGCTATATCTCTTATAGCAGGAATCGGGCCCTATGGACAATGCATATAATGCACTAAGCACTGGGTCAGAACTATCATAGTCATCTGCACCATTGACAAATTAAAGTGAATGCTTATCTTAAAAATTTAACTTCTCAATTAGACACAACATTATATTATTATGTTTACCTTATCCATAAACCATTGACGAAATTCCCTTTTATGGAACGCAAAAAGGCATTGCAACCTTGGTTTCACAGGAAAGTAACGCAAAGCCTTTTGAGGAATACCCATCCTAGATCCACCGTACACTTTATACCTTGAGGTATCACATGTGGGGCATTGTGTGAGGTGCTTGTTACTACCCCAAAGCAAGCAATAGTCATATTTGTATGCATGAATGTAATGGCAACCCATGCCCAATCCCCGTAAGTACTTGTTAGCATGATAGTATGACTTAGGAAGCAACTCTACATTAGGGATCACATCATGAAGAAGTTGGAGAAGCATATCAAAAGACTTATTACTCCACTTGTTGTATACTTTTAAGTGAAGTAGCTTTACAATAAATGAGAATTTTGATAACTTACACCCCGAGTAAAGCTCTTGTTGTGAGTCAACTCGTAGCCCATCAACAAAATTGGGTGGGAAATCAAATCCATCCTTAGGAGGTGGACCTTTAACTTGATTGTCAATAAATGCCTCTAAATCTTCTAGCATCTCATCAAGTCCGTCTATGTCGTTGTCATTTTCCTCATTGAACTCCTCACTTCTGTATGTTCTAAAATCATATTCTTCATGACGAATCTTACCTCGAGTTCTCCTTGGCAGTTCAATGGTCGGTTCCTCACCATGGTATATCCAACAACGGTAAGTTATATTTATCCCATCAACAAGCAAGTGTGCTCTTATTACATTTAACGTGTGAGTGGATACGTTTAAGCATTTCCTACATGGACAACTTAACCTCTTGTCCATTCCATACTTCATGTGTAAGTATGCAATGAAAAACTCAACACCTTGTCGGTACTCTTCATTTCCAATATTACAATTCATCCAACTCTTATCCTTAACTGCAAAAGAATCCCATAGCAAATCAAAATGAAAAATTGATTTACAATAAGATTGTTGGGGAAAAAAGTGCAATCAATAATGTTTGACACACATATAATGAAAACATAAGTTCTTTAATGGTAAATATATAATGAACTTTATTTTAAAGCCAGATTAGACTTGGAATGATAAACATATAAGCATTTAAATTGTGAACTTGTAAGCTTACTTGGTTTAGAAATATATGGGCTTTACAATTGTGAACTTGTAAGATTAGACCTAGAATGATAAACATATAAACATTAATAATGCTTTCTAAAAGGACTCGAGTGGATGATGCGGATTAAGGACTCATAAAAAATGTAATGGTCATCTTGTATGCCTTTATATACAAGATATGAATATGCATTGTTATAAGGAAATACACAACAAGCCAACATAGCAAAGTTAGCAAATGTTGCTAAAAATTCAACTGCAGAACATAACAAAAAAGGATGATTCTCAAGAATTTAGAAGCTATAACACACTTAATAGTAATTAGCAGTAATTAAGTAATGTAGAATCAGATGGTACACTCATGATTGTGGATGGTTGATAAGGCAATTGATGAGCTTTTAGGAGGTGAATTGGGTAGCGTAGCTATATTTGTATACTTCATGTCCCATGTCTCCAAAGAAGGCAGGTTTCTTAAGAACTATGGAAGCCTTCCTAACACTGTCAAACATGGCATAATAGGGCAACGTAGCTATATTTGTATACTTCACGTCCCATGTATTATACGCCTAAAGTATTAGGAATCATTGTACAATCCTTAAATCTTTCTATAGCAAAGAACACAAAAAAGTTGATTAAATCAACCTTGGCACACTATATTTGTTGAACAAATAAATTTCATCCTTTGCCTTGTAATTTCATCAATGTAGACAAAACCGGGTTTGTTTACAATAAAAAAAATAGGGATTTGCATTTAAAAGAATATGGACTGCTACTAATGATCTATAGTCATGATTTATGATAGTTTTCTAAAAAATATGTGTGTGTGTGTGTTAAAAGCTACACGGTTGGTTAGATTGTCTGGGAAATTGGAGTCAAAGTGAGCAAAGGTGATGTTCACAACATACACAGTCAAGTCAAGCCAAGCCACCTATCACGCTGTTACTACACCACCTTTATTCTCAACTAATCAAGGATGAGACAACCTTTATCCTTGGCTATGACCTACACCACCTATCACGCTGTTACTACCTTCTCACTATTCATTGAGCTAAAGAAGCACTAGACAACTCAACTTAAGATGATGTCATGACCCATTCCTATAGTTCATATAGCTTGGACCTCCTTACCTTCATGTTTTTAGACCTATTTGAATCCCTGCCACATTATTATCTAACCTATTCTCACCCTAAGCCTCTACCCATCATTCGAAGGAGGAACTTAACCTACCCGTGTGTAGCTTGTCTTCTTTTTTTCTAAAAACAAAGCTAGTGCCTAGATAACATATGTGTCCCTAACTCCTATAGTTGCATGTGAATGTACAAAATTTTCCCTTTTCTTCCTTTACATTTTTACCCTTTTAGTTATGATAGGAGGGATATTCTGACATGTATTGTTTAGCCTTTCTCCTTTTATCCTTGTAACCTTAAGACAAACATTTTGTAAGCTAGCTCATCTTGATTATCATTGAATACATTTTAACCTCTTGTTCTTGTGAGTTCATACTCCAAGTTTAGTTTCCTTACTGTTATTAATCCTTTTAGCAAGGATTGTAGCTAGTGGCCTCAGGTTACTACTTGTGCATATGATCAAGTGGTGAGTGATATCCATCATATTGCTCATGTTTCTACTTAAACCCTCACTATAACCATTACACCCTTATTTGATAATTCAAAGAGTCCACTTCATGTCCTAACCACCTATTCATGTCTGAGTGATACTTGACTCTTAGGCACATTAGTAACTTGCGACATATCTTTGCTTATAAACAAGGGTACATATGTATTAGGAATCATCATACAATCTTTGAAACAACGCATAACTAAAATGAGGAATATCCTAACATCACACAACACAACAACATAACTTCATTTTGCACACATTCACAACCCTATGTTCAATTGATTACATTAGGAATGCAGTAAACAACTTACCTCGGGCGAGTGATAGTGTCAGCCTAAAGCCCTTTGGTTCTTTGAATGAGCTGGTTGTAGATTTCCTAAGCAACTTAGGAAGTTGTGGCTTGTAAACACCTTCAAGATTAACGAGCTTAAGTAAATCAAACCCCCTTTTTCTCCATTAAACAGGGCATAATAGAACAACATGGCATAATAGGACAACATAGTATCTTAACATCACACAACATAATAGCAAAGCTTCATTTTGCACACAATCATGCCCTATGTTCAATTAATTAAATTGGGAAAGGAGTAGACAACTTACCTAGACAGCAAAGCTACTGTTCGACCCCAAATTCGTTGTTCAACCAAAACAAGCGAATGGAGAAGCAGCAGTATCCTATTGAACAAGAACAATGTTACTAGTAACGTCAAGAAGCTGTATTTTAAACAAACCCCAAAAAAAAATTACAATTACCCAAACAATTTCTTTGAAACCTTAATTTTTGTGAATGTTGACTAACAAAAATCATTCCTTCATAACAAAACAAGAGTAGGGTTCACATTTCCTACTCGATATCTTCAATCCTCCACCGAGAGATAGCGTTGGATTGCAATCACTTCGTTCTTCAAATCAGCATGCTGCTGTTTTCTTTCGTCCAAGCAACCTAAGGGAAAAGGATTTCAGAATGCTTTGATCGAAGGAATGAGTGTACTGGAAGTTGTTTTGGCTGTAAGACTGGTTCAACTCTTCTCCATTTCGCTCCCTTTTTCCTACCTGGTCGGCTCGCTAAAGCAATTTCTTTTTTCTTTTTAATAAAAACAATTTCCTTTTATTTAAAAAAAGCCCCATCAAATAAAAAAATGTTTTATTACTGATTACAAAAAAACAAAATTATTTTTTTCATTGAAATAAAAAATTATGGAAAAATTTATTCAATTATAGTTTATATATTTCACTTTATTTATAAATGTCGCTAATGATATATTTTTTGCAATGTTTAATAAACATGACTAAAGTAAATTAAAATCAACGACGTTAGAAAAATATGCAAACGTCGCTAAATATAGAAATTCCTATAGTGGCTTTTTTAAGGTAAAAGGTTGTGGTGTACTCCCTTATGAGTTTACATGCCAATTTAACTTTGACCAATGAATATCTTGCCTCGTTACTATTATTGAGGGGAGGGGTAGTTATTCTTTGCATCTATGTGTCACTTAGGGATTGCATCCCCTAACTAGTTAGTGTACTAATAAGTTTGTAAAACTACACACTTATTTTACCTAATTCTTTATTAAGTTATATGGGTTTTGAATGAAAATGTGATAATATGTACTAACTTAGTGTAGAAATCTCATGCTTATGATCAACACATGCAACTACATGATTTCGAAAGTTTCTAACACAATTTCATTGAGTTTTATTGTAAAATACTTAGAATTTGTTACTCTTATTGTAGGTCTATGGTTACTCCCCTTGTAGTCAGCTAAGGAAGAAAAGGAATGAAGAACATTGAGAATAGGGCATGGTGGCCAAATGTTAGCCCATAAGGTGTCCAATTGGTAATTGGAAATTAAGATTGGCTGCTAGCTAAGGAGACATCTAGATGCTAAGGAGTCTAAAAATGCACAGAACTAAAACCCGCTACCATTTGGATGGTAGGGTTTTTGGTGTCTTGACAGTAGCATTAAGGTTTTTCTCCCTAAAACACACCATATAATAAACAAAGGAGCTAGGATTGGCCATGTGTCTAATGTTTAGACGATGGGATTGTCACTATCTGATTGCTAGTTGAAACATATAAAACTTGCATTTTCATTATTTTTATTTAGTAGATTTTAGAGGAGCTAGGGTTTTATAGTCATGAAGAACTTCATTGTCGATAGTTTTCCATTATACTTAAGGTAGTTTTAGCATAGATTATACAATTTTCATGTATTTTTCTTCAATTATGCTAGTTGTAGCTTAGATTTTTAGTGGGTTTTAGCACTTTCAAAGCATTGGGTGAAGGATTCAAGCTTGAACATGATGGAACTTGAGCACTTTGTATTGGGTTCATCAATGTTAACTTCGATGACCACGGATTTTATCTTAAACCCTTTTTCTATTATGTTTAATGCTTTTTTTTTTACTTATATTCTTATGTATTGTGTTGTATGAGTATCTTCCATGATTATAGGTATTTGTGATTAATTGTTGTTGCAGGGTTGTGTGATATTGACTAGAATTGTCATTGTTATTAAATTATTGATATTGTGTTACGTGTTATTATAGAATTTTAGCTAGTTCTATGGAAAAGTAGAACAATCTGTTATCGTGGGAACAATTGTGACTCTCCACAATTAGGCATCATCTCTTGTTATTCTATAGGGTTTAGTTAACATAATTGGGTGTGAAGTCCTTGAATAGAACCTAGAACTCTTAATTCTTGCAATGTTAGATATACGGATTAGGGTACCACAATTCTGTTACTCACATAGGGCTTAAAGTGGTTATGATTGAAATTCAATTTTAGCTTAGTTGATTAGGTAGTGATAGGACCTAGTTAATTACTTGAAAAGTGTAAATGAGAAATTGGTAATATAATGCTCTTACTATATTGTAGACTTACTACATGAGAGCAAGTTGTGAGTCTCCTTAATCACACTAATATAAGTATCTTTAAGGCATGATGACAAAAGTTTAAGGAAATTGTTACTTAACCCCCTATCATTGGTAACTTAGAAGAATCTAACCCCCAATTGTTGAGAATTTGCTAAGATCCACATTTAGTTGCAATTGTTAGTTTTCTTTAAATTAGTTTTAAGTTAATGCTTGCTAAACCTATTTTCTATTTGCTTAGCTTAGTTTAATATCAATATAATTTAGTACATGGTTTGCCTTTTTCTTCCCTTTTTTCATTTCCTTGTGGAAAATATGACCTTATTTCACTCGCTTTACATTGCTGTTCTAATTGGTATGCTTGCCCTTTTTGCTACTAACATTTTCATAAATTTGCAAGCCTAATAAGTCTTTGTGTATGATGGGTTGTTTTTTTGATCATATCAAATTATAAATCGATAAACCCAATGAAATCTAGTGACCTAGCTAGGCAAGTATATTTATCTAATGTAATATAGATTGCAACTTGTGTTGTCATCAAGGATCTTAAAAACAAATACTAGTATTACTGTTTTTCTATTATTTAGTCTAAATCTTAATGTGAGATTAATAAATTAAATTGCTAATTAATTAATCTAATAACCCTAAGATTAATTATAATCGCTGCAATAAATGAATTTAATCATAAAGATATACCCTTCATCTTGATCCACTTTAAACCCTAGCTTTCTTATAATAAGATATTGATTAACAAATTTGTGTTATGCTTTGCACTGCAGGAATTTTTAATTAAACTAATTACTCCCTTAAGTTAATTAATTAATAATCTTATATGGAATAATGGGGACCTTTCCCTCACTATCACCCTAAAAGATTTCATTAAATTCATAATTCCTAATTAAAGATTAAATCTTTATGTAGAAAATTGAAGTTTTCCTACCTCTAGGGAAAACATGCAATTTTTCTATTCATGAAGATCTATTATATTATATGAGACCTCTTTTTATCTAACAAGAATTAGATATGCAATCAATTCGCGTGCATAAATCAATTACATAATAGTTAAAACACATGAATAGATACGAAGGCATAAACTTTTTATTAATCAATAAGTAATTCAATTACATGGTTTAGAGTTTCACAAGATGTAAGGCATATAAATCCACTCATCTATGGAATTTATAGTAATCGCGAGAAATCTAGAGAAGTAATAATAATTCATGATGAAAAGAATAAACCTTCGTAAGTGTTTTGTGATTTCTGATGATGCTCTAGCGATTTTTCCTTCTAGATTTGTAATTTTACTCTCTTAGGGTTTTTAGAGTGGCTGTGAGAAAAAATAAATCCTCCATATCTAATTTTCGTAATAAAGTAAGCATTTATAGTTTAAGAAATAGGGTAGCATCTACGACCTAGTACATGCCCATGCTCGGGGCCATGTACTATGAAAAAAAGTGAAATTCTAGTGTTCTAGGTTCTGCACGGCCTCCTATACGGCTGTGTTCGGGGTTGTGCACTCTGGAGTTCCTGCAGTTTCTTCTCTAGGTAGATTTCTTGCTTTAACATATGACTCTTTGCACCACTTGTGCAACAGTTAGGGCACAATTTCATGATGCATTCTGATAACTTTTTGCTCTCTAATACTAGCATCAACATAGTCATGTTGAAGGTTGTGTACATATAAAAATCACCTTTTCTTATATTTTGCTATATTTAGCCTCATTTTCGCTCGAATCTTTTTTAAATCTATAAATTGCACTCTTTAAACCTTGAAACCAAATATTAAGTATTTAAGTATTTTTTTCTTGATAAATTCACATAAAATTTATAAGAATCATATTCAATAAATATTATAAATAAGATTCTTTCAACACTTATCAGTATACTATTTCCACTCTAAAAAGGAGCTAATTGTTTTATTAGTGCATGACATGTGGAGGTGAGGTGAGGCATCAAGTTTTCTTGTGCTATTGCCAGGGAAATGAAAAACAAGTAGAAAGAAGGATTGAACTAATATTAGGTTTTTGATACTTGCTGAGACTATGCTTAGAATAATGTAGTGTAGTGTTGCGTGATCTTTATGTTTGTTTTTGCATGTGCACGATAAATAGTAGTTTTTCCTTTTTGAATTTATTTTCTCACAAAGTTTCAAACTTTCCTTTTTGTGTTCTTGGAAACATTGTTATTTTGGTGATTGTGCATGTTTTGGTTGGAAGTGTGAAGACACTGTTGTTTCTTTTTGTTGGAAGGATACTATTGTGTTGTTTTTCTATCTTTTTGTAGGATTTTGGAAGCTTGTCAAGAGAAGCTATGCGGAGCAGTTTTATGTGTTGGGATTAGAACTCTTGCTGCCCAAATTGTGTTGGGTTTGGGATTGTGAAACCTTTTTGTATTTAGTCCTTTAAGTTCACCAAAGTAGTATAGGATTGGAGAAGTAAGTGATTTAAGCAAAGAAGAGGTGTAGCCAAATTTGAGGAGCTTCTTGATCCATAAATTGACCAAACTCATCTCAAAAGATCGAGAGCAAGAAGGTTAGTCAACATGGAAGCAAGAAACTTGAATGTGAATGATGAGAATGACAATGGATTGAATGTAAGATTGGGACCAAATGGAAATGGACTAAATGGCCACCAAGGAAATGGACAAAATGTTGCTAGAATTAATGGACAAGGGTACAATAGATACGATGGGATGAATGTTAATAATGGGAGTGGAAATGGTATGTAAAGAGCACTATGGGAATATGCTATCTTGACTACTGAAGGTTTTGCACTTATTGTAGCTTGGCTTGCCATATAAACTAAGAACATTGAGCTAAAACCGATTTTAATCTAGATGGTGTAGATGAATCAATTTGGGGGAAGTGCATTAGAGGATTCAAGTGAACATCTTCAGTGCTTTTTGTAGTTATGTGCCACTTTGAAAAGTAATAATGTATTAGAGGATGCAAATAGGTTAAGGTTGTTCCCATTTTCTTTGAGAGATTGAGCTAGGAGTTGGCTGTTCTCATTACCACTCAATTCCAATAATAACTGGGAGCAATTTGCTTGGAAATTTCCATCCGGATTCTTTCCACCAGTTAGAACTATGAAGATGGGGAATGTTATCTACTTACTTCTATTTATTACACTACTATAATTTTTGAAGAACTTGTTTACCTAAGATGATATTTATAAAAGGTTTAATATTATATTCTCTCTCTCTTTATTTTATTTATTCATTTTTTTAATCTTTTTGGGCCAAATAGTATTATGTTCTCATTAACAACGATTGTAAACCTTATAGCTTAGTTTATTCCATAAGTTAATTGCTATGTGTGCATTTAGTTTTTGAATCGGTAGAGTTTTATATGTTTACATGCTATTGTCGAAAGAATTGAAATACTTTGTTGGGTCTTATAAAATGCAATTTGCTAATATCAATTATCATACCTAAAAATCTATTTTAGTCATCGAAGTTCTATCTTTACAGATTCCAAATTTGATAAATAAGACTTTGATTTTCTTTTGAAATTGAAGTATACGATTACACAAATGCTGTATACTTTTTATAATTCAATAACTTCTTCGTGTGGCATCATGGTAGAATATATATACCTGATTTCGAAAACATTCTCCAAATTTTATGTGTCTTCATTGCGATTGCTATGCTTATTTCTAGGATGTGCATTCCTACTTCTGTTATTATTATTATTATTATTATTATTATATATTCATTATTATTTAATTTTATTTTAAGATACTAAATATGCATAACATCAAGTATTGGTTATCTATCTAAGGGGCTGAAAATTTTCAATTTTATTCCTTAGAGTTTTCTTTACAGCTTTATAATTTTGTGTAGGGAAATCTTGACATGTGTACATGTATGTATGTTTTGGGACTTACTCATGGTGGTATTGTTATTCCTAATTCTGTCAACGTCGTCAAAGATTCCAGTCTCATGGAATAAAAGTTCAATTTGCGTTATGGAAAATAGTAAAATGTTGGGAGAATAATTTTCTCTCATACAACCCAGTTTAAAGTAGATTACGATACATGACGATTTTTATTACTATTAAATTAAAAGTATGTTTATATTCATCTCCTTTGATTATAATTCTTATTTTTATTTTAAATAAAATTTGTCACTTTTAGTTAGGGCTGGCCCGCCCCGACCCGCACCGGCCCACGGGTCATCGCGGGTTGGCCCGCACTGGCCCGCAAGGCTGGCGGGTCAGAAAAGTCGACCCGCCCCGCCCCGTGGGCCAAGCGGGCCAACCCGCAATGACCCGCAAATTTTTTTTTTTCCTTGTGCAAAAAATTAAAAAAAAAAAACCTACAACCAAATTGAATACATGAATTGATCTCATTTAAGCTAGCCACTACATGTGAATTAACCTTAGTGAACATCTATGCCACACACATATATATTGTACGCGTAATTTGTTAAATCCTTATTAGATTCATGCAAACATATAACTTAAAAATAAAAAAGATGCCCTTACATATAAGTATTAAAAGATTGAAGACAATACCAAAAAGTTTTTAGTAGGAATAATTTCTCTATGGTATTCACCCTCTCAAATACGCGTCTACAAACGGTCTCATACACGGTCGTGTATGGGGACCGTGTATGATTCTGTGGAAATCTTGATCGAATACACGGTCACGATGCACGATCGTGTATGGGGACCGTGTATGATTCTGTGGAAATCTTGATCGAATACACGGTCACGATGCACGGCCGTGTATGATTCTGTGGAAGTCTACCAATCACTACATGGACGTGTGTTCAGGCCGTGTGTCCCGTGTCTCTTGTGCCTCCATCATTTGTAAACAAAGTAAATTAGATTAGTTGACATTTAAGTTACTCTCTCTCTCTTTTTCTTACTATAAAAATGATGCTTGAATAGAGACTTCAATTTATATGTACTTAAAACGATAATCAAGCAATTAAGATAAAGTACTTTTCAGTTTTTACTAATTACATAGGAAAACAAATATAATAATGAAGCAAATAAAATTATATATATAAATCAATCATCACTATCATAATCATCAATAACTAAATTGGAGTCTCCTTTCGATGAAGTAGTCGCAGTCCCACCCACACTCCCATTGTCTTCTTCTTGATCTACAATTTATAAGATTACACATATAATTAGGAATATATTATATTAGGGTGAATACATTAAAAGAAATTATTGGAAATAGAACAAAAAAAAATTACCTTCACATGCAAATCCTTGTAATCAATTTCGTGTACAAATGAGAGCTTCTACATTGGATGGAAGCATAGAACTGCGATACTTATTAAGTACACGAGCGCCGATACTGAAAGCTGACTCCGATGCTACAGTAGTAATTGGAATGCTAAGCACATCGGAGGCCATGATAGATAAATCAGGATATCTCTGGCTTTGACTCTTCCAATGTTGTAACACATCCAATTCTGAGTAGAAGTCCATATCCATTACTGGCTCATCTAGATAAATATCTAAAGAAGATTTACCAGAACTTTGTACTTCTACTTGACGGTATCGGAATTCCTACATTATTAAGAAAAAACTATTTACATACCAATATATATTACAAAAAAAATTATTGAGGAAATAAAAAATTATTAAACTTACTACTAATGTAGCAAAATCAATCTCCAAGCCCTTTCCAGCTCTATGTGTTGCTGCTCCCTTATTGCTGCTACCTTATTGCTGCTACCTCCAGATATGTCTTGTGTTTGAGGAGATGATCCAACCTGATTGCTTCTACTTCTAGATATGTGATCTGTTTTGCTCTTCTCATATTCTCCATAAAGTTTATATAACTTGCTTTTTATATGAGCCATCTTCTCTTCACAAGTGAGGGGATCAAGTTTGTTAAAACAGAAGCTCAAAAAATCAAATTTCATTCGAGGATCAAAGATTGCTCCAAGTGCAAGGATAACACTATAATCACTCCAATACTTATCGAACTTCTGTTTCATTCTAATGGACATCTCCCTTATGACATGATCTTCACTATTTAAATTTTCATTGAGCAAGCATTCAATCCTCCATACTTGCAAAAAATAGTGGTTTGATGTTGGATATGATGATCTTGATATCAAATTGGTGATACTATGAAACGGGCTAAAAAACTTGCATATCTTTTCTGCTCTTTCCCACTCATCAATGGTTGGACAGTATTTGTAATGACGATCATTCAATTGAAAGCAAGAAAAAGCACGTCGATACTTGAGTGCGCTATCAAGCATAAGATAAGTGGAATTCCATCTAGTAGTTACATCCAAGCGCAAACCGATATTCGTATCAATGTTGCCAACCTGTTCAACACACTCTAAAAAGTGTTTCATTCTACTCTCAGAACCCTTCACATACTTCACACTTTTCCTTACTTTGTGCAATGCTTTACTACTTACATCCAATCCCTCTTTAACGATCAAGTGAAGAATATGAACATAACATCTAATATGAAAAAACTCACCACCACATAACAAACTATGTTGTAAATTCAATTGCTCTTTCAGAAAATCTTGCATACAATCATTTGCAGATGCATTATCCAATGTAAGGGAGAATATCTTCCTATCTATGCCCCGATCTTTCAGAAATTCAAATACTTTTTTTGACAACTCAAACCCTGAGTGAGGAGGGGGCATTTTAGAAAAAGCAAGAATTTTATTATTCAATTTCCAATTGGCATCCACATAATGTGCAGTCAAACAAATATATCCCTCACTCGTAGAAGCAGTCCATAAATCAGAGGTCAAGCATACTTTCCCTGGAATTTTTTGCAAAATTTGTTTCAAATTCTCCTTCTGAGTTAAATATAAATTCCAAAAATCTGATGTAGCAGTTTTTCTACTGATTGGCTTATAATTAGGATTATATAGCCTTATAAACTGTGTAATCCTCCTATATTCAACAAATGAAAATGGCAGATCATGCTCAATAATAGCCATAGCCATGACCTCACGAGCAAATTTAGGGTCAGGTTTTCTTGATCTTAGCTTTCCCGCATGATCAATTATTATATCACCAACATCATGATATCTAGGAATTTGACTCAAACGACACTTCTCTATATGTCGACGTAAAGATGAAGTTCCATGTGAATGTGTTCCAATCACATATTCCTTCCCACATGCTTTACACTTAGCCCTATTTTTACCATCATTCTCAATACCAATTTTTGTAAATAATTCCCAAACTTGAGAAGAAGAGCTACCTACTCGAGCCTTCTTACCTGCACGTTCTTTAGATTGAGAAGATCCTAGTTGTAGATTATCGTTATGCCCACCAACTTCAGATACATGATCCACATTAATAGGTTCCATTGCAGCCTCGTTACTTATAGGATCCATTCTGTAAATATAAAAAAATATTATTAGTAGTAGTTAAATATATGTAAATAATTAAATATAACCACCACACACCATACGACCACCACCACCCTACTCTCCATTCTCCATTCAAGACGAATTGGAGATAAAAGCAAGTAAAAAGGGGAATGCTTTGAAGAAAGGAAGTTACACGGTTTTACAAACGGCCGTGTGAAGGAATCAGGAGACTACACGGTTAGGATACACGCTCGTGTATACGACCGTGTATCAGCGTGGAAGAGTTTGTAGGACAGATCAGTACACGGTTAGGAATACACACCCGTGTAAACCAATTGTGCATAGGAACACATTGAGGAGGACACACGGTTGAGTTACACACCCGTGTAGTCAACCGTGTATGAAGAACAAAGAAGCCAGAGGCATACACGGCTATTACAAATGGCCGTGTGGGATATACACGCCCAGAGTTCACTGAGTCAGAGAGATACACAGTTTTTATACATGACCACCACACCACACGGCCCACACCACCACACCATGCCACACGGCCACCCCACACGGCCACACCACACTGCCACCACACCACACCACACCACACGGCCAAACCACCGGCCACACACAATACAGTAGAGGACAATAGTAGAGAAAAGAGAATTGTTTTACCTTAATTAACGGCGTCTAAAAGGTGGCCGGCGGTGGTGGCACAACGTCGGTCTAGCTGCGGAGTATTGGGGGTGCACGGATGGTGAGGTCTGGGGTGGGCTGCCAGCTGCGTTGGAACTTATACAACTTCGACTTCTTCAATGTGGCGTGGGCGTGGCATCACTGGCACTGGCATGGCAAATTGGCAATTTGAATTTTGAACCGCACCCGTCGGCTCGGCGGCGTCACTTCAAGTCTTCAACCGATCATCTCACTTCTCAGTTGGCGGCGGCGGTGCAGGGCATGGTTGTCATGTCGTCCTCATCACGTCGTGCAGCAGGTCGTCGTACATGCGTGTCATCTCAAGCCGACGTTGCCGTGCTGTGCTGGTGCTGCCGTGCAGTGCAAAGTGCAACTGCAGAATCCGGCGGGTTGGCCCGCAGCCCGCGGGGGATTGCCCGCCCCGCCCCGCGGGCCAAGCGGGCGCGGCCAAAATGGCCCACACCCTTGCGGGTCAGATTTTTTTGGCCCGCTCCGCATATTTTTGCGGGCGGGACGGGTCAACCCGCGAACCCGCCCCGCAATTCCCACCCCTACTTTTAGTTATAAATGTTCTTTACACCCAGTATTAAAATTGTCTTATTAAACAATATAAGATTCTCGCTTTGAGCATTACATTTCTATATTTATATCACCTACTATGCTAAAGGTCCTATGAGAGTGATTCAAATTTTCAGGTTTGAAATTTCGTTGATCATCCATTCAACTGCATTCGCTGACAAATAAATAAATAGATAAAAATAAAAGAAATAAAGGAAGAAAGAAAAACCAATCTGATTCCATTCCTCCTCATTTTGTATATGCCTATTCTATTTTTATTGAGACTGCTAAATGGTCCATGTAACATCAATACTGCAAGGTTATCCAAAACTAGCCAATTTTGGGGGGGCACACATTAATGATAGTATCTAATCATTGCAGCATTTACTAAAGATTTGTTCCTTTTTTTTTTTTCTCATTCAGTACTAAGATTTTAAGAGGAGGATCATTGTATTTGGAATTTTTTATTGTTTTGATTTAATTTTCAATTTTATTATTAATTTAGGTATTAATAATTGAGATTTAATATTAAACAATAATAAAAATTTAATATTAATAATTAAATAATAAAATTAAAAATGGATAAAAAGTTGGTGATGTCTTGTTGGAATTTTTGTTCAATTAGACACCTGCCAGTCTGCTAGGATCGGTAGGAAAGATTTATCATCACGTGTCATGGGAAAAAACTGCATTCTGTGGCAAAATGGGAAGGACAGATGGTATCTACCTCCACCAGGATTCGTGGAGATTTTGCACAAATTTCAATTTCATGGTTGACCTGGATAAAAAAAAGTCATAAAATGATAGCTCCGCCCCAGGCTATCCGAGTGTGCGACTCATCGGCCATTTGTATTATATTCAGAAAAATATTTATCTCGATTAAAACCACTTTTCAGATCCCCATCAGATTTGAACCGAAAATGAAAATGTATCAAAGATTAAGGAGTGGAATAGGCATTGAACCAATGGTCAATCTGAGATTTACAAAAATATTAAAGGATAAATTATTTGAAAATTGTATAAACAACTAATCTTTTCTAAAATCAGTACTTAATTCCTGAAAAACTGATATATTGCTTAAGTGTAAATTATAGTTCACACAAATATCAAGCTGACAATTAATTAATGTAAAAAATACATAAAATAAAAAAGCAAGTAAAGAGTAGCTAGCAATGGCCGTATATTTATTGTGGGTCATGTAAGCTACCCATGGTGTGGGTTTTATCCTCAAAACTATAAAAAGTAAAAAAGCTTAATAGATTGTAGAGTTACATAACCTAATGAGCTTTTTTTTTTTTTTTTTTTTTTTGGGGTCGTAGATAGCTAGTTGGTAGCTAACTAGCACCCTATGGGGTTTGCACAACCCTCAAAGGATGGTGGTGGCTAATAACCACCATGGATGGGTCTTACAACCCTACATAAGGTTGGCCTCCTATAAACAAAAGGTGTCTAGCAACAACCCCTAATAGCAACCAACTAGTTTCATTGTTTTCTAGTTTGTGTATTTTTCTTTTTTTATTTCATGCATTTTTAATTAATTAATTAATTAATTATATTTAATTAATTGCCATGTCAATGCCCACCTAAACTACAATTTATATATAGGCACCATAGTAGCTTTTCAAGCAGTGTAGGGGTAGCAATTTCCAAAGTTTTCTAGGGAGATCTATACAATTTACTTAACATTAAAATATAATTTTATTATTATTCATAAAGTGGGAAGACTATCCATCTTTTTAAGAGTTAAAAAGTAAGAGACTTTGACTTTTTAGATTTTATTTTCTTATATTTATTGTAACAACATGAAAAGGGCTTAATAGAATTATCCTAAAGTTGTCAGATCATGTATGTATCCATAATATGAAAGCCACTTTGCAAGTCAAAGGTTGTAGGGTTCTAAATAAATATTCATTCATTATATTTAATTATAATATAGATAGTAGATAAATACAAAAATATCCATGAACAACTAATAATTTATAGTTTACTAAAATTGTAAAGAATTGGAACCCTTACCAATATTTAATGTAAATACCCGAAAAATATAAAACCATTTAATAATTATTGTAAAATAAAGCTAAGGTCAAACAAGTGATTTTTATAAGATACGGGGGGTAACTTAGTCTTTTCATAGATAGGGTATATAAAACAATCATTGACTTAATGCTCCTCTCTTTATCATTTGCACAATAACTGAAAAAGGGACATTTTGCAACAAGGAACTCTAAGGCGACCTAGCGATTTCCTACAAAGGACCAAGCTCGATTCCATCAAGTAAGAGGTTTTAATGATTGAGTTATTATTCCTAATTATAGATTGTGGATTTAATCAAATTTTATTACATGATTCCATCAGAATTCAAATCAAGAAAAGGAGTAGAACGAGCAAGCAATCAAAAGATCAAGGATTTGAAACAATTACCAAATCAAGTAAGTATACTGATTCGCATAATGCATTAGGAATTGATAAAATTTTAGGATCCAATTAGGCTTAGGAACATAGAAATCAAGCTTAGGAATGAATTAAAAAAGAGGAAAAGCAATTCGTGCGGAACAGCATAGTACATGGTTAAGTACATGCCCGTATACCTGCTCTATGTAGAAATATGCATTGTATACATAAAGGTACATGGACGAAAGACACATTTGTGTATTTGGGTGTGTCGAATTATGGAAATTTACAAAAAGGCACACAACCAACTGCACAACCGTATACTTAGACGTGCTAAAATGCCAAAATATACAGAAAGATACACGATCGTGTATCCAACTATGCCAAAGTACATGGCCTAAAGCACGGTTATGTACTTAAAGATATTTTGTTACTCAATTTATTTGCTACCTAATCAGATTTCCACACAACCTAAATACTTAGTATAAACCTAAAAACTCCAGTAGAGTAAGGGAAGGGGTCATATAACAATTAAGTGAATAGAATTGAGCAACTTAGATTATTCCAGATTAGTACTAAGAGCGTATTACTAGTGTTTTGACATATTATAAGCTAGCTGTTAGTCTAGGATAAGCTACACTTAAGACTATGTTTCCAGGTACGTGTGACTTGGTTGTTTCTTGTGAATGTTAGGTTAATATGAAACTATAATAACTTATAATGGACTCAGATTAAGTTGGTTGTTGTTTGTGATTGGCTTAGCCTAGGGGCTCGTAGTGGTAGATTCTTAAGGGGCACCCTAATGATCCCTGTGTGATGCTGTCCTTAGTGGAGTTATGCTTGGAAATGAACTGGGTAGGTTTTAGGACTCATGGGTGTTGGGGCTCATAGAGGTAGTTCCCAATATCGTATTATGTATTAAGTACATATATGTGGTTTGGCGGGGTTATAAGTATCCCATTATTGTTATGTGGACTTAAATGAAATAATAATATGTTGTATGATGTTTGTTGTCTACATTGATGCATGTGATGTAATTCACACTTGTTAATGTGTATGTGTTTGTGGGATATACGTATTGGGCATTAGCTTACCTCTCGAGGATTTTTTTTTTTTTAGCTGCAAGCACAAAAAAAAATGTACCCACGACGAGGACCTAGGGTCGAATGTGTCGGAAGGGGATGATGTAGAATTCTAATACTATTATGGTGATTAGAGGAAAGAAGAATTAAAGTCATTTATATGTATTGAATAGTAATGTCCTTTAGAAGATAATGGACTAATAAACTTTATAAGTTCAATTGTTTTTAAATTCTAATTAAGAATGTTCTATTAAGGTTGTATTAAAGAATTTGAAGATTGAATTGGAATTTACTTGAATCATGTTGAAAGTATGGGATTTATTTGATTGTGATTAACAGGTATTACAGATTTTGAGGTAAGAAGTAGAGTTAAGAGCCTTAACATGTCCTTGCTTAGTAAGGACACGTAGCGGGTTATATCACCCTAAGTTTCGAGGCGTTACACTTAGATTGGGTAATCAATGTTTGGAGGCCTTAAGTAATAGGTGTGCAACATAACTTAAGACGAAGCCAATGCTTAGAGTTCTAGGGATGTCCTTGAGGATAACTCCTCTAAATGATAAGCTAATAGGTGCTACAGGTAGAAAAAGTTGGTTTAGTTTGCTACAAGCCCCTGGACATTTAGATTAATAAAATCTAAGTAGAACACAAATCGCTATATTTGAATTCAAGTGAAAGAGACGTGTTCCTGACTTCACTCAAAAGGAGTCTCTTTCACTCTAGGAAAAAATTCGGTTTTTACACACAATACTCTTTATGGATCTTTAGGGGGTTAATAGCTTTTAGACATTTGATGCCTTTAAAGGTTCTAGAACATTTAACAAAGGTTTGGACCTTTCTATGTCTTGTAGAAGTACCTATTTTTGCAACAACATTGATACTTTAATCACGCTACCACTCATCTCTAAACTTCTCAACTCCTTTCCTAAAATGCTCTAACATCTCAAACGTCCTGTCTTTAAGTAGCATGACTTGGCTAGTCACTTTGTACAACTTAATCATCCCCCAATCCTTTTTACTAACTCTACAAGCATTTAAGACTTGTGACAACACACTAACACTACTATAGAAAATTGATTTGAAAATGAATAAAACTAGCATGTTACAATTAACCAATGTGCTTAGTTGTATTGCAATAATAAAATTGGTGAATACTCACCAGGTCGATCTCTCAAGGAAGAAAGAGGTCAATTAAGCACCAAATTTAGCTTACCACTATAATTTAGGCAAATCAATCAATAGAGTTGATTGAGAATTATAAAACTAAATTAGTAGACTAGAAAGATGAAGGTACTCTATGCATATGGGCATGGATTTATGATGACCTATCTTTTGAAATTGTTAGCAAATCGTGTTAGATTGAGTATTGAATATGGTATTCAAATGGGTATTAGTGGAATTCATTTAAACTTATCTCCTTGGTTAGGTAGATGAAATTCACTATATAGCAGAAACCTAAGTTATGGTACATTTTCCAATACGATCAATTAAATATATGACGCCTATCATTGACTAAAAATCTAGTTATAAACATGGACTAATTGCTTGGTTGTCCTCATAATCCATATTTACAACTACATTATGCAAGTGAGTTTAAGTGATTTCTACAAAATGTGATGGTCATGCAATCTTGTAAAACACCTTAGTTGCATCTAATGGAGTTTAAATCCTTAGCTAAGCATTTGATGGTTCTTAAGTGTGTTGAACTCAATGGTCATGCAATTTAACACACATTTAAGAGCAACTACACTAAAAATCTATATCAATACACATATTTATACACAATCTACACTACTTTGTGCTAATAATACCATCAAAACATCACAAACCCACTAAGAGGATATTTAGCTAATCATAATAACAAAAATAACATTGCAAGAACACAAATCTAACATTGAAATAGACATTAGATAGACTTTAGAGTAAATCATAATGGAGTTACACAAAACCTAAATCTAAAGTGTGTGCAACTTCATTACTAATGCTTGAAATTGAGTTCCTAAGGATCTAAATAGCATGAATCTACCAAAATCTACTAAATTTAGGCTAAACTAACCTTAACCCTATGAAACCATAAAGCTCTGCTTAGAAAATGAGAGAAAAATGGCATCTCTACTTTAGAATTCATTAATTACAACTTTTTATATATGTAGGCTACTGGTTAGATGGTGCAGTAAATTATCATTTCGATGGTAAACACATGAAGGATTGTTGTGCGCTAGGTTTTATATAAGCATTGTTATAGCTAGGGTTTAGGAGGTGGCAGCTAGACAGTGGTCATGATGACTCTTTAGATGGTAAAGAGCCATCTTGGATTCATCATTGTTCTCCTTTATCAAAAGCTAGACGAATCCTTTTCATGGCACCAATTGAATGATATGAAGCATATTAGCCAAATGGCATGCCCTATTCCAGCTACTTTGCTTCTTTTTTAGTATTTTAACATCTTCAACATAGTTGATCCACTTTTTGCATAATTCATGCTTTTTGTATATAATTGATTAAAATTTGTTCAAAATTATGCATAAACACAACTTGCAGGTTAAGCAAAATCATAAAAGTTTAGTTGTTATCAACTTGCTTCAAAGACTTGGATTGGATTCTAAGTGATGGCCTTAATGCATATCAATAAGTCAAATAAAATTTAAGAAAGATAGACATCCTCATGGTTCTATCCTTTTTTGGTACTAAAAGGGCAGGAATTAAACATAGACTACATGATACTTTCACATACACTTTCTCTAACAATTCATACACCTACTTTTGTAACTCTTTAGCTTCACTTGCTTTTGCTAGTTAGTTTGATAATGTGGCTCCAAAAATTAGATCTATTTAGTGTTCCATACCTCTTAAAGGTTGTAAACCTTAGGGTAACTCATTAGGAAACAAAATTGAAAATTATCCTAGGAATTTGGACATTTCAAGGGGTAACTCCTCTCGCCTACTAGTCAAACTCTCCCTAATCATCAACAAAACTAAGGATGAAGTCTTGACTAACACCTCTTTGATCTCTCCTCATGTCAAAAACAAAACTCTCCTTCACCTTCCTCCTTGCCAAACTTGACTGGTCTTTCTTAAGTTCTTCAAGCCTTAAAGCGCTCAGTACAATCCTTTTACCATCCTTAACGAGAAAGTATTTATTAGTGTATCTATCATGAGTTGTCTTTTAAACATATTTTCATGGTCATACTTGCAATAGATGAGCATAGTTATCAAAATTACGATTTTAGGATGCCTTTCTCTATCAACTCAAGTATAAAATTGTATAGACTCGAGGTAAAATCATGAGTCTACACATAAAACGGGTATAATTTTATGTTTTTAACCAAGTTTACTAATTCTACCTATCTAAGTCAAATGGGATAAAAATTATAAAAATAATACAACTTGGCTTTTACAAGACATGGATATTATTGATTCTTTGAAAAACTTGGCATTAGAATATAAGAATATTATTGATAGTAATACTAATAATGATGTAAGCATTGATAACGAAGATGATGGTGATGGTGATGAGACAACTCGTAATAGTTTTAACTTTTGATTATGAAAAGAGACTTGATGATTTTTTTTTCAATCTTTGTATTTTATTATTGTCATTTATATTTTAGTGCATTTCATATGGATATTACTATTTATATTATAATTTTATATATCATCATAACAACTTATGTTAATTTATTTGTTATGTATTATAAGTATGTAACTTTTATTGTGAATTGTGACTAAAATTGATATTAAATTTCTTTATTTCCATCTTATATTTCATGTTTTTTATGACTATAGTAAACATATATATAGTTCTTGAAAGTTATGCTACATAGCCTATAGAAACTTACGTTTTCACATTTCAATTCTATGTTCCAATTTTATAGACCCTTTAGTGATTATAGGTAGAATCACAAGTTTGACAACTTTGTAGATAAGTGGCACTCATGTGAACCACATCATAAGTAAACTTGTCTCTATGGTTCCCTATATAATAGGGTACTTTGACACTCTTAGACACTTGTACTTCCTCTTTGCCATTTAAACACATAAGTTTATGAGGATAAGGATAGTTAAAAGATGGACATCCTAACTTCTTTGTTAAGGTAGTTTATGCTACATTGGTGCTACTACTACCATCAATAATTGCATCACTCATAGTTTTTCTTCAGTTAAAAATACGAAACTCATAGTTTTAGGTTTACGGAGCTTATGAGTATTAGGATCTACAACTTGAAAGGCATAGAGTTGAGATGCTACTCATTTCTTTTGTCTTTCAACCTTAAGAACCAACTTGATAACATCATCTAAGGTCAAATAAGATTGTAAGTCAATAGCATCAACAATTTCCTAATGCAATCATCCTAAGAATCTAGCTATTGTTTTCTCCTCCAATTTACTAATTTCACATCTAGCTTTTAATAAGGCTTTAAACTTAAACAAATAATCAGAAACAAAAAGTGCTCCTTGGCTAAAGGTTTGCAACTTATTAAATAAATCTTGTCTATAATAGTTTGACACAAATCTTTTAGACATCAATCTTTTTACTAACCCTTAAGTTTTTATCTTTTCTCCTCCTTCTCTTCACCTTTGAAACTTTAGGTTTTCTCACCACAAATAGCGTAGTCAACAAATTCTAAGAATGCTAGTTTGACCATGGTAAGTTCATCTACCTCAGAGAATTCAAAGACCATTTCAACCTTTTGGACCCAATCTAAATACTCCTCAAGTGATCTAGTTCTTTAGAATGTAGGAACCTTAATCTTTGGTAAGTTATGGTGGCTCTTTGGTTTCTATTCACCCTAAGAAGGTTAACAGGATCATCTAAACCAAAAGTTGGATTTTCTACATATTTAAGTGCATTCCTTTACTCATTCTCATTCTTAGGTTAACGATTGGATGGTGGATTAGCCTTGATCGTCCAGAACATTATAGAGAAGTTGCTGGCTAGGACATCCTTGAGAACAACTCCTCTAAATGATATACTAAAGGGCGCTACAAGTAGAAGAAAGCTAGTTTGATTTACCACAACCTGTTAGACCCTCAAATCGATAAGTACCTAAGGAAAACATGTTGGTCTCAGTTAATAATCAAGAGGAAGGGAGGGTGAATTAATTACTACGAAACTATAATCTTTCTCTCACACAATTTAATTAGTTACCCTTTTGATTATTATTGGCAAAATTCTTTAAACAAGTTAGTAGTAGATAACAATTATAATTATAGTAAATAAATTGTAGAAGAATTAATGGAGAGTAGAGTTCAAGAAAATCAAGCAATGATATATAGTGATTTTGCCTTGTGTGTCAATTCACTCTTCCAACCTTCACCCATTAGGGTCTTAGTTGTCTTTACCAATATGTTCTATCGTATCAAAGAATAAAAAACATGTGAGTGTTACAGTAATCATTCACTCTTCAATCACTATATTGTCCCAAACACTCGATCATAGCAAGAAACATAAACACTTCTTTATTGTGCCTTCTCTTAGCTTCTTTATAAGCTATTTCATAAAACTATAAAGAATATAGTCTTCACAGACAAATTTCAAATCAAATTCTTTTAAGGAAAAAATAGTTTAAAATCCCCTCAATTTAGCACATAGTATAATTTCACTCTAGATGTGTATATTCTTGTGCAATCTTGCTTTCTTTATGTATGAATTGTATATTCTTTGTCTCAACTTCTATTTGACATTTATACTCTTCTTGTCTAAATGTCAACTATTTAAATTCTTGCTTCAGCAGCCTTAATACGATAATCTTTATTCGTAATAATCATTTTTTATTAAGACTTTATTATCTTTCCATTTGTGCGTTCAACAAATAATTATCCTTCCTTTAATCTTTGATTGATCTTTAGTAAAAATTGCCACAACATAGTGAACTGAGTTAATTATATGTTGCAAATATATTCAATTAGTGGAGGTAGGTCTTGACTTGCTCTTCATATTCTTCATAACTTTTGAGTCTTTATATTATTTGGGAATGAAAAAGAGCATCTTCTGACATATTTATGAGTTTCTATCCTTTCTTGGAAAACCTTATTCACAAACTCCTTTTCAAAGCTTTATTTCAATTTCGATGTACAAGAACCTTGCTCCAAACTTTCCAAGCTTAACGTATATATTTAGAATAACCCTAAAGAACTATACCTTACATCAAAATTATATCCATTTTCTTATAAAACATATCTCAATGTAAAAATATTAGTTAAAGTTATATAAATAGATGAAATCATTTAAACACATCTTGATATGTTTTGTTATCATTAAAACTTCAGCACATATATCTATCATTCTCTCCCATTTTAATGATGATAAAACAATGTACTACAAAAATAACTTGCAGTGATTGCAAAAAAAAATATTTTCTCCCCTTTAACTCAAAATAGCATTGTTCCTTTGGATCCTCCTCTTGTGCTAGTGGATCTTCTTTTAGTTCTAACATTCATATGGTACTGGCTTTTTTCTGTGGCTGTAGCTAAAAATATATTGTTTGAAAGAAAAACTTCTTACTTTGATGTTGTGTCCATCAGATATTCATTAATTTGTCTCATCAATTCTTTAGTATCAATTAATTATGAGACTTGTTGATATATTTCCTCTAGAGGATTTTCAAGAGCTTCATGATAGGGTTCCAGACAGGTTTTAAAAGGGGTCAAATCTTCTTTAGGCTCAAAGCCTTCTTAAATATCCTTAGACTCTATCCTAGATTTTCTTCATACCTATATCTTAACTCTTTTTAAAATCTGAAATTGTTCCTGTCTTCCTTTTCTTTTTACCAATTTCAACCACATTAAAACTTTGTTTGTCTCTGGCTAACCATATTTTTCCTTTAGCTTTTAGACCAGTATTTCCTATATCCAACTTCTAGGGATTCCCAGAATACTTATTCTTCTAACTTTAATCACTTTGAATTAGAAATCAAGCTTTCATGGACTAATCTTCCAAACTTTTTAAGGTAATGGAGATGAGCAATCATATCATTTAGTAGCAAGTCGTGGATTTAAGTGACCCAGCTTAAGTGAAAAAGAAAGTCAAGCTAAAGACTGTACAACAAGAGCTTGGTGGGAGGTAACCCACTTTCTCTTTTGTTTCATTTTTCATTCTTGTCTTTGCTTTGCCTTTAGTGTCTTTGATCTCTCTATTCAGTGTGGAAGAAACAAGCTTTTATATGGTAAGATGTGTAATTCATGCTCATAGGGGCTAGAGGCTCTTTTGTCACCCTTAGGAGAGTATTGTTTCTTATCCCCATATGCTTATATCTTTTGCGAGGTCCCAATATATCTAACCTTCTAATATTACCAACCTTAAATCCCAATCAAACTTAGAATAGAGAAAATCTATCCAAAATACTAACAAATTAAATAGATTTGGACTTACAAAACTAAAATGCTAGTTAAGCCATTAAAAAAATTGATCGGTAGTAGAAATTAACTTAACTAATAAGAAGAAGAATAGAAAAATGAATAAATAAATAAACTATGAGTCAACCTTAGATCATATCAAGTTCCTAAATTCTAAAGAAATATTAATAGGTCGATAATAAGGAAATTCCTATAATAGCTAGAGAAATAATATTTACCATATACAAAAGTTATAAAATTTACAATAAGGCATTTACCAAAGATAAAAAGTGACCAAAAGTAATAAAAAGACTAAATTGCCCCTAGAAGTAAAAATAAGTAGTAAAAAGGTAAAATAGAATAGTAATTAGTAAAACTGTGACAAATAAATGTAAGATAATAATAAGGTAAATGAGTAAATGTAAAAGGCATGAAAATAACATATGTCTAACACATGAAAGACATAATTATGAGAATTTAAATATGTTTACTAATAAAACAAGGAAATTGTTGATTGTGTATTTTCGTTTGGCTAGATAATGGGCTTGGCCAACCTGCAAAATAAAACACAACTAAAATAGGTGATGCGGTTGTTTCAGCAGGACCACTTCGAAACTTAAGTCGATTTGCAAGTTGTGGAAATAGTGATGACTATATGTGTGTGAGAGTTTAGAGATTTATTTGATTTATACTATTTGTATCCCCCTTTTAGACGTAAGAACCTCAGTTTTTACAAAGGGAGTCCTCAAGTATAGGCTAGTTAGCACCATTGGGTCTAATGTGTCGCTTGTCTCCTTTTAGGGCATGGGGTTGATGTGACATCCTAGCATGTCAAAGCGTCATCAACTGGTCATTCCTGTATCGTACCGCTATAGGCTCTTGATGCCTCTAGATAGTTTTAAACTTCAATGCCAAGTTCCCAGTATTGGGCTTACGAGCTTAGTCGCATAAGGCTCTTAACCCCTTAGCAACTAGTCATCGAAGAGAGTAGGTCACTACGACAGGGTTAAGGCCATGGTAAAATCCACTTACTCTAGCACCTGCCCATCAAGACCTTACTTTGTCGAGATTTGTTTGAAGGTTTGCCTAGATGAGACCTTTTAGGGCTTATTCTTCTAAGGAGTCATTTAGGTGAGACCTTTTATCTAAGGGCCTGTTTGTCTAGGGCATTATTTAAATGGGGCCTATTAATTTTGGTTCTTGTTCATTGAAGAGTTGCTTAAACAAAGGTCTTTAATTCTATGGCCTATTTGTCTGAGGCGTTGCTTGGACAAGGCCTTTTGATTTTATGGCCTGTTCATCCAAGGTGTTACCTAAACAAGGCTCTTTCATTTTGTGGCCTATTTATCTAAGGAGTTTCTCGAATGAGGCCTTTTGATTGTGTAAACTGTTCATTTGGAGGATTGCTCAAATAAGACCTTAATTATGTGGCCCATTCATTTGAAGCACTACCTAGACAAGGCCTTTTGGTTATGTAGCCAATTCGTCTAAAGCATTACCCTGAATGAGCGCTGCCTAAACAAAGCCTTTTAATTTTGTGACTTGTTCATTTGGGGTGTTGCCTAGACAAGGCTCTTTCATTTTATGGCTTAGTCATTTGAGGTGTTGCTCGGATTAGGCCTTTTGATTTAGTGGCTTGTTCATCCAAGGCATTATCTAGATGAGTCCTTTTGATTTTATAGCTTGTTTGTCCAAGGCGCTACTCGAATAAGGCCTTTTGATTTGGTGGCTTATTTGTTTGAGACACTACCCAAACAAGACCTTTTGATTTTATGGCCTATTTTTCTAAGGCATTACTCAAATGACACTCTTTAATTTTGTGTCCTAGTGACTCCTCGGTTTCCTACACATGTGTGTTTTGAACTCGAGTCATGTTGCATGCATTTAATGCTTGTGGAAACATGGTAGGATGAGTTTAGCATTCGTATGTCATGCATAATCGTGTGTTATCAAGTATGATCATGTAGTTTTGTTTCCTTACCCTAGATTTCCATGTGTCTCTCCTTCGGTGGCCTACTAATGCAACGATTGCATTAATCATACATTTTGGTGACATAGCAATTATTACTCTTTTTTGTTGTACATGCTTAAATAATTGCTAGAGTAAATACTTTCAATACTTTTGGTAGTTCTTAAAATTCTCTTTTTGCCCTTTTTTTCATCTTTCCTTCTACTTCATCTGATTTCCATCTTATATTTCATTTTCCCTTATGTTTCTTAAAGGTAAGAATGGAGGGTTCTTCTTCTCTTATTGCTATTAGTCAATTGATTGTTGATAATCAATCAATTGTAGACAAGGGAAAAGGTAAAGTGGTGGTAGCTATAGGGTCCACTCCCCCTCAAAGTTTGATGGGGGAGGCACACAAAAGAGAGCTCAGGTTGGCTGCTCTTAGAGTAAAGGATGAATATTCCAACAAGCGAGAGAATGAGATGCTACTTAATCCTAATCCCTATGAGTCATATGTAGCCGGGGTTTGTAGTGATTTAGAGGAGGGCGAGCTAAATTTCTACAGGAAGCATTTTAATCTACTTTTGGGGGGCTAAGACTTGAAGGTCCTAGACAACAACACCTGCTTATGTAGGGGCTTTAAGGAGTTCTGTCTATTCATGGCATTTTTTACAGCAAGTTTAAAGTTGCCATGCTCATGGTTCTAGTGGGACTTCTTCAACTACCTTCGATTACAATTGGGTAATGATTACCTCAAATGTGCATATGGTGTTGGTGGCATTTAAGTCTTTATGTGAGGACCTAAATGTGGAGCCTACTTAACCATTATTGCATTGGTTTTATGCCATGAAAGTGAGCCCAACCTGGGGGTAGTATTACTTGTTAACTCTAGATGAGTATCATAATTTGTTTTTAAGCTTAGTGAAGACATGGAAGAGGTGGAAGAGAAAATTTATGGTCATCCATTACAAGGGAAGGTTTGGTTTTTAGACTAAGTGAGTTGAACCCATTAAGAGAGGTGACATCATGCTTAGGGTAAATGACAAAAGGAGGTATGATAAGATCATGGAGTGCCTGAGAGATGGTAAGTTCAAAGCCAACTTGAGTGTAAGGGAATATCAGAATGAGCCCTTACCTAGAGAGGAGCTGACTAAGGAAGGAGAAGGTACCTTGCCAAAACTGCTTCCTGTGTCTGAGGGGGGCTTGGGAGAGGGGAGTAGTGAGGTCTACTAAGTATGTTTTAAGGGCTTTCACTTTTTGAAGGACTGATGATTACTATCACCATTGTCTTTTGTAGGGGGAGAGATATTGTCAAGAGGCATTGATCTTGACGCTTTGTTGAAGGCACATGCGCAACGTAATTGTGAAAAGGCCTAAAGAGGTAAAGATGCACTAACAAATTCTCGCATGAGGAAGGCTGAGAGTGCATTGGTAATTAGAGATAAGCTAGTGTGAAGTTTGTTAGAGGTTAGCGTAAGCGATGTGTCATGAGGGATAGCTTGAAGCATATTAACCAAGGGGACCCATGAAGGTGGCTCTGAAAGGAGGTCAGAGACACTGGAAGTGTTGATTAGAGCTACTACAAGAGTATCGAGGGGAGTAAGTAAAGATCTTGAGGCAAGCCAAGAGGGTGGTCTTTAGTTAGTGGCGGTAGCTAAGGAGCAGTCGGTGCTTATATTCACATCATAGTGGCACTTCTACATAAGTGACTCAGTGTTGGAAGGTCTGTCGCGGTACGTGGAGTTTTTCCTTGGATCACTACTCCCCAAAGACTAATAAGGTATTATTAAGGTGAGAAAGGAGTTGTTCGTTGAGTCATTAGAAGGGATGGCTTATAAGGTTATACATCTAGCTTTTTTACTTTATGTGTTTCTATCCCGACTTTCATCATGTGACTTATGTATTTTTTGGTCCTTTACAATTGGGGTTCTCCTTAAAGAGCCTTACTATGGTAAGGAATATGAGTGAAGAACAATTCACACAAAGGGGATGGCATATGTTAGGGAGGTTTTTGCCAAACAACTAAAGGTCGTAGAGGCTAAGGTTTAGGCTACCCATGCTAAGGTTAAGGTTACGTGCAAGGGGGTTGAGGCTACAAAGGTTGAGGCTTATGAGGCTTGAAAATTGGTCAAGGAGAGGAAATGAGAGGTCTAAGTGGCCAATGCGAGATAGTTAAAGACAGAAAGGGACCTTCATGCCATTAAAGCAAAAAGGGACTAATTGAGAGTCAAAGAGGAAGGGTGATAAAAGAGGTGTTTCAAGATGGACCAGTAACTTGCCAATGTGAAGGCCAAACTTACTTAAGCCAAGGCTTTGCTTCAAAAGGTCCAAGAGTAGGAGGGGGGGTGTTGATTTAGTTCTATCCATTCAAGAAAAGGAAACCAAGGGCTTTGAAAAAAGTGTCGTGTGGTTGTGGAAGAAGTAAAGAGAGCTGAGGAGTATATTTTGGAAGTATATCCTAACTTGGACTTGTTGGTGTTAGATGCTTGCATTAGGGTGGTAGTTGAAGAGGAGAGGGAGAAGGTTGAGGAGGTGCCCTATGCTGCTCAAGGGAAGGAGGATGAAGCTGGCTAAGGGATGCTAGCTACGTAAGAGAAGATGAAACAAAAGGTAGTGTGTCCATTGTCTCTACTATGTAAGTAACATCTAGAGCAATCGTCCTTCGTTATTGAAATGATTTTTTTTTCTCTTGTAATCTAAGTTAGTATGCTAACTGATACATTGTAAATCTTGGTCAATTAATAAAAATGTAAAGGTTGCATTAATGTGTTTGTGGTTTTGCATAGCTTCTCATCAATTTTCCTTCTCTGCTTGTTGAATGTGTTTGGCATATAAGCGATCAAGGATAGAGTACATATAGTGATCAAATAGTTAGATTGCTTTTTAGATTCATGCACTGCTTGGAAGGATTTATGTATGCTTTACAACGTACACCTAGTGCCCAATCATGGATAACATATGGAGGGAGTTGTAATAATGAGGGAGCTATAGCTATTTCCTAATGGCGCATAGGCAAAAAGTCTTATGCTGGCATTTAATGTAAACTTAAGGTGCCTTTTACTTAAGTGCTATAAATAGGGAATAGATGGATGCCCGAGTGGTCATCATGAATTCCCTTTTTTGTTTTAGTGCAAAGGGGTTTCCAAAAACTGAAGCCCTAATTTGTGGGTTGTTGGCCTTTTAAGAGGAAATTCAACTGCGGTTGGTGTGAAAATTGCTTTTTGATGAAGGTAAGCCTTTGAAACCTTTAGCAATGTCTTCCAATGGTATTATATAGATGTTGGGATGTTTACCACTTGTAGGATGTCTAAGAGGGTAGGGTATAACTCATTAGGTCGTCACAAACTTCGGTAACGGCTCACTAAGTCCCTGTAAGTCCTTTTTGGGCATGGGTTGATGTGACATCCTAGTATGTCAGAGCATTGTCAACTAGTCATTCATATATTGTGGCCCCTTAGGCTCATGATGCCTCTAGATAGTTTTTGACTTCAATGCTAAGATTTAGTGTTAGGCTTGCTAACTTAGTTGCATTAGGCCCTTAGGCCTATATATGAATTTCACTCATCAATAGAAATTTATGAAAAGAAGTTAACTAAAAATTAATAAAATATGCCTTATTACACCAAAATATCTTGTACAATAACCTTAAATGACTAAATAATAGTCAAATCACCTACACATGACAAAAACATGTTAGCACATAATATAAATATCTCTAAAAAAGTAAAGAATTAATTAATTAATAATTTACAAAATTGGAATAATGCTAAAATATTCTAAAGTTTTATTAAAAAAGCCCACCAAAACTTGTACACATGTCCAAAATTCATGAAAATTTAATATGACACATGTCAACATGCATGGAGACACATAATTTTTTTCCTAATTTTTAAGCTATAAAATAGTATTAAAAAATTAATTAAATTTTGGTTCTCCCCCCGCTCCTTCTCTTATTTCCACATCCAAGTTGTGGGCCCCATAATTCTAAGTGAACTTATTATTGGATAGTATCGAATCCTTGGAGGTGGGCTAACACTCTTCTGGTGGTTTGAAGTGGTAGCTAGTGGTGGTTCTAGCAGTTGGAGGTTAGGAAGCTTCAAGTTTTCTAAACTTTTGTTTCCTTGGTATTTCACCACGCCATTTGAGTTGTAAGTACTTTATCCTTGTACTATTATATGGTATGTTTGTAGAACTTAATTTTGGAGGTTTAGTATTTTTTATAATTTTTACAAGTTTTAGCTATATATTATGTAAATCACTAGTTTTAGGGAAAAATTAAACTATGCTAGTTGTGGTCCATTTTCAATCATCATATTTTTGCATATAATATGTGAAATTATTTATAATATTTTGGTGCCTTTGTTGCTATTTTTTAAGTATTTTTTATTTATTTTGCATTTCTTGGCTTATTTTCAAGCAAATAAGCAAAATAGTGATTAATTAATTAATTTTCAGAAAATACCAAATTTTATTTTTCATTAAGTATGACCTATTTTGACTATATTTTGAAGAAAACTTATATTAGATACTCATTTCTTAGCTCTTTTTATTTATCTTTTATATTACTCTAATCAAAGTTGTTCTTACGATAACATTATTATAATTATATAAAAAAATCCATACCTATGCCTTTATAAACAACTTTACATCAAATTATTACAGATATAAGAATCCCTTCATTTCCCCTTTTTGAGTTTTCCCACCTTTTTACTCAAATATTGAATCAAATGTATCTATTTTATAACCAACTTACAAATCGTTGTATTTGTATATATAATACACTTATTATCTTATATGACTTAAACCCTACTTAACTAAAAACTGTCCCTACTTTCATTATCTTAAGGAAATGCAGCAAGTTAAGCTTAAAAATCACAAGTATTGGTCAAATATGAAGATGCTTAATATTATCACAACTACTATATTAAGATTTACAAAACAATTGAGTAAAATATATTAAGATTTCTACATATGCCCTTACTGCATTTTCTGCCTAACTTTTGTGTTATATTGTAAGTTAACATTCTTCTAATAAATATAGTAACCTTTGAATAAAGTTAAAAACAACTACTGCAGTTGAAATTATAACAAAAACTTAATATAGAACCTATTATAAAACCTTCTTCAGAAATTGTTATAAATACTTAGAAATAAGATGCTATTTCCCTTATCTACTACTGACTTAAATGTATTTCCTACACATTTTAGGATATATACAAGGAAATTGAACATTCTATAGCCTAGGTAAGTTAGCTTACCTCATAGGAGTTTTATTGTATTAACTAGGGATTGTAAGCCATAATACTGCTTGTGATTGTAATTAATTGCTTGTGAGCATGCAATGCATGTGATTACTTTACTTGCAATAGCTAGACTAATGTTATATCAAGCGTTAATAATTGGTCATGCATTGCACCCTTTATGAATTATTGCTTCAGTTCACAAATACCATTCATTAAGTGAGGATTGTGGTTGATTTTTTTTTTTTTAATCCCTATGGAACTAAGTGACAGGAGAAGAGGTCGTTGTACAGGTTAAAAGTGATTGAGTTTGATAGTCCCAAATGGGTTTTTGGGAGGACCCTTGAGTGGTTCCATTGCACATACCTAGGTTTAGTGAGATGGTGTTGATTGTTGAAAACTCCTCTAGAGTGGGGTTAATTTCTCTAATCTTAAGATGAACCAATCAACGGTGTGCAGATGGTACTTGTTTTGTTGCATGGCACCTTCAAGGGATTTGGTGTTGTTTGATTACACTTGCCTAACATATCATGCTTTCCCTTGCTAACTGACTGAGCATGTGGTTTTCACTCATTCCTTTATAGATTTTTTCCCCATATATTCACGAACTTAAGTTATCCTGATAAAACCTATACTAGTACGTAGATTAAAAGAATGGGGTATTGAGTGAGGAACAACCTATTGAGCTAACTTTAAGATTTGTATTCTAACTATTTTTAAAGACTTAAGTCTAATGTGAAAAGCAAACTTTATTGAAAGGTGTATTATTTTTTAAGGTTATAGATTGCTTCCATTTGTTCTACCACTCTGATTGTTAAGCCTTATATATACTAATGGTATAATGGAAGCTAAGAGCCCTATACTATCAATATCCATTAGTGTGCATGGCGGGACTATATTAGTTTGACCTCTCTTAAGGCATTTGAGTAATAAAATCTGCTTAGCTAGATGGTAATAGTCAAGTGTTAAACTTGTAAGGCATTAATTTAAACAAATTTAAAAGAGTTCAATAGTAGGCTTCATTGAATCAAGTAATCAAACCTGCGAGATGCCCTAAAGGGGATAACATCTATTGTCTTAGGTGATGAGCTTAGGAATGTTAGCTAAAAGTTCGCTACAAGGATAAAGAAAAAAGTTCAAGAAAATTGAACTTAGAAAAAAAATAATCAATTAAAAAAAGAAGAATATATATAAAAAAAATCCCAACCAAAATAAAAAAACAGGAAATATTTTAGGGAATGAATGAATCTGATGTGCAATTACCTTAAATTGTGATACTCAGAAAGCTAAAAGAAGGGAGTGTACAATTTGGTTAAGTTTATAAAGAATAAGTGACTCTCTCTTAGCTAGTTGATGTTACACTAGATTTTTAGTTTGCAAATCATTATTCAAATAATGTGATAAAACTTGATCTCACATGGATTAGCAATTGAACTCCAGTGCTTTAGTGTTGTTAGTGCACTTGAATATGATTAAATAAATGTGCATATTAAAGTTGTTAGAATTTGAATTTTATAATAATTAAGAATGCAAGTTGATAAAAGAGTCTTAATGAGCTATGAACAGGTTGTGTGCCATCTATAATTGGTTTTTCATATAACAATGTAATATGTGTTGTAGTTGTTGTTCTTGACTGTTTTCAATCATATATGTTTTGCTTGAGAAGAAGCAAATGACTTAAGTTAGGGGTAATGATAAGTACATATTTTTACACACCTATCCTATTATAAATCTTACATTTGTAGTGTAATTTATCAAGCTTCAATGAATTAAGACCACAAAATTAACATATTACACTAAAAAAGGCTCAATGCAATAAAATGATAAAAAAGGATTAAAATATATATGGTTTAATGACTTATAATATACTAGTATAATTTTTATACTGATTATAAGCTAATTTAATATTTGTATTTGCAATCGGAAAAATGCACAGAGCTAGAAAATAGATATACAACTTATTATAAGTGAAAATATATATTGAGAAGTAGAGAGGAATCCATTTAAATAATGCAATTTTTCTAAATTAATTGCGAAATAGGATACCCGGAGAAGATATTATAAAAATAGGTGGCGAAGGCATGTACCTAGAATGCACCTTCAGTTGAGCCCCATGACTTCAATACACAACCTAAATAATTCACCGTAAATAGTTTTTGCAAACCTATTCCCACCATTCATTAATTTTATCCTATGCACACATGGAAAGACTTAATAATTTCACATGCACACATAGAACTAGGACCCCTACCCTATGAAATATTTATCCACACATGTACACAATACACTCTTTTAGTCTTTAAGGCTTTTTTTCTTTTAACACTCCACCTTCACAGAACACTTATAAAGCACTTTCATCTTCCTTCACATACACAACAGTAGCCATTGTTGCATAGATTTTAAAAAGAAAAGTTTATAGATTTGCAAGGATTATCAATGTAGTTTACCGAAATCGTTGAGATCTTTCCATTTCTTTAACAAAAAGCTCGATTAAGCCACATTTGGTATGTATTTTCATTAGTAACTAAAGTTTTTTCCTTATTGTGTTAGTTTTCATTATGCCAAAAAGCCTTAGAATATTTAACTTGTGATTGGTAGTAGTGTTTTGCTATTATGCAATTATTAGTGCTCATTGTTAATTTGCAATGTTTTAAACATAATTTATATAAATTTTCTAACACATAACATAAGGTAGTTAGTTTTTCTTTTATTATGTGACATGTTTGCTAACTCAAAATTTTGTATTAATTTTATCTTTTTAAAAAACCTTAGAATATTAATGTTGTAATAGTTTATATGAATTTTCTTTAAATATTGGTGCTTATTGTTAGTTTATAGTTTATTAGCTTATGCTATTTAATGTTTGTGGACTTGGATAGGACTGTTTGCAAAATGGGTATTGTATGAGGATATTTTTGAATAAAGGAGATTAAATTTTTTTTTTTATAGTTTAAATTTTTATAAAAAATTTTTGTAATTAAATTATTTAAAAAAATATAATTAAAAAAAGCCATTTATGAAAAATGTAAATTAATTTATTTTTAATAAAAAATATTTTTGAATATAAATTAAATAATTTAAAAACTTTTCAATTTTAAATTTTTTCATTATATAACAAAATTAAGAAAATTTTTATTATTTTTAAATTCATATTTAAAAATTTTAAATTTACAAAAAATTAATAAATTATTTTTTTTCCTTCTTATGTAAACTTTGAAAAAAATTTTAAGAAGAATCTTAGAAAATCTAAATTTAAAAAAAAAAAAAAATATATATATATATATATATATATATTTTTTTTTTTTTCCTGTTCAAATGGGGAGAAGATGGACATTGTGATGTGGTGTGAACGTTAGGCAATCGTTATTAATTGCTATTGTAAAATAGCTAATTATTTATCCATGTTACAAATAGGATAAGAATGGATAACTGTGAAAATTTTAATTTATGCATTTGAAAATATTGTACGTGGCAACTAGGGGCTAGAATATGATAGAGATGCGATTAAGAAGATGAAAATGAGGAAGAATGTGAACTATATTGAATTTTTATACAAAACATGTTGGTGTATTAAAGTCGATCCAACTATAATGGGGGTAGAGATAATACATAGGAATCCTATTTTTCATGGAGGTAATGCATCTTGCATGTTGATGGCAATTAGAGACGATGATGATGTGGAAAATCTAATTGAAATTTTTGAATCCTTTGAAGAGTAGGGCATATAATAGTTTACATTAGATATTTGAAGAACTGGGGGGTCCCTCTCAATAGTAGACATTTGAAGAAAATAGGTATACACATTCACCACTAAATAAGGAAGAGATGATGATCGAGTCACTGATGTTTGAAGCATATGATCTAACCCCTATGAAAGAGACACCGTGCAATGATGAAGCTGAAGTAGATAGAGCAGTTACTTTGATGTTGCAACGACTAGCTACACTTAATCCTTATATGGTGTGAGGGGGCGGAAACTATAACAAACATGGAAATGGGAATGGGTGTTGAGGAGGAAAGTTCTAATTATGATGAAAGTTTTGGGGAGGAAGAGGAGGAAAATGTAAATGAAGGAGATGATATGGCTAAAGGCGATTGTCTAATCACACCAAGGCATTCCACACAAACAATTTATTAGCTAATGCAAGTTGAATTAACTTATATGGTAGTTAAAGATCTTGTTTCCTTTTACAATACTGGCGGTGATGATGGTTGCATCTATTTCAAGTAGGAGCATAATGCAATGTGTAGTAACTTGAGCAATAGTGACGAATTCAATAAAGGCATGAGATTCAACATAAAAGTAGATGTTATTTAAGTTGTTAAAGCATACCATACGAAAAGTATTGTAATTTCAATGTTGATGAATCTAATAAGTCGCTTTGGTCAATTTATTGTCAAAAAAGGGAAGACGGTTATAAGTTGAGGCTTCGGGTTTATAAGAAGAAATTAGAGGGGCTATTTGTAGTTACCAAATTTGAAGGTCCACACACATGCATCAACCCGATGATAAATCAGGATCACCTACAGTTTGATTGTAATCTTTTTGCAAGCTAGTTTGTGAATTTTGTTAGGGATAATCTTGATATGAAGGTTGCTGAGCTTGCTATTGCTACTGAATAGGAATTTAGTTATAGGATATCTAGTAGATGAGTGTAGGATGGGAAGAAAAGGACAATTGAGCATGTGTACAAGAATTGGAAAAAAATCTTATAACGAGCTCCTTAAACTACTTAATGTACTAAAAGATACTAATCCTGAAATAAGAGTTAATTAGAGGTGGAGAAGATTGAATACCTCTGGGGAGTACATCCTTAAGTGGGGTTTTTAGGCATTTGGGCTTTGTGTGATAGCATTTAGATTCCTTAGACTGTTGTCACTATTGACAATACTTTTCTATATAGTAAGTATACTCATAAGTTGCTAATTGCTTGTGGCATTGATGAAAACAACCATATACTTTTGTTAGCATTTACCTTTGTTGATGAGGAGTCAACTGAAACATGGGGCTAATTGTTGAGAAAATGGAAGCAACTTATCATTTGATTTAATACAGACACCTCGCTATCAAGTTGGTACTCAATTAGGCCTCCAATGGATGGGAACCTCCCTTTGCAGTATGGAGGTTCTATATACGGATTATGCATAACTTCAACTAGGCTCACAAAAATATTCAATGTAAGAAATTAGTCAGTTACGTAGCAATACAGGTACTAGTTCAAAAGCTAAACTCTTCTATGGATTAGGTGAGGACAATCAAGCTTGATGTCCTATCATAGTTTGATGACATGTCAGTAGAGAAGTGGATGCTAGGTCATAACAATTGCTACTACTTTAGTTACATGACATCGAACATCATCGAAAGCTATAATTTGGTGTTAAAAGGAGCTAAGGAGTTACTAATGGCTGCTTTAGTAAAGAAGGCTTTTTACAATTGTGTGGGCTAATATGTGACCAAGTATTCTAAGGTGCTTAAGAATATAGTAAAGAATAGAGTTTTCATCAAATATGCAATTGAAATAATTGACAGATGGAGTTTAAGAGCTAGTCTCCACAGGGTTATCAATTACAGTAAGTAGGAAAGAATTTTTTAGGTGCTAACTAGTGGTCGTCTTGTAGCGAGTGGGTTGAGGGGAGGTGGGTGGACACACACAATTGACTTCACTCATTGCATATGCACTTGTCAAAAATGAAAAATATATCACATCCCATGCTTGCACGCATTTGTAGTAGTTGCTTCCATTAAGCTTGACAAGTTGTCGGCTATTTCGGATTAGTACAAGTGGAAATTGATATTAGCGAATATCCAAATAGAGTCACATGCGGACTTTATCGAGAGGAATGACATAATAAAAGAACTTGCCTGCACAAAATGAGAATAGTAAATGGTGGATCTTTAAATGAATAAATCATCAATCATTAAATTAGCCTCACACATTTATGATGTTGGCCATTAGTTGTATAATTCTAACAATTTTGGTGTTTCATTTTGCAAATTAGATGGAGTCCGGACCTTTTGATCCATCCATTTTGACTTAGTACAAAAGACATCTTTTGCATGTTGTTTGGGATTAAGAGGTAAAATACAGACAACATTCGAAATTGATGACTTTAGGTTCCATTTTTCATACCATAATATTTCACTTTTTCATTTTCAAGATCAATCTTGACTTACAGTTTGATGTCACAAGTTATCATTTCAGTGCGATTAGGACATTATTCCAATAGATCAAGGATAGAACCATATCTACAGTTGACGGGCTTCATTGGGAGTGAGCCATTTGCCTTTTATATAGCTTGATTGATATATATCAGAGACTCATACATTTCACATGCCTACTAGAGAGTTTACTATTACTTTATAGGATGTTGAGGTTCAGCTAGTCTTTCCAAAACTTTTCGTCAAATTTTTTTTTGTCAAAACTAAATTTTTTGAAATTCAATTTTTTTCTTTTACATTTTATTTCAATTTTTTTTTTCAAAAGTTTAGATAAAAAGAGGAAAAAAATGTGTTAAAAAAATTTAACTAAATTTGCAATTTTCAAATATTGATTTAAAATTAATAATTTTTTTTAATAAAAATTTCTATTACTAAAGGAGGGTTCTTAATTTGTACCTTCAATTAGGTCAAATTTAACTAAATTAAAGGTATATTTTAAATACGTTTTAGTAATTTATTTTCGTAATATCTTTTTTAAATATCTCCTTTTATAATTAATTTTTTAAAATTGCATTTTTAAATGGATTCCTCGAGAAGTAAAGGTTGGATTCATGAGAAGTCCATTTTCATCTATCACGGAGACTCAACGTGGACCGTCATCTTGCACCTTTCGATGCATTTTCACTGTCACGTGGGGGGGAAAGAACAGCCCACTTGAGTGGTTTCTCAATCAGAGATTCACCGGAGCTTGAGTGGAGTCAATTTGTCCACGTTATGGCAAAATGGAGAGGCAAATCTTAATGTCTACTATTCATGCTGAAAGTTCCTGTCAAGTTTCAAAAGTCAAAAGGATTGCAACTTCGTCATCTTGTTAAAATATATATATATATATGAATGATTGAATGGAAAGAAGGTTTCTTACTCTACAGTAGAAGCAAACCAAAAAGCAAGCTTTATGTGACTTGCTCAGCAATTCCGTCATGTCAGTAAGCCCATGCTTTGGAAAAACAATTTTCACATCAACTACAACTGGAATCTCACATTTTCAATATACAAAGGGCAATGGGTGAGAATGGAGAGTTTTCTACGTTGGCTATATTTTCCATTTAAGTTGTAACTCTCAGTTCAATGTTTCGGCGACCAAGAATTCCAGATTTATTCAGAATCTCCTGAAAAGATGGGATTAAAAGATGGAAACACTTTCAATAACATAACTGAATTCTTCTTTTCCTTTTATTTATAATTTGTGATTATGTTTCTTGATTCCTTGCATGCTATTCTTATATTCACCATGAATTATATTAAATATAAGGAGATTTTAACACTTACGTGATGATATAATTAAAGTATGATTTTATTATATATAGTTGTGATTTTTAATCATCTCAATTTCATAGTTTATAATTTATTACTTGATGATATAATTAAAGTATGATTTTATTATATATAGTTGTGATTTTTAATCATCTCAATTTCATAGTTTATAATTTATTACTTGATGATATAATTAAAGTATGATTTTATTATATATAGTTGTGATTTTTAATCTTCTCAATTTCACAGTTTATAATTTATTACCTGATCAATAATATTTTTATAAATAGAACTTAAATGACTCAAAAGAGAATTAATGGTTTGCATGATATTGGATTAGGATTAATTTAATAATAACATGAACACATACAATTTAAATTAATTTTAGGATTCACGTTCTTAATATGATTGATATTAATTTTTATAACATAAACATATGCAAGAATTTTAATATCAATTAGGGTAGTAATATTTGTGAGAGGGATTTTATTGCTTAATTGATAATTATAGATTAACCACTCAAAAGAGGTGTTTCTGCTATAATAAAGACAACATCAACTTAAAAGGAAAGTGAGTCCTAGTGAATCTAATTAAAAGCCAATATAAATTATTTTTAATATTTAAGTATGCATTAATTTATCAAATGATGACCTAGTCAAAATCCCATATATTTGATTTAGTGAATTTTACCTTAGTAACATTTCATGCTTCAACTAATTTGTTCTTTATTTTAGTTTACTTGAATGATTCATTTCAATCACCTAACTAAAGAAAGAATTGATATAATTTAATAACTAGTTTCTAATTCTTGAGGATATAACATGATTCTCACTAGTTATTTTTATTAATGCGTACTTGGCATAATATATTTGTTGATATAAATTGCACTTTTCAAAGTTCACGTATATCAAGCTACCTCCTTGCCAACCTTCTCGCCATCTTAGCCCTCTTTTCCCAACTTAACGGCTTAACAAGTAGCCAACTAGGCAACAAAGATCCTCTTCAAACTCATGTTTACAACAAGGTTAGGGAAGAGTCATCGAGATCATTAAAACTATGCCAAGCACAAGGGCCGATGGAACTTCATTCCCTAACAATAGTAGATGACCAACTCCCCTTTGGCAAGCCCTCTTTGGCTCAACAACAAACACAAACTTTTACCTCTACCCTAACCTTCCCCAACAACATGATCAAGCATCTCGAGGAAACACCATCCACTTCCCATGTAAACCTCGAGGAATTTCAAAGTTAGAATAGAAATCACCTAGAGATAATCTATAAATATTCCTAAGAGTCAATAGGATACCCAACCCTAACCTTAGACGTTGCCCCAATTTATCTTAATATACTAATTAAATCCCTAATACTATGAATTAAAACCTTAAAATGATAACCTTATAGCCCTATACTCTAAAAGAGAAATCCTAAATCTTAAAATGATTGATGAATACCCTAACTTGACTCGAAAACCCTAAAGTAAAGATTCAATGCTTTAATTCAAATAACTAACCCTAAAATAACAAATTGAAGTCCTTATCTATACCAAAAGCCCTAAAATCTTGAATTGAAGCATTGAATTCAAAATTAAACCCTAAAACCAAAATTAATCTTTAAAGCATCCTCAACTACATAATTTAATATTGATGGTTAACATTATTTACCGACTGAGGATTAATCAACTTAATTGAGCAAATATGCAACACCACATTACCCAATGGTAGCATGAAACAAGATGCTAGTATGATTAGGTCTTTTTTATTTTTAATCAACAATTTCTTAGGATAAACTAAACTACTCCTAACTATACTTAATTAAGCACTAATTAAGCTACGTAAAACACTCATTGGACAAAAGAAAAATACCCTAAGCCACTTATAATGAACCACTGGCCATGTGAAGCCATGCCCCACTTGTGACACCTAGCTTAATCCAATAGTGTAGCATAATTTATTGACTTAGACAAATATATTAGAGTGGTCTCTTTGGACACTTATCAAGGCACAATCAAGGATTACTTAATTTGGTAAAGGAAAAACCTAGGACTAAACTCAAAAACCACTAAACAATAACAAAATCCTACCAACCTAATTAACTAGTGGATAATAAGATTGAACTAAGCAAGACAATTAGTAGATTAAAGAAGCCCCATTGTTGCTGGTCTCTCTCTCATTTCTTCCCCATTTCCTTTTCAAATTTGCTCTCATTACACACTCAATTATCCCTCCTCAAAGTTAAGAAGAAACATAAAGGTCATCCTCACATTATGATCCCTCACCGCTATCCATGAACATACCTTGCCACTCCCCATTTCTTTTCATCTTTTAGTTCCTCTCATTCATCCTTTTAGACTTTACCAAAACACAAAACACACCCCTAAAACTAGTATAACAAAACCCCCTAACTCCATCCAACACGTCACTACCTAAAACCTATCTTAAACCATCACCTTATATCAATATTTGGAGAAGAAGGAGCAGTCTAAAGGAGGTTGGAGTTAAAGAAAAGCAAGACACTAGGTGTGGGATAATGGCTTAAAAAGCTAAGGAAGTGGCGCACACTCAAGAATCAAGTTAGGGGTACACTTTCAAGACTAGGGAAAACCTTTGTCACTTATCTAGTTTCCGTTATGTTCATTTCTTTGCAATGTTGTAAGATAGTGTAGAAACTTATTTATGTAACCTAAGACTCTTATAGTAAGTTTGTCTTAGCAATGTAAACCTACAAACTTGATGTAAGTTACTCATTGTTGTAAATGATGTAAGTGTTGTCTAACAAAAGATTCCTAGTACTTAAGCATGAGAAACGTGAAGAAACCATGACCATAGGAACTTTTTTCTTGCTTGGCCAAATAATGTAGAGAGCCTAGGGGACTTGAATTTAAGTTCACTAAGTGAGACACTTCATCAAATAGCACTACGGGTTGATTAGAAGTAGTTAAATGTAGCTAAATTGAGAAAAGCATAAGAAAAATACAAATAGAAATCTTTTCTTCTTGTTGGTTGAAACATGAGAGAAGTGTGAGGGACTTGAACTTGAGTTTCAAAAGTGATTTACCCTATAAACTAGCATTATGAAGTGATTTAGGAAGCTTAAGAGTGATTAAGTTGAAGGAAAACAAAATTTTCCCTCTTCAATGCTTGAACCGACTCCTAAAGGGAGTAAATTAATATGATTCTTCCTAATTTCCAGCTTACAAATACAATAAATTAAGAATAAGAAAAGACTAGAATTAAAACTCTAGTTAAGTACTAAAATTAGGGCCTTTAGGTGAAAATGCACAAAAACAAAAAAGAGGGTTTTAAAACCCAACTTGGCTAGACACACCGGCCAAGCCTAGTTGATTTCTCACCATTCATACACCAAATAAAAGCCTAAATCAAGTCAAGGATTGATTATAATTAGTTTCATTTAGTTTTACACCTAATTGGAATCAAAAGGCCACAAAATAAGCCTAAAAGTAAGACCACCAAAACTAATAAGGCCTTTCCCACAAATTTCACACCTTCAATGACCAAAATGACCTTACCATTCGAAAGTACACTTAAAAATCTTTGAAACGACTATAAGAATGTAAAAAAAAAAAAAAAGGACTTAAAACATGAAAGTTATGACGAAAATATATAACTACCCAAAACTGATAACTATAGCGACTTTAATTAGGTAATTCATATATTTTAACATACTTATACTTATAAAACCTTATCTTCATCTTTAGGTGAAACTGACTCCAAGTTCAAGTTACCCTCAAATTACTACGATTAGTAGCAAATATGACCAAGTGAGTATTCTTATGATAATTGTACTTTTTTTTTTTGTGATTATAGAGAAAGTAACACTTAATTGTATATATGATGAACTTAGATGTGTGGGGTTCGAGGATTACTTTTGATTAATTTGTGATGTAGTTGGTGCCAAACTAGTATAATATATTAGAACTATTGGAATATGATGGTATTGCCTTAGAATGATTGGACTATGAGTGTCTGTGAACTTTAATGGTCACTAAATAATTGGACTTAATTATGTTTAGCCTAAAACCTAAAATGGATCATACATTTCATAATTTTACATGTAGAAGGCTATCAACATCATGCAATAGTATAGAGAAGTCATATGGAGGTGATTCTCCATATGTAACCTTACCTTAACTTTTGGGAACTACCAAGTACCTAAAGATGTCACCCTCTGATTCAGGTTGAGTCTAGGGATTCACCACTTAAGGGTAGATGAGACTAAGTATGCCATCCATATCCACACCCCTTTAGGCATATATGTAGTAAATTTAATATTATTTTATTATTTATCAAAGTTATATTATATTATATTATGATCTTTCAAAGAAAAGATATTGGTAAATCTCGCTTGAGCTAATTAGAACTTGGAGCTAACATGTTGGTTGCTATTTCCTAACACAAGAAAAAAAGGGTGTTAAATTTGTGCTATATATAGCTTCTAAATGACTATATAGGTTATTGTGTCTCATATGAGCGCCATACATACATATGCTTGTATAAATAAATTATTTAAACATTGATTAATGGTGCAATATAAGGAATATCTTAGTAAGTTGGATGTAGCTTACACTCTGATGGTGTCTCTTTGTTACATAAGCCAATCTAGTTAAAGCCAAGCAAATGTATGCTAGAGGTCAATACATAGGATGCCAAGAAGGAGTGAAGACAAATTGAGAGCATAAGAGATCACTTTGCTAATTATTAAGACTCTCCATATTTATGTTATGTTAGATATTTAAAGGGACCCAAGCCCCATATCATTCTATTAAGTAATATGAACTTATTATAATTATTATTGTTCTTTTGTAACCTAGAATTATAGTTTCAAACTAGAGAAGCTAGATGTAGATATGCCTTGTACATCGTATGATAAATCTCTAAACAACAAGGGTGTTATTATTGAGTTTATGTGTAATGTACAATAAGTTGTTATGTCTATGGTACCTATTGAGGTGTGACATCCCTTGCATTGAATGGCACTTTTCTTCCTCCCATAACCTCGATGAGAAACCTAGCTACATGGCAATCTTGGGGCATAAGCTCAATTGGCTCCATCCTAATAGGTATGACTCAATAGGTCTAGAAGTCCAACTTATCCTTCAACTCTACTATAATGAACTTGTCCTTTTAGTCATAAACTAAAGACATAAGCCTAACAAAGAGATTTATATTCCCATGGCTCACCAAATAATACCAATTGGGGAAATGCCTGGACTACTTCAATACATAGAAGTGCCTTAGCCACTACATTGTGGGCCTTAGATGCAAAGACTCGCAAATGACTTTGAATGCAATCAACACTTTATAAGCATTCAAAACAAGTTGACATAGGTTTACACGATGATAGCTGAAGGACTTCTTCTAAAAATCTAAGAAAGGAAGCTATAACCTAAACTTAAAGTAAATGTAATAAATGTAGAAGCAATTGCCACCCATTAAAGCAACCCTCTCATGCTCCCACATGAGTTCAAAAGACTAACCATCAAGCAAGGGTCCACAATACCACCACACTAAGTTAACCTCCTCCTCCATTTGTGTGCTTGCTACCCCATGTGGTTTCTCATCCTTTTTTTCGTAAAGATAAGCTTCACTAGTCATTACCATGCTGTCTTTATACAACAATCTCCTTAAAATTTGGCTTTTTTCGCTGTCTACACCGTCACAAGAGGAGACCACTATAATGCTCTAACCACTATCGCCATTGTTTGGGGTAAAGTAACCCCTTGAAGGCATCGTGCTCTAGTATCTATCACGGTATGTGGTGAAGAAGAGGATGAAGGATCCATTCTTGCTAATGCAACTTCTTTAAAATTGAGGAAAAAAAAAAAGAGAAGAGATTTAGGAAAAGCAAGAGAAATCACATAGAAGATTGCGATTGAAGTAAATTTAGAAGTGAGAGGAATGCGGAAGAGTATAAATAGTAATGAAGGATGCTTTTTATAGGCAACACACACCCCTAGAAATGACAATTATGTTAGAGGGGATGCAAAAACCTAAAGTGCATGAACTGTAGGCCAAATGAGGACATGTGTCTCACAAAAAGAACAAAGGGTAAAGATCCAATGTAACAAATTGCACATGCATAGATGCATCTCCTCATCGCTAGATATGTGTATATATCCATTAAATGTGCTAATTTGTATGCATAAACCAAATCAGATTATGCCTCTTCATATACACAAGACAAGTCAAATTTACGGATTTAACAACTAACAAATGATAAGGGAAGGGCAATAGTTGAATGAAGAGTATCTAACACAATTCAATTCAAAGAGTGCTTAATACAAGTTTCCCTCTTATAGGTCTAGAGGGGCAACACAAAGGTCAATTAGGTTACTTGTTTAATCGGCATGAAAAGCCCCTTGGTACATTGGCTCATCTCTTAGCAAAGATCTATTTGACCTTATTCACCCCATACCATACCCTTTACTGGAAAGGGGCCTCAACATACTTTAGTTCAACCTTGCATCTTTACTCAGCGAACCTTGTTGTAAACCACTCCAGCTTAAGATCAGATCAACAACTACTCAGATGAACCTATGTTGAGTAAGCGCTTCGAATGCTAGGGATCAAACCAACTAGCTGACAATTTGATATGTCAACCTTAAGTAAAGTATAATGTTGCAACACATATTAGCTCATCTAAATGCTTAAAGGCCCCTTTTGAACTCAACTTTCCTTGCCAACTTACCGCTAAAGAGAGTAGGGAACAAGTATTGATAGGCCTTTCAGCTAGAAGCCTCTAAACTCAGTTCGGCTAGCCAATCCATTAAGTTAAACAAGACCCTAAAGGGAAGAGCACATCAGATAAGGCAAGTGTACCACATCCTAAGATTCCCTCCTCCCTATTCTCCACCCATAGCAAAACATCTTTGGATTGAAGAGATCACAATGCACTTAGCATATCCCTTTACCTTTCTCACCTATAAATACTAAGCAAACGCTCTAAGGTAAAGGATTGAAACCCTAACATTCTAAATATTCCTTGGATGTTACTATTACTCTCCTTTAGTCTCCCTTGTACGCTATATTAACTTGAGCATTGGAGTCCAAACATCTAAAACACCTCCAATGCCTCGATAGCATGTGTATGCTCTTCTAAGTTTAGGTCTAACCTAGAAGAAAAACATTTCTAACAAGGGAGTCTAAATATTAGAATTTTTTAAGATTAGAACAATTTGGATCTAACGATTTTGGATAAATTAATCAAATTAAAATAAACAATGTAAATACTGAAGTTAAAACTCTACACAAATGAAAAATTTCTATATCTTTATCAAGCAATGTGGTTCTACTCATATTATTGTAGTTTGGTTTGATATAACTATTTCAAACAATTGAGGGATCTATTGAACTATATTGTAAATAAAAATAAAAATTAAAAAAAGAAAAGAAAAGAAAAAGTATTCTACGATCTCGTTCAATTCAATTTAGTTTGAGTTATTGAACAATCATATCTCTAGGAAAGTATTGACAAAGGATAATTTAAGGAAAAATAATGATACACTAGGAAGCCAACAATCTCCATGACATTGAGAAAAAAAATAGGTCACGAATGGCGCCACAGCATCTCTTCGTGTACAAGAAAATACCGTTACAATTCACCCAGTTTTACCGGTTCTTTCATTAGACCAATCTGCATGTTGAAGACACAAATAAATACAAAACTAAGGCAAGAGACCGGAAAAAAAAAAAAAAAAAAAACCCAAAAGAAAATTTGTCTGAAGCAAAACCTAAAGTCCGCAATGTTATAAAACACGAAAAGCATTTCCCAATCAAACTAAATTTAGTATTATTCCCAACGTCATTGTTTTCATCATAGTTTAAAATTATTCCCAACGCATTCTCAATCATGCTGATATTTCGATAATTTCTCATACAATGCGTGTAGAGCTTATCAACATCGAATATTGATAAATTAAGCACCCTATCTATCCACATGGCTGACTTTTGGGCCCAGACCGGACCGTCCTGGAGCTCGCAAGTTGTCGTTACATGTTATGACACATGGCATCGATGCAACCTTATGTTAATTTGTTTCTTCAAATCTTAACAAGTTTTTGCTCAGCTGGCACTTCCTCATAGGGTAGGGCTGTTTTAATATAACGTTTAATATGAACAGTAGCAATAAATTAACACCTACTGCAACCTTCCATTCAAAGCATGTAAGCTTGCTCTTATCAACCAAACAACTGGTCATCGTCACGACTTCAAGTATGAAACCGAGAAAATACGTGTGGATGCCTCCGTTTAGAATAATTAAAAAATGTGACATACCTTACTTCAAAAGCAATGAGGACCATAAGGATGGTAAGTCAAGGAAAGAAGCAAGTAATAATACAATTGGCTGTTTCAAACTTCGACTAGGAATTGGAGCACATTGGGTATAAGAAACATCTGCAAGGTGTGTAAAAGAAGACAAGAACAACGAAAGATCTTTGTATCAATCACGTACTTTTTTGTTTTCTTAAAAATGGGACCTGCAAATAACATAGGGAAGTACCATCTCAGCCGGACGATCGGAGAGGGCAACTTTGCCAAGGTTAAACTTGCTATGGATAGCACCACCAGGCGTAACGTTGCGATAAAGATCATCGATAAGAACATGATAATAGATAGCGATCTCAAGAATCAGGTGAATCTCTACTTCTTCTGACTTCGAATTTTCTTTCTTGTTAAAGGGAAACAAAAAGCACAAGAGAGCCATGCCATCTACTGAAATTTATTGAATTCCAGGTAAAAAGAGAGATAAGAACGATGAAGCTTCTGCATCACCCCAACATTGTGCGGATACATGAGGTATGAATGCGTAGCTCGGAATTTTTTCATTAAAAACTATGAAATGTCAAGACTGGATGTTGCTTGCAGGTTATTGGCACTAAAACAAAGGTGTATTTAGTTATGGAATATGTACCAGGAGGGCAACTCTCGGACAAACTGGTGAGTTAACTGCTGCCACAGAAGTTTGGCATCTCTTCTGCAGCAGTAGAAGTCTGAAAAACAATGCGTTTGTTCCAGTCTTATACAGGGAAGTTCGATGAAAATGAGGCCAGAAAGATCTTTCACCAATTGATCGATGCGGTTGACTATTGCCATCACAGAGGAGTGTATCACAGAGATCTGAAGGTGAGCATAACACAAGGATTCCGATGTTTGTGGAATATATTATTTCTATTAAAGGATTGACAGATGTGGTTATGATCTCTATACAGCCAGAAAACTTGCTTTTGGATAGCAAGGGAAATATCAAAGTATCTGATTTCGGGCTGAGTGCACTACGGAAGGTGAAAAATGAACTAGTGAAAGTTAAATTTGCTATATTCCCTGATTGATTTACAATATTTTTTTTTTGCTAAACTTATCTATCTTAACAGCCCGGAGATATTTTGTCCACAGCATGTGGTTCTCCTTCCTACGTAGCACCAGAGGTAATGGTTACGCCTGCAATTTCGATGAGGACATTAGGTTTAATAGAAAACCATAACAAAAGAGCAGTTTAAACCTTGATGATCTTTTTGAAAGTATGAAACAATCTCCTTGATACTACCGCTGACATTATGGCTTCTTTATTCAGCTACTCGCTAGTAAAGGGTATGAGGGAGCAGCTGCAGATGTTTGGTCTTGTGGAGTGATCCTTTTTGAACTATTGGCAGGTCATTTGCCATTTGATGACCGTAATCTGATAAACTTGTACAAGAAGGTAAGCCTTTGCATGCCAAATTCGAAGGAGGATTCGACATGATAAACATTCCTTAAACCAATCATTTATTCAAACATGAAGATATCAAAAGCAGTGTACAAATGTCCACCGTGGTTTACAGCAAGTCAACGGAATATAATCTCCAGAATGCTTGATCCTGACCCTAAAACGGTACAACCTTGCACTATCTCATAAATGACATAAAGATAGTATCTTCGCAACTGATATGACCAAAATAACTATTCAGAGAATAAAAATACACGAGATTGTTGAGGATCCATGGTTTAAGATTGATTATACACCAGCCTGTGGATACGAATGTGATGGGAAATACTTGTTGGATGATGTCAGCACAGCATTTGATGCAACAGAGGTACGTATAGAGATGATAGAAAGAGAGAGATGTAAAAGATCTTTTCTTCTGTCACTAAGCCGAATTCTGGATTTTTCAACAGGAAGATGATGCAAGTAGGACGATGCCAAGATCCTCAAACTTCATAAATGCTTTCCAGCTAATAGCGATGTCTAATGACCTAGATTTATCAGGTCTTTTTGAAGAACAGGTAAAGTCTTAAACATTATTGAAATTCCTCTCAGCAAAGAGTAGCTGCATTGGTGTCTATATATACTCACTGGATTTGTACACCCGCTGCAGGATGAGAACAAACAGAAAACAACTCTCGGATCCAAAAACACAGTTGGTGATACCTTCAAAAAGATAGAAGCGGCCGCAATAAGCAATAGTCTCGCTGTTGAAAGACTGAACAATAAGGTCTGACTTAGGAAGATTTCCTTCCCTGATTTCTGAATCTTTTACCACTATAGACATAAGCGCTCATTGGTTTACTCCATCAGATGAAGATGCGCCAAAAGCAAATGATGACCAGATGTACTAAATCGGATGTAAAATTAGCAGCAGAGGTATTAGAACTTTGGGATTGTGAAAGCTTTTACAAGGACAACAATCTACCTGGATGCATCTTTACAGATTTTTTTTCTTTCTTTTCTCCTTTTTTAATTACACCAAAAAATGTCTAGTTCCAACAATTTACTTTCTTAGGTGATTGAAGTCACTCCATCTCATTGTGTCGTACAAATATCAAAATCTGCTGGAGAGCTAGGAGTATACAAACAGGTATTACTAGAGACTTTATCTCCACTAGGCATATTAATCAATGTATGCTGCTGACTGTCCAAGTTAACTTGTGCAGTTCTGCAAAAGTTTGTCAGCCCTGCTAGAAGAGAAATCAAGCGTTTCTTCACAAGGTCAACATTCGGAAGAAGTCAACATAAAGTCCAGAGACATCCCAGAATGTGGAAGGTAAGCCCAGACCAGAATGATGAATGCAAGAAATTCTAAATTTGATGCCTCTAAACTAGGCCCTCACTATAATGCAGCTCAGAAGAAGATGCCAATGACAGTCTGCTAAGTCGGGGCTACTCATCCACCTGATGATTCAGTCTATTAGATCGTGTGACTCTTGAGACACTCAGCCAGAGATTCAGCGAATAGATGTGAAAGATGAAAGACGATAGGCAAAAAAAGCTCATTCAAAAATATTCCTGGCATGAAATCTGAAGCAGCTAGCCTCATCAATCGAGCAGCAAAGCCTCAGTGCTTGCAAAACAAGGGTCGAACAACATCATTTCACCTGTTTTGATGTTTTTCCAATTTTGAAACCACAAGATTATCTGTTTGTGCAGGCATAATTCTACCGAATGGAAGATTGGTATCAAGTGGGAACAAATCAGAACACCCTGTGTATTATATTGTATATCCATCAACCAAAGAATGGATTTCAATGAAAGACAATGCACTTACTAATCAATTCATGTTGAAATACTACACATATTACATAGGATGAACAATACAGGTTTCAAAAGAAAATTATAGTAGATGGGCCTAGATTATTCCTACATTTGCATTTTAGTTTGCATGCGCTTGTTAAATAAAAAAGGAAAAAAACAGAACGACTCTCTATCTCTGTTGAAAGGGCCATGAATGGTGTTAGGACGTGAACTAGCTGTCCTCTATTCTGCTTTCTTTCTGTTTTGTTTCTTTTTTGTGTGAGTGATGCAAGCACTGTTTGATATTTTTATTTATTTATTTTTGTACTTTCTATCCTCCATATCAGAGTTGTTGATGTTTGGTAAGAAAAGCATGGAGGAGCTTATCTATAGCCTCAGTTTGATAGGCAAACATCCAAGAAATCTAGCAGGTTTGGTTAGCAAACTTTTCACTTATGTATAAACTTGCAAAATCAATCAAGGAGATCAGATTTCAAAATTTTCCTCTTTCATATTGCTTTTCCTTTCTCTCCTTTATTTTTTTGCTACTCCCAACAAATGGTATTAGAGCTTTTCTGATCTTGAGGGACTGTGTGAGTGTCTCAAAACACAAAAAAAAATAAAATTGATGACTTCTAGCAATATTTCCCTTCCATCTCCTCACTATAATGGCGAAAATTATCATATATGGGCAGTAAAAATGAAGGTCTCTCTTAAAGGTCTTAGAGTATGGCATTATGTGGAGGAAGACAAGGTTGTTCCTACTTTGAGACAAAACCTAACATTGCAACAGATCAAACAACATGAAGAAGATGTTGCCAAAGCTCCAAGGGCCCTGTCCTACATTCACATAGCCATTTCAGATTCCATATTCACCAAGATCATAACTTGTGAATCAGCACATGAAGCTTGAGAGAAGTTGAAGATGGAATTTCAAGGATCCGAGAAGACAAGACAAATGCAAGTCTTTAATTTGCAAAAGGAATTTGAACTATTAAAGATGAAGGATACGGAGAAGGTGAAAGATTATGTGAATAGAGTCACGGAGACGGTTAATCAAATAAGAATGCTGGGAGAAAAGTTAGAAGAGAGGAGAATTATTGAGAAGGTGATGGTGACTCTTCCTGAAAATTTTGAAGCAAAGATTTCTTCTCTCGAAGATACTTGGGACATGTCTCAAATCACTTTGATGAACTTGACAAATGCCCCATTGGCTGTGGAACAAAGGAAAGCGCTTAGGGAAGAAGAGAGTGTAGGGGAGAAAGCACTTGTAGCAGCACAAAAAATGAGTCTCTAAGAAAGAGGATCGAGAAACCAAGCTGCCTAAAAGAAAGGAAAAATCAAGAAACATGGAAAATGGAGAGGTAAGGACAAGTATCCACCTCATCCTTACTCAAAAAGACGAACCACATGGAGAACTATTGCTGGTTTAGACTTGGTGCTCAGTGTAGGAGTTGTAAGCAATTTGGCCACACTGAGAAAGTTTGTATGATGAAGTGTGACCAGCAACTGCAAGCACAACCTGCTCAAACAACAAAAAACGTAGACTTTCAAGAGGAGAGTTTGTTTGCTGCCACTAAAGTTGAGGAGTGTGGTGTCCTAGTTGAAAGTGCCGATGTACGGCCGGTGGATAGTGGATGCATGCATCACATGACAGCAAGCTTAAGAAACTTTGAGGACCTTGATATGGGTTACCCCTCTAAAGTTAGACTTGGAGATGAAAGACTCATTGGTGTTAAAGGAGATGAAAGACTCATAGATTTCTTTTTTTGTGAGTGATGCAAGCACTGTTTGATATTATTTATTTATTTTTGTACTTTCTATCCTCCATATCAGAGTTGTTAATGTTCGGTAAGAAAAGCATGGAGAAGTTTATCTCTAACCTTAGTTTGATAGACAAATGTCCAAGGAATTTAAGAGGTTTGGTTAGCAAATTTTACACTTATGCATAAACTTGCAAAATCAATCAAGGAGATCAGATTTCAAAATTTTCCAATTCCGTATTGCTTTTCCTTCCTATCCTTTATTTTTCTGCTACTCCCAACAAATGGCGCACGGTGATGCCAGACAATGACCCGCGCCGCATGAAGGCCCTCCATCCCCTCAACATCTCAAACTGAAATAAAACCTGAAATTCTCCATTCCTTTCTCTGCTGTTTGATTAGGGATTTGGAGTTTTCAATTAAAAATGTATCTTGGATTTCTCTCATATTTTTGCAGATATAAAGTTCGCAAACACTGCCAAAGTTGCGTCTTAACTGGGTTTACTAAGCCCACAGGTCATTTTCGCCTCCGTTTAACAGCAAATAGCAGGACAGGACAGCGATTTCCGTACATTTGTAATGTTCCAAGAATCCATCTTTAACAAAGAGTCTCAAAGACCCCCAACAAAGTCAAAATATGTAGAAACGAACAAGACATAACTACTGCGCAGGGCCTGCGTTGAATGAAATCGTATTGTTGTCGTCATAGGGAGGCCTATGCCAGCAATTTAGAGAGAGGAAAAAAAAAAAGCATGCTGTCTTTCCGTTTTCGTTCATATCTCTTGGCATCAGTAGATCATACAACACGCAGGTTTATGGTTTCCACAGCTCATCATCCCGGTTTATCGACTTATTTTGAAGTCGAAAACCGTGACTTTAACCCAATAATTTCCCCCTTCCCCCCTATTTTGAAGTCGAAGACGCAGTGGCCGTAAGCGGTCAAGCTGTAAAGCGTGTGAAACTCGGAGCATTTCTCAAGTTTACGAGCAAATTAAAGCGCAATCTTCTAGGCGCATTTCGGCTAGTCTTCGTAAAATTACTTTTTACAGGTTAAAACCTGCACTATAAGCAGATTTTAATTGGATATTACAATTAACATACTAATAATGCATGTTTATTTTCTATCTATATCTATCTTCTATGTATCTAAGGCAACAAGCATTATTTGCCTCTTACCACTAATTATATAGTTTTAATATAATCTTTCAACCCCATTTGTCTTTCTTTTTCTCGCACACTCTCTCTCTTCGTATCAATACTCTGTATATATTTATGTTTATATTTATATCTATTTTATTAAACCAATTATATGTATATTATATATCAATAAGTATCATTATTTATTATTAACATAAATTTAAAAAGACAGATCATCTTTTTGTAGAAAAAAAATAAAACATAAACTTCTTTATAAATGACTCAAAACACTGGCTATCTTTTTATAATTTATACTTGTGTTTATTTATTTTTTATTTGCCTCCTTACATCATGACATAAAGTAAAGTTTGCAATTCATATTTAATTGTTGATTTATCAAATATATTATTTTTAGCACACGCAATACAAGTGCTAGTCTACTAGTTTTATTTTATGATAAGGGACAATTTTTTAATAAAAGCTATATTCTATTGGAGAATGCAATACTTCTGATGGTTTTTTTATATATTCCATAATATATAGAATCAACATATCTTATGAAATAGCTTTTTGCAAATAAATAAATAATAATAATAAAATAATATAAAATGAAGCTAAAAGATGCAAATTGCAGTTCCTTCTCATATCAGGAATGAAGAATTTGATTTAGTAAACCATTTATTTCCTTTTTACTTATAATTGGTGTAAATATGCCTGGAACACGATTTGGAAACTGCCTACTAATAAATATAAATCAAGTTTCATTTACCTCTTTGATAAAACTTTCTTAATATATGTAAGCATTTTATTGCAACTACTTGAGAAATATAAAGGGCATGTTTCTTAAAAAAAAAAGTTTTTTAAATCTACTATAACTAGTTTTATACCCAGCAATGTTTGGATTTCTTAAAAATATCTTAAAATATAAACTAATGAAAGTTAAATCTATAATACTTAAATAAGTCTACCATGCTATATTAATTTAAACTTATATAACGTGCCACGTTTTACAGAGATTTTAATTTAAAATATACACATTTCATTAAAAGATAAATTTAGTTAAATGTTTATTACAATTATCATATTGATAATATATGTTCATAATATTAATTTGAAGATGGTATAATAAATGGTGTTATTTGATTTAAAATATTGATTTTATAATTATCTTTCTACATTAATAAATGAAATGATATGGTATTTAGAAGAGTTACTATTCTTTAAAAGTATTTAGAGTTTGGGTAACACTCCTAAATATTGTAGTTTTTTTAAAACATTATGCAAATATTATACTTGAAATAATTATTCCTAAAATAGGTTTTGAAAGCACGTACGCAGTTTGCGACTTTAAGGTAAAAAAAAAATAATTAAAATTGAAAGTGCAAACCCAGTTCACTTATAATATAATTGTACTGAAAGCGCAAACCTCGTTTATGTCATCAAATGCTGAAGTGAGACATTCTTTGTCTCTTTTGTATATTATATAACTGTAATGCCTCGGAACTCGGGCCATGCTACCGTTCGTCACGTGTCCTTATCTCACATAAACACGTTAAGGCTTTGAAACAATTTCGATACATTTTATCCTATAACTCCTATAATAAAAGCATTCTATACAACCTCAAAATTCAAATAATAACTTGAACTATATCAAATATCTAACATAGTGGAAGTCTTTAAACACCAAAAAATAACAATTTCAAAAGATACTATATGTTACAATTAAACATTATAATTTTCCTAAAACTTAATCACTATAATAATAATGGTACTCTTCATCTTCCTATCTCTGTGGTTCAACTAAACTCAAGTTACCTTCTAGGTTCTCATCTCCCTTTAACACCTATATCTAAAAATGATTCCCTAAAGGGTGAGCTAATGCTCAGTACGTATAACACAAATACATACGCATGAACAAACATAAACGAGTATCACACACATCAAGCATAATTTAAACACAAGCAATCATTTTTTAATATAATTTATGTCCATAAGCAAACAATAGGGTACCTATGACCCCCTTAAACAAACTTAACACATTGGAGCATGACTTGGTGATGAGAACTGCCACATAAGCCCTACACCCATGATCCCTTAATCCTTAAACTTGGTGATGGGAATTGTCACTATGAGCTCCACACCCATGTATGCTTAAACCTTAAACCTTGTGATGGGAACTATCATTACGAGCTCCTAGGCCGAGCCAAACACATATAGCATATCACTTAAACAGTTAAACCGAATCGTTCACTTAATCAATTTCAATACATATACTAACTTAAGCAAATCCAGAACAGCCCACACGTTACACATACCTTGGATCCTAGCCTTATGCACTTCCCATTCTTGGACTTAACTTAATTGGAAATCTGTACACATTAACATGCTCTTTTTAATATTCAATCTAAGATCAATATCATTCTTAATTTTCTTAATCATATGCATTTAATTTCTCTAAGGTCTTACTAGTTATCTAGGTTATGTGGAAATTAGTTTAAATTGAAGTTAAACGAACGTATAATTATGTTACACTTTATTCAACACAGTCATGTTGGGGACCTTGTTGCTTGACACGGGCTGAAGCACGGCCGTGTTAGGGATCGTGTATCTCTTAGTGAAAAACTTAATTTCAACACGGTCTAAATACGACCGAGTTGTGAGGTCGTGTTGCCCTTACTTAACATAGTCGAAACACAACCATATTGGGAGGTTGTATATCTCTCGATGCACCTTTCCATTTCAACACGGTCGAAATACGACCATATTGGGAGGTCGTGTTGCCCTTAACTTAACACAATCGAAACACGAGGTCGTGTTGCCCTTAACTTAACATAATCGAAACATGATCGTATTGGGAGGCCTTATATCTCTTGGTGCACTTTTTCATTTCAATACGGTTGAAACATAACTGTATTGGTAGGTCATGCTACCCTTAGAATTCCCCATGAACCCTATTTCTCTTACTTCAATTCCTCAAAAACCTAATCCTTCCTATTCTTAAGCTTAACTAAGTTCCTACAACTCATAATTGTATTTAATTTACAAATAATTGCATACTTACTTCAATTTCAACAAGTCACAAATCCCGAATTGTCAATTCTTTGTTCTCTTACGTCCCTTCACGCACCTTGTGTTCTGTATGAACAAATGATGCTCATAACTACAAATTTCATAAATCTTAATTTGAAATTCGTATAACAATCTTTACCTTGAGTTCTTGGAATTTGTTCACTCCTTTTTCCTATCGTCGTCCTTGGTTTCTTGTATGGAGTGTTTGTTCCCTACGACTCTGTTCACTGCTCAGAATGATAAAAAGGAGACTCTTTAGGTCAACTTGTAGTATTTATATACTCCGTGTGAAATGACCAAATTGCCCCTCGAATTTTTATAAAATTCTATCATCGTCTTTAGCTCTTTATGATAATACCTATATTATATAATTAAATAAATAATTAAAATTTTTCAGATATTACATTCTCTCCCCCTTATAAAAAACTTTCGTCCTCAAAAGTACCTAATTTTGGAAGAGTTCTAGATGCTTTCTCTTCATTTCTTCCTCTAACTCCCATGTCGCTTCCCTTTCTGTTTGGTTTATCTATTGCACTTTAACATAATGAATTGTTTTCCGCCTTAGCACTCATTCCTTAGTTTCCAAAATCCTGATTGGCCTTTCCAAAGACATCAGATTTGGCTGCACATTCAATGGTTCCAAGGCTACTATCTAATCCGGGTCGGGTGCATACTTCCTCAGCATGGATATGTGGAATACATCATGTACTTCGACTAAATTCGGTTGAAAGGTTAATACGTAAGCCACTGTGCCTATTCTCTCTAAGATCTCAAATGGACCTATATACTTCGAGTTTAACTTTCCCCTTAATCTGAATCTGATCACTCTCTTTGTTGGAGAAATCCTCAATAATACCTTATCTCCCACTTGGAATTCCAAAGGACACTTTCTCTAGTCTACATAACTCTTTTGTCGAGACTAGGCCATCTGTATTTTCTGTCTGACTAGTTTTTCCTTATCAACTGCTTCTTGCATTAACTCTGGCCCCATCATCTGTCTTTCTCCCACTTCATCCCAATGCAATGGAGATCTGCACTTTCTTCCACAAAGAGCTTCATATGGTGCTATCTGAATAGTTACTTAGTAGCTGTTATTATAGGCAAACTCCACCAAAGGTATATGGTCATTCTAATTTCCTCAAAAGTCTAATGTACATGCCCTAAGAAATCTTTCAGTATTTGTATAATCCTTTCAGACTGACCATCTGTCTGTGAGTAGAATGTTGTACTGAACTGCAGTTTGGTACCCAATGCCTTATGTAAGCTATTCTAGAATCTAGTCATAAACCTTGTGTTTCTATCAGAAGTGATTGTCACTAGCACTCCATGCAGTCTAATTATCTCTTGTATGTATATTTGAGCCAATTTCTCCAATTTATATCTTACTTTGATAGGTATGAAATAAGCAGACTTGGTCAATCTATCCACTATGACTCAAATTGCATCTTGCTTCTCCCTGGTATTCAGGAAGGTTGTAACAAAATTCATTCTCATATGCTCCCATTTTCACTCCGGTACTAGAAGAGGCTGTAATTCTCCAACTAGTCTCTGGTGTTCTATTATGATCCGTTGGCATATGATGCATTTGGCTACATATTCTACTATTTCTCTCTTCATGTTTCTCTACCAATAACAACTTTTCATGTCCTTTTATATTTTGGTACTCCTAGGATGTATCGTGTAGGCAGAGTGATGCGCCTCTTTCATTATCTCTCTCTTCAATTTTGCATCCCTCAACACATATAGTCTCATTTTGTACCTCAAGGTCCCTTCTGTATCTAAGTTAAATTTTGGTGCCTTGCCTTGTTCCATTCTACTCTTGAGCTCTTGAATGTCTTTATCTTCCATCTAACCACTTTTAATTCTATCCATTATGGTTGGTTGAATCCTTAAGGTAGCCATTTTTGCTCCCACTTCTTATGTTAAGACTTCTAGCTCTTATTTGTGCATGTCCTCCACCAACTCCTTCTGTGAAGTGATTAGAGTGGCTATATTGCCCTGTTTCTTTCTGCTAAAGGCATCTACCACCACATTGGCTTTTCCTATATGATATTGTATTTTTAGGTCGTAATCTTTTATTAACTCCAACCATCTCCTCTATCTCATATTCAACTCTTTCTGTGTAAATATATACTTTAAGCTTCTGTAGTTAGTGAAGATTTTGCACCTTTCTCCATAGTTTCAAAGCTAACACTACAGCTACCAATTCCAAGTCGTGAGTTAGGTAGTTCTTTTCATACGACTTCAATTATTGAGATGCATATGCTATTACTTGACCACCTTGCATCAATACACACCTCAACCTTTGAACCTAAGCATCGCTATACACTGTAAACTCTTCTCCACTCTTGGGCAAAGTTAAAATCGGTGCTAACACCGATTTCTCTTTAAGTTTCTGAAAGTTGACTTCACATCTGTCATCCCATTCGAATTTCACATTCTTCTTTGTTAGTCTAGTGAGAGGAGTTACTATTTTGGAAAACCTTTATGCAAATCTTCTATAGTAGCCTGCTAGACCCAGAAAGCTTCTTACTTTCATAACTGTCTTCGATCTGTGTCAGTCTACTATTGCTCTCACCTTTTCTAGGTCCATAGATATACCATCTATGCTAACCAAATGACCCAAGAAGACTACTTGTTCCAACCAGAATTCACATTTACTGAATTTGGCATACAACTTCTCATCTTGTAACCTGCCTAATACTAGTCTCAAGTGCTCTTCATGCTCCTTAATACTTTTAGAATATATCAGGATATTGTCTATAAAGACGACTACAAACTTATCCAGGAAATCCCTAAATACTCTGTTCATTAAATCCATGAAATCCATGAATGCAGCTGGTGTATTCGTTAGTCCAAAGGGCATCACTAGAAATTCATAATGCCCATATCTAGTCCTGAATGTTGTTTTCTAGATGTCTTCTTCTTTGATTCTAAGTTGATGATAACCTAATCTCAAGTTTACTTTGGAGAATACCTAAGCTCCCTGTAACTGGTCAAACAGGTCATCTATCATAGGAAGAGGATATTTATTCTTTCTGGCGACCTTGTTGAACTATATGTAGTCCATATAGAGTCTCATGCTTCCGTCTTTCTTCTTCATAAACAAGATTGGTGCATCTTAAAGAGAGACACTAGATCTTATAAAACCATTATCTTTTAATTCCTGTAATTGTTTCCTTAATTCTTCCAATTCCACTAGTGCCATCCTATAGACTGGTTTTGATATGGGTATTATACCCTATACCAAGTCAATGTTGAATTCTATTTCCTTAGCTAGGGGTAAACTAAGAAGATTTTCTAGAAACACAGCAAGAAATTCCCTCATTATTTGTACTTCTTCCTTCCTAACTTCTTCATTGGCTTCAATAGATATGGTTGCCAATACACTTTTTCCCCACATTTCATAGGTAGGCAATCTAGTAGGTCTCTGCACTTCAAGTTTGTATTCAAAACATCCATCCCCAGGTGTATTAAACTGTACCACCATGTTACGGCAGTCAATGGTAGAATGATATTTTGATAGCCAGTTAACACCCAAAATAATGTTGAACTCTATCATGTCTAATACCAGGAGGTCCGTTAGCATCACCCTACCATGTATTTCTATTCTCACTCCTCTACATATCTTACTTATTCTTCTTTCTACTCCTAAAGGAGTACTAACAGCCAAGCATTCATTCATATTTTCAACATCCAAAGCTCATGCACATATAAAATTTTCATATATACAAGACATAGATGCACCAGTATCGAATAGTACATATGCATTGCGGGAGTGTATTGGAAGCATACTTGCAATGTTGTCCACATATGAGATATCTTAGTGGTACTGCTAATGAATGGCAAACAACCTGGTAGGAACTCTTTATCTAGGACCTCTTGCCTGTGGTTTACGTCCCTGCCCTCTCACTGGAGGTGTAGCTGCCTGTTGAACTGGCCCTGCTTGGTTTCTGATTTGTTCTTGAGGACAATTGACTGCCTTGTGTCCCCTCTGGTTGCACACATGAAAAAAGATTAGGGGAACTGACCTTTCAGTGCAATGTTTGCTAATGTGCCATGTCTTCCCACAAGAGAAACATGCCCCATCTGGCCATCTGCACTCTCTTAACTCATAGGGTCCGTAACATCTAGGACATTTAGCATTTATGTCTGTTGTAGTGAGTGCCAAAGGCACTTGCTTGATCTGGTGAGGAGGGGCTACAACTCTAAGTGTTTTACTATGTAGCAAATGATGTCTTTAACCCCTGTCTTGCCCCATTCCACTAGAGGCAGGTCTTTTTCCTAAAGCTATTGCTGCTCTACGACACTTCTATTCTTTTATAATCTTCTTATTCTATTTAAGGCACTTCACTTTGTCTACCATTTCAGCATATGTATTTAGCCGAAAGGCCCCTACTGTAAGTTGTAGGTCCAATTCCAATCCTCTTAGGAACCTTCTAGCTCGGGACCTATCATCATTGTGTACATTTTCAGGAAGGAACTAAATGAGGTGGTTTAACTCTGCCTCATACTCTTCAACTATTCGATTCCCCCTATTCATAGTTGTAGTAATCATTTTCCATTATGTCTTTAGAGCTTTAGGGAAGTATCTCTAATAAAATAGCTCTTTAAACATTGCCTAGTTCATGCACTCCCCTGTAAGTCTAGAGACCGAAGCCCACCATTTTACCGCAGTTCCCTTTGGCATGAATGTAGCATAATTTACCTTCCTATCTTTTGGTATTTGGAAGGTAACAAAGGTCTTGTCAATTTCCTGTATCCATTATTCAGCCTCGATTGGGTTATCCACTCTAGGGTTAAATTCCTTAGCCACTCTTATGAAACTATCAAAGCTGATGGGTTCATTAGCATTCAAGTGCTATGGGACATTGGGTGTTTGGTGTTGTTGTGCTAGTAGTCCCACCAAGTAGTTCACTGTATGTAATAGCTGAACTGTCTCTTTAGCCATTTGACCTCTTTCCCCCTTGTTGCTGTGGGTATTGAGCTTCTTCCTCATTAGGGTTATCACGTCTAGTACCCCTTCCAGCTCTTGATCCGGTAATTCTTCTTAGAGGCATTCTATTTAAGAAGAGACAACTGGATCTACTTATGTTAGTATCGATTAGGGTCAATTTCATAGTGTGTAAGTACATCCACATATACCACTACACATGGGTCTATCCATATATAAAGCTTAGCAATTAGAAGATTACAAATAAAGTAATAATACAAGAAAATAATTACATAATTAAGTAAACGTCCCATATTTTACCTACTCTCTTCATGTCTCACTATCTTACAGATCCAGTGCTTAATCCTTCTAAAGATCATATCTTAGACTCTAATATTTAAAACTTATGTCTATTGATCATCGCTTAGTACTAAGGATCATTACCTAAGCTTTCCAAGATTAACAACCTATGCTCTATAGATCATAACTTAAATCATATGGATCAACGACCTATTCCCTATAGATTCAAACTTAAGTCTCTAAAGATCATAAAACCTGAAGCTCTAATACTACTTAAGCTATAACACCCTAGAACTTGGGCCGCGTTATTGCCCGCTATGTGTCCTTATATCACAAGAACACGTTAAGGCTCTAAAATAACTATGATACATTTTAACTTGTAACTCTTATAATAAAAACATTCTATATAACCTCAAAATTCAAATAATGACTTGAACCATATCAAATATCTAACACAACGAAAGTCTTTAAACATAAAAAAAAAATAACAATTTCAAAAGATATTGTCTATTATAGTCATGGTTGTCAAAATTGCGATTTTACGTAGAATCGCTAGGGGATCCATAGAATCGGAACATAGAAATGTAAGTTTTTATAGCCTTTGTAAAATAAATTCCAAATATTATAAATTTACTTGAAATAGTCATTAAAAAATATAATGGATAATAGAAATAAAGAAATTTAACATATATTTGGTTATAAATCATAATAAAAGTCATCATATAGATAATCAAGCATATGTTGTGCAATATAGATAGTCAGCTATAAAGATAATCAACCACAAGTCCTAATAAAAGTTATAAATTCATAAATCATAATACAAAACAACTAAAATAAATCATCACAATTTCCACCATCTCTCTCATCCATATCACCGTCATCATTTGCATCTTCATCATCTTCTTCTTCACCAATGTCAACATCATCATGAGGTGTATTGCTACCAATGATTTCCATATTCTCTAATTCCAAATCTTTTGAAGTTCCTATTTGCATTTCAGCTTCAAGTTCAACATCATCAATATCATGAATGTCTAAATCATCTAGGATTGGGGACTTACTTCCAAGACTCTCTAAATTCACATAAACATCAATTTCCTCCTCCTCCTCATCATCTTTTTCTTCACCCCTTGCACTTAGAAGGATATGCAATACATCGTCATTCTCATTTGATGAGTTAACCACATTTTCTTCTTCAACTATCCATTCATCATCAGATAAGAGATCTTCAACAGTGAAAGTAGAAGTGTGACAAAAGCACATTTTACTCATATTTTATAGTATGATTTATGATGAAATTCAATGGATTATATGGAATTCATGGGAAGATGGTACTTAATAGATGCATTTTGATTATTCAGGTCTTTGAGGACTTTCAAGATATAAGCGGAACACATAGAAAGATGGCATGGAAAGCATTGGAAGTTGGACTATTTTTTTTATCCAAGGCCGCCGCCCTTCACAGCCGGCTTACATCTAAGGCCGCTGGCCTTCACGGCCGGCTTACATCCAAGGCCGCCGGCTTTGATCCGGCTTTGGGCCAACCTTCTTTTCTGACGAATTGTCTCGTCCATCCTTTGATATAAATAGCCTTGTTGCAACAAAGAAAAGGGACCTTTTGCCAATTTTTCGACCTAGAAAGAGTTCTTTCGAGAGAATTTTGTATTCAAGCCTGAATTGATTCAATTGAGTGGAGAGGAATCATTCGTGGGGATTGAGTTATTGATTCTTAAAGCTTTGAGGAAGTTTTGCAATTGAGGATCTTTAAACAATTGTGTTACCAGATTGGTGATCTCTGAATTGTTGATTATTTATGCAATTGAGTAATATATTATCAATTACAATGAATCGTATTACATGTGCTTCTATCAATTGTTATTCTATTGTCATCTCCATGATGTTCTAATTTCCTTTGGTGGGAAGGGGATGAAACCCTAGACTGGTAGAATGATAATTGTAGTTATGCTATAGAATTATTAGGCATGTGGAATATTCATATTGTAATCTCTTTGCTATAATTCTTTGTTTCTTAATTGAATCAGATTTATAGGAACGTTGATGACTCGGAAGGGGAATTAGGGTTCATAAGAAATTCTTGATAATGAGTAATTAACATATGCGGAAGCTGAGTTAGTCACTTTTGTTAGAAATTATCTTAATATTAATGCAATGCTTCTAATTGATTTTTCTCTAAGGGATTAGGAGAGATTGATTTGGCGTATTAGTCATTCATATAACTGAAAAGTTTATGATTGTAAATTTGAGTCCTCTATTAATTTTTATTGTGGAAGCTAATAGATTAATTTGGGGTTTTGTTAATTTCGTATGAATATCCACATGATTAAAGATTATTATAGCATGATGGCAATTTGACTAACTTGTCTAGGGTGAATTCTTAATTCCTACCTTTTTAATTGAAAAGTTTATTTGTTCAAGATTCTCAAAATCATCAATTTGCATTTTATTTTAGTCTTCAATCAAATAGTGAAATCATCCTTCTTTCCATTGCCTAAATATCAATTTGAGATAGTACAAGTCTAGTACTTTGTAGTCCTCATGGAAGGCATATAGGAAATAGAATTGGAATGGAGTAAATGATTGATGTGTAAAATCTGTGATTTAATCTTATGACATCCAATGCCTAAACTTTTCTATCACTTGAATGATAATTGTCCTCAAGTATATGGCAAATTTGAGGCAAAAAAAGAAAATAAATAAATAAAAAATAATAATAATAATTTTGTGAAAATTGTTGACTAAAATCTAGATAGTTTAAAAAGAGTATTGCTGATAGCATCTGTTATGTTTTAATTGAAAATTTGGATTTGCTTTGGTTCCTTACTCACCTGCTGTTGTGATGAGAATACGAAATTAAAATCAAGTAGCAAAATCCCTATAATACAAAATTCCCCTTGTTTTTAGCTCTAGAATTGGATTTTTGAAAGTGAGTCGAGTCCTTAAGGGAAAGATAAACAGGTCTACTTTAAGTCGCTTCTTTAGCTTGTATATTGTCTTGAAAGTTGCTTTGAAAGCTTGTCAACACCTGATGAAAGAGGTAGGGGAAACTCCTCGCTTAGTGACTCCTTAAAAAAAAAAAAGTCTTAGTTCTGTTGCAGCATTCAAACGAAATGAGTTGCCTTACTCCAATGACTCAGGTAATTGAGTTAAGAGTATCCAAACTTGAAGGCTAGAGTGAGGGAAAGTCCGATGGGGTCCCTTTAAAACCTGGTCACTTGGGTGATGAGCCCGGGATGTGCTAACTCAGTGATCTCACTATAGCGATAAGGGCGGAGAAGCAAAAGTTCAAAACATGAACTTAAAAAAAAAAAAAAAAAGAGAGAGAGAAGAGTTTTAGTGAATGCCAATCAATAAAGTACATGGGACTTATAATAAAAAGGGAGAAAATCTAGGAAGGGAATAGATACCATATGCTTTCATTTTATGTTGACTTGTTCAAAGAAATGATGGGAAGGATCATATACTTGCTAATGGCCAGTGAAGTTTAAATGGGTGTTTTTCTTTATAGGATTGAGTATTTACTTTTAAGTTAAGATTCTTTTGCTAAACACTCGGGCATAAGTTTGTTTTGTTTGGATTAGATATTTAATTTTAATTATAGTACTCTAATTACATAAACCCAGTTGGTTAGAGTGGTAGGCACCGAAATTGCAAGTTATGATCCGTGAAAGAAAAGATGCTTGTATTTTGTGAAAGTAATTGTTTTATACTCTAAATTTTAGATTTCGTCATTGGTTTTATTTTGTTTGAGGACAAACAAAAGTTCAAGTGTGGGGAAGTTGATAAAGGCACATTTTACTCATATTTTATAGTATGATTTATGATGAAATTCAATTGATTCTATGGAATTCATGGGAAGATGGTACTTAATAGATGCATTTTGATTATTCAGGTCTTTGAGGACTTTCAAGATATAAGCGGAGCACATAGAAAGATGGCATGGAAAGCATTGGAAGTTGGACTATTTATTTTATCCAAGGCCGCCGGCCTTCACGGCCGGCTTACATCCAAGGCCGCTGGCTTTGATCCGGCTTTGGGCCGGCCTTCTTTTCTGACGAATTGTCTCGTCCATCCTTTGATATAAATAGCCTTGTTGCAACAAAGAAAAGGGACCTTTTGCCAATTTTTCGACCTAGAAAGAGTTCTTTCGGGAGAATTTTGTATTCAAGCCTGAATTGATTCAATTGAGTGGAGAGGAATCATTCGTGGGGATTGAGTTATTGATTCTTAAAGCTTTGAGGAAGTTTTGCAATTGAGGATCTTCAAACAATTGTGTTACCAGATTGGTGATCTCTGAATTGTTGATTATTTATGCAATTGAGTAATATATTATCAATTACAATGAATCGTATTGCATGTGCTTCTATCAATTGTTATTCTGTTATCATCTCCATGATGTTCTAATTTCCTTTGGTGGGAAGGGGATGAAACCCTAGACTGGTAGAATGATAATTGTAGTTATGCTATAGAATTATTAGGCATGTGGAATATTCATATTGTAATCTCTTTGCTATAATTCTTTGTTTCTTAATTGAATCAGATTTATAAGAACGTTGATGACTCGGAAGGGGAATTAGGGTTCATAAGAAATTCTTGATAATGAGTAATTAACATATGCGGAAGCTGAGTTAGTCACTTTTGTTAGAAATTATCTTAATATTAATGCAATGCTTCTAATTGATTTTTCTCTAAGGGATTAGGAAAGATTGATTTGGGGTATTAGTCATTCATATAACTGGAAAGTTTATGATTGTAAATTTGAGTCCTCTATTAATTTGTATAGCGGAAGCTAATAGATTAATTTGGGGTTTTGTTAATTTCGTATGAATATCCACATGATTAAAGATTATTATAGCATGATGGCAATTTGACTAACTTGTCTAGGGTGAATTCTTAATTCCTACCTTTTTAATTGAAAAGTTTATTTGTTCAAGATTCTCAAAATCATCAATTTGCATTTTATTTTAGTCTTCAATCAAATAGTGAAATCATCCTTCTTTCCATTGCCTAAATATCAATTTGAGCTAGTACAAGTTTAGTACTTTGTAGTCTTCGTGGAATCGACACTTTTTTTTTACCACTTTATTACTTAATACGACCAGTGCACTTGCTGCAATTTATGCTCCCATTATATATATATATTCTGAGCATATCAAAGTGTCAGCAATGCATCCTTCTTTCCTATTTCTTAATTTCAAGTTATGCATTACAAACACTAAATCATTCATTTTTTGTTAATGCAACCTATTCCTTTTTTTAGTATGGACCTGAAAATGAAAAAAATTATATATATAACTTTATAAGATTCATAATCCTAATAATAACATATAAAATCAAATAAAAGAACTATTTGTATCATACCATTTCAAATTCACTCCAATTACGCTCACAACCTGAAGAACTACAAGTTAAACTTAAAACATGAATAGCAAACTTTTGTAGTTTTGGACATTTATCTCCATATGAATCCCACCATTTAGCTGGAGCTTTTTTATCTCTTGCTAACCTTGCAGCTTCAATACCAAATAGTCCATTAGCATCCTTAAATCTTTCAAGTTGTATATCAATCTTACACCTTTCAATTAGATTAGAAACCATACGCTTTATGCAACCATATAATCCAATCTTAACATCAACATCAACTTTAAAATCAAGACTATAATGATAATGGAGATTCAAATAATAAGCCGTAGCATGCAATGGTCTATGAAGTTGAAGCTCTCATCTCTTATTAATAGTCTTGAAGATATGTCCATAACTACATTTAATAAATATGATTTCAATTTACAAATGAAACATTAAAATGAACACTAACGCAATATATATATAGCTAATAAGTTAAAATATTACCTTTTTTCACATTGTTGAAATTTGTTTTAATTTTTTCCTTGGCACGATCCATTTCTGGATAAATGAAACCCATAGCTAGTTGATCATTAGAATCCACTAATCTAAGCACTTTAATAAAGGGAAATGTTGCTTTATGGAAAGTAATAATATTCTTCCAAAACCTACTATCTAAAACCACCTGTTGGATTCGCTTTCCATCACTTGTAGTCGAGTACTTACATGATTTCCAGTGACTTGAAGTGAACATCGTCATCAATGAGACTTTCAACTCACTAAGGCAAATTAATGTCAAATAGGAAGTGGCAAAACGAGTTGCACTCGGTCTAATCAAGTCCTTTCCTTTAGTGTATCTTCTTAGGATTGAGATGAGTAGTTCTGGAATAAATATATATAGTAATTCACCTCCTTTTTGCAATTGTCCCTTGATAGATCTTCAACCTTTTCCACAATATCATCTAACATTGTAAAAACTTTGTCGATTGTCTTAGATATATCAAAAGCATCCATAGACGACAAGAAGACTGTTCCTTTAGGGCTATTCACCAAGAAATTGCATATAGAACGCCTCTTTCTATAGTCCATGCATCAGACATAATGGAACAACTCTTTTTTTTTTTTCCATTATGCTTTGTAGTCTTCAAGTAATTTCATTGTTTGAGCTACTTCTTTCTTCAAACAAGTGACCCTTAGCTCATGATAGGAAGGAAGTTTAAGACCACGACCATATCTACCAACCACTTGAAGCATTTTAGCAAACTCTGGATTTTTTACACAATTAAATGGAATTGCACTAGTGTAGAAAAAAATGAGTAATTTGTTGGCAACATTCTTCTCTCAAATCTTTCTTCATAAATTGATTAATTGTACCTTGGCTTACCCGTGTTCCACTTCCACCAATTTGAATTTTTTTTTTCTTTGAAAAGAAATCCATGTAATTGCTTTCTTTTCTCTTTATGGATGTCTGCTCCACCTCATCATCACCATATCAAAATCTTCAATGCCATGAATTTGCTTTCTTTTCATTTATGATATTTTTGCCACTTTCAACAACATTGTTAACATTTCCTTTTTGACATCATCTGGGACACTGCTACATGCCTCTACATCTTTACGCATACACCTCAAGTGATTCTTAAATCTATAAATGCCCCCACTAACAACTTTACTACAATACATGCATTTTACCTTTTTCCCATTGTTGTCTGCATCGATTCCATGCTCCTAACCAACATCAGATCTACTTCCAAGTGCATTCTTCCTTTTAGAGCTCTCTTTAGATGATTTAGAACATGACATTTGAACTCAACCAATACTTAAAATCCTGTAAGAAAACAAAAAAGAAAGAGTAAGTACATGTACATCAACATGCTAGTCATAAACATTACTTCCAATAAGTACTACCTACTACCATTCCCACCACTTCAACTGCTAGTGCTCCATTCATTACATTAGAACTACAGTTTCCAACATATTTTTTTTCAATATTAGTATAATATTTGCACATGCATCATAAGTCTTAGATCCACTAATAATGCTTTTCAAATTGCTACTGCTATTTTCAGGGATCGAATCTATGGTGCTACTATGACCTTGCATTTGGACAACTCACTCAACCAAGTATGTAATCCTATGTAACCTAAGTTGATTTTGAGAGTGGCCCAAGTAATCACCTATGGCAGTTTAGCACTCACAGACCATACATTGGCCTAAAGCTAGCATTAGAGCTGCTAAAAAAATCTAACAAAATAGTGTGAATGAGAAAATCTCAAAATGACATTAAAATACAAAAAAAAAAAATGTAGATAAAAAAAGGCACTCAATCTAAAAAATAAAACAAAGTGTCATAAGAAATCTGAAGAGGCTGATTGTGTAGCTTGCGTATTCTTAGCAATCACTAATTAGTTGCTCACTAGACTAACTCAATAAGGTTTCTTAACTCATCCCAAGAAATCATGGGGTTTGGAAACCAATAGTAGGTATGTGAAGGCTAAATCACACTACAACTCTACCTCTCTCCAACCAGACCATCATCTTGGCATCATAAGTGACATACTCACCAGCCACCAACGTTGATGCCTATAACTTAAACACAATGCATTGCCATTAAGCCATCATGGTCATATGCCATTAAGCCATCATGAACAAACTACCAAGACTAGCTGTGCACCTAAATATAAGCCAATCAAGACACTCTATCTTGTCTAAATCAAAGGCATGCCACATGCCCCATAAGCTACCAACTGCCACCCCCATTATTCAACTTCATAGTACATCCAACACTACCTAATCCATAGATCGAACCATCAAGATTCGCATCTTCTGAAAATAGAAGCAACAGTTCACATCCTTAAAATTAAAGATCTAGTTACAACATTTCAACTCTAAAATGGAGATCATCAAGCAAAGACAATTTCTGATTAATGACAAGAATATCCATTGTAGTTTGATGAAGCAAAGAAGATCCAGTTCTGTATTCATAATTTTTACTTAAAAGACCTGCTAGGCAACAAGGGATAGTTAAGAAAATATAACAACATGATATAACAACCCCGGAAGGTGGAAGTGATTGATTACCTGAAAAAAGGCCGATGTGATGTGGTGCGAAGTGCAAACCGCGATGCAACTCTTTCATCTTGATTATGTTGTGAGCTGTGACTATGAAGTGAACGGACAACGGAGAATCAGAGATGCAACTGAGCTGAGATTATTGTGACTTGACTTACAAGTTGCGAAAAAATTGAGAAGGGAACAAAGTTGCGAAGGCTAGAGGTAGGAAAGAAGAGAAGATGAAGAACAGATTTGAAATACCAAATTACAGCTAGAGTCTCCATGCCAAACAGAAATGAACATGTGACCTTGACCTGAGTTGGGCAGTAGGCTTATTTTAAACTTGTTGGCGGCCCATTGTAGTCTTGGAATTGGACCGAAATGATAGGAATCAAAATCCGACAAGACCTATCATTAGGGCAAGAACTAAAGGATTTCGAATTTTGGCGATGAGGGCCCATTTTGAGCAAATCGACCCCGGAATTATTTATAAATTAACCTCTTTTCTATTATTCTTGTATTGTGTTTTCCAACAGGCACACTTATCATATTTTATAAGGCGATGGACAAACTCACTCAGACTTAGCTTGTAGTTATCCATGGATCGACCTTAACCGACGATGAGCTGGGCCGATGAATCCTATAGAAGACCGGCATCTTGAAGACCAATTTCTTTTATATATTTTTCATTTGCATGGAATATTTATGATGTAATCATTTTGGAACACTATTATTTTAATTGTAATTTTCATTTAGGACTGGCCACCCTAAAAGTAGCATAGTTGTAATTTTGTGCATTTTCTAACCCTAAAGAAAGCAAGTATAAATACTTGCTTATAGTAGGATTTGAGGAGGCAATTTTCAGATTATACACTTCACATTTTCGTGAAAGGGCTTAGGGTTTCCCTAGTTCTAATTCTCTTATCAATTTCAATTTCCAAGAGTTGAAATTGTGGCGAGTGCAACAAAGGGTAATTGTGAGTAGTATCAATTTTGTTCTTTGTTGTGTTTCCATTTCATCACTAGTGAGTCATATCTAGGGTTGATTTGGATTTTCTTGGACATAGATTTTTTATTGCATTTGTGATCAATTATCTTGTTATAAGGTTGAACGTTTTAGTACTTGATATCATCATCAATTTTGGAATCAATTGTGACGTGAATTGTGCTTGTTGGGGGAGGATAAAATCACGGTTTTGGTTCTTTTCTTCTTCATATATTTCACGTGGAATTCACTTATAATTGTTGTTATTTAGTGAAGTTTATCATTATTGGATTGTGATTGCATCATTGGACCTTTGGATTTCATCAAAATTCCAATAGGGTTCACGCAATTCATGATCCTATTGAACCGGTTCTTATTTGTGAATTGAAGTTGTTTCTTTGATTCATTTGCATGTGCTTAATCTTGGTTTTAGGCACATCATCTTTTGGTATTAGAGCTTGAGGTTTAAGAGGAAGGATTTGCAAATTGAATTTCGGAAATTTAGGGTTCTTGAGTTTACATTTTGATTCCGAAATTAAAAGTGGAAAATTGAATTGTTTATGTGATTACTTAAAGTGGCATGATTGTCTTGTTTAGGAAGTTGAAGTTGCTGCTTGTTGAGTGATTTTTGAGTACTTGTTAAAGCCTCTTTGTTGTGGAATTCACCGTGAAGGAAAGAGGAAAGATAGTGCACTTGTGAATACAATTGAGTAGGAAGACAATTGTGATTCTTACATTATTTGAATTTGGAATTGGGGTGAGCATTTGCAATTTCCAGATTTGAGTAGTGTGGGAAAAAGGAAGTTATTTGATTTCAAAACAAGCATTAAGAGTGAAGGAGTTAATGCGTGTTTGTTTGAATTTGAAAATTACTTCTTACCAATTGTGGAAGGGTTACAATTAGTGAAGTGGTTTGATTTTCAAATTTGAATTGTTGCTATTTTGGTGTATAAGTTATGGTTTGCTTTAGTGTTTATAGTGGTGAAACTTATATGTTTGGGAGTGTGAATTGTGGAGTGTGTGTAGAGTTGAGATTACAAATAAAATAAAATAAAATAAAAATTGAGGAGGTTGTTGCATCGTGGTTGTATGTGTATGAATTGTGGTGTAAAAAGAAGTATTGAATTATTGGTGTTGTGTTTGTGTGTTGAGTGAGGGAATTGCCATTTGTGAATTTGTGGAAGTTGTGTGGAGTAAGGTGCTGCACATTAAGGCTAAAGTGTGAGTGTGTAGTGTATGAATAGAAAACCATAAAAGGGAAGAGTAGTGTTTCAATTGTGAAGTGGAATTATGTAGTGTATGCATTTTCGGAAATTGGAGAAATCACAATTGTAATTTTCAGATTTGAATTCAAAATTGAAGTGTGAATTAAGAAGTCAATTTGAAATTTCAAAACACACATTAAGTCATAGTTTAATTGTGTGTCATTTGAATTTGAAATAGCTTCTTACCATTTGTGGAATTGTTCACTTATTGAATTCCATTTTTGAATTTGAAAGTTGAGCTACCTTTTTTGTGTTAGAGTTGCGGTTTGGTATTTGTGTGGAAGTAGGGAAAAGTGTACTGTGGCTTGAGGAGGAATTGTATGTAGTGTTGTATTTTTTTTTGTAAATTTAGTAAAGGGTGTTAACATTTGGTGTTAGTTGTTGTATGTGTTGTTAAGCTACTTGTTGTTGGTGGCGTGAACATTGTTGAACCGTGAGCAAAGGGGAAGTTGTGTGGTGGTGAATGGTGTGTTGTGTATGTGTTTAATTGCTACCAATTGTGTATTTAAGTGGTGAGAAGTCAAGGCAAGAAAAAGGAAAGTGAGTAGTAGAATTTGAAATTCAAACAAGTCATTAAAGTGTGAAAGTAATTGAACTAGTTACTTAAACACTTGTTGTTGAATCTAATTCTATCTACTTGAAAGTAGTTGAGTGTACTTCATTTGTGGCTTGGTTGTGTACCTGAACCTTGGAAGTGTGAAGATAATTATTGCATTGTTGGATTTAAGCAACATCATGTCTAGTGAAATGTTTTATTATGCTAATGCATTGCGCCAAACATTGACTACATTTACTACTAAGGATGACGAACAAAGGAAAAAATTGTTCCATACTTCTTGTAGGGTACAAGGAAATTTATGTGTCCTTATAGTTGATGGTGGTAGTTGTACCAATGTGGTAGCAGCATCGTTAGTGTCGAAACTAAAACTTGCTACTACTCCACATCTTGAACCATATACATTACATTGGTTGAATGATCAGGATAGTCTTTGTGTGACCCAAAGGGCTAGGGTACCCTTCAGTATAGGGGACAAGTACTGTGATGGGCTTGAATGTGATATTCTTCCTATTTGTACACCCCATATATTACTTGGTAGACCATGGTTGTATGATAAGATGGTATTACATGATGGGTATAGAAATACTTATATGTTCAAAAAGTATGGTAAACGTATAATATTGAACCCTATGTCGCCATCAGAGGTCCAGAAGATGCAAAGACAAATAAAATAACCATCACAGAATCTTGAGGATCATAGCCACATGATCAAACGTTTAGAGGGCCAAACTGTGTAGACGTAGGTATGCTAACCTTCAAAGGTTCTTGAGGGCTCTAGTGACACGAGCCAACCCTTAGAGCATAAAATTTGTCAAACACCGATGTGCTAACCTTCAGAGGATCCTGATGATCATAGTCAGACGAGCAGACCACCAGAGAGCCAGACTGTTCAGAGACAGTTATGTTCACCTTCAGAGGTTTCAGAGGGTAGTGAGCAATTGGGCCAACCATTAGGGGGCTATGAGGATCAACACCATACAGATGAGTTAGAAAAAGAGGAAACAAAATCAATGGAATGGATTGAGACAGGGGAGGCATCAATAGATAATGAGTCCTTATTTATGTTGCGGATGAGATATATCCTGGAAAGGGGGGAGAGAAAACAATCACCTACTGTAGTATTTCAGATATTGGGATTCTGCAGAGATACTTCTCCAGATGGATTGCTAGGAGAAAACAAAGTCTCTATTGCATTTGATATGCCAGATTTGAGGAAAAATCTTTTTGAGGCCCGAGGAGATGATAGGAATCAAAATCCGACAAGACCTATCATTAGGGCAAGAACTAAAGGATTTCGAATTTTGGCGATGATGGCCCATTTTGAGCAAATCGACCCCGGAATTATTTATAAATTAACCTCTTTTATATTATTCTTGTATTGTGTTTTCCAACAAGCACACTTATCATATTTTATAGGGCGATGGACAAACTCACTTAGACTTAGTTTGTGGGTTATCCATGGACCGACCTGAACCGGCGATGAGTTAGGCCGATGAATCCTATAGAAGACCGGTATCTTGAAGACCAATTTCTTTTATATATTTTTCATTTGCATGGACTATTTATGTTGTAATCATTTTGGAACACTATTATTTTGATTGTAATTTTCATTTAGATCTGGCCACCCTAAAAGTGACATAGTTGTAATTTTGTGCATTTTCTAACCCTAAAGGGAGCAAGTATAAATACTTGCTTATAGTAGGGTTTGAGGAGGTAATTTTCAGATTATACACTTCACATTTTCGTGAAAGGGCTTAGGGTTTCCCTAGTTGTAATTCTCTTATCAATTTCAATTTCCAAGAGTTGAAATTGTGGCGAGTGCAACAAAGGGTAATTGTGAGTAGTATCAATTCCTTCTTTGTTGTGTTTCCATTTCATTACTAGTGAGTCATATCTAGGGTTGATTTGGATTTTCTTGGACATATATTTTTTATTGCATTTGTGATCAATTATCTTGTTATAAGGTTGAATGTTTTAGTACTTGATATCATCATCAATTTTGGAATCAATTGTGACGTGAATTGTGCTTGTTGGGAGAGGATAAAATCACGGTTTTGGTTCTTTTCTTCTTCATATATTTCACGTGGAATTCACTTATAATTGTTGTTATTTAGTGAAGTTTATCATTATTGGATTGTGATTGCATCATTGGACCTTTGGATTTCATCAAAATTCCAATAGGGTTCACGTAATTCATGATCCTACTGAACCGGTTCTTATTTGTGAATTGAAGTTGTTTCTTTGATTCATTTGCATGTGCTTAATCTTGGTTTTAAGAACATCACGAAATGGCTATGGACTTGCTTCCATAATTAGACTCGGTTGAAATGCGATTTAAATCATGATTTTAACGATTCCATCCACAGAATCGCGATTTTACTAACAAACTGATTTTGTATGCGAGTTAACAATGAGTATGGTCACAAACTTGTAAACTTGTACAAACGTATGAGTTAACTCGCGATTTTGACAATCATGATTATAGTTAAATATCATAATTTTCCTAAAACTTAATCATCATAATAATAATGGTACTCTTTGTCTTCCTCTCTCTGTAGTTCACCTAAACCCAAGTAACCTTTTGGGTTCTCATATCTCTCAATACCTGCATCTAAAAATGATTGCTCGAAGGGTGAGCTAATGCCCAGTATATATAACACAAACACATACGCATAAATAAACATAAACGAGTATCACATATATCATGTAGAACTTAAATACAAACAATTATTTCTTAATATAATTTATGTCTACAAGCAAACAATAGGGTACTCATGACTCCCTTAACACACTTAACACATTAGAGCATAACTTGGTGATGGGAACTGCCATTACAGGCCTCACACCCATGTACACTTAATCCTTAAACCTAGTGATGGTGGTGATGGGAATTGCCACTATGGAACCTACACTCATGTCCACTTAAACCTGATGATAGGAATTGCCAATACGGGCCTGTAAGTCGAGCCAAGCACATACAACATATCACTTAAACACTTAAACCAAATCGTTCACTTAATCAATTTCAATACATGTACTAACTTAAGTAAACACAAAATAACTCACAAGTTACATGTACCTTGGATCCTAGCCTTATGCACTTCTCGATTTGGGACTTAGCCTAATTGGAAATTTGTATACATTAACATGCTCTTCTTAGTATTCAATCTAAGATCAATATCATTATTAATTTCCTTAATTCTATGCATTTAATTTCTCTTAGGCCTTACTAGTTATCTAGGTTGCGTGGAAATTAGTTTAAATTGAAGTTAAATGAACATATAATTATGTTACACTTTATTTAACACGGTTATGTTGAGGACCGTGTTGCTCAACACGAGCTGAAGCACGACCATGTTAGGGGTCGTGTATCTCTCAATGAAAAACTTAGTTTCAACACGGTCTAAACACGACCGTATTGCGAGGTCGTGTTTTCCTTACTTAACACGATCGAAATACGACTGTATTGGGAGGTCGCATATCTCTCAGTGCACCTTTCCATTTCAACACGGTCGAAACACGAATGTGTCAAGAGGCCGTGTATCTCTCGGTGCACTTTTCCATTTTAACTTGGTTGAAACATGATCGTGTTGGTAGGTCGTGTTACCTTCGAAAATCCCCATGAACCCTATTTCTCTTACTTCAGTTCCTCCAAAACCTAATCCTTCTTATTGCTAAGCTTAACTAAGTTCCTACAACTCATAATTGTATTTAATTTACGAAGAATTGCATACTTACTTCAATTTCAACAAGTCCCTAATCCTAGATTTTCGATTCTCCATTATCTTACGTCCCTTCATGCACCTCATGTTCTATATGAACAAACGATACTCATAACTACAAATTCCATAAATCCTAATTTGAAATTCGTATAACGATCCTTACCTTGAGTTCTTGGAATTTGTTCGCTCCTTTTTCCTATCGTCGTCTTAAGTTTCTCGTATGGAGCATATGTTCTCTATGGCTCTGTTCACTACTCAAAATGACAAAAAGGAGACTCTCTAGGTCAACTTGTAGTATTTGTATGCTCCATGTGAAATGTCCAAATTGCCCTTCGAATTTTTTATAAAATTCCATCCTCGTCCTTAGCTCTTTATGATAATTCCTATATTGTATAATTAAATAAATAATTAAAATTTTTTAGGTATTACAATAACAATCTTATCTCTAGAACATACAAGAGACCAATCGAATGTTAATGACTAAAAGAAATTTGTAACAAAAAAATTAATAAAAATGAATAAAATATAAAAAAATTAAAAGGTATTATTAATAAAAAAATACAAATGACAAAAGATCATGAAAAGTTATCACAATCAATATTTTAAAGTTATATATTCTTAAATTGTTATGAAAATTGTGTGAATAACATTATTTCATTATGTGAAAATATATCACGTGTTAGTCTTAATGACTATTGATGATTTTTTTTTTTATTAGATGAAATGTTATACCATCTTGAAAGAGTTACAACTCTTAAGATTATAGGAAATGCAATATCAAATGCTAAGAGGATTGTGGTATTTTTTATTAAATCATGCAAATGTAGCAATTGTAATTATATAAAGAACATGTCTTTTATATATGTTGGTCCCAATTAGATTAATCGAGAGGGGGTGAATTGATTAATTACTTAAAATTTCAGTTTTTGTAAATTATCCAAAGTCTCTTGACTAACAAAATGATGTGAGCAACAAAAATGAAAAACAATAATGTGCAATAAATAAAATGAGTAGAGAAGAATAAAATGCTCAGAGATTTATAGAGGTTCTGCCTTGAGTATCGGTCCTCTCTTCTAACTCCACGCTGGGGTCCCGGTTTTCTTTACCGGTTGTGTTTCACTATATCAATAAAATCGAGAGTATACAAAATAAGCCTCTTCAAGGCGAAGTCTCACTGCTGAGTCTCTCTAGCTTCTTCACTAAGCTAATCACTCAAACTACAGTGATAAAACAACTCTCAATTCCTCATACAAAAAAGGAATCACAATAACAATGAGGAATATCAAATTTTCTCTACAAATCAGATCACACGTGTATGAAAGAAGATTTTGCACCTGAAGATGTATGAGCTTTTGACTTTTCCGTGTGCTTGATTCTAAAAAGAATGTTCTCTCTATATTTCAGCTAAACATCCCTTTTTGTATATATGACATAACGGTTATCTTGTTGGAGAATATCTTGTAACGTTCATGGAGTTCCACGTGACAAGCTTGAATTTATTTTTGAAATTTTGTATTTCAAAAATAAGTTGAACTTGTTGAAGAAAATCTGCATTCCCGTGATATTTTGATGAGGATAAACTTGGATAAATCAGTTTGACCGAGATCTTCTTTAGAGATATTCTTTGGATCAAGTTTGTTGAAGATATCCCTCTCATTATGGAACCTTATCTTGATATCCCATATGTTGTGGAACCATATCTTCATATAAAAACCATATTTCTTATCCTTATCTTTGTAACTGCTGGATCTCCCAAAATATAGCACAAATATCTAGATTTAAATTTTGATAAAACCTGTAAATCTTATACGATCTCACTTTATCATGAATAAAATAAAATCTTTGAATAAAATCTTGTAAAAACTTTATGTAAATTAAAAACCCCATGATATAAAATCCAACTTTAGTAAAACACATCAAGTATATTACCCAAATATACTTAACACGTATAGCTAGGCCTTGAAATTTATTAAAAACCATCGATACAAAAATTAGAACGAAATCTGGAAAAAAAATTCGTGACAGGCATGGAAGGTTCTGAAAGAGCTTCTGAAGCAAACCAGTCAACTGTTCTCCTGTTGTAAAGGTTCTGAAAAAGCTTTTGAAAGATTAACACGAGAGCTACGGATACATTACACAACTTCTGAAATACCTTCTGACAGAACAAAAACAGTCTGTATAACACCTTTGAAGGTTTTGAACAAGCTTTTGTCTCTTTGTTCAATTTAGACAAATTCACTTACTATCTTCTGAAACAACTTCTGACAAGCTCAAACATTCGTTACACATTATTTCTCTTTTGTTAACATTAAAACCAAATTAGAGAACTTAACATTCTCCCCCTTTTTGATGATAACAAAACACCATTAGATAAATAGAAACAACTTTCATGTTCAAGCAAATATATATTCATAACACCATTAGAAAAATTAACTAGAATTCATAACAGAAAAGCATCATAATCATAACAGAACCATTAATAAAGCATTGAGTTCTCTATGGTACCATTCTCCCCCTTTTTATTAACAGCAAAAGGGATAACTCCTCCTTAATCCATTCATAAAAAATAAAAGAAGTCTTTCACAACTTGAGTTCAAAACAGGAAATTAAGATAAGAACTAAGACTTTCTGGATCTTGTAACTCGAGAGGTAGAAGTAACGGTGGAAGGTTTGGTAGAGGAAGGTTTTTCTTGTGAAGTATCCAAGTCGATGATATGTGCGCCAAAGTGAACATAATCTAGAAATTTGGTGGATAGGAACAACTTGATTTCTCCATGAAGACTTGTGACAGATTGGGATGTTTTATCCATCTTGGAGTCTAAAGTCTTGAAAGAGTTAGTAATTGAATCTCCTATTTTCCTTACTTGAGAGACAAACTTGTCAAAAGCAATCACATTATTGGATAGATCTTGCTTGACTCTCTCACTAAACTCATCATAGAGAATTCTATAATGATGGAGGTCAGTAAGCATTTTCTCAGAATTTTTCTTAATGTCAAAAAGAGTATCAGAAGTTTGTTTAACTTGTAACTCCATCACTTCTAATCTCTTAAGATCAGACCATTGAAGAACCGAGATTTCATCTGTCAAAGCTGTCTTAATTAAATCTGATAGCTCATGTTTCAAGGCTTCTCGCATAACACTCTTCATTTGTTCCAGATCAACATTGAATGTAGCTTCTTTTGTTCCACTTTTTCCAGCCTTAGAATCGTGTGGTTGCTTTCTAGAATCTGTTCCAAGCTCTGTTCTAGGTTCTGAACTAGGTTCTGAACCTCCTTCTTGAACAATTATTGAACAGTTCTGAACTAGAATCTAGTTCTGCTTCTAGTCGCTTGAGTCAACCTCAAAGCAAGTTCATGAAACTCATTGACATTTAGTTTGAGCTCTAGTGCAAGAATTTCTACTATAAGAGCTTGATAAGGGATTAGGGAGGTTGAACTAGGCCTCTAAAGCTTGGCTTAAGGCTTAAGCAAGTTAAATTGGGCCTAGGGGCTTAAGTTTAGAATGGCCTATCAACACTTGCCCCTATACTCTCATCAATGACAAGTTAGCAGGGAGAATCAACATAAGGATGGGCTCCTAAGGCTTCATGTCAAGTTGTTGTACATTAGAGACGGGTTGATGCTCAAAAGACAAACTCCCCATTGGCACCTTCAACTTTGTCATTGACTTCAACAAGAACTTTTACATTGGTAGTGGTTGAGCAAGTTGGTTATCCAAGTTGGAGCCAACTTGTGCCTAAAGAATTATAGAGCATGAAAGTTTCTCTAAAAGAATAATAAAGCTAGAGAACGGGGGGTGAAGCCAAGCAAGTAGCTTAAGTGGTTTAATTATTGACTTAGCTAACAGTAACTTCTCGAGGAAGTCTTAATTCAATTTATCTTTAGGTGCATAAATCCTAGCACATTGAATGCTAAGGACAAAGTTGTCAACATGCTATAAGGATTTAATGTATGAGACACATGGCAACTAGATTCACAACATTGATTTAATATATGGGACACGTGGCAAGATCAAGTAAAAAAATATTAAATCATTCCTTTTTTTCATAACTATCTTTTTGTTTTTTGTGCCTTCCCCTATAAATTTATCAAACCCCCGTCATTTTCCTTCCTCCGCCTTCCTCTCGACTTTGAATTGCCTTATGCTTTCTTCACTTCTTTGAGAGCTTTTCCTTTGCATTTTGCACTTTTTTTTTTTTTTGAGTTTTTCTTTTTTTTTTTTTTTGGATTAGTGAAATCTCACTTATAGGTTTGGAGAGTGTTTCTTCATCTTCTTCGCATACCCTAAGTGATTACGAGACTTGCAATGAGGAGAGGTTTACTCCTCCCCCGGCAACGGCGACAATGCATTCTTCAAGGAAAAGGTCCAGCATGATTACATCATCGAGTGGCGAGCTCAACAGGGACATTGACAACATGACCGCTGTCGCACAGATCTCCAAGGATATCTACGCAGATGATGTTGAAGAGAGTAGGCCTGTCCAACCATTATACCTTGCGGTGAAGTAGGGCAATACACCCTTCAACAAAAATAAAATGATTTTTAATAGTTCAAAATAAATATGGTCATGGGATTTTACTAATGAAACATAAAGATAAGTAAAACTTATAAATAACAAAAGTTTCAAAAAAGATATATACCAAAGATATAAAATTTATAAATAATAAAAACTTTTAAAATATAATACTAGAAGATATAAAAACCAATTATATCTTTTAAAAAAAAATTAATACATCCTATCTTAAAAAAAAATGTTTTGTTGATAATTTTATAAAAGAAATGGTGAAAATATTTAATGCTACTTTTGTAATTGAAGTGAAATTGAACCTTTTGCTTTCCTTTCTCCTTATTCATCAATGGTCAAAAGTCTTTACTTGTAATGTTAATGAGATATTTAATGAAAAAGTAATACAAATAGATACTAAAATGAAATGAAAAGTAGTGTTGAAGAGGTATATTAAAAAAATAATAATATCAAAGAGATGTTAAAAAAAAAAAATTGAAATCTATTGTACTATACCTTTTTTATTTAACTATATTTTTAAAAAGTACCTCTTGAGAAATCAACATTAGTTTTTTCACTTTTTTTTCCCTCAAAGAGGTACTCTTTTTAAAAAGGCTAAACTAAAAAGGTTACAATAATAAAAAAGTTTTCAAAGGGTACTACTTTAGCAAAGGCAATACAAATATGTTGTTTAAAATTACGTTTTGATTTAAATCTAAAATTAGAGTGTGTTGTTCACATATTATTAAAAAAAAATTGTGCATAAAATTAAAAAAAAAATCATTGAACCAACAAAAAAAATATAAAATAGTTTGTTGAAAATAAAATTTATATTTGTGTTACTAATTATCACTCTTGGAAGCATTTTTCTTTTAGATGGGTGAGGGAAAAAAGGTGATTAAATAAAATCTAAACTAAAGATGTTTTGCATAACTATCTATTATCAATCCATTTTTATTAATAAAGAAGGGGTTAATTTGGATAATTTAAATGTTACACCAAAACCCCCTTTCTCCTTACATATGGATGAAAACTTGGATTCTTATATGACGTTTAGTATGCAAGAATGGTCTCGAATAGAATGAGTTAGAATAGATTAGAATGGATTTGAGATTGTGATGATAAATCCATTCATGTGTTTGGAAACACATGCAAAATGGAATGCTTATGTAGTATTATTTGTCAAAATGCTCTTAATTATTAAATATCATAATTCAATGAAATAATTAACGATTCCACCTTGAAGTTGAAATCATTGAATTCAAGGAATCACAATTCCACTTTCTAAATATACTTGCAAACATGAGAAAGAGAAATGGAACCCATAATCATGATTTTATTCTGGGACCATTCTTGCATACCAAACAAAGCATTATAGCTTTTCCCTATGTATAACATAAGGCATCTTTGATAAACCATTCTTTAAAATACAATTGATTGAAAGCTTATCAAAAGATTTTCAAACACCAAAACACCAAAGGAATAAAAAGATAGTGAAAGCTGAAATGTTCAAACTCCTCATATATATATATATAATAATAATAAAAAAAAAAATACAAAGCAATATGTATGACACGTAACCTATAGAAGCATTATTTCTATTCTTAGATGACTCTTTGAAAGTTGCTTAGATATTGTTAAAGAGGGTGTCCTCCTACCTATCAAAACAACACAAATCATATAATTTAGACTATTTTATTAATTTAAACACTAAAATAAATTTTGAAAAGAAGAGTTGTTACTATATATATAATTTCTCCACCACTTCATTATCTTGTTCAAAGGGGGCTTCACTATAGATATTTGTTGTCATAATCCAAAATATATCTGCAAATATAAAAACCATGTAATAGGAGAATTCATATTATCATGTATAGACATGTGAACTCTTTAAATTTAACTTTCCATACAAATAATATTAAAGCATGAAAAGAAATTATGATTATCATAAAAATTTCATTAAGCTAATCATATAGTGTTCCTATTTTAGAGAAAGAGAATGGGAAGAGTTTTAGTTTTTGTTTGAACTATTTTAGAAAAAATAAGTTATTAAAGGGTATGTATAATGTGAAAACATGCCATTAAAAATAGTTGTGGAATATGTAACTATGTAATGGAAATTTACTGTTATATTCTAATTTCAACCACCATTGGTATCGGGAAAATGTATATAAAAGATAATATATATATATTGATAGACAAGGATGTTATTATCATGTATTACTTTTCTATGAATGGAATATGTAAATGATAACTCATAAATATCATAGATGAATGGAATATGTAAATGATAACTCATAAATATCATAGATAAAATTGAAAATGCGAAAACCATTATAGGGAGAGCGCATTGAGAGGAAGAACAATTGAAATATTAAGTAGTCATGAGCTTTATAATTTTGAATGTACCAAAGAGAATTTACCACAAGATACACGTAAGCTAAAGGATATATTATTGGAAATATAACGAAAAATATACATGAATGCCATAATTAAAATACGCTCTTATTTTACTGTGAATATGATTATATGTCTAAGTATAGGTGTAGAATACGTCAACCAGCGGATGTCGTAATGGATTCTACTATAGAAGTTCTGGGCTGGAATCCCACAGCAAACTTTTCATCTTTTATTTTTTTTTTCTTTTTGAAATAAGATATAATTGCAAGTATACCTCTAATTTATTTGCCATAGATAGATTTTTTTTTCTTAATTTTCAATTCGTACAAATATGCTTCTTAAATTTTTATAATATAACTTTATCTTTGGAAAACTAAAGTGATACGTTGAAAGTTTGGAATTTATTAAAAAGTATAGTTGCTAGTTGCCCTTAAAATAATTGCAAATACACCACAAACTAATAACCTAATACATAAATTTGTGAAGGGTTAATATTACATTTAGTACCCGACTTTACACATTTTTATAATTAATTACCACGTTTAGATATTATAAATGATTATAAAAAATTTATAAATAATAAATTAACACTTTAAAAAACTAATAATAAAAATAGATAAAATTCAAATATCAAATATAACATTTACTTATTTCCTATCACTCAAAGCTACATGACTTCGCACTTCGTATACAAGTAGTCCTCAAACAATTGGTGAAGCCTCAAATGTTGCAAAAATAATTAAAATAAAATAATAAAACAGTATAAGGAATTTAGCAACCACTTGAGGATATTTGCCTATTTCAAAAGTCATGAAAAAGTAATATACACTACGAATTTTAAAGATCTATTCATACTTGGTCATAGTTTTGCAATTCACTTACATTTTATCCTTTTATATTATGAAAAATGCCCAAAATAGGTGACATGGGGATGGAAGAGGCACTTCTAACAAAGACGTATCCTTTAACTTGGTTATTAAAAAAAACAAAAAATTATTATGAAGGTACCTGTATACATGTTTCCATACGTAAGAACATAAAAACCGATCAAAATAACTACAGCACTTGAAAAAAACCTGCGTAGGACATGTTTCTAAAAGGAATAAAACCATTAAATAAAACATCGTGAAGTTAGAAAACTCAGCATCATCAAGGAGTGAAACTTACATTGATACATGAGGAGAAAAAAATAGAGCACCTGCATATTCTGTGCTCATGATTTTCAGTTCCAATGAAGAAAGTAAATTCATTTATCCTTTTCTTACCTAAAATTGTGGTCATCTTATTTCTATCTTACCAAAGATAACCAAACAATGCAAGAGAGTCGGAATATGATCCTTATTGGAGGTTTTAAAAAGCAGGCACCACACTTCCACTCATATGAGATTATATAGGGAAATGTTGCAGCAAGTTTCTTCCCTGAAGGGATGCTTAAATCCTTTGTTTAAGAGAACCGTAACATATTTAACATCATAATGCATCACAATTGGATGATCCATAGCATTAGTTCTTTGATATAAAAACTGAACATCATGTTACAACATGGTCATTCCAACTTTAGCAAATATATGCCATTAATACAATAGGCACATGGAGTACATCAAAATTTTCCCTGGTAATGGTAGGCACTTCTAGTATTAGGAGGAAACCATCAACAGCTAACTCATAAAATTTCAATAGTAAACCATGTTCTGTATAACTGCCACTATATTTCTTTAAATAGGGGCAACGTTGAGCGTTATATTGCACATACAATAATTAACCGGAACAAAAATGTAAAATTACAAGTAAACCAAACAGGCTTTTACATTTGAGTAAACTCTAACAATGGCTCAGTAGAGCACCAATAATAGACAACTAGCTAGAAATCATATAATTTTTTATGCACAGAATATACAAAAAAAAAGGGGGGGAAAAATTAATCTGACTTATACTGTCTCATCTGATGAACCCAGACGAGGGAGGCTATAGAAGAAAATTGTCAATCATATGGAATACCACATCAGCACCATCAGAATTCAACCAGTAACTCTTCACCTGGAAACAAGACGTAATTATATTAAAACTTTGATTTTGTGTTTCCTTTTTCGGGTCATATCTTACAAGCAAACACACAGCAATCAAAAAGAAAAAACATCCCGTCTGAACAATACAAGAAAGTCTAAAACTATGGTCCTCCCAACACATAAGGGGCCATATGGGGCTGTTTGACTGAATTCCTTGGTCTATAGGTTTTACTCAGAGCATTGCTACACTGATCCTTGGTTTCAAATTTTTGAAAAAAGTGGCTGCATCAAAATCACAAGGCATAATGCTGTTGACAAACCTATCACTAGCTTAAAAAAATAAAAATAAAATAAAAGAGCATTTAGAGAACATATGCAAGCATGGATGAGAGCAAATAAAGTGAGATATGTGAATGATGTGTTGAAAGTGTCAAATGGGATTCTATAAATTTTCTTTTTCTAGGTGAGGCCAAAAATGGATGGGGTGAGCCAAACTGTTAGATCTTAAGACACAAACAACTGATATAGAAGTTTAAGCTGATAAATATTATATGCGTCATATTAATTCTCAAATGTTCCATTCAGTTGTGAGGTCATAAATGGACGGGGGGCTAGTTGCACAGAGCCAGACTTAGATTACAAGACAAACAACTGATTTAGAAGTTGAAGCTGACAAATCCTATATGCATTATATTTATTCTCACATATTCCCTTCAGTTAAGGGCTGGAATATCAATGACATATGCCCTGAGCGAGAAGTATCCACTACTACTGTATCATGGGGATGAAATGATGCTACAGTATCTTTAACTCATAATTTGCCACTGCTACATGTTAGATTTAGATCTATAATCAGCAAATCTAAAATCTTAAGCTGATAGACCTGATGAAAGGAAAAATATAAGCATTGGCTCATGAAAATGAATTACACCAATTTTTTTCAAAAGTCAATTTCCATGGAGGCACGTCTTCAAATTTCAGTACCATGCATCTCTCAGTCTTTACCTTGCTTACTCTAGTGCCTCTCCTTCTCTCTATATCTCATCAAGGAAGAACTTGTTAAAGAAGCTTAAGGACAAACTAGAGAAGCTTTTCAGATCAGAAATCTCTCTCTAATGGCTCTCACGGGCTATGGAGACATGAAGACACTGTCAGATTTAATCTCTCTCTCTCTCTCTCTAGTGGGCTTATCACCACACACATGTTCATTGAGTACACATATTCATATGGTCAAAAAATGAGTACATATATTCAATATCTAAGTTTTCAATCTAAAAATTTCCACATCCAAAAATCTCCTGTTGTAGGAGAAACTTGTTGCTAGGCTAAAGAATTTTCAGATCTAACCTCTGGAAAATGAAAGTAAACACTGTTTTGAAAAACAGCAAAGCACCAAAACAGCTTTTCGATTCATTTTAAAACAAGCACAGGAAAATGGTGGGTTTTTCATATTATACTTCTGAAGGAAGGAGTTTCCTGCTAATGGAGAGTTCTCAATGAAACTGTTATGCATAAGCATAACCCATGCATACATGCACAGAGGCAAGTAAAACCCTATGAGTGAGTCTATACACGAAAGAAGAAGAAGAACCATGATTAGTGCAAAAGTGTCGTGTCTGCTATTTGCTGCTCTTTGTTAGTTGTTTACATGTTTGTTGTCATAATAGTGTTGTGTATGCTGTTATTTCTAGCATGCTGGTGTGGTCATAGGGTCTTGCTGTTAGTTAATTTTTGTTAAGTGTCTTTGTATCAAGTCTGTACAGTGTAGAGGAATATGGGCAGGGTAGTGGGCATGTCATGACTGATCATGTGCCGTAGTGGGTAGTTTTGCATGACAAAAATTGCGGTTGTGCAACTGCACGTCCCACATGTAATCATTTAAAGGGGAGTTTGGCCCCAGGAATGAAGTGTTTACTTTCTCTGTGTTTATGTCGGTTTTGAACTGGGGATTGTCGGTTTCTCTCTCAATGAGCACAAAACAATCTAATAACCATAGGGAAGAGCGGAAGACGAACATTCAAACCACTAATTAAGCCAGAAACTATTGTGAACAGACCTAACACTAGGAACTATAGTCACTCTTATAACAGAAACAAACAAAGGCTAAAGACATGCAACATTTAAAACTTGAAATTCCATCAGAACATGTACCACTAGCCTACTGCAACGACAATGAGATCATACATAGATATTTCAGATACATTAGAACATATCTCAAACATTTCTAGACCTGAAATCATCTATTTATTATTATTATTATTATTATTTTGATTGATACAAACACAGGAAATGGATGGTTTTTCATAATATACTTCTGAAGGAAGGCATTTCCTGCTAATGGAGAGTTCTCAGTGAAGCAGAGCCTACAGAAATGCAACATTTAAAACTTGAAATTCCATCAAAAGATGTACCAGTAAACCATTGTAACTACAATATAATCATACATAGGTATTTCAGATGCAGTTGCACATATCTCGAGCCTTTTAGACCTGAAATCATCTTTTTTTTGTCATTGATAGAACATTTACGAAGTTATTCCTAACATAAAGGAGTGTCCTTACAAATTAAAAAGAAAAAAGACAGCAGGGAATGCTCAGACAGAAATTAGATATTCTAAAACAGCTTTTATTTGGAATGTGCTTGTTTCCTTTTGATTTTCTTCCACATTTGTTTCCAGGCTCTAGTTTTATAATACTCTTCATAAACAAAGGAAACCTAGTCATCTTACCAGAATTGTATTATGAGCAACATATCGTTGATATTTACTTTTCTGAAAGCTGACGTCAACACGCTCCCATGGCACTTGAGTTAGACCTTTGATCATTGCCTCTAGAAATATGGTAAAGGTTCATAATAATCACAAAGGAAGCCAAAAAATAAATGAAAGAAAAACAAATATAGTTCTTCAACTTCACAAGGAAGATGAAGTAGGGATCTCCCATTCCAGGAGTTTACCCAATGCCACGGCACCATTTCTAAATTTCGTTTCCAGATTCAAGAATGTAGCAGACTTCAGCAAGTAATTTACTTGGTGTGATGAATATTTATCACAATACAAACAACAAAACAGACCTTCCAAATCTGTGTTTTGATTGCTGATGCCAGAGGATGCTTCATTGGATGTAGCTTCAGAGGTGTCTTTCTGAACATAAACAATGTGAGGATACATCTCATCTGCTGCCAGAAGATTAGACTGAAAAAAGAAAGGAAAAAAATAAAATTAGTTACAAGGTTGAAACTCTATGGATGATATGAAAATTTCCTTTTAAATTATAAACTAAACTAAAAGTAAAACCTTCGGAAGTTCCGTTTGACGTCTGATGGATGATGTTCCCCAGCCAACAACATCTTTGATGCAAGTTAAGATCAACATATGGGATAGCAGACAAAGCTCACATTTTAAGTAGGACACTTACAACTTAAAGGTTCACAACAAAAAGGATACGATCGTAATTAACATTTGCATATGCTACACGGCGTTTAAATGCACGTAAAGCTGACCTACAAAGCTTAAATACAGGTTTTTTTATTAAATAAAGTAAGTAAAGACAAAGTATGAGGAGACTAATCATCAGAGTAGTTGCTACTAACATGAACTTTAAATCACCAGAGTCATTAACCATTCGGAGTAGGAGAGGGGGCTTTCCATCATCATTGTCAGTAAGAAATAGATGCTTCCCAGACCTCCCAACAATCAAATGTGCTGTTTGTGGAGCTTTGCTCTCCAGGAAAGGAAGACCGCAAAGAAATGGGAGCTAGGGGAAAAGGATTCAGTAACTCATCAGTACTTTTCATGATATAAATATGGGTGATCATCATAGTGGTATTTATTACTATTGCAAAAACTCTGAGACCAAACACATCAGTACAAAAATTATCCTAAACTAAAACAGAGGATTGAAAGAAATTTTTCACATGTAGAGTGCGAGTGTAGCATTGATTTTATTTGACCCCTATATGACAACTGAAGACTTCAAGCTCTTTAAGCAACTCTTAATCTAATCATTTCATCAACACAGAGCAGAAGAGTTCAGTTGTTCTCGAGAAAAACAGCAGCTTCATAGCATCTGTAGGGAGCATATAAAAATTGGAATGCAGAACTGGGCCAAATAAATTTAATTACTAACAGCTACAAAGATTAAAAAAAATAAACAAAAAATCACCTTTGATAGCGTACACTTGCCCCATAAATTTGGAAAAAAAAGAAAAGAAAAGAAAAGAAATTGCTAGTATATATAATATAAGGATGGTGTATGCACATTCAGATTTTAATCTGCCTATGGAACCAATGTACCTGATTATGACCCCTTGATCCAAGATGCGGAGTGGCAAATGTTATGAAATTCATTGGTTCCAAATCTGCAATTTTGGCTTGACTGGATTGTTGAGGGGATTCAATTGACTGACTTATCTGTTCTTCATTAGAATAGTTGCTGGTAATACTCAAATCTTCTTTCCCTGAGGACTCCTGATAGAGCCTTCCAATAGCATACCGTGCAACTAATCCCCCCAAGGAGTGAGCAATAAAGGAGATTTTTCGAACCCCAGGCCTATGCCTAATAACACTAAGCACCTGGCATCAGAATTACATATGAGATAATCTTTCTATTACTGTTGCCCATAGATAAGCTCCACCAAAGTTCAGAGAAGATTGTACCCAGAACTGTCATGGCCTATAACCAAAACAAAATCAAAAGGTACCTCTTGCGCAAGTCTCTCACCCATTAAGTCAACACCATCAAAAGTCAACTTGGAATAGTTGCATTCACTGCCTGATCAGCACATATATCATGTTAGAAGAATTTCATTCACATCATCATCAAGCATAGTATAGAAATTGAATAGTTATATAAGAAGCAGACGACACTATTATACTCTATAATGTAGCCATAAGATCTCACCATAATTTAGATGACTTGAAAACACCATATTCTGCATTTATCACTAGCATCAAAATTAATTTAGCTTCGAGAAATGCTCCCATCCTCATTAAATGAAAAGTTAATGAAAATAGCAAAGATTCTTGACTGGATCTGGACTAGATACTGTTTTGGACAAGCGAAGGTTCTTCACTTAACTGCATAATCCCTTGCCCTAATGAGTGGATTACATGAATATTTACCATATAATTCCAACTACTTGAACAACTCTAAAGGTGAATGGCAGTCCACTTTAGGCAAAATGACATTATTCAATAAATTGTCCAGATAAATAGACAAACCCTCTTAGCTGGCTAGGTAAAGTGAAGTTTACGAATGCTTGATAAATTAACAGCAGCAAACTCTGAATCACTTTTACACACTAAAATGTAATACTTGAGCTTAAAAGTAGTCAATAAACAAGCCAATAAATAAACTACTTGACCTAAAAGTTCATGACTAGTGATGAATTACTAATACTTGCCAACAATCTATGTGAGTATCACAATCACAACAACACTACACACCCACCCCCCCAACTAAACTTCCCTTCCCAAAACACATGACGTCCTTGCTGTGAGACCTCATAATTGGGTTTAGTTCTTCTCTTTTTTTAAATGTATGATTCAGTCTACTACCTATAGGTCATCCTAGTAGTTTGTTAAGATATGCACCCTGGCATCAGCTTTGATACCATTCATAATGCCTGAACCCAAAAGTAGTTAATAGTCTAGTCAATATGACTAATGGGTCTTCTTTTTAATTACTTGACTTAAAAGTTCCTAACTAGCATTATCTTGTTACTCACTACCTGTATAAACCATTGCTAATATTATCCCAAAATTCATATGGAACTTTTACTCGCATACGATTCCAACTACTATGAACAACTCTAAAAGCAAATGGCAATATGTTTTATGCAATATGAGCATTATTCAATAACTTGTCCAGATAAGTAGATAAACCATTTTTTCTGTTGTAGACAAACCATGTTAGCTGATTAGGTACAGCGAACTCATGAAGGCTTGATGAGTTATTTTGGTAAGTAAAGGCTTGATAGGTTAACAGCAGCAAACTCTGAATCACTTTTAAATAATGAAAGTAACACCGATGATTATTTTAGAATCACCTTCATGGCTATATTCGTAGCACAACAGATCAACTTGCCATATAAGCTCAAATTCTTCAATGCTTTTAAGTGACAGCAGTATAAAAGAAAATACCAACAAACATTCAGCTCCACTTGCAACCATAGCTTAAAAAGAGGAAATCCACATCTAGTCCAACCACCATTCCTCCAACCAGTTGTAAATCACCCACAAGAATTTTATTTACATTCCATTCAGCTTTTTTCTTTAAGAAATAGATATCCTTAAGAAAGAGATGGACAACACACCAAAAGAATAAAGGATGGCCTATTAGCAATGTCTGCTGCTTCCCCTTTTGGAAAAACAATAATGCTTAAGTTTTCCTCTCTTCTTTTCAGATTCAAGCTTCTCAACCTTAAAAGTGCTCTTTGCATGGACCCTAATGGTAGTCCCAAGTCATGAGGGAATTGCTGAGTTACATCTCCTAATTGCAACAAGAAAAGACCCATCATTCTTTGGAGTTTGGACCCATAGGGATGCTCCACTAATTTACGCTTATTGGCATCAATAGATCTAAGGATGGTGATCCCATGCATGTCCCTAATTAAACACAACAGTGACATCTCACAAGCAAAGATGATACATAGATAGAAGCATCCTGTTGTTTCTCCTAAAACATCTACTTTAACATAAACCTCTATTTTAAAAAAAGAAATTGATAATTTGCTTTGACAAAAGTCACAAAACAAAATGTAACTAGAAGTTCTCCTGTCTTGGAGAAACCCATTATCCAATTGCTAATTAATACATTGTAAGCAGGTTTGGATATGCATGTCTTAGCTCGAAAACCTTAGTTCCTACCAAATCATTCATTTTCTGCTGTGGACCCAGGCTTGGGAAATAGGCAAGGGGCAATCAATGGCAAAACCATAGGTGATAACAGCTTTGCCTTAGCTTCCCCTGACAAAACAAAAAAGTAACTAGAAGAGAGCATAATCCTGTCTTAAAGAAACGCATTATCCAATTGCTAACAAAAACATTGTAAGCAGGATTTGACAAAATATTAGTAATAATGATAAATTGTATAAATCTTCTTTCAGATCTTGTTGATAATTTCTCAGTATACCTTCACTCACTAACATTCTTTTCCCCAAATCCAAAAATTTTAGTGGCATTAGTAGAATTGTATTTCACAAGTGCACAAGACTCACTATCATGAAAAACTACAACAAAAAGGCCAGCTTTGAACTCAACTATACCTGCAACTAAGAGAAACCTCTAGCAATAATAGTATTGTTGATCTGATTCTGGTATTTAATCATGAATTTGACAGCGGATACATGTCAAAGAGTAAAACAAGGTCATATCATCTCTTAAATTCTAGCTACTAGGAATGGCAGGTGAAGGACAGCATATGAACTAAGCATTGGTTATAATATAAAAAGAAAATTAACTGCAAAAGAATGCACTTGATACAACAGAAGCACTTACGGTGCACAATCACTTTGTCAGGAAGCTTCTTCACAAACTGTGCAGCAGCATATTTCCAGTCTTCAGCACTGATCATATGGAGCTGTAGATTAGTCATACATATGACGAAACTTGTGAAAGCATACATAGCTCCTTAGAGAAGAAAATGATTAAGAAGAAAATCACATTTATGTAATTTTCAAACAATGAAAATCTCAGTTACTCAGTGACATGTAGCAGTGTGGGGTTTTTACGGAGAAAAAGCTATCAGAAAGTGCTTATAAAGACATTGTGTGGGCAATCTCTTGTAGCACTCAAGGGAAAGCAATTGACTTCAAGTTTATATACGTGTTGCATGTCAACAAGCTATAAAGTAATCATTTCAAAAGGTAAACTTACATAATTTGTCCAAAAACAGTAGTCAAACCTTCCATCAAGCTCAACATTTCTTTCATAATATTCTGAAGTCTCAAGGCAGATATCATGCAACTAGACCAGTTGACATCTTTTGCTGGGTTTTGTTTATGGGAATGGTGCTATTAACACAAGGCTTGAAATCGAATATAGAACCCATTCAACAAAAAGTTAGCATGCTAGTGCAATGACAAAATCTTGCCTTATATACATACATAAATATTTTAGGACATGCAACGGATTTGTTTGAAAACTTCAAGATCACAGAGATTTACTGTTTTTATTATTATATATTAATCTGTTTAGAAGTTTCAAGATTGAGATAGTGCATGAAACTTTAGGACCTACAATGAAGCTATCTTAAGACAAATCATTTCTATTTTCAGTTACATGTATGTATATATGTTGACTGAATAATTTAAGGTTGATTTGTTAGAAGATTACTTCCTAAATTAGAGATTTCTCATTTATTCTATTTTATTTTTTTCCTAATTTAGCATTATTCTTGTGTATAAATACTTTTGTAACCTAACTATAAATTAAGATTCGAGAAATAGAGTATTTTTTTCTCTTAAAATCTTCATGGTATCAAAGCAAAAAACACTTCTTCTTTTTTTTGTGTGGTCATAAAACCCTAGAATACCAAAAAATAATATCCAACCAACGTGAGGGTCTTTTTTTTTTTCTCACTGCCCACTCTAGCAAGGATGAAACGTCAAAACCGACCTTCGGCCTGACTCTGATGGCCATTCAACCAATGTGTGTACCTCACGTGCCTTTTTGTACTCCGCCAGATTCCTCACGCACTGGCACATGCCAGCACCTGAACCAGCGTCACCTCCTCTAATCACCTTCCTTAGCCTCGTCTGTCTTTTTCTGGCCTACCTTGCTGATCGATAGTCTTGTTTTACATCATTAGCCTGTGTTTTTTCCACATTTTAGGTTTTCTTTAAGAATGGTAGACAGGAAAAGAGTAGTGCTCAACTCTAATAACCCCTCTTTGCAGATTAGTCCCATAAAGCTTGATAGAACTAATTATCTTGCATGATTAAGGTCTTGTTTACTGTTCATCAAAGCTAGAGGAATACAAGGTTATCTTACCAGTGCTATCAAGAAACCAGCAGTCAATGACGCTACCTATAATCAATGGGATTCCGAAAACTCTCTAGTTATGTCTTGCCTTATCAATTCTATGCAGTCTCAGATTTCTAAAACATATTTGTTGCTTGATACTACTTTAAAAATATGGGATGTAGCGGCTCTTACATATTCTTGGGTTAGGAATGATGTTCAGATTTTTTTTAATTTGGAATAAAGTACATGGCATAAAGTAGAGTAAGCTAACGATTTGACAATTTTTTTTTAAATTGAGTGGTTTATGGCAAGAACTAGACTATTAGCAAGACTTACAAGTAGATTGCACTAAAGATTTAGTCAAATTTCAGAAGTTAATTGAAAAGAGTGGGTTTATGACTTTCTGATCGGATTGAATAATGAATATGATCAAATCAGGATTCAAGTTCTCAGAAAGGTACCTTTTCCCACTCTTGAGGGAGCTTTTTCCTATGTTCAATAGGAAGAAAGTCGAAGGAATGCCATGCTCTATACTATACCAATTGAAAAGATAGGTTTAGCAGCCAGTGGTCCTCATGAGCAGCCTAACTCACACAATTTGGATAAAGATAATCAGCACTATGACTATTGTGGAACGTTGCGGCACACCAAGGAGACATGTTGGAAGCTACATGGTTGACCCACTAGAGGTTGTGGAGGAAAGTGTGTCAATTCTTCCAGACCTCAAGCAAATTTGATAGAAATATTAAAACCATCCTTAGAAACAAGCTTCTCTCCGACTTTGTCTTCTAATGACATCCATCATCTCAAGCGGCTTCTGTCTTTGATATTTTTGTATCTGGGATAAGTTCTGTTATTTGTACTCCTAACATTAAGCTATCATCTATTCTTCATATCTTTCGATTTCCTGTTAATTTCTTATCTATCAGCCTTATAACTAAAGCCTTAAATTGTAAAGTTGAGTTTTTTCCCGATCACTGTGTGTTTTAGGATCTTCAAACAAGGAAAACGATTGACAGTGGTAGATTGCATGATGACTTATACATGTTAGAGGGATGTCTCAAGACTATTTCACATTAGACTTGTTTTGGAGGAACTAAAGATGTCAAACAAAAAATAATACAGTAGCATAGACAATTGGGGCATTCGTCTTTTTTTGTCTTAGCAAAAACACATCCCGGTTTGTTTTCAAGAATTCAACTTGATTCCATAGTTTGTGATGCTTGTGAGTATGCTAAACATATCAAACAATCTTATCCTTTAAGTAATAATAGAAGTACTATTCCTTTTACGCTTGTTCATTCTGATGTTTGGGGAATTACTCAGATTACCTCTTTGTATGGTAGTCGTTGGTTTGTCACATTTATTGATTGTTGCATTAGAATGACATGGGCGTATTTGATTAAGGCCAAAAGTGATGTTTTCTTGTTTTCAATCTTTTCATAAGATGGTTTGTAATCAATTCGATGCAAAAATGAAAATTTTAAGAGTTGATAATGGCACTGAATACATAGATAATTGTATTAGTGCTTATTTGGAGTCACATGGGATTATCCATAAAACTAGTTGCCCCTACACTAATACACAAAATGGAGTGGCCGAAAGGAAAAATAGGCATTGCTAGAAGTAGCTAGATCTCTTATGTTTACTATGAATCTCCCAAAACCTTTCTGGGGAGATGCTATCCTTACAGCTACTTATCTTATCAATAGAATGCCTCTCAAAACCCTCAACTTTAAGAGTCCTCCAGAGCTTTTATAAGGGAAAATTGCCTACACTGTTCCTCTAAAGGTGTTTAGGTGTGTTTGCTTTGTCCATACTAGAAATGTTGGGAAACCAGATCCGAGGGCCCTTCTATGTGTCTTTATTGGGTATTCTCCAACACAAAAATGTTATAAATGCTATCATCCTCTATCTCGGAAGTTTTTTGTCAGTATGGATGTCACTTTTAGAGAAACCAAACCCTACTTTAGCCCTACCCAATCACCTCTTCAAGGCGAGAGTATGGAAAAGGAAGAGGCGATATCTTGTTCAGTCTCTCTTGAGGACATTACCCTAGAAAAGAATACTGTTCAAGGGGAGACTATAGAGACTGTTGGGCGTTTGGATAGGCCTGATTTAAGAAGATATTCAAGAAGGGACAAAACAAAAGAAGCCATCGTGCAACCTACTTCCTATCAAGAGTTATCCTCTTTCTCAGGTAAGTTATCTTTTGATAACCTGAATAAACCTATCTCCCAAAGAAAAGGTGTCAAGGCCTGTATCAAATACCCTATATCTAACTTTGTTTACCATGATTGTTTGTCACTCAATTATAGAGCCTTTGCCTTGTCTATTTCTTTTGTTTCTATTCCATAGGATTAGAAGGAAGCTATCAAGGATTCCAAGTGAAAAGGTGCAACGATTGAGGAAATGAAAGCTTTGGCAAAAAATGAGACTTGGGAGCTTGTTTTTTCTCCACCGCAGAAGAAACTAGTTGGCTGCAAATGGGTGTTTATTGTGAAATACAAGGCAAATGGTTCAATAGAAAGATACAAACCGAGATTGGTAGTAAAGGGGTTCACTCAGGCTTATGGAGTGGACTATCAAGAGACATTTGCCTTAGTAGCCAAGATAAACACAATTAGAATCTTGTTATCATGTGCAGTCAACCTTGATTGGGAATTACAACAATTTGATGTAAAGAATGCATTCCTTCATGGAGACCTAGAGGAGGAGGTATATATGGAGATTCCACTTGGATTTGAAGATGAGAAGACACAAGGAAAGGTGTGCAAACTAAAAAAGGCTTTGTATGGCTTGAAGTAGTCTCCTTAGGCATGGTTTGATAGATTCAGTAAAGCTATGATCTCCTTTGAATATCAACAAAGCAATGCTGATCATACCCTATTTATCAAATATAACAAAGGTAAGATTACTCTTCTCATTGTATATGTTGATGATATAGTGGTTACAGGAGATGACAAAGATGAAATGGCTTGTTTAAAGGAACTTCTAGCTCAAGAATTTGAGATCAAAGATCCAGGAAAATTACAATATTTCCTTGTGATTGAAGTTGCCAGATCAAAAAGGGGAATCTTTATTTCCCAAAGGAAATATATCCTGGATCTCTTAAAGGAAATTAATATGTTGGGCTGTAAACCAACTGAATCTCTTATAGAAATTAATCATAAGCTACAAGCTAGAATTGGTGATTCCATTGATATGGAGAGATATCAGAGACTCGTGCGAAGATTGGTTTATCTCTCACACACTAGACCAGATATAGTGTATGTTGTTAGCTTAGGAAGTCAATTTATGTGTAGGAAATCTCAGATGAGTAATGTAGGAAATCTCAGATGAGTAATCTTAGGAGATATTTCAGGAAAGTTAGTGGAGGAAATCAGGATTAATAGCTGTAATTAATAGCTATAATTAGCTGCAGCTGTCTTTCCTTATTTAGTGTAACAAAATTGTATATATATATAGACTAGAATAAATTGTAATGACAGAATTCTTTTCTAAATAATAAAAATCCCAGTATCTTTTTTTCTACATGGTATCAGAGCTACTTAGGGTTTACAAAATTTAATTTTTTTTTTTTGGCTTTCATTGTTGGAATTCTATAGAATTTCCATTTATTTTTGGCTTTCATTGCCAGAATTTTTTTTTATTTTCGTAAGCATCGGAAGCTGAAGCCCAGCCTTCTACGACGGCTCTGTCCTTCCTTCTTCAACCACAACACAGATTTGGGTCTGATTCATCGTTTCCAGATTCTTGCTAATCCCAGCCTTAATTGCTGGATCATTTCAATTTTTTTTTTCCCAGCCTTCATTGTTGATTTTATTATTGGCCTTCATTGCCAACCTTGTTCTTCCTCCTTGTTGGATTTTTTTTTATCAACTTTTTTTTCTTTCTATTCTCGACTTGAGATAGAGATTATAGAGAGATTACCATTTCTGGAAAAAAAAAATTACCACCTTCGCTTCTTATTATTCCGGCCTCAATTGCTGGTTCATTTCGGTTTTTTTTTGTATTCATTGCTGTTTCTTTTTTTTTCTTCTCTTTCATGGAAGAAAACCAGATTAAACGAAGCACAACAGAGCTTCAAAACATCCAAGTAGCATATAGACTAAATGAAAAAAATTATTTGAAGTGGTCTCAACTAGTACGAACGTTCCTAAAAGGAAAAGGGAAGTTGGGTCATCTACTGGAGACAGCACCGGAGAACGGAACGCCAGGATTTGAAGCATGGGAAGAAGAGGATTCAATGATCATGTCGTGGTTACGGAATTCCATGAATCCTGAAATCAGTGATACGTGCATGTTTCTTCCTACAGCAAAGGCGATTTGGGATGCCCTTCATGAGACATATTCCAAGGTCAATGATGCAGCCCTTATATATGATATCAAGACGAAGACTACTGGAGCAAAACAGGGACGAAAACGGTGACGGAGTATGCCAATTTTCTGCAAAACCAGTGGCAAGAACTGGATTATTACAGGACACTTGATTTGAACTGTAGTAAATGTGCAGTGGTCATCAAAAAGTTTATAGAAAGGGACCGAGTTTATGATTTCTTGACTGGCCTAAATTCTGAATTTGATCTTGTACGAATTCAAATTCTGGGCAGACCTGAATTTCCCTCTCTAATCGAAGCAATATCCCTAATTCGTGCAGAAGAGAGTCGGAGGGGCATCATGTTAGAGTTGCCTTCAACTGAAAATTCTGCTCTCCTAAGTTCAAAACCTCAGGGGCTGGTATTGGACAAAAATGCTGCAAACAAAACCAATCGGTCAAATGTGCAAAAGGATCGCGAAGAGTTGTGGTGCACGTATTGCAAGAAACCACGGCACACCAAAGAACGATGCTGGAAATTACATGGGAAACCATCCAGTCGTGAATGGGGACAAAAAGGCGGTCAACAAAGGCAAGCTCATGTGTCGGTTCAAGACACAACTCAGGTACTTGGGGGATTTAGTATGGAGGAAATGGAGAAGATTAGAAGTATGCTGGGGACTGTTGAAAAACCAGCAACTAACAATTCTCAAAATCAGGGTATGTGTTCTTTGACCCTTTCAGGTGAGGATCTATTCTCTCTTGGGTTAAATGTCTTAGGTAATGAGCTTAGGAATGCCTGGATCCTTGACTCTGGTACTACGGATCATATGACTCATATTTCAAATAAATTCAAAACCTATAATCCTTGTCCTAGCAATAGAAAGATTGTTGTTGCTGATGGTTCTACAGCCACAGTAGCAGGAATAGGAGATGTCCAGGTTACCCCAAAACTGGTGCTTAAAAATGTTCTTCATGTTCCCCAATTATCTACAAATTTGGTTTCTATACAAAAGCTTACCAAAGATCTAACTGGCTGTGTTATATTCCATGATTCTTGTTGTGAATTTCAGGACCAGGGTTCGGGGAAGAAGATTGGACTTGCTAAGGAACATAACGGACTCTATTACTTGGATACATCAAGTCAATCGGAATTCAGTGAGTCTGCCATGTCCACGTTGTTTTCTTCTTTCAATAAGGATGTCATTTGGTTACATCATAGACGTCTAGGTCATGTGTCTTTTCCTGCGTTGAAAATAATGTTTCCCTCATTGTTCAAGGAATTTGATGTTCAGTCTTTTCATTGTGATATTTGTGAGTATGCGAAACACACTCGTGTACCATTTCCCATCAATAATAAAAGATCTTCTTTTCCTTTCTTTTTAATCCATAGTGATATTTGGGGGCCATCAACTATTCCAAACATCTCAGGGTCTAAGTGGTTTGTAACGTTTATTGATGACTGCACAAAAGTTTCTTGGATCTATTTACTCAAAAATAAGTCTGATGTGAATCATATTTTTCCTATTTTTCACGCGATGATTCAAAATCAATTTGGCACCAAGATAAAACACTTTCGTTCGGACAATGCTCGAGATTATTTCAATCAAATCTTGAGTCCATATTTCCAAAAAGAAGGAATCATACACGAATCATCATGTGTCACCACTCCACAACAAAATGGAGTGGCAGAAAGGAAAAACCGACATCTTCTTGAGTGCACTAGAGCCTTATTGTTTCAACAAAATGTACCAAAAACATATTGGGGAGAAGCTGTACTCACATCAGCTTATGTCATAAACAGAATTCCTTCCAGGGTCTTGGGGTTTCAAAGTCCACTAGAAAACCTGTCCAAATTCTACTCTGATATTCGATCTTCCTTCAATGTCACTCCTCGGGTTTTTGGTTGTACTTCCTTTGTCCATGTTCATAGTCATAACCGTGGGAAGTTAGATCCTCGTGCTCTTAAGTGTGTCTTCGTGGGGTACTCATCTACTCAGAAGGGTTACAAATGTTATCATCCACCTACTAGAAAACTCTATGTCTCAGCTGATGTTACATTTATTGAAAATAAACCCTATTTCACTACTCCTTATCTTCAGGGGGAGTCACATAAATTTGAAGATAAGGAGTCAAACTTTCCACCACTAGAGTCATCTAAATCTTAATCTCAAAACTCAATTCCACAATCTGATGGGTTGGAAAAACAAAGGGAAGAAGATGGTAAAAACTTTGACTGGTTCCGGTTTGACCAAGTGTATGCAAGGAGAGGAGATCCCATTGTGACTACAAGGCAAGAACAATCTTCTGAACCATGCTCCGGAAATGAGGTAACAATGAGTGAATCAAATCTGAATTCTACACCACCAACAACCCATCCTTCTACCAGCCCTGAACCACCGTGTCCAGAACCTCTTAGCCTTGACCAAGACCTACACCTGCCTATTGCTGTAAGGAAAAAGACCCGAGAATGCACCAAAAGACCCCTATACCCATTGTCTCACTTTGTGTCTTTTGATAAGTTTTCCCCAAGCCATAAAAGTTTCCTTTCCACCTTAAACACAGTTTCTATTCCTAGCTCATTGTCTGAAGCATTATCAAGGAAAGAATGGAGACTTGCTATGGAAGCAGAAATGGATGCATTAGAGAAGAATGGGACTTGGGAATTAGTTGATTTACCAAAGGATAAGAAAACAGTGGGCTGTAAGTGGGTATATTCAGTAAAATTTAAGGCAGATGGGTCCCTAGAACGCTACAAAGCGAGATTAGTCGCGAAAGGATACACGCAAACATATGGAGTAGATTATCAAGAAACGTTTGCTCCAGTAGCAAAGATGAATACAATAAGGATTTTGCTGTCCTTGGCTGTTAATCTTGATTGGGAATTGCAGCAGTACGATGTGACGAATGCATTTCTTCACGGAGAACTAGAAGAGGAGATTTATATGAGCATTCCACCAGGATTTAGTGGGATTGACAAGAACAAGGTTTGTCGATTAAAAAGGGCATTATATGGGTTGAAACAATCCCCACGTGCTTGGTTTGGACGGTTTGCCAAGGTGATGATAGCTAGTGGCTACAAGCAAAGTCAAGGAGATCATACACTTTTCATCAAGCATTCGGTCTCAGGGGGAGTCACTGTTTTAAGTGTGTATGTAGATGACATTATTGTGACAGGAAACAATGAAGTAGAGAAAGAGGCCTTGAAGCGATGTCTAGCCAAGGAATTTGAAATAAAAGATTTAGGGAGATTGAAGTATTTCCTTGGAATTGAGGTGGCTCGATCAAGGCGGGGAATTTTTATTTCTCAACAGAAGTATGTTACAGACCTGCTCAAGGATACAGGCATGACGGGTAGCAAACCGGTTGGAACTCCCATTGAACAAAATCACAAATTAAGTGAGGCTCATGGAGATAAGGCAGTGGACAGAGGGATGTACCAAAGACTTGTTGGGAAACTCATCTATCTTGCACATACTAGGCCAGATATTGCTTACTCGGTCAGTGTTATCAGCCAATTTATGCATGATCCTAGAAAAGTTCACCTCGAGGCTGTCTACCGAGTGCTTCATTACTTAAAGGCACATCCAGGGAAGGGAATTTTGTTCAAAAAGAAATCTGAAATTGATTTGGCAGTTTACACAAATGCGGACTTTGCAGGGTCTCCAGTTGACAGGCGATCAACTTCAGGCTATTGTACCTTTCTTGGAGGAAACTTGATATCCTGGAGAAGCAAGAAACAGAGTATGGTAGCAAGGTCAAGCGCTGAAGCAGAGTTCAGAGCTATGGCAGCAGGAGTATGTGAATTATTGTGGGTCAAAATTATCCTAGAGGACCTGAAGATTCAATGGAGCAAACCAATGAAACTATACTGTGATAACAAATCAGCTATAAGTATAGCCCACAACCCAGTGCAACATGACAGGACGAAACACATAGAGATAGACAAACACTTTATTAAAGAGAAGCTAGACAGTGGATTGATTTGTACTCCATATGTCCCAACAGGACTTCAACTTGCTGATATGATGACAAAGGGACTATGTAACAACATGTTTCATGAGAATGTTAACAAGCTGGGAATGGAAGATCTATATTCACCAGCTTGAGGGGGAGTGTAGGAAATCTCAGATGAGTAATGTAGGAAATCTCAGATGAGTAATCTTAGGAGATATTTCAGGAAAGTTAGTGGAGGAAATCAGGATTAATAGCTGTAATTAATAGCTATAATTAGCTGCAGCTGTCTTTCCTTATTTAGTGTAACAAAATTGTATATATATATAGACTAGAATAAATTGTAATGACAGAATTCTTTTCTAAATAATAAAAATCCTAGTATCTTTTTTTCTACATTATGCATGATCCATGTAAGCCTCACATGGATGCAATCTTTCATATTTTGAGGTATCTAAAATCTGCTCTAGGAAAAGGTCTGTAGGAAATCAAACCAGATTCTCTTCTTCTATATTAGGAATTAATATCCTAGGGATTTCAATGTAATATTCTGTGTATATATATATAGATAGTAATATTGTGTATCATATATATATAGTGCATATATTAGGAATAGAAAGATATAGTCAAGAAGATTTCTTTTGTATATATATGTGTATCTATTCCTTGAAATCATAAGAGAGAAGTTTTATTAAGAATTATTTGCTACATGGTATCAGAGCTACGGAAATAGAAAATCCTGCAAATACTGCTTCTTCTCTTCTCCTCTTCTGTTCTGTTTTTTTTCTCTTTTCGTGCCGTCTCTCACTCTCGCTGTCTCTCCCTCTCTTTCGGGTAGATCTCACAGCCCTCACAGACCTCTAGTATGGCAGAATCTGATGGATCTTCTGGGGGTTCTTCAACAACAAATTCACTCCCTGGAATAACGCCAACACCCATTGAAAACAGTTTTATCCAACCGGTCATCAGTCATAAACTCAATGGCCATAATTATCTCCAATGGTCACAAGCAACAATGTTGTTTGTTAGCGGAAGGAACAAAGATGACTATCTCACCGGTGTCATTACTCAACCCAATCCACGTGATCCAAAATTCAAATCATGGAGGGCAGAAAACAATCTTGTTATGTCTTGGCTAATTGGATCCATGACAACCGAGATTGGAGAGAACTTCTTGCTATACTCCACGGCAAAAGAAATTTGGGATGCTGCTCGTGATACATTCTCAAATCACGAAAACACAATTGAGCTATTCCATGTGGAAAGTACACTTCAAGAATTAAGACAAGGAGAAAAATCGGTCACCGTGTACTTCACATCTCTCACTCGACTTTGGCAACAACTAGATATGTTTGAATCCCATGAATGGAATTGCCCCTTGGATTGTACTTATTTCAAGAAAATCATTGAAACCAAGCGGATATTTAAGTTCTTGATGGGCTTAAATAAATCCTTAGATGAAGTCCGGGGCAGAATCCTTGGAACAAAGCCGCTGCCTAGCTTACGAGAGGTGTTTTCTGAAGTCCGGAGGGAAGAGAGTCGCAAGAGAGTGATGCTGGGAAACTCAGAAAACCTAGTGTCAACAGAAAGCTCAGCTCTTGCTGCAGTAAAAGACCGGTTGCACCTATCCAATGTTGCTGCAGATGATAGGAGAATGCATCAGAATGCAGGTAACAATCAGACAGGTCGAGGACGTCCCTGGTGTGATCATTGCAAAAAGCCAGGCCACCTCAAGGAAACGTGCTGGAAACTGCATGGAAAGCCACTTGATTGGAAATCTAGCAGAGACCGTGAGGCAAAGGGGAATACTGCTTTCGTAGAGACTTCACCAACTGTCAATCAAGCTCCTTTCACCAAGGATCAATTGGAATTACTCCAACAGCTGATCCAGAATTCATCTAAATCAACATCTCCTCATGATGGGGAACATGGATCAGGTAATCACGCACTACATGTTGCTCAGAACCCATCGTCATCATGGATAGTAGACTTCGGAGCATCAAATCACATGACAGGTGACAGATCTCTTTTCACATCTTACTCACCTTGTAAAGAACTACAAACTGTAAGGATAGCCAATGGTACTCGCACACAAGTTGAAGGGATAGGAACAATCTGCCTTTCAAGTTCTCTAATTCTCTATTCTGTGTTGTTGGTACCTGACCTAGATTGCAATCTAATCTCGGTTAGCAAACTAAATAGTGATCTGAGATGTGAAACTAAGTTCTTTGCCAACTGTTGTGTATTTCAGGACTTGAGCTCGGGGAGGACGATTGGCAATGCTGAGCTTCGCAAAGGTCTCTACATTCTTGATGTAAACATCTCATCCTCATACAGCATCTCTAGCAATAAAATTAGTTCTTGTTATGTTGGTCATTCAAATAAGGATAGAACAATCATGATGTGGCATTCTCGATTAGGACATCCAAATTTCTTATATATGAAACGATTGTATCCATCTCTATTTATCAATAAAAATCCAAATTTCTTTCATTGTGAAATATGTCAATTTGCAAAACACACTCGGAGCACATACTATCCACTACCCTACAAACCAAGTCATCCTTTTTCCCTCATACATGGTGATATTTGGGGACCAACTCGTATTCCCAATATTACTGGTACTCGATGGTTTCTATTGTTAGTTGATGATCATACACGATTGTGCTGGACATACCTCATGAAAGAAAAATCCGAGACAAATCATATTATCAAACACTTTCATGCTATGGTTAGAAACCAATTCAAGAGTGACATCCAAATCTTCAAAACTGATAATGCTAGAGATTTCTTTAACTCAAATCTCAGTCTTTACCTCAAATCACATGGTATTGTTCAACAAAGTTCATGTGTTGATACACCTCAACAAAATGGTGTGGCCGAAAGGAAAAATCGCCATATCCTTGAAGTTGCTCGCTCCTTGCTTTTTCAAACCAATGTTCCTAAAAAATTTTGGGGTGAAGCTATACTTACAGCTACATATCTCATTAATAGGATGCCCTCACGTGTTTTGAAATTTCAATCACCATTACAAATGCTTGACAAGTTTTACCCAACTTCACGGTTAGTATCCCGAGTCCCACTCAAAATCTTTGGGTGCACTGCATTTGTTCACATTAATCATGGAAAGCTCGATGCGCGTGCACTTAAATGTATGTTCATAGGATACTCACCAAATCAGAAAGGGTACAAATGTTTCTCTCCTCTCACAAGTAAATTCTATCATACTATGAATGTCACCTTCTTTGAAGAAAACCCATTTTTTCCCACTTCTGTAATTCAGGGGGAGCATGACTCTAGTACTCGTACTCATGAATTCCAGAATTGGGATTGGACTACTTTTATTGAAACAAGTCCATCTGGTCCTCCTCCCAATTCTGTTATATGTCCAGACACAAGTCCAAGGAGTTCATCACCGATGAACTACCCTAAACATCTCCTTCTTCCTATCGAAGAAATCAATGTTTACACAAGAAGGAAAAGACCATTGCAGAATGAACAACAGACCCAAGAGATCTCCTCGAGTGACAATTCTGAAACAATGCCAACCGAGGAAGGATCTTGTTCCCAATCAGCAAAGGAAAAGGTAATAAATCATGATCCAAATTTAGATTTGCCAATTGCTCATAGGAAAGGAGTCCGATCATGCACACAGCACCCGCTATGCAACTACATCTCCTACTCAAATCTATCACAGAAATTCCGAGCATTTGTAACCTCTCTGGACAAAGTTGAGATTCCCAGTTCAATATATGAAGCTCTAAAGGTCCCTGAATGGAGGAAAGCAACACTAGAGGAGTTGAATGCACTTGAGAAGAATGGCACATGGGTTCTAACATCATTGCCACCAGGGAAGAAGACTGTAGGATGCAAATGGATATTTTCAATCAAACAAAAGGCTGATGGAGGCATTGATAGGTACAAAGCACGGTTAGTAGCTAGAGGATTCACACAGTCATATGGAATTGATTACCAAGAAACTTTTGCTCTTGTGGCTAAGCTCAATACAATACGTGTGCTATTATCTGTTGCTGCAAATCAGGATTGGCCACTGTTCCAGCTTGATGTGAAAAATGCGTTCCTCAATGGAGACTTAATTGAGGAAGTCTATATGGACATACCTACTGGTTTTGAAACCGAGAAAACAAGAGGAAAAGTGTGCAAGCTGCACAAGGCACTATATGGACTGAAACAATCACCTCGAGCTTGGTTTGATAGGTTCACACGAGTACTTAAACAATGCGGGTACTCTCAATCTCAAGCAGATCATACACTATTCATCAAACATTTCATAGATGGGAGAATTACAATATTGATTGTATATGTTGATGATATAGTCCTTACTGGGAATCATGAAGGAGAGATGAGAAGACTCAAGATCTTATTGTCCAAGGAATTCGAAATCAAAGACTTAGGACATTTAAGATACTTTCTGGGAATGGAAGTAGGTAGAACTAGCAAAGGAATTTCAGTCTCTCAACGCAAATATGTTCTGGATCTTCTGACTGAAACAGGAATGAGTGGATGCAAGCCTGTTGAAACACCTATGGATCCCAATACAAAATTAATGCCTCAAACTGGAGAATTAGCAGCAGACAAGGGGCGTTATCAACGGTTAGTAGGAAAGTTGATATATCTTACCCACACACGTCCAGATATAAGCTTTGCAGTCAGTATTGTGAGTCAGTACCTAAGCAATCCATCTACAGATCACATGGAGGCAGTGAATAGAATCCTCAAGTATCTCAAAAAGGATCCTGGAAAGGGGTTAATGTTTGAAAAGACACATGATAGATCACTTGTTATCTACACTGATGCAGATTGGGCTGGATCCCCTGTTGATAGAAGATCTACATCAGGATATTGCTCATTTGTTTGGGGAAACCTGGTAACATGGCGAAGCAAGAAGCAACAAGTAGTAGCTCGTAGCAGTGCTGAGGCTGAGTTTCGAGCATTAGCTCAAGGCATATGTGAAGGGATTTGGTTAAAACGCCTTTTGAATGAACTCAAAATTGGTATGGATGATTCTATTCAAGTGATATGTGATAATCAGTCAGCTATTGCAATTGCCAAGAACCCAGTTCATCATGACAGAACAAAGCATGTCGAAATAGATAGGCACTTCATCAATGAGAAAATAGAAGGAAAAGAGATTTCTCTTAATTATGTTCCCTCTAGACAGCAGGTGGCAGACATCTTGACAAAGGCTCTATTTCCACCCAACTTCATTGAACTAAGTTCCAAGCTTGGTTTAATGAACATATATCATCTGGTTTGAGGGGGAGTGTAGGAAATCAAACCAGATTCTCTTCTTCTATATTAAGAATTAATATCCTAGGGATTTCAATGTAATATTCTGTGTATATATATATAGATAGTAATATTGTGTATCATATATATATAGTGCATATATTAGGAATAGAAAGATATAGTCAAGAAGATTTCTTTTGTATATATATGTGTATCTATTCCTTGAAATCATAAGAGAGAAGTTTTATTAAGAATTATTTGCTACAGTCTACTCTTTTCTAAAAATGATCATCTTCCAGTAGAAGTCTTCACAGATGCAAATTGCGCTAGATCACTAGATGATAGGAGATTTACTTTAGGTTATTACACTATTGTAGGAGGAAACCTTATCACTTGGATAAGTAAGAAGCAAAGTGTAACTGCTCAATCAAGTGTTGAAGCAGAGTACAGAGCCATGGCTCAAGGTATTTGTAAGATCATATGGGTGAAGAAGATATTGGAAGAACTAAAATTATCAAGAAAGGATAAGTTATCCTTGTATTGTGATAATAAGGCTGCCATAAGTATAGCCCAAAACCCTATACAACATGATCGAACAAAACATATAGAGATTGACCGGCATTTCATTAAAGAAAAGGTGATCGATGGTGTTTTGAGGCTACTCTACATAACACCTGTGGAGCAGCAAGCTAATGTATTCACTAAAGCTCTTAGTAACAGGATATATCATATGTTAGTTTGCAAATTGAGCATGTGTGATATCTATGCACCAACTTGAGAGAGAGTGTCAACTGAATAATTTACGATTGATTTGTCAGAAGATTACTTCCTAAATTAGAGATTTTTTATTTATTGTACTTTATTTTTTTCCTAGTTTAGCATTATTCTTGTGTATAAATACCTTTGTAAGATAATTGTATATTAAAATTTGAGAAATAGAATATTTCTTTCTCCTAAAATTTTCAATATATAAGCATTTGTATTTGCTATACGGCCATATGCACTGCCTTGTCCCCATAAATTTGGTAAGACAAATAATATCATGGAAACCAAACCACAAATTTATCCCCAAATATATATATATATATATATATATATATATATAACTCATTCCATTAGATGAGCCAAACTAGAGGAATCCTTTTACATGATCTGCAACAATGAAATACTGTAACATAAGTATAGCTTCTAAAGTAAGGTTGGCATAGACAAAAGGGGCTGAACTTGCCGAATGCACGATAAGCCATTAGAGCTTGCATTTATTATGCAACTCAACACTTTACCAATTGATTTATTGTATGCTGCTCCTAACATACCAATATTGTCCAACGATTTTTCATAAGTCTAAAAATTTTTCAATGCGCCATGGAGACTTTCAAAAATTTCCATCAGCTACCTCAAATCTTTAAGATCATCAACTTAGCCTTTAACTAAGACAAACTCACAAATTCATAAAACTTGTGACATCATTTACACAGTTGGTAAAACATCCATCAATAATCCATGACATGACAAGCATATAAAAGTTGTCATGTAACTAAATTTTCAACCTCCCATCATTCAATAGTGTAGACATGGTCATAGCTTTTGTGAATTTGTATGTTATGTTTTAGAATCAAATATAATTACGAGTCTTAGGTCAATTAAGAAGAAAAATCAGTATCAACTTTATTCTTAATAGATTTTCTTCCGCTTTTACCTGTGTTGATTCAACAATTTAGGCTCATCAAGAGAGAACTCAAGGATCTTAGGAACACAAATTTCTGAGTAAAACCAGAGTTAGTCTTTCCCTTTCTTTTCTGCCATCAAATAGTGGTTTACAAGAGCAGTTGTATCATAGCTGCTAGTCCTAATTTCACTCTCTTGTTGACACATAATATAACTGCTCCTAATAACTAATATTTGGATTCTTACAATACACACATACTGACATCTAAACATCTGCACAACACCACTCCTTAACTTCGGCCTAAAGCTCTTCACACTAGGATACACAACACTTTACATATTAACAACACAATAACACAACATAACTCATGACAACAGCCGCAATCACATTTCTTCTTAAGTTTGCATGAGTACAAATGCTTAAAAGGAACAATTTTATACTCCTTATCTGACATAGAATCAGATGTAACAGTTATATTAATTGAGACAGTATAGAGCAAATCCTAAATAGGGGATATTTTGAGAAATTAGTGAGTGCAGCTATTGAAGGATCTAGAAACTTTAAAATATTGATCAAGTCAAATGCATAGAGGACCACAGGTTGCCCGATCTCAAAACTAATTTAAATATTTGACCTACCTAAAATAATGAAGTTTTGACATGAAACAGTCAAGGAGAATCACTGTCATATCAAAAGAAACAAAGAAGTAATTACTCCAAACTCCAAAAAAGATAATTCCTAACAAGTTACCTATAAGCAGTCGGACTTTTCATGTTATGATATTTGCAATCAACAATATGTGTACAATATTCAATTTGAGACCAATATATAGCACAGAAAAACACATATTAGAGGGCGAAATGACTGCTGAATTAGCTTATACCTGATTACCCAGAAGAGACTAAGTTGTAACATAACACAATGAAATTGGTCATAATCAATCATGGCTTCCTCTAGAATAGTCAAATATGTCAACTAGTATACCCCTAAAAGTTGATGGGAGAAGTAAAGATAACAAGTAGAACAGTAACACAAGAGGAATACTTGCACCAATCATGCACATCCACAAAATTCATCAAAAACAGGCCTAACCAGATCATTGGTGGTTAACTCCCAAACTTAATATTTCCAATCAATCAAAACACAACCTAGTTCCACCCCAACGACATGCAATAAAACAACATTGACTTCCCTCATTTATTCAAAAACTGCTATCAGTCATAAAGCAAACCCGACACCACATTTACATTTAGGAACATCACAATTTACTTTGCGTCAGTCACTTCTCCCCAACTAACTATCACAAACACAGCAAGCAAACATAAAAACTTTCTTGATATAATATGAAAATGTAATAAAGGAAAACCCAACCTTCCAATTATACCGTTAACCATGATAACAAGATGTTCGGGAACACCTCCAGAAGATTCCACAGCATTCTCATCGAACACATCCTGACCATTACTATCAAACTCAAATTTCAAACCTTTATTTTTATCACTATTTTTACTCTCCTTAAAACACCCAGAACCCATTTTCCTTAAAAACTCAATCTTACTCAAATCAACTGCTATCTTCTTCCTCTTCTTGTACTCTAAACTGTGTCTAGGATTGGATCTACACTCAAAACTGATAACTTTAAACTTGCAACTTGGCAGAACAGTGAAACAGAACTGGGTATGGACCCGGGGCGGAATTGGGATGCGAATAAGAGGGGAGTTCAATGGGGTCATAGGGACTAAAATGATGAACAAAAAATTGATGTGTGTAGTTTGTGCTATGTGTATGTGTGTGTATAAAGAGCACATGAGTAATGGGTAAAAAAGCAGATTAAATTGGAGTGATACTGTTTGTTGGTCTTGGTTGGTGCTGCATACAGCAACATTGACAAGGCATTATGAGGTAAAAGAAAAGTTTTTTATTTGGCCTGAAAAAAAAAAAGAAAGAAAGAAAGAAAGCACAAGCTGAATTCATTGCTTTACCGTGATGAAATGTGATTTTGACCTTCTCCGCCCGCCTCGTATAGCATGTCCAGCGTTTTGCCTCTTTTTTTTTTTTTTGAGTTGGTCAGAAATTCGGAGTTGAGTGAGTCCTATCTCTGACCGTTTAAAGCTCTGCTATGTACACAGATTTTATTTTAAAAAATATATACATATATAATATTAATTCAATTATCAATTTAATATATTATTACAGTTAATATTTAATAACGTGTGATCATAAATTATTCTGAACATGGATCGAATGTTATTATATATTTTATAATCAAGGTAGAGCCATGCTCTATGATAGGGTTAGCAATTTGTTATTAATTTATTCATACGACACAATATAATATAATTATAAACTATCATATATAAGTAAAATTTAATATAATTAATAATTAAGTTAGAAATATTTATAAATGTATGCTAGTTTGGATCTAACAACTAAACTCGTTTAATAAATAAATACTATAAATGTGCATATTTGATCTATAACCCCATTTAAAATTAAGATTTATAGCATTTACGGTTTAATTTTACATTATAATATCCACTCACTCTAATCCCTTATCTAGTTTTGTAAGAGTAGTATTTTTAACCTTTTTTATCATCTTCTATATTCTAATTTCTAACATTTTAAAACAAAATCATAGTGTACATGTACTAAAAAAGGGAAAATAAATAAAATATTACTTTTAAAAAAATTACCAAAAAAAGGCACCGATACCATTTCAAGCCAATGAATGAAATTGTGTTGTGCGATAAATTTGGAATTAGTTTGAAAAGTACAATTTTTTTGTAATCTTTTTAGAAAAGCAATATTTGATTTATTTCCCTTACTAGCAAATGCACAAACACAAACCGTGCAGAAGTTAAATACAACTATATTATTTATAATATTAAAACACAAGAGGAATTTTTTATATCTTTACTATTTGATTTTTCTTTTTCTTTTAATTTTAATTTTAACAAACAATCCTACATGCTTAATAATTCTTAATAAATCATTAATATGTCAAGGTCAATATGGTTAAAAACTCTATATGCTAAAATAGCATCTTTTTGCAATTAAATGCCACTAACTTACAAAACCTCCACCAAAATGGCAGTTTATTGTTATAACACCAACTTCCATAGTTCCTAATAATTATTTAATTAAATTATTTGATTTTGTTATTAAATTTTTATAAAAGAACAAACTATATGCTTATCTTACAAATTCATCATTTTAAAAAGTAATTGAAAATTAAATTGCTCTTTTTTAATTTTAAAGCATTATATTTAAAGTTTTTTTAAAAAATGCATCTTATTCAATATCAATCATTTAGAGATTTTTTTAGTTGGATTTCATGTGTTTATATTTCATGCTTTAGACCAAAAAGTTTATAATAGTAGCAATAGCTTTAGAGTAGGTAAACATATGTTATTGTTGTTATATACAATGAATTTTGTTATAGTTTAAAATTATAGATTTTGTTCCTTTTTTTTTTTGAATTGGAATATTGGTAAAGAAAGTTTTATTTAACTATTTCACAGGATAATTATTTTCTTATAAGTTTTCTTTTTATTATATTGTAATTCTATGATAAGAGTAATATCTAAGGTATAAAAGCTTTAAAATACGAGAGGTAAAGTCTACTAAATTAACAATTTTATTAATTGATTTTATATGATATTAAATTAATTTTAGATTTTACAAATTTTCAAGTTGGTAAAATTTTCCAGATTAACAATTTTATTAATTGATTTTACAAGGGGTTTATGCCAATTTAGATTTTATGAATTCTTAAATAAAGTATCATTTTGTAAAACCTAAGAAATAATAATAATAATAATAATAAATAAATAAATAAAAGGGTCGGGACAAATAAAAACAATAAAAAGTTAAAATAGGAGCAATTTGGTCATTTTACGAGATAGGTACAAAAGAGTCAAACACTGGTCAGTTTGACCTTATTCACTTTCTATACTATAGCACACTTAAAATAAGGAAAACCTTAAGAGAAGAAGACGACTACTATATCCTGCAGTCCAACAAAGTAACACATAGTAAGTAAACTTATTAATGATTCTTGATTGTTATTTAATACATGTAATACAATTGATGGTTAGATTCTTGGAATTTCATTATAGAACGAATTGGTCGATTAATGGTTAGATAAGACTTCGGCTATTGAAGCAAATCTCTACAAGTAAGTGGTTTAATTTGAAGTAATTTAATATTTTTATATTGTTAGTATCACAAATTAAGATTTAGATATGTCAAATCACAACTAGAGTTGAAGAAATGGAAATTTAGTGAATTAGAAAGAGAATTTGCAATGAAACAATGGGGTACATGCCAGGTACATGCTTGTGTACCTACTCGTGTTGTTTAGAGGAGGAAAAAACAACTTTGGAGGTTTACAGCTACGTACACACTCGTATACCTATTCATGTAATTGTATACGACCAAGTACATGACCGTGTACTTGGGTGTGTAAAATGATGAAAGTGTACAAAAAGGTACACAGCCATATAACACGATCGTGCTCCTTATTATGCTCATGTATACAGCCTAATGCACGACTGTGTACCCTGAATAGTTTTGTTATTCAATTTTTTTCTTATTATTTGAATTTCATTAATCCTAAACAATTAGTACAACTTTAAAAACTCAATGAAAGTAAGAGAATTTATCTAATAACAATTAGTTAACAAAATTTGAGTACTTAGGTGATACTCTAGACTAGTACTAAGATCAATTGTTCCATAACATGACAGATTCCAAAGTAAATTGCTAGGCAACAATTAGTTGTGTTGGATACAGCCCTTTCAAGTATATGTAATCTTGTGTGCTGCTTGTCTTTGTTAGAATAGTTGAGGAACTAGAATAATTGGTATATTAGATTTGATTAAGTTGTTTACCGATTGTGCTTGGCTCACTTGTGGACCCATAGTATTAGAACCTTAGGGGGCACCCGTTGATCGGTATGCGGTAGTGTCCTATGTAGAGTTACATACTAAGATGATTTAGTAGATTGTGGGACTCATGGATGTTGGGGCTCATAGTAGTAAGTCTCAACACCGTACTATGATTAAATTTATATATGGTATGGTGGGGTCATGAGCGCTCATTTATTGTTTGAGGATTAATTTAGATAATAATATGGTATATGATTGTTAATTTTTGCATTAATGCATGTGACTCAAGAGATGTTTGATCATGCGTGTGTGCTTGTGGATTATACGTACTAGGCATTAGCTCACCCTTTGAGAATCTTTTTTTTTTTTAGTTGCAGGTATAGATGATTACACCTTCTATTATGAGGACCTAAGGTCATATGCACAGGATAGGAGTGATATAGAGTACTATTATTATTATGACAACTAGACAAGGAAGGCAACTAAAGTTCTTAACATCACTGATAAAATGATTACTATTGGAGTATGATAGGATAGTCATTCGTTAGAATTTTAATTGTTTCTAGCTTTTATCATAATAATGTACCAAGATTATCTTTAAAGTAGTTTGTGGGTTGTAATGAGACTTAATTGGATTATCATGAGTGATGTCAATTAATTTATTTCAATTGTGGTTAATAGTTATTGCAAGTTATATAGTGTTAGCTAGTTAATTACTCTATAGGGACATGTGTTTACTCTATAGGTTACATAGTGTTTGAGGATTAATTTAGATAATAATCTATTATATGATTGTTGATTTTTGCATCGATGCATGTGACTCAAGAGATGCTTGATCATGCATGTGTGCTTGTGGATTATACGTACTAAGCATTAGCTCATCTTTCGGGGATGTTTTTCTTTTAGCTGTAGGTACAGATGATTATACCTCCTATGATAAGGACCCAGTGTCATATACGCAGGATAGGAGTGGTATAGAGTACTATTATTATTATGATGACTACGTAAGGAAGGTAACTAAAGTTCTTAATATCGTTGATAAAATGATTACCATTGGAGTATAATAGGATGGTTATTTGTTTGAATTTTAACTATTTCTAGCTTTTATCATAATGATGTACCAAGATCATCTTTAAAGCAATTTTTGGGTTGTAATGAGTCTTAGTTGGATTATCATGAGTGATGTCAATCAAATTATTTCAATTATAGTTAACAGTTATTGTAAGTTAAACAGTGTTAGGTAGTTAAGAGCCTTAACATGTCTTTACTTTGTAGGAATACGTGGCAGGTTGTGGTGTCCTAGGTTCCAGGGTGTTATAACTTAAATGGTTAGGGCTTAAGTTTGAAGATCCTAAGATTTAGGCCGATGATCAATAGGTATAGGTTTCAATCAATAGAAAGTAGGTTGTGATCTTTAAATGGATTAGACACTAAATCTATAGGACTGTGAGATATGACGAGAGTGGTAAAATTACGAGTTGATTATTTTGTTTGGTAATTTATTTTATTTTACTTATTATCTTTATTTGCGGTTTCTTTTAGATTTCTATTTTACTTATGTGTGTGTAAACATAAGTATACATATGTGTATACCATTACTAACATTTTACACTTACTCTAACTCTCGAGTCTATTGGGTTACCTCCTTTCGAGTAGAATGCCTCTAAGAAGAATTACTATATTAGAATCATCAAGAGGTGCTGAGCATGAGAACCCAAATGAGGGGCATCTCCATAGTCAGTAACCATAAGGGGGATAAGGTCAAGTTGTAGACCAAACCACTTAACTCTTAGAGACTGTGAACAACCTAGTGGGGTTAATAGTACAAAAATAACAAACGCAGAATGCTAAAAAAACAAGAGCAGCTGAGGAGCTAATAAGCTTGGATAGGTTTGTTCGAGTGGTAAAGGAGTCTAACCCCAAGATTGATGACCTGATAGAGGTAGAGAACTAAATGCAAGAGATGGAGAAGACTTTTGCTACCTTCCGAGTTCTAGAAGACAAGAAGGTAAACTATGTTGCATTCATGCTAAAAGGGATTGCAACAAGTTGGTGGTCATCAGTTCCCAAGTTAATAGGAGGATATGTGGACTGGAGGGGATTTCGAGATTATTTTATTGGAAGTATTTCCCTAACATCATTCATGATAGGATGGAAGTTGCATATTATAATTGTGAGTAGGGGAACAAGTTAGTAGAGGAATATGAGGTGGAACTGAATTGCCTAATTAAGTTCCCACCCAAGGCAGTATGTGTTGATGATAGATCTAAGGTAAAGAGATTTGTGAGGGGGTTAGAGCTAACTCTCTAACATGAAGTTGAATCTTTCCAATTGGCCATCTATGTTGAGGTAATAGATAAGGCTAAATTCATGGAGTAAAGTAGGAAAAGGACAGAGGAGTAATTGGTCCGCAAGTTAAGGGTAGCTTTAGGTAAGAGGCCGACTTCTAATGTAGTAGTTCAAGATAAAGGTAAGAGACCCTAAACATTTCAGAATAGATCCCTAGTTATTGAAACTCATTCTCTACAAATTCGACCTGTGCCTTTATCACTTCCCTTAACAACCCCTACAATTAGATGTGTCAAGTGTTATGGACCCTATGAATAGAGGAACTGTAGATGGCCGAGGGGTGCATGTTTCTCCTATGGGAAGTTAGGTAACATAAGTAGAAATTGCGTTGAGAGATCAATTTCGTTGGTATTGCATGGGTGCAAGTTGATAGACCACATGTAGGAGGTCTTATACATCGAGTTCTAGTGTTTTGCTTTTTCTTTTTTCTTTTTTAGTTGGTTAGAAATTTGGAGTTGAGTGAGTCCTATCTATGACCATTTAAGCTCTACTATGCACACGAATTTTATTTTAAAATATATATACATACATAATATTAATGCAATTATCAATTTAATATATTATTATAGTTAATATTTAATAATATGTGATCATAAATTATTCTGAACATGGATTGAATGTTATTATATATTTTATAATCAAGATAAAACCATTCTCTATGATAGGGTTAGCAATTTGTTACTAATTTATTCACATGATACAATAGAATATAATTATAAACTATCATTTAAGTAAAGTTTAATACAATTAATAATTATGTTAGAAATATTTATAAATGTGTGCTAGTTTCGATCCAACATCTAAACGCGTTTAATAAATAAATACTATAAATGTGCATATTTGATCCATAAACCCATTTAAAATTAAGATTTATAGCATTTATAGTTTAATTTTACATTATAATATCTATTGACACTAATCCCTTATCTAGTTCTATAAGAGTGGCGTTTTTAACCTTTTTTTTATCTTCTTATATATTCTAATTTCTAACATTTTAAAACAAAATCATAATGTACATGTACTAACAAAGGGAAAATGAATAAAATATTACTTTTTAAAAAATTACTAAAAAAAAGGCATTGTGTCTTCCAGATACGATTTCAAGCCAATGAATGAAATTGTGTCATGTGATAAATTTGGAATTAGTTTGAAAAGTACAATTTTTTTGTAATCTTTTTTAAAAGAAATATTTTATTTATTTCCCTTACTAGCAAATGCACAAACACATATCATGCAGATTTATTTCCCTTGTGTCATGAGGTTCTTAGGGTTTTCCATGCTTCCTAGATTTACTGCCTCCACAGGCTCGTCGATCGAGATTCTGTTTTGTTTATGTTTTAGCTAATTTTCTTGTATTATTTCGTGGTCTAAGATATCGCCTTCAACAACTGACCTAGCAGCGTTGGAAACGATATCAACGTTTTTACTTTCTACCTGCGCGAAATATCCCTGATGTTTGATGATAGGAGATCTGAGTAAAATGAAAGCATATATATATAAGAAGAAAAAAAAACAAACTGTAATTGAACTTGCTAAAGAGTCTCAATAAAATTTGTTTAATAATTTTTCTCTACTTTTGAGCTAACCTAGCGCTACTGATAGGATAACAAAACCAATTGTTCAGAGCTGGATGCTGGTCGGACGTGCGGGGGGTTGATTTCCCTTTACTGTCGTCCTCTTCATTTATCCGCAGCTCTTGAATGACGTTTGCCTTTCGGAAAGATTGTTGGAGATGTGGGATGCACATCTGGGTGTCGATCAGCTTCCTTATTCTACCTTTGACACCTTTTGTTTGCGCTTCTTCTGCGGTCGTAGGAATGTACTCAATGCTAGTGTTGTTGCCGCTGTTTGCCATTTTGGTCTTGAACGTGTGCAAATTGGGCTTCTGGGAGGGTTCGGTTGCTTGGGAGCTATTTTGATACCTAACGCGCATTTTTTTTTCTTTTTTTTTTTTAGTATGATGTATGCAAATGCTATGCATGTGTCACACGAATGCTAAAAATAAAAAGGGTCGACAATTGATTGATGATGTAATATTGAAACTTTACTTTTATTAATATTGAAAATTTTGGAGTTCGATACTTGAAGAAAACAAATAAAAGATTACAATGATAATCTACTTCCTAACTCTCTTGGTCTTCTGTTGTAGAGGCTCAGGCTTCCCGTTGATGATGGCTTCCAGTTCTTTGACTTTGGCTTTGGAGTGATCTCGCGTGGCCCAATGAAGAAAGCCGCGGGCTCTATTTCTCATAGGTAGAGCATAGTCCGTACCAAAGGCAAATTCACCTCTATCTTTGTTAGTGAGAGGATGGGCCTATCTTTTGCTGAATGAAGGCTTGCTCCTCCGGGTTGTATAAGATAAACCAATGGTCCAGTACCAATTTTGGGTCCAAAGGTTTGTACACCCGAATTTCTTTACGAAGGAGACGGTCGACTGCGGTGTTAGCCATCTATTTACAATAAGAAATTGCCTAATGACAAACAGAACTATGAAAACATTACAGGGAAATAAATTTGAACTCCATGAACAAACCATTATATCGTCATTCAATTGTCAACCCCTTATGATGTCATGTATGCAAGTAGGTTGGTTCTAACTGGTTTCCGAGCTCTATGGCCTCGCACATTCTCGAAGAAATGGATCTCAGGCCATATCGAAGCATAGGGTGGGGTAGCCTAATCGGTCATGAATGGTGAATCAACTCACTTCGCCCGAAACCTACACAATGGCTCCCCGTCTTAGGTTTCTAAGACGGTCTGGGTTCGACCGCATCTACTCACACAGATATATGCACACAAAACCCCCACAATAAAGAAAAACTAAAGATCTAACTAATTCCTGAAAGGTTAGCACCAGAGTAAAAAGAATGAAATACATTTCTTAAAGATAACAATTTGAAGAGATTCAGGTGGCTAGCCTACTGGCATGGGTCCCCAGTGGAGTCGCCATTCTATCGAGTCTAATTTTTGAATTCCCATTCCTAATCCGATCTAGACTAGACCCTATGCTCATCTAATATAGATCCTCGACTTGAATTAGGAATTTCGTTTGATTTTTGGAGTCGCCACCCAACTGTTGTTGGGAAATATTGAATTAAGACTAAAGGAGCGGATTAGTCTTAATTTGGACCACTAGTCGTCGTTATTTCCTCTTCTCGTTTTTGTGAAGAGAGGAAAAGGAAAAACCAAAGTTTCTAAGTCCGGAGGCTAACCTATTAAAACCTTTACGGTTACCACCTAATCTCCTAAAATTGTTCCTATCTAGAAATGTGTTTTATTGTGTTTCTGTTACTTTTTATTATGTTTTTGAATTATTTCAAGAAAATGATTTTTTATTCATTTTATGGGTTGACTCGAATGGGTGCCTACGTACCTGCTATTCAAGATCAAACAAGCCATAGTTCGCTTTTCTGAAAACTTTAAGTTTGTTGGTGAATTTTAATTTTGAAATCTCTTTTCGATTTATGTTTTTTATCATTTGTGGGATTTTTTCTAAAAAATTCTAAGCCTAAGCTTTAATTTGATTTTTTGAAAATGATTTTTAGGGAAAAACATCAATTTTGGATTTATTTTAAGAAAAAGGATTTTTCTAAGTGCTAAAACTCATTTTTTATGATTCTTTTATAATGTTTGAATTTTTTATGATTTTTATGATTTTCTTGATTTTTTATGATTTTTATATGATTTTCTTGACTTTTCATGATTTTTATGATTTTATCCTAAGTTATTATCAATCCTATTTTGAAATCTAAAATTTTATTATTATTTTCCTAATAGTTTTATTACTTTTCTACATTTTTATTTTCTTTATTTTTATTTTTTATATATTTTTATTTTTATATTATTTTTCTACATTATTAAATTCTAGAAAAATCTAATTTCTATATTTTCTTATTTATTAAAAATAAAACATAAACTAATAAATAAATAACTAACAAAATAACAAATAATAAATTAATTAATTCGGAATAAATAAATAAACAAAATTAATTAATTAAATTAAATAAAATGATAAAAATCCAGAAAATCCAACTTACCTGGATCCGGGTCGGTACGCGGGTCGGGTCGGTTGGGTCGAATCGGGTCGGGTCGAATCGGTCGGATGCGGCGGTGGAGGGTGCTCGTTCACGGCGTTCCGGCAGCCTTTTGCAGCGGGTGAGGTGTCGAATCCTAGCTTCTCGAGGGTGCTGAATCCAATGGTGGTGGTGGTTCACTCCCAGATCACCTCCTGGTGGTGGTTCAACCCCGGTTGGTGGTCGCGGTTTTGGTTTCTTCTCCGATGCTCTCCGATTCACTCATTTCTCTCACTTTCTCTCGATTGTGATCTGTGTTTTGGCTTCCTCACCTCCTCCTCTATTTATAGGCACTTGAAACCGAGCTGGATAAGCTCGGATTTCCTCCGATTGAAGTTAATCGGATTTTCGGTTAAAAAACCAACTCTGATTTGTGTCTATCCATCGATTTGTTGCGATTTGATTCCAATTAGATAATGTTTATCTTAATTCTGTTGAAGATCTGTTGGATTTGTGCAAAAAATCGAATCGAAACGGCCGAAATACGAATTTTTCCTCCCGTCGGCGATCTCGGGCTCGAGATAGGAGACGATCACGCGCCCGGCGCGTGCGCTTCCTCCAGCCAATCAGATGCTGCCACGTGTCCTGGGTAAATGAAAAAATCGCAAAACGCGGAAACTGCTTCCCCCGCATTTTGAATCCCTGACCGAGCCCCCCTGCGCGCGCCTTAGCCCATGGTCCGGACCAGCTGAGCTAACCCACTTTCTTGATTTTTCTAATTTCGCAAATTGTATATATGCAATGCGATTTTTTCTATTTTTTTGTATTTTTTGAAATTTCAAAAATTTGTAAAAATTGTTTATTATTTATTATTGCTATTTCTAAAATCATTTTTCAAAATTGATGTGTTTTCCTATTTATTTTTATTTTTTGAATATTTTTCCTATTTTTGCCAAATTAGAGAAAAATTGGAAATTGATTATTATTGATTCTTAAGGCAAAAATGGGGTGTTTACACCGGTTATGCTTGGCTTACCTAAGGACCCATAGTGATAGAACCTTAGGTGGCACCCATTGATTAGTATGTGGTGGTGTCCTATGTAGAGTTGCATACTAAGATGATTCGGTAGATTTAGGGACTCATTAATATTAGTGCTTGTAGTGGCAGTTTCCAACACCGTACTATGTATTATATTTATATATGGTGTGGTAGGATCATAAGCACCCCTTTGTTGTTTGAGGATTAATTTAGATAATAATCTATTATATGATGGTTGATTTCTACATTGATGGATGTGACTCGAGAGATGATTGATCATGTATGTGTGCTTGTGGATTATATGTATTAAGCATTAGTTTACTGATGGGTGTCGAATCCAACAAAAATAAAACCTACTCCTAGACAATTATATGATTTGCATACAGTGGTGAGTAGAGTCGAATCCACAGGGATTGGTTAAAGATATTTCTATTCAAAGGGCATAAAGATGAAAAGAAAACGAGGGGGGGTTTTGTTTATGAATCAAAATAAAGTCGAAACAAGATAATAGAATCGTATATTGATAAAAGCCTAGCCAAAGGAATCAAGATAGTTTAATTCAAGGAATTGATCATCGATGCAAATGTTTTCTATTCTTATTCCTAGATAAACTGGTTATGGTTATTAACAAGCTCTAACAACCTATCTCTCCATACTTCCTCGATAACCAAGAGAAGCTCTTTGATTATTTCTCTTATCGATTAGACAACCCCAGACAAGCGCTTAAGATTTAATTTACCAATAGCATTAAAAACTAGAGAGACCACCAATTCATGCCAGTAGATTATAAGATAACCTATTTAAACATGATCATACACCTCCATAACATGAATTCGATCATCTCTTTTATAACCAAACATGTTATTGTGTCACTAAGACTAGAACAATCAAACAATTACGGATTTGACGTGCTAGTTGACAATATATTAACTTGCTAATTGAGTAGAAGAGCTCTAATTCATACCAATCAACAAAGATAATAATGACAAAACGATCAGAAGATATATGAATATCCAAAAACAAAGAATAGAATAAATACAAGTCAATTAGACCTCACAATTCGTGGAGAATTAAACATCTATGACCCTTTGGCTAGAAAAGTAGCTTAGCTACTCATGTTCATCAACAAAACGAAAATAAAAAGTAGAAACATGATGAACCCGGTTGCCTGCTCTGCCTCCAAGATGATCCAAGGTTCTTCAAGATCCAAAGATGTCCCTTAACCCTCTAGGGTTAGTTCTATTTATATTGTTAGAGGGATGGCACGTGATCTTTTGCTAGCAAGATATGAAAATATCTTTCCTTTTTCAAGTAGATTTCGAGAAGCGAATATTCATCCGCCTGGCGCGCCCTATGACACGGCTAGATTTCCAACCGTGCCTTCCTCTATGCATAATCAACAAGTCTTCATCCTTGTCCAGTGTGTACCACGGTCTACACCACGGCCAGATCCTAGGTCGTGTCTTCCTCTGTCAAAGTTCCACAATTTCTTCTCCTTGGCACGTCTAGCTTCCACCATGGCTTCAAGCACGGTTTCTCCTACGGCCAGATCATGAGCCATGTCTCTCTTTGTTGAAAGTCCACATTTCCGCCTTCTTATCCAGTGTGTAACACGGTTTACACCATGGTCGTGCCTCAAACCGTGCTTCCCCCTAGGCAGATACACGGCCGTGTACTTCAACCGTGTATCTTCCTGTTGATTCAAAACCAAGTACACGGCCGTGTACTTCAATTACACGCCCATGTACTTCCCTCCGGCGGTGTAAATCCTTGTCTTTGAACCAAGTTGTAGATGACTTCTCTAATTTACTTGAATTGGTACCCTTGACTCCATTTAACCTGATTTATCACCATAACAGAATTAAGTACCATTTCCTTATGATTTCTATAAAATCAATAATAATTTAACACAATTTATACTATAAAGATTGAGTATAAAATGGCTCTATCAAATTCCCCCACACTTAAACTCTTGCTTGTCCTCAAGCAATTACATCAAATCAATTGAGAAATCTGTCATAGATTATACAAACTTTCTTTTCATCATTCCAAGCATCTATTCATTTGTAATTCATGACTTGTAGTTTTAATGTCTACTACTTCAACCAAACCGGTTTCTTGTGATCAGATTACCATGGACAAAATTTAATAGCTAATCTAAACAAAACAAACTTTAGTCCTCATGTTTAGCAAAAGAATTTTTATTCCAAAAGTAAATACTTAATCCATTAAGGAAAAACACCCAATTAAACTTCATTGGATATTAGCAAACATATAATCCTTGCAGCATAAAGTAAAAGCACATGGTATCAGCTCTTTGCTAGATATTCTCTCTTTTATACATCTTTGTTTTATTCAATGAATGTTTACATTCATGTTCTTTTGATTTATTCAAGCATCTATTTTGACAGGTTTTTGCCCGCTTCTTTTCATGAACTTTTGCCTTTTTCGCCCTTATCGTTATAGTGAGTTCATTGAGTTGGCAACATCCCGAGCTCATCACTCAAGTGACCGGGTTTTGAGATACCCCTACGGACTTTTCCTCACTCTAACATTCAAGTTTGAATACTCTTAACTCAATTACTTGAATCATTGGAGTAATGGCTATGCTTTTTTTTTTTTTTTCAAAGAGTATATAGTAGCTAATATAACCTAGAAGTAAACTTGTTTATTTTTCACTTAAGGACTCGACTTATTCTTAGACTTCCAATTCTAAAGCTAAATACAAGGTAAATTTGTTTTTTAAAGATTTCACTACTTAATTTTTAACCAAGTATTCTAATCATGGCAGTGGGTGAGTAAGGCATTTGAACAAGTCAATTTCACATTTTGTAGATGCTTATTACAACATTTAGTACAATCTCCAGATTTCATGATAATTTTGAAAAAATTTGGCTTAAAATTGCTTAAGGACAAACATTCAAAGTATGGGTCAATTCTCTATTCTCTATATTTTATTATCCTCTCCCCCACACTTAGCTTGAACAGTGTCCTCATTGTCCCTAATTCAGCACAATTAAAGAGGAATTAACAACTCAAGGAACATTAGAGAATAAGAGAAAGGAAATACTGGTACTTCCCTGGTATTGGAGTTCTCCCTTTTAATCTCCGGAGGGTGTCATCTGATGATATGTATCTTTGCTGCAACTAATAAAAAAAATTCAAAGCAACACTAGAATCAAAACAAAACTAAAACTAAAACTAAAGCAAAACAAAACTAAAAATTTTATTTTATTTTTTTTGACATGGGTTGCCTCCCATGAAGCGCCTTTCTTTAACGTCTTTAGCTAGACGTTCCTGGCTAGATGTTCGGGTAAGGATTTTGATTCCAACTTTGGTGCCTGTGGTGATGGGTTAGTAACATCTGCAACAAAAACAGTGGAGATATCGCTAGGATGTTTCACGGCATCATAAATGTTAAATTTAATCACTTCACCATCAAATTCCATAGTGAGGGTGCCATCATTTACATCAATTTTTGTTTTAGAAGTCTTAAGGAATGGTCGCCCTAATAATATCAGTGATGAAGTATGAGAATCACCATCGTCCATGTCAAGCACATAAAAATCAGCAGGAAAAACCAACCCATTGACTTGAACTAAAAGATCCTCTAGAACTCCCTCAGGATAAACATTGGACCTATCAGCAAGTTGAACAATAACACCCGTTTCCTTCAAAGGACCAACATTTAAACGTTGATAAACAGACAAGGCATGACATTGATAGAAGCTCCTAGATCACACATGGCTTTAGCGATTCCAAGATTACCTATTTTGCAAGGAATAGTAAACATACCTGGATCCTTACATTTAGGAGGAAGCTTCTTCTGAATAATAGCTGAAACATTTTCACTCACACTAATCTTTTCATTGCCTTTCAGTTTCCTTTTGTTAGTGTATAAGTCTTTGAGAAATCTAGCATAGCGCGGTATTTGCTTAATTGCATCAAGCAAAGGAATATTTACCTCGACCTTGCGAAAAGTTTCCAGAATCTCTTTTTCTTCCGCTTCATTCTTGGATTTCGCCAATCTAGAGGGGAAAGGAGGTGGTATCAATGTGACCTTTGATGGCTCAGCTAGAGACTTGCTAATCTGGTTGCCTTGCTGGCTCGGAGTCAAAATCTCTTTCTTGGTCTCTTCTTCAAGATTAAATGGATGTCCTTTCTTATTTGATCCCTGCAATTTTGTTCCACTTCTCAAGGTAATTGCATTAACACTTTGCTTTGGATTTGTGATAGTTTGAGAAGGTAACTTACCTTGAGTTTCTAACCTATTTACAGCAGAAGCAAGTTGGCTTACCTGATTCTCCAAGTTTTGAATGCTTTATTTTGTTTCCTCCTGAAATTGTTTGGTATTTCTTAACAATGTCCTCAAGAGACATACCTGAGGTGGAAGGAGCTTGGGGTACTTGGTGTGATGGCTTAGGCTGGAATTGTTGGAAATGTTGAGGGTTATTGCCATATCGGAAGTTAGGATGATCCCTCAATCCAGGATTGTAAGTATTCGAGTAGGGGTCATACTTCCTTTGTGGTTGTCCTGGGAATCCTCCTACAGCATTGGTGTGTTCATGATTGTCATCTTGCAATGTGGGGCACATGTCGGTAGGATGATTAGGAGCAGCATAAATTCCACAAGCCTTCACCTGCTGAGTGTTTCCAAGAGCTAGCTGCTGCACAAGGGAGGTTAGATTAGAAATTTGATGTTTAAGGTTGGACACACTTACCTCATTTACCTTCCTTGAAGACGTATCATGCCTATACCTAAATTGTTGCGAATTGGCGGCCATAATGGAGATCAATTCTCTAGCTTGACCAGGGGTTTTGTTTACTATGGCGCCTCCACTTACAGCATCCATCATCTTCCTTTCCATCGGAAGCAGGCCTTCATAGAAGTATTGGATGAGAAGTTGTTCAGATATCCCATGTTGTGGACAGCTTGCACACAATTGCTTGAATCTCACCTAATACTCATGAAGAGTCTCGGTGTCCCTCTGTTTTAGACCACAAATTTCTCTTCTTATACCAACGGCTCTGGATGCGGGGAAGAATTTGTCCAAGAAGAGTCTGACCATATCTGTCCAAGTGGTTATAGAACCTGGAGGCAAATAAAACAACCAATCTTTAGCTTTAGTATTTAAGGAAAACGGAAAAGCACGTAGCTTGATTTGATCATCGGTTATTCCTTGCGGCCTCATACTAGAACACACTATATGAAACTCTTTCAAATGCTTGTGAGGATCTTCATTCTCAAGACCATGAAAGGTGGGTAGCAGATGTATCAACTCAGATTTTAACTCGAATTCAATAGCTAGTTCAGGGTAGTGAATACAAAGTGGTTGTTGATTCACATCCGGTGCAGCCAGTTCTCGCAATGTTCTCTCGGGATTTGCCATATCGTCTTCTTTTTCAGAATCAAGGGATGAATCAGACAAATCCGATGCTAAGTTCAGTCTAGGGGATGATCTAGCTTCTCGTCGCAACCTCTTTAGAGTCTTCTCAATCTCCGGATTATAAGTGAGTTCACCTGTCTGAGAAGAACGAGTCAAATAAGAATAGAAATAAATTTGACACCAATCCCCGGCAACGACGCCAAAATTTGATGGGTGTCGAATCCAACAAAAATAAAACCTACTCCTAGACAATTATATGATTTGCATACAGTGGTGAGTAGAGTCGAATCCACAGGGATTGGTTAAAGATATTTCTATTCAAAGGGCATAAAGATGAAAAGAAAACGAGGGGGGGTTTTGTTTATGAATCAAAATAAAGTCGAAACAAGATAATAGAATCGTATATTGATAAAAGCCTAGCCAAAGGAATCAAGATAGTTTAATTCAAGGAATTGATCATCGATGCAAATGTTTTCTATTCTTATTCCTAGATAAACTGGTTATGGTTATTAACAAGCTCTAACAACCTATCTCTCCGTACTTCCTCGATAACCAAGAGAAGCTCTTTGATTATTTCTCTTATCGATTAGACAACCCCAGACAAGCGCTTAAGATTTAATTTACCAATAGCATTAAAAACTAGAGAGACCACCAATTCATGCCAGTAGATTATAAGATAACCTATTTAAACATGATCATACACCTCCATAACATGAATTCGATCATCTCTTTTATAACCAAACATGTTATTGTGTCACTAAGACTAGAACAATCAAACAATTACGGATTTGACGTGCTAGTTGACAATATATTAACTTGCTAATTGAGTAGAAGAGCTCTAATTCATACCAATCAACAAAGATAATAATGACAAAACGATCAGAAGATATATGAATATCCAAAAACAAAGAATAGAATAAATACAAGTCAATTAGACCTCACAATTCGTGGAGAATTAAACATCTATGACCCTTTGACTAGAAAAATAGCTTAGCTACTCATGTTCATCAACAAAACGAAAATAAAAAGTAGAAACATGATGAACCCGGTTGCCTGCTCTGCCTCCAAGATGATCCAAGGTTCTTCAAGATCCAAAGATGTCCCCTAACCCTCTAGGGTTAGTTCTATTTATATTGTTAGAGGGATGGCATGTGATCTTTTGCTAGCAAGATACGAAAATATCTTTCCTTTTTCAAGTAGATTTCGAGAAGCGAATATTCGTCTGCCTGGCACGCCCTACGACACGGCTAGATTTCCAACCGTGCCTTCCTCTATGCATAATCAACAAGTCTTCATCCTTGTCCAGTGTGTATCACGGTCTACACCACGGCTAGATCTTAGGCCGTGTCTTCTTCTGTCAAAGTTCCACAATTTCTTCTCCTTGGCACGTCTAGCTTCCACCACGGGTTCCACCACGGCTTCAAGCATGATTTCTCCTACGGCCAGATCATGAGCCATGTCTCTCTCTGTTGAAAGTCCACATTTCTGCCTTTTTGTGTAGTGTGTAACACGGTTTGCACCATGGTCGCGCCTCAAACCGTGCTTCCCCCTAGGTAGATACACGGCCGTGTACTTCGACCGTGTATCTTCCTATTGATTCAAAACCAAGTACACGGCCGTGTACTTCAATTACACGCCCATGTACTTCCCTCCGGCGGTGTAAATCCTTGTCTTTGAACCAAGTTGTAGATGACTTCTCTAATTTACTTGAATGGGCACCCTTGACTCCATTTAACCTAATTTATCACCATAATAGAATTAAGTACCATTTCCTTATGATTTCTATAAAATCAATAATAATTTAACACAATTTATACTATAAAGATTGAGTATAAAATGGCTCTATCATTTACCTTTCGAGGATTTTTTTTTTTTTAATTGCAAGTATAGATGATTACAGTTTCTATGATAAGGACCCAGTGTCATATGCGCAGGATGGGAGTGGTATAGAGTACTATTATTACTATGATGACTAGGTAAGGAAGGCAACTAAAGTTCTTAACATAGTTAATAGAATGATTATCATTGGAGTATGGTAGGATGGTTATTTGTTAGAATTTTAAGTGTTTCTAGATTTTATAATAATGATTTACCAAGATCAACGTTAAAGCAATTTGTGGGTTGTAATGAGACTTAATTGGATTATCATGAGTGATGTCAATCAATTTATTTCAATTGTGGTTAAAAATTATTGCGGGTTAGATAGTGTTAGCTAGTTAAGAGCTTTAACATGTCATTACTTTATAGGGACACATGTTTACTCTGTAGGTTACATAGTGTTTGAGGATTAACTCAAATAATAATCTATTATATAATTTTTGATTTTTGCATTGATGGATGTGACTTAAGAGATGTTTGATCGTGCGTGTGTGCTTGTAGATTATATGTACTAAGCATTAGCTTACCTTTCGAGGATCTTTTTTTTTAGCTGCAGGTACAAATGATTACACCTCCTATGACAGGGACCTAATATCATATGTGCAGGATGGGAGTGGTATGGAGTACTATTATTACTATGATGACTAGGTAAAGAAGGCAACTGAAGTTCTTAACATAGCTAATAGAATGATTATCGTTGGAGTATGATAGGATGGTTATTTGTTAGAATTTTAACTATTTCTAGCTTTTATCATAATGATGTATCAAGATCATCTTTAAAGCAGTTTGTAGGTTTAATGAGACTTAGTTGGATTATCATGAGTGATGTCAATCAATTTATTTCAATTATGGTTAAAAATTATTGCAAGTTAGACAGTGTTAGCTAGTTAAGAGTCTTAACATGTCTTTACTCTGTAGGGATATTTGGTGGGTTATGGCATCTTGGCTTTTAAGGCATTAGAGCTTAAATGGTATTAGAGCTTAGGTTTGAAGATCCCTAAGAATTAGGCCGATGATTAATAGGTATAAGTTTTAATCAGTAGAAAGTAGATTGTGATTTTTAAATGGATTAGACATTGAATCTATAGGAGGGTGAGATATAACGAGAGTGGTAAAATTATAGGCTAATTATTTTGCTTGATAATTTATTTTATTTTACTTATTATCTTTATTTGCAGTTTCTTTTAGATCTCTATTTTACTTATATTTGTGTATGTGTGTAAATATAAGTATACATGTGTATACCATTACTAACATTTTACACTTACTCTAACTCTCGAGTCTATTAGGTTGCCTCCTTTCAAGCAGAATGCCTCTAAGAAGAATTTCCAAACTAGAATCATCAAGAGGTGCTAAGCATGACAACCTAAATGGGGGGTATCCCCATGGTCAGTAACCATAAGGAGGATAAGGTCAAGTTGCAGACTAGATCGCCTAACTCATGGAGACTATGAATAGCCTAGTGGGGTTGATAGTATGGTAATAGCAAAAGTAGAATGCTTGACAAACTAGAGTAGTTAAGGAGCCAATAAGCTTGGATAAGTTTGTTTAGGTGGTAAAGGAGTCCAACCCTAAGATTGATGACTTGATAGAGGTAGAAAACTAAATACAAGAGATGGAGAAGACCTTTTCTACCTTTCAAGTTCCAAAAGATAAAAGGGTAGACTATGCTACATTCATGCTAAAAGGGACTACAACAAATTGGTGGTCACCAGTTTCTAGGTTAATAGGAGGATATGTGGAATGGGGGGGATTTTGAGAGTTATTTTATTAGAAGTATTGTGGTAAATATAAGTAAAATTATATGACTAAAAGATAGGGCTCTATAATGAGCCAAACTCATAAAAACTAAAATCTTGAACAACATTTGCATTACCTCTTATGTACTTTTAATTATATGAAAACAATATTAGACAAAGGCTTTATAATGCTATTACAATTTACTAAAACTAATACCTAAGAGCAAAATGACTATTTAGAATTCTTATAGAATGAGATTATTTCAAACCCATGCAAATTCATTTGTTTTCTTTATCACTTTTTTGTAATAAGCAAAATTCAACCATAATATATCTATTTTTCTCAAGTTGCAATAAAATAAGTTTATACTTGTCATGAGATTACACATTCAATTTAAATATTAAATCTTCACATGCATGGCTAAAGTCAAATATTGAATACATATAAATAGATTAACAAGCATCAAAGCGCCGACTCTTTCACCTTTTCCATCTTCAAGGTTCAACTAGTTCATAGTAAATAAAATAGAAAGAATATAACAATTATCTGTACCACATGTTTGTTCCTTAAGTTAAGATGTTGGTATAGCTCAAAAGAAAGCATATATATAAAGAAAAATCACCAAGATAACATAAAGAAAGAAACAATAAGCAAAAAGAAGCAATGGCATTTCAAAATCAAAATTAGTATAATACCAAAGAAATAACATTAGCATATTATATATATATATATATATATATAAAGTTTATTCCTTTTATATATGTATCCAAGATAAAAACATCTAAAAAGAATAATAATGTAAATTCCTCATCATCAATGACAATAGTAAATGGAAAAGCTTCCTAAAGGAACATGCCTTTGCTATTGTAACCCTAAGAAATTTCTGAGTTAGGTTACCAATCTCCTAGAGATAATTCAGGGAGTTAATAAAAAACTTAACCCTAGTCTTGGAGATTTTCCTAATCTGGCTCAACCCCTAAAATGGGACCTCAAGAATCAAGAGTCAACATCCTAATAAAGCTTAAGCCCTAAACGCAAATGCTAAAACGACCATTGAAGCCTTAGTTTAAGTCTAAAACTCTAACTTGAGTAATCAAAATCTTAAGATACTGTTGAGTTTTCTAAAATAAGTTTTAATGGAAACAAAAAGGTCATAAAATATCTAATGAATCTAATGAATTTGTTTTAAGTGTGTCAAACAAAAATATTAATTCTCACAAACACTTAAGCAAACAGTAGGTTACAAACACTTCATCTAATAGTTAGCAAGACAATTTATTAGATGTTTTAGTAAATACTTAAATAGACAGTTTGACATGTCAGTTTGCAGAATGTATGCTCATAAAATTATTATCTATCTTCAACACAAATTCGATTTATTTGAAGCCCCATTTCCATTAATTAAGTGTATTTTGGTAATGCATTTAATTCGTGCCACACAGGAGGATTAATAATTTATGGAATTTTCTTTGAAGTCTATTTCATGAGCTTTCAAGGAATTTTTTAATTAGTTGTAGCAAAGTTTTTTTTTTAAAAAAATATTGGAAAGATGACGGATGAAGATATTCAAAGATTTATTTTACCTGAATATCATCTAAAGAAGAGCAAGATAAGAATAAGTATAAAAAAATATGGTTATCAGCTGAAGCTTATCCGCATAAAGAGGGGTCATTAGTTTTCAAATTGAAGTTTATCTATACAATGTTGTTAAGGAGTTAGATGAAGATAAATATCGGCAATTTCAATCATAGCAAAATCAGTTACATGATCAAGAAGTTTCAAGTTTGAAGTACATATAAGATTTTCAAACTTCACAAATATAGGGATATTAATCTTATCTAGAAAAGAAGCCGTTAGAAGATTTTATAAACATTTTAAGGCTATCGAGAAGGACAATATAAAAACTCAAGATTTCAAGTTCAATAGATGACAAAGAGGCAATAATAGGACAGAAAAAAAATTTTACAATTTTTTATTTTTCTTGAGCTTAAACTAGTGAATTTATATTTTCTCATTTTTGTATAAATTCTCTTTACTTTTTATATAAAGATTAACTTAGAAAGTAAGGTTACAAAAGTCTTATAGTTTGTGTTTAGTTAAGTGGTATGCTAAAAGGACAAAGCAAGAGCTATTAGTGCTTGTAACATTTCTTTATTATTGGACTAGTAAAACAATAGGTGTGGAAGACTAGATCCCCAACAGTGAAGCTGGAAGAGAGGACTAACTCAATAGAAGGAACCTCTATATACTTCTTTATTTCATTGCACATTATTTTCTATCTTTTTTTTTTTTTTTTGCTTATCACATGCATTCTTTACCAGAAAAAGAAATTTAAAAAGTGTTCATTTAATTGAAATTTGGTAAAACTTTTGAATGAACAATTCACCCCACCTCTTGTTTTCCATTTCGAGTCCTACATTTGGTATTAGAGTAGTGGCTCTTCTACTTACAAGAGTTGATCAATGGTTGACAACACAATCACAATTGCATCTATTTGTACGCCATTCTTTGACAGCACTAATTTTCCTTATTGAAATTTAGATGGAAACTTATATTAAAGCAATTGACTTTGCTTTGTGGGAAATAAGACGTTATAGGGATCAACAAATCATTCTCATTGATAGTCCAATCCTAGCCAATGAAGAAAAGAAAAAGGCTAAAGTAAACAGCACAATAAAGAATCTGCTTCTGATGAGCATCTCTTAGATTGTATTAACTATGATTTCATCTTGTGAATCTACTAAGCAAATATGAGACAAATTGTGCGAAACCTATGAAGGTGTCACAATGATCAAAGATACTAAGAGAGGATCACTCATGCAAGACTATGAATTGTTCAAATTCTTATCCGGTGAAACTATATCTAATGAATTTAATAGATTTACTTTGATTACTAATGAACTTGCTTTGCTTGGTAAAAAGTTTGATGACGGTGAGCTTGTAAGGAAAATCTTGCAAATTTTGCCAAGTTCATGGGATTCAAAGAAAAATGTAATTGAAGAAACTCATGACTTAGATAAATTGATCTTGAGTCAACTTTGAGAAAAAGCTTCAAGCATATGAATCAAAATTAAAGCATATGAATGATAAAGAGAAAGTGAAAAAGTCTAGCATTTAAGGCTATTGAGCAAGACATTTAGATAAACAAAGAATCAGTTAATGAGGAAGACAATAATGATCTGACAGTGCTAGTTCGAAGATTTACAGAAGCATTCGAGAAAAAAATGGTAAGCATTCTAAGCAGTCTATTTTTTCTAATTAATCTAAGTATGGTACAGGAAAGGTTTTCAAAGAAAAGAAAGAGAAAAAGAAAGAAATAGCTTGCTTCAAAAGGCAGAAGTCAAGACATATTAAGTATAAATGTCCTGTATTGATAAAAAAGATAGAGAAATACAAGAAGAAACAAAATGCCTTAATGACAACATGGAGTGATCTTGATGAGTCAGATGTTGAGTCAAATGCTAGATTAGACAGTGAAGAAGAGGCAAATCTTTGCTTTATGGCTTTATCTGAGATATCTTCTGAATCTGACAATGATATGTTTGGTAGCTTTAGAAAACAAGTTAAACAACTATTAAAGGCTCCATCTAAGGCAAATGAAAAGATTGAAGTTTTGAGAAATGAAAAAGAATTCGTATGTCAAACTAATATGTTATTGCTTGATGAAAATGATATTCTCAAAAATGATACAAAAGTTTTACATATGGATAGTAAAAGCTTACAAGAAGCATAAGATATGTTGACAAATGAAAATAATACCTTAAGAAAAGAAATTGAAGAGCTTAATGTAAGAATCGATGAAGTTTCAAAAAATTTGAATTCTATGTTTAGTAAGTTTTTTGAAAGTGATGAAAAACTACAAAAGTTAATATTATTTCAAAGAATGAGTAACTCAAAAGAAGGATTAGGATATAATAAGACTAAGTTCTCAAAGCAAGCTAAGAAAACTATTTTTGTTAAAGGATAAGATCCAATCACTAAAGATGATGTTAAGGCAAGTAAAAAGAAAGATAAAAGTTAATATAAAAGAAAATAAGCCTATTACACAAAATGAAAAGAATATTAGAAAGTATCCTAGATAGAATTACAGATAGAACTATAAACAGACATATAAGCAAAACTATAGAAGGAATGGCATAGGTATTATGAAGACTATACCGGATCATATAATTATCATCCGTAAATGGTAAGCTCATATCAATATCAATGAAGACCATATCAATATTAGAAAAGGCCGATAAGATCTGAATCTTATGCGTGTTACTTTTGCAATAAATATGGACATATAGAAAAATTATGTTATCACAAAAATAACAAGCTCAGCCAATAGTAAGTAAAAAATCAAAACAATGCAAGCTTGAATTTTGGTGGACCTAAGCTAGTATGGGTTCCTAAAATGGTTTAATCGTTTCTTTTGTAAATGCAAGAACATGAAACAAAGGTAAAAGGATTGTGGTACCTAAATAGTAGGTGCTTACGACACATGTAGGTGATGTTTCATTGTTCACAAATCTAAAATGGAAAAATGGAGGTTATGTCAAGTTTGGTGATGATAGTAAAGGAAAAATAATAGCAACTAGCATAGTAGGCTTTCCCTTTTGGTACAATTGAAAGTCTCTCTCTAATAAGATGTTTTTAAGATGTTTAAAACACAATCTCTTAAGTTTTAGTCAACTTTGTGATAAAAGGTATAAAATGATTTTTGGAAAAGACAAAGTAGAAGCTTTTGATAAAAATTGAGAAAATTGTTTGAAGGTTTTTGAAAAAGAAATATTTACATGGTTGAACCATTGAGAGTAGATGTTAAAGAATGTTTCTTAACAATAGATGATAATTGCTTTATTTGTCAGAAAAAACTTGGACATGTTAATTTTTCACAACTAGAAAAACAAACTTGTTATTGGTTTACCAAAAATTTCTTCTATTAAAGATATTAAATGTGATACTTGTTTGAAGAATAAAATGTTTTTAGTTTCTCATAAGTCTAAAAATGTTATTTCAACAAAAAGACCTTTAGAACTTCTACATCCTGATCATTTTGGTTCAACAAGAACTTTGAGCTTAAGTGGTAATAAACATGGCTTAGTAATAGCTGATGACTTTTCACATTTTACATGAGTTTTATTTCGTAGAAATGTGAGTGATACGTTTGATGCCTTTGAAACTTTTTCAAAACAAGCTTAAAATGAAAAGGGTTTTTCAATCATAAGTTTAAGAGCTAATCATGGTAAAGAATTTGAAAATAAAAGTTTTATTGATTTTTGTGAAAAAGTGGAATAAAGCATAATTGTTTTGCTCGATATACTCTACAGCAAAATGGAGTAATAGAAAGGAAAAATAGAGTTTTACAAAAAAATGGCACGAAGTACGCTAAATGAAAGTAAATGCACCTAAATATTTTGTGGGCTGAAGTAGTATTTGCATCTTGTTATATTTCTAATTGTGTTTATGTGAGATCTTTGACGTAGAAAACTGCTTATGAAATGTACAAAGATAGGAAGCCAAATGTGTCATATTTTCATATATTTGGGACTAAATGCTTCATTAATAAATTTGGACAAAATCTCAATAAATTTGATAAAAAAGCTGATGAGGGAAAACGACTAGTAAGGCTTTTCATATTTTTAATCAAGTAACTAGATTAGTAGAAAAATCTTTAAATGTCAAGTTTATTAATAACCTAATTATGGGTGATAGTGATGATGTAATACATAAAAAGAATAAGGATGAATGTTTAAATCATCAACAAAGTTTACAAGATATAGTTATAGTACTTATGGAACCTAAGACAGAAGGTTCAATCGAGCCTAAAGAAGAAGGTTGGTCAGACAATTAAGTGGATGGTCTAACAGACACTTCTATAGAAGGTATATTAGACAATTACTTAGGTTGTTTGCCTAAAGGTATTATTGAGCCTAAACAAGTTGTAACCGAATCTTCTAAACCTTGGAGATTTAAGTCATATCATTTACCAAAATAGGTGCTTGGCAAAATTGATTCTAGAGTCAAAACTAGATCAAAGTTACAAGACATTGAAAACCAATTTGCTTTATTATCTGAAGTAGAACCTAACAATGTGAATGAGGCTTCGATAGATAGTAATTGGATTCATGCCATGCAAGAGGAATTAGCATGATTCCAAAGAAATCAAGTATGAACACTAGTTCCAAGACCAAAGGACAAATCCATTATTAGAACAAAATAGGTGTTCAAAAATAAACTTGATGAACAAGGTAAGATGCTAGAAATAAAGTAAGGTTTGTAGCAAAAGGATATCCACAAGAAGAAGGTATTGATTTTGATGAAACTTATGCTTCTATTACTATATTAGAAGCTATTATATTATTAGCTTAGGCTTGTTACAAAGATTTTAAATTGTTTCAAATGAATGTAAAAAGTTCTTTTTTAAATGGATATATCAAAGAAAAAGTATTTGTAGAACAACCTCCGGGATTTGAAGATCCATCAAAAGAAGACTATTTTTAAATTACAAAAAATCTTTATGGTTTAAAACAAGCTCCTAGAGCTTAGTATGAAAGGAAAAGTAATTTTCTAATCAAAAACAATTTTTCAAGAGGAAAAGTCGATATAACTCTTTTTATTAAACATTTCAACAAAGATATTTTGATAGTATAGATTTATGTAGATGATATTATTTTTGGTTTTACTAATGAAGTGTATTGCAAGGAATTTTCAAAGTTACTGTAGGCTGAATTTAAGATGTCCTTAATGGGAGAGCTAAACTTCTTTCTTGGATCACAAATCAAGCAAACCTCTTAAGGAATATTTATTCACCAAGAAAAGTATGCTAAGTAAATGCTAAAAAAATTTGGATTTGAAAATATTAAAGGAGTTGCTACTCTTATGTTAACTTCAATAAGGTTAGATCCTAACATCACTGATAAAAAGGTACATGAAAAACTTTTTAGAAGTTTAATTAGATCTTTGTTATTTTTAATTGCATCTAGACCAGACATATTATTTGATATTTGTGTGTGTGCTACTGTGATGATCTAAACTTAAGCAATAATGTTAAAATTAAAATAGTATATATATATGTGTGTGTGTAAGGTAAAATGAATGTATATATATATATGTATGTATATATATATGTTATATGCTAAATAAAATAAAAAAATATAATAATAATAATAATATGAATTATATGGGCACATATATATATACATATGTAAAAAAAATGTACACATTATATTATATTATATTATAGCTAAACAAAAAGAGAGGAAGAAAAAAAAATGCAGAATAGCACCCTCATTCAATGTTAGCAAAATTAAGTAAGTAATATTATATATATAGACGTTAGAATAGAGAGAGAAGATAAAACAAATCATCAAAAATTAGAAAAAAAAAGAAACCAAAACTCTCTCCATTTCATCTGAATTTTCTGGGCAAATTGAAATTGAAATTTCCAACATGCAATCATTAGGATAGGAAGAAGAACAAGATTGAAGTAGGATGCAACAAGAATTTGAAGAAATTGAAGAAAAAAAAATCAAATTAAATAGTGAGGATTTTGTCTGTTTGTTCGAAGGGGTTAAGGTAAATCTGCTGTTAGGCCAAGCTAGGGTTAAGGTTTTGGGTGGGAGAGGATTCCGGCTGACATAGTGGTTGCCGGAGGCCGGTGAACGGAGTAGCCCCCGATAACACTCGAAACTTCCTATTTTTGTTAAAAATATCAAATGTTGATGAAAAGTTATGATTTTTGGTATTCTAGCATAATTTTGTATGAATATTAATTTGATAATTTTTCTTCTTCTGAAATTTGATTCACAAATATGTGGTCCTTAAGAAATGCTCTGTTTGGTCGTAAATTAAATTGGAAAATGAATAGGTCAAATGATGTATTTTTGATGTAATTTTAAGTATATAAGATCCTTATATGATTTATTAGATCACCAAATCAATAATTGTTCAGATTGGAGTCGTTTTCTATTTTTAGTGAATTTTTTAAGCTAATTACCTTGTTCTAGCCGAATTAAATCCTTAGCAAAATTAGAGAATTTGATTTGATTAGTTGAATTTGATGTTCAATTGAGGTTCATTGAAGTATAATATGATTTTAAGAAGCTTGGGTTAGTTATGAAACAAAAACGGGAGTGTTCGGTGCAAGATTGTGATAATTTAGAACCATACGATTCAATATAGAATCAGATCGAAATTTAATTACATTAATATATAATAAAGCGTAGTATACCCGTATGTATATGAATTAGAAATTATAGGAAAATGGTGGATTATACGAGGTTAGGATGGAATTTAGGGGTTTGGAATACTGAATTAGCAATTTAGGATTCAATAAAGTGAATGAGGTAACATTGATTGGTATACTGATGATTCAGGTGTTTTTGTTGAGTAAGGAGGACAAAGGAATTTGGCTGGTGCGACTGTTTGGATTGGCATAAATTGTTTCAGGTGAGTACCCCCTTAACTCTTCTCTTGGGTATAAGTGGTTGATAATGTAGACTACTTATTGTTGGCTGAAATTACCCTGTGCGATCACTTACTGTGATCAATGCAGGATGATTGTTGAATTACATTGGTTTGCTGATGGCTAGTTGTGTGTCATGATATGGTTGGATTATGAGAAAAAAAAAGAAGGGAACATTCTAGAAAATCCTAGAATGAGAGTTGGGTGCGGGATTTGATTATACTATTCCTGATTGTATGTGATGTAATGAACTTAAATTATTGAATGCTTAATGATTGTGATGTAATGCTGGGTTATTTTTAGCTTATTAGATGGGGTTTATATGACTAGCTGAGTTCATACTATTGTTGTCTTAGTAATGATGAAATATCTAAATGGATAATAAAATGGGGTTTAGGCTATAAGTACCTACTAACCTAAAACACTTAATGTAAGAAAAGTCCTGTTCCTTGCTTAGTAAGTTTGTGGTACGACCTTTGAGTCGACCTGAATGGGTTTGAGGCACGGTTAACGGACCGGCTCGGTTTAGTGACCTATGGGGATCTAGTCACCCCTTTTGTTCGAGGCAGGTGAAAGGCGAGCTGAATGTTTTTAACTAAAAAGAGTATGTAAGGATGTCTTAATTGGTTGAGAAAACATTAAGTTTTGAAAAGTACATGAGGGTAGTTTATCTACCAGTTGATAGGCTTTGCCTAGGTTAACTGAAAAATATTTGTGACCTGTGAGTAAATAGGAGTGATTGAAATGGTCTTCAATGAAAAGGTTATGAGTTTAGCAAAATGGAATCATAGAGAAAATATCATTAAGTAAGACCATGGTGATGTTAAAATGTAATAAATTGAATTGGGTTTCTTGCGAGTATAACTTGAGTTGAAAACTTGCTTACTTGAGTAATCACTTCAAGGTATTTGATAATATTGTTGATTACTATTATGTGATTTTGTTGTTTGTTTTTGCTGGGTTGCTTGATTTTATACTCACTTTGCTTCTTAAGAAGCTAAGGGGTTAGTGTTTTTGCTAACCTCAGGTATAGGTACTGAAGAATAAGTTTTGGAGACTCGGGTTTTTGGAGAGAGTCAATAGAGGCAAAGAAGCCCTTAGTTCCATTTTGGAACCCCTGTTATTTGTAATAGGATTGTCCTGTACATGATGTTATAGTGCTTGTAAATAAGATCTATAGGTTTTAATCTTCATATTGTAATGTAAATATTTGTTTGTATAAGGTTGGATTTGTAATCTGTTGAGCCACTTAAGGCTACAGGATTAATCATGGGTTATGCCTACTTATCGGGAATCCAGATCCCAATGGTATATATATATGATGTATGATGTGATAGGAGATTTTAAGTACATGTGTTTAGATATGAGGTAGATATGAAATCTGTTAGCGCCATTTTATAGGATGTTTATAAAATTACATACAGGTTGGAGTTACAGGTTCAATATTAGCAAAATTTGCTTTATCTCTAATTTAGAGACGGCATAGCAACCCACCTACAGGTACCAAGGATAATTACAGGAATTTTTGGAACAGGTTTAAGAATCAGACCTAGTAAGTAGGTCGCTACAGTTAACACATTTAACAACTATCAAAAGAATTTTCAAATATATATCTTGCACTACAAAATTAGGAATTTGGTATCCTAAAAACCAGAATATTGATTTAATAGGATATCCGGATGCTAATTATGCAGTTTGCAAGATTGACAAAAAAAGTACTTCAAGAACTTGTCAATTTTTAAGGGACAAGCTTATATCTTAGTCATCTAAGAAACAAAATTTTGTTTCCCTATCAATAGCTGAAGTAGAATGTCTTTCAATTGGGAATTATTATGCTCAATTTCTATGGGTTAAACAATAATTATGTGATTGTGGTTTTATGTGTAAAAGTATTCCAATAAAATATGATAATACAAGTGCTATTATTCTTACAAAAAATCCAATTCATCGTTCCAAATCTAAATATATTGAAGTAAGGCATCACTTTATGAAGGATCATGTTAATAATGGAGATATTAATCTTAATTTTATTAATATTGAATTTCACTTGGCAGATGTATTTACAAAACCATTGGATAAAAATAGATTTGAATTTATTCGAAATGAAATAGGTGTGTATTTTCCTTTATAATAATAATAAAAAATTCTATTATTTTGGATAAACTAAAATAAAACAAAGAAGCTAAATATTTTCCTAGCCGTTATTTCAACCTACATGTGCAGGAACTAATTCTTTAAAAATAATTTTTCAAAAATTAAATATTCAAAACTCCTTTCTTTCTCTCTATTACTCTCAACTCTCTCTCTCTCTCTCTCACCCTAACTTTTATTGATGACCATGGCACCATGAAAATCCACAAGAACTTCCACAATACTTTCTAAAGCTAAAATGATAGATAAGACAACCATTGAGAATCAAGGTGAGGAATCTTCCATGTCATTAAACCCAGTTAAGAAAAATCTCAGAAAACTATTCATAGCAAGGAACAAGGAAAACCTAACAACAATAGCAGCTTGGAGGAGGTTATTGTTGACAATGATTTTGAGAGTGCATAAGACGTTTCTTTAGACAATCTGTAAAGAAAGAAAAAGGTAAATCCTATGCATCAATTCTATTGGAAGTTTGTACCATTGAAAGGGAAAATCATGGATTACATGTCTTTAGACTCTGAGTTTCTAATTAAGAATGGTTTCTATGTAGATGAGATGCTAGATAAAATTGGTTGTCGAAAACTGTGTAATTTGAGTTATATTGTGTTCGGAGAAATGATTGTAGAATTTTATGAAAATTTAGATTCAAGAAGAAAAGATAGGTTGAAGTCTAATGTGTGTGATCAAGATGTTGAAATTATTAAGAATGACCTAATTCATTGTTTAGAACTCAAGAATGAAAGTGATGGCGAAGTGTACTAAACATGAATAGGTTAGAGTTGTTTCAATATCTGAAAGATGGTTTTAAGATTGATTCACAAAGAGATATGCTCATTATTCCATTCTATTTTTTAATTAGGATGTTATACAAAATAGTTAGTTCATGTGTTCTACTAAGAATTGGAAGCAAGATATACATTTCTATAGATGAGGCAAAAATTATATTAGGAATAACGAAAGGGAAGAGTGTAGATGTAGCTAAAATTTTTTGAAAATAAAGGAAAAAGACCATATGAAAATCTAATCATGTTTTGCTTAAAAGAGAAGAGGATAAGGTTTCCTAAGGAGGATTATACTAGATTTCTTGTTAAGAAAATTACCGAAGGGATCTTTCATATACATATTTGGAAAATGGTTTGGTTCTTTAGAGATTGCATAGTATATATGGATCATAGGTATTTGAGATGGGATATTCTTGAATGGATGTCTACTGGGCAAAGAGGAGCAACTTGCAAAGAGAAAAAGAAAAATGATGAAGAGGAACCTTTGAAAAAGAGTAGGAAAAGAAAAAGTTAATGAAGAAAGAAAGAAAGATGGGGAGGAAGGTTGGTAAGGGAAATTTGGAGATAAGAGATGAACCTATAGTTGGATCAGACACTTCTACAGATAGTTTAGTAGAAGCTATTCTAAAATCTCCTTCTCCTAAGAAAAATGATTTTGAAACTAGGACTAGCAATGGGGTTATAAATCTGGAAGCAGGATTTCAAATTTAAAAATTTTTGTACAGAAAAGTTTTATGGAGATGAAATCCGTGATGGAGTCAGTTACTACTAAACCTAGTGAACAAAAATTTGATGGACAACTTCCACCAACTCCCACTAGGAGTGGACATATTTTTCCAAAGACTCTTGTTCAAAAAGATTAACCAGATCTTAATAATGAGGTTGGAGACACTATTCTAATGCATGAACGAAACATGGATACTCCATATGCACAACAAGGTGTTCATTAAAGTGGTGAGACTAAGATTTGGGATCAAGCTAAGCAAGAAACTGCTACAATTAACCCTACGATTGATTTTACACTGAAGCTATTCAAGAACCTAATCTTGAATTTATTCTTGAACTAGTCCAAACCACTTAATCTGAACCCACTGCTAAACATTCTATTCAACCATCTCATCCTATTGAACCAACAGAACCACAACCAGCTCTAACTCCTACTAAAACCAATCCTAATCTCGTCAAAAAGCAATCTAAAGATGCACCAATTCCAAAACGACTAGGGAGAAGGCTCAAGACAATTACTAGAAAAATTATCAAACCTCTAAGGAAAAAGAAAAATTAATTCTTTTTGCATTGATTTTTGTTAACTATTTTAGTTTTAAACACTCATGCTAATCATTGGTTCTAATTGCTAGTCTATATAATTTATTTTTTCAATTATTATCTATCTTCAATACAAGTTCGATTTATTTGAAGCCCCGGTTCCATTAATTAAGTGTATTTGGGTAATGCATTTAATTTGTTTCACATAAAGAAGATTAATAATTTATAAAATTTTCTTTGAAGTCTATTTCATGAGCTTTCAAGGAATTTTCTAAATATTCACAGCAAAGTCTTTTTTTTTTTAAAAAAAAAAAATTTGTAAAGATGACGGATTAAGATATTCAAAGATTTATTTTATCTAATTATCATCTAAAGAAGAACAAGATAAGGACAAGTATAACAAATATGGTTATTAGTTGAAACTTATTTGCATAAAGAGGGATGTTCAGTTTTCAAGCTAAAGTTTATCTATACAAGGTTGTTAAGGAGTTGGATGAAGATGAATATCAACAATTTCAATGACAAGCAAAATCAATTACATGATCAAGGAGTTTCAAGTTTAAAATATAGATAAGATTTTCAACTCCATAAATACAGGGATATTAATCTTATCCAGCAAAGGAGTCGTTAGAAGATTCTATGAATGCTTAAAGGTTTCTATCGAGAAGAACAATATAAAGACTTAAGATTTCAAGTTTAATAGATGATGAATAGTTGACGATAGGACAAAACCAAAACATTTACAATTCTTTGTTTTTCTTGATCTTAAACTAGAGAATTTATATTTTCTCATTTTAGTACACATTTTCTTTACTTTTTGTGTAAAGATTAGCTTAGAAAGTGAGTTTAGAAAAGTTTTATAGTTTATGTTTAGCTGAGTGTTATGCTAGAAAGATAGAGATGAGCTATTAGTGCTTGTAACATTTCTTTGCTCTTGGACTAGTGGGACAACCAATATAGAAGACCAGATCCCCAACAATGAAGCTGGAAGAGAGGATTGACTTAATAGGAGGAACCTCTATATATCGTCATCTTCTTTATTTCATCGCACATTATTTTCTATCATTTTCTTTTTGCCTATCACATGCATTCTTCATCAGAAAAAGAAATTTAAAAGTGTTCATTTAATTGAAATTCGGTAAAAATTTTGAAGAAACAAGTAACCCTCCTCTTGTTTTCCATTTTGGGACCTATAAATACCAACGAAGAACCTTAAATAAAATAACCCACTTGATAGCCCTAAATTAAGCCATAAGGTCGAGACTTTATAACCAAAATTTGCTAGTAAGAGCACTTAATTGACATAATCAAGTGTAATTAGTGACATTTAACAATTTAGCAATACTAATCATTATAAATTAATCAATAATCCCTACTCTAGAATAACCCTAAATGGTGCGGATAATACCACCTAATGTGACTATTTCTAACCTAGTTACTAATAAACTAAACTAACAAAACTATCCTAAACCACCTTTAACTACACAACTGAAAACTAACTAAATTAACAAACAAATAAAGAAAATGAATTAATGAGAAATGACTAAAGAAAAAGTAAGAGATGGGTGGTGTTGTAGACTAGATCATGTGTCAATTTGAAAAGAAGATTTGCTGAAAATGGAAAGGTGATTTAACTAAAACCAAGCAATTAACCAAGGATCAACCACAATGTCCTATTAATCCTTTTGCCCCATGTACATTAAGACTACCTTAAGTAATGTAAGACAAAATAATAATCATATACTCCCTCACTCTCTTTCCCATTCATCAAATACACACATGCACACACTTACTCATAACTTTCTCATTCTCACTATCTTATTATTGTTAAACACACACAACCTACACTCACATGCCGATCACTCCCTTACTCAACCCCCTACCATTTGTCTTTCAACTTAAACACACTGGCCACTTAAGCAACCAAGCCACCACTTCACCATCACTCCCTCACATCACCACCACACTTTCACTCCTAACCACCCAATATTAATCGAACCACTACAAGGAACACATCTTACTCAATCACTAGCAAAAGCAACACACCAACTCTTGTAAAACCATAGAGTAAGGGAAGAAGAAAGGAAGTTTTGGAAGAGTGAAACAACAAGAAGGGACCAAACGTGAAGACTAAGAGGAGAGTTAGAAGTTTAAGGCCTAAGAAAATCGACACTACTAAAACTAGGAGCATGATTCTTATTTTGTTGTAGTTTCTTTTAAAATTTTTCCTTTTTGGATGTTGTACCACAGGATAAACTCTTGTTTCTTTAAGATGTAAGATATATCTTAGGGTTATGTAAAAACATAAACATGATGTAAATGTACACATCGAAAGTAATGATAGAAATATTGTGCCTTATGTAAGCTTTCTTTATGAGTAAAATTAGGAAAGCATAGAAGAAGAAAGGGTGATTACATGCTTTCTACGCTGGTTGAAATGTTTAGGGCACTTAGTAGCTTTCCATTTTGACATATTAAGTGGTTTACAACACAAATTAATTTTAAGAAGCACCTTGAGATGATTAGAAAGTGGTTAAATTATGGAGACTTGCGAGAATGGCCTAAAATTGATGCCAATAGTGGTAAGTTTAGTGATATTTTCTAAGTTTCTAGACCCTAAATACAATAAAAGGCCATCATAAAAGATTATGAATTAAACTCCTTGATTAAATTTGAACAAACAAGACTTTAACCGAATTACTAGTAAAGCCAAAAGGAACAACACTAACACCTCATGATTAGACCAAAAACTTGGATACAGTAGCATTTTTCACTCTTACACACTAAATAAAGGCCCAAATATGATTAAAAATTAGATTAGAAGTGAACCCTTAAATTTTAGGTGGAAATAAGATAGAAAGCTCCCAACTTAAGCCTACCAAAGGCGACTCACAAAACTGTTTAAACTTTTCAAAAAGTTTTGTTACCTAAATGACCAAAATAACCACAAAAATGAAAATTACACTAAAAAACCCCTTTGAAATGGCTGTAAGAATGCTAAAAAAAAATTTAAAATGAAAAAGTTATGACCAAAATATGAAAACATTTGAGAACAATAATTATAGCGAATTTACTTAAAGTGTTGAGACACTTTAATCCATCCAAGTCTATACTTATGAATTATTATCATTTTTATCAAGTGATACTAACTTTGATTCCGAGCTACCACCTAGCTATTATGACTAGTAGCCATTGGTTGAGTGAGTATTCTTATGACTATTGTATTTGATTTGTGCATTTAATGTAGTGCACATAATTATATAATTGAAATTGATTTGCATGGGGATTGCGAGAATTGCTTGTGAACGAATTGATGTGAATTTGGTGTCCAGATACTTTAATATATATTATAATCAACTAATTGATATGTTTGTGCATTAGAACTATAGGATTTTGAGTGCTTGTGAATGAATAGTTAGTCATTGAATAATTGGATAGAATTAAACTCGACCTTAATCAAAATGAATCACACATTTCATAAATTTGCATAAAAGGTCGTTGATGTCATGTGGTGGTACGGAGAGGCTGCATGGTGCTGTATATCCTCACATAACCTTTGGGAACTATTTGATATTAGGAAATGCTACTCTCAAATTGAGGCTTAGTTCAAGGATTCACCGCTTAAGAGTGGATGAGACTAAGAACTCTATCTATATCTACGCCCCATTTGGGTAGATATGTGTGTGTGTATAAGATTCAATCTATTTTTACTATATACAATGAAGTAACGCTTTCATTAACTTATTGTTATATCTAACTTAGGGTGATTGGAACCTAGAGTTGATGTGTAGTTTGTTATTTCCCAGCACCTAGTAATGGAGGGCATTAAATTCATACTATATGCAGTTATCGGTTGACTGTATAGGTTGTTGCATTTATCTACTTGTTTAATTAACTTGCTTGATTCTTGCTTCATGGTATAGTATGAGAAACACTTCACTAAGTTGGTTGTAGCTTACATCTCCATAGTATGTTTTTATTGTAGGAGCCTTGTTGATTAGAACCTGGTAAACATATGCTAGAGATTAATTATGGGAAGACGGGATGAAGGTTAAGATGAGAGCATGAGAGATAACTTTTATATTTATTGAATTCTTAATGATATGTTTGAGATGTATTTTATGTAAGTAGATACTTAGATTGTTTTAGATCATTATTATCATTGAGTAACTAATATTACTTATTAGGTATTTTATAGGACCATGATCCTTTATTTTGTGATGTGATGTGAAATTATTGTAGTTTTATTGCCTCTATATTACTTGCAAATGGTAGGTTCTACTTGGTATAACTAAATGTAAATTTGTCTTGTATGTTGTATGGCAAATCTCTAAATAATAAGGGGACTATTTTTAGGTTTCTGTATAGTGTATGGTAGGCTACCTGTAGGAGTGTGACAACCATCATTAATTGCAATGACTTAAACTCTAAATCTTATGAGCATCTTATCAACTAACAAAGACTTCATTGTTTGGGAGCAATAATCTAATTGTAGAGATTGGATTCTTGTGGACATAAATTGTGAAGAAGTTTCTTTGGTAATTGAAAACTTGCTCAGATTTGGTAAATAAAATCAGTAACTACTAGTTAAAAGTAGAGTTAGCCACTTCATAAAATTGGCAATTAGTATCTTATGGGTTAGTTAAAATGTAAATAATACTAAAACTATGACCATTCTTTTCATTTTATACATATAAATAAATTAAGTACTCGTGCAACCAAACATGAAGTTTGGCTTAATATAATAGATAAATAATCTTATATCACTTCAATAATATAATATACTATGTTTTGAATTCTTCCCTATTTATAGTTGAAGTTTTGTTACTCCTCTTGCTATTTGGATAGACACTATCCCATGAAAAACTTCCTTTCATATAGATGCATTGATGAGAAATCAACTAAAATAATATTATTTTAAAAAAATCACAAATTAAGGTATTCAATAAAATGATTTGTGAAAAAGGTGGTGAAGTTGTGGACTCAGCACACACTTTCAATTGAGCCAAAATTTGTATTGAAGGCATGTTCTGAGTATGCACCTTTAGTATAATTTAAATTTTTATTTTTTGAGTAATTTTTTATATCAATTATTATAATTTATTAAAATTAAATTTTTTATTATTCTTATGTAAAATTTTAATTTTTTTTAAAATTAATTTGAGGAAATTTATCATTGAAAAAAAGATTTGATGATTGTAAAAAAAATTTAGAAACAATTGTTAAAGAAAACATAAAAGCATAGATATAAAGATAGAAAAAAATAATTTATTGGAAAATGTTAATAAATTAAAAATTTTAAAATAGTAGTGTAAATGAATCGCAAATGTTGATGAACGACGTCCTTCTTACTACATTAAAATAGATGGATGAAATGGTCCAAACTCCATCTAATATGCATAATAAAAACAAAAAATGTTAGCATTATACAAGTAATAAGTCGATATCATAAATGTGCAAGGCTAAGCTAAGAGTTAATTAATCATGCGTTTGATGATCTAACGTTTACCATTATCATGTCGACATGGACACATTCTTCTATTATGGCTTTCCCCTTAGCAAAGTCAACATGTGATCCTATCTAGACACTCCCTAATGTCCATCTTCATGTGGTATTTTTTTTACCTAAGTTTCCCCTTTTTTGTGTAAGCTTTCCTCTTAGACGGAGTAATGGGAAGTGTACCGGCTCCCAATTGAGCTCGTTTCCTATAAGTAGGAAGTGGGTATTATATGTGAGCTCTTAATGGGTTCACTTGTACCAATCCGATATAGTTACTAACATATCGAGCTTAATGAAAGTAGCTATTGCATATGTGTGCGAGCATGAGATTCAATATATTTGTCATTTTTGACAAGTGCATGTGCAGTGGGCAAAGTCAATAATGTACATCTGGCCCCCTTTCCTCAACCTACTCGCTACATGACGACTATTAGTGAGCACTTCAAAAATCCTTTCCAGCCTACTGTAGTCGATGACCTTGTGATTATTAGCTCGTGAATTCCATCTATCTATCTTTTCAATGGCATATTTGGTAAAGATTATATTCTTTGCCATATTTTTAAGCGCCTTCGAGTGCTTGTTGACAAAGTAAGCCATGCAATAGTAAAAGTTTTCTTCACCAAAGAAACCATTGGTAGTGATGGGAATCAAACCTCTAGATACGACATTAGGAAGCCTACTTGAACCAAATGGAACCCAGACATTCACATTTTATCTTTATTTATTTTATAGTATTTTTTTAATATATTTTAGCAGGTACATTTTGTCGATTTTACAAGAAGATGATCAAACACATTAGCAATTGGTTTATGAATGGATCACGGTCCATTATGAACCAAATTGAACCTACAAAGACAAGTGGAATCGTTCTTCATTTCATTTGCATTTTATCTTAAGAGCCGGCTATCTTCACTTTTTTTTTTCACGTGGAGAATTGGTTCTTCAAGTGACTCATAAGATTGGCTTTTTACTATTTGGCATTGTTATAATTTCCTTGTTTTAGAGTAGGGTATAACTACTTGCTAATTAGGTTTTGTAAAGGACTTTTTGAACGTCACAAATTTGACTTTTATTGCCGTAGAAAGCTAGCCCCTTTCACGCATCATACTCTTATTAATTCTCTTAGAATTGTGGCGAGTGGATTTTGAATTTTGTTGTGCATAATATTAACAACATCAAGATCAAACCTAATTCTAACTAGTGTGTAATATCTGGTAAGGAATTAGTTCTTCTTTTATATCTCTTGTTTCACACAATTAGGGTCCATTTTTCAATTTAGGGTTCATGCCATTTAGTTGGAAATTGGAATCTATTGTATTTGTTTCTTTGATTGGTATTGAAATTCCTTTGAAACACATCATAATTTGGTATCAGAGCACGATTTTGAGAAGGGAATTTCGTGATTTTAAATTTGGGGATTTAGAGTTCTTGTTGTTCATTTTCACAATTGAAGATTGTGGGAAGTGGAGTTGAGTTCTTAAGTTGAATTGTTCCTTGATTCCATAGAAATTGTGAATTGAAACTTAAAGGAGATTGAATTAGGGTTCCTTTGTTGTGGATGCATTAAAGGAATCCTTGTAATTGGTTTCCAATAGAAGGTGTTTGAGTGGATTTGTGCCGTGTGTTTCCTTATGATTTCGAAAGTGGAAGTGTGAATTTTTAGATTTGCATTATGATTGTTCATCTTGTCGTAGATAATTAGGAAATATTTTGAATTCAAATTCAATCATTACTTATGGAGTTATTGTGTATTAATAACTTTAAATACACTTTGACTAAGTTGGGAATCATTTGCTTGATGTGTGGAGTTAGTGTTCATATTACCGTAAGTACTTGGCTCATCATAATTACTTCCATTTATCTTTTATTACCGTGATTTTTGGAGTGTGTTGTGGTGTGAAGTGAAGTACACCGTGGTTGTGTGTGAGGCATGGTTATGTTGCTGTGGTGTGTTGTTGTGTTAAGTAGACCATAGGAGTTGTGTGTGGTAGTGATTGAACCGTATAGGTGTGGTGTAAGGTTGTTTGTATGCCGTGAAGGTGTTGTGTTGTGAGTGTGCCATGAGTTGGTGTTGAGTGATAAAAAAATAAAAAATCAAAATCATGTCTAATGATAGTGTGAATAATGGGATTGGCAATGAAGCCAATAGTCAGGTTAGAGGAGGTTAAGGGCATTGTGCTACAGGTGGAAGAACATTAGAGGAACAGTTACAGGATCTTACCACTATTGTTGCTACATTAGCAACATGGGTAGATCGGTTGACGATGCCAAAACCACCGGTGGCAAACCCTTAGGCACCCACAGCTCAGGTAGTCCATCAGAATGCTCGCAAGGAAGGAGCTGTTGGAGGAAATAGGGGTAGGAGAATGGAAGGAGATTATCATGCTCTTAGGAAGGAAAGGGATGATAATTTTAAGAACGAGCCTTACCCAAACCGGGAGTTTAGACTACCTCGGGGATTAGAATATGTAAAATTGTAGATGCCTTCATTTGATGGCAAGGGTTCTACATATGATTATTTAGATTGGGAGGATAAGGTTGAGGGCCTATTTAAGTGCTACAAGATTGATGATCACACTCAAGTTCATTTTGCAGCTGTAGAATTTATAGGCTATGTCGCCTTATGGTGGAAAAATCTTGTGATTAGCAGACGAAGAAATGGTGAGGCTGATATATATACTTGGCGGGAAATGAAACGGGTATTGAGAAAAAGGTTTATACTTGAGCATTACAAGTAGAAGTTGTTTATGCATCTCCAAACACTGAGGCAGAGAGGCGAAACAATTGATGAGTATGTACAGGAGTTCGTAACATTGATGATTAGATGTGGGTCAGTTGAACCTCCTGAACAAGCCCTAGCACAATTTGTGTTAGGGTTAAAGTATGAAATTGCTTGCATAGTAGAGCTCCAGAGGTATAACACACTTGATGAGGCTATTCAGCTAGCTTTGAAAGTGGAGAGACAGAGGTTACCTAATCCTTTTCGAGTAGTGAGCAACAGGTATGGAACTTCTACCAAACCTCATGGGTTAGATGGTCAGCAGGTTGAACAAAAGGGAATAGGGGGAAATAATAAGACTGTGGGCCAGAATACCTCTATTACTGATAGGGAGAGGGAGGTTTCAGGAAAAGGAAAAGAGGTTGTTAGAGCTGATTTCAGGCAAACAGTACCAGAGACAACTAGTGGAAAGATGTGTCAAAATAAATGTTTCAAATGCATGGGTTTTGGACACATGACTGCTCAGTGTCCTAACAAAAGGGTTATGATTGTTATGGAGTGAAATAATGAGGATGGTTAAGAAGAAGCAGTTGAGCTTATAAACTTGTCAATAGTACTATAGGAGTATTATGATGATCTAAATGTTGAGATACATGAAGACAAGGGAAATGATAAATATTTGTCTATTAATGTGTTGCATAAGGTCATGACTATATCTCCAGATATCGGGGACATATAGAGGGAAAATCTATTCCATACGCCTTGTTGGGTTCTAGGTAACTTGTGTGTTCTTTTCATTGATGGTGGTAGTTGCACTAATGTCATAGCTGCTGCATTAGTAAATAGATTGCAACTAGTCACTAGTCCACATCCACATCCTTATAAATTACATTGGCTAAAAGAACGGGGTAGTCTGCATGTTACACAGAGGGCTAAGGTGCCTTTCAGCATAGGAGATAGATATCATGATGAAATTGTTTGTGATGTTTTTCTTATGTGCGCCTTTCATATACTACTGAGTAGGCCTTGGTTGTTTGATAGAAAGGTGCTACATGGTGGGTTTAGAAACACTTATGTATTCCAGAAGGATGGTGCATGAATTATCTTGGCTCCTATGTCTCCAACGGAGGTACACAAATTCCAAAAGCAGATTAACAAAACTAATGGGCACTCAAGACTTCAGGGCGACAAGCACATGTAAACAAGGGATTTCAGTCTAGGAAAAGATCTATTAGATTTGAGGACAAATCTTTCAGAGGCCTAAAGAAATGATGAGAATCAAACCTCTGGATCTAGCATTATGAAGCCTACTTGAACCAAATGGAACTCGGACATTCACATTTTATCTTTATTTATTTTATAGTAATTGTTTTTTTTTATATATATTTTAGCAGGTACATTTTGTTGGTTTTACAAGAAAATGATCAAGCACATTAGCAATTAGTTTGTGAATGGATTATGGTCCATTATGAACCAAATTGAACCTATAAAGATAAGTGGAACTGACCTTCATTTCATTTGCATTTTACCTTGAGAAGACCGGCCATCTTCACTTCTCTTTCACGTGGAGAATCGGTTCTTCAAGTGACTCATAGGACCGGTTTTTTACTATTTAGCATTGTTGTAATTTCCTTGTTTTAGAGTAGGGTATAATTACTTGCTAATTAGGTTTCGTAAGGGACTTTTTGAACATCACAAATTTGATTTTTGTTGCTATGGAAAGCTAGCTCCTTTTACGCATCATACTCTTATCAATTCTCTTAGAATTATGGCGAGAGGATTTTAAATTTTGAATTTTGTTATGTGTAATATCAACAACATCAAGATCAAACCTAATTCCAACTAGTGCGTAATATTTGGTAAGGAATTAGTTCTTCTTTTATATCTCTTGTTTCACATAATTAGGGTCCATTTTTCAATGTAAGGGTTTATGCCATTTAGTTGGAAATTGGAATCAATTGTGCTTGTTTTTTTTATTAGTATTGAAATTCCTTTAAAGCACATCAGGTAGCCCCTAAGCTTCTTTCAAGATGGAATTGCAGTTTTCCACAATGTTGGAGGTTATATACTTAAAGCAATAGCAACCATCATGGCCTAGCATCTATATCTCCACTGATACGTAGTCAAACTACGCCGGGGCATCAGGCTTAATAGTCCTCATTTGGTCCTCATTAGTTCCGAACTTATGCCTATATCCCCATGTAAGTGACCAACTTCTTACATTGCATATTTTTGTGTGTCTAGATGAAGTTGCTTGCAATATGTTGTATACAAAACTACTACATTAGATATAGAGAGCATCATCCAATGGCTCGGGTTTCGACTGCTGACTTGATGCTAGGGTGTCTGTCTAATATGAGGAAAATGGTTTCACGACCTTTATGATCACCAACCACATGTTCAATTTTCTAAAAAATTAGCTCCATATTTCAACCAACTTGTCATCTATGAGAGCAAATGCTAGTAGAAGTATATGGTTGCCGTCAATGGCACAAGCAATCAACAACTTGTATATGTACTTTTCATATATAAAAGTTCTATAAATGTAACCATAGGTCTAAGTAATCTCCACACTACAATGTACGACCCAAATGCCTAGAAAACTCACTTAAGAGTAGACACCCTAGAGGTATTCAAGCTTCTCTACCCCCAATTAACTTATTTTCCGGGATTGGTATTTTTTATCGTATTTAAAAGTTGGGGAGCTTATTATAAGAAATCTCTCAATTCTCATACACATGCTCAATAGTTCGTTTCTTACCTTCTCAAACCTATCTCTTAGCTATCCTATAACCAAATTCCTGTTCCACAACAAAAGCGAGCTTAACAACCTTCATATTAAGATTGTCCTTAGCAAGATTAACAAACCAACTTGCAAGAAGATTGCAATCCAACAGTGGGTAATCTCAACTTATCATCAAGTTGATGCATATACGAGGACCCTCAAATCTAGTAACTATGAAAAACCCCTCTAACTTCTTCTTATAGGCTCAAAGTCTCCACTTATAACTGTCTTCTCTTTTCAAACAATAAATTGACCAAAACGACATATTAGATTCTACAATAGTGATGTTACTCACATGATAAGCTTTAACGATTTGATAACATCGACCTTTGTCCTAAATCTCATGCCCTTATTGAACTTATCACTGTTGCTTAAACTACTGCACATTGCATTTTGCGCCTACTCGAAATAGAAGTTACCATCATCATCACTAACATTGTAGAAGGGAATAGGATCTCTAATTGCCATATAAGGTAGTTTAGCCTATCTTGGTTGATATATTGCTTGTGTGGAGTGCTCTGGTACGATTGGACGATCTTCTTTAGCAATATTATCTCTTTCGTTTTCATTTTTCTCATCTTCCTCCTCAGAGCTTTCCTCATAATTGGAACTTTCCTCCTTAACACCCATATAAGGATCACGTGTTTTTGGTCATTGTAACATTGGAGTAACTACTTTGTCCACTTCATCTTCATCATTCAATGGTGCCTCTTCCATAGGGGTTGGACCATATGCTTCAATAATCGACAGCTTGGGAGGCATTTCTTCCTTATTTGGTCAGCAATGTGTTTGCCTATTTTCTTGGAATGCTTGCTGTTCGAAGGGACCTCTTAAATCTTTAGAAATTCTAACATACAACTATTATATGCTATGCTCTCTAAAGGATTTAACCATTTCAATTAGATTTTCAACATCATCATTGTCTTAATTGCCATCAAGCCATAAGATGCATTACGCCCATAGAAAATAGGATGCTTATGAATTATTTCAACCACCACTTTGGTTGGATCGACTCTACTACTCTAGCATATTTTACACAAGAATTTGGTCTAATTCACATATTTCTTCATTTTCAACTTCTTAACCAACTTGTTATCATATTTCACCTGCTAGTTACCACTAACAATATTTTCAAATGCGTAGATCGGCCATTTAACATGGTCACCCATTATTATCTTATTCGCAATATAGATAAATTATCAGCTAATTGTCAAAACAGCTAATGTTGGTTGTTTAGCTTTCACAATGCACAATAATGATCATTTTCTTGCCATGTAATAAAAAAATATTATGTTTTTAATTTTTAATTTTTTAAAAATTTCTTAAGAAAAATTGGCAATTTTACATAAGAACACAAGAAAGAATAGTTTATAAAAAACTTTTTAAAGTTTTTAAAGGATTATTCAATTACAAATATTTTTTTATAACAATATAAATAATAAACCAAAATTTTACATTTAAAATTAATATGAAAATTTTTATTAGCATAATGTTGATCTTATTTCCATATTAATGGAAAAATTAACTATTGTATGCTATGTATTAGAATATTTATATAAATCGTGTCTAATATACTATAGACTAACAACAGGTACTAGTATTTTTTTTTTAAAGCATTATGAAGAATCATAACAAAAGTTTTGTCAAATCGTAAAAACTAACACAATAACAAAAAAACTTCAATTTTTAGTGAAAATACGTACAAGAATATAGATTGATCTAGTTCTTTGTTGATGAAATGGTAGATGTCAGCAAACTCATTCAAATCCTCTCATTTTTGTAGCTTCAGAAAAACTTTTTCTTCCTGTAAAAGAGAGAAAAAAAAAAGGAGTAACGAACTTTGCGGAAGGAAAAATAAAAATGAATGTGTTCTATTTCTGTATTTATATTATTAAATTGAAGTACTATAGCATTTGTAACTTTGTAAAAATAGCCTTATAGGATATTTTTATAGTTTATATACATGTTTTTATTTTTTAACTTTGTGAGTTGTAGATTTATAGTATACATGTAAATAATTGTTGGATGATGGATTTTTAACGAAACTATTCGATAATAGGATTAATTATATGAGGGCATTGTGATATGTACTGATGGCATGAATTTAGTTTGCACTTTCAAGTAATGGATTTCTCTGTATTGATCATATGTCATGAATATTTTCTTTTTTTCCAACTTCAATTATACATGGACGAGTTTTTGGAGCACGTGAAGTTGATCCTGTTTTCTAGAATAGACTCTGGTTGTCGCTATTGTCCGTCTTCGAAAAAATACAAAGTTCACGGGCGTAACATAGAGCCACCCTCTTCATGGCCCCCTGCTCACGAGAGAACATTTAATCATACACACACACACACACACATATATATATATATATATATATATAATGACCGATTTGTGGCACCGAATTCTTCGAGTCAGCCCCACTAAATCAAGTTTTATAAACTGTTTTTTTTTTCTTCCTGCTTTACTTTTTCTTTTCTTTTCAATCGTGTGTTTATTAAAATAAAATACCCAAAAATGAAACAAGAAGAATATATATAGACTTCTTTAATCTTTATTTAGTTTAGTTTTTCAAAAAAAAAAAAAGTAAAGATAAAAATTCCTTTTTCAATGAGTAAATTATACTTTTTAAACTTTTCTGTTAAAAAATGTATCAATTTTCACTTTTCAACTGGCATAATGAAGACAAATAGTATAGCTTGCCAAATTTTATATTTTAAATGGATACAAATTAGATAAAGGAAAAATATATAATATATATTGAAAAAAAAAGAGACAATCTATAAGGAACAAAAATTCATTTATTTTTGCCTATTATTAAATGGTACTCATGACCCTAACATATTTCTTTTCCTAAGACCAACCACTTTACAAGATACAATAAAATGAATATGATTATATGAATACGAAAACAAGAAAATAGACACAATACATGAAATGACAAATAAAACAATAATAAGAATAAACACCATTTTAGTATAACTTAATAATTTGTGATCTCTGTTCCATTTTATATACTTTATATTGATACTAAGAGTATAAACAAATGGAATAAAGTGGAACAATATTGAGCTAAAGCTTAGCTAAAATATCAAAAGGTAGGGCATGACCAAGCTTAAATTTTTGAGCTTAAACTTGGCTTGACTAGGCTTAATTATTTGAAAAATTTATAGTTTTTTTAAATTAATTTTTTATAAAAATCAAATGAGAAATAAACTCAATAAAGCTTGTTGCATCCTTAAGTCTAATTGGAGAGAAAAACGTATGGATAAACTCTTGGTTCATCTATTTTTAATATCACTCTCCATAAGGTGTATGCCACATAAAAAATAGAGTTTGCATGTAGGAATACATGTGGAAATGGAACTTCTTGTTTTATATGTTACACAATTGGTGGACCATTGGCCTATCTATTTATTTATTGTAATTGAAGCTCCATTATGAATTATTATATAAGCCTATTGAATCACATAGATTTAAGTTTAATTTCAATTTGATAAACTATTCAAATATCTCGAATTTTAGTTTCACTCAATTATAATCAAACTGGATTCAAGTAAATAATCGCTGAGCTCAAATGGCTTGTAAACTGACTTTAGTTATTTGTACCCCTAATAGGACGAATTCAACAGAAAAATAAAACACAAATAATTAACATGAATTACAATCCTACATGAACTACCCTTATCGTCTAACGTGACCACACAGTCACACATTTTCCCGATGTTTCTATAAAATGTGTCGCATTCTTAAAATCTGCAAATCACAAGACAACCCAAGAATCTCTCAACCCCTCCGACTTCCATTCCCAACAGAAAGCATGAAGCGCAAATATTCTTCATTGACACTGCTACTCTCCATTGTCATTACCCTGAAGAGCAATGGCATCGAAGTCGCCGCTTCATCGTATTCTACGGATAATATGTCACCACAACAACTAATGAGAACCCGACTCAAAAGTACAGACTCCAACGAAACCATATACAGAACCTCAAAACTCCTATGTTGGAACTGCATTGGCGAGTCCGTTGAGTTCCTATTCGCTCATAACATGGTGAGAGCAACCAAATGGGAATTCCCATTGATGTGGGACTCTGCGCTCGAGCATTACGCGGGGTGGTGGGCAGGGCAGAGGAAAGCAGACTGCAAATTGGAGCATTCCTTTCCAGAGGACGACTTCAAGCTCGGAGAGAATATTTACTGGGGAAGTGGCTCGTCGTGGACTCCTAGAGATGCCGTCAGTGCTTGGGCAGCTGAAGAGAAGTACTACACTTATGAGACCAATTCATGTGAGCCTAATCAAATGTGTGGTCACTATACTCAAATTGTGTGGAAGAACACCAGGAGGATTGGATGTGCCCGTGTGATTTGTGATGATGGAGATGTATTCATGACCTGCAACTATGATCCTCCTGGGAATTATGTTGGTCAACGGCCTTATTAAAATGCCAGCGCCCCATTATTATAAAGATGTAAGTATTAGTGACATAGATGTAGTCTCTCTAATAGGTGAATGTTATGATACATAATATGTAGGTCTATTGTGTTATGTAATGTACAAGCGACTGGGCATGTATTCAACTATTATGTGTGGCTTCTTGTGATAGATATTATCTATGTATAGAGTTGTACTAGATGACTAACCCGAGCATATGGGTTATTCTAGCTATATTAAATTTATATATTCATTTTAAATAACTACTAAGCCCCTTTCAACTTTGTAATTTTGAGTTGAAAACCAAATCAAATCTCGGTGAATGGTTAAACGGAGCTGAAACCATATCAAAGCACAACATCGTTCTTCTGTTTCACTGTCACTTTAGCAGAACATAGCACACAATGACCCGCAGATGGTCATAACTTGGTAGATGGCCATGTATCATCTCATATGGTGTTCTCCGAGAAAGTATGGGCGTAGGCACATCATTGATTATATAAGTAGCGCTACTAATATTCTCAAAAATGTTTTGGCGAATTGTGATGCTTGGGCAATTTCCAACAAATGTCTATACTTTCTTCCTACAGCACCATTTTGTCATGATGTGTAGACTATAGATAGATTATGAATTATTCAATGAAAAGGAAACAAAGAATGACAATGTTTATTAATGAGATCCATGCAGCTATTGGATCGGACAAAACAAGGTATGGTATGGCATAGTAATGTGTTTGAAGGTATCAAATGTAGGAAGTGTAGATGGACTGAATGTTTGTTTTGAAGAAGGTAAGTCCAACTTGCCCGTTCAAAGCCAAACTTTATCGAATCCTCGAATATTTACATAAAACAATTGAAATAGCTTAGTTGCCACTGAAGGTACCTATCTATCCAGCTTCTGACAATTTGGTATCTAAATAAAATTTTATATCCTTTATGATTTACTATCTTTATTTCCAATTTTGTTGCATTTTCGTATCTCCATTTGGAATGACTTTAATAAACATTTACTGTATGTTCATTTCGGAGAATAACTAATCCTATTCATCTCTTATTTCACATAAAACTATTATTATGATACTCGGTTCACCAAATAATTATTTATAGAATTGCTAATATCTAAAATATTGAATAGTAATTCATGTTTTCAACTTGTGAATTACTATTCAATGATCCATTTATAATCTTTGTTAAATACTTTATCATAGCAAGTCATGTCAATACTATAGAAAATAAAGAAGAGTAAGGATTTTAGAGATATAATTGATAATTTATTTTTTATTTTTATCTTATTTATTATTTATTTTTATGTTAACTAAACAAAGTAATTGACTTGTAATAGTTATTATTTATCTATTCAATTTTTATTAAATTATAATTCAATCACTTTAATTCAATTATGTGAAATCAACGGGCAATTAATTTGTCTAACATTGCGCTGAGGTAGCTCTTTGTTTTGCATGTGGACGGAAGACAGTTGGTTTGGACACACAAATTATTTAAATATCCCCATATTAGATGTTATGTATTAACTTCGTCCTCCTCCATTGAATAGTCGAAGGGAATCAAAGAAACTACGATTAATATCAGTAGTCTTCTTAAACTACCATCTTGAAGAGAAATCAGAGACACCATTACTCCATTTTCATTTCTCATCAAAGCTACATTCAAACCTTTGTGCTGCCATTGGCATGTCTCTTGATTTCTTGCTTTGCAATTTTAAGCAGAGGTGTAACCAGGGATTGTTGGCTCATGTAATCAAGTAAATTCCAACCTTAAACGTTAGTTAACGGATAATTTGGGTGCTTTTTACTGTGTTATTTCACTTTCTCTGAGAAAACTTATTTCTTTTACTCGAATGTAGTCCCTATTGATGTGCGTTTTTTTCTTTAGTAGAATGCTATGGTTCCGATGCATTGCACACTGCTATCACGATTGAGAGTCGATAACTGCTCGGGGATAGACTTGTTAATGATCCTCCGAAGGTTACTTATGTCGATGGCAAATGTGAAATTATATGAGTCGAAATTGGTGAATTTCTGTATGATTTTCTTAATGCAAAATTAATTTCAAAACTTGCTTTTGACGACAAAGAGTTGTTAGAGGGTAAGAGTAATGTGAAGAAGTTTACGGAGGGATCATCGTCAAAGGGGCGCCCATATATAGTATGATGCAGATGATTGGTTGGATCATCTAAATGACTAGGACTATGTGTGAGCACGGTTTGGTTTTTCCTCTGAACCAAATGAAACCATAAAATGTGGTTTAGTTTCTTATTACTTCAAGTTGAAGTATATTGTTTAGTTTCAGAATTTTTTCAAATTATAAAATTTTGATTTGATTTAGTTTAGTTTACCAATTAAACTATATTTTTTTTAAGAAAATATATTTGTATATAATCTCATGTATAATGAATTTATTCAGCAAGCTAGTATATAGTATAAATTTTCAACCAACCTATATATATAATTTACTAAATTATTGATGTGCCTAAAACTAAGATTAAGTACATGCAAAACCAATTTGAAAGACAATCAAACAATGTCAATCAAACTAGTTCAACAATTGCACAATTCCTCAATATTTATGAACCAATTCTTAAACAATGGCGTGATCAATCTTAATTCCAAGAATGATGATGCTCTAATACTAAATAATGATGTGCCTAAATTAGGGGTTAAGCACATGTAATTGGAACAAATTATAAACCTCAATGCACGTGTTCAATCTCGGTTCAAAACTCCAATAATTTGCGTGAACCCTAATGGAGAACAATGAAATCCGAATGCTCTAATTTGCAAAGTAACTATTCCACAAGGATAAAATCCTTCAAACAACATTAAATACAAATGAGTGCCATGTGAATTACACACAAAACCGCAAGAACTAATTCAAAGATCCACTTTCCCAACTAAGTGATCCTTGGTTCGAATGAAGCTAAATTGAAGGTTAAAACTTAAGGGTTAAAACCAATCAATTGTAACAATATGAAATTGATTACAAATGTAATCTAATTCGGTTAATAACAAATCTAATTCAACCCTAGATATAACTCACTAGTGATGAAAAGGAAATTGTAATAAGGAAAAATTGATATTACTCACAAATTAGCCTTGAAGCCACTTGCCACAACCTCAAATTGGGATTTGAAATTGATAAGAGCAATTTGTGGAATTAGGCAACCCTAACCCTCAACACGTGAAGTGTGTCTATTTTGAAAATTTTGCAAAAGTTCCCCCAAAACCCTACTTAAGCAAGTATTTATACTTGCTCCTTTTACAGTTAAAAAGTCCACAAAATTACAATTATGCCACTTTTAGGGTGGCCAGTCCTAAAACTCAATTACAACCAAATAAAAAGTGTCCCAAAAGCTTACACATAAATAGTCCAAAGAAATAATTACAAATAAAAATAGTCTTCATCATGCTAGCTTTTCCATAGGATTCGTCGGCCTAGCTCATCGCCGGTTTAGGTCGGTCTATGGATAACCCACAAACTGAGTCTTAGTGAGTTTGTCCATCACCCTGTAAAGCATGATAAGTGTGCCTGTTGGAATATACAATACATGAATAAAAGAAAAGAGGTTAGTAAACAAATAATTCTTGGGTCGATTTGCTCAAAATGGGCCTTCATCGTCAAGATTTGAAATCCTTTGGCTCTTGCCCTAATGATAGGTTTTCTCGGATTTTGATTCCTATCAATTATGGTCATAAAATTTAATTACATGTACTTTTCAATAAATGTAAACTAAATTTTCTTTAAAATATTATGTTGCGACAAAAAAAAAAAATAGTTACAGGTAAAATAAGATTATGCTTTTTCTAAAATAGTTTAGTTTGGATAATCTTTTCAAACCAATCATAAATTTCGATTTAGTTTGAATTAAAAATTTTCCAAACTAAATTGCGAAAAAAGAAAAAGAAAAAACCAAAATTTCAGTTTGGTTGATTTTTTTGCCCATCCCAGAGTAGGATGGCTCACATATGGGCTGTAAGAACAATAGTGTTGCTAATGACCTTGTTTTAGACAAGAAGGTGAATATTAGTACATTAGGAAAAGGCCTACCTTTGAAGTACTTAATTCAAATGCTAGGGAAGTCCAATTTGAAGTAGGTGTGGTGTTTAAGTATGCAAATGAGTTTAAGGAGGTTATGATAAAAAAAATACTATTTCTAAGCAAAGAGAATTCAAGTTTATAAGAAACACCTAGAAGTATGTCAAGGCAAAGCATGTGAGAAGGATTGTTCATAGCTTACATATGCTTTGATGGATAAGCAAATTGCTTCATTTTACTTAAAAACATAAAATAGTTTGTGGTGTCTATTTCCTAAATAGGCATATGAAGAGCCACTTGTTGGCCAAAATATTCTTACCCCTAATACTGGTATCATAAACATCAAGTTGCTTGAATTTAAGAATGTAGTTAGAGAGTAGATCGATATCTATAGTCAACCATCATTGACAAGCTAAGGAAAGAGTCATGAACTTTTAATGGGACTATATAAGAAAAGGGCTACAATTTTATGGGATTTAATATATGTTATAAAGTACATATTAATTGTAATATTTATAATAGCCATTTGTTTACTTCTCTTATATTTTAGATGAATATTGTACTTAATCACTATTTATTTTGATTTCAGAGCTTTGAAATGTAATTTATGATTTAATAGAAGAATTTTGTGAATTTTGAAGAAAAAAATATCAATTTTACAAGATTAAAAAGCATGACATGGTGAAGAGCATGACCATGTCTAAGGTCGTGCAAAACAAAACAGGGTAGATCATTTAGGAGTTTCCATGTAGAAGTACATGACAAGAACATGCTTGTGTGAGTGGGCATGTTGAAAGCAAATTTTTGATATATTTGAAGCAGAATGGTACACGGGCAATAACACAACCATGCTATGACCATGCCAAGCCAAAATTCAACTTTATAAAATTGATTTCTATGCTCAATTTTACTTTCCAAAAGTGCAATTCATCCTTAAGATTTGATTTCCTTTCAAGAGTAGTTGAGTTTCCTAAAATCCAGAGAAGCCGTTACTGCCTATTGAATTACTATTTCCTAATTTATAAAGATTCATGGTTTTTTTTTTTTTTTTGGGAAACTAAAACATTCCTAGAATGGTAGAAATTAATGGCTATATAAGGAGTATGAATTTCCGGTAATAATAGGATTGTAGAGTGATAGTAGCATAGTAATAGAGTTTTAGTACTGTTGTTTATTTGATGTTTTTCTTTATGCACTCTTTTTATATTGTTACTTTTAGATTCAATATGTAGCTAGCTTAATTTTTCTTTTGTACTTGAGTATGATGAATCCTACAATGAATATGTAATCTTTTGATTTATTATTCAATAAATTATTTGTTATTCTTGTGATCCAATTATGTGTTCTTCATTGTTTTCAATTTAATATTACTAGTATATTAGTTGAAGTTTGATTTCTTAGATAGAGATTGAGAGATCTTATATTAGAATAGATCTAACATAATTGGAAGGAGTTACATGCAATTTTAGAGATAGGACAACATAAATCTTTTGGCTTAGGGTCAAACCTAAAAGAGGAGCTCATAAATCGAATGTAATGCAATTCTAGAGGTTTTAATTAAGAAGAGATTCTAATAAGTCAACCTAGAATTAGGAATTAGTAAACTCGAAAGGGCTATTAGTTCACATTAAGAATTTCCATGATCTAAGAATATAATAATGAAATTGAATAATAATTAGTTAATTACATTAGTAGTTCTAAGGGGATTTAATATCTGGATACACTTTCAATGATTGTTATTCTCTTTAGTTTAGTTGTTATTTGATTTTACTCACTCCACTCAATTTTTTAGATTAGATAATAAGAAAAAGGGTAACTGTTAGTAATCGTAATCCTTGTGGGATCGACACTCGATATCAATATTCATAATACTATAGAATCGGTAGGTGCACTTGCTTATAAGTCTAAAGTAGTAGGATAGACCGATATCAAGATTATGTGGAAAAGTTGCATCATATGAACCATGTTTCTGTAAAACTATGAAAATTTATAAAATTGTTAAATATAGGAAATTGAAATTTCACAAATATTGTAGGCAAGTAATTGGTTTAGATGGCTATATTTTGAAAGGGGGTATGAAAAGAATATTCGATATCTCTGCTATTAGGAGAGATGTGAACAAAACCCCATAACTTGGGCACTGGTGAAAATAGAAAAAAGGACACATGGTCATAGTTTTACCATTCACTAACAAAAGATTTTAGCATAAGAAAAAAAAAAAGGATAGGAAGGAGTGGACATTCATTAGAGACTAGAAAAAGGTATAAACTATGCATCTTTACTCCTTTTTACATTATTAGTGAGCAATCACTAACCATAATGCTTGATTAGTTTTGTAGTGACTCTCACTAGCTATTGATCAAGTAAAGCATGGAATGTGTTCATGCATCACATTACATAAATTGGGGTAAGAAGCTGTATGGAGTATTCTTTGAAAAAGTATATTACTCAATGGCGCACACCATAATAAAGTCACATTTTACTATTGTTTTAAAGAAAATGTTAAGGCTAGATCTTGAAGCTTAGAATGATTTAATAAAGACATGTTTCAAGCACTACTTGAAAAGTTTCTTTAGAATAGATATCTCCTTTGATATGGTAGACAATAATTTTTGTGAGACTTTCAATGTTGCATACTAGAATTGAGATGTAAGTTTATAGTGACTATGATTATGAAACCTAGTAAAATAGAATAAATAGCATGTTTTAAAAATAATGAAGTTTTGGAAGTTAAGTATTTAGAAGAGGGGTAAACTTAAAATTTTTGAAAAATTTAAAATCTCGTAACTCTTATATCAAGATTATATCTCCCTCTCTTTCTTTCTCTCTCTTGCTTATGTTCCTCTATGCAACAATTTCTTTATCTTTACCATATCAAATAGTCTACAATTCTCAAGGTAAGCCATTATAAGACGCCTTCCTTTGTGTTTTCCCGTATGATATCAAGTAGTGACTTGTATGGGGGATTGTAGAGTTAGACAATATGCAAGTTCTTGAGGAATAGTGGTGCCAGATTTGTGTCATCGAATCATAGTTGGGTAAGTTGGTGTTATGGTAATTAGAATGTGTTAGCTATTGTTATATGTGATTGGAAATGCAACATCTTGAAGAGAGAATTTGAGTTTTTCATGTGGAAGTAGAACCCAAGAGATACACAAGGGGTCTATATGGTCATATTGATACTTGTGTTGCTAAATACACACAAAATAAATAATAACACAATCATGTTGGTTTGAGAAGAAAATCTTCTAATGTTCGAAGAGATATGCAAAACGCAATATGGTTGTGTTAATATCATGTTACCAAACACGTTTGACATGTTTCTTTTCCAGAGGGTTATACGGGAGGCAACATGCTTGTGTTGCTACCCATGTTGATTGTAACTCTTGCCAAAATGTTGTTTTCAATCGATTCATGAACTCCAATGCTTTCCCGACCATCTAAGCTTATTAGATGAACCATGCTAGGATGTTCTAAATTTATAGTTATGCTCAAGTAATCTCTTAGCTTGACTTAAGTATCAGTTTTAGGAGGTCTAGACCTACAAATCCACCTATAAATCTTGTTACACCAACCATTGCAATTAAATATAAAGGGAAACTATTGAAAAAGTAATTTAGTTTAACTTATTTAGAATACTAAATAAATTCTATTTATGATTATAGATTTAGAATTGATTTAAGGACGATTAAGATTGTGTGGATATTGTAACATCAAGTACGTGTTTACCATAATTGATGATTACACATGATATGTTAGAAGCAAATAAAACTTAACCAATATTTGGCTTGTAAAAGTGTTCCCTTGTTGTATATGCTTGGGTTAAGAAACAATAAGTTAGATTCTCGATGATCGGCATGTGACATTATTTCTAGTGGAGTTATGTACTGAGATTATCTAAGTTAGGATCTTATTAAGGACTAATGGACTCATGCCATTAAGGGTTCATGGACTTTATAGTTATTTTGCTATGCTATGTTTATTTTGTTAATTGTATTTCACTTTGATTAATTTTAGTACTAAATCACTTGCTTGTTTAAGCATTGCATAATTGTATGTAAATTTTAACTAGTGTATGTGCTTACTAGTATTCATGTAGTGAGTGTAAGTTCACTCCCTTTTCTTTTTCAACTACAGTAGAATTTGATGAAAGACTAGTATATGACATCTTGGAAGTGGGATACTTGTATCAGGATGAGTAGAGTGGCAATTACTACTATTATGTGGATGAATACTAGTCTAAAGTTGTTGAAGATAAACTCTTTTTTTTTTTTCTAATTTCAGCATTTTTGGGAGATAATTGAATTAGGAATAATGACTCTAATGATGGTCCTCAGGATAGCTTGTGGTTATACATTGGTTATGCTACTTTAGTTGTGTAAAGGTGTATGATTTGTGTTGATGACAACCCTTACAAGTAACTTTGGTGAATTTAAATTTGCATAGTGAACGTTTGCATGGAATCACCCTATGATGACTTGTGGCAAGTTGTAATACCTTGAGTCTAGGGTGTTATAATGATGAAGGATTTAAGTTAGATAATCATGAGTAAAATCCATAAGCAACGGCTAGCTTATAATGATGGCTTAAGAATAGGTATCCAAGAGTTGCAAATAAGCTAGAAGAAAAAAAAGGAAAAGGTAAGGTGGCATCATTTTCTTTTTCTTTCTTTATTTTTCTTTTTGGTTGAAGAGTGTGAGCTTGAAGTTCAATGTGATGGAGAAACACATGCTTTGGACCTAGTAGCCTGATTGTGCATGTATAGAGAATGGGACTTGACTAGGATCTTCTATTGTCATGTAATGTGTGGCATTGTGAAATGGGTTGAGATCTATAAGAGTATGTTAAAAATTGTTAAAATAAAGAAACATTTATGATTTGGCTAGAAAGAAAAAAAAAAAGAAGGAAAAATTTATAAAGATTTGTTCATATATAAAGGCAATTTAAGGCCAAAAGTTTTAGAAATAAGTCAGAGTTAAGATCCTTTATCCTTTTCCCAAGAGAGAAAAGAAGATTGATGAAGCTATGGTGAAGATCTGAAGAGAGCCAGAATGGTTGGAGGAATAAATTGGATGATGCTTTTAGAAATCAATATATTAGATGTTTAGGTGGAGAAGATGGATGTATAAATTTAGATGGTTGTGATCAAACCGTGCTAGTTCTTTTCTTTCCTTCTTCTTCTTTTTTTCTTTTTTGGTTTATTCAAAACTTATAAAGATCTTTGAAAAGTTCGTGAAACCATGTAAAAGTTGAAGTTCTTAATTTTACTTCAATATTCATAACTAAGCTTTAGTTTTTAATTCTTTTGTATTTTTTTTTGTAACTTTCAAAGAAAGAAAAATGTAAGAAGAGGTTTGTAAAATCATTTAAATGTTAGCGATTATACATCAATATTCGTAAAATAACATTGATTTTTACCATTCTCCACTAGTTCATAAAACTACTTAAGATTTCATAAATATAACCTATGAAAAAGTTCATAAAATTAATTAATTTTTTTTTTAATTTGACTCGAAAGCTTGTAGAATAACTTAAAGGTTTGCTATTATATTGAACTTCATAATTTTCCTCACATGTTTGTAAAATTACCAAAAGTGTTTCTATCAGGTCAATCAATGTGACACTTTGTCATTTTGCAATTTTGTATAACTTCTCTATAAAAATTGCAAATTTACTTTAGATGTTTGTGGATATTCCTTAAGTTTGTAACTCTATTTAATGAATTATTGTAAATATTTAATAAAATTTAATAATAATAATAATAATAATAATAATAATAATTGTAACTATCCTCCATAATTGTAACTTTTCTTCAAGGTTTAACTTTATATACATTAATAAATTTGTTTCTACATATTATTTAACATCCAATCAATACTTGATCATCAATTTAACATGTTATGGCTCAAATTCATCAAAATCTAATGCAAGTTACTCAAAATTGATCATAGAAAATGAAATGAAGGTAGCGGTTTCAATATACTAAGATTTAATATGAAATTTTCATTCCAACTCATTCTTTAACCTATCACACCTTGTCTAGCCTTATTTGATCAAATAAACTCCAAATCAACTTCAAAAGTCCACTTCAAACTTACATCAAACTTACTAGAAATTCTAGATTATAACCTATAGTAACTTGTTTACACATAAACTCACCAATTTCATCAAATTCAACATGTAAGCCATTGCATAATCAATAATCATCACCCATTTTACTTCCTAACCCACAATTCAACATGAAAATCATCAAATTATCACTCCTTAATGTCAAAATCAGATTTTAAAAGGAGAAATCAACCTTAATTTCTTCACAACATAGCACCATACAAAATTTACATCCTTAACTTGTAACTTTATATCCTAAGCTAATCTCCAAGCATTTAAACCTATCCCTAGGATTAACTTTAGCATGTTTACAATGTCATCAACCTTAGAAATCATCATATGGTACCTTAGGAAAGCATCAAAGGTGGCAGCAATTAGTGTTCTTGTAGTTCATGCATTTCCAAATCATTTCAACACCTAAGAATACATCTACACATCATTTAACATCACTTTGATAGAAAGATTGATGCCTTACCTTATTAGAAATCAATCTCAATCCTTTTTGCTTACTTGACTACCTATACTACCTCCTTTAAGATGGGTTTTTTCTCACTTCTAAATGAACTTCTTACAAGTTTCATGATTTAAGACACTAATTAGCACCTAAACTTAAGATTTTTACACTAATCTTTGATTAAGCTTAATAAATCACCTACTTATCTTCACAAGTCACACATGCACTTGAAATGCGCCCCTTCTAAAGTTCTTTTACTTGATTTGATCCTAAAACACTCAAGAAGAAAGCTAGATAAGTAGTCTAATTAAGATGTAATTAAGCTTAAGCTTAAGGGTTTAGGGTTTTTACCCTAAGAGATTTTTGGAAATGGGGTGAGGGGGCTGCTAGGGGGTTCATGGAATGGGGAGGGTTTTAAAGCGTCTCCCAAAACCCTTAGGGTTTAAGGGTACAAGTGGGGACTACAAGGGTTAATGCCAAATTATATTTTATTGCCAATTGTCCATATCTTAGCATGTAAGAATTTTTCTAATCTTTTCATTTCCATTTTGTTTTTATAACATTCTAATCCTCCAAATTAATTTTTCATTCTCAAACTTTAGTCATCTCTTAATAAAACTGAGCTGAGAGGCATTTTGGTCATTTTGTAAATTTGGCTACTAAACATCAATTATCCATTTCCAATTGACTTGAAATAATTCTTTCGTAATTTCATTCACCTAATTAGAGTCTTGGAACTTCATTTAAGGTCACAAAGTTATTTTGCAGCTAGTTTCAAAATCTCCTTCTTAATTGACTTTAAATTATTCCTTTTTAATTCCATTTGTTATGTTTTCTCTTAAAAGTATTTTGATGATAACAAAAAGTACTAAATATTTTTAATGAAGTTCATTTAGTGTACAGGAATAATTATATTTACAATTTGACTAAGAGTTAGAAGATTAGAGAATAAATAAAGGATAGTTATGTTGTTTTTAATTACTTAGAAGATAAGTCAGAAAGTATTGCTGTTATGAGTTCTTATAAACAAATAACTTTATATATCAACATACGTTAGTTAACTATCAATTTTGAAGACCCAACTCTACTTATTGAATGTATTTGGGTAACATATTCAATTCGTTTCACTAAAGTAGGACAAATATCTTTGGGGATCTAAGTGTTTAATTTTGGAATTAAGAGATTGAGTTAAATCGTTCATGATTAATTTCGTATATTTGGTTTTTCTATAAGAAGATCGGTATTTAGATAATATGTTTAACTAAAGTAGGAAAAATATCCATGGAAATCTACATGATTAACTTTGGAATTAAGAGATTTAGTTAAATCATGATAAATTCATGATTGATCTTGTATATCTAGTTCTGCTACAAGAAGATCAGTATTAAAAGGATTATGTCAAAGATCGCATACCTTCGTGAATTCAAGGATGAGAGAAAGAGTTATTGGATGTTCCTCAAAATCAATGGTGATTGATTTTATCAACAGATTTTGTATAGATGATATATATCATGATGTAAGGATGTATCCAGACTATTTTCAATGACAAATTGGATAGAATTTCAATAACACATTATGAAGATATTAGACTTAAAATTCAAAATTCAGTAGATATCTATAAATCTCTTGAGATATTTCTCAAATGTTCAAAGCAAGATCAAGGCAACAAACTTTCTAGTTAAGGACAAATCAATGATGTAGCCATCACTCTTCTATGAATAAATAGAGGTGAAATCCAAAGACTCAAGAGACACAGAAGAAAATACAAAATAGTAAAACATTTGTTTATTAGAAAAAGTGCATTTTCAGAACTCAGAGATTAACTCAAAAGCTACTCTGTCTTTTACATATTTTCATATTACACTCAAATTAGTTTTTGGAGGATATAAATTCTCATTTCCTCTTTGTTTTTGATAATTATTGAAAGCTAGATACGTGTATTAGTGAGAGGTTATTTGTAACTCTATAGATTTGTGAATAGCCTTAGAGATAGGCTAGATAGGTAGAGCAGGGTGTTTTTGAAGCCAAGGTATTGGTAGAACGATTGTAATCTCTCAAACTTATTTTGGATTAGTGGAACGATATTGCTATGGAAGATCGGGTCCTCGACAGTAGAGCTAGAAGAGATAACTGACGCTTAAGGTAGACCCTCTATAAATAGCTTACCCGATTCTCTTCTCTCCATCTTTTAATTTCTATTCTATAATAGTAAATTGAGTAGTCCAAGGGGTTGTTTTTAACTAACAATTTTTTTTTTAAATTTAGCAAGTAGTCAATTCATCCCTCCCCTCTTGATTACTTAATTCAGGACCAGCAACATTGACCTTATTTATTAATTTGGGTATTTTCAATAACAACCTCCTTTGTGATCCATCTTAATATACTAGTGTTAAATCTAATCCCAAGCTTTGAATGTCAACATAATAATAATGTTCCCATACCTAGAAAAGAAATATATATATATGTATATGTATATATATTTCTCCAAATGGAGTGAGCTAAAGTCTAGTATGTAATCACAAGCACATGCATATGTGCCATAACAAACATACATACATAGGCTTAATCTAAATGCAACAAATATTAGGCTATTATCTTTAACATTAGTCATGAAATAGTATAGTTCAAATTCATTTGCATCTAACTCTAAACTTAGAGTATCTCATGACTCTGCAAATATGCATTTTTATATATTAGATGACTTCAAAGACATTAACAACATCCTTTAGTCATATCCTCCCATAATCATCATTGGATCAGTCCATTAGGAAGCTAATCCATTCACAAGCACCTATCATAGGACCTTATAGCCCTCATAATGACCTAACCCATAGTTTCTCTTTGTAATCTCCTAATCCATTTTCACAATGACACTATGATTAGTAACTCATTAAGAACATCAATGCTTAAAACTATCAAATCATTTCAATGTACAACTTCACTATGAATGTCATCAAAAATTGATCATTAGGTATCATGTTAACTCATCGAATCATATGGATCCTTAACCATAGCCAAACACAAGCAACGGACAATTATGATATCACTTTGATTATGATATATTTGTTACAATCCTAACAAGCACAAAATATCAACTAAGGTTATGTACTTGGGTCTTGATTGTTTAAGTCACCACTTCCTTTATTTCACTTAAACCTGAGTTAGAATACATAATTTCTTAATAATATTCCATACTTATTTATATCTAAGATCTGCTCCTAAATACTAGGTCTTGATCAATTACCTAATTGTTCTACCTAAAGGAAAAGATAATATCGTATTTAAGGAATTTATTCCAACTTAGGTTTAAAGGCTTTGCTATAGGTTAATAATTATCTACTTAAGACTAACTATTAAACCTAACTTTTAACTAACTAATCCTTATGTTACATTACCTTATAATAATTAACTAACAAGTCTCACTTTTTCAATTAATTATATAGTATTAGGTTAGATGAATAAGAAATTATCTAATAATACCTAAGTTAATATAAGCAATTAACTTATTATTTATAATTAACTTATTAAGTATTAACTTGCTATTAATAATATCTAACTTACTATAATCAATTAAGCGATTCATCATTGCTAGCTTCTAACTAAATTAAACTCTTAGTTTTAATTAACTTTTGATAGTTATGTTAATTAATAATTGTTAGTTTTTATTACTAAATTAGTTAATAGTTAATGGCTTTTATTAATTGAGTTAACTAGAATTATTAAATTCTATTAGGTCAAGTAGCATTAATAAAGTTTTCTTAGGGTCATTAATTGTCATGCCCTAAAGGATACTTTAAACATAATAGCTTACCGTAAACCGCACGGAAACCTAGGAATAACACCTTTGTTATTAAGAGATTTCTTATATAGTGCACAAGGCATACTTACATTTGGTTACTCCATTAGTTATAACAATTTCATATAGTATAAGAGAAATAAATGAACACTAATATAAAATAAATTACATCAATAATCATAAATATTGCTAACTCATAGGATTATAATCTTGATATTGTTACCCTTGCAATCAAATAGTCATAATAGTGATAGTGGTCCACATAGATAATGAGTATGTACTAGATTAATATATAACCATATTAAGAGTCTCTAATAATGAGCTCTCTTACATCTCTAAATCTTCCTATCATATCTTGGACTAATCTCCGATATTCTATTACTAGGCTCAGGCTATAACGATTCATCGTGTACTTGCCATAATGTTTTCATTTTAAGTCCATTTTTCATATTCTTCTAGTCGATTTAAAGGTTTTTGAGCCTACTTTCACATAAGAAGGTCAAAATGACCAAAATTGATATGAAATTTAGGGTTTTGGGCTGATTAAGTTCATGGCGTCACTTTTGGGCCTAATTCTTGAAGTCTTGGGCTCTAACCGAGCTTGTCTTTTGCTGTAATCTTCCTTACTTGATCTTAAAGAACAATTAGGCTTTTGGTCAGATAATTAGTCTAGAAATGTGATTAATGGATTGGTGGAAGGTTAAGATCTCTTTTTGGCCCAATTTAGGGTTGTTGTGCCTTTGTGTTGTTTTATTCAATTTTAGAGGTTAATCTTTGAAAAGGTCATCTAATAAATGTATATTGGTTATTGATCTCTCATTAATTGTGTCTCATCACTTTTTTTTTTTGGGTTTAATTAAAGGAACTTTAGGTGTCCCTCATTATGTATTGGCTAAGAGAAAATTGCTCGTATGTTTGATGTATGCTACTATTATTGGTCTTAACTCTCTTCCTTTAGGCCATAGTGGCTATTGTGGGCCTATTCTATTAAAATTTCATATTTTTTTCCTTTCATCTTCTTCTTTGTCTTGGTCCAACATGGTTTCTCAATCTTCTAGGCACATTTGTATGCTTTAGGATCCAATTGGTATCTTAAGTCTTGGAGATTTGATCCTAAGCTATTTCGATCTTGATTAGGCTTGATTTTTTACTATTCAAAAGGTTTCCTTTGTTGGCCATAACCTAGTGCTCAACCCATGTATGGTGGTTTGGCCTTGTAATTGATTTATAAATCATTGTGGACCTAATTGCATGAATTTACACCTAAATCATAGTTTATCTACTTTAATTGCCACATTATTCTTATGTCGCTTAATCATTGATCAAGATTGAAAATTTGAACCCCTAATCTACTTCATTATGCATTGGCTAATAGGTGGTTTTTGCTCTAAATTTGTGTTTTTCCAAATCAACTTTTGTTAATCCATCTTAAGCATTTCCTAGCCTAATTTTAGAGGGATAAAAACTAGATTCAACTTAAAATGGTGCGTCTTCCTCCATGGTGATGTCTTGGCCAAGCTTGGTAAGGGGGGATATCATTTTGCATTTTATACTTATCTTTACACTATCATGTTTACACTATCCCCAATTATCAATTCAGGGTTACTAAACTTGAACCTATGACACATGCTAATTAAGCACACATACAAGTATGTTAGCCTCACATTTCTTGCACTATATTTTGATCATTGCAAGAATGCCTAAAGCTAAATACGCACTAGTTCTAAGTTATACAATAAATCAAAGTTATGGGTGAGATATGTTACTAAAACCTTAAGTCACTTCCTCCCTTTTGCTACCCTATTAGACCAATTTTTGGCTCACTTTACTTCTAGTTACATATCAAAGGGTTTAGTGGAAAACTTCTAAAGAAAATGTGATATGCTTAATTCTAAAGTCAGAATCAAGCAATCACAAACTAAGTTGACGATTTGCAACAATCAATTCCGATAATCAAACAAATAACAATAATAAGATAAAAGCCCTAAACCCTTACTAGATATGATGCACTAGTAAGAGAATAGTCCTAGCACATTCTTGTTGATATGATGCACAACAATTCCAATACCGTCACTCGCCACCATCTAAGGATTGATAAGAGTATAAGAAGAATGAGAGCAAACTCAAACTTTTGTATTTCTCAAATATCCAAAATTCTATCCCTTTCTATTCCCCCAAATGTGTATAAGGAGGCATAGTTTCATCACAAAAAAATTAGTTTGACACAAAATAACATAACCGACCTAAATTGTAAGTTTCCGGCTTTGAGGGAGGCTAGGTCGTCGACCTAAAATAGCTACACTGCCGACCTTTATGGTCAACCTTCTACTTTACATAGTCATATCTTCAAAAGAAAGCCACCCGCCTTCAATTTCCATGCTTGCTTGAGTCATCAGTTGTTGTCCTGAAACAATGATAGATGCATCTGTAGTTAAGATGATTTAATTCCCATCATCTCCTCGAGCCTATGGAAGATTTGCCCTCAAATATGACGGTTCTTCATGATGGTCTTCTGATAGGTAAGGATATATATCTGCAACGTTGAATGTAGCAGAAATGTCGTATTCTCCTCTTAGTTCCACCCTATAAGCATTGTTGGTGATGCGCTTCAGAATCTTGAATGGTCCTTTTGTTTTAGGTAAAAATTTATGTGATTTTTTGTAGGGAAACTAATCATTACGGCGATGAATCCAAACCAAGTCACCTGGATTGAAAATCTTGGTCTGCCTATGTTTGTTGCCCTGAAGTCGTGGCTGCTTTTGAGTCTTCTTAAGATGTTTAGAAGCGTTTTGATGAAGCTTCTAAATCTCCTAGGATTGTTCCACTCTACTCAAGTTTTCTTCTAGCTCCTTCTGCCCCATAAATAAAGACTTCTTTTTAGTGGTTTTATTGACTTGTCTTTGTGCTTCTTGCATCTCAACTGGTGACATAGGATTCAAAATAATTTGCTCACCATCCTACTAAAATACATAGGTATTCCTAAACCCATCATACTATACTCTCCTATCAAATAACCATGGTTTACCAAGTAGCATATATGATGCACACATAGGAAGAATATCATAGACAATCTCATCATGGTACTTCTCCCGTATGCTGAATGGAACCTTAGACCTTTGAGTAACATGTAAACTAACTTGTTCACTTAACTAGTGTGGTTTATATGGCTTAAGGTGTGAGGTAGTGACTAGTTTCAATTTATTAACTGAAGAAGCAGCCACTACATTGGTGCAACTACCACCATCAATAATAAGAGCACAAAGGTTACCTTAGACCCTACAGGAAATATGGAATAGGTCCTCCCTCTATTCTTCCTCATTAGCAGGAAAAGTAGTCATCACCCTGCGCAACACATTAATAGCCAAATACCAATCATTCTCTTTATCTTCATGTGTCTCAACATCTACATCCTCATAATACTCATTTAGCATTACTAAGAAATCTATTGGCTCATGCATCTCTTCCTCGTCATCCTTACTCTTCACCTTCGTAGTAGTCATCACCCTTTTGTTTGGACATTAGGCAGTCACATGTCCAAAACCCAAACATTTGAAGCATTGGATTTGATGAGTCTTTCTACTTGATGACCCAGCCACTATCTGCTTAATTTTAGCACCAACAATTTCTTTCCCTTTCCAAAAGATTCTTTCTCCTCTCTAATGTCAGTAACAACTGTATTCTCTTCCTTCTTCTTATCAAATCCCCCCTTAACAACATGCTTAATGTCTAACCCATATAATTTAGTAGAGGATCCATACTTGTTACTCGCCACTCTATAAGGATTAGAATGTCTCTATCTCTCGACTTTCAAAGCCAATTGGATGGCCTTATCAAGTGCATCATATCGCTGCAGCTCCACAATATAAGTAATCTCATACTTCAAGCTTAACATAAATCGTGCCATCGTCTATTCAGGTGGCTCAATGGTCCCACATTGAATCATCGATGCTTCAAATTCTTGGACATATTCGTCCATAGTTTGGCCTCCCTACCTCAAGGTCCGGAGGTGCATGAATAGCTCATGCTTGTAATGCTCTGGAATAAATCTCTTTCTCATAACTCGTTTCATCTCCTGCTAAGTACATATTTTAGCATCTCCATCTCTCTTCCTACTGGCCACAATGTTCTTCCACCATAAGGTGGCATACCCTGTAAACTTAATTGCTGCCAAGTGTACTCAAGTATGGTCATTGATCTCATAACACTCAAAAAGTCCTTCTACCTTATCCTCCCAATCAAGATAATCCTCTGCAGATCCCCTACCTAATTCTAAATTCAGAATCAAGCAATTGCAAACCAAGCCGATGATTTACAACAATCAATTCCGATATTCAAACAAATAACCATAACAAGATAAAAACCCTAAACCCTTACTAGATATGATGCACTAGCAAGAGAATAGTCCTAGCACCGTCTTGTTGATATGACACACAACAATTCTGATACCGTCATTCACCATAATCTAAGGATTGATAAAAATATAAGAAGAATGAAAGCAAACTCAAACTTTTGTATTTCTCAAATATCCAAAATTCTAGGCTTTTCTATTCCCCTAAATGTATATAAGGAGGCAAAGTTTCATCACAAAAAAAATTAGTTCGACACAACATAACATAACCAGCCTAAATTGTAAGCCACCGGCTTTGAGGGAGGCTAGGCCACCGGCCTAAAATAGCTACACCATCGGCCTTTATGACTAGCCTAAATGGTGCACCGCCAACCTTAGAAAAGTACACTACCGACCTTTATGGCTGGCCTTGAAAGTACACTGTTGGTCTTTATGGCCGGCCTTCCACTTTGCTTAGTCATATCCTCAAAAGAAAGTCGCCCGCCTTTAAGTTCTATGCTTGCTTGAGTCATCATTTGTTATCCTGAAACAATGATAGATGCATCTATAGTTGAGATGATTTGATTCCCATCAAAATGTAATAATAGTGAGAAGCTAGGAAGGTTTCGGCCTACCTTTAGATATGGTGGTTGCATTTCCTTTTTCCTTCTTTCCTTATGTAATATAGCTTGATGTATTGTGGTGAAATAAAGTGGAAAAACAAGGGAATGGGTGTTTGTGTGCAACTGGTGATGATGGTTGTTTGAGTGGGGCATGTGTCATGCCTTTCTCTTGAACTTTAGGAGAGATTCAGTGATGGGAATCAAACTTATGGTTCCAGCAGTGGGGAAACCAAATTGGATACATTAGCCCAGATATCCACATGTTGTCTTATTTATCTAATAATAATTTGTCTTTGATTGTAGCAGGTAAATTTATCAGTTTTACAGGATGGCGAATAAAATTAACTAAGAATCAATTGTGGGTCATTCATGCACTTACATAAACCAGTCCACAAGTGTTCAATGGAAGTGAAGAACTGGCCATTTTGAGGGTTTATTTGTAATTGTCTTTTGTTGCTTAAGAACTGTTCACTTATTGGTTTTATTTGTAATTTGGTTTTGTTGTTTCACCCTAATTAGAGCAAGTATAAACACTTGCTAAGTAGGTTTTAGAGGGGACTTTTTGTTGAATTAGAAATTTGCCATTTCTTTGCTGTAGAGAGCACTTCCTCACACAAACTTTTACTCTTATCAATTTCCTTGTTGAAATTGTGGTGAGTGGGCTTAAGAATTATTATGAGTTATAACAATATTTCTTAAGTTGCTTCCAATTATTTCTAGTTTGTCATATCTAGTTGTAATTGGTTGATTTATTTGTTCTTGTTCACACATTTAGGGTTCCAATTTTTAGATTTGGTTCACACCCAATTTGATTGGAATTTGGTTCATCTTTGTGTTATTCTTTATATATCTTACAATTGTAAGTGATCCTTATCATAATTTAGTATTAGAGCAATTTGATTCACGCAATTAGGGTTCACATGGTAATTGGCATCACACCATTTTGTGAACTTGGTTTGGTTGATTCTTCAATTGGCTTTGTGTTCTTGCAATTGGATCCAAGGCACATCATTCTGCTTATGTTTTTGTGATAGAATTTATAAAAGAAAAAAGAAAAAGGGAGGGGGTGTAAAAGTAGGCTTGCAACTGATAATGTAGAGAAGAAAAGAGAGGGGGAATTTGTTTGTTTCTATAATGTGCTTTAACTCTATAGACAATAAGGTGAGTTAGTTAATTCCATATTTAAGTAATTAAAGAAAATGCCCTAGGTTATGTCAATTACCACTTAAGGAAACAACCAATCAAAGGTTGACACCACTTTTCACTTTTCCTTGATGTGATTTCTTAACCCAAAATATAATTCTTTATAGTTAGTCAAAAGTTTTACTTAGTGGTTTAAGGAAATTCCTAGGTTATGTTAACTTACCAACTTTGGTAAGTTTCCCTTTAAATCGTGTCACTTGTCACTCATCCCATCAAATCTTTTCTTGATGAATTCTTAACCATAGGATCAAGATGACATGTAAACATCAAGGGTGGCTAGTAGTGCACTTCTTTTGTCCATTGAGTGTACGATTTTGTCTATTGGTCAATTCACATATCCTAATTAATTAAGCTAATTAAGCTAGATTAAGATTAATTGGATTAGTTTAGTTAAATGGCATTTTATAGGACATGAATGCCCTAGGGTTGGCACCAATTTTAGGGTGAGTGTCTTAAGGTTTTAAGCATGTCTATTTGGTTAATTGATAGTATTTGATATCAATCGGTGATCAATGTTGTGTATTGGAGTGAATTGGGATATTTTAAGGTTGGTGAACCCTTATGGTTTCAGTACCTAATTTAGGTTTTCGAGTATTAGATTTCGGGTTTACAACCTTATAGGGTTTTGCTTGACTGTTTCAGGGTTTAGGGTTTTTGAGTTATGGTTTTAGGGTTTATGAATTAAATTAGGGATTCAATCTAGACCATTGGATTTCCGTCTTAGACTAAGGTTTAGGATATTAGCTTAGGGTTTTCGAGTTGATTATCTTAATGTTTCTAGGGTTTCAATTTGAATAGGTATTGAAATTCAACAAGGTTTGCATCAATACCTTATATATTAAGCTAATTAGATCCAATAACATTTACTAATTGAATTAATGTGAGTCTTTATCCTTCATTGACTAAATTAATTAAGGTCATTAATCTTATTATATTGAATTGATTTGATAAATGTTATCAAAATTAAAAGCTTTTATTGATTTGATTTAATAGATGTCATAACTTTTTTACATTAAAGTTAAATAATATTATTGATAAAATGCCAATAAACTATTGTTATTTAAAAGATTTTAGTATTCAAAATCTATGATTTAATTAGTCTTTAATTGTTCTTTAATGTTGACATTAAATGTAGCTGTTGAATGCAATTAATTTGATTAATTATAGCGTTTTACTAGGTTAAACAAAGATTTGATTTGAAACTATATTTAATTTTTTGCCATCACCCTATAGCTTTAATTATTACTACTAAAAAACTTATTAATCTATTTCCAGAGAACAAAAACTTATTAATCTATTTTCATATATATATATATATAAATTGGCTATAATATTTATTACCATCTATCTTAGTCTTGGTTTTAGATAACAAAATATTAAACCATGATTTAGTTAAAAGATTATCATTATAAATTTATAAGCCTATACATATATAAGTTATTAATGTAAGACTTTGTTTTCATTATATATATAATATACATATACACACTAGAAAAGACATTTTATTTATTTCCTATATAGTAATATTGAGAATAATATTTAAGTAATATAATTAGTAACTGGAGATTATGACATAAGAAATTAAGTGTGTACTTAGCAATATAAGATTGATAATAAGTTAAACATACAATGGATTGTTAAAGTAGCAAAATTGTTTTCAAAGTAGTACAAATTATCATATATTAAAACCTTCACAAGATATGATATACTTTTACATAGCTTATTTACTTTATAATCACAACACTCTTATTTATATTTATGTATAGATTACTAAAGAAAAATAGTTAATTATATAAACATACCATACTACAGGTTATAATATGTAGTATAACATTATCTAACATATAGTTTAATTACTTTATAAGATAATGGTCTTATATCTATACATAAGTATATTACTAGTTATTTAGATTATAAGATAGAACTTATCTATATGATTTAAAGCAACCATTTAAAAGTTAAATTTATAATAAGAAGGTAATCGTAGTCCAAACTAAGATTATATTCTCATGATTCAACATTTCTTTTTGTTTCTCATAAAATCTTAATCAAAATCTAATTATTATAAAATATTTGGTTTAAACAAAGATTCCAATCATACCTTTCAGATTTACTTGCAACTTCAAAACGCTAATCCTTCTAAGATTAGGCATCGAAATTACTACCATATAAATGCAAAAATTCTTCTCATTCTAACAATGGATTTTTCTTGTTATTTCGAAATTTTCCATGATTTAAGGTCAACTAAACGTACAATTCCTTGCCTTTCTATGAATTTTGCAAATATCAAAGGAATCCATAAAAAGTTGTAATTCTCACAACTTTCCTTAAACTAATATAGATAAAGGTTTTAGAATTCTCTTTGTTACCCATCATAAACTGAAAGAGAGAATTGAGTATAGAATATCTTTCCCTTACCTTAGATTTTCTAGGCACTGGCTAAAGGAGGTTCTCCCTCTCTTTTCCCTTTTTATATTATGTAAAATACAAAAGAATAAAATAAGATAATGTTTAAGAGGGGCATTTAAGTAATTGGGAATTTTAAAATGAGGGAATTTTATTCTTTTTGGCAACAAATTATATAAACCAAATAGAAACCCTACTTGACACTTTTCGTTCTGTTGTCAATGTATACCCCTATGTTGCAAAGAACCCTAAATCATCCTAAGCCACACTTCAACTACAAAAGGATTCTTGAATCAAAGTGTGATCGTGGAGGTAAGTACATTTATCAAATTAATGATTCTGCATGTTATCTATTTTAACGGGAACTTGGTTAAGACATAGCATTGTGGAAATTTAAGGTTTTTGGACATTTAATTTAGATGTCAAAGTTACTAGCTAAAACACATTTCAAGTTGTGGATTTAAATCGGGACAAGTAAGCATTCCAATTATACTTAAATTCATGAAGTTAAGCAAATTTTATGTGGGAATTAGAGTGTATGGTTGATTAGTGAGAGATGGGATGGAGAAAAGGTCAAATGGGGAGGAGATTGGAAGATTTGTGAGATTTAGAGGGATACGTGACTAAGGTGCATAGTCATGTACTTGCCTATGAAGAATATGAAGAGCAATTTAGTGAAATGGGTTGTACATAGCTAGGTATACGGGTGTGTACCTACTCATGTTGAAGTATACGGCTAAGTACACGACTGTGTACTTGGGCATGTTAACTAGACTTTGTGCATAGTATGGTACACGACCATGTTCTTACTTGTGTTCTTCTACATGGCCATATATTTCAATTTTATTCCAATTCCGAGTCAGTATTACTTATGATAGAGCTCTAAGAAGAAGGATTAGGCGACTAATTCTTAGCTGAATGAACTAGTGAAGTTGAGGTCTTATTGTAGAGTAAAATTAAAAATAAATTGCTATTTCTTGATAGGCTTTAAGGAACTTGATAATTATAGACAAGTAGAACCTAAAACCACTCTTTCATGTATGTGTTTACCATGCTTGTTGGTTATGTTTTCTAGTTATAGTAAATGAATGAATCTAGCAAAAACTAAGTAAATGCTTTCTTGCTTCTTAGCCTAGGGGCCCGAGGTAGTAGATACCTAGGGGGTACCCCGAAGATTGATGTACGATGTTATATGTAATGGAGTTTTATACTGAAATTATTTGAGGTAGAGTTTAGGGGTATTGGGGTTGGAGGTGGCATTTCCTAATGCTAGTAGAAAGCTTAGGCCTAAGGTGGTAGTTCCCAACCTAGGATTAAGACACTTAAATTAAATTAGAAAGAGAGTGGAAAGACTATGTGCACCCTATGTTTCTTGTTGATTAACATAAAGATAAGAAAGTGATTGTTTGTTAAGAATTTACTATATTATGTACATGCACAACTTATATTGTTGTGACATGCACATGTGTTTGGGTATTCATGTACTGTGCGTAGGCTTATCCTATTTCTTTTTCAACTATAGGTAGGTATGACAAGTATGTTGATTATGATGAGCATGGGAATGTAGTTTACTAGTACTAAGAAGAGAGTGGGGGAGATTACCATTATTATTATGGAGATGAGTGATGTGGGAGTATATTGAGGACTTTTATAGAATTTAAGGATGTTTAAGTGGAGAGTTTAGAGATTGTTTATAAGCTATTAAACATGTTATTTCATTATATGTTGATAAATGTTTATAATGGTATTTAGATTAAAATGTGATGTACCTTTTCTTAACTAATAGTGATTGGAATGATTCACTTATGAGTCATTCATTTTTATTATTAGAGTTAGAATTATGTTAATATATAGTAGAGATAAACATGTTGAAGAATTAGAGTAGTAGAAGCCTTTGCATGTTTCTATCTTATAGAGACATGTGACAGGCTGTAGCATTCGAGGTTCTAAGGCATTACAACTTAGGTGGTATTAGAGCTTAGGTTTTGATCAATAGAGTATAGGTTGAAATCTATATAGCATAGGTTTGCAGCTCCTTGGGTATTAGGCTAATGATCAATGGGTATAGGCTTTAATCAATGGAAAGTAAGTTGTGATCTTTAGATGAATTAGGCATTGAATCTGTAGGATGGTGAGACATGAAGAGAATGGACGAAATTATGGGTCAATTGTTTTGTTCATTAGTTTATTTTACTGTAATTATTATCCTTATTTGTAGTTTCTTTTAAATCTCTATCTTACTTATATATAAATATGTATATATGTGTAGATATATGTATACATAGGTTTATACCATCACTAACTTTTAAACTGACTTTAACTCTCGAGTTTATTCAATTGTCTCCTCTCAAGCAAAATGCTTCCTAAAAGGATTACAGGGCCTAGCTCATCTAACACTAGATAGTGTAAGGATCCCCCAAATGAAAGGTACCCCTAAGGACCACCTCAATAAGGAGCTCCAGTTTAAGGCACTAATAGGGTTGCCTAACTATTAAAAACCATGAATGCCCTAGTGTAGATGATAGCATAGTAGCAACAATAGGCTATGAGACTTGCTAGTCTCATAGAGGACCAATTTGGGTTGGATAAGTTTGTTTAGCTGGCAAAGGAATTTAACCCAAGAGTTGACGATCTAATATAATTTGAGCATTAGATAATATAAATTGAAAAGACTTTTGTTGCATTTAGGATACCGAAGGACAAAAAAGTGGATTGTGTAACATTCATGTTAAAAGGGTTAGTTGCATACTGGTGGGCTAGTATATATAAGCCAATAGGAGCACCTGTCCATTGGTAGAGGCTTAGGGAACTATTTTATGAAAAATATTTCCTTAGTAGCATCTGAGACAAAATGGAGATAGCATACTATAATTGTGAACAAGGAAATTGGACGGTGGAAGAGTATAAAGCAAAGTTAACTGGCTAATTAAAATTTTGCCTGAAGCAATCCGTGTAGACAATACCTCTAGGGATAAAAGGTTAGCTTAACCTCTAACATGAGGTAGGGTCCTTTTAGCTACCTGCTCGAGAATTGTTTTGGGGAAATGATCTGCCTCGAGTACTACATATGTAGAGAAAGGAAAGAAGCCAATGGTACACCAAGCTAGACCTGTAGCTTTCATGCTTAGACTTATTCAAGTTAGGCTAATGCCTCTAACATTGCCTCCACCACCATAAGTAAGGCTAGAGAGAAGATGTCCTAGGTGTTTTGGACCATAGGATCTACATCAAAGCAGTTGGCTAGAAGGGGCATGCTTTTCATGTGGTAAGATAGGACATTCCAATAGAAATTATACAAAGAAAGCTATTCCTTAGACCTTCTACTGCAACTGCAAGCAAAGAGGTCACAGGGCTTTTGAGTGCAGAACCATAGGTTGTTAAGTAGCTACAACACCTCCGTTAGTACAAACACCATAAGTAATATGACCCCAAGGGCAAGCACAAGTAAGTAAACCTCATAGTACTAGTCTTAGGGAGAAAGCTTTAGCTCACGTATTTGCTCTTCAAAAATAGCAAAACTAAGACCCATAAGACCAAGACTCAGTGGTAGGTATGCTCTTAGTACATGATACTAGTGTGACACATTCTTGTGTATCTAAGGTGTTTGTACATAAGTGTGGATTGATATTTGAAAACTTAGAGGATCCTTTGAATGTAAGTACTCCATTAGGAGTAGGAAGAGAATTAGAGAAAATATATAGAAATGTCAAAATTGAGATTCAACTAGTTGTCAAAATTTCATACCACCATAGATTATCATAACTTGATGGGTTATTCCACTTTCCTTGATGAAGATCCTATCAGCCTTAAGTTAGAAGTGCCTATGGGTTTATCAACATATGAATTATGTAGCAAAAGTAGATTGGCTACTATAATAACAGAAGCCAATAGTGAGGTGAAACTTGAAAGAGTGCCTGTAGTAAACATGTATGAAAGTTTATTTCCTGATGATTTACCGAGGTTAGCACCAAACAAAGAAATTAAGTTTTGTATCAATTTAGTGCCAAGCACAACTCCTATATCTAAGTCTCCATATAGGATGGTGCTTACAGAATTAGTAAAATTGAGGGTTTAGATACAAGAGTTAATAGGTAAGAAATTCATCAGGCTTAGTGTGTTAACATGGGAAGCTCCCCGTCTTATTTGTAAAGAAGAAGCATGGTAGCATGAGAATGTGTATAGACTATAGAGAATTGAATAAAGCTACTATCAAAACAAATTCCTACTCCCTAGGATAGATGACCTTTTTGATCAACTACAAGGGGCTCAAGTATTTTCAAAGATTGACTTGACGATCAGTTACCATTAATTAAAGATAAAGGAAGGAGATATCTAGAAGACTACATTTAGAACCCTATATAAGCATTATGAATTCCTAGTAATGCCTTTTAATTTAACAAATGCTCTAACTGCCTTTATGGATTTGATGGATAGGGTATTCAAGGATTTCTTAGATCAATTTGTGGTAGTGTTTATTGATGATATCCTAATATATTCAATAAGTAAAGAAGAGCATGAAGAGCACTTGAATGTTGTCTTAGAGAGATTATAAGCCAAGAAGTTGTATGCAAAATTTGAGAAATGTGAATTTTAGCTAGAGTAAGTTTCTTTTCAAGGACACATAGTTAACAAGGATGGTATTGCAATGGATCCTTAGAAGGTAAAGGTAGTGGTAGATTGGCCAAGACCTAAGACAATGATTGGAATTAGTAGGCATGTTGGGGGGGAAGTGAAGGGGTTTCTAAGATAGCTACACCATTGACTAGATTAACTTAGAAGAGAGTGAGGTGTGAATGGGATGATTAGTGTGAAGATAATTTCATAAAACTAAAAGAAAGATTAATCTTAACACCAGTCTTAGCTTTACCAAAAAGTGGAAATGAGTATACAATATTCAACAATGCTTCTAACTAAGGTTTAGCGTGTGTTCTTCTGCAAAATGGAAGGGTTATTGCTTATGCTTCTCATCAATTGAAGCCATATGAAAAAAAAAACCACCCTATCCATGATTTAGAGTTAGTAGCAATAGTCTTAGCATTGAAACTTTGGAGAAATTATCTATATGGAGAGAAATGAAAGGTATTCATAGACCATAAGAGCTTGAAGTATCTTTTCACTTAAAAGGATTTAAATATGAGATAAAGGATATTACTGGAAGTAATTAAAGACTATGATTTAAAAATATAGTATCATTCAGGACAAGTGAATGTGCTAGCCTGTACTCTTAGTAGAAATAGGTAAGGTAACTTAGCTACATTGGTTACTTTGCAGAAGCTATTGCTTGAAGAAATGTGAAGGTTGGATTTGGAAGTAGTTACCCAGGAGGTAGGAGTAAACCTCGCAAGTTTGCACATCCAGCCAACTATGGTAGATAAAATTAAAATAGCTCAGCCAAAAGATAAATGTATGTTAGAAATTAAGATAGGAAGGAACAAGGGAAGGCACTTGAATTCAAATTTGATGAAGAGGGAGTTTTGTGGTATGGAACTAAGATATGTGTACCAGAGTTAGCAGAGATCAAGAATGAGATTTTAAGAGAAGCACATCTCTTTGGGTACTCAATCTACCCTCAGAGTACTAAAATTTACCAAGATTTAAAGCCCCATTACTAGTGGAAGAATATGAAGTGGGAGATAGTGAATTTTGTTTCCAAGTGTTTAAGATGCCAATAGATCAAAATAGAACATCAAAGTTCGGTAGGAGAACTACAACCTTTACTGTACTAGAATGAAATTTAGAGCATGTAGCTATGGATTTTGTTACTACTCTTCCCAAAACCGTATAAAAGCCATATACTGTATAGGTAGTAGTGGATAAATTAACTAAATTGGTACATTTTATACCATCAATATCAATTGTACCCTATGTAAATTGGCACAATTATACATCAAGGAAATAGTTAGGCTTCATAAAATCCTAGTGACAATTGTTTCTAATCGAAATACAAGACTTGTAGGTAGATTTTGGAGAAGGCTACATAGAACTCTAGACACTAAGTTATGATTCAGCACAACTTACCATCCTCAGAAAAACAGGTAGTTAAAGTAAACTCTACAGATTCTAGAAGATATGTTGAGAGCTTGTGTTTTGGATTTTGGAGGAAATTGGGACAAACACTTACCCCTAGTTGAATTTGCCTACAATAATAGTTACTAGGCAATAATTCAGGTAGTGCCATATGAAGCTTTATATGGAAGGAAATGTAGGTCACCTTTGCACTAGGATGGGGTAGGAGAAAGAAAGGTGTTGGGACTTAAATTAGTGTAGGAGGTTGTAGATAATGTGAAGTTAATTAGATAGAGGATGCTAATGGCTCAAAGTTGCTAGAAGAGTTATGTTAATAGGAGGTCGCGACCATTGAAATTCAAAGTAGGGGATCATGTGTTACTGAGGATATCACCAATTAAAGGTATTGTTTGATTCGGTTTGAGAGGAAAATTGAATCCTAGGTATGATGGTACATTTGAGGTTTTAGAGAAAACTGGTAATGTTGCTTACAGGTTAGCCTTACTACCTAACTTAGTAGGAGTACATGATGTATTTCATGTATCTATGTTACAAGAATATGTAGCAAACCTAAACCAAGTCATAGCTTTTGAACATTTAGATGTACAATCAAATCCTACTATCATGGAATGACCCATTTGCGTTATAGACACTAAGGAGTAGATATTAAGATGAAGGATAATCCCCTATGTCAAGGTACAATGGAGTAACCAAACAAAATGTGAAGCAACTTAGGGACTAGAAGAGGAGATGCAAAAAAGACATCTAGAACTCTTTATAGATACAAGTAACTTTCGAGAACGAAAGTTTTTATAAAGGAGGGAGAATGTAAAATATAGAAAAATAAAATAAGATAATGTTTTAAAGGAGGGGTGTTTAAGCAATTAAGAATTTAAAAATGAGGGTATTCAGCCTTTTTAGCAACAAACTATATAAGCTAAATAGAAACCCTACTTGACACTTTTCCTTCTATTGTCAATGTAGACCTCTATGTTGCAAAAAACCCTAACTTATCCTAAGCCACACTTTAACTACAAAAGGATTCTCGAATCAAGGTGTGATTATGTAGTTAAGTATATTTATCAAATTAATGATCTGCATGTTATCTATTTTAACGGGAACTTAGTTAAGGCATAGCATTGTGGAAATTTAGTGTTTTTGGACATTTCGATTTAGACACCAAAGTTGTTTGATAAAAAACATTTCAAGTTGTGGATTTATATTGAGACAAGCAAGCATTCCAATTATTCTTAAATTCATAAAGTTAAGTAGCTTTTATGTGGGGATTAGAGTATTTGGTTGATTAATGAGAGATGGGATAGAGAAAGGGTCAAATGGGGAGGAGATTAGAGAATTCATGAGATTTAGAGGGGTATACAACCAATGTACATGACCATGTAGTTACCTATGAAGAATGTGAAGAGCAAATTGGTGAAATGTGTTGTACATAGCTAGGTACATAGGCATGTACCTACTCATGTTGAAGTATACGACTAAGTACATGATTGTATACTTGAGCATGCTAAGTGGATTTTGTGTAGAGTAAGTTACACGACTATGTACACAGTTGTGTTTCTACCCATGTTTTTCTATAAGGCCATATACACGGTCGTGTTATTTAGGAACATTCCTTTAACCTTTCTATTTCAATTTTATTCCAATTCTGAGTCAGTATTACTTATAATAGATCTTTAGGAAGGAGAATTAGGCAACTAATTCTTAATTGAATGACCTAGTGAAGTTTAGGTCTTGTTGTAGAGTAGAATTAAGAATAAATTACTGTTTCTTGATAGGCTTCTAAGAACTTGATAATTATAGATAAGTGGAACCCATAACCACTCTTCTATATATGTGTTTACCATGCTTGTTGGTTATCTTTGCTAGTTACAGTAAATGACCGAATCTAGTGAAAACTTGGTAAATTCTTTGCTTGTTGCTTATTTATAGCTCAAACTAGGGGTTGAAGGTGGTAGATACCTAGGGGCTAGCCCGATGATCAATATATGGCATTGCCCTTAGTGAAGTTTTATATTGAAATAATCTATGGTAGATTTCAAGAGTATTATGGCTAAAGGTGGCAGTTCACAATTCTAGTAGAAAGTTGGGATCGGAGGTGCTAGTTCCCATTGTAGGGTTAAGACACTTAAATTTAATAAGAAAGAGAGTGGTAGGGTCATGAAAACCCTTGTGTTGTTTGTTAATTAACATAAAGATAAGAAAGTGATTATTTATTAAGAATTTACTACATTATGTATATGTGTAACTTGTATTGTTGTGATATGCACATGTGTTTGGATATTCACATACTACACTTAGGCTCATCTTATTTCTTTTTCAACTACAAGTAGGTATGACGAGTACGCTGAATATGATGAGTATGGGAACACAGTTTACTATTACTAGGACGAGAATGAAGGAGATTATCATTATTATTGTGGAGATGAGTAATGTGGGAGTGTATGAAGGAATTCTATGGAATTTGAGGATGTTTGAGTGGAAAGTTTAAAGATTATTTATAAGCTATTAAACATGTTATTTAATTATAGGTTAATAGAAGTTTATAATGGTATTTGGATTAAAGTTTGATGTACCTTTTCTTAACTAATAGTGATTGGAATGATTCACCTGTGAGTCAATTATTTATATTATTGGAGTTACAGTTATATTAATGTATAGTAAAGATCAACAAGTTGAAGAATAAGAATAGTAGAAGCCTTTGTATGTTTCTATCCAGTAGGGATACATGTTGAGCTATAGTGTTCCAGGTTTTAGGGTGTTACATATTAGGTCCGTAAACTTTTAAAGGGATCTGTACTTGCAATGATATGCTACCCCTACTCAAATGAATTAAGCTAAAATTAAATTATAGTTAAACTCCTAACAAATATAGTTTACATTAAAGAAGATTTGCAAATATGCCATTGTCTTTGGATTTATTTATGGGGCATTGCACATCGTAAACAAGATTGTTGATATCTATAGCTTCAAATTTAAGAAAAAAATGATAATAATTATTTATCCTCTTTAATCTTTCCTCATTCCTTCTTGTAATCTTTATCTTGATTTAACTACATGTATGATAGGAGAAGCTTAAATTTTATCATAACCAATTAGGAACATAGGGTCTATTTTATTTTATTCATTAGTACTTTCATGAAAATAGTAACACAATATTTTTTTTTAAGATTTCTAGATGAGTTTTGAATAGAGAAACCTAAAATTTAATTTGATGTATGGTTTTTTTCTTTCAGTAGGTATATATGTACAATTTTTCAATTGGTTCCATTGTCGGTTTGGAAATTTTCAATAGTTAGAATAATTTTTGTTATTAACCACTTTTTATGGCACATTTGGTTGATTTCATAAAGGCCAAATAGAATGACTATTCATCACCTCTAGATTAATTCCTACGTTTGGTTAGTGGAGTGACTATTTCACGAAATTGTTATTACTGAAAAATGAGGAATTGCAATTCCTTTATAAAACCAAGGAAATAACTATTCTTTTATTTTTTACATCATATTTTATATTTATTCATAAGACCTCAAAATAACTTAGAAGAATAGCCATTGCTTCTTTATTCCATTCCTAAAGAATTTCAATTCTAATCTTATCTTATTCTATTCTATAAAACAAACATGCCATTAGAGATTTCATAATTCTTATTTAAAATAAACTTTATGTTAATGATATAATTTTAGTTCTTGAAATCACAAATAATAAAAAAGTATAGAAAAGAAATAAACAAGGCAATGTGCCCTACCACTAGCGTTTTAAAAAAGAAAAAGAAAAGAAAAAAAAAAGAACACTTGTAAGTTGCCAACCAAGAGTTAGTTATGTTATACTAGATCAATAGATGTTTTTATTATATAAATGCTAAAGTTTTTTTCTTTTATATACATATATATGTTGAATCTCCCATTTATCAAAGGAAAAAAAATTATGAAGATTTTAGGTAGGTTAGCAACAAATATTAGTAAGGTTTTTCCTTTTCTTTATTCTTTTTAAGTAATTACACATGCGTAAAACAAACATATCAAGAAATCTTTATTATCGTTACATATTGTTGATGGCCAATTTTGGATATTGGCTTGAAGGCCCAATGTGAACAAACCTAATGGCCTAACATAGCCAAACCAAATAACCTAAGAGGCAATAGCCCAGTCCGCTAGACTTAAGTTTAAAAGGACAAGTAGTTGGAGTCCCTAAAACCATAAAGCATTAAATGGGAAGAGACGCTTAAGGCATAAGAAATTATATCATTCATGTCTTGTTATGTCAAAAGATCACACTAACTCCTTATTTTAAGGGAGACACGTCACATTATAGGTGTCAAGGCTATTGGCCAATCAACCTTATACCATCAACCTATAAATACTAGGAGCAAACCCCATGTAAAAAGTTTGAACTCTCACACTCTCATACACTCTTATGACTTGCAAATTGACTTAAACATTAGAGTAGCTATGCCAAAGCAAACTCTAGTGTCCATTCTAGTCATGTGCCCTTTTGTAGGTCGTTGAAGCTCACAAACAAGCTAGACAAAAATATATTATCAACATTTGGTGCCTACGATGTAAGTGGCATCTTGAAAACATGCATAAACACCCTCAATCACTAATACCAATCACTTCACCACAACATGATCTAAGTCCAAACAAACTATCCCTACCTCACAACATGGAAACTCTTATAACCATGATTTACAGTAGCACCACCACCGGGCAAATCCGTTAAATACCTTGCCTCCAAACCATCCGAGGTCATAAGCAGATAATGATCAAATTCTTAGGATGGAACTTTTGCTACAAAAAATGGCTACCAAGAACTAAGGATTTTAGATATGTCATGACTACCTCGAAGGAGAAAGGTCATAGTTTATGGCTCTAGCTAAGTAACAAGTGGATGAACGCGAATCCATCAAGCTACCACCACCACCTCCATCACAAAACAACAACAATAACGTTGGTGGCTTACTTGCTGCATCACATAGTAGAGCCCCACCAAATGTCAATCCCCTGTTGTTTTATGCGAATGAGTTAAACAACCCAATCCTTAAATTGAGCAATCTGAATTTCACTCCTAGAACTTCCTCTAAAATGCAAATGTGAATGACCTTGACCAAGTCATCTAACAACTCATCAAACTATGAGAGTAAAGAAAGAATAAGCTATGGGAAGCCTTGTCCATTGGTCTATCCCCATTTATATAAGAAATATAGAAGGAGGCCTTGCCTCCTACCATTTGAATTCCAACTTTGGAATTCTATGATAGGAACACTAACCCATTGAACCACCCCACTTTGTTTACTTCAAATCACATATGGACCTCCAAGGTTACAATAAGGCAATTTTGTGTAAGGCCTTCCTTAGTACACTAAAGAAGGTAGCTCAAGCGTGGTTTAACCACCTCCAGCCAACCTCTATCTCCTCCTTTGACCAATTGGCGGATCAGTTCCATAAGCATTTCTTGCTGGCAAAATGCCAGCCAAAGACTCCATGAGCTTCAATAGCATAAAATAGAATCCAAAATAGTTATTGTACAAGTATATGCATAAAATTTGATGGGTGTCGAATCCAACAAAAATAAAACCTACTCCTAGACAATTATATGATTTACATATAGTGGTGAGTAGGGTCGAATCCACAGAGATTGGCTAAATTTATTTCTATTCAAGGATAATAACAGGGAAAAAGGAAAAAGGATGGGGTTTTGTTTGTGAATCAAATAAAGTTAAAATAAGATAAGAAAGTTGTATATTGATAAAAAGCCTAGCCAAAGGAATCAAGATAGTTTAATTCTAGGAATTGATCATCGATGTAAATGTTTTCTATTCTTATTCCTAGATAAACTGGTTATAGTTATTAACAGCTCTAACAACCTATCTCTCCTTACTTCCTCGATAACCTCAGACAAGCGCTTTGAATTATTTCTCTTTTTGATTAAACAACCCTAGACAAGCGCTTAGGATTTAATCTATCAATAGCATTAAGATCTAGAGAGACCACAAATTCATGCCAGTAGATTATAAGATAACCTATTTAAACATGATCACACACCTCCATAACATGAATTCGATCATCTCTTTTATAACCAAACATGTTATTGCGTCACTAAGACTAGAACAATAAAACAATTATGGATTTGACGTGCTAGTTGACAATATATTAACTTGCTAATTGAGTAGAAGAGCTCTATTCATACCAATCAACAAAGATAATAATGACAAAACGATCAGAAGATATATGAATACCCGAAAACAAAGAATAGATTAAATACAAGTCAATTAGACCTCACAATTCGTGGAGAATTAAACATCTATAATCCTTTGGCTAGAAAAGTAGCTTAGCTACTCATGTTCATCAATAAAACGAAAATAAAAAATAGAAACATAATGAACCCGGTTGCCTGCTCTGCCTCCTCGTTTCCTTCTTGTCTCCAAGGTGATTCCAGATTCAAAGATTCAAAAGTTGTCCTAACCCTCTAGGGTTGGTTCTATTTATATTGTTAGGGAGATAGCATGTGATCTTTTGCTAGCAAGATACGAAAATATCTTTCCTTTTCCGAGTAGATTTTGAGAAGTGAAGATTCGTCTGCCTGGCACGCCCCACCACACGGCCGTGGGTCAAGCCGTGCCATCCTCTGTGCATATTCTTCAAGTCTTCATCCGCGCCCAGTGTGTACCACGGTTACACACACGGCCAGATTTCAAGCCGTACCTTCATCTGTGCATAATCTACAAGTCTTCATCCGTGTCCAGTGTGTACCACGGTTACACCCACGGCTAGATTTCAAGCCGTGCCTTCATCTGGTTGATGTTCCACACTTTCTTCTCCTTGGCACACCTAGCTTCTACCACGACTCCAAGCATGGTTTCTCCCACGGCTTCCACCACGGCCGTGCCCTAAGCCGTGTCTCTCTCTGTTCAAAGTCCACATTTCCGTCTTCTTGTCCAGTGTGTAACACGATTTGAACCTTGGCCGTGCCTCAAACCGTGCTTCCTCCGGTGGTGTAATTCCTTGTCTTGATCCAAGTTGTAGATGACTTCTCTAAAATACTTGAATTAGCATCCTTGACTCCATTTAACCTGATTTATAACGATGATAGAATTAAAGTACCATTTCCTTATGATTTCTATAAAATCAATAATAATTTAACACAATTTATACTATAAAGATTAAGTATAAAATGGCTCTATCAAATTCCCCCACACTTGAACTCTTGCTTGTCCTCAAGCAATTGCATCAAATCAATTGAGAAATCTGTCATAGAATATACAAACTTTCTTTTTATCATTCCAAGCATCTATTCATTTGTAATTCATGACTTATAGTTTTAATGTCTACTACTTCAACCAAACTGGTTTCCTGTGATCAAATTACTATGGACAAAATTCAATAGCTAATCTAAACAAAACAAACTTTAATCCTCATGTTTAGCAAAAGAATTTTTATTCCAAAAGTAAATACTTAATCCACTAAGGAAAAACACCCAATTAAACTTCATTGGACATTAGCAAACATATAATCCTTGCAACATAAAGTAAAAGCATATGGTATAAGCTCTTTGCTAGATATTCTCCCTTCTTTACATCTTTGTTTTATTCAATGAATGTTTACATTCATGTTCTTTTGATTTATTCAAGCATCTATTTTGACGGGTTTTTGCCCGCTTCTTTTCATGAACTTTTTCCTTTTTCGCCCTTATCGTTATAGTGAGTTCATTGAGTCGGAAACATCCCGAGCTCATCACTCAAGTGACCGGGTTTTGAGATACCCCTACGGACTCTTCCTCACTCTAACATTCAAGTTTGAATACTCTTAACTCAATTAGTTGAATCATTGGAGTAATGGCTATGCTTGATTGATTTTTTTTTTTTCAAAGAGTATATAGTAGCTAATATATCTTAGAAGTAAACTTGTTTATTTTTCACTTAAGGACTCGACCTACTCTTAGACTTCCAATTCTAAAGCTAAATACAAAGTAAATTTGTTTCTTAAAGATTTCACTACTTAATTTTAACCAAGTATCCTAATCACAGCAGTGGGTGAGTAAAGCATTTGAACAAGTCAATTTTACATTTTGTAGATGCTTATTATAACATTTAGTACAATCTCTAGATTTCATGATAAATTTGAAAAAATTTGGCTTAAAATTGCTTAAGGAAAAACATTCAAAGTATGGATCAATTCTCTATTCTCTATAATTTATTATCCTCTCCCCCACACTTAGCTTGAATAGTGTCCTCATTGTTTCTAATTCAGTACAATGAAAAGGAATTAACAACTCAAGGAGCATTAGAGAATAAGAGAAAGGAAATACTGGTACTTCCCTGGTATTGGAGTTCTCCCCTTAAGCTTCTGGAAAGTGTCATTTGATTATGTGTATCCTTGCTGCAGCTGATCCAAAGAGTTCAAAAACTACACTAAAATCAAAACAAAACTAAAACAAACCAAAACTAAAGCAAAACAAAACTAAAAGACTTTTTTTTCTTTTTTTTTTTGACATGGGTTGCCTCCCATGAAGCGCCTTTCTTTAACGTCTTTGGCTAGACGTTCCTGGCTAGATGTTCGGATAAGGATCTTGATTCCAGCTTGGGTGCCTGTGGTGATGGGTTAATAACATTCACAACAAAAATAGGAGAGATATCGTTAGGATGTTTCATGGCATCATAAATGTTAAATTTAATCACTTCACCATCAAATTCCATAGTGAGGGTGCCATGATTTACATCAATTTTCGTTTCAGAAGTCTTAAGGAATGGTCGTCCTAATAATATCAGTGATGAAGTATGAGAATCACTATCGTCCGTGTCAAGCACATAAAAATCAGCAGGAAAAACCAACCCATTGACTTGAACTAAAACATCCTCTAGAACTCCCTCAGGATAAACATTGGACCTGTCAGCAAGTTGAACAATAACACCCGTTTCCTTTAAAGGACCAACATTTAAACGTTGATAAACAGACAAAGGCATGACATTGATAGAAGCTCCTAGATCACACATGGCTTTAGCGATTCCAAGACTACCTATTTTGCAAGGAATGGCGAACATACCTGGGTCCTTACATTTAGGAGGAAGCTTCTTCTGAATAATAGCTGAAACATTTTCACTCACACTAATCTTTTCATTGCCTTTCAGCTTCCTTTTGTTAGTGCACAAGTCCTTGAGGAATCTAACATAGCGCGGTATTTGCTTAATTGCATCAAGTAAAGGAATATTTACCTCGACTTTACGAAACGTTTCCAGAATCTCTTTTTCTTTCGCTTCGTTCTTGGATTTCGCCAATCTGGAGGGGAAAGGAGGTGGTATCAATGTGACCTTCAATGGCTCAACTAGAGACTTGCTAATCTGGTCGCCCTGTTGGCTCGGAGTCGAAATCTCTTTCTTGGCCTCTTCCTCAAGATTAGACGGATGTCCTTTCTTATTTGATCCCTGCAATTCTGTTCCACTTCTCAAGGTAATTGCATTAACGCTTTGCTTCGGGTTTGTAATAGTTTGAGAAGGTGACTTACCTTGAGTTTCTAACCTGTTTACAGCTGAAGCAAGTTGGCTTACCTGATTCTCCAAGTTTTGAATGCTTTGCTTTGTTTCCTCCTGAAATTGTTTGGTATTCACAACTAGAGACTTAACAATATCCTCAAGAGACATACCTGAGGTGGAAGGAGCTTGGGGTACTTGGTGTGATGGCTTAGGCTGGAATTGTTGGAAATGTTGAGGGTTATTGCCATATCGGAAGTTAGGATGATCCCTCCATCCAGGATTGTAAGTATTCGAGTAGGGGTCATACTTCCTTTGTGGTTGTCCTGGAAATCCGCCTACAGCATTGGCGTGTTCATGGTTGTCATCTTGCAATGTGGGGCACATGTCGGTCGGATGATTAGGAGCAGCACAAATTCCACAAGCCTTCACCTGTTGTGTTTTTCCAAGAGCTAGCTGCTGCACAAGGGAGGTTAGATTAGAAATTTGATGTTCAAGGTTAGACACACTTACCTCATTTACCTTCATTGAAGATATATGATGCCTATACCCAAATTGTTGCGAATTGGCAGCCATAATGGAGATCAATTCCTTAGCTTGACCAGGGGTTTTGTTTACTATGGCGCCTCCACTTGCAGCATCCATCATCTTTCTTTCCATCGAAAGTAGGCCTTCGTAGAAGTATTGGTTGAGAAGTTGTTCAGATATCCTATGTTGTGGGCAACTTGCACACAGTTGCTTGAACCTCTCCCAATACTCATGAAGAGTCTCGGTGTCCCTCTGTTTTATACCACAAATTTCTCTTCTTATACCAACGGCTTTAGATGCGGGGAAGAATTTATCCAAGAAGAGTCTCACCATATCTGTTCAAGTGGTGATAGAACCTGGAGGCAAATAAAACAAACAATCTTTAGCTTTAGTACTTAAAGAAAATGGAAAAGCACGTAACTTGATTTGATCGTCGGTTATTCCTTGCGGCCTCATACTAGAACACACTATATGAAACTCTTTCAAATGCTTGTGAGGATCTTCATTCTCAAGACCATGAAAAGTGGGTAGCAGATGTATCAACCCAAATTTTAACTCGAATTCCACGGCTAATTCGGGGTAGTGAATACAAAGTGGTTGTTGATTCACATCCGGTGCAGCCAACTCCCTTAAGGTTCTCTCGAGATTTGCCATGTCGTCCTCTTTTTCAGAATCAAGGGATGAATCAGACAAGTTCGATACTAAGTTCGGTCTGGGGGATGATCTAGCTTCTTGTCGCAACCTCTTTAGAGTCTTCTCAATCTCCGGATTATAAGTTAGTTCACCTGTCTGAGAAGAACGAGTCATACAAGAATAGAAATAAATTTGACACCAATCCCCGGCAACGGCGCCAAAATTTGATGGGTGTCGAATCCAACAAAAATAAAACCTACTCCTAGACAATTATATGATTTGCATATAGTGGTGAGTAGGGTCGAATCCACAGAGATTGGTTAAATTTATTTCTATTCAAGGATAATAACAGGGAAAAAGGAAAAAGGAGGGGGTTTTGTTTGTGAATCAAATAAAGTTAAAATAAGATAAGAAAGTTGTATATTGATAAAAAGCCTAGCCAAAGGAATCAAGATAGTTTAATTCTAGGAATTGATCATCGATGCAAATGTTTTCTATTCTTATTCCTAGATAAACTGGTTATAGTTATTAACAAGCTCTAACAACCTATCTCTCCTTACTTCCTCGATAACCTCAGACAAGCGCTTTGAATTATTTCTCTTATTGATTAAACAACCCTAGACAAGCGCTTAGGATTTAATCTATCAATAGCATTAAGATCTAGAGAGACCACCAATTCATGCCAATAGATTATAAGATAACCTATTTAAACATGATCACACACCTCCATAACATGAATTCGATCATCTCTTTTATAACCAAACATGTTATTACGTCACTAAGACTAGAACAATCAAACAATTACGGATTTGACGTGCTAGTTGACAATATATTAACTTGCTAATTGAGTAGAAGAGCTCTATTCATACCAATCAACAGAGATAGTAATGACAAAACAATCAGAAGATATATGAATACTCGAAAACAAAGAATAGATTAAATACAAGTCAATTAGACCTCACAATTCGTAGAGAATTAAACATCTATAATCCTTTGGCTAGAAAAGTAGCTTAGCTACTTATGTTCATCAATAAAACGAAAATAAAAAATAGAAACATAATGAACCCGGTTGCCTACTCTGCCTCCTCGTTTCCTTCTTATCTCCAAGGTGATTCCAGATTCAAAGATTCAAAAGCTGTCCTAACCCTCTAGGGTTGGTTCTATTTATATTGTTAGGGAGATAGCATGTGATCTTTTCCTAGCAAGATACGAAAATATCTTTCCTTTTCCAAGTAGATTTCGAGAAGTGAAGATTCGTCTGCCTGGCACGCCCCACCACACGGCCGTGGGTCAAGCCGTGCCATCCTCTGTGCATATTCTTCAAGTCTTCATCCGCGCCCAGTGTGTACCACGGTTACACACACGGCCAGATTTCAAGCCGTACCTTCATCTGTGCATAATCTACAAGTCTTCATCCGTGTCCAGTGTGTACCACGGTTACACCCACGGCTAGATTTCAAGCCGTGCCTTCATCTGGTTGATGTTCCACACTTTCTTCTCCTTGGCACACCTAGCTTCTACCACGACTCCAAGCACGGCTTCTCCCACGGCTTCCACCATGGCCGTGCCCTAAGCCGTGTCTCTCTCTGTTCAAAGTCCACATTTCCGTCTTCTTGTCCAGTGTGTAACACGGTTTGAACCTTGGCCGTGCCTCAAACCGTGCTTCCTCCGGTGGTGTAATTCCTTGTCTTGATCCAAGTTGTAGATGACTTCTCTAAAATACTTGAATTAGCATCCTTGACTCCATTTAACCTGATTTATCACGATGATAGAATTAAAGTACCATTTCCTTATGATTTCTATAAAATCAATAATAATTTAACACAATTTATACTATAAAGATTGAGTATAAAATGGCTCTATCAATATGCATCACTTCACGATAGCTCATCCTGTTATCCTTAATAACTTGAGCATCATTTTGAATATGACTATTTAAAGTATCCATTACAACCATCCTTTCTTCCTTTCACTTGCTAAGAAGTAGCTCACTACTCAGGAAACATTTAAAGAGAAGGATGCCACTTACATAACCATGGAGGATAAATTCAAAGCTTAAGGATTGCCGACCTCCAACTCTTCTAACAAAAGGAAGTTGCCAACGAAGAACATGCACCAATGGAGGAATGCTTCAAACTTGCTTAAAGTTCCAACTTGAGCACATCTACCATCAAGGCAGCTATGAATGTGACAATGAATGTGTCATCCCCCACTTTGATGCCCATACCCCATTAAACAAGTTATAGGGATAAATACTCCTAGAAGTAAGGAATAAGGCTATTTTGACCTAGCTAACATGGATAAAAGACAACTAGCTACGAGTTCTAACTCAAGCTCATCTACCAGCATGGGTAACCATGGTTGCGACAACAAATGCATCATCCCTCACTTTAATGCCTACTCTTGATTAAATAATTTACATAGATAAATATTGTCACGCCCCGAAAGGGAGCCTAGAAGTTTCCACTAAAATCATCATGGTATGTGTGCACCTGTTACATAATAGTCATCTTACGAGCTAGAGATTGTAAGACTAAGTATTTAATTACATTTGTGACTAACCATAGTACATATAATTAGATAATAAAATATAACTATGGATCCCGTATCCTATGGTCAACCATGATCATAGAGAATCAGTATCCCCTACTAACCAATAAAATAAGATAAATCCTAGGTTTCATAACTTCAAATCGTATTTACATAGAGGTCTTAACATTTAAAATCTACCCTTCACAATTCTTACTTTGTCATTCTGGTCTTCTAAAACTCTTAACACTTCCCATCTTATCCCATTATAAGCTTTTGAAATCGTTACCTGCAAAAAAGTCTGTGGAGGGGTGAGCACACTATGACTCAGTGAATAGGATGGTAACACTTTCAATGCTACGTACATACAAGAAATTTCAAATCAAGTTATCAAAACATATGCTATGCATGAACAACCAAATGAATGCAGCATCTCACGTGGTCTTCCGGTAGCCGACGTGAAGTCTAGGGTTTACGCCCCCCTTGACCTTAGGTTGGGGATTCCGAAGCCACCATTAGTGCCTGGGTCTTACTCACATCTTTACTATTCTAATCACTTATTTATGCTATGTCTTAGCTTTAATGTTTTAGGCTTAGGTGTCTCAATACACCGAGCATTACACCCTTAAGAGACAGGCCGGACTCAGAACCATTAAAGCATGGCAATCCCTTAATCACTTAGTTCGCACTTGGCGGAACAGTGATCTTCTGATCACTTTTGGCACATCTTATAGCAATGATGGCCTTCAATCTCATGTAATGTCTCATGGAAGTACATATCAAGTTTTAATCAAGTCCACTTCCTTAATTAATTGATTCAAAGTGACCAAACAACATATGTAATTGCAACCAATTCTCATTGAAGGCAATGAAGTAACTACCAGGCATTCAAGTCTACCATTCTAAGAACAATCAATAGGGACCCAGTGCGGTCCTGCAAACAATCCACTACATTTCATTTTCATGCTTACCACAGCAAACAAGATCATGCATTTCACATCACAGAACAACACAAAGGACTAGACCTAGTGGATGGGAACCATCTAACTATACCTCAGGTTACAGATAACTTGGCACTTATGTGCCATTTGTCTTAAACATCAAATCAACCACTCGGGATTGATTTATGATCATCATACCTAACACCTCTGTGTCATCACACTTCTCAAGTGCTTTGTTATTTACACTTCCGAGAGCCAACAAGGTCGTCTCGTATATTCCTTCCGATTCCTCAATACATTTATCTGTAATATATATATATACATAGGCTTATAAACGTAGTTTCACCTAAAGGACAATTATGCGAGGCACCTCCCCTCACTCACTTAAGAGGGCAAAAAAATAGAATGGTTAAGTTGAAAAATCAAAGTTGCACTCATGATTTGTATGGTTATGTTCATGAGTGTATTCTATAGATATAATAGGAAAATAAGTTTGCCTAAGCATATGTACATATTCAAAAGTAAACTCTGATATGTATACATAATGATATTTATATATCTTACTCTAGCTATACACACTTACTTGGTAGCTATAAAAGGAATAGCTAAGTTTCTATATTTTGGTTGAGTTTGAAGAAAAAAATTTTGAATCATGGGTTAGGCTGATAGTAATAGCACTAGAAATATGGTGCTAAGTGCTATTGTTAAGGTAATGACATCTAAACCCTCAGACCATTCTATCCTCTATATTCTTTAAACAATATTCATCTTTAACTTATCTAACTACCAATTTCTTTATAACTTCTTTCCTAAACTCATTTAACCCCACTATATTACTCAGAATTAGCAATAATCACATTCATTTGCAAATACAACAAAGCAATTGAATTCACATACATAGCATATCAACACACAACACAACATCATAGCATATCGTTAAGTTTCCCACTCACCTATTTAGGGTCATCATAGTCCTAACCGGAGTTGAGAGATTCTAGTTGGTAAGCCCTTTACCTTCCTCTTGAAATTAGTATCCTTCTGCAATGCTTCCTCAACCTAATTATAGAAAGCAACATCTCCACTTGACTTTGGTAGTTTCCTAGCACCTGATATGTATACTACTCACTATGTGTTTGATGGCAAAGCGTGAAGTCTCCTCCTTAAGGAACTTTGGGTGAACAAGATTCAAAACTTTGAGCACTTCTTCAACGTGATCCTGATACAGGGTTCTAGAAGGAACGACCTTCTGACGAATCATTGCTTCCAACACCCTAAGTTGCTGTGATCGACTGTTTGCTTTCCTTGTGTAGAAGTCGAGCAATGGAACATCTTCGACCTACCAAATTTGGAATTCCTTCTTCTGTGTATGGAAGATACCCTTAGAGAGGACAACTAAAGGTCTTACATTAGGGTATTTGGCCAAGAATGATCTTCCTCAACATCCTTTGAACATTCCATTGTGAAATCCATTTCATTCCAAACATCCCCTAGGCCATCATCTTAGATGTTGCTCGAATCATTCCCTTCACCATCTATACTAACATAAACACATCTTCTTCCGTTTACTTTCACATAGACACATTCATCTCCTTCACGCAATTCCCTCTTCCTCCTCGGTTTCACCTTTCCATTCTTTCTTCTCTCTTTTGTTGACATCTCCACCTATAGGGTTTCCCGCCCTTTCTACTGGTTTTCATCCTCACTTATGCTTCCATTACCATACATACACCAACCATTCCCACACATCACGTATACACACCAACATACTCCTATCTATACACATACACACATACTCTACATATACCTTACACCACCAATACATACATACCCACATATTTCGCACACACTACACACCTTCCATACACATACACACATACCCACATACATCACACTCACCTTCCATATCCACACACACATGTCTACACACCACACACCATTTCATACGCATACACACATACCCTCACACATCCCCATTTACATCTAATTTCCCATTCTTTTCCTTCTTCTCCCGTCGACTCCTTTTTCCTCTCCTTTTTCTTCTCTTTTCTCTCCTCTGTTCCACGCTGGCCTTCCCATTTCCTCTTTTCCCTCTTCTTTTCTCCCCTTTCCTTCTCTTTTCCCTCCTCTCTTCTATGCTGCTTCCCTTTTCCCCTTTTTCCTTTTTCTTTTCTTCCCCTTTCTTTCTCCTTTCTCTCCTCCCTTCCACACTGCTTCCCTTTTTCCCTTTTTCGTTTTTCTTTTCTTTCTCCCTTCCCTCACGGCTTCACCTCAACTGGATGTCACCAAACCCCCTCTCCTCACCATACAACATACATAGATATACATATATATTTTCCCCTAAAATACAAGAAAAATTTATGCTATTACATGTTATTCATGCTCAAAATACTTCTATCTAGTGTATTTCTAGCTATTCTAAAAGTTTTCTAAACTAAATACAAATTTTAATATGATTTGATAATTGTATCTAAATTTCGAAAAATAAATCTGTTTCATGTAAAATTGGTCTAGTTGAGTTACACTTACCTCAAGGAACACGCTGGCGGCCATGGATAGTCGATTGGAGGTCGTATGCAAAATTTATGCATTTTTTTCTTCAATTTTTCTTTTTTCCTCTTTTCTCTCTTTTCCTCTCATCTCTCTCATTGTCTCGTCTCCTCTATTCCTCTCTCGCTTTTGATGTGTTCTTGAGCCTTCTTTTCCTTTTTATATCATTTTTTTCCCTTAAAACCTACCACTTCCCCTTTCCTATATTATATTATATTATATTATAATTATTTATATTTTAATATTTTATGCGCATACAGCAATATTTTAAAACTTTGTATTTTTAGTATTTTATTACGAAACTTTACATCTAAGCTAATTTGAGTATTCCGTACATAAATATTTACTCAAAATTTTCATTTGAAATTCCTAAATCTATAGTTTCAATTAATTTCATTATTTAACCCAATATTGTTCAAAATTTATGTTTCGGGGAATTTATTCTTTTAATTTAATTTACTCGAACTAAAGTTAGGACTTACGATTATTTTTATTTATCCGTTTATATATTTATATTTGGATATTTTTCAATTACTTTGCTTCCTAAATTTATTCGGTAATATATTTCATATAATTCAATTTGTTATGTTTGTTATCTTCTTTTCTTTGTAAAAGTTGCTCTTTCTAATTTTTTATTTTTAAAACCTATTATTATCGCAAATTATTAAGATAATATTTATGCGTCGCAATATTTGAATTTTTGTTATACATTTCTCAAAGTTTTTAATATTATAAAGTTGTCCCTCTCGCTACCCCGACCTAAAAGTATTTATTATTCTGCTTATTTTCTTTAATTTTTGTATAGTCTCTTCGAAATTTTTGGGATTTTACAAATACTCCTAGAAGTAAGAAACAAGACTATTTTGACCTAGCTGACGTGGATGAAAGATAACTCGATCAAGAGGAACTAGGACAAATTTTGTGAGTTCCACAATAACTTGGGTCACACTATTAAACAATGCACCAACCTCAAGGATGCAATAGAGGATGCCCAAGCATGGCTACCTCCATGAATATATAATCGAGAACAACTATGGTTGACATAATGGTGACAACTAGCCCTCATAAAGAAGATGCATTGATGAGAACCACCGGGCCAGTAACACCACTCGATGTGATGGCAAGGACATCGTAGAGGATCACTTTACCTTGAATGGTCAGGTCAATACCATTGTAGGTGGTCCTATTACTAGGGGTTGGTCAAACTCCTAAATGAATGCCTATGCTTAACACCACAAATACCATGATGTTCTCTCCATTCAATCAAAGAAGCTTAAGATCAACACTTCAATCACTTTCTCCAATTAAGATCTTGAGGACATTCAATATCCTCATGATGACCTGCTAGTAATATAGGCTAGGATCATGGGCTTCTGTGTTGCTCAAATTCCCATCAACATTGGTAGCTTTGCAGACATCCTATATTGCTTAACTTATGACCAATTGAAAGAGAAATTGCCGGCCAAATTGAAGTCATATGACCCCCCTACCCCCCTTCCCCCCTTTAAGTTCAACAACGAACTTATGAAGACTATAAGGTTCATCACACTTCTTACGTAGCTCAAGGATATGAAGCACATGGCTAGCACTATAGTAGATTTCCTAGTCATCGATTATTGATCTCTATGTAACGTTATCCTTGAACAACCCACATTAAATGCTATGAAGATGACTATTAACATAACATATTTGAAGGCAAAGTTCACGGCCCCCACCATCAATTTGTGTAGAGGCAACCAATAGCTTGCTTGATCTTGATACTTATAGGCTTTGCAAAGAGGCAACATAGTCAACGTCATTGAAACCAAGGCTAAGGAGAAGCTTGGATTCAAAGGTGCACTAATCAAGGAGACTATGTTGTTGTAACTTAGAAATAGAGAAGAACAAGTAACTTAGGTTAAGAAATCCTTTTCTAAACACCTTAAGGAACAACTCATTGACTTCCTGTCATGCCCGGTGGGCTTTTAAGACATACAATTTCTACTATATGCTACACGGAAACTCAGGGATAACTCCTCTGTTATCCAAGGGTTTGCCTTACAGCATATAAGGCATACTCACATCCAAATTCCCTAATCAAGGTTTAATGTTTTTAAGAAAATTCAAAGACATAAAATAATTTAAAGTAGCATACTATATTAAAGTCTATAGGTAAATATCATAGTTCAAAGGTTAATAACCTTAATACATTTTAATCCCCTACTAATTATTGAAAAACCAAAATATGAACTTAGACATAAATATAAAGGTGATCACTCCACTCAGATCCTTCACTATTCTCTTGCTTCTCGTACTAACCTCTAACATCTATTTGCTAGGCTCTAATTAGATCTACTCCTGCAACAAAGGAATTCTATGGCGATGTAAGTTATAAAGCTTAATGAGATATATCCTCTTACTGAACCAACAAGCAATAACAAGTATGTTATTTAATCAAGCATATGCCATGCATTAGATGAATACAACAATATATACAGTTTATTGAGCACCGCATATAGCATAGATTTAACATCATCCGTTGCTTAGGTTGAGAAATCATGGACTACACGTCAACTCTAGGCTTTAGTGAACCTGGGCTATCTTTTGGGATAAGTCATATAGTTTATACTATATTTCGATAAACTTGAAAATAAGTATATACATACTAAGCCCATATGGGGTATGGATTGCAAAAGGCCCGCAAGCTCAATTACCCTTAAGCGATGAATCCCGAGACTAGGTATTCTTAGGTCTCAATCAAAAGGTGACATTTTCCAATTCCACTTAGTTCTTAAAGGTCAAGATAAGGTATGCCCATATAGTACACCTCCATGGGGCCTTTTCATACCACCACATGATGCTGACAGTCTTCTTGCATGTAAGATTTAGTGATGCATAACTTATTTTATTTAGGGCTAAACAATATTAAGTCTAGTTATTTAGCATTTGTAGCAAATTAATATAAACACTTGTAATTTCTATATTCTAAATGCAAGGGAAATCAATAACATTTAGCCAAGAATAATTAAGGCAATTTAGTAACCAATCATAGCAACCAAACACAATCAATATCTCAATTACCTCCAAACATAAATCTAGTTCATATATTCAATATTCACATGCAAGTGCACTAACTATAAGCACAAACAAGGAACAATAGTCATTAGATTTTACTCAACCTGCCATGTAATCCTTAATCATAATAGTCCAGTGGTAGGTGGTCCTCAAAAGATGTGTCACTTGATAGGATAGCGATAATTCTATAATTTAGACTTGAATATCAGCCTGCATTAGTCTTACTAAACTTATCAGTTTTCTCGGTTTTTAAGGTTTTAGTGTTTTAATCATAACATTTTCATTTTAAGTCCGTTTTTTGCGTATTTATAGTCATTTTATAGGTTATTGAGCATTCTTTCCATTTTGGAAGTCACTTTGGTTGTTTGAGCTTTATAAAGTAATGTTATGGTCAGAATAGATTAGTTGTGCCTAGTACAGGTTCCGCTTGAGGTTCTTTTTTGCCTAATTAGATCTAATGCCTTAGAAGATTTAATTCTAATCACTCATAAACTTCTTTAGGACTTCTAATTGGTGAAATTCTGGAGTTTTGTGCAAGAATTTCGATTGGTTTTTCACAAGTCTTTAGTTTGCACTTTTTCTTCCTATTTCAAGTTATTTTCAAATTTTCCTTCAAGATTTTTATTTCCATAATTTTCCTATTGTTTTCTCATCATATTTGGGTTTCAAAAATTCTAAAAATTATAGATATAAATCAGTTTGGGCATTAGTTTGGGGCTCAAGAGCCAATCTTGCAATTTTTCCACTTTTTCCTACTATTAAAGTGCCATGATCATCACCTATAGTTTTCTATGACTAGGATTACCTTTAATAAATCAGAAAAACACTTCTTTAGCTCCCAAAAGTTGGCATCTAAAAGTAAATAAAAATCCCCAAATCTAATTTACATATATTTTCTCCAAGATCACACATATTCCACTAAATACATGGTGATTCCTTGCATTGTTCATCATCCTAATTTTAGGTTTACATCTAAAACTTATATCTTAGGCTAGATACGTCTTAAATATACATATGAAACTTAAACCAATTAGAATAATATATCCTATTCTAATCTGATTTACACAAAAAGTAAAACGCCTCGAAACCTGGGTCGCACTACTGCCCGCCACATGTCCTCATCTCACAAGAACACGCTAAGGTTTTGAAACAACTCTGATACATTTTAGCCTGCAACTCTTATATAAAAACATTTCATACATCCTCAAAATTCAAATAATTTCATAAACCATATCACTTATCTCATGCAGCGAAAGTCTTTGAACATAAAAATAACATCCCTTAAAAAGGTATTGTCTAATACAGTCAAATAACATAATCTTCTTAAATTCTAATCACCATAATAGTAATGGTAATCTTCATCTTCCTTTCTCTGTGGTTCACCCAAACCCAAATTATCTTTTGGGTTTTCATCTCCCTTGACACTTGCATCTAAAAAATGTTCTCCAAAGAGTGAGCTAATACTCAGTACGTATAACATAAACACACACACATGAACAAACATAAACAAGTATCACACACATCATGTAGTACTTAAACACAAACAACAATTTCTTAATACAATTTATGTCCACAAGCATCAACAGTGTACTCATGACCCCTTTAACACACTTAACACACTGGAGCATGATTTGGTGATGGGAATTGCCACTATGGGCCCCACACCCATGTACACTTAATCCTCTTAACCAACATTTAGCCTAAATCATTTCCTAACCCAATTCCACTATTTACAACGTCACATAAGGATTATTGGGGTGCTCCCTAAGGATCTGCCACTACGAGCCCTTAGGTCGAGTCAAGAACATACAACATATAACTTAAACACACTTAACTCAAATCATTTAACTTAATCAATTTCAATGCATGGCTAACTTAAACAAGCACAACTTAACTCACAAGTTACACGTACCTTAGATCCTAACCTTAAGCACTTCTCGGTCTTAGACTTAATCTAAATGAAAATCTATACAAACAACAAGCTCTTCTTAGTGCTTGATCTAAGATCAATATTAATTCTTAACTTTCTTATCCTATTCATTTAATCTCTCTATAAAGCCTTAATAGCTATCTAGGATGCATGGAAATTAGTTTAATTTAAAGTTAAATAAATATATAATTAAGTTGTACTTTATTTAACATGGCCATGTTGGGGATTGTGTTGCTTAACATAGGCTAGAGCATGACTGTGTTAAGAGTCGTGTATCTTTCGTTGTAAAATTTGGTTTCAACACAATTGAAACACAAGCATGTTAGGAGGCTGTGTTCTTCTTAATTCAACACGGTCTAAACACGACTGTGTTGGGAAGCTGTGTTACCCTTAACTCAACACAGTCTAAACACGATCGAGTTAGGAAGCCATGTATTTCTTAGTGTACCTTTCGAATTCAACACGATCGAAACACGACCATATTGGCAAGCCATGTTACACTCGGAAATTTCCACGAACCTTAATTCCTTTACTTTAAATTCTCTTAAATCCAATCCTCTCTATTCTTAAGCTCAATTACATCTCTAACATATATAATTATAAATAAATTATACGAAATTTCATACTTACTTCAAATTCCCTATGAGTTGAATCCTTAAACCATTGATTCCCCTTTCTCTTATCGTCCTTTCTCAAACTTCGTGTTCTGTATGAATAAACGACACTCATAAATTCCAAATTCCATTAATCCTACATTGAAATTCATATAGAATTCCTTACCTTTTGTCTTTAGAATTTAGTCACTCCTTTTTTCCTTTCATCTTTAGGGTTCCTATCAAGAGCGTCTGTCTTGTCTACTATTTTACTATGAGGGAGTGAAAAGGAAGAATGTTAGGTCATTTAGGATTAAATATTCCCGTCACAAAATGTCCAAATTACCCTTCTAATTTTCTAAAATTCTATCCATGTTCTTAGCTCTTTGTGATAATATATATATATATATATATATTAAATGAATCAATAAATAAATAAATTTTTCAGGTATTACATTCTCCTCCCCTTATAAAAACTTTCTTCCTCGAAAGTACTTGATTCTGAAAGATTCTAGATACTTCTACCTTATTTTTGCTTTTAGTTCCCACGTCCCTTCCCTTTCTATTTGGTTTATCCATTACACTTTAACATAAGGGATTGTTTTCCATCTTAGTACCCATTCTTTAGTGTCCAGAATTCTAATTGGCCCTTCCAAAGACGTTAGATTTGGCTGCACATTCAGTGGTTCCAAAGCCATTTTCTGATTTGGGTCGGGTACATATTTCCTTAGCATGGATACATGGAATACATCATGTACCACAGGCAAATTTGGTGGAAGAGATTACCTGTAAGCCACTATGCCTATTCTCTCTAAGATCTCAAATGGACCTATATACCTTGGGTTTAGCTTTCCTCTCAACTCGAATCGGATCACTTCCTTTATTGGAGAAATCCTCAATAATACCTTATCTCCCACTTGAAATTCCAAAGGACGTCTTTTCTTGTCTACATAGCTCTTCTGTCGAGACTGGACTGTCTAAATTCTTTGTTTGGTAAGTTTCACTTTGTCTACTATTTCTTGTACTAATTCCAACCCCATCATATGCCTTTCTCCCACTTCATCCCAATGTAGGGGGGATCTACACCTTCTTCCAAAAAAAGCTTCATAAGGTGCCATCTGGATGGTTGCTTAGTAACTGTTATTATAGGAAAACTCCACTAGAGGTATATTCTCATTCCAATTTCCTCCAAAATCTAATGCACATGCCCTGAGAAAATCCTCCAATATTTGTATAATCCTTTTAGGCCGACCATCTGTCTATGGGTGGAATGTTATACTGAATTATAGTTTAGTACCCAATGCTTTGTGTAGGCTACTCTAGAATCTACTCACAAACCTTGTGTCTCTATCAAAAGTGATTGTCACTAGCACTCCATGCAGTTTGACTATCTCCTGTATGTATATTTGAGACAGTTTCTCCAATTTGTATCACACTCTGATAAGTATAAAATGAGTGGACTTGGTCAATCTATCTACTATAACCCAAATTGTATCCTGCTTCTCCTTGGTATTCAGGAGGGCTATAACAAAATCCATTGTCGCATGCTCCCATTTCCACTCTAATACTAGAAGAGGCTGTAATTCTCTAGCTGGTCTCTAGTGTTCTATTCTAATCTGCTGGCATGTGAGGCATTTAGCTACATATTATACTATTTCTCTCTTCACATTTCTCCAACAATAATAGCTCTTCACGTCCTTGTACATTTTTGTACTTTCAAGATGTATTGTATAGGTGGAGTAATGTGCCTCTTTCATTATCTCTCTCTTCAATTATGCATTCTTTGGCACACATAGCCTCGTTTTGTACCTTAAGGTCTATTCTACATCTAAGTTGAATTTCGGTGCCTTGCCTTATTCTATTATGCTCTTGATCTCTTGTATGTCCTTATCTTCTATCTGACCAGCTTTAATTTTGTCCATTATGGTTGGCTGAATCCTTAAAGTAGCCATTTTTGCTCCCACTTCTTGTGTTAAGATTTCTAGCACCAATTTGCACATGTCTTCTAATAACTCCTTCCGTGAAGTGATGAGAGTGGCTACATTGCCGTGTTTTGTTTTGCTAAGGGCGTCTACCACCACATTGGCTTTTCTTGGATGGTATTGTATCTCCAAGTTGTAATCTTTGATTAACTCTAACCATCTCCTTTTGTCTCATATTTAGCTCTTTCTGCGTAAATATGTACTTCAGGCTTTTGTACTCAGTGAAGATTTTGCACCTTTCTCCATGTAAGTAATGTCTCCATAGCTTCAAAGCCACCACTACAGCTATCAATTCTAAGTCATGAGTTGAGTAGTTCATTTGATAGGAATTAAAATCCTACAAGACCAATCATTAGGGCAAGAGCCAAAGAGATAAAAACTTTGGCGATGAGGGTCCTCTTTGAACAATCCGACCCCCAAAATATTTATATAATAACTTCTTTTCTACTACTTATTTTTTGTGCATTCCAGTAGGTATACTTGTCAGTTTTTACAAGGCGACAGATAAACTCGCTAAAGCTCAGCTTGTGGGTTATTCATGGACTTATATAAACTAAAGAAGAATCGGTCCAACAAATTGTTTACTTGAATTGAAGAACCGGCCACTTGAAGACCATTTGTATATGTAATTGTTGCTTATGGGAACCAGTCATTTTATTTTGTACTTGTAATTTGTATTTTGGGAATCGGCCATTTAGTGGCAACTTTGTAAATTTTTAGTTTGTTTTTATCCTAATAGGAGCAAGTATAAATACTTGCTAATTAGGGTTTTTGGGAGCTTTTGATAATTTTGGAGAAAACATACACTTTGTGCCGTGAGGTTCTATCCTTGCAATCAAAGATCTCTTATCAATTTCTTGTGAAATTGTGGTGAGAATCAACAAGGGTAGATTGTGAGTAATATCAATCTTCCTTTTTGTTGTTAAAAATTTTTGTTTAGTGAGTCATATCTAGGTGCAATTTGTGGTTACTTGTTTATTCACGTGGATCGGGGTTATAATTTTCAGATTTGATCTTTTCAATTTGAAATTGAATCCTAGTGTAATTGCATGATTTTCCATTGAAAATCACATGCTTATTTATTCATAGTTCCATTTGGTATTTTTCTTAATTGGAATCAAGTTCATTATGCCATTTTTTAGTCCAATTTGTGTGGTTGATTATTCGTTTATATTGTGTGCTTATGATTTGGAATCAAGGAACATCATATTTTTTGGTATCAGAGCATAGGTTTTAAGAAGGGGAATTATGTGAACTTCATTTAACATTTAGGGTTCTTAAATTTGATTTCTTGATCCAAATTGTTGAAGTGAATTTGTAGTAGTTGATTGTCGTTCATGTTGCATTATAAATGTTGTTGTTGAAGTGGATGTGGAGTACTTGTAGTAGCCTTTGTCTTCTTGAGCTTACTGTGAAGAGGAGGAGAAGGAAGTGTGTTTCCTTTGTGATTATTTCAAAAAAGTGGAAATTGAGACAAAGAAGAGTGAATTATTTTTTGGTGTTTTCGGAAATTGAGGAGTGTCATTTGAAATTTTCAGATTTGCCTTATGTGAGATTAAGGAAATTATTTGAAATTCAAACACATTCGTTAAGTTTGACAAGTTATTGTGTAGTACAGATTGAATGTTATTTGAATTTTGAATTGCTTCTTACCATTTGTGGAGAAGTTACATTAAGATTAGTATTTGAATTTGTTGAGCCGTGATTGTGTGTGAGCTTTGGTGAAGTGAGTGTATGGTGGATTGAGGAAGTGCTACATGTGAAGTGTAAGTGGAGTTGTGTTTGAAACTTGCACTGTCAGTGAAGTGTGTGTGTGGCGGAGTGAGTTATGTTGTGAAGGGTATTGCAACGTGTTGTGAGTTTGTGTTGTGAAGAGTGTTGCAATGTGTTGTGAGTTTGTGTTGTGGAGAAGGTTCTTCACGTGGAATTGGAAGTGTGTATATGTGCCATGAGTGAAGAGAGTTATAGTGGTTAAAATTTGAATTTAAAAAAAGCAAGCATTAAAGTGTGGAAGTTATTAGTAAGTAATATACTTGAACACTTTGCTTAGTTGGAATTATTAACCTACTATTTGGGGAAGTGTTTAATAATACTTCTACTTGTTGTTGCCTTAGTTGAAGTATAAAAGTGATACGAAATTGGTTTGCTCGGATTCCTAACTGATACGAACCACGTCAACGTGTGACGAAACCCAATACCAATATGTTCGGAATTCGCTACCTAAGATGCCAAACACACTCAAGTGGAAACCGCGATCCGTTGTCTATAAACGAGACAAGAACCTTGGTATAATATGAAGACACCACAATCGGGATGAAAGACCGATTGATAAGTCGGAATGAACGCCACGGAAGAAAAATCCAATAAGTTCTAGATTAATTCTTTAAAGAACCAAGAGAGGAATTCTCTCAAAAGTGTTTTTCAAACTTTAATGTTGTATGTTTTATGTTCTAAACCCTAGGAGCTTTATATTAGGGTTTACAATTCATAACAATAAAGGTCCAAAACGACATCACTTCAATAAGTGCGTAAAAATAACAAACAAGACATGAAGGCCGGCGTCGGAGAGATACACGGTCTTGTACTTTGGCCGTGTATAATTCTGTGGAAATTCTTGACAACATACACGACCGTGTACTTCTAGTTGTGTATCTTTCTGTGGAAATTCTTGACACCATACACGGCCATGCCTTTAAACCGTGTATACGACTGTGTATGATTCTGTGTAACCTCCAGACTCCTACACGGCCGTGCCTTGTAAAGACACGCCCTCTTCACCTTGTATTCGGTATGACTTGTACAAGAGTAAGTGCATTCCCATGGTTATTCCAATCCTTTCCAACTTCATGATTGCTCCAATCCTTTCCAGCTTCGTGGACATCCTTTACCAACCCGTTAAGTGCTTCCTTGAATCATTTCGCTGTATTCGGTATGACTTGTACAAGAGTAAGTGCATTCCCATGGTTATTCCAATCCTTTCCAACTTCATGATTGCTCCAATCCTTTCCAGCTTCGTGGACATCCTTTATCAACCCGTTAAGTGCTTCCTTGAATCGTTTCGCTCGATTTCTTGTGATTGGTCCAGGTGGCACTTTAAGAGGATCCACATTCCATCTTCTGGCTTGGCTCCCATCATGGCTCTCATCATTCCCCTCCTCTTGAAAAGGATTTGCTCAAATCATCGCCTGCATCAAAAGGACTCAAATCAGTAACATTAAATGTAGCACTTACTTGATAATCACCGGGTAAATCTATCTTGTATGCATTATCATTGATGCGCTCATGGATTTGAAATGGTCCATCGCCTCTAGGAAGTAGTTTAGATCGACGCTGCATAGGAAACTGCTCTTTACGCATGTGAACTCAAACCCAGTCTCCAGGTTCAAAGATAGCTTGTCGACGACCCTTGTTGGCTTGTTTCACATACTGCTCTGTTCTTCGCTCAATGTTTAGCCTTGCCTTCTCATGGATCTGTTTAACAAATTCTGCTTTCTTCTTGCCATCTATATTAACACACTCAGAAATAGGCAAAGGTGATAAATCCAAAGGAGTTAGTGGATTAAAACCATACACAATTTCAAAAGGAGTAAACTTAGTAGCAGAATGCATTGTACGATTATAGGAAAATTCAACATGCGGCAAACAATCCTCCTAACTTTTAATGTTCTTCTTAATGACAGCCCTCAACAAAGTAGATAAAGTTCGATTTACTACCTCAGTTTGACCATCAGTCTGTGGATGACAAGTAGTAGAAAACAATAACTTAGTTCCTAACTTAGCCCACAAGGTCTTCTAGAAGTAGCTTAAGAACTTAGCATCTCTATCCGATACAATTGTTCTAGGCATACCATGTAATCTCACAACTTCCCTAAAGAACAAATTAGCAATATTGCAAGCATCATCTGTTTTGTGACAAGGAATGAAATGTGCCATCTTAGAGAATTTATCCACAACTACAAAAATAGAATCTCGACCATGTCTAGACCTGGGTAATCCTAACGCAAAATCTATGGAAATATCTATCCAAGGCTCATGAGGAATGACACTAGACCCATATAACTCATCTAATATGTCATCTAAGCGAGGAATAGGATGACGATACTTTATTGTGATGTTGTTGATGGCACGGCAGTCAACACACATTCTCCATGACCCATCCTTCTTAGGCACCAAAATCACAAGCATTGCGCATGGGCTCATGCTTTCCCTCACGTACCCCTTCTCCATTAATTCATCGACCTGCCTTTGGAGTTCCTTTGTCTCCTCCGGATTGCTCCTATAAGCTGGCTTGTTTGGAATCGATGCTCCGGGTACAAGGTCAATTTGGTGCTCAATACCACGAATAGGTGGTAATTCCTTTGGAATCTCCTCAGGGAAGACATCTTCAAAGTCCTGCACAATAGACACAACCACACTAGGCAAAGAGTTAGATAGTTCGTTAGTATTCAGACATGTTTCCTTAAAAACCAGCAACAACATAGGTTGCTTCATCACTAACGCTCTCCTCACTACACTCGCTCTTGCCACACAACTCTCCTTTTGCAAGGCTGCACTCTCCTTTTCACTCACCACCAAAGTTGATCCCCCTTTAACTTGGTCTCTCACTCTTTCCAGCCTTCCTCTCTTTTTCCTTGTGAGTTTGACTTTTGTATTCCTTTTCTTTCTCATTGTCTTTTGCTCTCTCACTCTCTCTCTGTTTTTCACCCACCTTATGTTTTGCAAAAGACTGTTGTAGCTGCATCTGATCCTCATACACCTGTTTAGGTGTTAAAGGTTTAAGATTAAAGCTTTTCCCCTGGTGAACAAGCGTATACTTGTTAGAAAAGCCATCATGAACAACCTTCCTATCAAATTGCCATGGCCTCCCCAACAACACATGACACGCCTGCATTGGCACTACATCGCATAACACCTCATCCTCATACCTACCAATGCGAAAAGCAATCAAGGCTTGCTTACTCACCTTAGTCTCGCCACTATCATTCAACCACTGCAATTTATATGGACTAAGGTGTTTAGTAGTCTTGAGTCCCAACCTCTCAACAATAAAATTACTCACCACATTAGTGCAACTTCCTCCATCAATGATCAAACTGCAAATGTGATCACCTAGATAACATCTAGTATGAAAGATATTCTCTCTTTGCACCCTCCTCTTCTTCCTTCACCTGCACATTCAAAACTCGCTTCACTACTGCCACTAACTTCCCTACTGCAGGCTCCTCATCATCGCTAGCATCCTCTAATGGAGGCATATCATCTTCTTCACTATCCCCCTCAGTCTCATACTCACCATCATCACGCAGAATCATCACACGCCTATTTGGACATTGACTAGCAATATGGCCTCTACCTTGGCATTTAAAACATCTAATGTCATGATTTCTAGGAGTAGAAGAGTCAGGTTTACCTTGATTACCAGGAGTAGAACCTGCTTGCCTCTGCTCTCCTTTCGGTTTGTGGGTAAAGGCTTTTCTTCCTTCTTCCATTGGTTAGTCTTCCAGGTGGATGAACCAGTACCCTGTTGAAACCGTGCATTACTACTACCTTTCCTCTTGTGCTGGTTCTCAACCTTTATAGCCATATGAACCATATCTTCCAATTCCACATAATGCTACAATTCTACGACATTTTGAATTTCTCTATTCAATCCCGCAAGAAACCTAGCCATGGTAGCCTCTCTATACTCTTCTACATTCGCCCTAATCATAGTAACTTCCATCTCCTTAAAATACTCATCCACACTTCGGCTTCCCTGCCTAAGAGTTTGCAATTTGTTGTGTAACTCATGATAGTAATATGCAGGCACAAACCGCTTCTTCATCACCCTTTTCATCTCTTCCCAAGACTCAATAGGTGGTTCGCCATTCCTTCTTCTATTCAACATTAGTTGATCCCACCACACTATGGCATAATCCGAAAATTCAATGGCAGCAAGTTTTACTTTCTTTCTCCCACTATAGTTATGACAATCAAATACCATCTCCACCTTCTTCTCCCATTCTAAGTACGCCTCGAGATCATTCTTCCCTTGGAACGGAGGAATCTTCATCTTTATACTACTCAATTGATTATCCTCTCTATTCCTATCTCCTCTATCTTCCTAATCCCTAATTCTTCTATTCCTACCACTATAACCTCTATAACTCCCGAAAGAAGGTTCATCAAATTCATCATCAGACATTTCATCTCCACCCCTTTGTACTCTCCTAGAACAACTCTCCCTCTTACGCCCTTGGAAGACGTTTTTAGATTACTCTAGTCTTTGCTCTACCATCTCATGAATTTGTTCCATTCCCTCTTGAAACATTCTCTTCATCTCACCCCTCAACGCCTCAATCACTAACCTAGCATCAAACCTTCCCCTCTCACTTTCAAGAGAATGTTGCCTCGGCATAGTTCCTGCAGAAAAAAGGTTAGCACGAATACAAATATATATATATATGATTAAGCCTCACGATACACTCCCTTACGTGTTTCGCTTAAAGGATGATATCACACAGTCACTCGTGCATTCTCACAAGCAATGATGATATTAACTCACCAATTCCTCTTCTCAATTCTCTTAGAACTAACCCAAACTACACCAATTCCCTTCCGTAGAATTCAAAACAACTCTAGGGCTCGAAATTTTTTTTTCTCTTTTTCTTTTAGATTTTTTTTCTCACCTTTGTTTGCTGCTCTTGATCACGTTCCCCTTTTTTTGTGTCGTGATTCTTCCTCTTTTTTTTTTGTAACAAAATTGAATAGAAGGCACTACACTTTCAATAGATAATCAACATTATGAAATTGATATGAACAATTGATATGAACGATTGGAGTTAGGGTTTTGATGTTACCTTCCTCAAACCGAACTGATTTTTAACAAACCTAGGCTCTGACACCAAACTGATATGAAATCGGTTTGCTCGAATTCATAACTGATACGAACCACGCCAACGTGTGATGAAACCCAATACCAATATGTTCGGAATTCTCTACCTAAGATGCCAAACACACTCAAGTGGAAACCGCGACCCGTTGTCTATAAGCGAGACAAGAACCTTGGTATAATATGAAGGCACCACAATCGGGATGAAAGACCGATTGATAAGTCGGAATGAACGCCACAGAAGAAAAATCCGATAAGTTCTAGATTAGTTCTTTAAAGAACCAAGAGAGGAATTCTCTCAAAAGTATTTTTCAAACTTTAATGTTGTATGTTCTATGTTCTAAATGTTCTAAACCCTAGGAGCTTTATATTAGGGTTTACAATTCGTAACAATAAAGGCCCAAAACGACATCACTTCAATAAGTGCGTAAAAATAACAAAACAAGACATGAAGGTCGGCGTCAGAGAGATACACGGTCGTGTACTTTGGCTGTGTATAATTCTGTGGAAATTCTTGACAACGTACACGACCGTGTACTTCTAGTCGTGTATCTTTTTGTGGAAATTCTTGACACCATACACGGCCGTGCCTTTGAACCGTGTATATGACCGTGTATGATTCTGTGTAACCTCCAGACTCCTACACGGCCGTACCTTGTAAAGACACGCCCTCTTCACCCCGTATCCGGTATGACTTGTACAAGTGCAAGTGCATTCCCATGGTTGTTCCAATCCTTTCCAACTTCGTGATTGCTCTAATCCTTTCCGGCTTCGTGGACATCCTTTATCAACCCGTTAAGTGCTTCCTTGAATCATTTCGCTTGATTTCTTATGATTGGTCCAAGTGGCACTTCAAGAAGATCCACATTCCATCTTCTGGCTTGGCTCCCATCATGGCTCTCATAAAAAAGTGTGAGTGAAGTTAAGTGGAGTTTTGTGTTTTTCTTTTGTAGTGGTTGTTGTGTGGCGTTAGAGTAGTGCTGTTATGAAGGTGTTTGTTGCCTTTGGTTGTGTGTTGAAATATAGCAAATGTATGTGTACCATGGTGTAGAGGGTGTTGTTGTTGACCGGAAGTGTGTGTGTTATGGTGTAAAATAAAGTGAACCGTGGGTGTGGAAGTGTGTGTGTGAAGCCGTTGAGGGTATGTGTTGCATTAGGTGTTTGTTGCACCGTGGGTGTGTGTGATGGAGTATGTTGTTGGCTTGTTGAAATTAGTAAGCAACAATGTCAAATGATTTATATTTGTCTACTAATGTACTACGCTGAGCTTTGACTTCTTTTCCAACCATTGATGATGAGCAGAGAGAAAATTTGTTCCACGTATTTTATAGAGTACAAGGTAATTTATGTGCTCTTATTATTGATGGCAGTAGTTGTACTAATGTTGCGACTGCCTCATTATTATCGAAATAACAACTTGTAACTACCCTACATCCAAAACCCTACAAATTACATTGGTTGAGTGAGCAGAGGAGTCTCTATGTAACCTAAAGGGCTAGGGTACCTTTCAGTATAGGGGATAAATATCATGATGAAATAGAATGTGACATTTTTGCCATGTGTGCATCCCATATATTACTTGGCAGGCTGTAGTTGTATGACAGGAGGGTTTTACATGATAGCTATAAAAATACTTATATGTTCCAATAGGAGGGTAAACGTATAATATTGAACCCTATGTTGCCATCAGAGGTCCAAGAGGTGTAAAGACAGATAAGTCAACCATCAGAGGTCTTTAAGGTTCATAATCAGATGAGTCAACCTTCAAAGGACTAAGCGGTTCAAAAGCAAATGTGTCAACCATTAGAGGTCTAAAAGGTTCAGGGGTAGATGAGTAAACCATTAGAGGGCTAAGAGGTTCAAAGAAATATAAGTGAAATAGGGAAGAAGAAGACATTATTGGTGGGACAGTTTGAGTTAGGGGAGGCCATAGCGGATGATAGACCATTATATGTGTTGCAGATGAGACATATCTTAGAGATAAAGGGGCGAAAGCAACTACCCCTTGTGGTATCTCAGGTACTAAGAGACTACAGTAATATTTTTACAGATAACTTGCTAGGAGGATACAAAGTCTCTGCTGCATTTAACCTATCAGATTAAGGATAAATCTTCCTGAAGCTCGAGGAGATGATAGGAATCAAAATCCTACAGGACCTATCATTAGGGTAAGAGCCAAAGAGTTACAAAATTTGGCAATGAGGGTCCTCTTTGAACAATTCAACGCTAAAAATATTTGTATAATAACTTTTTTTCTATTACTTATTTGTTATGCATTCCAGCAAGCATACTTTTTGGTTTTTACTAGGCGATGAATAAACTCGCTAAAGCTCAGCTTGTGGGTTATTCATGGACCTACATAAACCAAAGAAGAACCGATCCAACAAATTGTTCACTTGAATTGAAGAATCGATCACTTGAAGACCATTTGTATATGTAATTGTTGCTTATGGGAACCGGTCATTTTATTTTGTACTTGTAATTTGTATTTTGGGAACCGGCCACTTAATGGCAACTTTATAATTTTTTGGTTTGTTTTTACCCTAATAGGAGCAAGTATAAATACTTGCTAACTAGGGTTTTTGGGAGCTTTTGATAATTTTGGAGAAAACATACACTTTGTGCCGTGAGGTTCCATCCTTGCAATCAAAGATCTCTTATCAATTTCTTATGAAATTGTGGTGAGAATCAACAAAGGTAGATTGTGAGTAATATCAATCTTCCTTTTTGTTGTTAACAAATTATGTTTAGTGAGTCATATCTAGGTGCAATTTGTGATTACTTGTTCCTTCACGTGGATTACGGTTATAATTTTCAGATTTGATCTTTTCAATTTGAAATTGAATCTTAGTGTAATTGCGTGATTTTCCATTGAAAATCACATGCTTATTTGTTCATAGTTCCATTTAGTATTTTGTTTAATTGGAAATCAAGTTCATCACACCATTTTTTAGTCCAATTTGTGTGGTTGATTATTCGTTTGTATTGTGTGCTTGTGATTTGGAATCAAAGCACATCATATTTTCATATAGCTTCGATTGTCAAGAAGCATAAGCTATTACTTGACCACCTTACATCAATATACACCCTAACCCTTAAACTGATGCATCGTTATACACTATAAACTCTTCTCCACTCTTGGGCAAAGTCAAAACTTGCGCCAACACGAATTTGTCTTTGAGCATCTGAAAATTAGCTTCACATCCATCATCCTATTTGAATTTCACATTCTTCTTTGTTAATTTGGTGAGAGGAGTTTCCATCTTAGAAAACCCTTCTATAAATCTCCTGTAGTAGCCTACTAGACCTAGAAAGCTTCTTACCTCTGTAACTATTTTTGGTCTGTGCTAGTCAACTATCACTCTCACCTTTTCTGAGTCCACAAATATCCTATCCCTGTTAACCACATGACCCAAGAAAACTGCTTGTTCCAGCCAAAATTCACATTTACTGAATTTGGCAAACAACTTCTCATCTTGTAACCTGCCTAATACTAGTCTCAAATGTTCTTTATGCTCCTCAGTGCTTTTAAAGTATATCAAGATATCATCTATAAAGACGATTACAAACTTATCCATGAAATCCCTGAATACTCTGTTCATTAAATCAATGAATGTAGCTGATGCATTCATTAGTCCAAAGGGCATCACCAGAAACTCGTAGTGCCCATATCTAGTCCTGAATGTTTTTTTCTAAATGTCCTCTTCTTTGATTCTTAATTGGTGGTAGCCTGATCTCAAGTTTACTTTGGAGAACACCTGAGCTCCCTGCAACTGGTCAAACAGGTCATGTATCTTAAGAAGAGGATATTTGTTCTTGATTGTGACCTTGTTTAACTCCTTATAGTCTATACAGAGTCTCATGCTTCCATCTTTCTTCTTCACAAACAAGATTGGTGTACCCTAAAGAGAGACACTGGATCTTATAAAACCTTTATCATGTAGCTCCTGTAATTGTGATGGGAAAATTTCCAGCCCCATCAACACTTTCAAAACTTGATTTGGATGATGATCCAAATCACTAATATTTTACGTTATATCTTTTATTCTAATAAATATTTGAGAAATAATCTTACAGGTACAATAATAATTCTCCATGGGATGCCAATATGTCCTACACTAGTTGATGGACACAAGACATTTTCAGATTTACAATCAAAGACCCGCTACGATTGTTTCCATTCCAAAGCATTGGCTCATGAAGACTTATGATATTTTTGTACTTTGTAATTGTTCTATAGACTATTTTATGTTTTATTTTTCTTTTAGGAAACTTTCATTTTATTGTAATTTCTATTTAGGACTGGCCACCTTAAAAGTGGCAAACTTGTAATTTTTTGTCCATTTTCTAACCCTAAGAGTAGCAAGTATAAATACTTGATTATAGTAAGGTTTGAGGAGGCAAAAAATTTGCAAAATTGAGAGACACTTTGCATGAGGATTACGGTTCTCCTAATTGTCATTAGACTCTTATCAATTTCAATCCCAAGAGTTGAGATTGTGGTAAGTGCAACACTTTGAAATTGTGAGTAATATCAATTTCATTTTGTTGTGATTTCTTTTCTTCTCTAGTGTGTAATATCTAGGGGTGAATTGAGATAGTTCTTGGTCAGATTTTTGATTGCATTTGTGATCAATTATCTTGTATAAGATTGACTACTTTAGTACTTGATATTATCATCTCATTGGTGGCGTGAATTGTGCTTGTTGGAAGAGGATAAATCACGGTTTTGGTTCTCTTCTTCTTCTTATATTTCACTTGGAATTCACTTGTTTTATTGTTATTTAGTGAAGTTTATCATTATTGGATTGTGATTGCATCATTGGACCTTTGGATTTCACCAAAATTCCAATAGGGTTTACACAATTTCTTGATTCCAATTGAACCGATTTTGCTTGAGATTTGAAGTGTTCCTTTGGTTTCTTTGATTGTGCTTGGGCTTGATTTTGAGCACATCATCTTTTGGTATCAGAGCTCGAGGTTTAAGAGGAGGGAATTGCAATTTGGAATTCGAAAATTAGGGTTCTTATTACCTTGATCCGAAAATTGTGCATTGAAGAATTGAATTATTTCAATTGTGTTGTTGAAGTGATTTCCTTGTTGATTAGTGGTTGAACATTTGGAGATTTGAACACTCTTGGATTCTTTGATATTTGGCTATGAATGTGTAGTAATTTTGAAGCAAACCGTGAAGAATTGAGTGTAGTGTTCAATTGGTGAAGAGGATTTGTGTTGTGTACATTTGTTTTTGAAAAAGTGGAGGAGTACACTTGTATTTCCATATTTGAATTCAGATTTGAAGTGTGAATTAAGAAGCCAGATTTGAAATTTCAAAACACACATTAAGTCATTATTTAATTGTGTGTCATTTGAATTTGAAGTAGCTTCTTACCATTTGTGGAATTGTGTACTTAATGAACTCCTTTTTTTTGAATTTGAAAGTGGGCTACCTTACCTTATGTAGAAGTTGCGGTTTGGGTTGTAGTTTGTGGAAGAAAGGAAAGCTAATTGAATTTGAATTACATCATTGGAATTCCATAATTTGAAGAAGCTTGTGGAGTGTGTTGTGTGATTTCTTGTGCAATTCGGAAGTGGAAGTGTACAATTTTCATATTTGCGTTGTGTGGGATAATAAGGAATTTATTTGAATTCAAACACATCCATTAAGTTTGAAGTAGTTATTGAGTGGTATTGATTACATTTCATTTGAAATTGAAATTGAATCTTACCATTTTTGGAAAGTGCATTAAGGATGTTCATTTGAATTTTTTGCCATGTTGTGGAGTTGTGTTTTTGTCAAATTAGTGAAGAGTGTATGCATGTGGCGTGAGTTTTAGTGTATGTTGAGTGAAAGGTAATTTTCATCGTGAAGTGTTGTGTGTATGTAGTGTTGGTTGAAGTGGTTGCAACGTGTATATGCGTGGTGTGAGTGGCGGTGTGAATTTGTGGATTTGTATGGAGTAAGGTGCTGCACATTAAGATCAAGTGTGAGTGTGAACCGTGGCTAATAAAGGAAGTTAAGTAGTGAAGTGTGAAATTCAAAGATAAGCATTTAAGTGTGAAAGTTATTGAGTATTATTACTTAAACACTTACTTAGTTGAATTCAATATCTTAACTACTTGGAAGTATTTATTTATGCTTCAATTATTTTACTATACTTGAAGTGACAAGAAGTATTTGTTGCATTGGTGACTTGTTGCATCGTGGGTGTACAAGTGTGTGTGTGTTGTTATCCAAACGTGTTATTGTGACGTGGTGAAGTGAAGGGAGTGTGATACAATTATTTGAGATTACATTTGTACTTCAAATAAATTGCATCCACAAACATGTCAAATGATAGTGTGAATGGGGGCATTGGTAATGAGGCCAATAACCAAGTGGGTAGCAGAACAGGTCGTCGAAATACAAGTGGAAGAACTGTAAATGGACAACTTCAGGACCTTACCACATTTGTTGCTACATTAGCAACAAGGATTGATAGGATGACATTGCCACCACCACCTGTGGTAAACCTTCAGGCACCACCTAGAGTAGCTCTTCAGAATGTCCAGAGAGAAGGGGCAGTTGGAGGAAATTTGGGGAGAAGAGTAGAAGGAGATTATCATGCTCTTAGGGAAGACAAAGATGATAATTTTGGGGTTAATCCATACCTAGACAGAGAATTTAGACCACTTCGAGGATTAGAATATGTGAAGCTACAGATGCCTTTATTAGATGGTAAGGGTTCCGCCGATGATTACCTAGATTGGGAAGACAAAGTTGAGGGTCTTTTTGAGTGTTATGAGTGATGGGTGTCGAATCCAACAAAAATAAAACCTACTCCTAGACAATTATATGATTTGCATATAGTGGTGAGTAGGGTCGAATCCACAGGGATTGGTAAAGATATTTCTATTCAAAGAGAACAATAAGAAAAAGGAAAATGGGGGGTTTTGTTTGTGAATCAAATAAAGTAAAACAAGGTAAGAAAATCAGATATTGGTAAAAGCCTAGCCAAAGGAATCAAGATGGTTTAATTCTAGGAATTGATCATCGATGCAAATGTTCTCTATTCTTGTTCTAGATAAATTGGTTATGGTTATTAACAAGCTCTAACAACCTATCTCTCCTTACTTCCTCAATAACCTCGGACAAGCGCTTTGAATTATTTCTCTTATTGATTAAACAACCCTTAGACAAGCGCTTAGGATTTAATCTATCAATAGCATTAAGATCTAGAGAGACCACCAATTCATGCCAGTAGATTATAAGATAACCTATTTAAACATGATCACACACCTCCATAACATGAATTCGATCATCTCTTTTATAACCAAACATGTTATTGCGTCACTAAGACTAGAACAATCAAACAATTACGGATTTGACGTGCTAGTTGACAATATATTAACTTGCTAATTGAGTAGAAGAGCTCTATTCATACCAATCAACAAAGATAATAATGACAAAACGATCAGAAGATATATGAATACCCGAAAGCAAAGAATAGAATAAATACAAGTCAATTAGACCTCACAATTCGTGGAGAATTAAACATCTATGACCCTTTGGCTAGAAAAGTAGCTTAGCTACACATGTTCATCAATAAAACGAAAATAAAAGATAGAAACATAATGAACCCGGTTGCTTGCTCTGCCTCCAAGATGATCCAAGGTTCTTCAAGATCCAAAGATTCAAAAGTTGTCCTAACCCTCTAGGGTTGGTTCTATTTATATTATTAGGGGGTAGCATGTGATCTTTTGCTAGCAAGATACGAAAATATCTTTCCTTTTTCAAGTAGATTTCGAGAAGTGAAGATACATCTGCCTGGCACGCCCCACCACACGGCCGTGGGTTAAGCCGTGCCATCCTCTGTGCATATTCTTCAAGTCTTCAACCACGCCCAGTGTGAACCACAGTTAAACACACGGCCAGATTTCAAGCCGTGCCTTCGTCTGTGCATAATCTTCAAGTCTTCATCCGTGTCTAGTGTGTAGCACGGTTACACCCACGGCTAGATTTCAAGCCGTGTCTTCATCTGGTTGATGTTCCACACTTTCTTCTCCTTGGCACATCTATCTTCCACCACGGCTTCAAGCACGGTTTATCCCACGGGTTCCACCACGGCCGTGCCTTAAGCCGTGTCTCTCTCTATTCAAAGTTCTCATTTTCGCCTTCTTGTCCAGTGTGTAACACGGTTTGAACCTTGGCCGTGCCTCAAACCGTGCTTCCTCCGGTGGTGTAATTTCTTGTCTTGATCCAAGTTATAGATGACTTCTCTAAAATACTTGAATTGGCATCCTTGACTCCATTTAACCTGATTTATCACGATGATAGAATTAAAGTACCATTTCCTTATGATTTCTATAAAATCAATAATAATTTAACACAATTTATACTATAAAGATTGAGTATAAAATGGCTCTATCAAATTCCCCCACACTTAAACTCTTGCTTGTCCTCAAGCAATTGCATCAAATCAATTGAGAAATCTATCATAGATTATACAAACTTTCTTTTCATCATTCCAAGCATCTTATTCATTTGTAATTCATGACTTGTAATTTAATGTCTACTACTTCAACCAAACTGGTTTCCTGTGGTCAAATTACTATGGACAAAATTCAATAGCTAATCTAAACCAAAACAAACTTTAATCCTCATGTTTAGCAAAAGAATTTTTATTCCAAAAGTAAATACTTAATCCACTAAGGAAAAACACCCAATTAAACTTCATTGGACATTAGCAAACATATAATCCTTGCAACATAAAGTAAAAGCATATAGTATAAGCTCTTTGCTAGATATTCTCCCTTTTATACATCTTTGTTTTATTCAATGAATGTTTACATTCATATTTGTTTGATTTATTCAAGCATCTATTTTGACGGGTTTTGCCCGCTTCTTTTCATGAACTTTTGCCTTTTTCGCCCTTATCGTTATAGTGAGTTCATTGAGTCGGCAACATCTCGAGCTCATCACTCAAGTGACCGGGTTTTGAGATACCCCTACGGACTCTTCCTCACTCTAACATTCAAGTTTGAATACTCTTAACTCAATTAGTTGAATCATTGGAGTAATGGCTATGCTTGATTTTTTTTTTTCACTAAGTGTTATGATTGCTTTACAAACAACTTCAAAGAGTATACAGTAGCTAATATAACCTAGAAGTAAACTTGTTTATTTTTCACTTAGGGACTCGACTTACTCTTAGACTTCCAATTCTAAAGCTAAATACAAGGTAAATTTGTTTCTTAGAGATTTCACTACTTAATTTTAACCATGTATTCTAATCACAGCAGTGGGTGAGTAAAGCATTTGAACAAGTCAATTTCACATTTTGTAGATGCTTATTACAACATTTAGTACAATCTCTAGATTTCATGATAATTTTGAAAAACTTTGGCTTAAAATTGCTTAAGGACAAACATTCAGAGTATAAGTTAGTTCTCTATTCTCTATATTTTATTATCCTCTCCCCCACACTTAGCTTGAACAGTGTCCTCACTGTTCCTAATTTAGCACAATTGAAGAGGAATTAACAACATAAAGGACATTAGAGAATAAGAGAAAGGAAATATTGGTACTTCCCTGGTATTGGAGTGCTCCCTTTAAGCTCTGGAAAGTGTCATCTAATGATATGTATCCTTGCTACAGCCGATCCAAAGAGTTCAAAACTACACTAAAATCAAAACAAACTAAACTAAAACAAAACAAAACTAAAACAAACCAAAACTAATGCAAAACAAATTTTTTTTTTTTTTACATGGGTTGCCTCCCATGAAGCGCCTTTCTTTAACGTCTTTGGCTAGACGTTCCTGTCATTAATCACAATATTCGGGGTGAGTTAAACTGGTTTCTTCAATATTACATACATGAAATCCTTCATAAAAAGGTTTCAAGCGATGACCATTGACTTTGAATGTCTTACCAGTTTCAAGGCTTGCGATCTCAACTGCACCATGGGAAAATATGTTAGTGATAACAAAAGGGCCAATCCACCGTGATTGTAGTTTGCCAGGAAACAATTTCAATCGAGAATGGTAAAGTAATACTTTTTGACCTACAGAAAAATTCTTTCGGGAAATCATTTGATCATGAAAATCCTTTGTTTTTTCCTTGTAGATTTTAGTACTCTCATAAGCTTCTCTTCGAATCTCCTCAAGTTCTTGTAATTGAAGTTTTCTGTGTTCACCCGCCTCATCCATTCGCATGTTACATTGTTTTACAGCCTAATACGCCTTATGTTCCAGCTCCACAGGGAGATGACAGGGTTTGCCAAATATTAAACGGTACGGAGACATACCTATAGGGGTCTTGTAAGCTGTCCGGTAGGCCCATAATGCATCCTCAAGTCTTGTGCTCCAGTCCTTCCTGCTTGGATTGACGGTTTTTTCCAGAATAGACTTGATTTCTCGATTTGAGACTTCTACCAATCCATTGGTTTGAGGGTGGTATGCGGTGGAGGTGCGATGAGTGACCCTGTATTTTTTTAGTAGAGTTTCCACTATCCTATTACAAAAGTGTGTGCCACGATCACTGATAAGGGCCTTTGGTGTCCCGAACCTAGCAAAAATATGAGATTTAACAAAATCCACAACAACTTTAGCATCATTAGTTCGAGTCGCTTTAGCTTCCACCCATTTCGAAACATAATCCACAGCAAGAAGGATGTAAACATTACCAAAGGAAGAAGGAAAAGGACCCATGAAGTCAATACCCCATATATTAAATATTTCACAAGCAAGAATAGGGGTAAGTGGCATTTGATCTCTACGTCCTAAGTTCCCAATCTTTTGACATCGTTCACAAGACTTACAAAACATAAAAGAGTCACGAAACAATGTAGGCCAAAACAAACCACAACCTAATACCTTTTGAGCTGTCCTCTTAGGGCCAAAATGTCCACCACATGCATATGAGTGACAAAATTGCAAGACAGAAGGGATATCGTCTTGAGAAATACACCTTCTAATGATTTGATCAGCACAATGTTTCCACAAATATGGGTCATCCCATACATAATACTTAGCATCACTTTTAATTTTATCTTTTTGAGCCCTAGACAAATCACTTGGTAGTGTCTTAGTAACCAAATAATTGACAATATCAGCATACCACGGAATTGTCTTTTGAATAGAAAAGAGATACTCATCTGGAAAATCATCTTGTATTTGTGTGGACCCTTCACTGATAGGAATTCGACTGAGGTGGTCGGCAACTAAGTTTTCTAAGCCTTTCCTATCACGTATCTCCAGATCGAACTCTTGTAAGAGGAGTATCCATCGAATAAGTCTTGGTTTCGCCTCCTTCTTCGCGAGCAGGTATTTAAGAGCTGCATGATCAGAGTAAACAATTACCTTAGTACCAAGTAAATATGATCTGAATTTTTCTAATGCAAAAACAACAGCCAAGAGTTCTTTTTCCGTTGTGGAATAGTTGCATTGAGCATTATCCAAAGTTCTGGAAGCATAATAAATGGCATGAGAAGCTCTCCCAACTCTTTGGCCAAGAACTGCTCTAACTGCGTAGTTGCTCGCATCACACATGATTTCAAAGGGAAGGGTCCAGTCGGGTGGTTGGATGATTGGAGCAGAAGTTAACTTGTCCCTCAGTGTGTCAAAAGCGTTCTTGCAGGCCTCATCGAACTCAAATGTCACTTCTTTTGTAGCAATCGACATAAGGGTTGAGTAATCTTGGAGAAATCCTTGATGAAGCGTCGATAGAATCCTGCATTCCCAAGAAAAGATCGAATTTCCCGTACACTTACAGGGTAAGGTAAAGATTTAATCAGTTCTACCTTAGCTTTATCGACTTCAAGCCCCTTAGAAGATACTATATGGCCTAAAATGAGACTCTGTTCAACCATAAAGTGACATTTTTCATAATTCAACACTAGATTCTTATCTATACATCTTTGAAGCACTTTTGTAAGGTTAGTCAAACATGAATCAAAAGAATTACCATAAACGGTAAAGTCATCCATGAAAACTTCTATAATATTCTCCACATAATCTGAAAATATACTAACCATACATCTTTGGAATGTGGCTGGGGCATTGCAGAGCCCAAAAGGCATCCTTCGATACGCAAAAGTACCGAATGGACAAGTGAAAGTGGTCTTCTCTTGATCTTCCGGTGCCACTGGAATTTGATGAAAACCTGAATAACCATCAAGACAACAATAGTGAGAATGGCCAGCCAAACGTTCAAGCATTTGATCAAGAAAAGGAAGAGGGAAGTGGTCCTTCCGAGTTGACGCATTTAACTTCCTGTAATCAACACAAACCCTCCATCCATTCTGAACCCGAGTAGGAATTAACTCACCATCGGAGTTTTCAATCACAGTTAAGCCTGTTTTCTTTGGAACAACTTGGATCGGACTTACCCATTTACTGTCGGAAATTGGATAGATCATACCTGCATCAAGAAGTTTCAAGATCTCTTTCTTAACTACCTCCATCATAGGTGGATTCAAACGACGCTGAACTTCTCTTGAAGGTTTGCACTTATCTTCCATCAAAATCTTGTGCATGCAGGTGGATGGGCTTAGTCCTTTGATATCAGCTATGGACCATCCAATGGCTTCTTTGTACTCCCTCAACACCCGAATCAACTTTTCTTCTTCTAAAGTACTTAGCTTGTTGGAGACTATCACAGCAAGAGTCTCCTTTTCTCCTAAGAAAATATATTTTAGATGTTCGGGTAGGGGTTTTAATTCTAGCTTCGGTGCCTGCACAACAGAAGGAAGAAGTTTTATGTTAGAAGGGGGTAAATGAATGTAGGACACATCATACCTGATAGGTTTTAATGATTCCAACTCCCAAATCTTGTCCTGCAAATCAGAGGATATTACAAACTTCTCCTTAAGAGTTGTCAATGCATGAATCGTAAAACTCTTATTAAGTACAACTTTCAACTCATCATCATCTATCAAATCAAATGTAGTCTGTGTTAATGGGTCAATAACATCAACAACAAAAACGGGTGAGATGTCACTAGGATATTTCATGGCATCATAAATGTTAAATTTAATTACTTCACCATCAAATTCCATAGTGAGGTTACCATCATGTACATCGATTTTTGTTCTAGATGTCTTAAGAAATGGTCTCCCTAATAATATCATCGATGAATTACGAGAATCATCATTTTCCATGTCAAGCACGTAAAAATCTGCGGGGAAAACCAAACCATTAACTTGTACTAAAACATCTTCTAGGACTCCCTCAGGATAAACATTGGACCTATCAGCAAGTTGGACAATAACGCCTATTTCCTTTAGGGGGGCAACATTTAAACATTGATAAACAGACAAAGGCATAACATTAATTGAAGCGCCTAAATCACACATAGCTTTAGTGATTCCAAGGTTGCCTATTTTGCAAGGAATAGTAAACATACCTGGATCCTTACATTTAGGAGGAAGCTTCTTTTGAAGAATAGCTGAAACATTCTCACCTACACTAATCTTTTCATTACCTTTCAGCTTTCTTTTGTTAGTGCACAATTCTTTTAGAAATTTAGCATAACGAGGTACTTGCTTAATAGCATCCAGCAAGGGAATGTTTACCTCAACTTTGCGAAAAGTGTCAAGAATCTCTTTTTCTTCAGCTTCATTCTTGGATTTTGCTAGTCTGGAAGGGAAAGGAGGGGCTGTTGTCATGATCTTTGGTCATTCAATGAGGGGTCCTTTGATCTGATTGTTTTGCTGGCTTGGAGTTGGAGTTTCTTTCTCAGTCTCTACCTCAGGATTAGTTCGATGATTCTCCTCATTTGATCCCTGCAATTTTATTCCACTTCTCAAGGTAATTGCATTAGCACTTTGCTTTGGATTTGTGACGGTTTGAGAAGGTAACTTACCTTGAGTTTCCAACCTATTTAGAGAAGAAGCAAGTTGACTTACCTGATTTTCCAAGTTGTGGATGCTCTGCTTTGTCTCATCCTGAAATTGTTTTGTATTAACGGCAAGTGATTTAACAATTTCCTCAAGGGACATACCTAAAGTGGAAGGAGCCTGTGATACTTGGTTTGATGGCTTGGGTTGGAATTGTTGGAAGTTTTGTGGTTTATTGCCATATCTGAAGTTAGGATGATCCCTCCATCCGGGATTGTAAGTATTTGAATAGGGGTCATACTTCCTTTGTGGTTGTCCTGGAAATCCGCCTACAGCATTGGCATGTTCATGATTGTCATCTTGCAATGTGGGGCACATGTCGGTCAGATGATTAGGAGCAGCGCAAATTCCACAAGCCTTCACCTGCTGCGTTTTTCTAAGAGCTAGCTGCTGCACAAGGGAGGTAAGATTAGAAATTTGATGTTCAAGGTTAGACACACTTACCTTATTTACCTTCCTTGAAGACGTATCGTGCCTATACCCAAATTGTTGTGAATTAGCAGCCATAATGGAGATCAATTCCCTAGCTTGACCAGGAGTTTTGTTTACTATGGCACCTCCACTTGCAGCATCCATCATCTTTCTTTCCATCGGAAGTAGGCCTTCGTAGAGATATTGGATGAGGAGTTGTTCGGATATCCCATGTTGTGGGCAGCTTGCACACAATTGCTTGAACCTTTCCCAATACTCATGAAGAGTCTCGGTGTCCCTTTGCTTTATACCACAAATTTCTCTTCTTATACCAGCGGCTCTGGATGCGGGGAAGAATTTGTCCAAGAAGAGTCTCACCATATCAGTCCATGTGGTTATAGAACCTGGAGGCAAATAAAACAACCAATCTTTAGCTTTAGTACTTAAGGAAAATGGAAAAGCGCGTAGCTTGATTTGATCGTCGGTTATTCCTTGCGGCCTCATACTAGAACACACTATATGGAACTCTTTCAAATGCTTATGAGGATCTTCATTCTCAAGACCATGAAAGGTGGGTAGCAAATGTATCAACCCAGATTTCAACTCGAATTCCACAGCTAGTTCGGGATAGTGAATACAAAGTGGTTGTTGATTCACATCCGGTGCAGCCAACTCCCTTAAGGTTCTCTCGAGATTTGCCATGTCGACCTCTTTTTCAGAATCAAGGGATGAATCAGATAAGTCCGATACTAAGTTCGGTCTAGTGGATGATCTAGCTTCTTGTCGTAATCTCTTTAGAGTCTTCTCAATCTCTGGATTATAAGTTAGTTCACCTGTCTGAGAAGAACGAGTCATACAAGAATAGAAATAAATTTGACATCAATCCCCGGCAACGGCGCCAAAATTTGATGGGTGTCGAATCCAACAAAAATAAAACCTACTCCTAGACAATTATATGATTTGCATATAGTGGTGAGTAGGGTCGAATCCACAGGGATTGGTAAAGATATTTCTATTCAAAGAGAACAATAAGAAAAAGGAAAATGGGGGGTTTTGTTTGTGAATCAAATAAAGTAAAACAAGGTAAGAAAATCAGATATTGGTAAAAGCTTAGCCAAAGGAATCAAGATGGTTTAATTCTAGGAATTGATCATCGATGCAAATGTTCTCTATTCTTGTTCTAGATAAATTGGTTATGGTTATTAACAAGCTCTAACAACCTATCTCTCCTTACTTCCTCGATAACCTCGGACAAGCGCTTTGAATTATTTCTCTTATTGATTAAACAACCCTTAGACAAGCGCTTAGGATTTAATCTATCAATAGCATTAAGATCTAGAGAGACAACCAATTCATGCCAGTAGATTATAAGATAACCTATTTAAACATGATCACACACCTCCATAACATGAATTCGATCATCTCTTTTATAACCAAACATGTTATTGCGTCACTAAGACTAGAACAATCAAACAATTACGGATTTGACGTGCTAGTTGACAATATATTAACTTGCTAATTGAGTAGAAGAGCTCTATTCATACCAATCAACAAAGATAATAATGACAAAACGATCAGAAGATATATGAATACCCGAAAGCAAAGAATAGAATAAATACAAGTCAATTAGACCTCACAATTCGTGGAGAATTAAACATCTATGACCCTTTGGCTAGAAAAGTAGCTTAGCTACACATGTTCATCAATAAAACGAAAATAAAAGATAGAAACATAATGAACCCAATTGCTTGCTCTGCCTCCAAGATGATCCAAGGTTCTTCAAGATCCAAAGATTCAAAAGTTGTCCT